>CM060909.1:746468510-747759135 GCA_030737875.1 Allium sativum | reverse complement strand
GTGTTACATTATTTATGTTGGCTAACGTCTGTGGATGCAAGAAAAACAGGTTGGAGGAATCAAACTGGATTCCTCAAAATTTATTACTGTTTGTTTTCACATATATATTATCATATATGATGTGTTATAAACCCGTGATTTGATAATTGAGTGTTTTTGGATATTTAAATATCACTGGGTTAAAATGTCGATATATAAAAATATCTTGAAAACGATATTTGAGATTTAAAGGGAAAAATTTATTTATCAAAAGTAGAATTTGAATTTAGAATGGATTATAAAAATATTAACTTGTTTTGAATATATAAAACAAGTATCGAATTTATAAATGATGTTTATAAATTAATAATGCGGGATTTGAAATAAATTTATAAACGATGTTTATAAATTAAATAATCATAGGACTGAAGTGAATTTATAAACGATGTTTATAAATGAAGTAAAATAAATTATTATTGGATAATTGGGAAAATGTAAATACCCGTGTGAATTTAAAAAGGGAAATTTATTTTTCCAAAGTAGAAATTATAATTTTCAAATGGATTTGAAACAAGACTTGTTTAATATATAAACAGGTAATATAAACGATATTTAAAAATCTAGTGAAATAAATTATCACTGGATAATTTAGAGGTTTAAATTCAAATATGAATTTGAAAATAGAATTTAAAATGGAATCGAAATGGAAACTTGTTTTTATAAAACAAGGAAGTTAAATTTATAAACAACATTTATAAATTAAGGAAAATAAATTATCATTTGATAATTTAGGAATTTAAATTCAAACATGAATTTATCCGTGAATTGGAAAGCGTTTCAAAAAGGGAACGACGAGTTTTATTTCAATATTCGGAATACAAAAATGAATTGACAATAGTCTAAGAAATTTTATTGGAAATTTGATTTCATCGAATTTTGTAAAGTAATTTACTCCTAATGGAATTGGAAATT
The DNA here is from genome assembly GCA_030737875.1 of Allium sativum. Taxonomy (NCBI): domain Eukaryota; kingdom Viridiplantae; phylum Streptophyta; class Magnoliopsida; order Asparagales; family Amaryllidaceae; genus Allium; species Allium sativum. The sequence goes on along the minus strand of CM060909.1, from coordinate 747,758,184 downwards.
AATATAGCAGATCGAGTTATAAATTATTTATAACCGAGAAATGAAAAATAGACAAGTAGAGATAATCAGAATTATTAAGCTGAGTTGGAAAATTTGGTTTGATATATATTAAAATATATCAGAATGAAGTTAGAATTTTTATAAATGAAGTTTAAACGTTTATATATATAAATATAATTAAAATGAACTCACCGCAGCGCGGCAGTTCGTAAATTGGCGATTCGAACTTCAATTGAGTATATAGAACTCAAATTAAGTCGGAATTCATTGAAACAAGAACCGTAAGGACCAATTAGATAATAGTTTTCTAATGGAGAGAAAAATCTGCATTTCATTAAATAGATTTTGAGTTATGTAAAAAATCAAATTTTTAGAAAAGCTGCGCCAAAATCGTTTAAAAACCATAATGATTTATATAAGTAAATATAAGGATTTTTAAGCAAATAAAATTTGAATTTTTATTTGAAAAATCTGGACTTGAGTTATAAAATAAATATAAAACCCGAGTGGAGTAAATGGATTGATTTTTGAAACAAAATCAGTTATTTATTTTTAAATAGAATTAACTAAGTGGAAGAATAATTTGTTAATCGAATTTTTGATCGAGATATTTCTTTTGACAAGTAAATGAGACATGTGAATTTCATATTCGATATCAAATATGAAACCTGAAATGAAAATGGGATTCAGTTGATTTATAAGCAAACTAAAATATATACAAACATGATATGTTCAAATAACAAGTGAAATAGGCTAAGAAGCTAATTAAAGAATAAATGGGCGAAACTGAATTCAAAGATTAGATTAAGTTGAATTGAATTGAAAACAGGTGAACATGTGTTAAACAGGTATGGAATGAAGAGAATGAATTTTATAAATTTAGTGCCCGACAATAAGGTACATGTTTAAATTACATATGAGGTTTTATGCACCGAGTCGGCAAGCCACTTGGCTTTTTGATTTTCTTTTTGAGTGGGAAGGGCCTAGAGAGGCGAGTTGAGGTTTGAACTATCGACTTGTACAAAGGAGGTTATGGCGAAATTTTCCGGAAATTTAAGGAGTTAGAATATTTTTAAGATAATTTGATAATTAGAAATATATATATCGATATATATAGAATTCGATAAGGAAATGAAATTAAAATAGAATATTATAAACAAAAAGGAAATCTATAAATTAGATTTGTTAAAAATATAAAGAGAAGCGTATACAGGTTTAAAAATGAATAATTGGTTTTATGATGTTGATTATTTGAGGTAAGTGGTCTTGTCCGTTTTGAAGTTAAGGATGTTTTCAGTCAAGGTCTGAGAGGTAATTATACCCCAACTTGTTTGATTTCATTTTTAACCAATAAATAGCAGGATTCAGTCTCGAAGATAAATGTTTGAATAAGATTAGTTAAATGCAGTATCTTGGATTGTTGTAACGATGTTTTATATAACATTCATTTTAACCCAAATAAGCGGAATTTTGGAAATATAATATTTCCTGAGTGTAGAAATGAACGGTCGTGGAAGGGATAAATAATTGGAATGTTTCCAATTATAAGTAAAGGATATTTTCTAAGTACAAAAAATAAAAGGAGGCGATATATGGAAATGTTTTCCAAATAGCATAAAGGGCTAAGACGATTGTAGAAAATATTTGGTTAACAAATATTAATAAGGAAATGGAGAAGTGTTTTAATTAATGAAATAGTAATTAAGAGGCCCAGTGATTGTTTGATGCTATGAATGTTCGTTTATTTTTCTTCGATAGTTAAATAACCAACTATCGAAGTTTTTGCCAATATCGTTGTCAATATGGAGAGACAGGCTGGATTATTATCCGTGAACCACTCCGCATTGGCAGTAGCGTTGCGAATCAGACTATATGAAGATAATCGAAGACGTAGTAAAGTGCAAGGGCATTTTCTATTTATGGAAATTGTGCCTTCGGTTTCGTTCAATCCCAAAACGAACGTATATGGACGGATGTCTGACAGAGTATTTCCAATGGTCGCATATGTTAGTCTGTATAGATATATATGGTGGCAAAGAATTTATTCTCTTAGTATAATATCCAAAATGTATTTGTGCAAATCAATTAGTGATTAACGGATCTGACAATGTGGCATTCAAAGTGATTGTGCTACCAAGGAATGATAAGTAATCGTAGCCTCAGGCCTCACCAACCGGGAAATGACAAAAATCGGGCAGGCAGCATGGCTATGTGGGTCGCTCCCATTAGGGTGTATAATCACCTATCTAGAGAAATTCCTTTTACTTCTTTAATCTATCGATGTTGTCCTTTTTCGGGAAACGGTTGCTGATCCCAACCGTTGGTGATATACATTCGATACACTCAAGGGAAATGACTGGTCGGTCATGTGTGGGCCGGGTTGTAAGACGTTCTTGTTGAACCCAGTGTATTCGCCTCTAGAGATACATTATCGGCAGGGTGGTTCCATACCTTGTCATAGTCAGAATCCAATCTCCAATAAGTGCCCACGGTTTTGATTATTGTTAGCCTGCTTTGTAACCAAGCTACCCAAAGCCAGGGACTTGGGTACGAACTTACATTGATTGGCGATCACTTGAGTGGAGTGATAGAAAGCTGCAAAACTTGAATTATTCATGCAAATGTCACCGGATCGGATCCCCCATTCGGATCGGATCAGATCCCTCCTTTCGGATCGGATCGGATCCCTCCTTTCGGATCGGATCGGATCCCCCTCCCCGGATCAGAACGGAGTACCCTCTACCCAAACTGCCTAAAGTATTCTGCACAGAAGTGCATGCAGGCATTCTGCTCGAACAACCGGTTCGGATCCGATCCGAATGGACCTGCTTCTGCACACGGAGTTTGACCTCTTCTCTTGGCATAACCGACTCCTACAATTGCGGATCGGACTCCACTTGGCAAAGCACGACCTGGTAACCACTTTTCCACTACTTCTCAGATCTCCTCTGGTCATGCCACGTGGCCTATCCGAACCGGAACCGCCCAGAGCTTCTCTACAGCTATAAATACACCACAACATGGCCATTTGAAGGAACTTTTGGCATTTCATTCATTCATGGTAGCCATGGCCGAACTCCCCCATCAATAACCACCTTCTTCCCAATGAAAATCAATGAATTCGGAGAGAATTATTCATGGTATTTGAGCGATTGAGTGATTAAATTCATTGTAATTGTAATCCATGAACGAAATGAGAAATTATGAAGTGGACGTAGGCTCATTAACGCCAAACCACTATAAATTTCGTGTGTTGACTGATTTTTCTTGTTTTTAGTTCATGATTCCTCATTATTCTCTGCAAAATATGATCAATTCGGTGTTAGGACCATTTTTTGGTCTAACATTTTGGTGCTTTCACTGAGAAATGAAGATTCTCAACATATAGTTCGAAAAAGTATCTGGATCGGATGCGGGTGACCAGCAGATCGGATTGAGTTGATGCAGAATCGCATGGCTTTGGTTCGGATAGCCCCACTAGTTCGGGTCGGGTCTGACCCGACCCCACGAAGTTATACACTGAGACGCTGGAACTAGTAATAGCAGCATCGGTTCGGATCGAATGACCAGGGGTCCGATCCGACCCCAATAAAATAAAAAATTCAATCCGACCCGAACCGCAGGAAAAGACCCGAACCGGCCAGTTGATGATGCTCCGATCCGGTTCGGAGGAACTAGTCCGACCCGACCCAACGTGAAGACGACTCCGAACCGCTACTGGAAGGCATGATCCGGTCCGGACCGAAACAGCTGTTTTTGGGAAAAAATACATTTTTCTGATCATTTCAGAAAAGGGTCCATCGTCCAAAATCGAAAAAATCGTGCGATGCCCACATTTTCGACCTAACCGGCTAGGTCGATCGCCGCCGGACCCCCACCGGCGCTGCGCCCGGACCTGCTGACGGCCTCGCCTTCGGCTCGGCGTACATTTTAGCTAACAACAGTTATCAAAGCTTGTCAATGAAGATTAGACGGATAGTTTGAGAATATCACAGCAAGTTGGCAACGACTGGGATTCTTCCCAGAGCCATGACACTTATTTACATCGGTAATCCAATTTGAGGAGCTATTGATCATGATTCGGCTTGTTATTAAGGACAGTATACAAGACAATGATTGTCTCGTAGCATCTTTCTCTTCCTTAGTTCTGATAGTGTATATATGTCACCAATGCAACCGATGTTGCTCGCTAACGAGTAGTGACCATCTTATTTATGCGACTTGAACTTGTCCAATCGGCGGGGCATCGGATGATGGTTATATGGAACGGTCCGAGCACTACTCCGAAGATAATTCCTATGATCTTAGTGACCATGATTGTCAATAAGGGGATACCAGAAAGAAGCTAAGGATCTTAATGTCCCAAAGCTACACTTCAATTGTAGATGTGATGAATGAAATATGTCCTGCGGTTAGCCTTCCGAAGAACTTGGCGAACCTTTGCAATTGCCGTTTGCTGTCAACTGCATCGAGGAAGACTGATTTCCATCGAATAAGGGTTAACTCAGCATACTTTGGAACCCATAGTTTGGTACTAGTTGAACCACCACACACCACGATTGGACCTATGGGTTCTTTCCTGAATTATGGCAACTTGACTGCTCACCAACCACCATACGACCTTGGTCAAATGATGAGAGCTCGAGATTAAAGAAAATATGAATCAACAATTAGCTCTCTACTTCTTATTTCAGTTGTGACATAACACATGAATATTACTTAAAGTCTCGCAAGTTGTGCTATCATACTCAAGTTTATCTGATTAAGGTCTAGATCGACCAGCTCCAGCAGAATTCAGAGCTTACATTTCACCCTAGTGTCTACTGCTCAATTCCCAAACATTAGCCGAATCCATCGCTAAATTTACCATTCCCGAAGAGGATATGTTAGATGAAGAAGATGGACCTTCAAAATGAAAAATGAATACAAGCACCAATTACTGTACACCGACGGTGCAATGAATGATCGATGACCCGGTGTTGGAGATGTATTGATTCGAAGGAAAGTCCAGATGAAGGGACTATAACTCGTAGCTTTCCTAGAACAGGTAGAAGAGCTGTTGGATGGATTAAAAAGTTACAGCATATCTTACATCCTACGAACAGAAAATCAAAAGGTCAATAATCCGGCCAAGTTAGACAGTTCCGACAACTCAGAAGAGAGTCATAGACAACTCCATGATGAACTTCCTGCCGCACGGAATGCATTTAGCAAGGAGAAGTGAAAGGCATGCCATCGCTCTTTAAGCCTCCAGATATGACATGCAAGGCGACAATGCTTATTTCCCTTGGAAGATTGTCCCAAGACAGACACCAACGAGACTCGTTGCTGAATTCACCGCCCTGAATGATTGGACAAAATCACTAATCAGCCTTCCGCTAGATGGGAGATGAACGCGAATGAAACTTTTGACAAACGATGTTTTGGAGTTAGAAAGTGAAGATTTACAATTTCACTCCCTTCATCGAGGATTAGTCAAGTAACTCGTGTCCCAGACATTGGGTGCAACCGGAGATTCGAACGTCGATTGCTCATGATTACATCATCTAATTCAAAGCTGATACATGATAGGCTTGCATGACTCCCTGACATTCAACCCTTGCCCTTAACATGGGGGCAAAAAGGCGATTTAAAGGAGACATGACCTTGTCATTCGCTTACAGTATTTTCCTAGTTGTCTTTGTCACTCCAAGACCACAATCAAGCCATCCCTGACAGAGATTGGGCAAGGCAAAATGGACATGCAGATAACATGCAATGCCATTTTCACACAGAATCTTATTCATTCCTTTAACAGGACTACTCTTTATCCATGACTCTTATATTTGCATCCTTATTGAGTTATTGATGTAATTAACTCAGATGAAATAATATGTGGATGGTGTAGATACCTAGGATTTGATACTGATCAGACTTCTAACACACGCATATAGAGTTATGAGCAATATCATAACAAGCTTGACTGAACCGCTCATTTAAAAGGTCACACTCTCCGCCTAAAAGAGGTTGTATAGCTGAAGGTGGATCTGAGATGACATCCATTCCTAGAATCATACGTGGAAGAGCTAAAGATAATTATGCATTGACTTTTGCATTTTAAAGTTGGAATTCGATTTCAGATAGATGCAATTCGACCGTCTACATGACTCAATCGTATGTCTGACACCATCAGATTACATGAATCCAAATAAAGGAGGCAGCATTGCCCCTTGATATGCTTACTTTTTAACCATGCAATTTAATCTTACATGCTTCCTGAATTATTGACATGACTAATTCATGCGATATGAGTGATGCAGGTACCTGAAGGTCAGTGCTAATCACTCCTCCCATAGATTGATCGGAGGAACGCAAAGCTTCTGCAAACATTTTCCGATTGTTTGCCAGGCTAACTCTTACCCTCAGAGATTGAATAGAAGTACCCATCTAGGATGAATGTGATGGGCGCGCCATGATTAAAGACCACTCGATCCATGGCTCTGGCTTTCATGATTTGAGAGAACATTTGAAGGACGATATTGCAGTGTCCAACTGAACTCCATCCCAAAAGTCGACGAGACGAGAGAGACTTGATTATTGCAAATGGCAACCTCTACCCATGAATCAGGGATTATGAGGTAGCGCCTCGGCGAGTGTGATCCGACCGCTTGCCCAAAAAAACCTCCATCCGCCAGAGTGAAGTGCGGAGTAAGGACTAAAACCGAGTTTGAGAACGACACTCGACACGGTGGACTCCCGCTCTTGGAAATAGAGTGTAGAAGGAGCGCCGGGGCGAATGATATGCATGTTCGCCTAAATATCTCTAACCCTATGACTTGAGGAAGAGTATAAAGGACGGGAAGACGACGTCCACAGGGCGTGAAGGTGCACCACGACTAAAGATCGCCTTGATTCCACTCTACCCTTGGTATTCGATGGGAGAGTATAAAGGCGCCAAGGACTGAGTGCTGCAAATGAACTCCTACCCCACTGAAGGATTGGGGGGCAGACTGAAAGATGAGTTCGAACTCTATCCTAGGCATACGACAGGAGAGTATAAAGGCATTGCGATTAAATGCCATGGAAGGGCTCCTTCCCCGTTGCAAGATAGGGGGCAAGAATGAAAGCTGAGCCCGAACCCCTTATTTCTAGACATGGGAGGCAATACACTGTCGATCCTAACCAATCCCAAAAGCCCTGGCCAGGCACTTATTCACTATTGATCGGGGACATACACACACATCACACCCCTATGATGGCCGCAATATGATATGCTATTTATTTGCAGGGATACTGAATTGATACCCTTATCTGATTTGTGATGCGATTTATTGCTTACTACTCAGTGTAGTAATGCTATGACTACAAGTATATTTGATTGAAATATATATAACAAGCTTGCAAATGGATGATATTGCAGGAATACCGCTTTGTTTGCTTTTGGTAGATTTACAGAGGATAACTAGTCAAGAACACTAGCCCGCACTCGCAACAATAGCAGGCTAATAGAAAACAAGTAAAGGGCCATGTCCAGAAGGCTAACGCTGATGCCCAATGCTAAACTTCTTACGCGACTCAAGGCGACGACCAAAAGGAGGCCTTGAGAGTGAGTTGTTTAATGACATGTCACACAACTTAAGGAAACGACCAAAAGGAGATCCTAAGAGTGATATATCAAACCAACACACAACTGGCCATAGTCCAAGTGCAATGACAAGTGCCACCTCGCAAATACACTAAATGGAAAGCCCGATGACTCGAGCACTTGGATAACTCAACCACTTAAGTTTTGAAAGCAATGTCTCTTTTCCATGCATCCATGTCCAAATTTGAAAGGCTGCTTAAGAACCACAAAGAGGATGCAGAGTGGACGCCCATTTGCTAAGTCCCAACCGCCTTCCCGATTGGATGGCTTTGGACAAGGGGGCACGCCATTGCTTCAACTTCTAGCTGGCAAGGAAAAAGATTCCTTGATACTCCGACTCAAGTGTTAAAAAGAAGGAAGATAGAACCTTCTTCCATGCTGAGGATGTTGGCGCAAAAGGTGCTACAAATGAAGGAGGTCAGAAGATTTCTTCGCGCGGTGATCCCTCAGCATATTAGACTAGATATGAAACAGATGGAGCCATTGCTGAGTTGAGAACCCAGAGGATTCGGCAAAATGAACTTCTCCGGAAGCGACAAAAAATGATGGATAACTTAGCTCGATCATTACCTGCTCTGCTGTGCAGATCGCATGAGGCCCTAGGATGAGCCGGCAACGTCGTCTTGGATAAAACAATATATAATCAACCTCCTCCCAGATATGTGCAGCATGCAATTTCCGACAATAAGATTTTGGATGAGAACGATGACAAACAAGGGTCAATGGAAACCTAAACGAAGTCCGACCAACCCTTGCTTCGAATCAGATGAATGCTTCAAATCCAACTCAACTTCAACATGAAGTTCCCCATTCCTTAATGAAGGGGGCAAGTGGAAGAATTTGAAGAGACTATAATTTGACCTTATCACCACCCAACTCCGATCCTTAGAACTTGGATGGGAGACCAAAGACTAACATGAGATGGACACGAATCAATCATTTTGTATCGATCTCTAACTCACAGCTTGATGAGGGAATATGAATTCAAAGAAGACATGGATTTGATGCGCACCACTTAGAAAAACTTCCGTGGATGAGGGGCACCAAATATTAGTTCCGAGCAGTGGATCACCATCCAGAATTAAAAGACAGAAGCCTGATTGATAGCTATTACATATGCGCAACCAAGAAGCTAGAGACTGGCTTCCACCCACTTCAAGACTTCATACCGGGGGCACTAGCGCTAAATTGGACAATTTGCGACAACTTCTCAAAGACGAGGGCCAGAATGCCAACATTAATTGATGCTTCAACTGAGCTCCGACGAGACCCTACATGCATTCCTTTGAAAGATTCAACGCCGCAGTGGCATCGGTAAATCGACCTGGACCATATATGGTGTTGATTGCAATAGTATCTGGTATTATGGATATCTCAAGCTTCAAAATCTCTCTGCATCGAGACCCACCAAGAGGACTTGGCTGATTCACCTCTGAAACAAATCTCGGTATCTCTCTACCATGAGATTTTCATGGAAACATTGGAAAATCCTATCCTGAGACACACAGATTCATGCAATAAGAGGGTGCTAATGTTGAAATGGATGATCTCAATGTCTTCTCGACAAAATGGAGCACCATCTGACTCTTGAAATGATAAAGAGAAAAGAAAAGCCCCGGAAAAGACTAGCAGAAATGTACAATTTCGGAAAGGATCAATTTCATTGATCAAGCCCTCCATTTTGATTGTCAAGCTCAATGGAACCAAGCATGAGAGATAGACCCAACAAGACTATGATGGATATTTCGAATTATGCCAAAGCATGAGTAAAGGAGCTCGAATAACTGCTTAATGATGTTCGCTCGCTTGCAAGATTGACGAGCTTACTCGAATCCGTGGCTGATGCGAGGAGAGTATCTAAGTTGGCTGATACTCAATGAGGCGATCACTGCTTTCTGACTAAACAGATAGGATGACCCCGACGCGAATGTAATTCGACCATTGCATACACAACTCCAACCCTTGACGACTTGAGAAAGGGCACAGAACGACACAGGTTTACCAAGATTGCTGAAATTGCAACTCCAACCCGATGTAAAGAAAGAAAGATTAGAGGCTAGAAGACCAGATGTTCCACTAACCTAGTCTAGCCCGCAACGATGCTGGGGGCATAAGCACTAACTTCGCTCATCCTCCACTGATGCAGGGAGCATGAGCATCAACTGCCAGACTAACTTTGAACATGACCTTGACTCGACGCTTAATTCAAAACATATAAACTACATCTAAGGAATATGACATGATTCGTCTTGACCGCTCAAGAAAGCCCACTAAAGGATCAAACATGACTTCAAAGACTTGATCTACAGCTACATCGAATGGAGAATGTGGAGAATTCTTCAACTAACTTACGTGTGTAATGATCTTACGAGCACTGTTTTATATGATTTCAACAATGTCCCTTGCTGATTTGTATGTGATCATGAGACTATAAAAAAGACCTGAAACGGTCATTGATTTCTTTTGATATGATCTGATTACTATCCCAATGCCGGGATAGTCCCAAGACAAGCGCAAATGAAAGATTTGTGTACCAATTCTGATGTGGTCAATCCCAACAGCCTAGATGCTAGCTCAAATCCCGAAGATTCTTATACTACCCCATGATTTGGATGGCTAAGTTCATACACTGACTAATACATAAAAAAAAGCCTGACTTAGTAACACACTTGACTTGCATAGGAAAACGGTGTCGTTTGGCAACGACCCGTGTATGTACGATCTCATACCGAAGCCAACGATCATACATGACTTATGATGAAGGAATTAGACCTCTTGATTCGACGAGGCCTAAACAGTTACCTGATCATTTTAACTACTCCTCCCTTAGAATTTAGCCTGACTAGCGGCCATGGAAGTAACACAACAATCGGATAAAACCTCCTCAAGGGTGGATGACGTTCTAAAAAGATTTAGCTCGACTTATTCAAAGCACATCTCATCTGCAATAAGATGTACTTTGGGGGGCAAAATGTTAGCCTGCTTTGTAACCAAGCTACCCAAAGCCAGGGACTTGGGTACGAACTTACATTGATTGGTGATCACTTGAGTGGAGTGATAGAAAGCTGCAAAACTTGAATTATTCATGCAAATGTCACCGGATCGGATCCCCCATTTGGATCGGATCGGATCCCTCCTTTCGGATCGGATCGGATCCCCCTCCCCGGATCGGATCGGAGTACCCTCTACCCAAACCGCCTAAAGTATTCTGCATAGAAGTGCGTGCAGGCATTCTGCTCGAACAACCGGTTCGGTTCGGATCCGATCCGACTAGACCTGCTTCTGCACACGGAGTTTGACCTCCTCTCTTGGCATAACTGACTCCTACAATTGCGGATCGGACTCCACTTGGCAAAGCACGACCTGGTAACCACTTTTCCACTACTTCTGAGATCTCCTCTGGTCACGCCACGTGGCCCATCCGAACCGGAACCGCCCAGAGCTTCTCTACAGCTATAAATACACCACAACATGGCCATTTGATGGGACTTTTGGCATTTCATTCATTCATGGTAGCCATAGCCGAACTCCCGCATCACTAACCACCTTCTTCTCCAATGAAAATCAATGAATTCGGAGAGAATTATTCATGGTATTTGAGCGATTGAGTGATTAAATTCATTGTAATTGTAATCCATGAACGAAATGAGAAATTATGAAGTGGACGTAGGCTCATTAACGCCGAACCACTATAAATTTCGTGTGTTGACTGATTTTTCTTGTTTTTAGTTCATGATTCCTCATTATTCTCTACAAAATATGATCAATTCGGTGTTAGGACCATTTTTTGGTCTAACAATTATATACTATATATGTGGAACGTGAGATGCAAGCGTTCCGCTAGATTGTTATTTATTTGATTTAGACACTATTATAATATCACTGGATTTTCGTATCAAAGTCTTTTGGGTTATAGTAAGGTAAAAACCGTCCATGTTTATGTGTGGGCTGGTCTTACTATTATCCCTTCTTTCGAAAGGATTTTGAAAGTTAAACAGATGGTTGGAGTTTACTCACACCAGTCCCATGACTGACCCAGAGTTTTTTTTTGTTTTCCCTAAACTCTTGGGTGCCCAAATTTGTACGGGCAGTCAAGTAGTTGGGATTATTCAGATTCACTTGGAAGAGCTGGAAGCAGGAGGCTTCACCAGTTAGCTACAAACTATCAAATTTCCGCTGTGTACTATGTTATATCTGGAAACAGGTGTTTATAACTGTTCCAGGAATAGCTGTTATGCTTTGATAATGGTATGTATATACAGTTACTGATTTGTATTTCTGAAGTTATGTTATTTAATATGTTGTATTCGTTCCACTGTGAGATTTGTGTTCTTCGTTTTTCTTCTATTCTAATATTTCTTTCTTTCTATTTCTCATCCTCTAACTTCTTTCTAATAATGATTCGTATTTCTATGCAAGTTGGGTTGGATGTGTGGTGTTATTAGTCAACTCAGATAGTACGGATTTGCGGTCCATTACATACAGCCTAATTGTGATTGGAAGATTCTCAAAGCACATTTTAAGCAAAGCGGCCTGAGAGCCAGAAACATCTTGCGAACCAAATTGGACGAATGAGCACATTGCCTCGGCAGCATAAGCTGTTCTAAGACAAATAACAAGTCAAAAGGTGGTACTTCTCTTTGTAAGCATTTACTGAAGAGATTGACATCAAGCTTCAAGAAAAGTGAAAGGGTAATGGTAAAAATGTCCCACGGATAAATACCTAGGCTGGAAACACCAGTTCTAGTGCCGGAAAGACCGGCAAAACATGCTGGAAAGACTAGCGCAAATACGAAATCCTAGCCGAAAGGGGGTAACAGAAATCCTAGCCGAAAGAGGGTAATAGAAATCCTAACCGAAAGGGGGAATACAGCGAGGTCTTTGCAATCCTAGAAAAATCAGGACTAAAAGAGCCAAACTTGGATCGAAAACTGAAACCCAAGACCTCCCCTGGGGGGACCCCAAAAGAAACACATAATGACCACGTGCATCTCTAAAAAAAAACCTAATCCCTGAAAATAAACTTGTACAGCCAAGTTAGCAGGGGATGTGGTTGAACATCAACTCAAAAATCACGAACTAATCAATTGAAATCGTGATTAAAATTAAGAAAATCTATGAAATTATAAAGATCTTTGGTATGGGGACACCACCATTGTGTAAAAAATCAACAATGCCCACTCAAAACATACCACGGACTCGTTATAACTTTATTGTGAAAAGTAAACGAACGATAAGATTCACGCGGCTAACAAAATAAATTCTCCATGGAATAATATCACTCATAAGAGCGGAGTGATAAAACTATTATAATACCAAACAATACAAACGTAAGTACGCAAACATAACAAACGTAAGTACGCAAACATAAAAATATTAAGCAAGGGTCGGCACTTGCATATACAACCGGTTTAAATACGTAACAGATAAAGGAAATAGGTTGAAATTAGAGCACAAAAAGTCATGAATGCTACTTCTTAAACAAATAAAGCAAAAGATGAACCAACTGTTCAACATTCATCTCTTACTGATTTCTTTACATAAAAGAACCATCGGGAAGAAACAGGCTAATGGTTCTGGACTACTTGCAAATTGGTTTCCTTCTGCGTACCAAAGTTGACCCAGCCTTGGTATTCTAAATTCCGTCTTCATCTTCCGGATTGGACACATCAAGTAAAGATGGGTCGTCTGATGAAGGTGTGATGAGAGGATTAGTGCTAGTGGATATTAGGATGGAATCAACAGCGATAGGTTGAACAGTAGTACCACAAGCAGGAAAAGGAGGTGGCGAAAGCACACCTGATGTAAGCGAATAGCAAGCACGAAACTCAGCAATCCCAGGTGAAGAAATAAGGAAATCTAAATCCGAGGTAGACTGATAGATATCAATTTTACTTGGAGTTACTGGGTACACAAGGTCAACCCCATAATCGTTCGCATTGGAAAAAGTGTCACCATGACCCGCGCATTGCTTAACAACGTTTTCTTGAACTGAGTGCTCGATTATGGGTCGAATTTTGGCAACATCTAGGGCAGAACGACCTATGGAGGGAGTGAGAACTCAAAATTTCAATCCCAATAGAACTGGGTGGGTCACAAGTATTGATAGCATCTGAATGTTTCCTCCAAAAAGATTGAGCTCGCTCATTCGCCAATATCCTCCTGCCTTCAGCCAGAGCCTTACGATCTTATCCTTCTAAAAGCTTCTCTTGAATATATTCATCATCAGCGTTATTGGAATATAAAAGTACCTATTCCCAAACCAGGGCCAAAGTTCATGGAAAATCCTTGTTCAAGTAACTTAAACTTCCACGACTCATGACACTGCAAATATGGAATTGAAACAAAGTATTGTCAGTCCTGATTCTGGCTTCGTCAAGATCTTTACGCAACCTGGTTTTATCTTCTTCAAGGATTATAAGGGTCTCATTTCGGGAAGTAATTTTACCCTCAAGAGCCATTTTTTCCTGTTTAAAAGAAATCAAAGCCCGTCTTTCTAACGCCAAGTGACACTCAGCGAGTTCTTGAGCAGATTGAGCTTCCTGAAGTCGCACTTGCACAACCTCCAGCTCTTTCTTAAGCTCGACTTTTTTGGCCTCTAAGTTATTCACTTTGATGTTCCCATTCTTTACAGAGGCAATTTCAGATTCTTGTGATCTAATCAAGTGAATCAGTCCAGGTTTATCGTTTTCTAAGATGTCAATATGCTCAAGGTGCCGAGCATTTAGTCTCTGGAATTCATAACCAAGTTTGGCCCAATGTTCTAGTCACCTATCAACATTATTCATGGCTAGATTCAGTTGTGTTTCAAGTTGGTTCTTAACGATGTTAAACTGATTAATCATAAAACTCTTGACGGCATCTCACCTGTCATCTGGATGTAAATCCAAGTCAAAATACATCCCCCTTAGGTCCCGACCACTGAAGCGATCCTTGAGCATCAAATTTCCAGGTGGAACCCTATAAGGTAGACGATCACGAATCATCTGAATTTGAGTAGAGGTCGGAACGATGGATCGTTCAGAAGATTCAATCGATGTGGCGCATTTCTGAGTCTCACTCTTGCTTCGGTCGATCCTGCTACTTTTCCTTTCTCCTCCTTCTACGAGGTTGTAACAACCCTGAATTTGGGGTAGATTTAAAAATTTAGTTTAACTAATTTTAATGGGTTTTAATATTTAAAATAATAATGATTAAAAATTTATTTAAATCGAAGTTAGGATGAATAATTTAATTTTAATTATAAAAGGTGTTAGAAATAGCGCGGTAGTTTGAAAAGTCAAACTTGAACTTTGACTGACCGTACAGGATGCAAAATTTAACGGATTTTAGTGAAATCAAAAATATTAGAATATCTTTTAAAATATCTTTCCAACGAATCCTAAAAATCGTAATTTTATAGCGGGAATCAAAAGTTATGCCCAGTTTAAATTTCAGAATAGTCGCTGTAGGATTTATATATATATTTTAATATTAAAAATAGCCATTTTTCAAACGACCACTGTTTTTGACGAAACTACTTTTGTTGGATTTGGAATGTCAAATTATTGCTAAGTTTAATTTTTCATAATTTTTAGAATTAATTTGTGACCGTGGCAAAAAGATTTCAGTTTGGTCAATTTTAGTCAATTTTAGTCGACTTGAAAAAGGCCATTTTTCAAATAGGCTCAGAATTGAACGAAATTAATTTTCCTAGGTCCACAGTGTCAAAACATAGCTAGATATATTTTTTGGGATTTTTCGAAGTTAATTTGTGGCCCCAGTGAATTTATTTGTACGGTTGAATTAAAAAGAAAAATATTTTTAATTAAAGAAAACTGGGTCAAGACAGTCGTTTGGGCCTACGGGACATAGCTAGATGAGTCCGGAATATGGGTTAATAGGTAGGAACGACAGTCGTTGGGCTAAAATCGGAAAAAGTTGATAAACGGGCCTTAATTGGGTAATTAGTGAATATAATAATATAAATATTAAGACAAATTAGAACCCTAACCCTAATCTAATATGACCAGCTGCCACTTGCAATTTCCATGGCCTAGAATGGCCGATTCTTCCTTCCTCAAATTCTCCCAATCCACAAAGAATTAACACCTCATTCTTTAGACAATATTGGAGAGATTTTCGAGACCTTCGCTTCCATATGGATATGATTGGATTTCATGAAGTAAAATGCCCGGATTTCACCTCCAAACCCGCGCCCAAGTCAGCCCTGCCACCCCCTGTAGGGCCCACCGCGACCACCCATACTCCCGGCGCACGTAGCCCTCTCCTCCCTCTCTGATGTGCCACCCTCCGATCGTCTTCAAGCCTCACCAATCTCGAGTTATTTTCAACCCTAGTTTGGAAGCCTATGGGTTCATATGACGGCTTGGTTTGGAAGAAGGAGGAAGGTTGACTTTTTCAACCTTTAATTATCTAATTACTTTAATTCAAATTTGACCGATCTTAATTTAATCATAACTAATGCGTACGAACTCGAAATTGAACAATTTCAGGTGTGTCACGATCATGGGACCGAGATCTTCGCGGTGGAACTGACTAGACCTGATTCTGAACAAGTAGAATTTTTGATAAATTTTGGATCTGAACAGCGCAGAACTAAATAACGATGTGATATTTCTGAATTTAATTATTAAAATTTAATTATTTCTTACGATATGAATTCCGTCTATGTACGTTATGAAATCTGTATTGTTTGTGGTTGGGAAATTTGAATTTATTGATGTTGTGATGTGAATTGGTTGATGCTATGATATTGTTGTTTGAAACAAAATCATTGAATCCAGATATGTAATCTTGTTGAAAATAAAAGATTAAATTTTCACTGTAATGTTGATTATCATAAAAAGATATCATTTTGTTGATTATTATAAAAAGTTATTATTTTTAAAAGAAAAAGTAACATTAATTTCATTGTTTTGTAAAAAGAAAGATTTCACTTTTGTTTTGTTAAATATAAAGATTTCGCCTTTTGTTTGATAATATAAAGATTACTTTTTGTTAGTTTATAAAATAAAAAAAAGTTTTCACTTTTGTTTGTAAAATAAAAAATAAAAAGTTTTTACCTTTGTTACTTAATAAAAAGATTGGAACTTTGTTTGTAAATATAAGGAAAAGATTGAAATTTTGTTTGTAAACTTAATAAAAAGATTGAAATTTTGTTTGTAACTTAATAAAAAGATTGAAATTTTGTTTGTAAACTTAATAAAAAGATTGAAATTTTGTTTGTAAACTTAATAAAAAGATTGAAATTTTGTTTGTAAACTTAATAAAAAGATTGAAACTTTGTTTGTAAACCTAATAAAAGATTTTAACTTTTGGTTAAATTAAAAGATTTTACTTTTGTTTAAATAAAAAAAATTACCTTCGTTACTTAATAAAAAGATTGAAACTTTGTTTGTAAACTTAATAAAAGATTTTAACTTTTGGTTGTGAACGAAAAGAATTAGCCTTCGTTTGCAAATGAAAAGAATTTACTTTTGTTCTTAAATACAAAGATTCCACCTTTGTTTATAATTAAAATATTGTACTTTTATTTAGAATGAAAAAGGACATTTTGTCGTTAAGAAAGAAAAGAATGAAAATATACAAGATTTTTGTTAAGGATGAAAAGTAACATTTTTACATTGATTTGGTTAAAAATGAAAATACATTTTTACATTGATTTTGTTTAAAAAGAAAAGACATAAATTAATATTGGTTTTTGTTATAAATGAAAAGTGACATTATTACATTGATATTCATTGAAAGATTAGTAATGAACATTTAACACCGTTATGTTTAGGTTAGAAAAAGTATAATTTTACCATCATGTTGTGTTAATTTAGAAAAAGTATAATTTTAACATCATGTTGTGTTAATTAGGAAAGTATAATTTTACCATCATGTTGTGTTAATTTAGAAAATGAATATTTTCACCATCATGTTGTGTTAATTTGGAAAAAGTATAATTTTACCATCATGTTGTGTTAATTTGGAAAAAGTATAATTTCA
Source organism: Allium sativum (assembly GCA_030737875.1). Taxonomy (NCBI): domain Eukaryota; kingdom Viridiplantae; phylum Streptophyta; class Magnoliopsida; order Asparagales; family Amaryllidaceae; genus Allium; species Allium sativum. The sequence continues at coordinate 747,740,567 of CM060909.1, read as the reverse complement.
CCATCATGTGTTAATCATAAAATGAATATTTGCTCCGTTATGTATTAAATTAGAAATGTCGTTATTTACACCGTTATGTATTAAATTAGAAATGACATTATGTGTTAAATTAGAAATGGACATGATTGACACCGCAATTAAAAAAATTACATTTTTATGTAATTAAAAAGATAAGATTTTGTCATTGAAATTAAAATTACATTCTTATGTAATTAAAAGATTAGATTTTGACGCTGCAAAATTATTTACATTTTAATGTAATAAGAAGAAATAGAATTTACATGGTAACCTTAATTACATCTTTAATGTAATAAAAAGGAAAGATTTTGACATTGTAATGTAAATTACATTTTTAATGTAATTAAAAAGATAAGATTTTACATTGTAATTAAAGATAGGAATTTTACATTACAATGTTAATTACAATTTTTGATGTAATTAAAATGGAGATTTTACATTGTAATTAAAGATAGGAATTTTACATTGTAACGTTAATTACAATTTTTGATGTAATTAAAAAGGAGATTTTATATTGTAATTAAAGATAGGTATTTAACATTACAATGTTAATTACAATTTACATTGTAATTAAAAAGGAAATTTTACAATGTAATTAAAAGAGTAGAATTCAACATTGAAATAGAATTTACAGTTTTCTAATGTAAATAAAAGAAGAAAAGTTTACATTTTTAATGTAAATAAGAAAAAGAAGAAAAGTTTACATTTTTAAGAAAAGTTACATTTTTAATGTAATTAGTTTAAAAAAAGTTACATTTTTAATGTAATTTAGATTAAAAAGAAAAGTTACATTTTTAATGTAATTAGATTAAAAAGAAAATTTACATTTTTATGAATTAGATTAAGAAGAAAATTTAAATTTTCATGTAGTTAAGATTCAATGATAAATTTACATTTTCATGTTAAAAGATTTAAAGATTTACATTTTCATTGAAAGGGTTTAGATATGATATTTACATTTTTATGTAAATGTATTTTCATTAAAGAGAATTAGGATACAGAATTTACATTTTATGTAAATACATTTTAAATGAAAATTATAACAATGTAAGTTTACATTTTTATGTAAATAGGTTTTCATTAAAAGAATAAAGGTATGAGATTTACATTTTCATGTAAATAGATTTTCACTGAAAATTATATGGTCAAAATTTAAAATTGGACAAAATGAAATAATGTTTTGGTCGCATTAGAAAATACTTACATTTGTTTTTGATAACAAAATTCCTTAACTTTGTTTGAAATGAAAATTAACACACAAAATTATCATTTTGTTTGTATAGAAAAGATTGACACACAAAATCATTATTTTGTTTGTAAGGGAAGGTTAACTCAAAATTATTATTTTTGTTTTGCGTTGAAATAATAAAAAAGTCATTATTCTTTTATATTGAAAAAAAAATTCATTTTTGTAGAACTGAGGCTGACACCAAAATATATTGCATTTTTGTTAGAAATTGAAATGACATAGAAATCCTCATTTTTGTTAAATTAGAAATGATGCACAATAAATTGCATGTTTGTGTAAATTGAAAATGGGAAAAAAAATACATTGTTATGTTTAGGATGTGTATGTGAATTAAAATAAGATAAACATTATTGTGTGTTATGTTATATATCAAAATGTTATGAAACCAAGCGTTCTTTACTTGTTATGATTATCACAATAATGAAATGGCCGAAGAAATTGTATGTATATATAATTATATATATAAGTAAATTATAATTAAACGAATCGCGCACGGTAGTTCGCGATTCGACAATCGTAACTTTAAATAGTTATACCGAAATATCCGACCGTTGGATTTTTCCCAAAACTGAAACCGTTAGGTTCGCCTTGGGAAGATCTTTCCAACAATATGAATTGTGTTAAAATTCAATGGTTAGATTTAGACAAATATGTAAAACAAATTTGGGTGAAAACAGCGCCAAGGTCGCCTATTGACTTGAAGCGTCGTTAAATAAAATTCAATTATTTTTATATAAATAAAAATAGATATTAATCGTTATAAACTAATATTAATGATAAGAAATGATTTGAAATGATATATACGTGAGAATCATTTGAAAGGTCCGAGTTTAATCTCATTTCAAATGATTATTCGTCGATCTAAGTCAGAGAGTTGAAGACGGTGATTGAAGACCGACGATCTTCACGTCGAATGGATGACTTACCATTGACGCCCATGATTGGAGTAGCTACCTTGAAGGGGCTACAATGGTGGCAGTCTAGACTACTTGTTGATTGTTTGGATATGCGAGGTATAAGGTGCCTCCGGTTTCATTCAGACCCAGAACGGACTTGAAAATGGATTGTATGTCTGACGTTGTATTCCTTTATATGGTATTCGTTGATCTCTGCTAAATATATATTTGTTTGGTGTTTAACAACCTTCTCTGAGACGTACGAGCTTAGATGTTATATATTGGTTGGAATCAATGGTATGGTATGGATTGACAATGTGGCATGCTAAGATGCATGGATCAAGTTTTTGTTGAAAAGCAGGCCTTGTGGATGATGATCAAAGCACAGCTTGAAAAGCATAGCTTTGTGTATTACGTAGCTGCACGAGCCTCACACCTCGGTTGAGTCTAAAACGGAGCAAGGGAACGCAGGGATAGCAGCACGTTTCTTTCTAGCTAGAAGTGGTGTCATGGTATGGAGCCCAGACATTTTTACTTATGTGGATGATGGAATGAGGCGCCTCGGATATTAGGTCCTATAGGACAAGGAAACGTGTGTTCAGGAATAACTAATCCGCAAAATCGTATGTGCGGACTGGCCCTGCAGCTTTCCAAGGGTTCACTGCAGGGGATCCCGAGACATTAGCTAGAGTGTCTCGAATCGGTAAGGAGATCGTTCCTAGCCTTGACTCATGATGGAAACCCAATTCCCAATACGACCCTACGGACTTGATTGTATTACTAGTATGGAGGCATAGTATATGGTAGTTATGCTTCCTAGGATTGATACATTTACTTTGAAATGTTTTTGAAACATATGTACACTAATAATAATATCAAATGTGTTTTATCGTATCAAGCATCTTTTGACCATTATAAGGTAAAACTCTATCCTCTGATTTGCGTTGCATTGTGTGATGGGACTTGAGTCTTATAATGGTTTCATTTTTCTAAAAGGCATTGCATTGTTTAACGATTTACTTTATTTTATGCACTGGCAATCCAATGGAGTAAACCCGTTCCGCGTTAGCGGCGTGGTCCTATGATTAGCCTTATTATTAGATTAGTTAAGTTATATTTCTCATACCAGTCCTATGACTGACCTGTAGTTTGTTTCACTGGCAAACTCGGGTGCCCATTTTTTCACACGGGCAGTCGAGTAGCTTTTTGCAGATATTTATCTTTAACAGGGTCCTGGATCGAAGCCTAAAGTTGTGTCCAGGGCATAGTTGTCTTCCACTGCCTTAATTATTTTATTTCCGCTGTGTACTGTATTAATTTACTGTAATTTATCTTCCGCTGTAATTTTATTTGATGTACTCTGATATCCTGTACTCTGATGTAACATTATTATGATGTTTATAAAAGTCTACTATTATTGTTCTAATGTGTTGTATTCCCAGAGTTAACGTATTCGGGTTCTGAACGGTCTTAGTTGATTTTGCGATCGATTCAGTCCGAGAAAAATCCGAGCCGTTACAGAGGTGTTCACCTTTATTGTCTTTGGCCAGTGTCTTAGCACAATCAAGTCCTCCACACCTTAAAGAATCGATCGTTGGAAGTTCAGAGGTATGTTGAACCTGAGAACTTGAAGATGACTGGGAACGCTTCAAATGATAGGAGAGGCGAGATTGTAAGAGACTTTGTGGATCAGTAAGGAAAGCTTGCTGAGAGAAGCTATCCAATAATGAATGTTTCGTATTTATGCCTGAAAAGCAAAACAAGAATTCAATAAGCATTCAAAATTATGGGATTTATAGGAAAGTATGCTACGAATAAGATCATATCTAACCAGTTTCGAGGGAGGCTTTCCCAGGATGTTGAACGGGTTCTCAAGTTCTTCCTATATCTGGTATCACGGGATCAGACATCACAATGTCACCCTGACTCAGGTATTTGACGTAGTCTAAATCCCCCAAGCCTCCAAAAGTCCCTGAGAAACCTTCCACATGAGTGATAGGGTGAGCAGAATTTTCAGCGATCGTTTCAGAAATTATATCGGCCCTCAAGCCATCTGTGTTCTTGTCTACTCCCCTATCACTTCCTTCGATAATCAAAGGCGAAGATCGACTTCTTTCACCAAGGACTAGGCGTTTCCATTTGGTAGAAGGTTTGCCAATGGAACGTTGAGGATGGACCAAAGTCTTTTTATAAGATCATGTAGAATGAATCAACTGGTACTTGTGGAGGTTTTCCTCTGAAAGCAATACTTGTCCACTCCTTTCGGTTTTGTCAACAGCAATCAATGAATTAAGAAGAGCTTAGTCTAGAGTAAGACCCGCAACAGAAGGAATCACTACAAAAAATCAGATAGAAAGTCAAATGAGATAGAGAAAGGAGTAAGAATTCTAGAGCAAAGGTGTAATTACCTCTTTCTGCCCATCACCCGTAAAATCTACAAGGGCACCGGACGTAGAAATATTGATCAGGGAACCCCTTGGTACCATCCATTAAACCAGTAATAATTCTACCGTGCATACCCTCCATAAAAGAGAAAGAAGGACTGTCCACCTCATTTCTTTTAAAAGAATATAAAGAGCAAATGTCTGTAAACGTAGGTTCTAGCTGTCGGACTTTCATGAATAGTATATATAGCCTGAGTAAAATCTGATACCCACTAGGGTGCAACTGATATGGGGCAATGGCCAAGTGCCGCAAAAAAGACTCTAAGTAAGAATTAAAGGGAGGAATTGTCCCACTAGACAGCATGTGATAATTGACTGTCACATACCTAGAGGGCGGATGATCGGCTGATTCTTCCTTCCTTGGAAATCTGGCTTCGTCTTTTGAAAAACCAATACGAGCACACCTCTGTAAGTATAGATCAAAAAAAGTGTCGATTTACAGCAACAAGAGGGCACCCTTTCAAGAAAGCGAGGTTAAGGATAAGTCTGGCTAACAATCAAGTCAGAACCAACAACCGGGGCAACTTCAATTGTCTGATCTGAACCCTTTCGTTCTCCAGACATGATGGTTTAACTGGGGTTTCGAATGAGTTAATGATTAGTTTACATTTTAACATAAATAAGTATGCATAAAAAAGAAATTGCGACTTGAGTTGCTGGTAATTAATCATCAATCATACCCGGCAATAAGGATTTACTGGTAGTATAATCGCATAAAGGAAGAACTATAAATTCAAAGGTACGAGAAACACAGGCTTTGTTCTGATCGGTCGCAAAAATTACTAATCGCACATGCCAAGAGAATACTAGCAACAGTAAGAGGGAAAGAGCAGAAATGTTGCTATGGCACAAGTATCCCATCAAACATCCAGTAAAGGCGTGGTGAATTGGGAAATGCCATTTCATAGGCATTTTAGTAAGCAACTTGCCGGCATAAAAGATCAGAAGATTTCTTGTATAAATCAGAATTACCAAAAGATTTTGTATGAAATCCAAGTACATACTAAGTTGAATCGACATTTTCCTAACATCACAACCATGCGTGTTCAAGCGATTTTGTTTTCTCTTTTACCAACTAAAAAACCAAGTGAATTAATTCAAAGTCAGAGTTTAAGGGGAGAAAATTCACTTATAGTCGAATAAAAAAAATTTGATTCGAAAAAAGGAGTGTTGTAGCTGGAAACGAGGTTGAAAAAACCTCAACCAAAAAGGTCAGGCGAAATGATCAACCTAGCAGAGAAAATCAAAGTTTCAAGAGGCGACAACAGAGTCTTCTACAATGGAATCGCCATTGAAATGGGTTTATCAGAGGAATATAAAAGCAGGAAAATGAAGAAAATTTAAAGAGGACTAGAAGGCCCTCTTTTAATGATATGACAGCTCAATTAAAACCCAGCGATCTGATTTAACATGCCTGAAGAACATCCCACCAGGTGTCTGTAGGCAGACAACCATAGGAATGTTTAGATTTTGAAAGCATAAGCTATTGGTAAGGGCGCCTGTTTTACAGAACATTGGATTAAATTCACCCAATGGTATTATATCTCATTACTTCGAAGCTTGCAGTTTTTTGTAAAAAACCACAAACTTCGAGGGGCAAATGTTTATCCATCAAAAGACCGAGCCTGGGTTAAAACTGCAAAACAGGCACCTGCAATGTCTTATGTGCCCATATCTTCAACCAAAACTAGACGCGAGTTGTGATTCGGACGCGGAAGCAAAGGTCGGTCGTTCATATCGGAACAAAGCTGCTTGATAATAAAAAAAAGCGAGTCGTCCATTTAATATAGGCGGAAGCGACCACATAACACAAGAATAGCATAGTACAAAGACAGAAAAGGGTGAACGCTCTTAAGCTAGGAAGATCAGTCGTGCGAGATACAAAGAAGAATTGATTCCAGTCCCACGCTTTGCCCTTATAGAATCGCTCGACCGTAAAAGCAATCAAAGCCGCTCGCTCATTTCATAATCGAGCGAATCTGGTAACCACTCGTCGATTGCCAGAAATAACCACGCTCGAAGAACACCGGCTAAAGTCACCCACTCAACTACTCAAAATGCTCGCTCCTATAGAGTCGCTCGCACATGACAACTGGATACAGCTGTCAACAGCTGACTACAACTAGGTGATGGCATGTTGGTAATTAATCGGATGAAAGACCCATAGCCTGCATATACAGACTTCAGATCATTTCCTAAAGAGAGCTCACCTATAAATACGCCATGGCTGCCATCGTAAAGGGGATTGAATCTTTTCAACCACAAAGTGCTGCTAAATTCGATTCTCAGTCACTCCTCAAGCACTTGGAAGTAATGATCATCTTCTCCACTCGAAGTTCCATCACCCATTTGGCCATGGCGTCAAGTACAACCTTGTAATTAGGGGAAACAAAGACATCCTCCTTGTCAATCATTCACCCATCCTTCTCCACCTCAAACTCTACCATTCTCTCATAAAATCCCAGGATTGAAATGTATGAATGAGAGTATATTGAGTGGATAGAGATGTATGAAAAAATAGAGTTTATGTATTTTGTAAACCCCATTATAAGAATGCAAGCTATCTTCATAGTGGATGTAGGCCTAATATAAGGCTGAACCACTCTAGTTTTATCTTCCTCGCATTTTCATTTTCAATTGTTATCAAGTACGGCTCCATTTATTTCCCTACCATATTGGTGAAGCACAATTTTAGTACCTTTGGTGTTTAAGCCATTTTTTGGTGAAAATACACACAATCAACATTCCGTACAATGTGTATTTTGACGTTTTACGCTGATTTGGACGGATAATATGTATATATTTATATTTATGTTTTCGTGCATTCAACGTAGTTAGTAGTTATTATTTTTGTTTTTGTTATTATTATTGTTTTTAAATTAAATGATATGGTTAAATTATTAACCAAACATTCTGTTTTGCATTCAATCTTGCCAAAGGGTTTCAAATCTCACAAAAGAAGGTTAGCCGTAATCATTGTAAATAATGCCTAATTAGTGGATTGACATATTTCCAAATCACAAGAAATATATGTAAATATAATTTGGAATAGTTGATGCAAATTATGCACAAATATATATATTTATATTTATACGTACATTTGCACCACTTTTTTCCTTTTTAATCCTTTTTATCATATCTCTTGTGATTTCAAAACAATGCATTTTTATTCAAAAGGAGGAAAACGACATATTTACAACGATCAAGAGAAAACCCAACAATATTGAATACAAACAGACATATTTCTTTTAAAATTACAATCATACAATTTACAAATTTCACATTTTTACCGAAATTTCATTATTCAACTCTGGACCAGAGATCTGGAATGTAACTACATCTAAGTGGTGTTTAATGGGACTGATTTCCATATCTATAGTATTATGCAACGTCCACAATACATTTTACAATATAATTGCAATATATTTCATAACATAACTATGGGAATATGTGTAAACAAGTTTACGAATCCTACAAATGATATTATGCATAACCACAACTTACAATTCATAGGTTTTAACCATACTTATAATCAGATCTGATGGTTCACAATACTTAAATGAATAGATCTGATAGGGAATAGGCATAAAAACATAGATCTAATTCAAACAAAATAGATAAGTTATTATAACTATATTCGAAAATTTCCCACTCACCTTATAGCTTCCAAATCCAAAGTTTGAACCCTTTAGGCCTACAATCCCCAAAATTCTTATAAATCTACAATTTATCTAGAATGGGAAAACTCCAGGTATATAGAGATGTAAGAAAACAGGGAGAGAGGGGAGAATCTAATTTGAAGCGTCAATTTGCATTTTTTTTCCATTAGATTTTCCAATCCTCTCAATTTCATATGAATTGGATTTGATTTGTTTGTATAAGAATATATTTTTTGTGATAGCCCGTTACTTCCCCGTAAAGGAAAGCCTGGATTACCTTGAGAACAACACACAAATGAATGCAGACGGAAGAACATTTCATTGCTATTACAACAATTCCATTAGAATACAAGAATATACAGAGTATAAATGAATAAATTACATTCGAAAAATATCAGAGATTTAAATACAGTATTGCAGCGGAAAAATAATACAAAACACAACTGAAAGTAATACACGGATACAGAGCTTTCCGAGCATCATTCCAGCTGTAAATAAGGATCCTGTGAATATAAATCTGCAAAACCAAAACTACTAGCTGCCCGTGTCGGAAATAGGGGCACCCAGAGTTTAGGTTGAAACAATAAACTCCAGGTCAGTCATGTGACTGGTGTGAGAACTAAAACAGTTATTTAAAACTTTACTTTAGAAGAGAGAGTAATTCAAGGGACCACGCCGTATAACACGGAACGGGTTTCCTCCCAAGAATACCAGTGCATAGAATAAACAGCGCAATGCTTTTTCGAAAAATGAAGCTATCATAAGACCCAGGTCCCATCACACAATGCAACGCAAGCCGGAGGATAGGGTTTTCCCTTATAATAGCCAAACATGCTTGATACATTTAAAACAAATCATTTGATACTATAATAAGTGTATAGTGTCAAAACAATTTCAATCATAAATATCAATCCTAGGCGGCATGGGTACCATCTATCATGTCGCCATACTAGGCTCTACAAATAAAACCAAAATACACGTATTGGAATTTGGATTTCCGTCATGAGTCGAGGCAAGGGGCAAGCTCCTCTTCGCTTTGAGACACTCTAGCAAATGCCTCAGGACTACACACTCTGGGTAACCCTTGGACCTTCAGGGCCGGTCCTCTCTGACGTTTGAGGATTAATTATGCCTGAACACACGTTTCCCGGTCCTTACAGACCTAAAATCGAGGAGCCTCATCCAACAACCACATAGGTGAAAAGTATATAAATGTCAGAGCTGGTAAGTCACAGACACCACCAAAGCTAGAAAGAAACGCCGTGCTCTCCCTGCAGTCCTTATCCCGTTTTTAACTCATACCGAGGTGTGAGGCTCGCGAATTCACGTCATACACAAAGCTACGCCACAAAGGCCGTGCTTTGATCATCAACCACAAGACTTTGCTTTTCAACAGAAGCCTTGATCCATGCAACTCAGCGTGCCACATAGGCAATTCATGCGATTGATATCTATCGATATATAACCTCTAAGCTCGTACGTCTCAGAGAAGGGCGTTAAGCAAGAGAATAAATTATCCGCCGCCAAACAGATATATATTTAACAGAAATCAATCAACACAGAATAAAATCCAATGTCAGACACATAATCCACTTACAAGTTCGTTCTGGGTCTGAAAGAAACTGGAGGCACTTTCCACGCATATCCATCGATCTCCAAGTACGTCTGGACGACCACCAACTGATTCCCTCATCTTGGGTGTATAGCCCAATCAAGATCATCAGTAATCACCCAAACGTTGTGAAGACTTCCGGTCTTCAACCACCGTCTTCATCTTCGACATATCGTCGAATCGGTTATTCAGAATAGGTATAAACCCGGCCTTTCCGAACAACCCGCGTATATTAAAACGAATGTTACACAAACACAACATACGCCTCATTCCAATTCATTGGCTACTAAACATAAATCAATAAGAGAACAATTTCCCAAATATTAACCCCAAAGGCCGAAACCAACATCAGATCAATACCAGGAAACCATTCTTCTTAGCTAACCTACCGCTAGTTTCTAAATTTCATATTCTTAGGGAAAGGTTCCCATTAATTTTATCCAAGATAAATTCTTTAAATTTATTCTTTAATCTTCCTTTGGATGTCATTTCAAACCAAATTATGGTTTTCCAAACTAGTCGAGATTAGCGAACCACACCGAAATAATTATTTATTTTATTTCCCAATCCCAACCTATTCATCCCATGAAGAAAAACTGGTAATACTCCATATCTAACACCGTGGTGTTATCGGTAAAATTTATTACCATTTCACGTTCAAATCTAATTAAAGATTTAACTATCGCTTTGGAGCAAAACTGGTGATACTCCATTCTCGCTCACTTTCTAAAGTTGATAATTTAAATTATCAATTCACATTTCAATCTAATTGAAGATTCATTAAAACTCCTTTTACTGGGTTAAAGAACTAGTGTTATTTAAAGCACAGTTCACGACAAACCCAAATCACATTTTATTTATTATCGGGTTAAAGAACAAATGTTATTTAAAACACCGTTCACGATAAACCCATAAATCAATTCTATTTCAATTCCAATTATATATATATTAGAATTTCTGGTTATTTAAAACCCATTTCAAATCCAATTTATTTATTTAAAAATAAATGGGTTTTAATTTTAGTTCAAAACTAGTTCATTTCGATAAAAATCTATTTTTATCTTTTCAAATTTGGAGTTTTTCATCCCAAATTTTCCCTAATCATTTCTTATGATTTTACACCAATTATAACTATTTTTAATAATTTCATCAAGGCCCGTACAGTCGATTTCCAACAACGGCCATCGAACTGCACTTACAGCGACCTTTTCCAAATTTGAATTGGACGTATCTCCAAATCCAACCGTTAGATTTTGAATTTCTAATATTCGTTAGAAAGCTCTTTTCGATACGAACCCAACGGTTCCGATTTTAGGAGAATCCGACGGTCGGATCTCCCGTAATGTCCGTTCGAAGTCAATGGTCGAAATTCACGAACTGTCGCGGCGCGGCGCGTTCTATTCAGGCCATTATATCATATATATATAATATATATAATATGTATTTCCTCGATTTCTATTTAAAACGAATTTTATAAATAGTTTTAAATTCGTTCAAAAACATTTCAACTTCCATTTCAAATTTCAATTCATCCTATATTCAATTCAATTCGAATTTGGTTTATATTCAATTCAATTCGAATTTGGTTTATATTCAATTCAAATTCGTTTTCTATTCGATTCAATTCAAATTGGTTTTCTATTCGATTCAATTCAGATTGGTTTTCTATTCGATTCAATTCAAATTTCGTTTTCTATTCAATTCAATTCAAATTGGTTTTCTATTCGATTCAATTCAAATTGGTTTTCTATTCGATTCAATTCAAATTGGTTTTCTATTCGATTCAATTCAAATTGGTTTTCTATTCGATTCAATTCAAATTGGTTTTCTATTCGATTCAATTCAAATTGGTTTTCTATTCGATTCAATTCAAATTCGTTTTCTATTCGATTCAATTCAAATTCGTTTTCTATTCAAATCAAATTCGTTATCTATTCAAATCAAATTCGTTTTCTATTCAAATCAAATTCAATTCGTTTTCAAATCAAATTCAATTCGTTTTCTATTCAATTCAAATTCAATTCGTTTTCTATTCAATTCAAATTATAAAAACGAATATAATCGATATAAATATCGTTCGCGTCAAAATAGCGCATCTCTAATTAATACGGCTTTATATATTTCAAAAATTCCGTTATTCTATTCAACAAATGAATATTTATTTTATTCAATACGTGAATCTATACTTCTGTCAACACATGACTAATCTCAACGAATGAGTATTGTCCACGTGTGACTATTTTTGTTATTCAATATATTTTATAAAAATTATGGTATCTATCGTTTGATTTCAAATCAGACTCCAACTGTAAATTAGTAAGAGAACGATTCCCTGAATATTAACCCCGAAGGCCGAAACCAACATCAGATCAATATCCAGGAGACCACTCATCTTATCTATTTTCCAGTTAATTTCTAATTTTATATGATAAAGATGTAAATTTTATTGTTTAAAATATTTCGTTCAACACATGACTAATCTCAACGGATGAGTACTGTCAACACATGAACCTTTATTTTATAATATTCTTTATTTTCTAAATTGGAATGAGGCCCAATCAATTACCATATAAAGTTAATTATATGGATTCCATACAACACATGTATATAATAGCAACGATAAATAATCAACCATCATCCAAGGTGCACTACACTGTATAAGCATCAAATATAGATATCTAACGCTTATAACAGCCTATCAATCAATCGATCGACATACAACTAATTATTGGGATTAGTGTATGTCGTATTTTATCCCAATACCCATGTGGGGTTTCAAACAATCAAACACAGATTTTATTTTTGCAGTTGAGCGATGTGTAAAATTTATCGTCCCAATCAATGTCCTTCAAATAAGTGTACATAAACAAACCGTCCGATTTGTAAATGAATATTTATTTATTTTCATTCACGTTAAAAATTATATTTTTTAACGATAAAATATTTTATTTTAGAACATGAATTTCTATTCCGTTCATTTACAAAATAAAAAGGATATTTTTATTTTTCTAACTTATTTTAGAAAATTTCGGCGGCATAACGGCATGATACTAGAAACGGGACAAGGCCTAACCTTATCCCCGGTCTGGTAATGGCCCACGCCATACACATATCAATCAAATCAATTTCAATTCACCAAACAATTCAAATTCAAATCAAACAATCTAACCAACTACACAACCAAACAAACAAGTCCATGGTCTATGGACAGTGGTGTCGGGTGCTACTAAACACCGTCTGCATCCTAGTATATATATATAACTAGCAAAAGAGATTTTTAGAGTGAGAAATTCTCACCAAAGCTATCCCAATTCCACTACTCTTCTTATGTAGAAAATCTTGTCGTTCTTGCCTTTTGTCACTTTCGCTGCCCGTAGTCACTACATATATAAAAATCACATTTTTATATACTGATGTCTTTAAAATAAAAATCACATTTTTATTTGTTCACTTTCAATTTAAAAATCATATTTTTATAATCACTTCATATATTTAAAAAAACGAATTTTTACATCGCTATTCAATATATAAAAAATTGTGTTTTTACTTCGCTATTCAATATATAAAAATCGAATTTTTACTTCGCTATTCAGTATATAAAAATCAAATTTTTACTTCGAAATTCAATATATAAAAATCGAATTTTTACTTTGCTATTTAATACATAAAAATTGAATTTTTACTTTGCTATTATATAGATGAAAGTTCTATTTTTACATCGCTACTATATAGATAAAAATTCTATTTTTACATCGCTACTATATAGATAAAAATTCTATTTTTATCACGCTATTCTTCATATAAAGATTTCGCCTTTTCAAATTTAAAAATCTAACCTTTTATATTTTAAAAATATCATCTTTTTAAATATAAAAATTTCATCTTTTCCTCTTATAAAAATTCAAATCTCTTCCTATTTCACTAATCAAACCTTTCGCTATTTTAAAAATCATAACTTTTTGTATTTTTAAAAATCATTACTTTTTATTGCTAACTATATGGTAAAAATCATATTTTGATAACAGTGTTCGTATCGATAAAGATTTTATTTTTATAATTCCTACTATGTAAAAATCATATTTTTATCCTTCCACTAGTTTGAATATTATATTTTTAACCCTTCTACATTATAAAAAATTTATATTTTTATCGAAGTAAAAATCATATTTTTACTTCACTACTTATATCAAAATATCGTCTTTTCATATTTTAAAATATCGTCTTTTCACTTTTAAAAATTAAAAATCCCGCCTTTCTATACTATGTATATATATTTTTTAAAACAATACTAATCTCAGTTTTAAAATCACATTAATTTCAGTATTAAAATCATGTTATTTTTAGTTTTTAAAATCAAATAAAATAAAATAAAGAAAGGGGAAGAAAACTCACTGCGCAAGGGGGAATGAGGGCGTTGGGTGTTGTCTGCGTCACTGGAGGGGGGGCGCTTCGACTGCTGGTGGTTGAGAGGGGTTGCGGTGGAGGATTAAGGGGGGGGCATCGCGTCCGACTGAAGGGAGGGGGTGTGAGGTTAGTGGGAGGTCGCGAGGTGGGTGGCATGGCTGTGGGCGGCGCCACCTGGGATTGGCGGCGACGGGATTCCGTCGTCCTCCCCCTTTTTCTCTTTTCATTTTTTTTATACTGAATCGATTTTGAAGGAGAAAGGGTGGGCCAGAGAAATATAGAGAGGAGAGAGGGAGAGTTTAATTTATTTAATTATTTTATTTACAAAAAGTTGACTTTTTATTTCGACCTCGAAACGAGGCCCACCGCCTGTCGTCCATAGCTAATTACCCCCATTCCGAACACAATGGGATATGTATCGTAAGCTGATTCGGCTGTTGCAATCAGTTTTCGTCAAAATCAACATATAACTCTATATATTGAATTTGAACACGCATTTCAAATTACTGGGGCCACATACTAACCCGAAAAATTCCAGAAAAATATTTTCTAGCTTCGTATTGATGATACGGTCCTAACAAAACTAATTTCGTCGAATTCTGAGGCCGTTGGAAAAATGGCCATTTTCCAGTCGATTAAAATCAACTAAAACTGGTCAAACGCGTTTTCCTCTGCCACGCTCACATATTGATTCGAAAAATTATGAAATTTGAAACCTAGCAATAATTTGACATCACAGATCCAACAAAAGTGGTTTCGTCGAAATCCGAGGTCGTTTGCAAAATTCCCATTTTTAAGGGCCTGAAATTCCATAGCGACTATTCTGAAATTTCAACTGGACATATCTTTTGATCCCCGCTATGAAATTTTGATTTTTCGGATTCGTTGAAAAGATATTCTCAATTAGATCCTATTGTTTTTTGTTTCACTAAAATCCGGTTTATTTTGCACCCGATACATTAAATTGAAGTTTGAAATCGAATTATTGAACTACCGCGCCATTTTCAATTCTATTTATAATTAAAATAAAATATTTATATTCTAACGACGACGTATATAATATATACGTTATATTCTATTCAAAATAAATATCTCGTCAATATTATTTAAAATAATTCATTTTAAATATTCAAAATTCGTTAAATTGCCAAAATAAAATTTTTAAAATGGCTCAGATTTTCCGGGTTATTACATTTTTATTTTAGAAATTAGGTTTGGTGAAGGAGGAAAATGGCAGAGCTCAGCTGCCACTGCAAATTTATGTGGAAAAGAATGAGGCCTTACCCCTTTATTTATAGAAGTAGAAATGTCCTAGGACCATTGGATTAGTTTTAAGTTATATCCGTCCAATCGTTATATAAATATTATAAACTAACCTTCCAGAAACCTAGCCGTCACTGGGAAAACTGACTCCCAGTAGGTCGACCACCGATCGACCGCTATGATCAACTACCTGGGCCTCAAATGCCCAGGTCGGTGTAATAACCCGAAAATCTGGGCCAGTTTAAAATTTTTATTTTGGCGATTTTAGCGAATTTTGAACATTTAAAATTGATTATTTTAAATAAAATCGACGAGAAATTTATTTTGAATATAATTCGAATATATATATTATATACGTCGTCGTTAGAATATAAATAATTATATATGAATATAAATAGAATTGAAAATGGCGCGGTAGTTTGATAATTCGATTTCAAACTTCAATTGAACGTACCGGGTGCAAAATAAACCGGATTTTAGTAAAACCAAAAACATTAGGATCTAATTGATAATATCTTTCCAACGAATCCAACAAATCAAAATTTCATAGCGGGAATCAAAAGATATGTCCAGTTGAAAATTCTGAATAGTCGCTATGGAATTCAGGCCCTTAAAAATAGACATTTTGCAAACGACCTCGGATTTCGACGAAACCACTTTTATTGGGTCTGTGATGTCAAATTGTTGCTAGGTTTCAAATTTCATAATTTTTCGAATCAATATGTGAGCGTGGCAATGGAAAACGCGTTTGACCAGTTTTAGTTGATTTTAATCGACTGGAAATTGGCCATTTTTCAAACGGTCTCAGAATTCAACGAAACTAGTTTTGTTAGGACCGTATCGTCAATACGGAGCTAGAAAATATTTTTCTGGAATTTTTCAAGTTAGTATGTGACCCCGGTAAATTGAAATGCGCGTTTAAATTCAATATATAGAGTTATATGTTGATTTTGACAGAAACTGATCGAAACGATCGAATCAGCCTGCGGTACATATCCCATTGTGTTCGGAATAGGGGTAATTAGCTAGGGCCGACAGTCGTTGGGTTCGATTTGGGCTTCGAACGAAAAAGTAACTTTATTGGATTTAAAAGTAAAATTAAATATAAAAATATATTTCTCCTTAACCTACCCCTACCCCCAACCGTTGACTTCAGTCTTCATTCGAAAGAAAAAGAAAAAAAGAAGGAGAAGAAGACGCGCAGCAGCGCCGCGCGAGGCACCGCTGGCAATCGTCGCCCCCCCCCCCCTCCCCTCTCCGGTGCCGCTCCTTCCCTCTAGCCTCTCACCTCGTCACCTGTCGCCTCCGTTCCAGCCTCCTCCCCCAATCGCGAAGCCCCCTGCCACCAAAAATCGACCGCATCCCCCCCCCCCCCCGATGACCGCTGCCGCCGCAAGCACCCCCTGTAAGTTCTTGACCCTTTTTATTTTATTTTATTTATTTTGATTTTAGTTTATTTAGTTTAGTTAAATCCTTTTATGCAATGATCTTTAAAATAAAATCAGCCTATTAGGATTTTTTTTAAAGTAATGTAAAGACGAGATTTTTAAATGGAGAAAGGAGTGATTTTTTTTTTAAGAAAGCTATAATTTTTATGAAGAGAAAAATAATATTTTAAAAATTATGATTTATATTTTTAAAGTATTAAAAATAAAATCTTTATAGTGAAAAGGCGAAATCTTTATAGTTGAAAAGGCGAAATCTTTATAGTTGAAAAGGCGAAATCTTTATAGTGAAAAGGCGAAATCTTTTTAGTTGAAAAGGCGAGATTTTTATATATTGAATAGCATAAAAAAATTCGATTTTTATATATTGAATAGCATAATAAAAATTCGATTTTCATATATTGAATAGCATAATAAAAATTCGATTTTCATATATTGAATAGCATAATAAAAATTCGATTTTCATATATTGAATAGCAAAGTAAAAATTTGATTTTTACATATGTAGTGGCTACGGGCAACGAAGGTGATAAAAAGGCAAGATCTTTATATATAAGATAACGATGTAAAAAATAGAATTTTATCCATATAGCGTGATAGTAAAAATTCGATTTTATATATTGAATAGCAAAGTAAAAATTCAATTTTTATATATTGAATAGCAAAGTAAAAATTCGATTTTTATATATTGAATAGCAAAGTAAGATTTTAATTTTTATATATTGAATAGTATAATAAAAATTCGATTTTATATATTGAATAGCGAAGTAAAAATTCGATTTTTACATATGTAGTGGCTACAGCAACGAAGATGACAAAAATGAGATAACGAAGAAGATTTCTATCAAAGAAGAACAAGATGATTGGATAGCTATCTATGAGAATTTCTCACCTTTCAATTTCTTTTTCTAGTTATATATATATATATATATACTAGGATGCAGACGGTGTTTAGTTGCACCCGACACAATCGTCCACAGACCATGGACTTGTTTGTTTGGTTGCATAAATTAGTTAGATGATTTGATTTGAATTTGGTTGTCTGGTGAATTTGATTGATGTGTGAATGGCGTGGGCCTTCACTAGACCGGGGATAAGGCTAGGCTGTAACACCCCGAATTTTCTATTAACACTAAAGTTGCTAAAATAATAATAAGTGTGTAGAAGAGGGGATGTATCTAATATGAATATAAAAATATTAATAAGTATGTAAGAGAGGGGATGTATCTATTATGAATATAAAAATATTAATAAGTATGTAAGAGAGGGGATGTATTTAATATGAATATAAAAATATTAATAAGTGTGTAAGAGAGGGGATGTATCTAATATGAATATAAAAATATTAATAAGTGTGTAAGAGAGGGGATGTATCTAATATGTATATAAAAACAATAATAAGTGTGTAAAAGGGGGGGATGTATCTAATGTGTACATTGTAGAATATATATATATATATATATATATATATATATTGCTGAGTGTTTGCTGAGTCACTTCTGACTCATTGCTGAGTCAACAAGATAAACCCCATCTTGTCTGAACGGCTGCGGTTATTTCTAGGTTAAATCTAATGGCCTAAATGCATTCTAAAATCTATAAATAAGTGGGTAGACCCTAAACCTAAATCACTTGTAAAATTAGAGAAGCTACCGTCATGCTGCTGCCATGGAGTTCAGCGTAGCCGTCACAAACTAAGAAGAGGAAGCCTAATCATCTACAACTAAATCTACACAAATCAAATCAAAATATCTCTCTTTCTCTAATTCTTTTCTTTTGTTGGTGAGTATGATGATTCTCACAAGACTATTACAAACTAATTTGACTCAGTTATGAATGGATCACAAGAAAGTGATGTGATTTGTAATTGTAAATTCTATATATTGTGGATCTCTTATTATGTTATTATGTTGTCGTATGATGTAAATTATATATGCTATGTCATGCTATGTTGTAAATTCTCTTATGTTATGCGTGCTATATTGAGAATCATGTCAAGCTATGTTATACTATCATACTATGCCATGTTATAAATCATGCTATATTATGATGAAAAATCATGCTGTTGGATCATGCTTAAAGTTATGTTTTTTTTCTTAATTTAAATGGATCTTGTTTATGGGAATTTGCCTATTAGGTTAGGTGTACCCATAAACTTGAAACTATAATTAAATAAAACTTGATTATGGGAATTTGCCTATTGAGTTAGGTGTACCCATATAAAACCATGTTGTTAAAAAAAATTAGATGATGTTGATTCACACATGTTCATATGTAAGTTTATGAAAATTGATTGAGATCATATTAGGTGAATTTTGAACAAGTTGACACCTTTAGATCCATGACATGTATAATCTATGCAAGTTGGACATATGCAAGTTTCACCCCTTATTATGATTCATTTGGTCACATATACATGTTGTTATTATGATAATCTCTTTTATGCTATGAGTTAGGCTATTCGAGTCTAACATATATTTTGCGAATAAACGTTCAAACGTGGGGTAGGGGTAATATTAGGAATTAATAAATTGGGTGCAATTTTGTAAGAGGTTGCATACCATGAATGAATGTCCATAATTGAGTCGATTATGGACATTGTTAAAAATTGGAAGTAATTAATAATTCAAGTAGGGAATTATTAAAATTGGGGAAAAGTGGATTATTATTAATAATCAATGCTTAGGACACGAGGTTGGACCCGTTTGTGATGTAAACCTGCCCGGACCCGCCCGGCAAATCCAGTAGTCACAAATGTCGGCCCAATGTGAGAGGTCCTAGGCCCAAACTAAAGCATAACAGTTGTAAAGACACGAGGTTAGACTCTTTTATGGTGTAAGACTGCCCGGACCCGCCCGGCAAATCCAGCTGCCATAAATGCCAGTCTAATGTGAGAGGTCTTTATGAGGTTATGGCCTTAATGAACTAAGAAATACTTAACCATTAATCATGTAAGGTGGGACATGGGGGTTAAGTAGGTGCCTTGGGTGGCATGAGGAATCTGGTGGTTGCCTTTAGAGGCATTTGAAATACGATTAGACTTAACCAAACACACATGTAAATGAACATGACTAAGTGGGTTAAGTGGGATGGACTAATGGGGACAAGCTTAGGTGGAATGCTTGTGGTAAATAGTGGGGGCCCATTTCAACCAGTATCCCAAAACGTATCTTTGTGGGCTCGACCCAACTCGAGGACGGGACACGCATACTGGGTTTGACTATAAGAGGCCAAAACAGGGAGCGGTGGCAACGCAAGTCCAACGGGTTTCATATGCGTGTGTGGACCCGGGCTGGTAGGTAAGACGTTGTTGCATCGTGTAGGTATAAGCCGTGCATGTCCGTTGTATCAGGTTGCCACTTTAGGGGAGTGATACACCCCACTGTGGGGCCAGCACGGGTATCTACGAGTTAGGGAGCCGATCGAATAATGGGAAGTAGGGTACACCTAGTGGAGATAGGGGCAGGCGGCACCTATGTAGTCAGGTAGGGGTATGTAAAGCCATTGGGAAAGTTTCTAAGTGAAGCTAAGTGGGATGAATCTTTAGGGTGACTGGTGTGGTGCAGTATAGTGTTTATCCTTTAGTATTTAGGAGCGCCTATAACGTTGCCTTTAGCGATTGTCTATGTCCTTAATCTGCTCTTCATAGACATTTTCTTGTTTTCCAGCTTATGCCTTAGTCCAGTTATTTTGGTAATAGTATTGTAGAATTATCATATTCACCAGACTTTATGTCTGACCCCCTCTTTTCCATCCTTTTTCTCCCTTCAGGTCCGCAGGTTGGGCCAAGTTCTAGTGGAGTCTAGTTGGATCGCTTATCTTCTGGAAAGCTTGGACTGCTGAAGTAAAGTCCAGCTTGTTATCTTTCTTTTTAATGGCTATTCATGTAATGGGATTATGTACTTGTTTTATCAAGATAGATATTGTACTTGACATTGAATATGGTGTTATGATGTAATCAAACATGTTTTGACTTCTGCTACAATGAAATAAAGTTTTTGAATTTCCAAGTACTATTTTATATCTGTCTTGTTGTAATTTTACTGTTCTATATTCACTTAAAACCTCCATGGAAGTTAATGCATTCCCTTTGTGAGTGACATTAATGGACGTGGGGTGTCACACGTGGTATCAGAGCATAAGGTTACCAGAACAGATAAAAAAAATTTTAGAAAAATATTTTTTTTCTAAAGTATTTTTGGAAGAAGTCCTTTCAAAAAAAAAACATGTTATTTAAAGAGAGTTTTTATGAAAAACATAATCCCAAATAGCCACATCCTTATCTTTATCTTTCGAATTCTCCATTTTGAATCTTTCCTTTTTTGTTTCAGCATGGCTGAAGATCTTAATCTCCCAGAAGGTGTGACGATTCCAGGGTGGTTTAGGAGATACTTGGAGGCTAGGGCCGCCACTGCAGGCCCAGCGGATACTCCTCCACCCCTAGTTGCACCCATTCCTCCTCCTCCTCCTCCTCGTGTTGACACTTTTGCAAAGACGTGCAAGGAATTCAAGGCTATGGGAGGAAAAACTTTTCAAGGGACTGAGACGTTTGTGGAGGCCAGAGATTGGCTTAAGGAGACTGAGGAATTGTTGGATATCTTTGAAGTGGAAGATGGGAGGAAAGTCCGTTTAGCTGCTTGGTTAATGAAGGGAGAGGCCTCGTTTTGGTGGGAGGTCACTAACGGGGAACGTCCAGTTGATTCATAGGCGGATTTCAGACGAAGGTTTGAGGAAAAGTTTCTTTCAAGGGCAGAGGAGAACTTAAATATGGAAAAATTCCTGGCACTAAAGCAAGGGAGCTCATCAGTAAAGGAATATGTCAATAAATTTAATCAGTTAGCAAGGTTTGGCTTGGAGTTGGTGAACACGCCAGAGAAGAAAGCTTTGAGGTTCGTTAGAGGCTTGAATGAACCGTTGCAAGGGTTGGCTATGACCCACATCCCTATGGGAGCCACCTTTGAAAAGCTAGTAGAAATGGCACTTATGCATGAGGATAAGGCAGTTGAAAAGAAAGGGGATCAGAAGAAACCCCAACAGCAAAATAAGAAGGGTGGTAAAAACAATAATGGCAAAGGGAAGAAGAAATGCTTCAATTGTGGGACGCCTGGCCATCTCAGCAAAGATTGTAGAAAGAAAAAGAAGACTGGTTGTTTTCATTGTGGAGATGCGGGACATTTAGTGAAGGACTGTCCAAAGAAGGGGCAGAGGGCAGGGTCTACCTCGGGAGGACAGGTGCAGGCTCTTATGGCACCAGGGCAGGCAAGGGGGCAAGTTCAGGCTATTGCGGCCCCACCGCTGCAAGAAAGAGGTAGAACAATTTCTGTTGAAAGCTTAGTTTTTCTGTTTGATCATCCTGTCCGTACCTTATTCAATTCTGGCGCATCTCATTCGTTTATCTCTGCATCATTAGTTGAATCACTGCACTTGAACACCAGTTTAGTAGAGGATCCCTTGGTCGTTTCAAATCCAATTGGGGGTTCGGCTCATTTGACCATGATATGTTTGGATTTGAAAATCTCTATACTTAGCGTTGAATTTAGATGTGATGCTTATGTATTAGGCTTCACGGGCTATGGGCTAATTTTAGGAATGGATTGGTTGTCTAGAAATAGGGCCATTCTTGATTGTGAAAGGAGAGTAGTTAGGCTTGTGACTCGCCTTGGTAATGCTCTCGACATCTTTTGTAATCCCATAAATTCCGTTATGCTAAGTTATCTTGAATCGCTTGATGCGTCTGTAGAGAACCTGCGATCAGTAGAAGTGGTCCGGGAATATCCGGATGTGTTTGAGGAGGTGAAGGGCTTACCTCCAAAGCGGGAGATAGACTTTCGAATTTATCTTGTGGATAATGCTAAACCCGTATCTTTGCCAGTGCGCCACATGGCTCCTCGTGAAAGGAGGGAACTCAATAAGCAAGTAAAGGAGTTGCTTGAGAAGGGGTTCATAAGACGTAGTATATCGGAGTGGGGTGCTCCAGTAGTTTTTGCCACAAAGGCGGATGGGTCTCTTAGACTTTGTATGGACTATAGAGACCTAAACAAGCTTACTAAAAAGAACCGACACCCACTGCCGAGGATTGACGATCTCTTTGATCAGTTAGTTGGCGCCTCTGTGTTTTCGCAGTTAGACTTAGCCACTGGCTTTCATCAACTGAGAGTGGCTGAGGATAGTATAGATAAGACTGCTTTTAGGACTCCTGACGGATTCTATGAATGGCTAGTGATGCCCTTTGGTTTGACAAACGCCCCTGCATATTTTGTTGATTTGATGAGTAGGGTGTTTAGGGAATACCTTAACAAATTCGTGGTAGTCTTTGTGGATGACATCTTAGTCTTTTCTAAGAATAAAGAAGAGCACTCCCTACATCTTAGGGAAGTGTTGGAAACCCTTCGAGCGCATAACCTTAAGGCAAAATTTTCTAAGTGTCACTTCTGGAGGAAGGAAGTACGGTTCTTAGGGCACGTGGTTTCCAAAGAAGGGATAGCAGTGGATCCCGCAAAGGTGGTGGCCATCCAAGATTGGAAGGTCCCTAAAAATGCAACCGAAGTAAGAAGTTTCTTGGGGTTGGCTGGCTATTATAGGAAGTTTATCAAAGACTTCGCAAAAATATCAGCTCCATTAACACGGTTAACGAAGAAGAACCTGGTTTTTACGTGGGACAAAGATTGCGATGATGCGTTCCAACGTTTAAAGAGAGCTTTAACTTCAGCCCCAGTCTTAGTGCTGCCAGATGGGAATAAACCGTTTACCATCTATACTGATGCTTGTGGGACGGGACTTGGCGCGGTCCTCATGCAAGAGGGAAGAGTAATAGCCTATGGTGGAAGGCAGTTGAGGGTTCATGAAAAGAATTACCCCACGCATGACTTAGAGCTAGCCGCAATTGTTTTCGCGCTTAAGTCTTGGCGTCACTATCTTCTTGGTGAGAAATTCGAACTGTTCACTGACCACAAATCATTAAAATACTTATTCTCTCAGAAGGATTTGAATTTAAGGCAGCAACGGTGGATGGAATTCTTAGCCTCCTACGATTTTGAAATAGCATATACCCCGGGCAAGGGTAACGTGGTGGCAGACGCCTTAAGTAGGAAAAGGTTGTCCTTGAGTCCGTTGTTTGTTGAACGACAAAGCTTAGAATTCATCTCTATGTTTGACTTTAGACCCTCCGTTGACTTAGTACCCGGTCTGTTAGCATCCTTGGAGGTTAGACCTACACTTCTAGGACGGGTTGGTGAGGCACAGCGAGACGACCCACGGTTGGTTGAGATAGTAGAAAAGCTCAAAGGGGGGGGGAGTCGTCAAGCCATCTTCGTAGGTATACCCTAGACGATAAGGGTTGGTTACGAAGGGATAATAGACTTTGTGTACCGCAAGACAAAGACTTAAGGAAGGCCATTCTTGATGATGCTCATCGCTCAAAAATGACCATTCATCCCGGCGGGGATAAGATGTACAAAGATATGAAGCGGGTTTTCTTTTGGGTCGGTATGAAAAAGGATGTGGCCGAGTACGTCGCTAGATGCTTGGTGTGCCAACGAGTTAAAGCAGAACAAAAGAAACCCGGTGGGTTGCTTCACCCATTAGAAGTTCCACTATGGAAATGGGAAAGCATCTCAATGGATTTTGTGGATGGATTACCAAGATCAAGGAAGGGTAACACGGGGATTTGGGTTATAGTAGATAGACTTACTAAAAGCGCCCATTTTATTCCCGTGAAAAGTAAGAGGACTGCTCCGTGGTTGGCTTCTGTATACATTAAGGAGATAGTTCGTTTGCACGGTATTCCTTCTAGTATAGTAAGCGACCGTGACCCCATCTTTACTAGCGAATTTTGGAAGAGTTTACAAGAGGTGGTAGGGACTCAGCTATGTTTGAGCACCGCATATCATCCTCAGACAGACGGCCAGACCGAGAGGGTGAATCGCATTCTAGAGGATCTTTTAAGGCTTTGTATCCTAGACTTTGGGGGTACATGGGAAGAGCACCTTCCGTTAGTAGAATTCGCATATAACAATAGCTTTCAGTCCAGTATTGGCATGGCACCTTTCGAAGCTCTTTATGGAAGGCCTTGCCGTTCGCCTACATGTTGGTGGGAATCTACCGATAAAATCCTACTTGGGCCCGATATGGTTAGGGAAACCTCGGAGAAGATTGAGTTGATTCGAAGGAGGATGAAAGCAGCACAAGATAGGCAAAAATCGTATGCTGATAAGAGGAGGACAGATCTTGAGTTTGACATTGGGGACATGGTTTTTATCAAAGTGTCTCCGTTACAGAATGTTGTTCGCTTTGGGTCCGTGGGGAAATTAGCACCAAGGTTTGTAGGGCCGTTTCCTGTAAAAAAACAGGATTGGGAAGATGGCATATAGGGTGGAGTTGCCTGAGAAACTTAGTGGAGTACACGACGTATTCCATGTATCACATTTGAGGAAGTGTTTGCACAAGACCGCGGAGGTGGTAGAGCCGAGCTTGCTTAAAGAGGTGGAAATAGAGCGTGATGCAACAATTAGACAAGCTCCTACATGCATTCTTGGGTCGGAGATCAAAAAGTTGAGGAATCAAGAGGTCATACTGGTTAAAGTGCAATGAGGAGATGATGAGAGCAACGCAACTTGGGAGACAGAAGAGAAGATGCGTTCGTTGTACCCTTTTCTTTTTTAGGGTATGTCTATTAATTTCTCCTTTATCGCTTAGCTTATCTTATCTTATCTTTAGTATGTCCTCTCATTAGTATCTTTGACCTTTAGTTAGGATAATCCTATGGTTGAAACATGTGTTTGAGACATGTTATGTATGATGGATGCAAAATGGATGCAAGTGTTTGCTAGTGGTTGCTCGTGGATGCATATATACACACACTTTAGGCACTAGATCGGTTCAGTCACTACATATTGCATATTGCATATATATATGGATGTATTTAGTAAAATGGATGAACGATGGTTGTATTATCATGTGGATGCTGCATTCAGATGATGGTTGTGCATGCATATAGAAGTATTATGTAGCATTAAGAATCTTTTGCATACATAATGGATGCATGGCACGATCATAGTTGCATTAAGGAGGTCAACTGAATCAGTGGACCGCCTGATTTTGCATTAGATACGGACATATACACACACTGTGCATTTAAACATGAAAGCATTAGAAGTCTGTAAGGACAATGGATGCCTGTGTATGATGGATGAGTAGATGGACGTTTGGATGGTAGGATATACATTCTTCCAGACTTGAAGATTTCGGGGACGAAATCCTAAAAGGAGGGGAGAATGTAACACCCCGAATTTTCTATTAACACTAAAGTTGCTAAAATAATAATAAGTGTGTAGAAGAGGGGATGTATCTAATATGAATATAAAAATATTAATAAGTATGTAAGAGAGGGGATGTATCTATTATGAATATAAAAATATTAATAAGTATGTAAGAGAGGGGATGTATTTAATATGAATATAAAAATATTAATAAGTGTGTAAGAGAGGGGATGTATCTAATATGAATATAAAAATATTAATAAGTGTGTAAGAGAGGGGATGTATCTAATATGTATATAAAAACAATAATAAGTGTGTAAAAGGGGGGATGTATCTAATGTGTACATTGTAGAATATATATATATATATATATATATATATATATATATATATATATATTGCTGAGTGTTTGCTGAGTCACTTCTGACTCATTGCTGAGTCAACAAGATAAACCCCATCTTGTCTGAACGGCTGCGGTTATTTCTAGGTTAAATCTAATGGCCTAAATGCATTCTAAAATCTATAAATAAGTGGGTAGACCCTAAACCTAAATCACTTGTAAAATTAGAGAAGCTATCGTCATGCTGCTGCCATGGAGTTCAGCGTAGCCGTCACAAACTAAGAAGAGGAAGCCTAATCATCTACAACTAAATCTACACAAATCAAATCAAAAGATCTCTCTTTCTCTAATTCTTTTCTTTTGTTGGTGAGTATGATGATTCTCACAAGACTATTACAAACTAATTTGACTCAGTTATGAATGGATCACAAGAAAGTGATGTGATTTGTAATTGTAAATTCTATATATTGTGGATCTCTTATTATGTTATTATGTTGTCGTATGATGTAAATTATATATGCTATGTCATGCTATGTTGTAAATTCTCTTATGCTATGCGTGCTATATTGAGAATCATGTCAAGCTATGTTATACTATCATACTATGCCATGTTATAAATCATGCTATATTATGATGAAAAATCATGCTGTTGGATCATGCTTAAAGTTATGTTTTTTTTCTTAATTTAAATGGATCTTGTTTATGGGAATTTGCCTATTAGGTTAGGTGTACCCATAAACTTGAAACTATAATTAAATAAAACTTGATTATGGGAATTTGCCTATTGAGTTAGGTGTACCCATATAAAACCATGTTGTTAAAAAAAAATTAGATGATGTTGATTCACACATGTTCATATGTAAGTTTATGAAAATTGATTGAGATCATATTAGGTGAATTTTGAACAAGTTGACACCTTTAGATCCATGACATGTATAATCTATGCAAGTTGGACATATGCAAGTTTCACCCCTTATTATGATTCATTTGGTCACATATACATGTTGTTATTATGATAATCTCTTTTATGCTATGAGTTAGGCTATTCGAGTCTAACATATATTTTGCGAATAAACGTTCAAACGTGGGGTAGGGGTAATATTAGGAATTAATAAATTGGGTGCAATTTTGTAAGATGTTGCATACCATGAATGAATGTCCATAATTGAGTCAATTATGGACATTGTTAAAAATTGGAAGAAATTAATAATTCAAGTAGGGAATTATTAAAATTGGGGAAAAGTGGATTATTATTAATAATCAATGCTTAGGACACGAGGTTGGATCCGTTTGTGATGTAAACCTGCCCGGACCCGCCCGGCAAATCCAGTAGTCACAAATGTCGGCCCAATGTGAGAGGTCCTAGGCCCAAACTAAAGCATAACAGTTGTAAAGACACGAGGTTAGACTCTTTTATGGTGTAAGACTGCCCGGACCCGCCCGACAAATCCAGCTGCCATAAATGCCAGTCTAATGTGAGAGGTCTTTATGAGGTTATGGCCTTAATGAACTAAGAAATACTTAACCATATAATCATGTAAGGTGGGACATGGGGGTTAAGTAGGTGCCTTGGGTGGCATGAGGAATCTGGTGGTTGCCTTTAGAGGCATTTGAAATATGATTAGACTTAACCAAACACACATGTAAATGAACATGACTAAGTGGGTTAAGTGGGATGGACTAATGGGGACAAGCTTAGGTGGAATGCTTGTGGTAAATAGTGGGGGCCCATTTCAACCAGTATCCCAAAACGTATCTTTGTGGGCTCGACCCAACTCGAGGACGGGACACGCATACTGGGTTTGACTATAAGAGGCCAAAACAGGGAGCGGTGGCAACGCAAGTCCAACGGGTTTCATATGCGTGTGTGGACCCGGGCTGGTAGGTAAGACGTTGTTGCATCGTGTAGGTATAAGTCGTGCATGTCCGTTGTATCAGGTTGCCACTTTAGGGGAGTGATACACCCCACTGTGGGGCCAGCACGGGTATCTACGAGTTAGGGAGCCGATCGAATAATGGGAAGTAGGGTACACCTAGTGGAGATAGGGGCAGGCGGCACCTATGTAGTCAGGTAGGGGTATGTAAAGCCATTGGGAAAGTTTCTAAGTGAAGCTAAGTGGGATGAATCTTTAGGGTGACTGGTGTGGTGCAGTATAGTGTTTATCCTTTAGTATTTAGGAGCGCCTATAACGTTGCCTTTAGCGATTGTCTATGTCCTTAATCTGCTCTTCATAGACATTTTCTTGTTTTCCAGCTTATGCCTTAGTCCAGTTATTTTGGTAATAGTATTGTAGAATTATCATATTCACCAGACTTTATGTCTGACCCCCTCTTTTCCATCCTTTTTCTCCCTTCAAGTCCGCAGGTTGGGCCAAGTTCTAGTGGAGTCTAGTTGGATCGCTTATCTTCTGGAAAGCTTGGACTGCTGAAGTAAAGTCCAGCTTGTTATCTTTCTTTTTAATGGCTATTCATGTAATGGGATTATGTACTTGTTTTATCAAGATAGATATTGTACTTGACATTGAATATGGTGTTATGATGTAATCAAACATGTTTTGACTTCTGCTACAATGAAATAAAGTTTTTGAATTTCCAAGTACTATTTTATATCTGTCTTGTTGTAATTTTACTATTCTATATTCACTTAAAACCTCCATGGAAGTTAATGCATTCCCTTTGTGAGTGACATTAATGGACGTGGGGTGTTACATAGGCCTTGTCCCGTTTCTAGTATCGTGCCGTTATGCCGCCGAAATTTTCTAAAATATGTTAGAAAAATAAAAATATCATTTTATTTAGAGAATGAACTGAATAAAAATTCATGAGTTAAAATAAAATATTTTATTGATAAAAATATAATTTTTAACGTGAATGTGAATAAATAAATATTCATTTACAAACCGGATGGTTTGTTTATGTACACCTATTTGAATGACATTGATTGGGACGATAAATTTTACACATCGCCCAACTGCACAAATAAAATCTGTGTTTGATTGTTTGAAACCCCACACGGGTGTTGGGATGAAATTTGAAGTTCACTCATCCTGATTGATTAAATATGTCGATCGATTGATTGACAGGCTGCTATAAGCGTTAGATATCTATATTTGATGCTTATACAGTGTAGTGCACTTTGGTTAATGGTTGATTATTTTTCAATGTTATCATATACATGTGTTGTATGGAATCCATATAGTTAACGCTATATGGTAATTGATTGGGCCTCATTCCAATTTAGAAGATTAAGAATACTATAAAGTAAAGGTTCATGTGTTGACTGTACTCATCCGTTGAGATTAGTCATGTGTTGAACGAAATATTTTAACAATAAAATTTATATCTTTATCACTATAAAGTAAAGGTTCATGTGTTGACTGTACTCATCCGTTGAGATTAGTCATGTGTTGAACGAAATATTTTAATAATAAAATATACATCTTTATCATATTTAAAATTAGAACTACTTCACGGTGGAGTCTAATTGAAAATCAAACGATAGATACCCAAATTTTATAAAATATTTTAAATAACAAAAATAGTCACATGGGGACAGTACTCATTCGTTGAGATTAGTCGTGTGTTGATAGAAATAGATATTCATTTGTTGAATAGAAATATTTGAAATCGAAATATTTGAAATAGAAATATTTGAAATCGAAATATTTGAAATAGAAATAGCTGAAATAGAATATTTGAAAATAGAAATATATGAAGCCGTGTTGATTAGATTAACGCCATTTGGACGTGAACGATATTTACATCGATTTTATTCATTTTAAAATGAATTGAATAGAAAACGATTTCGAAATGAATTGAATAGAAAACGATTTCGAAATGAATTGAATAGAAAACGATTTCGAAATGAATTGAATAGAAAACGATTTCGAAATGAATTGAATAGAAAACGATTTCAAAATGAATGGAATATGAAACGATTTCGAATTGAATAGGAAACGAATTTGATTTCAATTGAATATATAACGAATTTGATTTCAATTGAATATATAACGAATTTGATTTCAATTGAATATATAACGAATTTGATTTGATTTGAAAAGAAAATGAATTTGATTCGAATTGAATATAAAACGAATTCGAATTCAATGGAAGACGAATTCAAATTGATTTGAAAACGAATTGAAATGAATTCAAATTTAATTGGAATTTGAATTGAATTCAAATGAATTTTAAAACGAATTTATAGGGAAAAATTCAATTTTGATTCGAATTGAAATGGAAGTTGAAAATGTTTTTGAAACGAATTCAAAACTATTTATATAATTCGTTTTAAATAGAAATCGATGAAATATATATTATATATATAATATAATGGCCTGAATAGAACGCGTCGCGCCGCGGCAGTTCGTGAATTTCGACCATTTATTTCAAACGGACATTACGGGAGATCCGACCGTTGGATTCTCCTAAAACCGGAACCGTTGGGTTCGTATCGAAAAGAGCTTTCTAACGAATATTAGAAATTCAAAATCTAACGGTTGGATTTGGAGATACGTCCAAATCAAATTTGGAAAAGGTCGCTGTAAGTGCAGTTCGATGGCCGTTGATGGAAATCGACTGTACGGGCCTTGATAAAATTATTAAAAATATCAATAATTTGTGTAAAATCATAAGAAATGAATCGGGAAAAATTGGGGTGAAAAACTCCATATTTGAAAAGATGAAAATAGATTTTTATCGAAATGAACTAGTTTTGAACTAAATTTAAAACCCAATTATTTTTTAATAAATAAATTAGATTTAAAAAGGGGTTTTAAATAATCGGAATTTCTAATATATTTGATTGGATTTGAAATTGGTTTATCGTGAACGGTGTTTTAAATAACACCAGTTCTTTAACCCGATAATAATTAGAATGTGAATCTATAATCTAAATTATCAAATTTAGAAATTGAGTGAGAATGGAGTATCGCCAGTTTTGCTCCAAAGCGATAGTTACATCTTTAATTAGATTTGAACGTGAAAGGGTAATTAATTTTACCAATAACACCATATTATTAGATATGGAGTATTACCAGTTTTGCTTCATGGGATGAATAGGTTGGGATTGGGAAATAAAATAAATAATTACTTCGTTGTGGTTCGCTAATCTCGACTAGTTTGGAAAACCATAATTTGGTTTGAAATGACATCCAAAGGAAGATTAAAGGATAAATTTCAAAGGATTTATCTTGGATAAAATTAATGGGAACCTTTCCCAAAAGATGTGAATATTTAAATAACAGAATATTCAGATTGGAAATGAGGTGTATGTAGTGTTTGTGTAACATTTGTTTTTAATATACGCGGGTTGTTCGGAAAGGCCGGGTTTATACCCATTCTGAATAACCGATTCGACGATAAGTCGAATATGAAGACGGTGGTCGAAGACCGGAAGTCTTCACATCGTTTGGATAATTACTGATGATCCTGATTGGGCTGTACACCCAAGAGGATGGAAACAGTTGGTAGTCATCCAGACGTACTTGGAGATGGATGGATATGCGAGGAAAGTGCCTCCAGTTTCGTTCAGACCCAGAACGGACTTGTAAATGGATTGTGTGTCTGACATTGGATTTTATTCTGTGTTGATTGATTTCTATTAAATATACATCTGTTTGGCGGCGGAGAATTTATTCTTTTGCTTAACGCCCTTCTCTGAGACGTACGAGCTCAGAGGTTGTATATCGATGGACATCAGTCGCATGGCATGAATTGCCTGTGTGGCACGCTAAGATGCAATGATCAAGGCTTCTGTTGAAAAGCAAAGTCTTGTGGTTGATGATCAAAGCACGCCTACGTGGCAGCTTTGTGTATAATGTGAATTCGCGAGCCTCACACCTCGGTATGAGTCAAAAACGGGATACGGGTTGCAGGGAGAGCACGACGTTTCTTTCTAGCTTTGGTGGTGTCAGTGACTTACCAGCCCTGACATTTATATACTTTTCATTTATGTGGTTGTTGGAATGAGGCGCCTCGATTATAGGTCTGTAAGGACCGGGAAACATGTGTTCAGGCATAATTAATCCTCTAACGTAAGTGAGGACCGGCCCTGAAGATCCAAGGATTGCCCAGAGTGTGTAGTCCTAAGATATTTGCTAGACTGTCTCGAGCGCGGAGAGGAGCTTGCCCCTTGCCTCGACTCATGACGGAAATCCAATTTCCAATACGTGTATTTCGGCTTTATTTGTAGAGCCTAGTATGGAGACATAGTGGGATGGGGCACTCATGCCGTCTATGATTTATATTTATGATTGAAATTGCTTTGACACTATACACTTATTATAGTATCAAATGATTTGTTTTAAACGTACCAAGCATGTTTGGCTGTTATAAGGTAAAACCCTATCCTCCGGCTTGCGTTGCATTATGTGATGGGACCTGGGTCTTATAATAGCTTCATTTTTCGAAAAAGCATTGCGCTGTTTATTCTATGCACTGGTATTCTTGGGAGGAAACCCGTTCCGTGTTATACGGCGTGGTCCCTTGAATTACTCTCTTTTAAAGTAAAGCTTTAAATTACTGTTTTAGTTCTCACACCAGTCACATGACTGACCTGGAGTTTATTGTTTTAACATAAACTCTGGGTGCCCTTATTTTCCGCACGGGCAGCTAGTAGTTTTGGTTTTGCAGATTTATATTCACAGGATCCTGGTTTACAACTCGAATGATATCCGGAAAGCTCTGTATCCGTATATCACCTTCAGTTGTGCTTTGTATTATTTTCCGCTGCTATGTAATTTATTGTAATCTCTGATATTTATCGAATGTATATTTATTCATTTATACTCTGTATATTCTTGTATCTGATGGAATTGTTGTAATAACAATGAAATGTTCTTCCGTCTGCGTTCTGATTTGTCCTGTTCTCAAACGTTCAGGGGTTTCGAACGGTCTAGATCGGTTTAACGACTGATTCGGATCGAGCGAAATTTCGTGTCGTCACAGTCGGCTTGTTTAAATAAGGTAATATATAATTATAAATTATTATTTACTTATTTTCCATCCATTTTCGTGTTTCATTCATAACTTTTCATACAGACTCCGTTCGCGATACTCCAAGCATGAAAGTTGACCAGAATTCCGAGACGAACGCATTGGTTAAAGTTTCGTAGCCAAATTCCATCATTTGCATAAATTACTATTTTTGAAATTTTATAGTTTAATTTATATCGCCAAAATTCCAGATTGTTATGTGAAACCCCACATCCGTCAGTGTCACTCATTAAGAGTATGCATTAAGTTTCGTGAAGCGTTAATGGTAAACAGAAACAGAAGCATTACAAGATAGATATAAAAATAGCAGCGGAATAAAACAAACTTTATTAATCATAAAGCATCGTGGTTCAAACATCATATGTCTGCATTACATAAAAACCAGTACATCATAAAAACTTCTATCTTGCTTTTAAACATCAGAGTAAAAAAAATAAAAGAAGCAAAATTCCCAAATAAAACATAGCCATAGTAGCAAAGATAGGAGCTTGAGCCATACATCAAAGAAGCTCCAACAAAATGGTAGTAGAATCCTGGCCAACCTCGAGTATTCCCACCCTGAGAACCTGGGGGGACGGAAGAAAGAAGAGGAAACAAAAAGGGTCAGACATAAAGTCTGGCGAGTCTAGTTAGTTTTAGCAAGTAAATAAGTAAAAGTAGCATGAAAGGCATATAAAGTGGATAATAAAGATAACACCATAAAAGGCAGGTATGACAAGGTAAATATGATGGAGTGTATATGCTTTTCTAACGATTACTCTTATTCTCTGCATTAATACTAGTATAACCAGAATGAGATGATTCCAACAACTATAAGATGGTAGACTTAGGCGTACTTCTGGTGAGAGGTTTTTACCCTATACAATCCACAGGCAGCCTAATCCTAACAGGCCCCTAAACTTTACCAAAGTCTAGATGCACCCTAACCACTACCCTAATCGATCGGCTCCCTACTCCATAGATACCCTGTGTCGGCCCCACAGTAGGGGGCATCACTTCCTAAGGTGGCAACCCTTCGTGATGTGCACAACCATATCTACAAGTGTCACGGAAGTTTTATCCCCTTCTGCCCGGCCCATGCACGCACATGTCCCCGGTCGGTTTGTGCCGCCCACACCATCCTCCACATTTGGATCTCTTACAATCAGCACAGTAAGCATGCCCCCAACTCCGAACTAGGGCGGAGTCATCGTTCGATACCGTTATATGGGTTACTGACTAAAACGGGTTCCACACACAAGATGATACAAGCTCTCCCCCTTGTCTTGTATCCGCACTAGTATTTCCTCAGGTTATGTATACCTTGGTGTCTTTAATTACATAACCCCTCATGGGTTAAGTTTGTGGGCCTATATATAAATATTACCCATCCCCTCAAATTTACTTAACCCACCCATTATTTAAACAAATCTACTTAACCCCTATGCAAGTTCATGTTCATACAATCCCTAGGGATTCAGCTAGGTTAAGTGTTTCAATTCATTACCATGTCCATTTACGGTTATAATGTGCTACACCTCCCACATTAAACCTACAAATTGTGGATGCTGGTTATGCTGAGCGACTCCAGGCGGTTCCGGGCAGACTTCTCCCACAAGTGGGGTTTAACCTCGTGTCATAGAACGTCTCGTATTTGTGCACCTAGACCCCTCACATTAGATTCACCACTTGTGGTCGCTGGATATGCCGGGCGGTTCCAGGCAGACTTCCACCAAAAGTTTAATATAATCTCGTGTCTAGGTGCAGTCACAGTTTCTAGTTACTGTAATCCTAGGCATTTCATTATTAACCAATTCTTACCTATGCTGTTATAGGTTTCATGCCCTTTTTCCCCAGTTATGTTCATAATGAATTATATGCCCTAAATTCGTATACATAAACACTATTCAAGTTATGCCAAATTTCCCCTTTACAAGTTATACCCAATTTCAATGTTTCCCCCCTCATTCCCAAACTAACGCATTCACATATTTTTAGCGGCATGCCTAGGCTCGAAAGTAGCCTGCCTATGTAAAATAAAAGGGAAAGGGTGAAGGGAAGATGACGAAAATGATTATTCTAACCTAATTGACATAAACATATAATGGAATAATGTTAAGATGAACATATAAGAACAGATCCGGTGAACTAGTGATAATAAAACTGGTTCTAACATATTAGGGATGTCATAATAGGCATGATTAGATCTAAACAAGGATTTAGATGTCCAACGGATGACAGATCCAAATTAATTGCAAACATGATAGGTACAAGATGATCTAAATAGTGAATTTGATCTATTATCAAAAGTAGATCTGACATGATAAATGTTAAGATCCAAGTCATAGTTAATTCAGAATATCATGGATTCACAAAGTACAATAGATTTGGTATGATTCAGTCATAGGGGTAGATCCAAATTACACTCATATCATGGTTTACTTTTAATTATTTAAATCTAAAGG
The DNA here is from genome assembly GCA_030737875.1 of Allium sativum. Lineage (NCBI taxonomy): Eukaryota > Viridiplantae > Streptophyta > Magnoliopsida > Asparagales > Amaryllidaceae > Allium > Allium sativum. The sequence continues at coordinate 747,704,540 of CM060909.1, read as the reverse complement.
TAACTTAAACTCACAACGTTTGGATCTAAAAAGATAAAAGAAAAATAACAAAGGTTAGATCAAAGATCTACACTTGAATCTCAAAACTTGATTGTAGAAGAAGAAAAAGATATTATTCAATTCAAGCACCGATAGCATTTAGGCCTCCATTGATTAAGTGTAAGAAAACTAAAGAATTAAGGTCATATATATAGCTCCCAACCCCTATAACCGACCAGCCATGTCATCCCTAGGGGGTCGACACCCCCCTTGATGGGTCGACCCAGAGGTCGACACCCTTAGGTGGGATTTTACCTGCTCACCCGAACTTCTCCGATTTTGACTTTTGAACTGAAATTTTGAATATCTGGACCCTATATACATATACATATACATATACATATATATATATATATATATATATTCTTACACGTATACAAACTTCAAACCATCATAACTTCTTCATACGGTGTCTGTTTTACGCAAACCAAATGTCTATCTTGACCAGAATTTCGAGACGGGCACAATGGCGCAGTCTGTTTCCCTTAATTATGAATATTGAATTAAATATTCTTTAATTTATCCTCTTTAGTGTTGTTAAAATTACGGGGTGTTACATTCGCCCCTAGTCAAAGGATTTCGTCCCTGAAATCTTCATGTTAAGAAGAATGTATATCCTACCATCCACATCCGTCTACTCATCCACCAATCACTGGCATCCATTATCCTTAAAAGATTTCTAATGCTCATATGAACATATGAAAAGGTGTATGGATATGACCCAATATTAATGCGAAGATCGGTGGTCTACTGATTTAGTCGACTTCCTTAATGCAATGTATGTTAGTGCCATGAATCCAACATGTATGCAACAATCCTATTATAACATGTAAGTTCTATATGTGTGCACAATCACCCGTCAAAATGCAACATCCATATGATGATACACTCAATTTCATCTATAAAGAAAAAGAAAACTGCACACACATCCATATGCAGTATGAGAGTGATTGAGCCGATCTAGTGCCTAATGTGTGTGTATGTGCATCCACTGGCAACCACCAGCAAACACTTGCATCCGCTTGCATCCATCAAACATAACATCTCTCAAACACATGTTTCCATCCATGGGATTCCTGCTTAAAGGTCGAAGATTCGATCGATAGGACATACTTAAATGATAGAAACAAGCATAAATAAAAGCTTTGGTTCCTTATGTTCCCAAGTTGCATAAGGACATACTTAAATGATCGAAAAGAAAAGGGTATGAAGCACGAATTTTGTCTTCCGTCTCCCAAGTCGCATCCTCTGGGTTCTCTCCCCACTGAACCTTCATCAACTTGACTTCTCTATTGTGTAGCTTCTTAACTTCTGATCCAAAAATACGGGAAGGGACTCGTCAGACTACCGCCCCCCGTTCCACCTCTGCTTCCTCCAACATACTCGGCTCAACTATTTCTGTCGTATCATGCAAGCACTTCCACAAATGAGAAATGTGGAAAACATCATGAACTCCGGATAGTCTCTCCGGTAGCTTCGCTTTATAGGTCATTTGGCCAATCCTTTCTGTTAGGGGAAATGGCCCAACAAATCTTGGTGCCAATTTCCCTACAGATCCGAAGCGAACCACATTCCTCAAAGGTGACACTTTAATGAAAATTATATCTCCTACTTCAAATTCAATGTCAGTCCTTCTCTTGTCAACATAGGATTTCTGCCTATCTTGAGCGGTCTTCATTCGTCGTCGGATAAGATCAATCTTCTCGAATGTTTCTCTAACCGTATCTGGTCCAAGTAATAGCCTTTTTGTAGATTCCCACCAATAATTTGGTGATCTATAGGGTCGTCCATATAATGCTTCGAAGGGTGCCATGCCAATGCTAGCTTGATAATTATTGTTGTAGGTGAACTCTACTAAAGGAAGATGCTCTTCCCAAGTCTCTCCGAAGTCTAGGATACACGGTCTCAAAAGATCCTCTAGGACTCTGTTTACCCTCTCTGTCTGTCCATCGGTCTGAGGATGATAAGCGGTGCTCAAACATAACTGCGTACCTAATGCTTCTTGCAAGTTCCTCCAAAATTCACTGGTGAAAATGGGGTCTGATCGCTTACGATACTGGAAGGTACCCCATGAAGACGTACTATCTCTCAAACATATACTGTTGCTAACCATGTTGTCGTCCTCTTACTCTTAACTGGAATGAAATGGGCGCTCTTAGTAAGTCTATAAACCACAACCCAAATATTGGTGTTGCCTTTCTTTGATCTAGGCAAACCATCTATGAAATCCATAGAGATGCTCCCCCACTTCCACTGTGGAACCTCTAAAGGATGAAGTAAACCCCCGGGCTTCTTTTGCTCAGCTTTGACTTGCTAACAAATCAAACATTGAGAAACAAACTCTTTCACATCTTTCTTCATTCCAGCCCAAAAGAAAGCCCTCTTCATATCCCTATACATCTTATCACCGCCTGGATGAATAGTTATCTTAGTATGATGGGCTTCTTCTAGGACTGCCTTTATCATACTTCCAATTTGGGGAACACAAAGCCTTCCGTCTCGTCGCAACCACCCTTTACCGTATATGGAATATCTACTGAGGTGACTAGAAGTCTCCCCTTTACTGAGCCTATTTAAGATGTCTGAAATCTGTGGATCATCTCGCTACGAAGCTCCTATTTGATCCATAAGAGTAGGTTGTATCTGTAGTGATGCAAACAAACCAGGCAAAATCTTGGTGGAGGGTCTAAAGTCAAAAGTCAATATGAACTCCAAGCTTTTCCTTTCCACAAACAGAGGACTTAAGGCCATCCTCTGCCAACTCAGTGCGTCTGCCACTACATTACCCTTGTCAGGGGTATAAGCAATCTCGAAATTATAAAAAGCTAGGAACTCCATCCACCGTTGCGGCCCAAAATTAAGATCCTTCTGCGAGAACAAGAACTTGAGAGATTTATGATCGGTGTACAACTCGAACTTCTCTCCAAGCCAATAATGGCGCCACGTCTTAAGTGCAAACACTATGGCAGCAAGCTCTAAGTCATGGGTAGGGTAGTTCTTCCTATGAAACCTTAGTTGTCTTCCTCCATAACATACTACTCTCCCCTCTTGCATCAGAACCGCACCAAGCCCTGTACCACATGCATCAGTGTATACTGTAAATACTTTGTTCCCATCGGGCAAGGTCAAGACTGGGGCTATTTTCAAAGCCCTCTTCAATCGTTGGAAAGCAACATCATAATCTACGTCCCATGAAAACGCCAAATTCTTCTTTGTCAGCCTGGTGAGTGGGGCTGATATCTTTGTGAAGTCCTTAATGAACTTTCGATAATAACCTGCCAACCCCAGAAAGCTTCTCACATCCGTTGCATTCTTTGGAATCTGCCAATCTGAACTACAACCACCTTTGCGGGATCTACTGTTATCCCTTATTTAGAAACCACATGCCCTAGGAATCTCACCTCTTTCCTCCAAAAATGGCATTTGGAGAACTTTGCCTTAAGCTGGTGCGCACAGAGAGTTTTCAAAACCTCCTTCAAATGTTTGGTATGCTCTTCATCATTCTTTGAGAAGATCAAGATATCATCAACAAAGACCACGACAAATTTATTTAGAAACACCCGAAACACCCTACTCATCAGATCAACAAAATAGGCGGGTGCATTCGTCAACCCAAAAGGCATAACTAGCCATTCAAAGAAACCATCTGGAGTTCTAAAAGCGGTCTTATCTATACTATCCTCGGCCACCCTCAACTGATGAAATCTCATGGCCAAGTCTAACTAAGAAAATACCTAGGCACCATCAAGCTCCCTCCTTTCCCTTGGAGCCATATGGCGCACATGTAATGCAACTAGCTTTGCATTATCCACCAAGTATATATGAAAATTGATCTTGCACCTCAGAGGTAATCCCCGTACCCCATCAAAAACATCAGGATAATCCCGAACTAGTGGAACAGATTGCAGATCATTGATGGATGCATCAAGAAACTCTAGGAAACTAAGCATAACAGATCCTTGCGGGTCACAAGAAATCTCGAGGGTCCTCCCACGACAAGTCAGAAGCCTAACCACCCTCTTCTCACAATCCAGAATGGAACCATACATGGCTAGCCAATCCATCCCTAGAATCAAACCGTAGCCCATAAAACCGAGCACATACGCATCGCATTCAAACTTGATGCCTAATACAGATATTCCCAAACCCCAACAAATCATGGATAAATGAGTCGAACCACCAATGGGGTTCGAGACAACTACAGGATCTACTACCATACTAGTATTGAAGTGCAGAGATTCAACCACAGAACTAGATATAAATGAATGTGAAGCGCCAGAATCAAAAAGAGTTCTAATAGGATGATTAGAAAGAGAAATCAAGCCTTCCACGGAAATTTTCCTACCTCTATCTGGAGCATTGGTCGCGAGAGCATGCACCTGCCCTCCAGAAGCTCCTGCTTTTGACCTTGTCCCTGTTTATTCGGGCACTGCTTAACAAAGTGTCCGGCCTCTCCACAATTAAAGCAAGAATTCTTCCTTCTTTTGAAAGTCCTTGACCGAATGATCCTCTTTTCCACAACTATGACACTTCCTCTTATCCTTAGCCTTGTCATTCTTTCTGCCTTTCTTTTCTTGTTGTTATTGTTGTCCTTTCTTGGGCTATACCTTCTTGTTTTGCATTGTTTCCTTAGCCTTAACTTCCTTCTGTTCTCCTTTGTCTTCCTCATGCATCAAAGTCATATCAACAAGCCTTTCAAAAGTAGCTCCCATTGGAATATGAGACATAGCTAACCCATGAAGGGGTTCATTTAGCCCTTTAGCAAACTGCAAAGCGTTCTTATCTGGAGAATCTGCCAGTTCCAATCCAAACCTTACTAGTTGATGAATTTGTTCACATATTCTTTAACAGTCATGTTTCCTTGTTTGAATGCCAAGAACCTCTCCGTTTGCATAGAAAGAAACTTCATTTCAAACCTCATTCTAAAATCATCCCATGTCTCCACTGGACGTCCATCTTGGGTAACTTCCCACCAGAATGAAGCTTTATCTTTCAATAGCCAGACAGCTAACTGAATCTTCCTTCGATCCTCTGCTTCGAAAATTCCAAACAAGTCCTTGGTATCCTTGAGCCAATTCCTTGCCTCTACAAATGTTTCAGTTCCACAGAATGGCTTCCCTCCCATGGCACAGAAATCTTTTCATATCTTAGCAAAATTATCTGCTCTTAGAGAAGGAGGAGGAGGAACGACGGGTGCAGCTGGGGGAGGAACATCAGCTTGACCACCGGCAGGCGTCGTGGCCTCTAGATATCCATGGAACCAGCCTGGTATCATAGCGCTCTCTGGAATATTAGGTTCCCCAGACATGCCGAAAAGAAATGGAAAGAGATTCAGATAAAGGACCGAAAGATATTACGTATGGCTTTGGGGGATATGTTTTTCAAAACAGGCTTTTCTTTTGAAAATGTTTTCTTTTAAAACCTTTTAGAAAATAATTTTCAAAATCTTTTATCTAATCTGGTAACCTTCAGCTCTGATACAAGTGTGACACCCCACGTCCGTTAATGTCACTCATTAAGAGAATGCATTAAGTTTCGTGAAGCGTTAAAGGCAAACATAAACAGAAACATTACAAGAAGATATAAAAATAGCAGCAGAATAAAAACTAACTTTATTAATCATAAAGCATCCTAGTTCAAAACATCATATGTCTGCATTACATAAAAACTAGTACATCATAAAAACTTTTGTCTTGCTTTTAAACATCAGAGTACAAAATAAAAGAAGCAAAATCCCCAAATAAAACATAGCCATAGTAGCAAAGATAGGAGATTGAGCCATACATCAAAGCAGCTCCAGCAAAATGATAGCAGAACCCTGGCCAAGCTTGAGTATTCCCACCCTTAGAACCTTAGGGGGGAACGGAAGAAAGAAGAGGAAATAAATAGGGTCAGACACAAAGTCTGGCGAGTCCAGTTACTTTTAGCAAGTAAATAAGTAAAAGTAGCATGACATGCATATAAAGTGGATAAGAAAGATAACACCATAAAAGGCAGGTATGACAAGGTAAACATGATGGAGTGTATACGCTTCTCTAACAATTACTCTTATTCTTTGCACTAATACTAGTATAACCAGAATGAGATGATCCCAACAACTATAAGATGGTAGACTTAGGCGTACTTCTGGTGAGAGGTTTTTACCCTATACAATCCACAGGCAGCCCAATCCTAATAGGCTCCTAAACTTTACCAGAGTCTAAAAGCACCATAAAAACAATCCTAATTGATCGGCTCCCTACTCCGTAGACACCCTGTGTCGGCCTAACAGTAGGAGGTACCACATCCTAAAGTGGCAACCCTTTGTGATGTGCACAACTGTGACAACCCGGATTCCGACAGACCGAATTTTTTTCAAAATTCCAATCTATCGAAACTCGGATTGGTTTGCTCTGGTACCCTGCAGAAAAGACAGAGACATAAAATATGTCAAAGCTAAGAAAATATCTCACAGTGGAATGGATAAAATATAATATAAATCAAAGTATAGCCTTACCGTGTAAATAATACTGCCTAACCAGTATCCAAAGCTATAATGTCTCATGTCTCTACAACAAATCTAACCTGCGAGCATGTTATGAGGAGGGAATCCGAACACAAGTTCTGGTGACTGGATTTAAACTATACACTTTGGATAATCCTACATATACCATTCAATCATATTTTTTTATTTGTTAGGTTACTTGGGTTAACAGCACTCAAGGCTTACACACACGTTGTATCCATTTACTTCCCAGTGGATTAACCTAATACAGTATATGTGTAGCTACCCCCAATATCAAGGTACACCCCATTGTACCCCACTCGCACGGTCTCCACCGTAATGCCACCAAAATGCTCGCAATCCCTCATCCCACGCCGGAGTGACATACGGATCTCTATATAACAATATTACGATCATCATATATCTGCCATCACTATGCTACATAAGCATACGGACTGCCACCCTCGATCGAATCAGATCTCATACCGGAGTAATGCCCTCAAGTCTACGATACACCACCCAGAGCAGATATGCATGTATCTAGACTATCCCTCGTACGTACTGTTAATTGTAGCTCGATGCCTCAATCGCACGTCATCTAATGTGCACTGAGTTCCATAGCAGGGCGATACAAGAAACACGAAACTCGGTCGGGAGCTTTTCCATATCTGTACAGGTCTGTCTTTAAAGAGCCTCTATATACAGATATACCTAGGGGTTGTATTCACGGTGGCTCTAGCCCCACCTCGGCCCCTCCCTCAACTAGTAAAGACTACAAGAGCTAAGCGACTTCCCTTAATAAAAAACAATCTAAACATCCAATTGGCGTCTCCCCTCAACCCCTTACCCCGATAGTGAAGGGTGAATGGTATCTTAGGTTTAGCTCTAGTCTTTTCGCATCCCACTGGTTGTCGATGACGGGTATCCGACGATCTACTATCCTTGTTGGTCGTGACCCTCCGCCTCCTCGTTGAGGTAACCACCGAATCACCCTGGTGTCACAACATTCTAACTGCATAGCTACATCTGTAGTCAAGGCCCACCCACCTAGTTGTTACGCGCAAACCCAACCTCTGTGAGCACAGCCTAAGAAATCTATCACGGCACAGAGGACTAATAGGAGAACCTTGTGCACCTCAGGAAGTCGCGTGCTTCCCCTTCCAGTCCTTTGGAGCCGTCAAAACCATCAGATGAATGTGCTCCCCCCTCGTGCCTTATAACACCTCGACGATCTACACTGTTGGGTTATTCACCCTCAAACGTATGGACTGGTCCAAGCGCCTCACTTTAATATGTTGTTAGACACTACATCTAAACATTCTTTTACGCGCTTGCCTTACCTCACCAGGTTTCCATTTAACTTGGTTATTCCCATTCATATTGAATTCTTATTCAAGTTACCAAGTTTCTCTTGCTTATTAATTTCAGTCATATAACTTAACCTATTTAAGTTTATTAATAAGCCCATAACATGTTATTCTCTAGATTGTGGCCCAAGTTCTGTAATCCACTTTCTATTTGATATTCTTGTCTGATTTCAAGGTCACAATAACATGTTCTACTTAATATGTTATTTAGTATCTCTTAGTTCACATGTTTTCCAATTAACATGTCACTTACCATTTATGATTAAATATAACTTATTTCATTTCATAAGTTTTCCTCATTCTTCTTATTTAATCATAATTCCATTTCCACCGTCTTTACAACTTATCGTTGTTTACTTATTAACTTAGTTCTATTAACTAAGGCCCATTAATAAGTTTCTTTACCAATTTATTATAACCTATGTTAAAATTTCCTCTTGTCCCTAGGACAAGTCTAAACATATTATTCTTATCAGCGGGTTTCAGACCTCTAAGTTTACGGATTACTTAATTTGTAATTAAGTACAATATATTTCCCCCCTTTTCTTAACTGGTTTCAGGTTTTCCCCTTTATTGATTACTTAATTTACAATTAAGTGTCCCTTAACTCAATTCACTAGTTATCCCATTCTCTTACTAGTTTATTATAACCTAAGTTATAATATTCACTTGTCCCTAGGACAAGCCTACCTAATATACAACATTTTCATTAATGTTACTTATTTATAATAGGTGATTATCATTCCCCTTTTTTTAAACCATTTACTATTATAAACCATTATTCCTGATTCACTTTAATATATGTTCCTTATTATATTTAAGGAAAATACTTCATGCACCTTATCAATTTGATAGAAGGAATCAGTGATTTATTTTCATAACATATTCCCATCAAAAGCCGTGGTAGCAAGTAATTTCTTTACTTTTCTTACTTTATTTATTGTGGCTTACTTGCAAGAAAGTTCTCAGAAATAGGTCATTTAGGGAAATACAACACTTTTCCTTCGCATCACACTAACTCAGTTCACTACATCCCTTCCTTTCTTTTTTTCTAAGTTAGACATTTAATTAATATTATTGCCATTTATTCATATCTGGTTATACACAAATATTTATATATCTACATACATATGCCTAGGCCTCTCACATTAAGCCTACACTTGTGGACACTGGATTTGTCGGGCGGGTCCGAGCAGACTTCTACCACAAGTCGAGTTAACCTTGTGTCTTAGCACCATTTATAGTTATGCACTTAGACCTCTCACATTAGATTTACCACTTGTGACTGCTGGATATATCGGGAGGGTCCGGACAGACTTCTATCACAAGTGCAATCTAATCTCGTGTCTAAGGCATTACAGTTTCAAATTACTGCGTATTTAGGCATGTCCATATTATAGTAGTTATCCCTTTTTCCATGTAAATTTTTGGCATATTATCCTCTTTATATGTTTACTGTAATCCAATTTACATGTTGTCAAGTATACCTATATTTTGGCGCATGTCCTTTTTAACATATGTTTAATTCTAATTTTTGACATGTAAGCTTTTAATCGGGTAATTATTCAAATCTAGCAAGTTACATGTCAATTACTCAATAATATACGATAAGTAAATCATGTAGATACAATCACTGAATTGGCTATTCATATCCAAACAAGTTTATTTTCTCCAACATGTAAACATTCAATACTTTGGCCAATTCAACATAGGAATTTCCTGACTTATTCATATTAATATTTCAACTTGTTACAACAGCAATTTATAATTAATCTGGAAATTTCACAATTAATAAAAAGGGGAATGTTAAACGATTATGTACCATTATCTAAAATAATATGGCTTAAATCCACTCACCTCGTAAGCTTTCCAAATCATGGATCTGGTCCAGATCTAATCTTCCATGATTTTCCCCTAATTGAATTCAAAACCTAATAATCATGGATTTACTATTTTTACTAAAAGAGAAAAGGGAAAAGAAAGAGGTGGAAAAATTGAATAGATCGGATCTAGAACATTACCTTGCTTTCTTGATTCAATAATCATTTTATTAATGTTGATTCTCTCTTCCAAATCTGGATTCATAATTTTCCTAGATTAATATTTCAATTTTCAGAATAGATTTGAGAAGAGAGAGAGAGTAATGGTAGAGCTCCAGCGTAGCCGCCAAATTATGAGGTTTAGGGTTAGGTCTAAGGTCTTATTTATAGGTGTATGGAGCAACCAGGACCCTCAGATTTGACCAAAAGCTATCAATCGTCCAAAAATTCAAAAACCCTAATCTGCCAAAATCTGCCGTAGGTGGGTAGACCCACCCTTGAGGGGGTCGACCCTGGTGTCGACCTACCTGGGTGGGAAATTTGCCGCCTTTTGAAATACTGAATTTTGAACCAATTTTCGAATATCTGGACCCATTTTTGAATTTCTGAACCTAATATATATATATATATCCTTCCTGTGCATATACAAATTTCAAACCTCAATAACTTCTTCATACGGTGTCTGATTTACGCAAATCAGGTGTCTATTTTGACAAGAATTTTGAGACGGACGCAATGGCATGGTCCACTTTACTAACTTCTAAATATTTAATTAAGTTATTTTTATTTTATTATCTGGAGTTAAAAACGCAGGGTATTACATTCCCCCACTTTTAGGAAATTTTGTTCCCGAAATTGGATAAGGGTAATGTAACAACCCGTATTTTGATAACATGTTATAATCAAAAATCTAGGCAGAATTAAATTTTAAAATAAGAACCAAGGGAAATAGGTTACGCCATTGCGTTCGACTCAGAATTCTGGTTGGAAACGAGTCCGAAATTTCGTAAATCGGAGTCCGTATGACCGAGATGTGGCCTCTAGAAGTTTCACGAAAAATCAGAAAACGAAAACAGATTTTCAAATTCGAATTTAGCCCCAAACAGACTGGGCGGGAAAATTTCCCGCCCAGCCCCAGGTTGACTGTGGAATCGACCCCCCAGGACCAGGTCGATTGGGGAGTCGACCTGGGTGTCGACCTGGGGGTCGACCTCCTTGGTCGGGCCAGGCTGGCCTGGTGCACCTGCTTGCTCCTTTGGGTCTGTTCTGTTGGCCTGTGACGATTTTTGGCGGTTCAGATCGATTCTAGGGTTTATCCTATGGCCTAAACTAGTTGTTGCAACTATAAAAACACCCTAAGACCTAGGCTAATCCACAACAAATCTTTCTAACACCATTATGCTGCTAAGTCTCCTCTTGAACCATGGCCGCCGCCTCCAACTTGAAGCTTAAACATTCAAACTAGATCCAAATCGAAGGCCAACGTTTCTACAACAATTCAAGGGAATAGATCAACATTGAAACAACGATCCTACGACAATTTCTGTTCTTAGTTCTCAAAAACTATGATCTGTAAGCCCTAGTTACTCTTAGATCTAAACTCTAAACTTAATATGGACATGTGTAAATCGAAGTTGAACATAAACATGATAACTACTTGAGACCTACTCTTGTATATCTTTGATCTATGACTATTCCTTTTTGATCTATTATTTTAGATCTACTCTTGTTCACCCTAGATCTATTCACCTTGAACCTAGTACCATTCATATTGAACCTTGATTTGTGGAATACTGATAAGAACTTGATTTAGGGGCCTGTTCATGTCATAACCTAAACCCTATCATTATTTTAACATGCCTGTGATGTTGTGATGTTGAAACTATCGCTAGTTACAAGTTTAGGATTATCATCTTATGTCATTTATTGCTATGTTAATCACCCTATTTCATATGCCAGTGATGTTATGATCATATCTCAAGTTACACCATGCTTGCCTTGAAATCACCTTTGCCACTTTATACCCATCCTTGTTATGTTATTCCCTAGTTACATCTATTGCCTTGATTCGAATACACGAGCGTTGGGGATGCGATTTGGGTAGTTTAGAAAAACCTGAATTTAGTTTGAACTTGAAAACATGAATATCGTTATAACTTGAGCTTGGATAGGAACATGAACTTGACATGAAATTATACTTGAAAATATGAATTTGGGACATGACACTTAGATAACTTGAACGTGGCCAACTCGAGGTTGGGTTGAGTTTGCAGTATAAATCTGCCCGGAACCGCCCGGCGAATCCAGTAACTGCAAACAATAGGACCCAATGTGAGTAGTTGGTCATATCGCACTCGAAACCCGAGGTTAGACTAGGTTATGGTGTAAAACTGCCCGGACCCGTCCGGCACATCCAGTAACCATAACCAAGTCTAATGTGAGAGGTTAGGGGTGCATTAAGTAAATTAATGCCACTGGATAGGGTTAAGTCATGGACCACTTGAATATACTTAACCAATTTGACACGTTGATTTGATAGGGTTAAGTCATGAACCGCTTGAACACACTTAACCAACCTGACACATGATTCGTAGGACTAAGTCTTGAACTAGAACGACACACTTAGTCAATTTGACATGACACGTAGATGGGGTTAAGTCTCGATTTTAAATGACAACTTAACCTGCTGAACGAAACCCTAGTTACGCGGTCCTTTTCAGCAGTAACCCACTAGATGTATCACGGTACCCTGGGACTAGGCAGGGTGGGGCACGATTGTTGGGCTGATTGTAAGTGACCAGAACGACGGCTGAGTTGGTGCGCCATTGTAGGTTCAGGCGGACTAGGGTCGTGCACTTTGTCCGGAGTTGAAAAAGCAGTCATTGGGCATCAGTAGGATTATCTGTGCATTCTTGATTCGTGTCGGTGGTTGGCACCCTAGGGCTTGATACACCCTATGGTGGACCTAGCACAGGTGACTACATTCGTGATAGGGCCGTATGACACAGACACACGACGAGCTAGACTTGTAGGGAGACGATCGATTAGATCATACTGTTGGACCCCAAATTGGGTCACTTCACGATATTGGGCCAAGGGATTATTTCTTGATTTATAGTTGACACGGGATTAGTATACCAGTATAGTTGGTATGTCGAACCTTGAATACGCAATGTTAGACTTGAGTTATCTTGTTAGCTTAGTTATCATGTCAGACTTATCATCATTCCTATGTTTAATTCCAGTTTATTCATGTCTTGTTAACTTTACTAGTTTCTATGTTGATAGTCACTAGGGCTTACCAGTCTTTTTGACTGACCCGTTTTCTTTCGCCTCTTTGTCTTTCGTTTCCCCCCCAGGTTCTCAGGGAGGAAACTCTAGCTCTTAGCTTGGACTTTGCTTGCTTTCTGACAGCTCATGTACGGTTCGGTCTTGAGCTATGCTATGGCTGCAATCATGCACTTTTTGGGGAATAATATTTTACTATGTTGTTTTAAGTACTTTGCTTCTTTAGAACTTGATGTAATGAAATAATGACTTGGCACTTTGATGTAAGAGGTTTTGACTCTATTTTTCAGTAATGAGATTTGGTTTTAAAGTTTATATCCGCTGCTTTATATACTCTATTTTATCTATGTTCTATCTTGTGTTATCTCTGTGCCTGTTTACTAGATAATACCCCTCCAAAACTAGGGCATTCCCTTTGTGAGTGACCCTAGCGGAGGTGGGGTGTTACATTTGGTATCAGAGCAGAAGGTTACCAGACTGGGCAAAAGTTTTAAAAACCTTCTGAAACTATTTTCAAAACCGTTTATAAAGAAGCATTTTTCAAGAAAAGTTTTATTTTTAAGAAAAGGCTATTCCCCAAAAGCCATTAGCACTTTCCTTTGTTTCCTCGTTTGAATCTTTTTTCTTTTTGCTTTTCAGCATGTCTGATCTTAACCTTCCTGAGGGAGTACCCATACCTGGCTGGTTCCGAAGATACTTGGAAGCTAGGGCCAACGGCGTGGGCCCGGCAGATATCCCTCCTCCTCCCCCGGTGGCCACGGTTCCTCCTCCTCCGGGTACCGCCTTCACCAAAATATGCAAGGATTTTATAGGAATGGGCGGCAAGAACTTCGTTGGAACTGAAACCTTCGTTGAGGCGCGAAACTGGCTAAAAGAGACTGAAGACTTGTTTGTTATTTTCTATATGGAGGATCATAGGAAAGTTCAGTTGGCAGCATGGTTGTTGAAAGAGGAAGCTGCATTTTGGTGGGAAGTCACCAATGCTACCAGGCCAATTAAGACTTGGGCAGACTTTAGAGAGAGGTTTGGGCTTAAGTTTTTATCATCCGCAGAAGCGAGCCTTTAGATGGAGAGGTTCCTGGCACTCAAGCAAGGGGACATGTCAGTTAGGGAATACATGAATAAGTTTAATCAGCTTGCTCGGTTTGGTTTGGACTTAGTCAACACGGTTGAGAAGAAGGCTCTACGCTTTACTCAAGGATTGAGCGAGCCACTCCACACTATGGCCATGACTCATGTACCCATGGGGGCGACCTTTGAAAGCTTGATGAATATGGCCCTACTTCATGAAGAAGACGAGAATGGCAAGAAGCAGGTCAAGGAGAATGAGTCTCAAGACAAGAAGGTAGACTCCGAGAAAGGAGGAAAGAACAGCAGCAACAAGAATGACAAGTCACATGAGAAAAGAAAATGCAACTTCTGTGGAATTAATGGGCATATAGTCCAGGACTGTAGGAAGAAGAAGATGAAGATAGGAGCATGTTTTCAATGCGATGAAACTGGACACATCAGCAAGAACTGCCCTAAGAAGCAAGGGCAAGCCCCGCAAGAAGGACCTTCTAGGGGTACATCTTTAACTTCTTTTCCCTAGATACTCTGTAACACCCCACCTCCGTTAAGGTCACTCACAAAGGGAATGCCTTAACTTTGGTGGAGCATTTTAGTAAACAAAACAGAAACTTACAAGACAGATAAAACAGTACTTGAAAAATTTTAACTTTATTACAGCGAAAACAGAAATTAATATGGTTACATCCTTTCAAATTTCAAAATTCAAGTACAAAATATCAGTCTTGTACAAAAGCCTTCAAAATGCATGGTTTAAAATCATAATCCCCATGGAACGGAAGCTATACAGAGCCAAGCCATACTTTAAGCACTTCAAGCAAAGAGAAATCTGGATCAAGCTAAAGTATTCCCTCCTTGGATAACCTGGGGGGGAAACGGAAGAAAGGAGGCGAAACAACAAGGGTCAGACAAAAAGTCTGGCAAGTCCAGTGACTTTCAGCATATGAACAGATAATAATAATATGATATGAACATAAAACTGGATGTGAGATAACTGTAACAGGTGTAGCAGATATAACAGAAAAACAGAATGATATAAACTATTGTTTTACACTTCTCTGCACTAATACTAGTATAGCAGAATTAGGTGTCACCCTAATGTCTAAATTGAAGCAGGAACGGGTACAGAATACTTTAACAGAAACAGAATGCTAATAATGGGCCTTTACTACCCGATCAGAAACAGACAGAAGCAGAAACAGATTTATCCCTACGGAAACAGAATGTAGAATTAGGTGTACACTAGTAATAGGCCTTTACCACCCGAACAGACGGTACCACACAGAAACAGACAGGTGTTACCACCCAACAGAAATAGACGGTACCAACAGAAACAGACAGAACTAAGCGTACCCTAAAACCCTACCCCAAGCGATCGGCTCCCTAATACATAAATATCCTGTGTCGGCCCCACAGTAGGGTGTATCACTCCCTAAAGTGACAACCAATTGGCACAGACCTATTTACAGATGTCACGGCGTCTTACATCCTCAGAGGCAGACCGGGATCCATGCACGCACATGACCCGGTTGGAACGCACCATCAACACCCCTCGCCATTATCAGAATGAACCACTTATAATTAGTTCAGTAAGCGTGCCCGGACCCTACCTACTGTTGGGTCAAAGTTTTGATACCAGAAAGGGTTACTGACTAATATGGGTCCCAAACAACAGATGACACAAGAAATTCCCCTCCTAACCTTGTGTCCCCAGACTAACAGATCTCAGATTAACTTGTTTACAAGTTCAGACATACAGAATTCAGATTTACTAGTTCACAGATTAAGTTAACAAGTTTTCAGACTAACAGATCAGATGTACAGATTTTTCAGATTTGTCTAACTTTGTATTGGGCCTACAGATTCATGGACGGGTTTACTACACCTATTAATCCAGTTGGTTTAACCCTATTTTCCCCCAATACGTTTTAGACGTCATTCTTATCTTAGATTTGCATTAATTAATTATTAATGCCCAGACCTCTCACATTAGGTCGCTAGCTTGTGGCCGCTGGATGGGCCGGGCGGTTCCGGGCAGACTTCTACCACAAGCCAGACCTAACCTCATGTCTTAAGCAGGTTATGACTAACTTCTCACATTAGAACCTATTATTTGCGGCCACTGGATGTGCCGGGCGGTTCCGGGCAGAATTACGCCGCAAACTCATTCTAACCTCGAGTTAGTCACGTTTATCTTTGCGGCCAATTAATTAATAATTTACCGTTTATGCGCACGCCCAATATATATGCCAATTCAGATTATATCAATAACAGGATGATTATATCAACACAGCAGATAACAGATTTTAGCAGATAACAGATTTTATATGACTTAACGGATTTAACAGATTTAGCAACTTAGCAGATTTTGGCATATAACAGGTTAGGCATTTCAACCGACAAATTTAACAGATTAGGCATTTCAATCTAATTAGCAGTCTAGGCAATATAACAAAACTAGCAGTTTAGGCAACTTGGCAAATTAGCAGATTTAGCAAATTTAATATTTCTAAAGGTTCTATTTACATGCCTTGCCTAATCATAAATTGGCCTAAATTCATATGCCTACATAATTGTCATGATTCACAATATGAACATATATTCCATGTTTGCATAAATTTACATAGCGCAGAATATGGACACAATTTACCATATAACATATGTTCCAATTTTTGTTAAACTAGCATTTTACATGTAAATTATACCAAATATAATCATTAATTACAATGCATGCCATATATCCAAAAATTCCTATTTAGGTGTAATCACAATAATAGATATCCTAATTAATGTAAATCTTTACACCTAACTTTCCATGTCCTTCTTCTTTTCAAGTCATGAATCATAATGCAAAATATACCCAACAATCTAAATCTTTAAATTATATCTTCTAAAAATCAGATTTTGACTTTTATATGCATTTTGTCCAAAGTCTCCAATCATATATAAACATACAATGGTTCCTCTTTTCTTTTATTACAGAATATGCATAGATCTAAATCTAGTTTACAACATATGCTCATTTTTCTAATTAATTACAGATCTAAATATCATATGTTCATTTCTCTAATTAGTTACAGATCTAAATTACAACATACTCTATGCATGCAATATATAAATTACGTGTTCATAGTCAAATTTATGCATCCAATCCCAAGTCACATGTCCAATATATTTTATGCTTCAAATCTAAAGTCATACGTTCAATTCAGTCTTGTCAAATTTCGCATCATTCATTAATTGTCCCAAATTTTGCGTTCATACGTTAATCTCTTTATGAGATTGGGCACAGGCTCGTGGTAGCCTGGCTATAGAAATAGAAAAGAAGAAAGGAATACAGAACAGTCACAGAAAATAGATCTAACAGAAGAGAATATATATACAACCTCAAACTCAGATTTAAAAACATATCAAAATTATAATTAACGTTTATAGCAGAGAATAACTGTACTTGCCTTGATTGGATTAAAGAAAGAACTTTAGTTGTTACAGAATTGTTGCAGAAGCTTTTATCTCAAATTTGAATTTAGGATGATGTTGATTGACTTCTAGTTTTGATTCTAGCAGAGTAGCGACGCCATTTTTATTTTTAATTAGAAGAAGAGAGCAATGGAGGCTAGAGAATTGTGTAAGAGACTTAGGTTTAGGTTAGGGATGTATTTATAGGAGGATAGGGTGATTTAGAGCCTTCAGATCAGTCCAGAAGTCATCAGAATCGCACAACTCGAATACACATCATCCAGCCACTCAAAAGAAGACACGTCACCTCAGAACACTCCAGAATTCGGTGCTGGATTTGTATGGGCGCACTTGGCAGGTGCGCCAGTGTATTTTTGTACTGGCGCACTTCACAAGTGCGCCAGTGTATTCTGGCCTGTTTCCGGTTTTTCTGCCTAACTTCGTTCGTCCATATCTTCTTCATACGGACTCCGATTTACGCAAATTCGGACTCTATTTCGCGTATTTTTCCGAGACGAACACAATGGCGCAACCCGTTTCCCTTATTTCTTCTCATAAAAATTAATTATACCTTAATTTTTAACTCTTATGTTTACAGAAAATACGGGGTGTAACATTCTCCCCTCCTTAGAGGATTTCGTCCCCGAAATCTTCAAGTTAAGAAGAATGTGTCCTATTATCCAATCACCCATCTACTCAACCATCATCCACTAGCATCCATTGTCCTTAGAAAACTTCTAATGTTGTATGAACATATGCAAAAGTGTGTGTATATGTTCCTTATCTAATGCAAAGATCAGGCGGTCTACTGATTCAGTTGACCTCCTTAATGCGAATTATGTCAGTGCCATGAGTCCAACATGTATGCAATAGAATTCTAATGATATATATTATTTCTATATGAGTGCACAATCATTCACTCAAATGCAACATCCATGTGCTGAATCAATATGCATCCACAAGAATTGAAAAATGCTCACCCATCCATATGCAGTATGAGAGTGTTTTCGAGCCGATCTAGTGCCTAGTGTGTGTATATGCATCCACGGGCAACCACTAGCAACCACTTGCATCCACTTGCAACCATCAAACATAACATGTCTCAAACACATGTTTACACCCATTAGTTTCTACCTAAAGTTCGAAGATTCGATCGATAGGATACAGTCGAATGATGGAAGCGAGTACAGATAGAACGAAAATTTGGTTCCCATTAGACATGGGTCCTAAGTATCAGCCCCAAAGACCGAAACCAACATCAAATTGACACCCAGAGGATTACCTTCTTTAGACAATGTCAAAACTGGAAATCCTATCAAAAGTATTTAGATATTTACAGACTACTAGTACAGATCAGGTTCCCTAATGATTCTTAGGAAGCTAAGCATGATAAAATCATACCCCACGAAAACTCAGAATGTATGCGTCATACTTGACGCCTAACACAGATATCCCTCAAACCCCAATCTCAAACAGATGATCCATAACCCTTATGGGTCTGAGTCTACAGCGGAATTCAGAAATAATACTAGTATTAAAGTGCAGAGTATCGATTACAAAATCAAAATACCAGAATCAGAAAAAGTCTTAACTCCATAATCAGATAAAGAAATTAAACCTACTATAGAAATTTTCCTATTTCTATCCTAGCCACAAGCCTCAAGAGTGTTCGCCTGCCCTCCTAGTCCTCGTCTCTTCGGGCAGTCCCTAGTGAAGTGTCCCATCTCCCCACAGTTGAAGCAAGCGCCCTTCCTTTTTCTGCAATCCTTGTTCAGATGAGTCGAGCTCCCACAAGTAAAGCACTTTTTCCCCTTCTTATCTTCAGACTTCTCATCCTTCTTTTGTGTTTCCTTTTTGGGCCCCGCTTTCTTATTCTGTGGTTCTTCCTTCTTTGTCTCTTTCGGGCCCTTGTCTTCCTCGTGCAGTAGTGCCATATCCACCAATTTCTCGTAAGTTGCTCCCATGGGTACATGGGTCATGGCTAGGTTGTGCAGTGGCTCATTCAATCCTTTAACAAAGCGGAGAGCCTTTTTATGCTGAGTGTTGACTAAATCCAATCCGAATCTTGATAGTTGGTTGAACTGGTTGACGTATTCCTTGACCGTCATACATCCTTGCTTAAGAGATAAGAACTTTTCCAATTGTAAACTTCGTTCAGCTTGCGAGAGGAATTTTGTCTCAAACCTTGTTCTGAAATCCATCCATGTCTCAACCGGCCTCTCGGCGTTAGTGACTTCCCACCAGTAGGAAGCTTCGTCTTTGAGCAGCCATACTGCCAACTGTACCTTCCGCCTATCGTCCACCTCGAAGATAACGAATAGATCCTCAGTTTCTTTGAGCCAATTCCTTGCTTCTACGAATGATTCAGTTCCTTTGAAATCCTTCCCACCCATGGCCCTAAAATCTCTACAGATCTTTGAGAAAGCAATTGCACGAGGGGGGGTGGAGGAGGGGGATCATTTGCTGGACCTGCAGCGGCGGTCCTAGCCTCAAGATATTGACGAAACCAACCGGGTACATGAACACCCTCTGGTATCTCAGATGCTTCAGACATGCTGAAACGAAAAAGGAAAGGTTCAATACAAAAAGGACTGAAAAAAAGATATATGGCTCTTGGGGATTATGTTTTTCAAAATAAGCTTTATTTTTGAAAATACTTCCTTTCAAAACCTTTTTTTTGAAAATAGTTTTCAAAACTTTTTATAAAATCTGGTAACCTTCAGCTCTGATACCAAGTGTAACACCCCACCTCCGTTAAGGTCACTCACAAAGGGAATGCCTTAACTTTGGTGGAACATTTTAGTAAACAGAACAGAAACTTACAAGACAGATAAAACAGTACTTGAAAATTTTTAACTTTATTACAGCGGAAACAGAAATTAATATGGTTACATCCTTTCAAATTTCAGAATTCAAGTACAAAATATCAGTCTTGTACAAAAGCCTTCAAAATGCATGGTTTAAAATCATAATCCCCATGGAACGGAAGCTATACAGAGCCAAGCCATACTTTAAGCACTTCAAGCAAAGAGAAATCCGGATCAAGCTAAAGTATTCCCTCCTTGGATAACCTGGGGGGAAACGGAAGAAAGGAGGCGAAACAACAAGGGTCAGACAAAAAGTCAGGCAAGTCCAGTGACTTTCAGCATATGAACAGATAATAATAATATGATATGAACATAAAACTGGATGTGAGATAACTGTAACAGGTGTAGCAGATATAACAGAAAAACAGAATGATATAAACTATTGTTTTACACTTCTCTGCACTAATACTAGTATAGCAGAATTAGGTGTCACCCTAATGTCTAAATTGAAGCAGGAACGGGTACAGAATACTTTAATAGAAACAGAATGCTAATAATGTGTAACGAACCGGGATTTTCGACTCCGAAAATCGACATAAAACCCAACGTCGACTGTTCAAACATCGAAAATACCGGACCATTAATAGAAAGAAGTTAGAGGATGAGATAGAAAAGATAGAACTAATAGAATAGGAGAAGAAGAAGAACACAGCTAAACATAATCAGAGTAAACACGAATCTCACAGCGGAACGAATAAAATATATTATATAACATAACTTTGAAATGCAAAACTGTATTGTATATACATACCATTATCAGAGTACAATACATCAGATCACAGCGGAAATAGTCTCTAAATACTAACGGTGAAGCCTTCTGCTTTTAGCTCCTTCAAGTGTATCTGTAAAGCCTGAAACACTTGACTGCCCGTACAAATTTGGGCACCCAAGAGTTTAGGAAAAACAAAACAAAATAAACTCTGGGTCAGTCATGGGACTGGTGTGAGTAAATTCCAACCATATGGTTTAACTTTGAAGATCCTTTTGAAACCAAAAAGATAATAGTAAGACCAGCCCACACATAAACATGGATGGTTTTTACCTTACTATAACCCAAAACACTTTGATATCAAATCCAGTGATATTATAATAATGTCTAATCAAATAAATAACCAAATAGTAGAACGCTTGCATCTCACGCTCTACATATATAGTATAAAATCAAAACCCGCAGGGCGCTTATTGGAGATTGGATTCCAATTATGACAAGGTATGGGACCACCTTCCGATGATGTATCTCTAGAGGCGAATACACCTGGGTTCAACAAGAACGTCTTGCAACCCGGCCCACACATGACCGACCACTCATTTCGCTTGAGTGTATCGAATGTATATCACCAACGGTTGGGCTCAAACCACCGTTCCCGAATGGGCAGAATCGATAGATTTAGAAACAAAAGGAATTTCTCTAGATAGGTGATTATACACCCTAATGGGAGCGACCCACATAGCCATGCTGCCTGCCCGATTTTTGTCATTTCCCGGTTGAAGCTTGAGGCTACGCCTACCTTTTAGAACATCTGGCCACCATACACTTTGAATGCCACATCGTCAAACCCGTCAAATCACTAGTTGATCTTCCCAAAAATATCACGGGTATAAAAGCTAAGAGAAACGAATTTCTCCGCCACCAGACATAACATCTTGAAAAGATCGTCTTATGTGACCGTTAGGAATACTCTGTCAGACATTCGTCCATACAAGTTGTCCTGGGACCGGACAAACAGAAAACACCATTCTGAATAGGACGACCCTTGCATTTCACTCCGTCTTCAATTTTCTTCAGCATATTTTGCAGCACTTATGCCTATACGGAGTGGTTTCAGATAGTATATCCAACCGGTCTCCCCGTATAGACAACGATGGTCAAAACACTTCGATAGTCGGTTGTTTAACTATCGAAGTAAAAACAACATCCATTCAATGTACAACCAATATCACACAAATCACAGGCACTTTTTATTTAACATTCGTTCTTATATTTCTTTGGTCAAACGTCATTACTTATTTCTTTTGAATAAGTGAATTTCAAGACAAGCTGTTTTCCTTGCCTAGGAAGTGCTATTGTATATAAACATCACGCTTAAGTTTGGTTACAGCGTTTCATTTATCGTTACAGTTCAAACTAGCTGTACGCTGCTATATCCTTTTATAACTAATCTTGACATAATAGTCCCGCTTAAACCTAGTCAACAGCGTTACTTTACTGCTATAGTTCTGAGACTTGCAATATGCTACCATATTCCACTTTATAATTAATCTCAACACCTCTTTCCGTTACAAATTCTTGACATCTCTTTTTATTACAAAAATCTTGACATCTCTTTTCGTTACAAAAATCTTGATATCTCTTTTCGTTACAAAAATCTTGATATCTCTTTTCGTTACAAAAATCTTGACATTTTTTAAATATGATTTTATGATGTCATATCCTTATTTGAAAACTCGGTTTAAAATTATTTACATTGGTCATTAACCCTTCACTCCATCTTCCTTAAACATTTCTCTTTAGACTTCTCTTATCTAAACTCGATCACGTTCTTTGTCTTTTTGGCAATTTACTTCTTATTCGTATTATGATAAAACATCTCAATACAACTTAATACCAGTTTATAATAGAATTTCTATTATAATTTAAACATCGCTTCAATTATAAAAATATAATTTTTTTATAATTAACTTCGTTGATTTGTCTGACAGTCAACCAACTTCTTAACAAAATGGGTTTATGGTTGACTATCACTGATATCGTTTGTTTACCAAATCAATATAACGTTGAATTTCCATTCAACATTGTTCAAACAGTGCACAAACAGTACATCTAAATATTTAGGAATCCGGTTGAGTCCCTCCAACCGATTCCCGCATCCATATGTGTTATTCAAATCAGTATCCCACCAATGATGTGTGCATATGCAATGATATATATTTATTTCAACCAATTTAACTGTAATTTACCTAATCAAACATCACACAGCATTCAACCATTATTTAAAATATGATTAAAATATTTTAAATAAAACAGAGTTAGTGAATTTACTCACCTTGGCGCGTTAACCGTTAAAAACGATTTGCGTCAGTTGATCCGATCTGGCGTTTAATTCTATCATAAATTCATATCAGCTCCAGATGGTTCCGAACCGTCTTCACCATGCAGTCTGCACCCGTAAGATCCTGACAGATCAGACCGTTCACGAAATTTTTTTTTCTTTCTTTTTTTTTTTTTTCTTCTCTATTTTTTCCTTTTTTCTTTTTCTTCTTCTTTCTTTCGTCAGCTCAATACCCATACCACACATATCCATACTGCCAATCTTCTTCAACTTCTTCATGCTTTATAAACTGAAACCATTAAGACCCATCTCGTAATCTCCTCTTCATCACCAGAGAACAAACACGACGTCACTTCAAAACATCATCGCACCTCGTCCCTGAAGCAACTTCTTCCTTCTGCTATTGAACAGACTTGTTTCCCGTTTTCATTTCGAACTCCAAAAACACGCATAACTCAACTGTGAACTGCCGCCTATTTTACACTATTTCAACCTCCATTATCCCCATACAGACATCCACGTGATTACCCTATTCACCTTTTAACAAATAAAACCTGTACCCCAATGCAAGTGCCACTTTTCAAAGCCGAACTCTTTTTTTTTTTTTTTTTTTTCACACAGCCGAAAACTCACTGCTCCGAACACACTCGCCACCATCATTCACTTCCACTTTGCTTTTCCCATTCTTTTCCGAAACTTCACCTTTAGATTTCCTCAGTTTACTTCCCAACAGCCCTTTTTCACATAAAAGCCTTAACACCATCGTGTACACCCTATGGCCAACTTAGTTCTCCATGTTAAAACCAATGAATTACCTCCCATAAACTTACGTGCCTTCCTCCCTGAGAACACAGCCTTAAACTTGCTCTCCGCTGAAAACATTGAACGCCTGCATCTCGACTTGGCCTAGCCTATCCACGTACAGACTTAGTACGAACTCCACCCCACACTGTTCAGCTTGCCGGCCTCAAGGCAGATGCGCCCTCCAGCCTCTTCTCACTTAAAAGTACACCATTCGTTATGATATATATATATTGGAAATTTTTATTTATTAAGATCGGCCATTTTGGTTTTTAGTTGCTTGCTGGAAGAAATAAGAAGAGTACCCTGCATATATAGTGTTTTCAATACTTGGGTGCAAAGATTTTAGCCTTGTAGGATGTACCTCCTCGAACGTTAAGTCTGCAGTCTTTTATTTTCCTTGGGGATGAAGGTTTTAGTCTCATTGGTTTACAGTGCATAGCACAGGCTTTAGGATAGGGTAGCTGTTGGAGGGATGGCTCAACGTTGTGTTTTCACTTCATGGGTTATGGTGTAAGATTTGTACAGAGATTTTATACAATAGTCTGCGTTGGTGCAGTGATGTGAAAATACACAGGCCTTGCGTTTTGAAAGGGACGGGTAGCTTTGTGACTTCATAGATCAGCATGTCAAATTTTTCTTTCCTTTGTCTTCACGGTTTGGAAAATGGTTGGCCGTCGTACATTTGTAGGTGGTAGCATAGGTTATATTTTCAACAAAATTGTGATTTGAAGACTCACGCCGTGCATATATATTGGAGATATTTTGATTTGATTACAGAATGCCATTGCTTTTCTTTGTCTTGAAGTATTTGGGAAAGGGAAATGCCTGAACATCTAAGCTGTGAACATGTTATTTAGATTAGCTCCCTTTATTTAGATAGCCCTAAAAACGTTGGTTTGGTAAGTGTATATTTTGTTTAATAATTACTTTATATGGATTTAACTTTACTTTGTAAGAAAGTGTATCCCATCACATAAAATTACATTCATGTCCGAACTGTTATGGACAGAGATAAGATTACGGTTGTGTCCAGCGAGGTGCCACGATTCCAAAAATATAATAATATCGGTAGGTTGACTCATATTTTGAAACCCCAAAATATCGATATAGGGTGCGGAATACTTCAAATAAAAAGTTGCGTATTTAATTCATTAAAAATTACAGTAAAATTCTAAAAATTAAATTATCACTATGTCTCAAAAGAACCTTGTCTAAATTCGAAACCGATGAGAAGTTATTTCAAATAAACCGTTATGGTCGATATACGATTTCATAGCGACTTTTCTGAATATTTGATTTTGACATATCTTGCAATCTATACGATGAAATCTCAATATTTCACTTCTGTCAGAAAGATACAGTTCAACAGATTCCAACGTTTCTTGTTTTGCAGAAATCCGATTTAAACTGGTTTCTGTACACTCAGTTGAAGTTCAGAACGTTAAATTACGAACTGCAGCGTCGTTCTGAGCTCGATTATATTTAATATATATTTTTATACGTTCAACTTCGTTTTAATTAATATTTAAATCTACTTATATTAAGAATTCAATATTTAAACTGATTTAAATATTCAAATGTAAACTGATAAAAATGCGGGACATTACATTCCTTCCCCCTTAAAATAATTTCGTCCTCGAAATTGCTAAGAAGTGGAGATGCTCTAATTCTAACTCCTCACAACCTGCTTGGTTCAAATTTCATACTTCACATCCCCATAACTCAATCCTTGCGTCGAATCTTTTATCCTTAACCAATAATTCTCTTACATCCTAGCCAACTTCATTTCAAACTCCAATTTCAATTTCAAATTTCCAATTCTTCAAATTTTTATTCAAAAATCAATTTTCGCCCCCAGGTTCGGTTCCATTCCAAATCTTAATTCACCACTCAACTACTTTGCCAAGTCAAATTCTTATTCCAGTACGATTTACACTTTCTTGGCTTCAATTCAACTCCACTTTTATTTGACTTATTTAAATTCTCTGTTTATTTACTTCATAAGTAAATTTTAAATTTCAGAATTCAAATTCCTGGGGTTTTTATTTCAAATTAGTTTGAAATCATATATATTCACAACATAGCAATTCAAAACATTTGGATTTCTGAACAACATATTTCAAAACAAAATCTTTGGTAGTAATCTGTCACTTAGAACTCGAAAACAAACACTGATAATGCGGCCGTCACTATCAGAATTTATTTTCCATTGATCAAAGTGGGTTCAATACTATATCACTTTCAAAACTCATATTCAAATACTTTTATTTGAAATTACTTCAAAAATATCTTTTCGAAACTTGGATAATATTTCAAAATTTCCCCAAGATCTTAAAATTCCATATATTTAATTCAAATTTCATTTACAAACATTTTCATGTTTCAAAATTTATATTCCAATTCTGGTTTAAATTTCAGATTCAGTATATCTGATTTTACATATTATATTTATAAAATATTTCGATTGATTATTTATATACCAATTCAATTATAAATCTTATTCAATCATAAGTTCACCCAACACATTCAATATATACTAGATAATTCCAATATATATGTTTTCTTTATATCAAAATATATTTCGAGTAAAATTATTTCATTTACTCTCTTTCAAAACAATACTATGTCGAAATTCTCTATCCAAGCGTTTATAAATCCCTATCGACCTCGTCAGCTAAACGCGTCGATCTGGAATTTATATACCACTCACCAGATCAATCAACACAATATAAAATGCTTTTTATATCAATTTACACATACGCGCTCATATACATACACTCAAACTCAATCTAGAGTATTACTAACTCCATCTCTATTGAGTCACGCCACAGAGCCAAGGTAATCACTTAACCTTTAGCTCTGATACCACTGTAACGAACCGGGATTTTCGACTCCGAAAATCGACATAAAACCCAACGTCGACTGTTCAAACATCGAAAATACCGGACCATTAATAGAAAGAAGTTAGAGGATGAGATAGAAAAGATAGAACTAATAGAATAGGAGAAGAAGAAGAACACAGCTAAACATAATCAGAGTAAACACGAATCTCACAGCGGAACGAATAAAATATATTATATAACATAACTTTGAAATGCAAAACTGTATTGTATATACATACCATTATCAGAGTACAATACATCAGATCACAGCGGAAATAGTCTCTAAATACTAACGGTGAAGCCTTCTGCTTTTAGCTCCTTCAAGTGTATCTGTAAAGCCTGAAACACTTGACTGCCCGTACAAATTTGGGCACCCAAGAGTTTAGGAAAAACAAAACAAAATAAACTCTGGGTCAGTCATGGGACTGGTGTGAGTAAATTCCAACCATATGGTTTAACTTTGAAGATCCTTTTGAAACCAAAAAGATAATAGTAAGACCAGCCCACACATAAACATGGATGGTTTTTACCTTACTATAACCCAAAACACTTTGATATCAAATCCAGTGATATTATAATAATGTCTAATCAAATAAATAACCAAATAGTAGAACGCTTGCATCTCACGCTCTACATATATAGTATAAAATCAAAACCCGCAGGGCGCTTATTGGAGATTGGATTCCAATTATGACAAGGTATGGGACCACCTTCCGATGATGTATCTCTAGAGGCGAATACACCTGGGTTCAACAAGAACGTCTTGCAACCCGGCCCACACATGACCGACCACTCATTTCGCTTGAGTGTATCGAATGTATATCACCAACGGTTGGGCTCAAACCACCGTTCCCGAATGGGCAGAATCGATAGATTTAGAAACAAAAGGAATTTCTCTAGATAGGTGATTATACACCCTAATGGGAGCGACCCACATAGCCATGCTGCCTGCCCGATTTTTGTCATTTCCCGGTTGTGAAGCTTGAGGCTACGCCTACCTTTTAGAACATCTGGCCACCATACACTTTGAATGCCACATCGTCAAACCCGTCAAATCACTAGTTGATCTTCCCAAAAATATCACGGGTATAAAAGCTAAGAGAAACGAATTTCTCCGCCACCAGACATAACATCTTGAAAAGATCGTCTTATGTGACCGTTAGGAATACTCTGTCAGACATTCGTCCATACAAGTTGTCCTGGGACCGGACAAACAGAAAACACCATTCTGAATAGGACGACCCTTGCATTTCACTCCGTCTTCAATTTTCTTCAGCATATTTTGCAGCACTTATGCCTATACGGAGTGGTTTCAGATAGTATATCCAACCGGTCTCCCCGTATAGACAACGATGGTCAAAACACTTCGATAGTCGGTTGTTTAACTATCGAAGTAAAAACAACATCCATTCAATGTACAACCAATATCACACAAATCACAGGCACTTTTTATTTAACATTCGTTCTTATATTTCTTTGGTCAAACGTCATTACTTATTTCTTTTGAATAAGTGAATTTCAAGACAAGCTGTTTTCCTTGCCTAGGAAGTGCTATTGTATATAAACATCACGCTTAAGTTTGGTTACAGCGTTTCATTTATCGTTACAGTTCAAACTAGCTGTACGCTGCTATATCCTTTTATAACTAATCTTGACATAATAGTCCCGCTTAAACCTAGTCAACAGCGTTACTTTACTGCTATAGTTCTGAGACTTGCAATATGCTACCATATTCCACTTTATAATTAATCTCAACACCTCTTTCCGTTACAAATTCTTGACATCTCTTTTTATTACAAAAATCTTGACATCTCTTTTCGTTACAAAAATCTTGATATCTCTTTTCGTTACAAAAATCTTGATATCTCTTTTCGTTACAAAAATCTTGACATTTTTTAAATATGATTTTATGATGTCATATCCTTATTTGAAAACTCGGTTTAAAATTATTTACATTGGTCATTAACCCTTCACTCCATCTTCCTTAAACATTTCTCTTTAGACTTCTCTTATCTAAACTCGATCACGTTCTTTGTCTTTTTGGCAATTTACTTCTTATTCGTATTATGATAAAACATCTCAATACAACTTAATACCAGTTTATAATAGAATTTCTATTATAATTTAAACATCGCTTCAATTATAAAAATATAATTTTTTTATAATTAACTTCGTTGATTTGTCTGACAGTCAACCAACTTCTTAACAAAATGGGTTTATGGTTGACTATCACTGATATCGTTTGTTTACCAAATCAATATAACGTTGAATTTCCATTCAACATTGTTCAAACAGTGCACAAACAGTACATCTAAATATTTAGGAATCCGGTTGAGTCCCTCCAACCGATTCCCGCATCCATATGTGTTATTCAAATCAGTATCCCACCAATGATGTGTGCATATGCAATGATATATATTTATTTCAACCAATTTAACTGTAATTTACCTAATCAAACATCACACAGCATTCAACCATTATTTAAAATATGATTAAAATATTTTAAATAAAACAGAGTTAGTGAATTTACTCACCTTGGCGCGTTAACCGTTAAAAACGATTTGCGTCAGTTGATCCGATCTGGCGTTTAATTCTATCATAAATTCATATCAGCTCCAGATGGTTCCGAACCGGCTTCACCATGCAGTCTGCACCCGTAAGATCCTGACAGATCAGACCGTTCACGAAATTTTTTTTTCTTTCTTTTTTTTTTTTTTCTTCTCTATTTTTTCCTTTTTTCTTTTTCTTCTTCTTTCTTTCGTCAGCTCAATACCCATACCACACATATCCATACTGCCAATCTTCTTCAACTTCTTCATGCTTTATAAACTGAAACCATTAAGACCCATCTCGTAATCTCCTCTTCATCACCAGAGAACAAACACGACGTCACTTCAAAACATCATCGCACCTCGTCCCTGAAGCAACTTCTTCCTTCTGCTATTGAACAGACTTGTTTCCCGTTTTCATTTCGAACTCCAAAAACACGCATAACTCAACTGTGAACTGCCGCCTATTTTACACTATTTCAACCTCCATTATCCCCATACAGACATCCACGTGATTACCCTATTCACCTTTTAACAAATAAAACCTGTACCCCAATGCAAGTGCCACTTTTCAAAGCCGAACTCTTTTTTTTTTTTTTTTTTCACACAGCCGAAAACTCACTGCTCCGAACACACTCGCCACCATCATTCACTTCCACTTTGCTTTTCCCATTCTTTTCCGAAACTTCACCTTTAGATTTCCTCAGTTTACTTCCCAACAGCCCTTTTTCACATAAAAGCCTTAACACCATCGTGTACACCCTATGGCCAACTTAGTTCTCCATGTTAAAACCAATGAATTACCTCCCATAAACTTACGTGCCTTCCTCCCTGAGAACACAGCCTTAAACTTGCTCTCCGCTGAAAACATTGAACGCCTGCATCTCGACTTGGCCTAGCCTATCCACGTACAGACTTAGTACGAACTCCACCCCACACTGTTCAGCTTGCCGGCCTCAAGGCAGATGCGCCCTCCAGCCTCTTCTCACTTAAAAGTACACCATTCGTTATGATATATATATATTGGAAATTTTTATTTATTAAGATCGGCCATTTTGGTTTTTAGTTGCTTGCTGGAAGAAATAAGAAGAGTACCCTGCATATATAGTGTTTTCAATACTTGGGTGCAAAGATTTTAGCCTTGTAGGATGTACCTCCTCGAACGTTAAGTCTGCAGTCTTTTATTTTCCTTGGGGATGAAGGTTTTAGTCTCATTGGTTTACAGTGCATAGCACAGGCTTTAGGATAGGGTAGCTGTTGGAGGGATGGCTCAACGTTGTGTTTTCACTTCATGGGTTATGGTGTAAGATTTGTACAGAGATTTTATACAATAGTCTGCGTTGGTGCAGTGATGTGAAAATACACAGGCCTTGCGTTTTGAAAGGGACGGGTAGCTTTGTGACTTCATAGATCAGCATGTCAAATTTTTCTTTCCTTTGTCTTCACGGTTTGGAAAATGGTTGGCCGTCGTACATTTGTAGGTGGTAGCATAGGTTATATTTTCAACAAAATTGTGATTTGAAGACTCACGCCGTGCATATATATTGGAGATATTTTGATTTGATTACAGAATGCCATTGCTTTTCTTTGTCTTGAAGTATTTGGGAAAGGGAAATGCCTGAACATCTAAGCTGTGAACATGTTATTTAGATTAGCTCCCTTTATTTAGATAGCCCTAAAAACGTTGGTTTGGTAAGTGTATATTTTGTTTAATAATTACTTTATATGGATTTAACTTTACTTTGTAAGAAAGTGTATCCCATCACATAAAATTACATTCATGTCCGAACTGTTATGGACAGAGATAAGATTACGGTTGTGTCCAGCGAGGTGCCACGATTCCAAAAATATAATAATATCGGTAGGTTGACTCATATTTTGAAACCCCAAAATATCGATATAGGGTGCGGAATACTTCAAATAAAAAGTTGCGTATTTAATTCATTAAAAATTACAGTAAAATTCTAAAAATTAAATTATCACTATGTCTCAAAAGAACCTTGTCTAAATTCGAAACCGATGAGAAGTTATTTCAAATAAACCGTTATGGTCGATATACGATTTCATAGCGACTTTTCTGAATATTTGATTTTGACATATCTTGCAATCTATACGACGAAATCTCAATATTTCACTTCTGTCAGAAAGATACAGTTCAACAGATTCCAACGTTTCTTGTTTTGCAGAAATCCGATTTAAACTGGTTTCTGTACACTCAGTTGAAGTTCAGAACGTTAAATTACGAACTGCAGCGTCGTTCTGAGCTCGATTATATTTAATATATATTTTTATACGTTCAACTTCGTTTTAATTAATATTTAAATCTACTTATATTAAGAATTCAATATTTAAACTGATTTAAATATTCAAATGTAAACTGATAAAAATGCGGGACATTACATAATGGGCCTTTACTACCCGATCAGAAACAGACAGAAGCAGAAACAGATTTATCCCTACGGAAACAGAATGTAGAATTAGGTGTACACTAGTAATGGGCCTTTACCACCCGAACAGACGGTACCACACAGAAACAGACAGGTGTTACCACCCAACAGAAACAGACGGTACCAACAGAAACAGACAGAACTAAGTGTACCCTAAAACCCTACCCCAAGCGATCGGCTCCCTAATACATAAATATCCTGTGTCGGCCCCACAGTAGGGTGTATCACTCCCTAAAGTGACAACCAATTGGCACAGACCTATTTACAGATGTCACGGCGTCTTACATCCTCAGAGGCAGACCGGGATCCATGCACGCACATGACCCGGTTGGAACGCACCATCAACACCCCTCGCCATTATCAGAATGAACCACTTATAATTAGTTCAGTAAGCGTGCCCGGACCCTACCTACTGTTGGGTCAAAGTTTTGATACCAGAAAGGGTTACTGACTAATATGGGTCCCAAACAACAGATGACACAAGAAATTCCCCTCCTAACCTTGTGTCCCCAGACTAACAGATCTCAGATTAACTTGTTTACAAGTTCAGACATACAGAATTCAGATTTACTAGTTCACAGATTAAGTTAACAAGTTTTCAGACTAACAGATCAGATGTACAGATTTTTCAGATTTGTCTAACTTTGTATTGGGCCTACAGATTCATGGACGGGTTTACTACACCTATTAATCCAGTTGGTTTAACCCTATTTTCCCCCAATACGTTTTAGACGTCATTCTTATCTTAGATTTGCATTAATTAATTATTAATGCCCAGACCTCTCACATTAGGTCGCTAGCTTGTGGCCGCTGGATGGGCCGGGCGGTTCCGGGCAGACTTCTGCCACAAGCCAGACCTAACCTCGTGTCTTAAGCAGGTTATGACTAACTTCTCACCTTAGAACCTATTGTTTGCGGCCACTGGATGTGCCGGGCGGTTCCGGGCAGAATTACGCTGCAAACTCATTCTAACCTCGAGTTAGTCACGTTTATCTTTGCGGCCAATTAATTAATAATTTACCGTTTATGCGCACGCCCAATATATATGCCAATTCAGATTATATCAATAACAGGATGATTATATCAACACAGCAGATAATAGATTTTAGCAGATAACAGATTTTATATGACTTAACGAATTTAACAGATTTAGCAACTTAGCAGATTTTGGCATATAACAGGTTAGGCATTTCAACCGACAAATTTAACAGATTAGGCATTTCAATCTAATTAGCAGTCTAGGCAATATAACAAAACTAGCAGTTTAGGCAACTTGGCAAATTAGCAGATTTAGCAAATTTAATATTTCTAAAGGTTCTATTTACATGCCTTGCCTAATCATAAATTGGCCTAAATTCATATGCCTACATAATTGTCATGATTCACAATATGAACATATATTCCATGTTTGCATAAATTTACATAGCGCAGAATATGGACACAATTTACCATATAACATATGTTCCAATTTTTGTTAAACTAGCATTTTACATGTAAATTATACCAAATATAATCATTAATTACAATGCATGCCATATATCCAAAAATTCCTATTTAGGTGTAATCACAATAATAGATATCCTAATTAATGTAAATCTTTACACCTAACTTTCCATGTCCTTCTTCTTTTCAAGTCATGAATCATAATGCAAAATATACCCAACAATCTAAATCTTTAAATTATATCTTCTAAAAATCAGATCTTGACTTTTATATGCATTTTGTCCAAAGTCTCCAATCATATATAAACATACAATGGTTCCTCTTTTCTTTTATTACAGAATATGCATAGATCTAAATCTAGTTTACAACATATGCTCATTTTTCTAATTAATTACAGATCTAAATATCATATGTTCATTTCTCTAATTAGTTACAGATCTAAATTACAACATACTCTATGCATGCAATATATAAATTACATGTTCATAGTCAAATTTATGCATCCAATCCCAAGTCACATGTCCAATATATTTTATGCTTCAGATCTAAAGTCATACGTTCAATTCAGTCTTGTCAAATTTCGCATCATTCATTAATTGTCCCAAATTTTGCGTTCATACGTTAATCTCTTTATGAGATTGGGCACAGGCTCGTGGTAGCCTGGCTATAGAAATAGAAAAGAAGAAAGGAATACAGAACAGTCACAGAAAATAGATCTAACAGAAGAGAATATATATACAACCTCAAACTCAGATTTAAAAACATATCAAAATTATAATTAACGTTTATAGCGGAGAATAACTGTACTTGCCTTGATTGGATTAAAGAAAGAACTTTAGTTGTTACAGAATTGTTGCAGAAGCTTTTATCTCAAATTTGAATTTAGGATGATGTTGATTGACTTCTAGTTTTGATTCTAGCAGAGTAGCGACGCCATTTTTATTTTTAATTAGAAGAAGAGAGCAATGGAGGCTAGAGAATTGTGTAAGAGACTTAGGTTTAGGTTAGGGATGTATTTATAGGAGGATAGGGTGATTTAGAGCCTTCAGATCAGTCCAGAAGTCATCAGAATCGCACAACTCGAATACACATCATCCAGCCACTCAAAAGAAGACACGTCACCTCAGAACACTCCAGAATTCGGTGCTGGATTTGTATGGGCGCACTTGGCAGGTGCGCCAGTGTATTTTTGTACTGGCGCACTTCACAAGTGCGCCAGTGTATTCTGGCCTGTTTCCGGTTTTTCTGCCTAACTTCGTTCGTCCATATCTTCTTCATACGGACTCCGATTTACGCAAATTCGGACTCTATTTCGCGTATTTTTCCGAGACGAACACAATGGCGCAACCCGTTTCCCTTATTTCTTCTCCTAAAAATTAATTATACCTTAATTTTTAACTCTTATGTTTACAGAAAATACGGGGTGTTACATACTCTGTTTTATCTTGTACAACCTTTCGATCCTGTCTTAAGAACCTTAGGTAGAATCCTATGAATGTAAACATGTATTTGAAACATGTTATGCTTGATGTTTGCGAATGGTTGCAAGTGGTTGCAAGTGATTACTCGTGGTTGCATAACACACATTAGGCACTAGATCGGCTCAGACACATTTTCATATTGCATATGCATGAGTGCTTATACTTATTCATGGATGAAATTGAATGTGTTATCATATGAATGTTGCATATGGATGAATGTTTGTGCACACATATAATGCTTGCATGACTAGGATTATTTGCATACATGTTGGATTCATGACACTAAACATATTTTGCATTAGAAAGATCAATCAGGCATGATCATTTGCATTAGATAAGGAACATGTACACACACTTTTTGCATATGTTCATACAGCATTAGAAATCTCTTAAGGACAATGTTTGCTTATGGATGATGTTTTGAGTAGATGGATGATGGATGGTAGGATACGTTCTTCCTAACTTGAAGATTTCGGGGACGAAATCCTTTAAGGAGGGGAGAATGTAACAACCCGTATTTTGATAACGTGTTATAATCATAAATCTAGGCAGAATTAAATTTTAAATTAAGAACCAAGGGAAACAGGTTGCGCCATTGCGTTCGTCTCGGAATTCTGGTTGGAAACGAGTCCGAAATTTCGTAAATCGGAGTCCGTTTGACCGAGATATGGCCTCTAGAAGTTTCACGAAAAATCAGAAAACGAAAACAGATTTTCAAATTCGAATTTAGCCCCAAATAGACTGGGCGGGAAAATTTCCCGCCCAACCCCAGGTCGACTGGGGAGTCGACCCCCCAGGACCAGGTCGACTGGGGAGTTGACCTGGGTGTCGACCTGGGGATCGACCTCCTTGGTCGGGCCAGGTTGGCCTGGTACACCTGCTTGCTCCTTTGGGTTTGTTCTGTTCGCCTGTGACGATTTTTGGCGGTTCAGATCGATTCTAGGGTTTATCCTATGGCCTAAACTAGTTGTTGCAACTATAAAAACACCCTAAGACCTAGGCTAATCCACAACAAATCTTTCTAACACCATTATGCTGCTAAGTCTCCTCTTGAACCATGGCCGCCGCCTCCAACTTGAAGCTTAAACATTCAAACTAGATCCAAATCGAAGGCCAACGTTTCTACAACAATTCAAGGGAATAGATCAACATCGAAACAACAATCCTACGACAATTTCTGTTCTTAGTTCTCAAAAACTACGATCTGTAAGCCCTAGTTACTCTTAGATCTAAACTCTAAACTTAATATGGACATGTGTAAATCGAAGTTGAACATAAACATGATAACTACTTGAGACCTACTCTTGTATATCTTTGATCTATGACTATTCCTTTTTGATCTATTATTTTAGATCTACTCTTGTTCATCCTAGATCTATTCACCTTGAACCTAGTACCGTTCATATTGAACCTTGATTTGTGGAATACTGATAAGAACTTGATTTAGGGGCCTGTTCATGTCATAACCTAAACCCTATCATTATTTTAACATGCCTATGATGTTGTGATGTTGAAACTATCGCTAGTTACAAGTTTAGGATTATCATCTTATGTCATTTATTGCTATGTTTATCACCCTATTTCATATGCCAGTGATGTTATGATCATATCTCAAGTTACACCATGCTTGCCTTGAAATCACCTTTGCCACTTTATACCCATCCTTGTTATGTTATTCCCTAGTTACATCTATTGCCTTGATTCGAATTCACGAGCGTTGAGGATGCGATTTGGGTAGTTTAGAAAAACCTGAATTTAGTATGAATTTGAAAACATGAATATCGTTATAACTTGAGCTTGGATAGGAACATGAACTTGACATGAAATTATACTTGAAAATATGAATTTGGGACATGACACTTAGATAACTTGAACGTGGCCAACTCGAGGTTGGGTTGAGTTTGCAGTATAAATCTGCCCGGAACCGCCCGGCGAATCCAGTAACTGCAAACAATAGGACCCAATGTGAGTAGTTGGTCATATCGCACTCGAAACCCGAGGTTAGACTAGGTTATGGTGTAAAACTGCCCGGACCCGCCCAGCACATCCAGTAACCATAACCAAGTCTAACGTGAGAGGTTAGGGGTGCATTAAGTAAATTAATGCCACTGGATAGGGTTAAGTCATGGACCACTTGAATATACTTAACCAATTTGACACGTTGATTTGATAGGGTTGAGTCATGAACCGCTTGAACACACTTAACCAACCTGACACATGATTCGTAGGACTAAGTCTTGAACTAGAACGACACACTTAGTCAATTTGACATGACACGTAGATGGGGTTAAGTCTCGATTTTAAATGACAACTTAACCTGCTGAACGAAACCCTAGTTACGCGGTCCTTCTCAGCAGTAACCCACTAGATGTATCACGGTACCCTGGGACTAGGCAGGGTGGGGCACGGTTGTTGGGCTGATTGTAAGCGACCAGAACGACGGCTGAGTTGGTGCGCCATTGTAGGTTCAGGCGGACTAGGGTCGTGCACTTAGTCCGGAGTTGAAAAAGCAGGCATTGGGCATCAGTAGGATTATCTGTGCATTCTTGATTCGTGTCGGTGGTTGGCACCCTAGGGCTTGATACACCCTATGGTGGACCTAGCACAGGTGACTACATTCGTGATAGGGCCGTATGACACAGACACACGACGAGCTAGACTTGTAGGGAGCCGATCGATTAGATCATACCATTGGACCCCAAATTGGGTCACTTCACGATATTGGGCCAAGGGATTATTTCTTGATTTATAGTTGACACGGGATTAGTATACCAGTATAGTTGGTATGGCGAACCTTGAATACGCAATGTTAGACTTGAGTTATCTTGTTAGCTTAGTTATCATGTCAGACTTATCATCATTCCTATGTTTAATTCCAGTTTATTCATGTCTTGTTAACTTCACTAGTTTCTATGTTGATAGTCACTAGGGCTTACCAGTCTTTTTGACTGACCCGTTTTCTTTTGCCTCTTTGTCTTTCGTTTCCCCCCCAGGTTCTCAGGGAGGAAACTCTAGCTCTTAGCTTGGACTTTGCTTGCTTTCTGACAGCTCATGTAAGGTTTTGTCTTGAGTTATGCTATGGCTACACTCATGCACTTTTTGGGGAATAATATTTTACTTATGTTGTTTTAAGTACTTTGCTTCTTTAGAACTTGATGTAATGAAATAATGACTTGGCACTTTGATGTAAGAGGTTTTGACTCTATTTTTCAGTAATGAGATTTGGTTTTAAAGTTTATATCTGCTGCTTTATATACTCTATTTTATCTATGTTCTATCTTGTGTTATCTCTGTGCCTGTTTACTAGATAATACCCCTCCAAAACTGGGGCATTCCCTTTGTGAGTGACCCTAGCAGAGGTGGGGTGTTACAGGTAAAATCAATTAACCCCTCGCATAGTATACATCCATCATGTATGCATCCAATTTTTGCAAACATTGTGCACTTGTGCAAAGTGAAGTACCACATAATAATGCATGTATGCCTAAGCGGCACCTCCTATGTGTATGAATTTTTTTTTCAAAAATCTTTTTTTAAAATATGATGCTCACATCCTAAATATACTGGCAGTTCTACATGAATGCAATATTTTGAAAATCAAAAATGCTTTTTCATCCAAGTTTTCCCATACTCTCACTGAGTAATAGCGTAGTTCATCCAATTATTGCATCCATAATCCTACCAACCAACTTTATTTTTCGAATTTCAGAAAAATCTAATTTTCTAAATTCGATTTCTTATGTTACAAAAAGGTGGAAAACAAAAAGTTTCACATCTTCCATTTTTCTTTTATACCTTTTTTCCTACCGTACTTGGATTTTATGAAACTATTATAAAGATTCTCCTATTTTCTTATCCAAGCACAGCCCACATAAGAAAATTTTCTTTTGTTACTAATTTCCTTTTTCCATCTTATCTTGGAAAGTTTTATCCTTCTCCATCTTTTCTCATAATTTTCCATTTTTGTTGCTTTATTGAAATTTCTGTTTCCTTTCCAGTTGTACCTTTTCTCTTTTCTTAGCTTATTTAATTATTTGATCTTAGTTTAAATTTAAATAAGCTTCTTGTCTTCCAACTAAAACAGGAGAACAAGCACCCTACACAGCTACTACTAAGGGCCAAGAATCTCGGGATTATGTCCCCCTCAAACTGAAAAGTCCAAACTATGGGATCCACGACAGGTTTAGGTGTTACCTTAACTACCCAACAAAATAACGGAACGATCCCAACAGAAATGCGATAACGGGTTTTACCCCTAATATGAAAATTAACAACGGGATCTAAACACTTACTTTCCCTTTTCTATTTAGTAGTCACTACTAGTCCTAGCTGTGTACCAATAATTATTCCAAGCAACGCCCTAGGCTATTCAATGCTTACGCATTTACGGGAACTCACTATTATTCCAAGATAATTCTCGCTATTTACTTTATAGCCTCAAAACTTTTGTCGTCTTTCCTTGGCACTTACCTTACCTACTCTATACTTTTAAAACATGGTATGGCCCTTTTCATTTAAATTTCCTTCCAAAAATTAAAAGTGTAAAAACTTTATTTTCCTCTTGAAAACTTTCTTTTGCCAAACCATAAAAACGTGTCGTCTTAAAAAATGCAAATTGTCATTTTTTTCAAATCACAAAAACTGGAGTAGATACAAACAACTAATTTTTTTTTCAATCGAGTTTTTGACTTGTTCTTACCTATAAGGTTGGTTTAGTCTCTTACTACAAGGTGCCAACATCCACTCAATTCTTATTTTCTACAACTTATTTTGTCCACCCATAAGACTATCTTAAAATAATTTATCAAAAAGGGTTGTCATAAGAATATAGATTTAAAATCTTTCTTTATTAAAAATTCTTGTATGAAATATAACAAGAAAACTAGCGAGCTATACATGCTCTATAATATGCACCTTTTTACCAAGAGAATTTTACTTTAAAACTCAATATGTACTTCTTAACATATTTTAAAACTATAACTTTTAAGATTAAAACTTATAAACAACATAAACCATTTTCCCAAAACTTTTATAATCTCAAGTTCTTAAAAGATAACAATGGGGTTAGACTCAAAGCGGGTTTCCAATTTTTCTAGGCTTTTCTAGACACTCCCCAAGGTCAATTCTCTCAACTATATATATATATATTCCTAATCCATTTTGTTTTTCTCCTTTTAACCTTTTCCAATTTGTAAGGTTTTACTGCTAAACCCACTAACCCAAAATACTAATCATATGGGATTTACTTTCCTTCCGTATAAAGTATATTGTACACTTCCCAACCAAACTTCCTAAGGGTCTCAAATGTCCATATTCTTTCCTTTTAGTGTATAAGACAAGCATCCCATTTCTTACCATATTATAATCTTTCTATTTAGTGGGTTCCTCTATGGATCTAGGTGTATATATATAATATATTTATATTTTTAAAAATACAAATATGTTCACTTACTATTTATATAGGAATCCTAAACCTAAGCTCTGACAGCAGATGTGACAACCCGAACTCCGACAGACCGGATTTTTTTCAAAATTTCAATCTATCGAAACTCGGATTGGTTAGCTCTGGTATCCTGCAGAAAAGACAGAGACATAAAATATGTCAGAGCTCAGAAAATTTCTCACAGTGGAATGGATAAAATATAATATAAATCAAAGTATAGCCTTGTAGTGCTAATAACACTGCCAAACCAGTATCCAAAGCTATGATGTCTCATGTCTCTACAACAAATCTAACCTGTGAGTATGTTATGAGGAGGGGGTCAGAACACAAGTTCTGGTGACTGGATTTAAACTATACACTTTGGATAATCCTACAGACATCGTTCAATCATATTTTCTTATTTATTAGGTTACTTGGGTTAATGCACTCAAGGCTTACACACACGTCGTATCCATTTACTTCAGTGGATTAACCTAATACAGTATATGTGTAGCTACCCCCAATATTGAGGTACACCCCATGGTACCCCACTCGCATGGTCCCCACCGTAATGCCACTGAAATGCTCGCAGTCCCTCATCCTACGCCGGAGT
This sequence comes from Allium sativum, assembly GCA_030737875.1. NCBI lineage: Eukaryota > Viridiplantae > Streptophyta > Magnoliopsida > Asparagales > Amaryllidaceae > Allium > Allium sativum. The sequence continues at coordinate 747,663,457 of CM060909.1, read as the reverse complement.
GGCGTACGGATCTCTATATAATAATATTACGATCAGCATATATCTGCCATCATTACGCTATGTAAGCGTACGGAATGCCACCCTCGATCGAATCAGATCTTATACCGGAGTAATGCCCACAAGTCTACGATACACCACCCAGAGCAGATATGCAAGTATCTAGACCGTACCTCATGCGTACTGTTAATTGTAGCTCGATGCCCCAATCGCACGTCCTCTAATGTGCACCGAGTTCCATGGCAGGGCAATACAAGAAACACGAAACTCAATCGGGAGCTTTTCCAAATCTGTACAGGCCTGTCTTTAAAGAGCCTCTATATACAAATATACCTAGGGTTTGTTTTCATAGTGGCTATGGCCCCACCTCAGCTCCTCCCTCAACTAGTAAAGACTACAAGAGCTAAGCGACTGCCCCTAATAACAAACAATCTAAACATCCATTTGGCGTCTCCCCTCAACCCCTTAACCCAATAGTGAAGGGTGAATGGTATCTTGGGTTTAGCTCAAGTCTTTTCGCATCCCACTGGCTGTTGATGACAGGTATCCGACGATCTACTATCATTGTTGGTCGTGACCCTCTGCTTCCCCGTTAAGGCAACCGTCAAATTACCCTAGTGTCACAGCATTCTGACTGCATAGCTACTTCTGCAGTCAAGGCCTACCAACCTAGTAGTTACGCGCAGACCCAACCTCTGCGAGCACAGCCTAAGACATCTGTCACCATATGGAGGGCTTGTAGGAGATCCTTACGTACCTCAGGAAGTTGCGTGCTTCCCCTTCCAGTCCTTTGGAGCCGTCAGAACAATCAGATAAATGTGCGCTCCCCTCGTGCCTTATAACACCTCGATGATCTACCCTGTTGGGTTATTCACCCTCAAACGTACGGACTGGTCCAAGCGCCTCACTTTAATATGTTGTTAGACCCTACGTCTAAGTATTCTTTTATATGCTTGCCTTACCTCACTAGGTTTCCATTTAACTTGGTTATTCCCATTTATATCGAATTCTTATTCAAATTACAAAATTTCTCTTGCTTTTTAATTTCAGTCATATAACTTAACCCGTTTAAGTTTATTAATAAGCCCATAACATGTTATTCTCTGGATTATGGCCCAAGTTTCGTAATACACAATCTATTTTATATTATTGTTTGATTTCAAGGTCATAATAACATGTTCTACTTAATATGTTATTAAGTACTTCTTAGTTCACATGTTTTCCAATTAACATGTCACGTGCCATTTATGATTAAATATAACTTATTTCATTTCTTAAGTTTTCCTCATTCTTCTTATTTAATCATAATTCCATTTCCACTGTCTTTACAACATATCGTTGTTTACTTATTAACTTAGTTCTATTAACTAAGGCCCATCAGTAAGTTTCTCTACCCATTTATTATAACCTATGTTATAATTTCCTCTTGTCCCTAGGACAAGTCTAAACATGTTATTCTTATCAGTGGGTTTCAGACCTCCAAGTTTGCGGATTACTTAATTTATAATTAAGTATAACATATTTTCCCCCTTTTCTTAACTAGTTTCAGGTTTTCCCTTTATTGATTAATTAATTTACAATTAAGTGTCCCTTAACTCAATTCACCGGTTATCCCATTCCCTTACTAGTTTATTATAACCTAAGTTATAATATTCACTTGTCCCTAGGACAAGTATACCTATTATACAACATTTTCATTAATGTTACTTATTTATAATAGGTGATTATCATTCCCCTTTTTTTAAACCATTTACTGTTGTAAACCATTATTCTTCATTCACTATAATATATGTTCCTTATTATTTTTAAGGAAAATACTTCATGCACCTTATCAGTTTGATAGAAGGAATCGGTGATTTATTTTCATAGCATATTCCCATCTAAAGTCGTGGTAGCAAGTAATTTATTTACTTTTCTTACTTTATTTACTTTGGCTTACTTGCAACAACGTTCTCAGAAATAGGTCATTTAGGGAAATACATCACTTTTCCTTCGCATCACCCTAACTCTGTCCACTACATCCCTTCCTTTCTTATTTTCTGAGTTAGACATTCAATTGCTATTATTGCCATTTATTCATATCTAGTTATGTACATATATTTATATATGTACATACATATGCCTAGACCTTTCACATTAAGCCTACACTTGTGGACGCCGGATTTGCCGGGCGGATCCGGGCAGACTTCTACCACAAGTCGACTTAACCTCGTGTCTTAACACCATTTTTAGTTATGCACTTAGACGACTCACATTAGATTTACCACTTGTGACTGCTGGATAAGTCGGATGGGTCCGGGCAAACTTCTATCACAAGTGCAATTTAACCTCGTGTCTAAGGTGTTACAGTTTCAAATTACTGTGTATTTAGGCATGTCAATATTTTAGTAGTTATCCCTTTTTCCATGTAAATTTTTGGCATATTATCCTCTTTATATGTTTACTGTAATCCAATTTACATGTTGTCAAGTTATGCCTATATTTTGGCGCATGTTCTTTTTAACATGTATTTAATTCTAATTTTTGGCATGTAAGCAATTAATCGGGTAATTATTTAAATCTAGCAAGTTACATGTCAATTACTCAATAATATGTCAAAAGTAAATCATGTAGATACAATCACTGAATTGGCTATTCGAATCCTAACAAGTTTATTTTCTCCAACATGTAAACATTCGATACTTTAGCCAATTAAACATAGGAATTTCCTGACTTATATTAATATTTCAACTCGTTACAACAGCAATTTATAATTAAATTGGCAATTTCAAAATTCATAAAAAGGGGAATGTTAAACGATTATGTACCATTATCTAAAATAACTTGGCTTAAATCCACTCACCTCATAAGCTTTCCAAATCGTGGATCTGGTCCAGATCTACTCTTCCATGATTTTCCCCTAATTGAATTCAGAACCTAATAATCATAGATTTACTATTTTTACTAAAAGAGAAAAGGGAAAAGAAAGAGGAGGAAAAATTGGATAGACCGGATCTGAAACGTTACCATGCTTTCATGATTCAATAATCGTTTTATTAATGTTGATTCTGTCTTCCAGATCTGGATTCATAATTTTCCTAGGCTAATATTTTAATTTTCAGAATAGATTTGAAAAGAGAGAGAGAAAATAATGGTAGAGTTCCAGCGTAGCCTTCAAATTTTGAGGTTTAGGGTTAGGTCTAAGGTCTTATTTATAGGTGCATGGAGCAACCAGGGCCCTCAGATTTGACCAAAAGCTATCACAATCGTCTAGAAACTCAAAAACCCTCATCTACCAAAATCTGTCGCAGGAGGGTAGACCCACCCTTGAGGGGGTCGACCCCGGTGTCGACCCACCCTTGAGGGTGTCGACCCACCTGGGCGGGAAATCTACCACCTTCTGAAATTTTGAATTTTGAACCCAATTTCTGAATTTTTGGACCCATTTTTGAATTTATGAACCTGATATATATATATATATATATATATATATCCTTCCTATGCGTATACAAATTTAAAACCTCAACAACTTCTTCATACGGTGTCTGACTTACGCAAATCAGGTGTCTATTTTGACCAGAATTTCGAGATGAACGAAATGGCATGGTCTGTTTTACTTAATTCTGAATATTAAATTAAGTTATTCTTATTTTATTATCTTGATTTAAAAATGCGGGGTGTTACAATAACTATATATATTGGTGTCATGGTCATCTTATCCCCTTCTGCCCGGCCCATGCACGCACATTTCCCCGGTTGGTTTGCGCCGCCCACACCGTTCTCCACATTTGGATTTCTTACAATCAACTAAGTAAGCGTGCCCCGACTCCAATCTAGGGCGGATTCCTCGTTCGATGTTGTTATATGGGTTATTGACTGAAACGGGTCCCACATACAAGATGATACAAGCTCTCCCCCTTGTCTTGTATCCCACTAGGATTTCCTTAGGTTGTGTATACCTATTGGTGTCTTTAATTACATAACCCCCCTCGGGTTAAGTTTGTGAGCCTATATATAAATATTACCCACCCCCTCAGATTTACTTAACCCACCCACTATTCAAATAAGTTTACTTAACCCCTATTCAAGTTCATATTCATACAATCCCTATGGATTCAACTAGGTTAAGTATTTCAATTCATTACCATGTCTACTTATGGTTATAATGTGCTAAACCTCCCACATTAAACCTACAACTTGCGGATGCTGGTTATGTCGGGCGGATCCAGGCAGACTTCTTCCACAAGTTAGGTTTAACCTCGTGTCATAGCACGTCTCATTTTGTGCACCTAAACCCCTCACATTAGATTCACCACTTGTGGTCGCTGGATGTGCCAGGCGGTTCCGGGCAGACTTCCACCACAAGTGTAATCTACCTCGTGTCTAGGCGCTGTTACAGTTTCTAGTCACTGTAATCCTAGGCATTTCATTATTAACTAATTCTTACCTATGTCGTTATAGGTTTCATGCCCCTTTTTCCCCAATTATGTTCATAAAGAATTATATGCCCTAAATTCATATACATAAACATTATTCAAGTTATGCCAAATTTTCCCTTTATAAGTTATACCCAATTTCAATGTTTTTCCTCTTGTTCCCAAAATAACGCATTCACATATTTTTAGCGGCATGCCTAGGCTTTAAAGTAGCCTGGCTACATAAAATAAAAGAGAAAGGGTAAAGGGAAGATGACAGAAATGATTATTCTAACAAAATTGACATAAACATATAATGGCATAATGTTAAGATGGACATATAAGAACAGATCCGGTGAACTTGTGACAATAAAACTAGTTCTAACATATTAGGGATGTCATAATAGGCATGATTAGATCCAAACAAGGATTTAGATGTCTAACTAATGACAGATCCAAATTAACTATAAACATGATAGGTACAAGATGATCTAAATAGTGAATTTGATCTATAATCAAAAGTAGATAGGACATGATAAAGGTTAAGATCCAAGTCATAGTTAATTCAGAATATCATGGATTCACAAATTACAATAGATATGGTATGACTCGGTTATAGGGATAGATCCAAATTACAGTCATATCATGTTTTAGTTTTAATTATTTAAATCTAAAGGTAACTTAAACTCACAGCGTTTAGATCTAGAAAGATAGAAGAAGAATAACAAAGGTTGGATCACAGATCTACACTTGAATTTCTAAACTTGATTGCAGAAGAAGAAGAAAATTTGATTTGGTCCAAGCACCGATAGCACTTAGTCCTCCATTGATTTTAGTGTGAAAAAACAAGGGAAATGAGGCAGTATATAAAGCTGCTATCCCCAGAACCGACCTGCCACATCAACCCCAGGGGGTTCGACCCCCGTTATGGGGTTGTCCATGGGTCGACACCCCCCTTGAGGGGTCGACACCCCTGGGCGGGATTTTCCCCGCACACCCGAACTTCTACGATTTTGACTTTTGAACCGAAATTTTGAACTTCTGGACCATATATATGTATACACACATACACGCACACACACATATATTCTTGCGCATATACAAACTTAAACCTTCATAACTTCTTCATACGGTGTCTGTTTTACGCAAACCAAATGTCATCTTGACCAGAATTTTGAGACAGACGCAATGGCGCAGTCCGTTTCCTTTGATTCTGAATATTAAATTAAATATTCTTTAATTTATCCTCTTTAGTGTTTTTAAAATTACATGGTGTTACATGTTACATTCTTCCCTCCTTAAAAGGATTTTCGTCCCGAAATTCTGAGGTCTATAGTCCTATGCTAGACAGCCAAATTGTGTACATCCACTTTGCAACCATGTGTATATGTGGATGGTGTATTTAATGCAATTCAACCATAAAATATGCATGCAAGATGATTCTATTCGGATCCTCCTATATGTTTGCATTAAATTTTTGAAATACTTTTGAAATCATGACGCATAACATCATAAATATACTGGCATTTCTATATGACTGCAAATTTTGAAAACTCTATTTCATCCGTTACCCTCACACAATTACGAATAAAAGTGTGAAGCAACCAATTTTGCATCCAAACCCTACCATCCAAAACTTCATGCAATCTAACCGTTTCTTATTTAATTTCTCCTAAATTGGAAGAAGGAAATCGAAGCGAAGTATTTTAACATTTTTCTCACTTAAAATCTTCCATTCCCAGCCATATAGTGGAATTTTCACCTCAGCTACCCAAAATACACCGAAATTTCCATCTGTAGACTGTAAAGGAGGCTTAAAACAAGCTCTAAAATGTAAAATGAGTTAGCTAATAGCTCGCACGCATGATTGACAAGGTATGGAAACAATGTCTCCAATGCTAAAATAGCCTTTTCCTTGTTACCGTTAACGTTTTTATCGTATCGTCGGTCCTATTGCACCGCTAAAGCGTGCACGCAAACCATCCAAAAATCTTCCTTACTCCATTCATGTGACCAAAAATCAAAAAAATTCATAAAAACAAATTTTTGCTAAAAAAAACTTGTCATGTTTATTTTGAAAATTTCTTTTCAAAACACCTTCACTTTCCTATAAAATAAGAAAACGATTTTTTTCTTTTTTCGAACAACATTTTCCAAAAACTTCAAAAATGTATTTTGCGGAAACTTAAACGATCCAAGTCACATGCTGGCCAAAAGAAAGTCAGTTACGCCAAAAACGCGAAAATTAAAATCACACACAAAAAGACCAGAATAAATTTTAGCTTTAACAAGGAACGATGATTTAAATATTTACATACCCGTGACGTAGAACCGGTTCTTTACTACAATTTATCCACACAAAATTATGTTCTTTCCATCTCTAGGACAAATTGCTATTTTATGAACGATATTCCATTCAAACAAATATGCGTGAATGACACAAAAAATTTAAACATTGAAATATCATTAACCAAAGTCGTGTGAAACTTCATTACTAGAAGATACAACCACAACACTACAACAAATAAAAAGAAAAATGCTGGAAAGGGAAACACACGATACAAGATACAATATGCACAGGGCATGTACTAACAACAACTACTACTGTTACAACTACCCACTAGAGGCTGATCTACCTCCGCGGGAGCCTGATCCATTACTACGTCCACGCCAGGAGCATAGTATAGCAGAGATACAACCAATCTCATGCACCTGTCGATGCTGCTCATCGTGAACCTCTCGGAGCTCAGCCTGCATAGCACGAATGGCAGTGAGCTCTGGGCTCTCGTGACCGGGTCGCTTGGGCTGTTGAGGCTATTGAGCTGGAGCGAGTGGTGCGGGGGCAGGAGGATCAGGCAGTTGAATGGCCATCTTTCGGAGAGTGGCACGACTAATAGCGGTCGACGCCTTCCTCACCGGCGTCTCCCTAGAAAGTCTCACCTGGAAGTGTCGAAAGATACGAGTGAGAAGATGGCTATAGGGAAAATGGCTCCGTGGGGCGCCGACGAAGGGATCATGAAGATGGATCATAAGCACGCACACCCAATTGATGGCTATGCCGCCAAGGATAACATATGTGGCGCGGCGAACATAAGGATAAATCTTCTTCAATCTTCCCGTCTTTGGGATGATGTTGTGTTGTATGATGCACACAGCTATGCGGGAGGTGGGTCGTAGATTGGCGGTGGTCAGGCTCCGGGCTCTCCAACAAAGATACGTTGAAGGATTTGAGGGTCCTCCATCTCAATAGCATCAAGCTCGGCTCCGAATGCCGAGATACCCAAAATCAAAGCCATGCCAGTGTCAGAGAACTCGATGTGGGTGCCCATGATTTCAGATCTAATGACGCAGGACTCGTCATTGATGTCGGCATCCATCTGAGCATCGAACAGATATACGCAGTGCGGATACAAATCGCGCTAAAAAATGTCGAAGCACAGGACCGGTGCTAGGCCTATGGCGACAAAAGGCTCCTCCAAACCAAATGTGGTGAAGTCGGCTAACTTCACTGGTTGAGCAATCTGGAACTCATAAGTGGTCGTGGCTAAGTACTGCTTAATCTTCACCTCATCGCAATCTAACCAAGCGGCTTCCTGAGGCGTGAGACCGGGTGTTGGTTGCGAGGTGACATAGAGGAATCGGTGAAACGGGCAAGAGGAACTGCAAATCCGGAGTATAATCGGGTAGAAATCTACAAGAGAAGGATTTTGGTGGTAACTAGGGGCGAAACAGAGCGGGGGTTACTCGGATTGGAGCTTGGGAAGGAGGAGGGTTTTCGGTGGAATTGGGGTTGGGGAGGAAGAGCTGACTAAACGATATATATTGTTCACTCGATTTGGTTCGGGTCTAGGCAACGTCGGTAGGGGAAGCGGTCGACCTGGCCATAGGAGGGCGGTCGACCGCTCGCCCTTAAAAAGGCGCGGTCTGAACCTCGACCCAACGGCCCATTTAAATTATATATAAATTAAATTTAAAATCTTCTATTATGTCAAAACAACTTCTACTCCCAACCGAATTCTCGTTTCGACCTCCACCACTCGTCGAATCAAGAAATTCAATTTTTCCAATGCCTTTCCATGCCTCCAAAATGACCACCGAAATGAACGGACTTAAAACAGGAAATCAACCAGAAATCCGAAATAAAATTTAAAATAGATTTTTTTCCCCTTATTAGCCGACATAAACTAGGCAAATCAAACTCAAATACCCCAAAATAAGAATGAAGAATTTTCTTAGCCTTTTCGAAGATTTTTTTAATACTTTTCCAAAAATGGAATATATTATAAACTAACGGTTTCGAATTTACAAATCCATTTATTATTATTATTATTTATATTCCAGTTTTATATTTCAAATTGGAAAACCTTTTCGTGTTCAAAAATGTTGGAGCATAAAAACAATTAAGATGAATTTTGATAACTTTAATAAATTATAAAATATATATAGGAAAAGGGATACTAAAAATCACAAGGAATGGATATTTATTATTATCGAGTTTTGTGGTATATTCTTTGTTATTTTTAATTCCTTCTTTCCTACCAATCAGACCATATTTATTAAAATTACCGAATGGCCCCAAAAAGTTTTAAACATGAATAGATTAAAAATTTAAAAACCATATATCTATATACTGGGCCTTTATAAAACAATTTTCGAAACCGTATTTCATAATTCATTTTTATTTTTCCAAATAGTTTTAAATAAAATTTCCTCGAATACAAAGCCAAGAACTCAATTGAGTGTTTCAATAAAGGTAGATTCGGAAATTCAACGAAGTAACGAATGGATATTCCTCGTAATTATATTTCTGAAATGGATACGATATAATAATGAGGACTTTTCCCGTTTTAGATTGAGTAATGGTCTTAACCGGAACTGCTAAACAAAACCATAACAGTGACTATCTCGGTTGTAGCTAGATTTTCTTTCTAAATATATTATTCCAATTTCCAAATTCTAATCAATGGAATTCACCATATGTCATCCTCATTCTCTTCACGACAAGATTGCCAACGTACTATGGGGTAAGGTAGAATTGGCTAGAAACCCGACATTAACATATTTCAACTCTTAGTCGCTTAAAGCCCATTTTATATATTTAGGCTCATGGCTAACTCAACGTTGAAATAAATTTAAGTCGAGTAAGAAAGACGAGAAAATAGAAAACAAAATCGAATTATGCCTCTCGCGAATTCTAATTTAACCAATTCCTATGATTGTTTAATCTAAGCTTTGATACCAAATGTAACACCCCACACTTTTCTATGCCCAAATTTCGACAAAAATCAAAACTTGAACACATCCAAGCATGGAACGTGTATATCTGGTACTTGCAATAAATGAGCATGAGCATAATCAAAGTGCAATAAAAGAAAACTCACAGCGGAAACAGAATGGGATAACTAGTATTAACTTAAGTAACATTTTTCGAAGTAAGTCACTTTGCCAATACCGAGCATGAGAGAGAACGAGAACCGAAAGCCAAACTTAAACATATGTGAGCACCCAACCTTTTCTAGGAAACCTGGGAGGTTGTAATGTGGATGGGGGTCAGAACAACAACTTCTGGTGACAAAAAAATTGTACAACACAGATTATAATACACAGATATATCACGTTTGGTTCAACCCAAGATGTATGCCTAACAAGGTTAGTGATTCTAGCCTAACCTTGTAAATGTTTGCGCATGACTCTACCACTCTTTCCAAAGTGGTATTCTAAGATATAATATCAAGATAGAACGTTTACGTATATATTAAGGAAGTCCCCTTTTATATTATAATTTAACTGATTATTAGACCGAGAAGTGAACCCCTAACTGTGGAGTCTTCACATACATATATACCTTTCCATCCACTTCCCTTTTAAAATTTTCCGCCTCACTATCAATGATAGATAGGGTGGATTCTCCCGATCGTTTAAGACCCTAGGCTGACTCATTGGTTAGCGTACTTATAGGTGACTTAATACCTTTCGGTAACTTGTTCCATATTTATATAAACTAGAGAGCACTATCTTTGGGACCTACTAGTTAAGGCTTCTGTAATTCATACATATACCCTTGACCTGTATAAGGCGAGAGATGGTATTTTATCGTTCTCTGTACTTCTGGCTGACCTTATTAGATAACCCCCTTAGCCGCTTACTAATTCTTGGAAGGTAGGTAGCCATATTTGACGTTTTTAGTTTCCAGGTTTGGGCAGACGATACACACACATGTCGTTTAAGACCCATATACTGAAAGACCTATCCTGGGTGGACTCTCTGACCCTAACCACTTAAGACCCAGGAAGAGGATTGTATGCGAAGGTTATTAGATTCGTACCCCATTTGACTTTAGCACCATTCCCTATTGGGATAAAATAGGTGTAACACCCTGTATTTTCTATGAAATTAAAATTAACAAATCTAAGAACACTTAATTTTTAGAAGAAGAATTGGGTGAAATAGGTTACGCCATTGCGTTCGCCTCGGAATTCTGCTTGAGATAGAGTTTGAGTTTGCGTGAACCGGACTCTGTATGAAGAAGTTATGAAGGTTAGAAGATTTCTAGTGTGAGCAGAAATTAAACTAAAAATAATAATTAAATAATCAATTCAATTCAAAATTCAAAAACTTAGAAATCGGTTGGGCGGGAAATCTCCCTCTCAGGGGTGTCAACCCTCCAGGGGGTGTCGACACTGATGTCGGCCCCCCTATAGGAGTGTCGACATGGGTGTCGACCCCCCTTGTAGGGGTCGACCCCTGCCAACTGTGCTGGACAGTGACGATTTTCTAAGTCATACGGCTACGTGGCAATTTCTGATTAGCCTGATGACGCATTTTCTTAGACTAAACGGCTCTGATGACTCCTAGGTTGATCTAAAGTCCATATTAATCCTAAACTTCTATATAATCACCCCAAACCTCAACCCTAGACCTCATAGCCCTATTCTATGAAGTCGTCATGTTGTCCATGTCTAAGCTAGCCTAGCCTCCATCTTCTCCAAACTAGAAATCAGGTTAGAAAGCTCCAAACCAAATCCAAACTAGAGAATCAAATGTCTACATCAAAGGATAAGCTTAACAAATTCAGAAATCAGATCCCAGAATACAAGAACCATTCTTTCTTTGTAAGTTCAGTTATTATTCCGATTTGAACACCAAATAGAAATCATGACCGTAATAATCGGATTTAGAACTATGCCTAATTCTACATGCTTGTCCTTTTGTCAAATCCGAATTGCCTATGCCTATGAGACTATTGTGATTGATATAATGAAACCTATTAAGCCTATGAGACTGTTGTGATTGACATAATGGAACCTATCATGCCTATGAGACTGTTGTGATTGATATGATGGAACCTATCATGTTGTACATCCTATGCCTATGAGACTATTGTGATTGATATAATGGGACTTATCATGTTATACATCAAAATGTGTGATTCTCTTAAGTCCAGTTCTATCTAATCTTTGTACCTATGGTGTAAATTGCTTAGCTTGCTGTTAGCCTACTTTGTGAACTAGGCTACGCAAAGTTAAAGATTTAAATAATGAAGAAGAATCTGCCAAACATTCGGATCGGATTGGGTCTTCTTTGGACAGAGACAAACTAACACAAAGCAATAAAGGAAAGGATGCAAACCGGACTGGATCGGAAGTGACAGGGCCGATCCGACCCCCATTTATTAGCCTACCCGATCCGAACCCAGAAATCTGATTGCTTCACCCCACGTCCTCCTTAAGAATCGGAGTAGTTACATACACGTTCTACCCACGATGGCCACTAACCAGATGTGTTGTCCTCACCAGAATCCATCTGAACCCGAAAGTGGCAGGATGAAGGGCACGTGGACCCGAACCGATCCGGTTCCTGTAACACCCCACCTCCATTAAGGTCACTCACAAAGGGAATGCCTTAACTTTGGTGGAGTGTTTTAGTAGACAGAACAGAAATTTACAAGACAGATAAACAATACTTGAGAAATTATAACTTTATTACAGCGGAAAACAGAAATCAGTTTGGTTACATCTATCCCAAAAACTCAAGTACATAAATATCAGTCTTGTTCAGAAAATCATCAGAGTACAAAACTTTAAAATCATAATCCCCACAGAAGCTGCCATAAGGAGTCAAGCCATACTTTCAGCACTCTAAGTACTTCAAGAAGAAAAAATCCGGATCAAGCTAAAGTGTTCCCTCCTTGGAAAACCTGGGGGGGAAACGGAAGAAAAGGGGTGAAAACAAGCAAGGTCAGACATAAAGTATGGCAAGTCTAGTGACTTTTAGCATATGAACAGATAATAATAATCATGGCATGCAAATAAAACTGGATGAGATAATAGTAACAGGAGCAGCAGATGTACTTAGGTTAAACAGAAGAAACAAAATGATATTACTTTTTATTTCTCTGCACTAATACTAGTATAACAGGATTAGGTGTCACCTTAATGTCTAAACTGAAACAAAACGGGAACAGAACAACTTCCACAGAAGAGAATGCTAGTAATGGGCCTTTGCCACCCCAACAGAAACAGACAGAAACATAATGCTAATAATGGGCCTTTACCACCCGAACAGAAGCACACAGAAACAGAATGCTAATAATGGGCCTTTACCACCCGAACAGAAGGTACAGAAACAGAAACAGATTAATCCCTATGGAAACAGAATATAGAATTAGGTGTACACTAGTAAATGGGCCTTTACCACCAGAACAGACGGTACCACGCCGAAACAGACAGGTGTTTCCACCCAACAAAAACAGACGGTACCAACAGAAATAGACAGAACTAAGTGTACCCTAAAACCCTACCCCAAGCGATCGACTCCCTAAACATAAATACCATGTGTCGGCTCCACAATAGGGTGTATCACTCCCTAAAGTGACAACCAATTGGCACAGGCCTATTTACAGATGTCACGACGTCTTACATCCTCAGAGGCAGACCGGGATCCATGCACGCACATGACCCGGTTGGAACGCACCATCAACACCCCTCGCCATTATTAGAATGAACCACTTATAATTAGTTCAGTAAACGTGCCCAGACCCTACCTAGTTTTGATACCAGAAAGGGTTACTGACTAATATGGGTCCCAAACAACAGATGACACAAGTAATTCCCCTCCTAACCATGTGTCCCCAGACTAACAGATTTCAGATTAATTTGTTTACAAGTTTAGACATACAGAGTTCAGATCAACTAGTTCATAGATCAGACAAGTTTTCAGACTAACGGATCAGATATACGGATTTAACAGATTTACAGATTTGTCTAACTTTGTAATTGGGCCTACAGATTCACGAAACGGGTTTGTTAAATTCATTAGTCCAATTGGTTCAACCCTATCCACCCAACACGTTTTAGACATCATATTTATCCCAGATTTGCATTAATTAAATATTAATGCACAGACCTCTCACATTAGGTCGGTAGCTTGTGGCCGCTGGATATGCCGGGCGGTTCCGGGCAGACTTCTGCCACAAGCCAGACCTAACCTCGTGTCTAAGCATATTTTAGTTATGCCTACGACCTATCACATTAGACTGATAGTTTTGTGGTCGCTGGTTAATCCGGTTGGTTCCAGGCAGGCTTCTACCGCAAACAGAGTCTAACCTCGTGTCATAGCCAATTCATTCTAATACAGATTTTTCAGATATCCAACTAATTCTGTTTATTTAATAGATTAAACTTCTGTACAAGTTACAGCAGATTATTCGAGGTTCTATTAACAAGTTTTGCTCAATTTTAAATCGAGCCTACAGATTCACACACTTCAAATTTCAGCATTTCGGTTCCAACAGATTACGTCATTCAACAGATTAAACAGATAATAGATCTTGTAGATTAGGCTATTTAGCAGATTTAGCAGATAAGGCAATTTAACATAATCAATAGATTAGGCAATTCAATCTAATTAGCAGTTTAGGGAATATAACAGAACTAGCGGATTAGGCAATATAACAGATTTAGCAGATTATATATATATCATCTTTTGCCAAATCATAAATTTAGCCTAAACTCACTTGCCAAATCATGGTCATAATTCGTAATAACATATCTTGCTCCTAATTTTTAGTTAAACATTACACCGTACAGAATATTCTCCATAAATCATGATAAACAATATTGATTATGCCAAATTATAGCCTATGATGCTAGATATCCAAAAACCATTATTTAGGCGCATTCACATTAATAGTTATCCTGTTTTTGTATAGGTCACTACGCCTAAGTCACATATTCCTTTTTCAAGTCATGAATTTTTACATAAAAGAATATGTCCCAAAAATCTAAATTTTTAAACTATAACATGTAGTATGTCCTCAACATGCATTATCACTCATTCATAACATGTTGTAAATTATCTTTAAACTCTAACATCAGACCTTGATTTAAGACATGCATTATGCCCCCAAGTTTCAAGTTGTCCTATAATTCCCCTTCTCCCAAATCACAGATTATCATACCTAGTATGAACAGATCTAGATCTAACATATGTTTATCTCTCAAATTAACTACAGATCTAGATTACAACATGTACTATGTATCTAAATTAGTTTCATGTTTACGGTTAATTCTACGCCCGAATTCCAAGTCATGAGTCCAATATATTTTATGCCTCAATCTCAAGTCATATGTTAAATATGCCACATGTCTAATTATATGCCTCAGATTTTATGTCATGTCCTCGAATCAGTCCTGTCCAATTATGCATCATTCATTATTTGTCCCAAAAAATTTAGCGTTCGCGCGTTAATCTCTTATGAGATTTGGCTTAGGCTCGTGGTAGCCTGGCTATAGAACAGAAAGAAGAAAGAGATACTGACATAACCTCAAATTCAGATTTATAATTCATGTCACAATCATAATTAACGTTTATAGCGGAAAATAACTGTACTTGCCTTTCGTGGTTTAAGAAAGGAAATAAACTGTTGTTGACGCAGAAATGCTGAATTACTCCTCTTTAATTGTTGTTGTAGATCTAGACTTTGATTTGAGATTTGATTTAGCTTTTAATTCTATTCAGGTTGGAAGAAGATGCATCAGTCCAAGTTTTGATTCCAGCAGAGTAACGACGCCATTATTTTATTTAATAAGAACGGAGGCAGAGTATAGGAATGAAATTGTGTAGCATAAGGTTAGAGAAGAATGGTGTAAAGAGAAGGGGGCTAGGGGGCTGTTTATGTAGGGTTTCAAACTAATTAGAGCCGTCGATGAAGCTAGGGTTGATCAAGGCCATCCATCTCAAGAGAAGCCAATCAGAAAGTGACAAGTTAGCCCTAGTGACACAACAGAGCTCAGAAATTCGACCAGAACCCGACCAGGCCAGCCAGGGTCAGACTAGAATGTTGTGCAGGTTTCCTCTCGGCCTGGGCGCACTTGGGAAGTGCGCCAATGTAAATTTGTACTGGCGCACTTCCCAAGTGCGCCAGTGCAAACCTTTTTTTTCCTCTTTAGCCACCAAACTTTGTTCGTCCGTATCTTCTTCATACGGTATCTGCTTTACGCAAACTTGGACTCTATTTCAAGTAGAATTCCGGGACGAACGCAATGGCGTAACCCATTTCCCTTGATTCTTATTTTTGTAATTAATTATTCTCTGATTTGTTACTTATACGTTCACAGAAAATACGGGGTGTTACAGTTCCAGGAGGATTTTTACACCTATAAATACCCCTATCAAGAGGCATTTGGAGGGATCTTTTGGCACTTTCAGGATTAAAACTCCTTTGCAACCAGAATTTTATCAACTTATTCAATCTACAATCATATTTCAAGTTATATTGCAAAAGAAATTGAGTGAATCAATGTATGAAATGAGTGAGAATTGAGTGAAAATCATTGTTGTACTCGCATTCAAGACATCAATCGAAAAAGAAGAAAAGTGGACGTAGGCTATTTAACGCCAAACTACTATAAATTGTGTGTTTTCTTCGTTTCAATTTTCATTTCATTAGAATCTTTACTAGATTGGGTGTTAAAGCCAATTTTCGATCTAACATTTTGGTGCTTTCACTGAGAACTCTTCGAATTCTCAGCCTTTTGGGATTATCATTCTACTATTTGGACTCTCAAGTTCAAAGAAGTTAATCCTCTGTTTCTGACATCTTTAAGTACTTGTTTACTAACTGTTGAAGAATCAAGTATTATGGCCAAGACAAAAGGAAAAGAAGTGCAAGGCGCTAGGGGAAACGATGTTAGAGAAGATCAACAGGCCATCGTGCTAAGGAGGTCGCGCACTCAAGGCTCTGGAGCAGACCGCTCCGATCAGGAGGGTCCGAACCGGATGGAAGACCCCAATCCGAGCCGGTCTAATGAAGTTGAGGGCACTCACTCTCCCCATCCGAACCGCTCCGGCTAGGCCACTGCGCGTCGATCTGATCCGAACCAGAATGAAGCTGGAACGTCTACTCGAGCTCCCACCAATGCTCCGATTCCAGCCATGATGACTGATGTTCAGCCTGATCCATCTGCACCTGTCACACAGGGAGATTTTTCATGCTTTCTTGACATGCTCCAGAGCACTAAGGAGACAATAGCGGCCCAAAGGCATGACAGCCTTCGCATGCAGGAAAACATGATCATTATGGGTAGAGAACTCCAAGAGCACTAGAGGCAGAAAACTCCTTCCCACACACGCCACTTTGCTACAGATGATTCATCTTCTTCAGACAAGGGATGCCCTTGTGAGAGAAGGCCGCTTGAACGACCTCAGAACCTCGATCAGTTAACTTTTGGATCTTTAGGATCCCAAGAAGATGTCGCTCGTGTATTGGGGCCTGATGACCCAAGCCTGCAACAGCCTATGTTGCTACCGATGCGTGGATCCCACGTCCTACCTAGGGATCCTAATATTACCAATCCTACGCAACAACAGCTTCTTCAACCTCTACCTCCTGAGATCGACCGGGCCTGCAGAGCAATGTAGAGCAGCTACCACTAGAAACAGGAGGTTATCCCCTAATCAAGAACCCAGGGGTAATCCGAACATCAGACCTAGAGAACCTGTGCAGACATTAACAAATGTAGATGTATGGGCGATGGTGCGCCAGATTATGTCCGAGAGCCAATGGTATACTAATAAAGAATAGGGAATTGAGCGAAGTCATACCCCCTTCACGGATGATATATTGGACTTCCAGTTCCCTTGGCGATTCAACTTGCCTCATATGGATCGATATTCAGGAAGAACTGACCCAGGGCAGCATCTGATGAGGTATGCATGGTTCAAGAATGCGGCAGCAGCTCTAGATGCTATAAAATGCAAAGCCTTTCCAATTTATCTTGAAGACGTGGCGTTAATGTGGTTCACCTGACTCCCCCCTCAGTCGATGTCAAATTTCACAGAATTGAGCGAGCGCTTCATGAATCAGTTTCGACTTCATGCCCAAAAGTCCAAGAGCGTCATAGAGTTGTCATGAATTAAACAGGCTCCAGGAGAATCTTTGAAGTCATATTTAGATCGTTTCAACCTGGCCATCACTGAAGTTAGTGATCCTCATGAGCCCACTACCCCTGATGGCCTTGATAGAAGGGATATACCCTGACACAGAATTTGGGGATTGCTTGTCTGGGAAACCGCCTCCCACTAGAGAATTGTTCTATGAAAATCTAATATCTGCTTAAGGCGAGAAGAAGCTCATGAAAATAGGAAGAGAAAGTCCGAAGGGGCCTCGAGGGAAGGTGTCTAGAGTAATGTTGCTGTGAAACAATCTTGTAACAGTTCAGGGAAGGTTGAAGTAAACGTTGGCAACCAGAGTGGGAGTAATAGCAATAGAAATGGAAATGGCAACAAAAGGAACAAAAACCGAGGGAATAGCTCTAGTAAAAGACACAGATTCCAGACTTTTGAAAATTATACGTTGTTAAATGCTACATTGGAGAATATTTACTTGGATACATATAGCATACTGCAGTACAAAAAACCACCACCCAGAGACTCCACTGAGAAGGAGATTGCAACAGGAAATTTTTGTTTGTTCCATGGAACCTACGGTCATTCCACCAATGAATGTCATCATTTGAGAGATATAGTCGAAAGATTGCTGCGGGAAGGGAAGTTAGAAGAGTACAAGGTCGCCCCAAGGGATAGGGGGCAAGTGGGACAAGCCCCGGACCAAAACCAACCTACTTCAAAACCCACAGCCCAGCAGAACGGTAAGGGGATCATCATTAATACTATTATAGGCGGACCTCACCTAGTTGGTCATAGTTTTAAAGCAATGGATCAGTAAGTCTACGCCGCCAAGCATTTTGAGGTAGGAGAGTGCAGTAGCCTCGAAGACATTACTCCAGTAAAACAACAAAAGACGATGTCAGACGACATCGTATTCCGCATTAGAGATGATTCCGGAGTTCAATCTCCAACTGATGATCCATTAGTGATTACCACAACAATTGGCCCTGCTTTAGTCCATAAAGTGTTAGTGGACAATGGGAGCTTGGTCAATATCCTCTTGAAGAAAGCCTTCGAACAAATGAGACTCGAAGCAAAAGATTTAAAGTCATGCGAAGGATGGATACGTGGCTTCAACAGAGCGTCGACGGCTCCGATGGGCTATGTGGAATTACCAGTCACATTAGGGCAGGGAGATCGCTAGAGAGTGAGGATCCTGCTGTTTGTAGTTTTGGATGTGAAGTCGCCTTACAATGCCTTTCCAGGCCGGCCAACCCTTGCCAAGTTTAGGGCATGTATTGCACCTTGGCGCTTGCTGCTTAAATTCCCGACTGACTCAGGAATTGGGGTGATGAGGGGGGAGCAAGCTATGGAACGAGCTTGTTACATGACGGAGTTAAAGATGCTAATGAAGGGGTTGAATACGGAAACTAAGGATGATTCTGCCCCTCCAAAGGAGAACTCAGCATAGCAATTAAGGGGTCCTTCCCCAAGAGAGTCTCCCTCAGATGTGCTCGAGGATATAGATCCCAGAGAGGATAGAGAACCCGAGGATAGGAAGGCGACTCCCAACGAAATAACAGTAGATATACCTATCGATGAGACAGATTCGACAAAAGTGCTAAAGATCGCCTCGCAACTAGATCCAGTCCGAGCGAAAGAGTTGGCTGATTTTTTAAAGGCAAATCTGGATGTGTTTGCCTGGACTCAAGCTGACATGTGTGGGATTTTGCCTGCCATCATGAGCCACTCTTTGTGAATTAATCCGAAGCACCCACCAGTCAAACAAAAGAGACGTATGTTAGGCCCAGAGCGATCAGCAGCTTTAAAAGAAGAGGTAGAGAAATTAAAAGATAATGGATTCATTAAGGATTCGAAATACCCCGACTTGATATCGAATCCTGTCCTGGTCAAAAAGTCAAACAGGAAGTGGCGAACATGTATCGATTTTTCTGATTTGAACAAGGCTTGCTCGAAGGATAGCTTTCCTATCCCCAGAATTGATCAGCTAGTAGATTCGACGGCCGGGCATGAGCTTTTATCCTTTATGGATGCCTATTCCGGGTACAATCAAATTCCCATGCACATACCAGATCAAGAGCAAATAAGCTTCATCACAGACTTAGGGTTATGTTGTTATGTGGTAATGCCATTTGGGTTAAAGAATGCAGGATCCACATATCAACGCCTGGTCAACCGCATGTTTTATAATCAAAACGGGAAAACCATGGAGGTTTACGAGGATAACATGCTTGTGAAGTCTAAACAATCTTCCGACCATACAAGGGACTTAGCCGAAATGTTTGATATTCTTCGAAGATATGGGATGAAGTTAAACCCCCTAAAATGTTCGTTTGGGGTCGCATCTGGAAAATTCCTTGGTTTTATTGTGAGTTCCCAAGGAATTGGGATAAATCCTAACCAAATAGCAGCAATAAGGGAAATTGAAGAACCACGCAAGATCAAGGACGTTCAAAGCTTGGCTAGAAAAGTTGTTGCATTGAGCAGGTTTATCTCCAAAGCTACAGATCGATGTGTACCTTTCTTCGATCTCATAAAACGAGGAAAGCGAAATTTTGAGTCGACCCCCGATTGTGTGGAGGCATTCCAGAATCTATTAGACTTATTAGAAAAGCCTCCAATATTATCAAAATCCGTGGAACATGAGGATTTGTTTGTCTACTTAGTGGTATCATCTCACGCCGTCAGTACGGCATTAGTACGTGAAGAGGATAAAGTCCAGAAGCCTGTATATTATGTGAGCAAAAAGCTAGCTGCTGCAGAACGTAATTATCCAAAGATAGAAAAGCTTTCTTATAGCCTCCTGATTGCTTCCCGCAAACTTTGCCATTATTTTCAGGCTCACACAATAGTTGTATATACCACTCAACCTTTGAGACAAGTGTTGCAAAAACCCGAAGCATCGGGGCAGTTACTTAAATGGAACATCGAGCTAAGTCAATTTGATTTGAATTTTCAGCCACGAAGATCAATAAGGGGGCAGGCATTGGCTGACTTTATAGCTGAATTTACAATTCCCGAAGAGGAAATGGTGGGTGACAAGGTAGTTACTTTGGAGCAAGAGTTAGAGCTTAGTTTATGGAAGCTATATACGGACGGAGCCAAAAATGATCGAAAGTCCGGCGCTAGAGTTGTTTTAATGACTCCTGAAGGACGATCTATTTACTATGCATTACGATTAGAGTTTGCTGCTACTAACAACGATTCCAAGTATGAAGCCCTAATTGCCGGGCTGAAACTCGCCAAAGAATTGGGAGTGAAGACATTAGACATATATTGTGATTCCAAGATAGTTGTATGCCAGGCTCGGGAAGAATTTACTGCTAAAGTACCTCAACTCATTGTTTATCTCAAAAAGGTAAAGGAGTTGTTGGGAAGTTTGAAGCATTACAGCATAACGCACGTTCCAAGAACGAAAAACCAGGAAGCAGATCGATTGGCGAAGCTGGCAAGTTCTGATAATCTTAAAGAAACAGAAATGGCTCCGATAGAGGTTTTGGAATCACCGAGTTTCGACCTAATGGAAGTGGAGCTAGCCTTGGAAGTCGACCCAGAAAGAGAATCCTGGATGACATCGATTAAGAATTTTCTCAAGAATAGAACCCTCCCATTAAAAAAGAGCGAAAGGCAAGCTGTAAGACGCAAGGCTACAAGATACGTTTTACAGGACGACGTCCTTTATCGCCAAGGGTTTTCAAAGCCCCTATTACGGTGTATCGCACACGACGACATTAAACGTGTACTGCAAAAAGTACATGAAGGTGAGTTGGATACCACACTGGGGGCCAAACCCTATCAAAGAAAGTATTGCGGTATGGATATTTCTGGCCTACCATGAATAAATATGCGGCTGATTATTCACGACGTTGCGACAGATGTCAAAGATTTTCCAAAGTTCCCAGAGTGCCTCCAACTCAACTCAAGTCGATGGTAAGCCCATGGCTGTTTGCCATGTGGGAAATTGACATTATTGGAGTGTTACCTATTGCCAGAGGAGGAGCTAAGTACGCGATCGTCACCGTGGACTATTTCACAAAATGGGTGGAAGTTGAACCTTTAACAACCATCATGGCGAGGATGTGATCAGTTTTGTGGTTAGAAATATTATTTGTCGATTTGGGATACCGAAGACCATTATAACTGACAATGGGACGTAGTTTGACGGCATCGAATTCAGGAATTTCTGCCAGAAGTATAAGACTGATAAACGATACACTGCAGTAGCTCACCCGCGGTCAAATGGCCAGGTAGAAGCCATAAACAAAGTCATTAAATCTATTCTGAAGAAGCGGTTGGAGCGGGCCAAAGCCAAATGGGTAGACGAGTTGCCACTAGCTTTATGGGACTACAGGACAACCTTTAAGACGGCTACCGGCCATACTCCCTATGCACTTTCCTTTGGGTCAGAAGCAGTGATTCCGGTAGAATTGGAAGTCCCTTCTCATCGGGTCATGTATTATGACCCAATGACAAATAGGACACTCCTCCTAGAGTCTCTTGATATGGTTGAAGAAAAAAGAGACGAAGCAGAATTACGTGCCTCGAGACATCGACATCAAGTAGCGCGTTATTATGACCGGAAAGTTCGCTTCAAAACTTTTGAACCAGGAGATCTAGTATTGAAATGAGTCTTCCCACCTTCGACCCAATTGGGTCCAAAATAGGAAGGGCCATACACCATCCAACGGAAGCTTGATACAGAAGCATTCAAGCTAACGGCCGTGGACGGTGAAGAGATTCCAAGAGCTTGGAACGCTCAGCACTTACGACGATATCTGAGCTAAATATGAAATGTCTTCCTTTTTGTTTTTATAAGCTATGTAAAAAGGCACGACTTGCCTTAAAAAGTCTGTTTATATGAACAAAGGATTATGAAGTGGATGTAGGCTACGACTTAGCTGAATCACTATAAAAATATCGTATGTCATTTGCTTTTCTGCATTATTTATATCTTCAACAATTATTCTATCATAACCATGAAGCACGAAATATTAAATTAGGTTTGGAAAGTTGGAGATGATCTATGTGCAGGAGTGAATAAAATGACCGCTTGTATGATAAAACGCAAAAGAATGGGAAGACGACATTCTTAACTCTAACTCTCAAGAATCGAAAGGAAGTATAAAGTACGGGAAGACGACGTCCCTTGAGGCATGAAGGTGCACCCAGATGAGAGACTGCCTCAACAATACTCTGACCTGGTTATGAGACAGGAGAGTATAAAGATGCTAAAAAGAATAGGCATCAATGACAAAAAGAAAATGGCCCCATCTGAGAATCGGGGACAATTGGATTTTGAATTTAATCAATCTTGAATAATTCTTGCTCAGTTATCCAAGATTGACTAGGGGCATATATGTGTATACATATTCCCCTCAACCATGACTTTAATATATAACTGTAATACGACATGCTTTTGCGTTTTTACTTAAGTACTAAACTAACAACTATCAGACATTGCAGGTAATAAATTATTATTATTTACAAACACGTGAGTTTGTACAGGGAGATCAACCAAAGGATGCGAGGGCCGCACTCGCTGCAACAATTGCGGACCAATTGAATGTCAAAATAAAACAAAGCACTTCGTCACTTGGGCTTTGGAGCGGACTTGGATTTTTTGGCAGTTTTATGAATAGCCTTAGCCTCTTTTTCAGCATCAGTCATAATGCACTTTGGCCTTTTCTTCTCTGCAGTCGAAGTGCTAGAATCGGTTGATTTTTTTCCCAGGAGTCGGAACACTGGAATCAAGAGAAGA
Source organism: Allium sativum (assembly GCA_030737875.1). Classification (NCBI taxonomy): domain Eukaryota; kingdom Viridiplantae; phylum Streptophyta; class Magnoliopsida; order Asparagales; family Amaryllidaceae; genus Allium; species Allium sativum. The sequence continues at coordinate 747,639,898 of CM060909.1, read as the reverse complement.
TTTTTTAGCAAGCTCTTCTGTAATAGACCTAGTTGAAAGCTTAACGACTAACCTTGATCCAGGATCCACCACTGCAAGGGGCTTAGGACTTTCGGGGTTCAAGTCTTCAACTTTTAGCTACATACGTTTGTCTTGTTCGGCTTTCATTTCAGCCAAAGTGATGTCATCGGCACTTTTTGAATCCCCAATTATAGCCACATCAGGATCTTCTTCATGCCCCTTGTTACCACCGTCGTCTTTCAAGGCATCTATCATGTCGTCATCATGAGAAGTGTCGGCCTTAGACAGTTCAGCTCCCCCTCCTGACTCAATAATGGTAGCTTTATCCTGTTTTCCTTGAGTCTTTTCCACAGATTTTTCCCCAGTAATGGTTCCCTGAGGCATGTCAATCTTCTCGGTCAGTGCAACACCTACAGAATGAGAAGCAACAGTTATCAACTCAGGAGAAAATAAAGGATCCTCCATTGATTGCCCAATTATGTGATGAAAGGTGGAGACGACCTTGATAAATTGAGGTGAAAAGGTAGAAATACTTTCCGATGGTCTCTCAATTGGAGTGACAACAGTCTCTGACGCTGATTCGGGTATAGGAGATAAAAGAGACGCCTGAGGAATCCCCGGGTTCTCGGGATCATATCCCTCGACTTCAGTAGTTTCAGCGGTAGCGGAAGAAGAACCAGCCTCAGGGATATTCTTTTGTTTGGCTATCCGCTTCTCCTCCTCCATAGCAGCGGCAATGAGGCGACGCCCCTCGGCCAGGCGTGCCGGCTCATCATCTCTCATATACTTTTCCATAAGTTAATCTTCATCAACGAAGTCTACCTTAAGTTCCTCTTTCTCCCATTCGATGACTTGACTCCATACGTGAACTAAGGTAGTTGGATAGTCTTGAATCCAAGAGATGTTTCGGTGACGAATTATGTGCGCGAAGAATTCAATCAGTAATTCGCCAAAACCGTGCACTTCTTCCTGAGCCTCTGATAGCTGTTTACGGGTCTTTTCAACAGACTTAATGACGTTCTCTACATTCCCCTCAGCTTGGGTAGCCCTATTCTCGGATTTCATTAACTTGGACTCCAAGTCAGCGTTTTGTTTCTCCGGCTCAACATTTTTTCTTGCTAACTCGGCTTTTTCTTGCTCAAGAGTATTATAAGCAGTTGCATTTTGACATTGTCCGACTTAGCGTCTTCTGCTTGTTTCTTCAACTCCAAACGCTTTTGACTATGAGATTCCAGCAAGTCATGATAACGCTTCTGTAACTCCTCAAATTGTTGTTTGAAGTTGTTGGCGTCTCTTTGAGCGATGACGAGTTGAGCCTGTGTGTCTTCTAGGTCCTTCTCCAAAATTTTCAAGGCCTTTTCATCAGAATCCGTAGTCTTTTTCATTGAATTAACATCTGTAATTAAAGTCCGAATAATTCTGGAGAGATTGCGTGAATATTTGAACATCTCCGAGTATTGTTTCTCAACTGCGTCGATCTTTGCTTTAGCCTCGTCCGCCCACTTTGAGGAAATAGGCTCGAGTGCCGGTAAAAAAGTCAGATTCTCAAAGTAATGATCTGGGAACTGCTTCTCCAGATATGCCAGTTTAACTTTGGACTCAGCATCCAATGGTGGAGGTTTGCAATATGTTAGTTCAGTGTCTTTTCGCTTAGTCGGGACGATGACTGTATCACCCTTTTCAGATCGCTTTTCAGAAACCTTGTGTTTGTCTCGTGAATCGGTATGTTTCGATGGACTTTTTTCCCGACTGTGTTTGTCTTGAGGATAAGTTCGGTCTTTAGGCTGCGACGTATCTTCTCCTCGATGGCTCTAGTAGCTCTTATATCTGTCTGGATCTGACCGGACGGGGGAACGAGAACGCGAGGTATGTGGTCGATAAGAATCATGAGGCCTTCTGTCATCTCTGCCCCGGCTCTCACGATGATCATACTCGATATCAGAAGGAGGTCTAGATATGCTACGACGCATTTTCCTGACATCGTAATAAGGGTGAGGCATTGTACCTGCGCAGCAATGAAAGTGGAAATTAGAATCAGTGTTCACATAAAAAGTGAGTGTTGTGATGTGTGGTGCTAATGTGTTGAGTGCATCCTAGTGGTGTTCCCCCCCGACAAACCCAAGTCTAAAGCCAGACTAGCGCGAGTGGGCTCTTTGGCCTTCACGGGAGTAGTCTCCTCTAAAGAAGTGAAAGTTAAAGGATTTGTGCCAAAGTCCTCTGAGGTATAGATGGTTTCAGGCAGGGGGAGATCTCCTAAACCCTGAAATGTGGAATCGTCGGTAGTAGGGTCATCTCCTTGAGAAGCGTCCGTTGGCAGTTCTTTAGGGGATGTTGACTTCTCAGGAGAAATAGCATCATCAGGGATGGTATACCCTTCTCTGTGCTTTTCATCTATGTTGGCTAACTCGTCGTCCTGAGTTGAAGATGGAGAAGGCGAAGTCTGAAGAGGTATTGTTGGACCTTTCGAGCCCTCGCCCATCTCAGGAATAATGTCTACTGGGGGTATGTACACATATGGACATGTCCCATGACCTATGCTACGGGTAATGGATATTAACCCGTGATGATGGAGAAACTCATCCTTAAGAACTTCGTCGATGGTTAGAAACTTTTGATCGCCATTAAGAAGCCGATGCAAATGATCAAAGTACAATTGATCCGATATTTGTTTTGGATTATCAACTGCGAATAAAAAAAAGCAGGTTAATGTGTTGGCATGAACATTCAAAATTGAGATCTAGAAAATCGGTGCTTTACTTGATTTGGTCCATCTCCTGGCGCACCCCGGCTGTTGCCTGATATAAAACCATTCGAGCTTAGAATCGCCAGCCTTGCTGCTAAATGGATCTGAAATAATTTTCCTTTTTGGGACTGATTCAAAATAGGAGAAGGAAGGAGTCTCTTGAGTCCGATGCTTGAAATTATAAAAAAAGTGGAAGTCATCGAAGGTGGGCTCTATTCCTAAAACCTCTTTGTATGCTATATACAAAGTGTATAAGTAAGCATAAGAATTGGGATGTAATTGCATGGGGGCAATCCGCATCTATCTCAAAAAATCGACGACGAAAGGCGGAAACGGTGGAATAGCCCCTACCATACACATCAATCGGGTAACTGCCATAAATCCTTCCGGAGGATTGTGGGGACGATATGTTTTCGATGGCACCATGGTATCTCTTTTTAATATTCCGTGCTTTAGACATATTCGAACAAGTCTGTCGTCATCAATCGTTGATTCAACAGAATCTTTGGGTAATCCAATATAATGGCAGACTCAAACTCATCAGGAGCTCGATTATCTCCTATCCCTCCTTCCTCTTCATCCCCAAGAGAAACTTCACTATCGGAAAGTGTTTTACTATTGTGTGCTTCTACTTCATAATCTAGGCCTTTATCGTCCCACTCAGGGTCTGAGGGAGAGGATATATCATCAAGAGTGAATCTCTCGGAAGTTTCTGCAGTTTCTCTCTGCTCTGCTAACCTAGACGAACGTCTCTCTGCCATGATCACTAGACTACTGAAGAAGCAATAACATAGGTTAGAGTAAGATAGCCCGTATCCCCTCGTGTGTGTATGTGAACTAAAGTGTGTGCTACGTGTGCAAAAGATGCAAAGTAAACACATGAGAGCGTGATGAAAAGGTTCAATAAAGCAGTAATGTACAGAATGGTCCTTGATGTTCATTAGGCGCTATCCTAACTGTTCTTTAAGTTGAAGGTTATGTCAAACACTGATTTAGCCAATTGGACAAATTCTTGTGCATTAACATGGATTGCTTCGGTTCGGGTGTATGTGTTGGGATCGGATCGGGAAGCAAATCCATGCTTTGGTTTGAAGCAAACACTCACACCTATTAAGAGAAATCGGATCGGTTCGGAGGAAGACATTCGAGGCGATCCGGATTGACGTGAACACCCATGCCTTTCTTCCTCCTTGGTTCTCACTCCGACCCGACCCAGTCAAGTGAGCTTTGTTTTCCCTCTTTGCTTTTTTACTCCGATCCGATCCGGTTACATGAACTTCTCTGCCTTCCCTTCACTTCAATGTTTCTCCACCCGAACCGATCCCAAACCCTCTCCTCCTCTTCTTCTTCTATATCTTCCATCTCATTCAACTGACACCAAACCCAACTCCATGACAAAAAAAAACCCAATCAAGGCCGAGCACTTGTATGCTCAAATATCCAACAATAAATCCTAATCCCATGTCCCAACGCCTCGAGGTGATGGCGGAGCCACCAACGACGATGGCGAGGGAAGAGGGGGCCACGACGTCTAAGCTGGGAAAACTCCATGCCCAAATCATTCAAATCAACTGCCGATTATAACTGAAATCAGTTACTACGAGGTGAATCGAAGTTGTAAACCTACCTATGCATTCGATTTGAAGATTAAAACAAAAACTCTGAAGTTCTTGAGAGCTAGGGTTTTTTTCTTGTGTAAAACTGAATGGGCAGCGAGAATAAAAAGAAAGAATAAAGGAGAGGTGTGGCGGATTTATATACATGTTGATGGTGACCACTCGTATTCCCCTCCTTTTTACCCGCTCGGACAGAGGTACAAGCCCACCAACCCTTTCTGGCCTGCAAACCCAGTATTGAGCAATAAAAGAGGGAAGGCCGTTCTGATCGGGATCCGATCCGAATGGGATTAAACACAATAACTTGGCATGCAAATTAAATTCAAAGGAAAATAAAGAAAAAGATTACCTGGAGGGACCACTGGAAATCAAAGAGAGTTCTTAAATTTGTTAAAAATGAAGAAAGTAATCCACACGCTTCGTAATGTATATTTAGACAGCGAGAGATACAACTTTCTGGAATAGCATATTCCTATACGTCAATGGAAACGACTTTTCAACGATTCAAATTCAAAGACCAATGAACATAAGATGTCAAGGCACGCTCCTTCTTCGATAGAAGCATCCCTTGAGGGGGGAAAATGTTAGCCTACTTTGTGAACTAGGCTACACAAAGTTAAAGAAATAAATAATGAAGAACACTCTGCCAAACATTCGGATCGGATCGGATCTTCTTTGGACAGAGACAAACTAACACAAAGCAATAAAGGAAAGGATGCAAACTGGACCGGATCGGAAGTGACAGGGCCGATCCGACCCCCCCAGTTATTAGCCTACCTGATCCGAACCCAGAAATCTGATTGCTTCACCCCACGTCCTCCTTAAGAATCGGAGCAGTTACATACACGTTCTACCCACGATGGCTACTAACCAGATGTGTTGTCCTCACCAGATTCCATCCGAACCCGAAAATGGCGGGATGAAGGCCACGTGGACCCGAACCGATCCGGTTCCTGGAGGATTTTTACACTTATAAATACCCCATCAAGAGGCATTTCGAGGGATCTTTTGGCACTTTCAGGATTAAAACTCCTTTGCAACCCGAATTTTATCAACTTATTCAATCTACAATCATCTTTCAAGTCATATTGCAAAAGAAATTGAGTGAATCAATATATGAAATAAGTGAGAATTGAGTGAAAATCATTGTTGTACTTGCATTCAAGACATCAACAAAAAAAGAAGAAAAGTGGACATAGGCTATTTAATGCCGAACCACTATAAGTTGTGTGTTTTCTTCGTTTCAATTTTCATTTCATTAGAATCTTTACTAGATTGGGTGTTAGAGCCTATTTTGGATCTAACACTTGCTCACACTTATTGTTAATGTACAACATGCCTATTGAAACAAGATTCTTGAATTGGGTACACCTTGACATGCCTATTTTTCCTTATGTCAATTCTTATGCTCCTTCTCTATTATTCACTTTTTATTGTCTTTTATGAATACTAAGTTCATTCGGAACTTAGATTGAATCTCGTTGAACGTGTGATTATAACACAGGAAAATTAGGTACAATTTAATTGAGTAAATTTTGGGCATAGCATGTGAATGTGGCATAAAACTTGTATTGACTACACTTGGGAAATATTGACATAAAAAGACCTAAACTTGGACACATATTACAAATATGTAAAAATGGCTAAAGATGATCATGCCTAACTCGATGTTCGACTGAGTTGCGGTGTAAGACTGCCCGGAACCGCCCAGCACATCCAGCGACCGCAACAATATAGATCTAATGTGAGAGGTTAGCGCATTAAGCCCAAAAACCCAAGGTTAGATTGATTTGCAGTGTAAGACTACCCGAAACCGCCCGGCACATCCAGCGACCGCAACAATATAGATCTAATGTGAGAGGTTGGTGCTTTAATGAATGAATTAAAGCTAAGCGACGGACAGGCTAAGAGTGGTAGGGTTAAGTTAATTAAGGCAACCTTTAACCAATACAACATGTTAATTAAACAGATGGGTGGGGTTAGGTTAATTTGAGAACACTTAACCGTTATAACATGTTGATTAGTAAACCCTAGTAATGGGGACCCATTTCAGCAGTAACCCACATAGATGTATCACGGTACCCTGAACTAGGCAGGGTGGGGCACGATTACTGGGCTGATTATAAGCGATCAAAATAGCGGCGGGTGGTGCAGTAGTGTAGGTTCCGGTGGAGTATGGGCGTGCACGTACTCCAGAGTGAATAAAGTAGGCATTGGGCATCAGTAGTATACACTGTGCATATAGAATTTGTGTCAGGTTGCCACTATAGGAATTGATGCACCCTATGGCGGGGCCAGCACAGGTATCTACAGTCAAGCAGGGCCGAATGATACAAGTAAGAAATGCATGCGAGTAGAAGCTGATCGGAAAAGGGATCACTTTGTTATGAACACATGATGGTAGTTGAAACATTCGTTAGTTGGTGCAGAGAAATGAAAATGAGTGCGATAGTATATTCAGTTTATCTTGCCTTATCTTATGTTATCTTATTGCTATGGTGTTGTCCTATGTTCTGTTTATTCATGTCATGATCCTTTTACCTGTATACATGCTGAATAATCACTGGACTTACCAGGCATATGTCTGACCCGTTTTCTCTATCGCCTTCTTTTCTTCCGTTTACCCCCCTCCGCCCAGGTCCGCAGGGAGGGAATACTTCAGCTTAGTGCAAACCTTTTCTAGCTTGAAGATAGTAGATGTATTGCTTGGATTCTCTTTTCTTGGGCTATGGCTGTGGTTACACTTTTATTGGGGATTTATGCTGGTTTACTTATGTTTTATGCTTCTTTATGTACTTGGAGTTTTAAATCAAGACAAATGTTTATTGTAATAATTTAGAAGTTGGGTTTTGAGACAATGCTTGTAATGTTTTGACTAAACCACACTATTTATGAAATGATTTCAGTTTTCCGTTGTTTATATGTCTGTCTTGTAAATTATCTGTGCCTTTTACCTAAAATGCTTCACTAAAGTTAATGCATTCCCTTTGTGAGTGACCTTCACGGAGGTGGGGTGTTTCACTTGGTATCAGAGCGATGGTTTACCAAATCAGATAAAAAAATTGAAAACTATTTTTCAAAAAGAAGTTTAAAGAAGCATTTTCAAGGAAAGTGTTGTTTTATTTTAAAAGGCATAATCCCCAAAGCCATATGCACTATCTTTCTATCCTTTGTTTTGAACCTTTTCTTTTCATTTCAACATGTCTGGGGATCTTAATCTTCCCGAGGGCGTAACGATACCTGGCTGGTTCAGCAGGTATCTGAAAGCTAGGGCTAATGACGCAGGCCCAGCAGTCCCACAGCTGCAGTCGTTCCTCCTCCTCCGCGTGTGAATGCTTTCTCGAAGATATGTAGATACTTTCGAGCTATGGGTGAAAAGAACTTTAATGGGACTGAGTCATTTGTGGAAGCAAGAAACTGGCTCAAGGAAACAGAATATTTGTTTGTTATCTTCGAAGTGGACGATAGGCAGAAGATACAATTGGTTGTATGGTTACTTAAGGACGAAGCCTCTTACTGGTGGGAAGTTACCAATGCTGAGAGACCAATTGAAACTTGGGAGGATTTTAGAATGAGATTTGAAATGAAGTTCCTCTCGCAAGCTAAACGAAGCCTACAGATGGAGAAGTTTCTAGCACTCAAATATGGAAGCCTATCGGTTAAGGAATACGTCAACCAATTCAACCAGCTAGCTAGATTCGTACTGGAGTTAGTAAACACTCCACATAAAAAGGCTCTCTGATTCATTAAAGGGTTAAATGAGCCACTGCACAGCCTAGCTATGTCCCATATACCTATAGGTGCGACTTTTGAGAGACTGGTGGACATGGCATGTTACAGGAGGAAGACAAGGATGGTAAGAAAGAGGCAAAGGTGGAAGAACCTCTAGACAACAACAAAGTGGAGGGATCGCAGAATAAGAAGATGGATTCCAAGAAAGGTGGGAAGAATAACAAACCCCATGACCAGGGGAAGTGTAAATTTTGCGGCATACCCGGACATCTAATTAAAGACTGCAGGAAGAAGAAGAGGAAGATGGGTGTTTGCTTTCAATGCGGCGAGACATGACATATGGCTAAGGATTACCCAAAAAGGCAAGGGCAAGGGCAGAGGACTGGATCTACTTCTAGAGGGCAGATTCACGCTCTCATTGCACCTCCGCAAGAAAGACGTAGAAATATTTCTGTTGAGAGTTTAGTTTATCTTTCTGATCATCCAATTCGTACACTTTTTGATTCTGGTGCATCGCACTCTTTTATGTCTACTGCTTTAGTCGAATCTCTGCACCTAGATAGCAGTATAGTAGAGGATCCCATGGTTTTTTCAAATCCAATTGGGGGCTCGGCTTATTTGTCCATGATTTTTTTGGATTTGGAAATTTCTATACTAAGCGTTGGGTTTAGATGTAATTCTTATGTTTTGTGTTTCACAGGCTATGGATTGATTCTAGGCATGGATTGGTTATCCAGTAATGGTGCCATCCTCGATTGTGAAAAGAGAGCGGTTAAACTTATGACTCGCCTCGGTAACACTCTCGAAATCTCTTGTAATCCCATGAATTCTGTTATGCTTAGCTACCTAGAATCTCTTGATGTGTCTATTGTAAACTTGCAATCTGTTAGAGTAGTATGTAAATACTCGGATGTCTTTGAAGAGGTGAATGGTTTACCTCCAAAACGAGAGATAAACTTCTGTATATACCTTGTTGATAATGCAAAACCTGTTGCTTTACCCATTAGACACATGGCTCCAAGGGAAAGGAAAGAGCTCAGCAAGCAAGTTAAAGAGTTTCTTGAAAAGGGGTTAATAAGGCGCAGTATTTCTGGATGGGGTGCTTTAGTGGTGTTTGCAACCAAAGAGGATGGTTCACTTTGCTTGTGCGTGGACGATAGGGAGCTAAACAAGCCGACCAAGAAGAATAGGCACCCGCTTCCTAGAATAGACGACTTGTTCGATCAGCTTGTAGGTGCATCAGTTTTCTCCCAACTAGATCTGGCCACCGGGTTTCATCAGATAAGAGTGGCTGAAGACAACATAGACAAGACCGCGTTCAGGACCCTGGATGGTTTCTTTGAATGGCTTGTCATGCCTTTCGGCTTGACAAACGCACCTGCTTATTTTGTAGACTTGATGGGTAGGGTGTTCAGAGAGTTCCTTAATAAATTTGTAGTGGTCTTCGTGGACGACATTTAGATTTTCTCAAAAAGTGAGGAAGAACATGCTTTGAATTTAAGGGAGATTATGGATACTCTTCGTGCCCATCAGCTGAAAGAAAAATTCTCCAAATGCCATTTTTGGAGAGAAGAAGGTTTCTTGGACATGTGCTGTCCAAAGGGGGGATAGTTGTGGATCCCGCAAAAGTAGTTGCGGTGCAAGATTGGAAGATTCCACGGAATGCAACCGAAGTACGAAGTTTTCTCGGGCTAGCGGGCTATTACAGAAAGTTCATTAAGGAGTTTGCGAAGAACTCAGCCCCACTTACTAGGTTGACGAAGAAGAACCTAATTTTTGCCTGGGATTTGGATTATGATGTTGCTTTCCAACGACTGAAAAGGGCTCTGACAACAGCCCCGGTCCTGACATTGCCTGATGGGAGTAGGATGTTTACTGTATACACAGACGTATGTGGAATAGGATTGGGCGCTGTCTTGATGCAAGAGGGCAAGGTATTTTGTTATGTGGGAAGGCAGTTGAAGGTACATGAGAAAAACTACCCAACTCATTATTTAGAGTTAGCTGCCATTGTTTTCGCTCTTAAGTCATGGCATCATTACCTACTAGGAGAAAGGTTTGAATTATTTACTGACCATAAATCATTAAAGTGCCTTTTCTCACAAAAAGATCTTAACTTAAGACAACAAAGGTGGATGGAATTTCTTGCCTAATACGATTTTGAAATTACTTATACCCCTGGCAAGGGCAATGTGGTAGCAGACGCCTTAAGTAGGAAAAAGCTGACCTTATGTCCTCTCTTTGTAGAAAGGCAAAGCTTGGAGTACATGGCAAATTTTGACTTTAGACCCTCCTTTGAATTTTTACCTGGTTTGTTAGCATCGCTAGAGATGCGGCCTACTCTTTTGGACTCAATAGGAACCGCGCAATTTGACGACCCTCGGCTAGTTGATGTGATGGATAAGCTAATTAGAGGTGAGACTTCTAGTCACCTCAATAGATACTCCATCGATGACAAGGGTTGGTTAAGATGGGACGGAAGACTATGCATCCCAAAAGCAAGGGATTTGGTAAAAACCGTTCACGAAGAAGCACACCATTCTAAGTTGACCATACACCCAGGTAGGGACAAGATGTATAAAGACATAAAAAGGTTTTTTTTCCGGAATGGCATGAAGAAGGATGTAGATGAGTTTGTCTCTAAATGCTTGATATGTCAGCAAGTCAAGGCAGAGCAGAAGAAGCCTGGTGGTCTGCTTCATCCTCTAGAGGTCCCACAGTGGAAATGGGATAGCATTTCGATGGACTTTGTTGATGGGTTGCATAGGTCAAGAAGGGGAAATACCAGTATTTGGGTAATAGTGGACGGGCTCACTAAAAGCGCTCACTTTATACCTATTAAGAGTAGAAGGACTGCCTCATCGTTAGCATCCATTTATCTTAAAGAGGTGGTTCGACTGCATGGAATACCCTCTAGCATAGTAAGTGATCGAGATCCTATCTTTACGAGCGAGTTTTTGGAGAGTTTGCAAGAGGCTGTAGGCACACAGCTATGCTTAAGCACTGCCTATCACCCTCAAACCGATGGTCAGACGGATAGGGTGAACAGAGTATTAGAAGATCTTTTGAGATTGTGCATTCTTGATTTTGGAGGAATATGGGAGGATCGTCTTCCTTTAGTGGAGTTCGCCTACAACAATAGCTACTAAGCCACCATAGGCATGGCACCTTTTTAAGCTTTATATGGAAGACCATGCCGATCACCAACTTGTTGGTAGGAGTCTACAGACAATCTCGTACTTGGGCCTGACATGATCAGAGAAACTTCAGAGAAGGTGGACTTGATACGAAGACAAATGAAGACCGCACAAGATAGATAGAAGTCCTATGCTGATAAAAGAAGGACCGACCTTGAGTTTGAGGTTGAAGACAAAGTTTTTCTTAAAGTATCTCCTTTGAAGAATGTCGTTCGCTTTGGGTCAGTAGGAAAATTGGCATCAAGATTTGTAGGGCCATTTCCTATCATTGAGAGGATTGGGAAGATGGCTTATAAAGTAGAGCTGCCCAAAAGATTGGCTGGAATTCATAATGTTTTTCATGTCTCTCATCTACGGAAGTGCTTATATGAGCCTGCGGAAGTTGTGGAGCCGAGCATACTAGAGGAAGTAGAAGTGGAGCGAGAAGCGACGGTGAGGAGAGTTCCAACTCGTATCTTGGGTACAGAAGTTAAAAAGTTACGCAATCGTGAAGTCAAGCTAGTTAAAGTATAGTAGAGTGACGCTGAAGGAGACGCGACTTGGGAGACTGAAGAGAAGATACGCGCATCCTATCCTTATCTTTTTGAGGGTACATCCTTGATCTCTGTTTTCCATAAGTTTACGCATGCTTGTATCTATCTTTTAAGTATATCTCCTCGCTCCTATTCTTAATCCTTAGGAAGAAACCAATGGATGTAAACATGTATTTGAAACATGTTATGATTGATGGTTGCAAGTGGTTGCTCGTGGATGCATATACACACACACTAGGTACTAGATCGGCTCAGTCACTTTCATATTGCATATGCATATATGTATTTATATATGGATTGAAACTTGATGTGTTATCATGTGGACGTTGCATTTGTATGAATGATTGTGCACTAATGTAGAAGTTACAAAATACGATTAGGAATAATTGCTTACATGATGGACTCATAGCACCGACATGATTCGCATCAAGGAGGTCAACTGAATTAGTAGACCGCCTGATTTTGCATTAGATAAGGACATATACAAACACTATGCATATGATCATGAAAGCATTAGAAATCTTCTTAAGGACAATGGATGCCTGTGATTGATGGTTGTGTAGATGAATGTTGGATGTTAGGATACATTCTTCTTAACTCAGAGATTTCGGGGACGAAATCCATTAAAGAGGGGAGAATGCAACACCCCGTATTTTCTATAAAATTAAAATTAAAAAATATAAGAATAATTGATTTTAAAAAATGAATTGAGTGAAACGGGTTATGCCATTGCGTTCGCCTCGGAATCCTGCTTGAGATAGAGTCCGAATTTGCGTGAATCGGACTCCGTATGAAGAAGTTATGAAGGTTAGAAGATTTCTAGTGTGAGAGAAAAGTAAACTAAAAATAATAATTAAATAATCAATTCAATTCGAAATTCAAAAACTCAGAAATCGGCTGGGCGGGAAATCTCCCGCTCAGGGGTGTCGGACCCCCCCCCCTCCAGGAGGCGTCGACACTGGTGTTGACCCCCCTAGGGGTGTCGACATGGGTGTCGACCCCCTGTAGGGGTCGACCCTGGCCAACTGTGCTGGACAGTGACGATTTTCTGAGTCATAGGGATATGTGGCGACTTCTAATTGGCCTGATGACGCATTTTCTTGGACTAGACGGCTCTAATGACTCCTAGGTTGATCTAAAGGTCCATATTAATCCAACACTTCTATATAATCACCCCAAACCTCAACCCTAGACCTCATACCCTATTCTATGAAGTCGTCATGTTGTCCATGTCTAAGCTAGCCTAGCCTCCATCTTCTCCAAACTAGAAATAAGGTTAGAAAGCTCCAAACCAAATCCAAACTAGAGAATCAAATGTCTGCATCAAAGGATATGCTTAACAAATTCATAAATTAGATCCCGGAGTACAAGAACCGTTCTTTCTCTGTAAGTTCAGTTATTATTCTGATTTGAACACCTAATAGAAATCATAACTGTAATAATCGGATTTAGAACTATGCCTAATTCTAATTCATGCTTATCCTTTTGTCAAACCTGAATTGCCTATGCCTATGAGACTATTGTGATTGATATAATGAAAACTATCATGCCTATGAGACTGTTGTGATTGACATAATGGAACCTATCATGCCTATGAGACTGTTGTGATTGATATGTTGGAACCTATCATGTTGTACATCCTATGCCAATGAGACTATTGTGATTGATATAATGGGACTTATCATGTTGTACATCAAAATTTGTGATTCTCTTAAGTCCAATTCTATTTAATCTTTATACCATGGTGTAAATTGCTTAGCTTGCCCATACTTATTGTTAACGTACAACATGCCAACTGAAACAAGATTCTTGAATTGGGTACACCTTTACATGCCTATTTTTCCTTATGTCAATTCATATGCTCCTTCTCTATTTTTTCCTTTTTATTTTCTTTTATGAATACTAAGTTCATTCGGAACTTAGATTGAATCTCGTTGAACGTGCGATTATAACGCGAGAAAATTGGATACAATTTAATTAAGTAAATTTTAGGCATAGTATGTGAATGTGGCATAAAACTTGTACTGACTACACTTGGGAAATATTGACATAAAAAGACCTAAACTTGGACACATATGACAAATATGTAAAAATGGCTAAAGATGATCATGACTAACCCGTGGTAAGATTGAGTTGCGATGTAAGACTGCCCGGAACCGCCCGGCACATCCAGCGACCACAACAATATAGATCTAATGTGAGAGGTTAGCGTATTAAGCCCAAAAACCCGAGGTTAGATTGAGTTGCGGTGTCAAAACTGCCCGAAACCGCCCGGTACATCCAGCGACCACAACAATATAGATCTAATATGAGAGGTTGGTGCTTTAATGAATGAATTAAAGCTAAGGAACAGACATGCTAAGAATGATAGGGTTAAGTTAATTAAGGCAACCTTTAACCAATACAAAATGTTAATTAAACAGACGGGTGGGGTTAGGTTAATTTGAGAACACTTAACTGTTATAACATGTTGATTAGGAAACCCTAGTAACGGGGACCCACTTCAGCAGTATCCCACATATATGTATCACAGTACCCTGAACTACGCAGGGTGGGGCATGATTACTGGGCTGATTATAAGCTGTCAAAATAGCGGCGGGTGGTGCAGCAGTGTAGGTTTCGGCGGAGTATGGGCGTGCACGTACTCCGGAGTGGATAAAGCAGACACTAGGCATCAGTAGTATACACTGTGCATCTAGAATTTGTGTCGGGTTGCCACCATAGGAATTGATACACCCTATGGCGGGGCCAGCATAGGTATCTACAATCAAGCGGGGCCGAATGACGCAAGTAAGAAATGCATGCTAGTGGAAGCCAATCGGAAAAAGTGAAACAACCCACCTCCGTTAAGGTCACTCACAAAGGGAATGCCTTAACTTCGGTGGAGAAATATAGGTAAAAGATGCAGATAAATTACAAGACAGACAAATAAAGCAGCGGAAAATGAAGCCATTTTATAAACAACTTAATTCAGTCAAGCTTTTACAACAATTTCCTCAATCATACTTAAATGTAATACATAGAACTTCTGTCTTGATTTAAAAACTTCCAAGAATAAAAGAAGCATAAAAACAATGATATTCCCCAATAAAGCATGAACCAGCCATAGCATTGGAAGAGAGAGAGTCCAAAGCGATACACCAACTAATCTTCAAGCTTGGAAAGAGAAGAGGTCCAAGTTAGGCTGAGTTATTCCCTCCCTGACTACCTGGGGGAACGGAAGAAAAGAGGTGAAAAACAAACTAGGTCAGACATAAGTCTGGTAAGTTCAGTGATCTTTCAGCATGCAAACAAGATAAAGGATCATGACATGAATAAACCGAAAATAGGACAATACCATAAAAACAAGGTAACTAAAGACAAGATAAGTGCAAGGTGAACTGAATGCGCTTCTACTTTTTCTTTGCTTCGCTACTACTCTGTTAATTTGACTTCTATATTTATCTCTGCACCACCTAACTAGTGTCCCAACTAGTAATCTGTATAAAATGATAATCGTGATCCCAACCCCCGTAATTGTGGTAGCCTTCAGGTGTACATCTACCGTGAGGATTCCACCTCAATCAGCCTAATTGCCATGAATATGTTAGATGTACCCTTACTACCCTATCGATCGGCTCCCTACTTGTATTCATGTTCAATGTGTCTGTGCCAATCGGCCCTCTCTTGCGTGCAGACACCCTGTGCTGGTCCCACCATAAGGTGTATCAATCCTTATGATAGCGACCCGACACGATTCAAGATGCACAGTGTATAACTACTGGTACCCAGTGCCTGCTTTTTCCCACTCCGGAGTACGTGCATGCCCGTAAACCGTCGGAACCTACACTGACGTACCCCCTGCCGCTGCTTTGACCACTTATAATCAGCCCAGTAATCATGCCCCACCCTGCCTAGTTCAGGGTACCGTGATACATCCATGTGGGTTACTGCTGAAATGGGACCCCGCTACTAGGGTTTCCTATTGGTTAAGTTTGTGGACCTATATTTACTAATATTACCTACCAACCCGATATGTACTTAACCCTCCCATCGATTCAAGCATTTTTAATAAACGGTTAAGTTTTATGGGCCTATATGTACTAATATTACCCATCTACACGAGATGTACTTAACCCTCCCATCGATTCAAGCATGTTTATTTAATAGTTAAGTTTTGTGGGCCCATATTTACTAATATTACCCACCAACCTGATATGTACTTAACCCTTCCACTGATTTAAGCATGTTTATTTAATGGTTAAGTTTTGTGGGCCTATATTTACTAATATTACCCACCAACCCGATATGTACTTAACCCTCCCGCACACTACGCCATATTACTTCAATGTTGTCCGCTCATGTTAACTTAACTCCATCATTCATCATGTCATGTTGGTTAAGCATTTCTTATTAACTTGACCCTCCTTACTTATCATGTTGGATCGGTTAAGTGTTTCCTATTAAATTAACCCCTTCGTTCATCAAGTTATATTGGTCAAGTGTTTCTTGTTAACTTAACCCTGCGTATTCATGTTGTTGTATTGGTTAAGTGTCATCAATCAATTCAAGTTAACTTAACCCACCTACGTGTCATGTTACTTTGGTTAAGTGTTGCCTTCTTGTGTTAACTTAACCCTACTACAAATCAAGTTATATTGGTTAAGTGTTGCCCTCTTATTTTAACTTAACCTTTCCATAAATCAAGTTATATTGGTTAAGTGTTTCTAAATTTACTTAACCTCACCCACTTGTCTAATTAACATGTTATAAAGGTTAAGTGTTCTAAATTTACTTAACCTCACCCACTTGACTAATTAACATGTTATAATGGTTAAGTGTTCTAAATTTACTTAACCTCACCCACTTGTCTAATTAACATGTTATAACGGTTAATTGTTCTAAATTTACTTAACCCCACCCACTTGTCTAATTAACATGTTATAACAGTTAAGTGTTCTAAATTTACTTAACCTCACCCATCAGTTTAGTTAACATGTTGAATTGGTTAAGTGTTTCCTTAATTAACTTAACCCTACCAATCCTGACTTATCTTTATTAAAGCACCAACCACTCACATTAGATAGGTATTGTTGTGGTCACTGGATATGCCGGTCAGTTCCGGGCAATTTTACACCACAACTCAGTCTAACCTCGGGTCCTTTTTGGGCTCAATGCACTAATCACCCACATTAGACAGGTATTGTTGTGGTCAATGGATGTGCCGGTCGGTTCCGGGCAGTTTTACACCACAACTCAGTCTAACCCCGTGTTAGGCATATTCGTCTTTTCTAAATTTACATATTTATCCTTTTATGCTTATATGTAAATTTGTCAACAATTTATTGTCATGGCCTACTTTCCCTCTAATTCAAGTTCATGGTTTTTGGCATAAAAACTATACCATTTTTATGCCACTCATTAATTACATAACTATGAGCCAAATATGTCAGTTATGTGTAATTTCCAAGTGTTTCCCAATGTTACCCTCAATGTACGTTCGCGTTAATCACATAAAGTCATTGGGCCTGCAAATTAGCCCAATTTATAAACAAGAGGTGAAAGAAGGGAACATTTAATCAAACATATGTCACGTAAATTTAAATTAACATGTCTCATGAAACTTGCAATTAGATTGGATAGAACTAGCATAAGCCTTGGCATGTGAACATGTAGATCTAGGCATAGATGAACACAACTTGGTTTATAAACTAGCATAATTTAGGAGAATCATGACATGTACATTCCAGAGCATGTATAAGTTTAACTTTAACATGTAGATGTGAATTACATATAACAATAATGATCATATGAACTTGCATGAATCCACTTTACAAACTTACATATAAATATAGATCTAATTTTTGGATCTAACACAGAACATGAAACTTGCATATGAACATTTATATATATATATATATATGTATGTATTTATGTATGTATGTATATACATATATATATATATAGATCTGGACTTGGGTCTAACATAAAACATGTATCTTGCGTATGAACATATATATAGATCTTGACTAACATAAAACATGTATCTTGCATATGAACATATATATAGATCTTGACTAACATAAAATATGTATCTTGCATATGAACATATATATAGATCTTGACTAACATAAAACATGTATCTTGCATATAACACATCATGAAAGGATTGTCAAACTTATATGTGGTACGATGGTTTCGTGCCCCAAATCATAATAAGTTTATCACCAATTTCCACATGATACAATAAGTTCAAATAAACCACAATCATTCCAAGACATACATGACCAAATTTTTGCAAGAATTAGACATGAATTCGCATCATCAATCACATACAACTTGGTTCAAATTCTATTTTTCAATTCATTACAAATCACGTCTTTAATTTATTCACATCCGAAAGGTAACTATACTTACACACAAAAAGGAATTCTTGAGTTCTGGGATCAGTATTCTGAAATTGAATTGCTCGCCTTTGATGTAGATCGTTGAATTCTCTTAGTTGAATTAGATTAGATTTAATTTGATTTTGGTTTTACTGGCGGCTAGGTTTAGATTAGAGTGAATAATAGAATTAGGTTTAGGTTCAGGGTCTTTATATAGTTGTAGAGAGTGTTTTAGGACCATTAGATTAACCTTGAACCAAGAGAACCAATCAGATGCCACATCTGCCTTAGAGCGAATCGGCCCACGGGTTGACAGCCAAACACCGTGAATCAACCCCTAGTCGAACCAGCGAGGCTCGGTTCGACCTCAAAAATGGGCTGGTTCGATTATTCCCCTTCCCTATTCGCTATTTTGAACTTTTTTGCCTATTTATTTATTTAATTTTTATATATATCTATATATATATTTTTCTCATATGCATACAAACTTTAAGGCTTAATAACTTCTTCATAAGGTATCCGTTTTATGCAAACCAAATGTCTATCTTGACCAAAATTTTGAGACGAACGTAATAGCGCAACCCATTTCATTTAATTCTTCTTTTAAAAATTAAGTGTTCTTGAATTTGTTAATTTTAATATTCTCAGAAAATTCGGGGTGTTACATTCTCCCCTCCTTAAAGGATTTAGTCCCCGAAATCTTCAAGTTAAGAAGAATGCATCCTAACATACAATCATCCATGTAACAACCCGCAAATTCTGGGCCAGTTTAAAATTTTTATTTTGGCAATTTTAGCGAATTTTGAATATTTAAAATAGATTATTTTAAATAATATCGACGTGAAATTTATTTTGAATAGAATTCGACGTATATATTTATATACGTCGTCGTTAGAATATAAATATTTATATATAATTATAAATAGAATTGAAAATGGCGCGGTAGTTCGAAAATTCGATTTCTAATTTCAAATGAATATACAGAATTCAATATAAGTCAGAATTGAACGAAACAAGAAATATTTGAATCTGTATAACTATATCTTTGTAACGAAGTTAACAAACTGAGATTTCATTTTAGAAATGATAAGATATGTCCAGTTTAAAATTAGAAATAGTCGCTGTGGAATTTATATATATTTATATATATATAAGGCCCTTAAAAATAGCAATTTTGCAAACGACCTCGGATTTCGACGAAACTAGTTTTGTTAGGTCCGTGATGTCGAATTATTGCTAGGTTCCAAATTTCATAATTTTTCGAATCAATATGTGAGCGTGGCAAAGGAAAACGTGTTTTGACCATTTCAGTTGATTTTAATCGACTGGAAATTGGCCATTTTTCCAACGGTCTCAGAATTCGACGAAACTAGTTTTGTTAAGACCGTATCGTCAATACGAAACTAGAAAATATTTTTCTGCAATTTATAGAGTTAGTATGTGACCCCGGTAATTGGAAATGTACGTTTAAAATTCAATATAGCGATTTAAGTGTAAATTTAACAGAAACTTATTCAAACAGTCGAATCAGCCTACGTGGCATATCCCATTGTGTTCGGAATGGGGGTAAAACGCTATGGGCGACAGGCGGTGGGCCTCGTTCCGAGGTCGTATGAAAAAGTCATCTTTAGGGTGAATTAAATAATTAAATTAAATAAATAAATAAAAACGTTCTCTCCCCCATTTACCCCCTGCCCCCCCCCCCCCCGATGTATCAGGAGATCATTCAAGAAAAAAAAAAAAAAAGAAGAGAACGAGAAGGACGGAGGGGCGGAGCGGCCTCCTCCACCGCCGCTGCCACCGCTGAAGGCGGCGCCCTCCGCCAGGCCCTCTCTCCTCCCCCTCGCGACTCTTTCCTCCTCCCTCCTCCACGCGAGGACAGCGAGCGCCCCCCCGAACCCTAGAACCGCCCGACGCGAGCTCCTCCGACCAGGCGAGCTCCTCCGACCAGGCCCCTCGCGTCAGCCCCCCTGTAAGTTTTTAATTTATTTATTTTACTTTTATTTTTATTTAAAGCATTTTAAAAACTGATTTTAAAAGCATTTTAAAAACTGATTTTAAAAGCATTTTAAAAACTGATTTTAAAAGCATTTTAAAAACTGATTTTAAAAGCATTTTAAAAACTGATTTTAAAAGCATTTTGAAAACTGATTTTATTTTTTATTTTTTTTGAAAGCTGATTTTAAAATAAAAGTAAAAACTGATTTTTAGAAAAAGGTTTGAATACCAAAGACTTGATTTTTTTTTATAAGGCGAAAAATATGATTTTTATATATAGAACTTCGAGATAAAAATATGATTCTTATATATAGAACTTCGAAAGAAAAACATAGTTTTTATGTTTTGAACTTCGAAAGAAAAACATAGTTTTTATGTTTTGAACTTCGAAAGAAAAATATAGTTTTTATGTTTTGAACTTCGAAAGAAAAATATAGTTTTTATGTTTTGAACTTCGAAAGAAAATATAGTTTTTATGTTTTGAACTTCGAAAGAAAACATAGTTTTTATGTTTTGAACTTCGAAAGAAAAATATAGTTTTTATGTTTTGAACTTCGAAAGAAAATATAGTTTTTATGTTTTGAACTTTGAAAGAAAATATAGTTTTTATGTTTTGAACTTCGAAAGAAAACATAGTTTTTATGTTTTGAACTTCGAAAGAAAAATATAGTTTTTATGTTTTGAACTTCGAAAGAAAAATATAGTTTTTATGTTTTGAACTTCGAAAGAAAATATAGTTTTTATGTTTTGAACTTCGAAAGAAAATATAGTTTTTATGTTTTGAACTTCGAAAGAAAATAGAATTTTTATATATTGAATAACATAGTAAAAATTCGATTTTTATATATATTGAATAGCGAAGTAAAAATGTGATTTTTACGTATGTAGTGAAAGCAGCAACGAAGGTGACAAAAAAAGGCGAAACGACGAAGACTTCTGCAAAGGAGTGCCGTGGAGCTAGGATAGCTAATCTGTGAGAATTCCTCACCTTTCAATTTATTTTTCTAGTTATATATATATATACTAGGATGCAGACGGTGCTTAGTAGCACCCGACACAATCGTCCACAGACCATGGACTTGTTTGTTTGATTGTTTGGTGATTGATTGCGATATTGGTTTGAATGTGGTTTGTGATGTGAAAAATCGAATCGATAAATTGGTTAGGATTAGACGTGCGCCGTTATAAGGCGAAGGAGTAAGGCTAGGTTAGACTCTTACTCCAAATTTTGTGGTTTGCATAACGAAATTGATTTGATTGATGTGTGAATGGCGTGGGCCTTCACTAGACCGGGGATAAGGCTAGGCCTCGTCCCGTTTCTAGTATCGTGCCGTTATGCCGCCGAAATTTTCTAAAATATGTTAGAAAATAAAAATATCATTTTATTGTGTAAATGAATAATAGAAATTCATATGTTGGAATAAAATGTTTTATCGTTAAAAATATAATTTTTAACGTGAGAATGAATATAGTGAAAGTGAATAAAATAAAATATTCATTTACAAACCAGATGGTTTGTTTATGTACACCTATTTGAAGGACATTGATTGGGTCGATAAATTTTACACATCGCCCAACTGCACAACTAAAATCTGTGTTTGATTGTTTGAAACCCCACACGGGTGTTGGGATGAAATATGAATTTCACTCATCCTGATTGACTAAATATGTCGATCGATTGATTGACAAGCTGTTATAAGCGTTGAATATCTATATTTGATGCTTATACAGTGTAGTGCACTTTGGTTGATGGTTGATGGTTGATTATTTTCAATGTTATTATATACATGTGTTGTATGAAAATCCATATAATTAATTTTATATGGTAATTGATTGGGCCTCATTCCAATCGTGAAAATAAAGAATATTTTGATAATAACAAATATTTTGATAATAGGAAATATTTGAAATAGAATATTTGAAATAGAATATTTGAAAATAGAAATTTATGAATCCGTGTTGATTAGATTGACGCCATTTTGACGTAAACGATATTTATATCGATTTTATTCATTTTAAAATGAATATTAAAAAGTAATTTTGAAATCGACGATTTCGAAATGAATTGAATTGAAAACGATTTCGAAATGAATTGAATTGAAAACGATTTCGAAATGAATTGAATTGAAAACGATTTCGAAATGAATTGAATTGAAAACGATTTCGAAATGAATTGAATTGAAAATGATTTCGAAATGAATTGAATTGAAAACGATTTCGAAATGAATTGAATTGAAAACAATTTCGAAATGAATTGAATTGAAAACGATTTCGAATTGAATTGAAAGTGAATTGAAATGAATTCAAATTGAATTGAAATTTGAATTGAATAGAAATGAATTTTAAAACGAATTTATAAAGAAGAATTCAATTTTGATTTGAATTGAGAAGGAAGTTGAAATTGTTTTTGAAACGAATTCAAAACTATTTATATAATTCGTTTTAAACAGAAATCGACGAAATATATATTATATATATTATATAATGGCCTGAATAGAACGCGCCGCGCCGCGGCAGTTCGTGAATTTCGACCATTTATTTCAAACGGACATTACGGGGGATCCGACCGTCGGATTCTCCTAAAACCGGAACCGTTGGGTTCGTATCGAAAAGAGCTTTCTAATGAAGGTTAGAAATTTGAAATCTAACGGTTGGATTTGGAGATACGTCCAAATCAAATTCGAAAAAGGTCGCTGTAAGTGCAGTTCGATGACCGTTGATGGAAATCGACTGTACGGGCCCTGATAAAATTATTAAAAATAGTAATAATTTGTGTAAAATCATAAGAAATGATTTGTGAAGAATTGGGATGAAAAATTCCATATTTGAAAAGATAAAAATAGATTTTTATCGAAATGAACTAGTTTTGAACTAGAATTATAATTCTATTTATTTTTAAATAAATAAATTGAATTTGAAATGGTTTTGAAAATAACCAAAATTTCCAATGATTGCATTGGAGTGGATTTGAATCGAAATTGTCTTCGGAATATTTCGATGTTGGAATTCGTGATTATACAGGTGTGGTTATGGAAATTTGAAAGATATATATTTATATCGTTATTTCCAATACGACATTTGTCAATCGTGGAATTCGATATTGAATATAAGCCGATATATTTTCTATTCAGAGCCTTGTATTGAATATCGAATGTGATTTGGGTTTGTCGTGAATGGTGTCTTCACTAACACTGTTCTTGAACCCAGTTGAGAAAAGATTAAATCTTTTTATTTAGATTTAATGAAGTGTACCAATTAAATAATATTTAATTGGAATTGAATTGATATTGATTTTTGGGTTTATCGTGAACAGTGTTTTAAATAACACTCGTTCTTTAACCCGATAATTAATGGAAATTGATATTTGGGTTTATCGTGAACCGTGTTTTAAATGACACTGATTCTTTAACCCAGTCGAAGATTAAAACTAAGTGGAGTTTTAATGAATCTTTAATTAGATTGAAATGATCGAAAGTGGAGTATCACCAGTTTTGCTCCAGGCGATAGTTAAATCTTTAATTAGATTTGAACGTGAAATGGTAATTGAATTTACCGATAACACCGTGGTGTTAGATATGAAGTATTACCAGTTTTACTTCATGGGATGAATAGGTTGGGATTGGGAAATTAAAACAAATGATTACTTCGGTAAGGTTCGCTAATCCCGACTAGTTTGAATTGATATTCAAAAATGGATTAAAGAATAAATTCAAGGAATTTATCTTTGATAAAATTAATGGGAATCTTTCCCTATGAATGTGAAATTTAGAAACTAACTGTCGGTTAGCCAAGCAGAATGGTTTTCTGGATATTGATCTGATGTTGGTTTCGGCCTTCGGGGTTAATATTTGGGAAATTATTCTCTTGATTAATTTACTGTCAGTGACTAATGAATTGGAATGAGGCGTATGTTGTGTTTGTGTAACACTTATTTAAATATACGCGAGTTATTCGGAAAGACCGGATTTATCCCATTCTGAATAACTGATACGACGATAAGTCGAAGATGAAGACGATGGTCGAAGACCGGAGGTCTTCACGTCGTTTGGGTGATAACTGATGATCTTGATTGGGCTGTACACCCAAGAAGATGGAAACAGTTAGTGATCGTCCAGACGTACTTGGAGATCGATGGATATGCGGGGTACTAGGTGCCTCCGGTTTCGTTCAGGCCCAGAACGGACTTGTAAATGGACTGTGTGTCTGACATTGGATTTCATTCTGTGTGACTGATATCGGTTGCATAGAGTGGTTTGCCTGTGTGGCATGCTAAGATGCAAATGATCAAGGCTTCTGTTGAAAAGCAAAGTCTTGTGGTGATGATCAAAGCACGGCCTTTGTGGCGTAGCTTTGTGTAACGTTTACTTCGCGAGTTTCACACCCGGTATGAACCAAAAACGGGAGGGACATCAGGGAGGACTTGCGTTTCTTTCTAGCTAGAAGTGGCGTCAGTGGTTTTACACGCCCTGACGAGTTTGACTTATGTGGTTGTTGCGGTTGCGAGGCGCCTCGGTTATATCGGTTTCGGCCGAATGCATTCTGGCCGGCTGACGGACCAGACTTACACCCCATAGGGTGGGGGGACGTATTGTTCAGGCATAATAATCCACTCCGTGTGGACCGGCCCTGACGATCTAAAGGGTTGATGCGTTCTGATCCTGTGGCTCGGGCTAGAGAGTCACGAATCGGTTGAGGACTATCTTTTGCCTCGGTTCATAGACGGAAATCCAATTTCCAAATACGTGACATTTGCGGTTTTATTTGTAAACCTATATATGGCGACATGATATATGGTACCCATGCCGCCTATGATTGATACTTATGATTTGAAGTTGTTTTATACACTATGCACTTATATAGTATCAAATGATTTGTTTTAAACGTATCAAGCATTCTTTGGCTGTTATAAGGGAAAACCCTATCCTCGACTGCGTTGCATTGTGTGATGGGACCTGGGTCTTATAACAGCTTCATTTCTCTTTATTTAGCATTGCGCTGTTTGTTTTATGCACTGGTATTCTTGGGAGGAAACCCGTTCCGTGTTATACGGCGTGGTCCCTTGATTTACCTAATGATTTAAAATAAAGATTAATAACTGTTTTAGTTCTCACACCAGTCACATGACTGACCTGGAGTTTATTGTTTTAACCTAAACTCTGGGTGCCCTTATTTTGACACGGGCAGCTAGTAGTTTTGGTTGTGCAGATTTATATTCACAGGATCCTGGTTTACAGCTGGAACGATATCCGGAAAGCTTTGTATCCGTATATCTACTTCTAGTTGTCTATTGTATTATTTTCCGCTGCTATGTATTTAAATGTAATTTAAATCTCTGATATTTTTGTGTAATATTCATTTATACTCTGTATATTCTTGTAATCTGATGCATTGTTGTAATATACAATGAAACGTTCTTTTATATGCGTTCTGTTGTGGTTTGTTCTCGAACTATCCGACGCTTTCCTTTAAGGGGAAGTTACGGGTCTTTACAGTTGGTATCAGAGCTTTGGTTTACAAAGCTAGAGAACAAGACACATTAGAACCATACGAAAGAATTCATCAGATATTGGATTAGTAATATCCAATTAGAATGACTCGTTAGAGATGGGATCAGTAGTATCCTAGAACGAGTGTAAAGAGTATATTTTTAAAAAGAAAACGATTTTTGTTTTGAAAATTTAAATCAATTATTCGTATTTGATTATTTATTTTATATTGATTAGGACAATCCAAAATATAAAGATTTTTGCGTATGCGCCTAGCTAGCGTGTATTCGAAGTTTTGATATATTGGATAGATATAGAATTACACTCTAATCGCCCGGAGATGATTTTGATGATGGAGCTCCATCATTAGAATTTATATTCGAGTGACGAACGTGTAATATCTATATACTTCCTATTGACTGGTGTGAGAACCAAAATTAGATAGGGCTAATTGTTGTGATTTGGCATCAAAAACAGGATTTTTGTATATATATCAAAATTATGAATTTGAAACGTTAATCCACTAATTGATTGATGTTTGTGTCGTTTGTTTAATTGTTTGATAATTTTGAACTAGTATGCCTAATTTGATCGAATATTGAATTGTATTGAAAATTGGTCGCATTTGCTTGCATATACATATATATCATTGAACAGGTCATAGCAAGGAGGCTAGAGCCAGAGAATAAAATTTGTTTGCCCGACAAATAGGTACATGTTTACTACATAATTTCCTGTTTTGTTTGGGTGATGATGATTTTGTGAGCCTATTGGCTAGCCGCTTGGCTTTTTCTTTTTCTTTTTGAGATCTGAAGGACCGGGGAAGCTATTTGAAATTCCCCGATGCTCCCGGTGCAGGGGAGGTTATGGCGAAATTTTTCGAAAATTTAGGGTGTTAGCCAAATTTTTGAAATTTTGAAAATTCTCAGAAACTAAAGAGTAGGAGAATGGAAGCCAGATCGATCGTAGGGCTGAATAATCAAACCACTTTCGACTTTGTTCCTTTTCGGGGACGAAAAGTTTTAAGTGGGGGAGATTGTAACAACCCGCAAATTCTGGGCCAGTTTAAAATTTTTATTTTGGCAATTTTAGCGAATTTTGAATATTTAAAATAGATTATTTTAAATAATATCGACGTGAAATTTATTTTGAATAGAATTCGACGTATATATTTATATACGTCGTCGTTAGAATATAAATATTTATATATAATTATAAATAGAATTGAAAATGGCGCGGTAGTTCGAAAATTCGATTTCTAATTTCAAATGAATATACAGAATTCAATATAAGTCAGAATTGAACGAAACAAGAAATATTTGAATCTGTATAACTATATCTTTGTAACGAAGTTAACAAACTGAGATTTCATTTTAGAAATGATAAGATATGTCCAGTTTAAAATTAGAAATAGTCGCTGTGGAATTTATATATATTTATATATATATAAGGCCCTTAAAAATAGCAATTTTGCAAACGACCTCGGATTTCGATGAAACCAGTTTTGTTAGGTCCGTGATGTCGAATTATTGCTAGGTTCCAAATTTCATAATTTTTCGAATCAATATGTGAGCGTGGCAAAGGAAAACGTGTTTTGACCATTTCAGTTGATTTTAATCGACTGGAAATTGGCCATTTTTCCAACGGTCTCAGAATTCGACGAAACTAGTTTTGTTAAGACCGTATCGTCAATACGAAACTAGAAAATATTTTTCTGCAATTTATAGAGTTAGTATGTGACCCCGGTAATTGGAAATGTACGTTTAAAATTCAATATAGCGATTTAAGTGTAAATTTAACAGAAACTTATTCAAACAGTCGAATCAGCCTACGTGGCATATCCCATTGTGTTCGGAATGGGGGTAAAACGCTATGGGCGACAGGCGGTGGGCCTCGTTCCGAGGTCGTATGAAAAAGTCATCTTTAGGGTGAATTAAATAATTAAATTAAATAAATAAAAAAAAAACGTTCTCTCCCCCATTTACCCCCTGCCCCCCCCCCCCCCCCCCCCCCCGATGTATCAGGAGATCATTCAAGAAAAAAAAAAAGAAGAGAACGAGAAGGACGGAGGGGCGGAGCGGCCTCCTCCACCGCCGCTGCCACCGCTGAAGGCGGCGCCCTCCGCCAGGCCCTCTCTCCTCCCCCTCGCGACTCTTTCCTCCTCCCTCCTCCACGCGAGGACAGCGAGCGCCCCCCCGAACCCTAGAACCGCCCGACGCGAGCTCCTCCGACCAGGCGAGCTCCTCCGACCAGGCCCCTCGCGTCAGCCCCCCTGTAAGTTTTTAATTTATTTATTTTACTTTTATTTTTATTTAAAGCATTTTAAAAACTGATTTTAAAAGCATTTTAAAAACTGATTTTAAAAGCATTTTAAAAACTGATTTTAAAAGCATTTTAAAAACTGATTTTAAAAGCATTTTAAAAACTGATTTTAAAAGCATTTTAAAAACTGATTTTAAAAGCATTTTAAAAACTGATTTTAAAAGCATTTTGAAAACTGATTTTTTTTTTTTTTTTTTGAAAGCTGATTTTAAAATAAAAGTAAAAACTGATTTTTAGAAAAAGGTTTGAATACCAAAGACTTGATTTTTTTTTATAAGGCGAAAAATATGATTTTTATATATAGAACTTCGAGATAAAAATATGATTCTTATATATAGAACTTCGAAAGAAAAACATAGTTTTTATGTTTTGAACTTCGAAAGAAAAACATAGTTTTTATGTTTTGAACTTCGAAAGAAAAATATAGTTTTTATGTTTTGAACTTCGAAAGAAAAATATAGTTTTTATGTTTTGAACTTCGAAAGAAAATATAGTTTTTATGTTTTGAACTTCGAAAGAAAACATAGTTTTTATGTTTTGAACTTCGAAAGAAAAATATAGTTTTTATGTTTTGAACTTCGAAAGAAAATATAGTTTTTATGTTTTGAACTTCGAAAGAAAATATAGTTTTTATGTTTTGAACTTCGAAAGAAAACATAGTTTTTATGTTTTGAACTTCGAAAGAAAAATATAGTTTTTATGTTTTGAACTTCGAAAGAAAAATATAGTTTTTATGTTTTGAACTTCGAAAGAAAATATAGTTTTTATGTTTTAAACTTCGAAAGAAAATATAGTTTTTATGTTTTGAACTTCGAAAGAAAATAGAATTTTTATACATTGAATAACATAGTAAAAATTCGATTTTTATATATATTGAATAGCGAAGTAAAAATGTGATTTTTACGTATGTAGTGAAAGCAGCAACGAAGGTGACAAAAAAAGGCGAAACGACGAAGACTTCTGCAAAGGAGTGCCGTGGAGCTAGGATAGCTAATCTGTGAGAATTCCTCACCTTTCAATTTATTTTTCTAGTTATATATATATATATACTAGGATGCAGACGGTGCTTAGTAGCACCCGACACAATCGTCCACAGACCATGGACTTGTTTGTTTGATTGTTTGGTGATTGATTGCGATATTGGTTTGAATGTGGTTTGTGATGTGAAAAATCGAATCGATAAATTGGTTAGGATTAGACGTGCGCCGTTATAAGGCGAAGGAGTAAGGCTAGGTTAGACTCTTACTCCAAATTTTGTGGTTTGCATAACGAAATTGATTTGATTGATGTGTGAATGGCGTGGGCCTTCACTAGACCGGGGATAAGGCTAGGCCTCGTCCCGTTTCTAGTATCGTGCCGTTATGCCGCCGAAATTTTCTAAAATATGTTAGAAAATAAAAATATCATTTTATTGTGTAAATGAATAATAGAAATTCATATGTTGGAATAAAATGTTTTATCGTTAAAAATATAATTTTTAACGTGAGAATGAATATAGTGAAAGTGAATAAAATAAAATATTCATTTACAAACCAGATGGTTTGTTTATGTACACCTATTTGAAGGACATTGATTGGGTCGATAAATTTTACACATCGCCCAACTGCACAACTAAAATCTGTGTTTGATTGTTTGAAACCCCACACGGGTGTTGGGATGAAATATGAATTTCACTCATCCTGATTGACTAAATATGTCGATCGATTGATTGACAAGCTGTTATAAGCGTTGAATATCTATATTTGATGCTTATACAGTGTAGTGCACTTTGGTTGATGGTTGATGGTTGATTATTTTCAATGTTATTATATACATGTGTTGTATGAAAATCCATATAATTAATTTTATATGGTAATTGATTGGGCCTCATTCCAATCGTGAAAATAAAGAATATTTTGATAATAACAAATATTTTGATAATAGGAAATATTTGAAATAGAATATTTGAAAATAGAAATTTATGAATCCGTGTTGATTAGATTGACGCCATTTTGACGTAAACGATATTTATATCGATTTTATTCATTTTAAAATGAATATTAAAAAGTAATTTTGAAATCGACGATTTCGAAATGAATTGAATTGAAAACGATTTCGAAATGAATTGAATTGAAAACGATTTCGAAATGAATTGAATTGAAAACGATTTCGAAATGAATTGAATTGAAAACGATTTCGAAATGAATTGAATTGAAAACGATTTCGAAATGAATTGAATTGAAAACGATTTCGAAATGAATTGAATTGAAAACGATTTCGAAATGAATTGAATTGAAAACGATTTCGAATTGAATTGAAAGTGAATTGAAATGAATTCAAATTGAATTGAAATTTGAATTGAATAGAAATGAATTTTAAAACGAATTTATAAAGAAGAATTCAATTTTGATTTGAATTGAGAAGGAAGTTGAAATTGTTTTTGAAACGAATTCAAAACTATTTATATAATTCGTTTTAAACAGAAATCGACGAAATATATATTATATATATTATATAATGGCCTGAATAGAACGCGCCGCGCCGCGGCAGTTCGTGAATTTCGACCATTTATTTCAAACGGACATTACGGGAGATCCGACCGTCGGATTCTCCTAAAACCGGAACCGTTGGGTTCGTATCGAAAAGAGCTTTCTAATGAAGGTTAGAAATTTGAAATCTAACGGTTGGATTTGGAGATACGTCCAAATCAAATTCGAAAAAGGTCGCTGTAAGTGCAGTTCGATGACCGTTGATGGAAATCGACTGTACGGGCCCTGATAAAATTATTAAAAATAGTAATAATTTGTGTAAAATCATAAGAAATGATTTGTGAAGAATTGGGATGAAAAATTCCATATTTGAAAAGATAAAAATAGATTTTTATCGAAATGAACTAGTTTTGAACTAGAATTATAATTCTATTTATTTTTAAATAAATAAATTGAATTTGAAATGGTTTTGAAAATAACCAAAATTTCCAATGATTGCATTGGAGTGGATTTGAATCGAAATTGTCTTCGGAATATTTCGATGTTGGAATTCGTGATTATACAGGTGTGGTTATGGAAATTTGAAAGATATATATTTATATCGTTATTTCCAATACGACATTTGTCAATCGTGGAATTCGATATTGAATATAAGCCGATATATTTTCTATTCAGAGCCTTGTATTGAATATCGAATGTGATTTGGGTTTGTCGTGAATGGTGTCTTCACTAACACTGTTCTTGAACCCAGTTGAGAAAAGATTAAATCTTTTTATTTAGATTTAATGAAGTGTACCAATTAAATAATATTTAATTGGAATTGAATTGATATTGATTTTTGGGTTTATCGTGAACAGTGTTTTAAATAACACTCGTTCTTTAACCCGATAATTAATGGAAATTGATATTTGGGTTTATCGTGAACCGTGTTTTAAATGACACTGATTCTTTAACCCAGTCGAAGATTAAAACTAAGTGGAGTTTTAATGAATCTTTAATTAGATTGAAATGATCGAAAGTGGAGTATCACCAGTTTTGCTCCAGGCGATAGTTAAATCTTTAATTAGATTTGAACGTGAAATGGTAATTGAATTTACCGATAACACCGTGGTGTTAGATATGAAGTATTACCAGTTTTACTTCATGGGATGAATAGGTTGGGATTGGGAAATTAAAACAAATGATTACTTCGGTAAGGTTCGCTAATCCCGACTAGTTTGAATTGATATTCAAAAATGGATTAAAGAATAAATTCAAGGAATTTATCTTTGATAAAATTAATGGGAATCTTTCCCTATGAATGTGAAATTTAGAAACTAACTGTCGGTTAGCCAAGCAGAATGGTTTTCTGGATATTGATCTGATGTTGGTTTCGGCCTTCGGGGTTAATATTTGGGAAATTATTCTCTTGATTAATTTACTGTCAGTGACTAATGAATTGGAATGAGGCGTATGTTGTGTTTGTGTAACACTTATTTAAATATACGCGAGTTATTCGGAAAGACCGGGTTTATCCCATTCTGAATAACTGATACGACGATAAGTCGAAGATGAAGACGATGGTCGAAGACCGGAGGTCTTCACGTCGTTTGGGTGATAACTGATGATCTTGATTGGGCTGTACACCCAAGAAGATGGAAACAGTTAGTGATCGTCCAGACATACTTGGAGATCGATGGATATGCGGGGTACTAGGTGCCTCCGGTTTCGTTCAGGCCCAGAACGGACTTGTAAATGGACTGTGTGTCTGACATTGGATTTCATTCTGTGTGACTGATATCGGTTGCATAGAGTGGTTTGCCTGTGTGGCATGCTAAGATGCAAATGATCAAGGCTTCTGTTGAAAAGCAAAGTCTTGTGGTGATGATCAAAGCACGGCCTTTGTGGCGTAGCTTTGTGTAACGTTTACTTCGCGAGTTTCACACCCGGTATGAACCAAAAACGGGAGGGACATCAGGGAGGACTTGCGTTTCTTTCTAGCTAGAAGTGGCGTCAGTGGTTTTACACGCCCTGACGAGTTTGACTTATGTGGTTGTTGCGGTTGCGAGGCGCCTCGGTTATATCGGTTTCGGCCGAATGCATTCTGGTCGGCTGACGGACCAGACTTACACCCCATAGGGTGGGGGGACGTATTGTTCAGGCATAATAATCCACTCCGTGTGGACCGGCCCTGACGATCTAAAGGGTTGATGCGTTCTGATCCTGTGGCTCGGGCTAGAGAGTCACGAATCGGTTGAGGACTATCTTTTGCCTCGGTTCATAGACGGAAATCCAATTTCCAAATACGTGACATTTGCGGTTTTATTTGTAAACCTATATATGGCGACATGATATATGGTACCCATGCCGCCTATGATTGATACTTATGATTTGAAGTTGTTTTATACACTATGCACTTATATAGTATCAAATGATTTGTTTTAAACGTATCAAGCATTCTTTGGCTGTTATAAGGGAAAACCCTATCCTCGACTGCGTTGCATTGTGTGATGGGACCTGGGTCTTATAACAGCTTCATTTCTCTTTATTTAGCATTGCGCTGTTTGTTTTATGCACTGGTATTCTTGGGAGGAAACCCGTTCCGTGTTATACGGCGTGGTCCCTTGATTTACCTAATGATTTAAAATAAAGATTAATAACTGTTTTAGTTCTCACACCAGTCACATGACTGACCTGGAGTTTATTGTTTTAACCTAAACTCTGGGTGCCCTTATTTTGACACGGGCAGCTAGTAGTTTTGGTTTTGCAGATTTATATTCACAGGATCCTGGTTTACAGCTGGAACGATATCCGGAAAGCTTTGTATCCGTATATCTACTTCTAGTTGTCTATTGTATTATTTTCCGCTGCTATGTATTTAAATGTAATTTAAATCTCTGATATTTCTGTGTAATATTCATTTATACTCTGTATATTCTTGTAATCTGATGCATTGTTGTAATATACAATGAAACGTTCTTTTATATGCGTTCTGTTGTGGTTTGTTCTCGAACTATCCGACGCTTTCCTTTAAGGGGAAGCTACGGGTCTTTACAGTTGGTATCAGAGCTTTGGTTTACAAAGCTAGAGAACAAGACACATTAGAACCATACGAAAGAATTCATCAGATATTGGATTAGTAATATCCAATTAGAATGACTCGTTAGAGATGGGATCAGTAGTATCCTAGAACGAGTGTAAAGAGTATATTTTTAAAAAGAAAACGATTTTTGTTTTGAAAATTTAAATCAATTATTCGTATTTGATTATTTATTTTATATTGATTAGGACAATCCAAAATATAAAGATTTTTGCGTATGCGCCTAGCTAGCGTGTATTCGAAGTTTTGATATATTGGATAGATATAGAATTACACTCTAATCGCCCGGAGATGATTTTGATGATGGAGCTCCATCATTAGAATTTATATTCGAGTGACGAACGTGTAATATCTATATACTTCCTATTGACTGGTGTAAGAACCAAAATTAGATAGGGCTAATTGTTGTGATTTGGCATCAAAAACAGGATTTTTGTATATATATCAAAATTATGAATTTGAAACGTTAATCCACTAATTGATTGATGTTTGTGTCGTTTGTTTAATTGTTTGATAATTTTGAACTAGTATGCCTAATTTGATCGAATATTGAATTGTATTGAAAATTGGTCGCATTTGCTTGCATATACATATATATCATTGAACAGGTCATAGCAAGGAGGCTAGAGCCAGAGAATAAAATTTGTTTGCCCGACAAATAGGTACATGTTTACTACATAATTTCCTGTTTTGTTTGGGTGATGATGATTTTGTGAGCCTATTGGCTAGCCGCTTGGCTTTTTCTTTTTCTTTTTGAGATCTGAAGGACCGGGGAAGCTATTTGAAATTCCCCGATGCTCCCGGTGCAGGGGAGGTTATGGCGAAATTTTTCGAAAATTTAGGGTGTTAGCCAAATTTTTGAAATTTTGAAAATTCTCAGAAACTAAAGAGTAGGAGAATGGAAGCCAGATCGATCGTAGGGCTGAATAATCAAACCACTTTCGACTTTGTTCCTTTTCGGGGACGAAAAGTTTTAAGTGGGGGAGATTGTAACAACCCGCAAATTCTGGGCCAGTTTAAAATTTTTATTTTGGCAATTTTAGCGAATTTTGAATATTTAAAATAGATTATTTTAAATAATATCGACGTGAAATTTATTTTGAATAGAATTCGACGTATATATTTATATACGTCGTCGTTAGAATATAAATATTTATATATAATTATAAATAGAATTGAAAATGGCGCGGTAGTTCGAAAATTCGATTTCTAATTTCAAATGAATATACAGAATTCAATATAAGTCAGAATTGAACGAAACAAGAAATATTTGAATCTATATAACTATATCTTTGTAACGAAGTTAACAAACTGAGATTTCATTTTAGAAATGATAAGATATGTCCAGTTTAAAATTAGAAATAGTCGCTGTGGAATTTATATATATTTATATATATATAAGGCCCTTAAAAATAGCAATTTTGCAAACGACCTCGGATTTCGATGAAACCAGTTTTGTTAGGTCCGTGATGTCGAATTATTGCTAGGTTCCAAATTTCATAATTTTTCGAATCAATATGTGAGCGTGGCAAAGGAAAACGTGTTTTGACCATTTCAGTTGATTTTAATCGACTGGAAATTGGCCATTTTTCCAACGGTCTCAGAATTCGACGAAACTAGTTTTGTTAAGACCGTATCGTCAATACGAAACTAGAAAATATTTTTCTGCAATTTATAGAGTTAGTATGTGACCCCGGTAATTGGAAATGTACGTTTAAAATTCAATATAGCGATTTAAGTGTAAATTTAACAGAAACTTATTCAAACAGTCGAATCAGCCTACGTGGCATATCCCATTGTGTTCGGAATGGGGGTAAAACGCTATGGGCGACAGGCGGTGGGCCTCGTTCCGAGGTCGTATGAAAAAGTCATCTTTAGGGTGAATTAAATAATTAAATTAAATAAAAAAAAAAAAAACGTTCTCTCCCCCATTTACCCCCTGCCCCCCCCCCCGATGTATCAGGAGATCATTCAAGAAAAAAAAAAAAAAAAGAAGAGAACGAGAAGGACGGAGGGGCGGAGCGGCCTCCTCCACCGCCGCTGCCACCGCTGAAGGCGGCGCCCTCCGCCAGGCCCTCTCTCCTCCCCCTCGCGACTCTTTCCTCCTCCCTCCTCCACGCGAGGACAGCGAGCGCCCCCCCGAACCCTAGAACCGCCCGACGCGAGCTCCTCCGACCAGGCGAGCTCCTCCGACCAGGCCCCTCGCGTCAGCACCCCTGTAAGTTTTTAATTTATTTATTTTACTTTTATTTTTATTTAAAGCATTTTAAAAACTGATTTTAAAAGCATTTTAAAAACTGATTTTAAAAGCATTTTAAAAACTGATTTTAAAAGCATTTTAAAAACTGATTTTAAAAGCATTTTGAAAACTGATTTTTTTTTATTTTTTTTTGAAAGCTGATTTTAAAATAAAAGTAAAAACTGATTTTTAGAAAAAGGTTTGAATACCAAAGACTTGATTTTTTTTTATAAGGCGAAAAATATGATTTTTATATATAGAACTTCGAGATAAAAATATGATTCTTATATATAGAACTTCGAAAGAAAAACATAGTTTTTATGTTTTGAACTTCGAAAGAAAAACATAGTTTTTATGTTTTGAACTTCGAAAGAAAAATATAGTTTTTATGTTTTGAACTTCGAAAGAAAAATATAGTTTTTATGTTTTGAACTTCGAAAGAAAATATAGTTTTTATGTTTTGAACTTCGAAAGAAAACATAGTTTTTATGTTTTGAACTTCGAAAGAAAAATATAGTTTTTATGTTTTGAACTTCGAAAGAAAATATAGTTTTTATGTTTTGAACTTCGAAAGAAAATATAGTTTTTATGTTTTGAACTTCGAAAGAAAACATAGTTTTTATGTTTTGAACTTCGAAAGAAAAATATAGTTTTTATGTTTTGAACTTCGAAAGAAAAATATAGTTTTTATGTTTTGAACTTCGAAAGAAAATATAGTTTTTATGTTTTGAACTTCGAAAGAAAATATAGTTTTTATGTTTTGAACTTCGAAAGAAAATAGAATTTTTATATATTGAATAACATAGTAAAAATTCGATTTTTATATATATTGAATAGCGAAGTAAAAATGTGATTTTTACGTATGTAGTGAAAGCAGCAACGAAGGTGACAAAAAAAGGCGAAACGACGAAGACTTCTGCAAAGGAGTGCCGTGGAGCTAGGATAGCTAATCTGTGAGAATTCCTCACCTTTCAATTTATTTTTCTAGTTATATATATATATACTAGGATGCAGACGGTGCTTAGTAGCACCCGACACAATCGTCCACAGACCATGGACTTGTTTGTTTGATTGTTTGGTGATTGATTGCGATATTGGTTTGAATGTGGTTTGTGATGTGAAAAATCGAATCGATAAATTGGTTAGGATTAGACGTGCGCCGTTATAAGGCGAAGGAGTAAGGCTAGGTTAGACTCTTACTCCAAATTTTGTGGTTTGCATAACGAAATTGATTTGATTGATGTGTGAATGGCGTGGGCCTTCACTAGACCGGGGATAAGGCTAGGCCTCGTCCCGTTTCTAGTATCGTGCCGTTATGCCGCCGAAATTTTCTAAAATATGTTAGAAAATAAAAATATCATTTTATTGTGTAAATGAATAATAGAAATTCATATGTTGGAATAAAATGTTTTATCGTTAAAAATATAATTTTTAACGTGAGAATGAATATAGTGAAAGTGAATAAAATAAAATATTCATTTACAAACCAGATGGTTTGTTTATGTACACCTATTTGAAGGACATTGATTGGGTCGATAAATTTTACACATCGCCCAACTGCACAACTAAAATCTGTGTTTGATTGTTTGAAACCCCACACGGGTGTTGGGATGAAATATGAATTTCACTCATCCTGATTGACTAAATATGTCGATCGATTGATTGACAAGCTGTTATAAGCGTTGAATATCTATATTTGATGCTTATACAGTGTAGTGCACTTTGGTTGATGGTTGATGGTTGATTATTTTCAATGTTATTATATACATGTGTTGTATGAAAATCCATATAATTAATTTTATATGGTAATTGATTGGGCCTCATTCCAATCGTGAAAATAAAGAATATTTTGATAATAACAAATATTTTGATAATAGGAAATATTTGAAATAGAATATTTGAAATAGAATATTTGAAAATAGAAATTTATGAATCCGTGTTGATTAGATTGACGCCATTTTGACGTAAACGATATTTATATCGATTTTATTCATTTTAAAATGAATATTAAAAAGTAATTTTGAAATCGACGATTTCGAAATGAATTGAATTGAAAACGATTTCGAAATGAATTGAATTGAAAACGATTTCGAAATGAATTGAATTGAAAACGATTTCGAAATGAATTGAATTGAAAACGATTTCGAAATGAATTGAATTGAAAACGATTTCGAAATGAATTGAATTGAAAACGATTTCGAAATGAATTGAATTGAAAACGATTTCGAATTGAATTGAAAGTGAATTGAAATGAATTCAAATTGAATTGAAATTTGAATTGAATAGAAATGAATTTTAAAACGAATTTATAAAGAAGAATTCAATTTTGATTTGAATTGAGAAGGAAGTTGAAATTGTTTTTGAAACGAATTCAAAACTATTTATATAATTCGTTTTAAACAGAAATCGACGAAATATATATTATATATATTATATAATGGCCTGAATAGAACGCGCCGCGCCGCGGCAGTTCGTGAATTTCGACCATTTATTTCAAACGGACATTACGGGAGATCCGACCGTCGGATTCTCCTAAAACCGGAACCGTTGGGTTCGTATCGAAAAGAGCTTTCTAATGAAGGTTAGAAATTTGAAATCTAACGGTTGGATTTGGAGATACGTCCAAATCAAATTCGAAAAAGGTCGCTGTAAGTGCAGTTCGATGACCGTTGATGGAAATCGACTGTACGGGCCCTGATAAAATTATTAAAAATAGTAATAATTTGTGTAAAATCATAAGAAATGATTTGTGAAGAATTGGGATGAAAAATTCCATATTTGAAAAGATAAAAATAGATTTTTATCGAAATGAACTAGTTTTGAACTAGAATTATAATTCTATTTATTTTTAAATAAATAAATTGAATTTGAAATGGTTTTGAAAATAACCAAAATTTCCAATGATTGCATTGGAGTGGATTTGAATCGAAATTGTCTTCGGAATATTTCGATGTTGGAATTCGTGATTATACAGGTGTGGTTATGGAAATTTGAAAGATATATATTTATATCGTTATTTCCAATACGACATTTGTCAATCGTGGAATTCGATATTGAATATAAGCCGATATATTTTCTATTCAGAGCCTTGTATTGAATATCGAATGTGATTTGGGTTTGTCGTGAATGGTGTCTTCACTAACACTGTTCTTGAACCCAGTTGAGAAAACATTAAATCTTTTTATTTAGATTTAATGAAGTGTACCAATTAAATAATATTTAATTGGAATTGAATTGATATTGATTTTTGGGTTTATCGTGAACAGTGTTTTAAATAACACTCGTTCTTTAACCCGATAATTAATGGAAATTGATATTTGGGTTTATCGTGAACCGTGTTTTAAATGACACTGATTCTTTAACCCAGTCGAAGATTAAAACTAAGTGGAGTTTTAATGAATCTTTAATTAGATTGAAATGATCGAAAGTGGAGTATCACCAGTTTTGCTCCAGGCGATAGTTAAATCTTTAATTAGATTTGAACGTGAAATGGTAATTGAATTTACCGATAACACCGTGGTGTTAGATATGAAGTATTACCAGTTTTACTTCATGGGATGAATAGGTTGGGATTGGGAAATTAAAACAAATGATTACTTCGGTAAGGTTCGCTAATCCCGACTAGTTTGAATTGATATTCAAAAATGGATTAAAGAATAAATTCAAGGAATTTATCTTTGATAAAATTAATGGGAATCTTTCCCTATGAATGTGAAATTTAGAAACTAACTGTCGGTTAGCCAAGCAGAATGGTTTTCTGGATATTGATCTGATGTTGGTTTCGGCCTTCGGGGTTAATATTTGGGAAATTATTCTCTTGATTAATTTACTGTCAGTGACTAATGAATTGGAATGAGGCGTATGTTGTGTTTGTGTAACACTTATTTAAATATACGCGAGTTATTCGGAAAGACCGGGTTTATCCCATTCTGAATAACTGATACGACGATAAGTCGAAGATGAAGACGATGGTCGAAGACCGGAGGTCTTCACGTCGTTTGGGTGATAACTGATGATCTTGATTGGGCTGTACACCCAAGAAGATGGAAACAGTTAGTGATCGTCCAGACGTACTTGGAGATCGATGGATATGCGGGGTACTAGGTGCCTCCGGTTTCGTTCAGGCCCAGAACGGACTTGTAAATGGACTGTGTGTCTGACATTGGATTTCATTCTGTGTGACTGATATCGGTTGCATAGAGTGGTTTGCCTGTGTGGCATGCTAAGATGCAAATGATCAAGGCTTCTGTTGAAAAGCAAAGTCTTGTGGTGATGATCAAAGCACGGCCTTTGTGGCGTAGCTTTGTGTAACGTTTACTTCGCGAGTTTCACACCCGGTATGAACCAAAAACGGGAGGGACATCAGGGAGGACTTGCGTTTCTTTCTAGCTAGAAGTGGCGTCAGTGGTTTTACACGCCCTGACGAGTTTGACTTATGTGGTTGTTGCGGTTGCGAGGCGCCTCGGTTATATCGGTTTCGGCCGAATGCATTCTGGTCGGCTGACGGACCAGACTTACACCCCATAGGGTGGGGGGACGTATTGTTCAGGCATAATAATCCACTCCGTGTGGACCGGCCCTGACGATCTAAAGGGTTGATGCGTTCTGATCCTGTGGCTCGGGCTAGAGAGTCACGAATCGGTTGAGGACTATCTTTTGCCTCGGTTCATAGACGGAAATCCAATTTCCAAATACGTGACATTTGCGGTTTTATTTGTAAACCTATATATGGCGACATGATATATGGTACCCATGCCGCCTATGATTGATACTTATGATTTGAAGTTGTTTTATACACTATGCACTTATATAGTATCAAATGATTTGTTTTAAACGTATCAAGCATTCTTTGGCTGTTATAAGGGAAAACCCTATCCTCGACTGCGTTGCATTGTGTGATGGGACCTGGGTCTTATAACAGCTTCATTTCTCTTTATTTAGCATTGCGCTGTTTGTTTTATGCACTGGTATTCTTGGGAGGAAACCCGTTCCGTGTTATACGGCGTGGTCCCTTGATTTACCTAATGATTTAAAATAAAGATTAATAACTGTTTTAGTTCTCACACCAGTCACATGACTGACCTGGAGTTTATTGTTTTAACCTAAACTCTGGGTGCCCTTATTTTGACACGGGCAGCTAGTAGTTTTGGTTTTGCAGATTTATATTCACAGGATCCTGGTTTACAGCTGGAACGATATCCGGAAAGCTTTGTATCCGTATATCTACTTCTAGTTGTCTATTGTATTATTTTCCGCTGCTATGTATTTAAATGTAATTTAAATCTCTGATATTTCTGTGTAATATTCATTTATACTCTGTATATTCTTGTAATCTGATGCATTGTTGTAATATACAATGAAACGTTCTTTTATATGCGTTCTGTTGTGGTTTGTTCTCGAACTATCCGACGCTTTCCTTTAAGGGGAAGTTACGGGTCTTTACAATCCATCTACTCATCCATCATCCACAAGCGTCCATTGTCCTTAAAAGGCTTCTAATGCCATATGAACATATGCAGAGTGTGTGTATATGTCTCTTATCTAGTGCAAAATCAGACGGTATACTGATCCAGTTGACCTCCTTAATGCGAATCATGAGAGTGTCATGCGTCCAATTTGTATGCAAATATCTCTAATCATGTAAATACTATATGTGTGCATATTCACTGATCCATATGCAACATCCATATGATAACACATCAAGTTTCAATACATATATAAATACATTCATATGGATATGCAATATGAAAGTGACTGAGTCGATCTAGTGCCTAATGTGTGTATATGCATGCACGAGCAACCACTAGCAAACACTTGCAACCACTTGCAACCATCAATCATAACATGGCTCAAACACATGTTTTCATCCATGGCTTCTACCTAAGGATCGAGGATAGGACCGAGAGGATATACTTAAAAGATAAAGACTAGCATGCAAATAAATATTATAGAAAAAGGAGGAATCAAGGATATACCCTCAAAAAGGGTATGATACGTGTATCTAGTCTTCAGTCTTCTAAGTCGCATCTTCTTTGAGCTTCACTCCACTGTACCTTAACTAATTTAACTTCACGATTGTGAAGCTTCTTGACCTCCATTTCCAAAACCCACTAGTAAAGATAGGACCTCGATCATTTACTATGCTAGAGAGTATCCGATGTTGTCGAACTATCTTTCCAAGATAAACATAAGTTAACCATGATACCAAGTGTATATACTAAGATGATTAAAGGTCTCTCTTCTACTTAGCTTATCCCTCATGTCACAAATCTGAGGGTCGATATCTCTCACGCAAACCATCCTAGTCGAACTTGGCATCCCTCAAGTACAAGCCCCAAAGGCCTAAACCAATATCAGACAAGCACCCAAGGAATACCTCCTCCGAATTTGGATGATCTATGTGAGATGATACTAGCAAAACAACCAAACAATTGAGCACTTAACCGACTCTGGCTATCCTCGCCAATCCTGCTCCAAAACTATCGTTGATCGCATAACTAGCTTTGCATTGTCAACTAGACATATGCGGAAGTCTATCTCAAGTTTTTAGGGGGAAAACTCCTAACCTTAATAAAAAAACATCTGCGTACTCATGGACTACTCCAACGGATTGAAAATCGTCGATAGATACATAAAGTGATTCTAGGTAGCTAAGACAAACAGATCCCTTAGGATCGCACGAAATCTCGAGGGTATTCCCGAGGCAAGTCGAAAGTCTAACTACCCTCCTTTCAAAATTACTAGCTAACCAATCCATGCCTAGAGTCAACCCATAGCCCATGAAACCAAAAACATAAGTATCTCAAATCCTTACAAACCAAAGATAAATGAGCCGAACCACAAATTGGACTTGAGATAATAATGCGATCCTCTATTATACAAGCTCTACGGTGCAGAGACTCAACTATGGAAGCAGATATAAACGAATGCGAAACGCAAAAATCAAAAAGAGTATTATCAGGATGATCAAGAAGAAAAACTAAACTTTTCAACAGAAACCTTACTACCTCTCTTTCAGGTATGCTGGTGGTGAGAGCATGCACTTGCCTTCCGGAAAATCCTGTCTTTTGTTCTTGCCCTTACC
Organism: Allium sativum; assembly: GCA_030737875.1. Taxonomy (NCBI): domain Eukaryota; kingdom Viridiplantae; phylum Streptophyta; class Magnoliopsida; order Asparagales; family Amaryllidaceae; genus Allium; species Allium sativum. The sequence goes on along the minus strand of CM060909.1, from coordinate 747,597,036 downwards.
CTTAATTATACGACCCATTATACCATAATAAAGATACATCCTCTTGTTTTTAGGTTTTACTATTCTTTCCTCCCATCCTTTGTGAATCAAGTCTATATCTATGAGTTCTTCATCCTTGGGTTGTGCTCCTTAACCAAACTCCCTCATTCTCATCTTTTTCATCCTTGTATAACTTGTTGATAGGTCTCTTGAAAGCTTCCTCCATCGCACGGAAAATCCTATAAAGATCGAAAGAAAATTAGCCGTAGGTGAAGCTACTGCGGCTATAGATGGAAGTTGGGCGCTTATTTGCCCTTTGACAAGTGTCGCAGTCTCATCAATCCTACGGAACCATGCCGCGATGAGGTTACCTCCCAGAAAGCCAGGAGCCCAAGAGACTTAGGAAAGAAGGAAACAAGGATTCAAACAGAGGATCAAAAAGATAGTGCATATGGCTTTGGGGAATATGCCATTAAAAACAAAAAATTTCTTTAGAAAATGCTTCTTTTAAAACCGTTTTGAAAATAATTTTTCAAATCTTTTATCTGATCTGGTAACCTTCAGCTCTGATACCAAGTGAAACACCCCACCTCCGTTAAGGTCACTCACAGAGGGAATGCCTTAACTTCGGTGGAGCATTATAGGTAAAAGATGTAGATAAATTACAAGACAAACAAATAAAGCAGTGGAAAATAAAGTCATTTTAAAAACAACTTAATTCAGTCAAGCTTTTACAACAATTTCATCAATCATACTTAAATGTAATACATAGAACTTCTGTCTTGATTTGAAAACTTCCAAGAATAAAAGAAGCATAAAAACAATGATATTCCCCGATAAAGCATGAACCAGCCATAGCAGTGGAAGAGAGAGAGTCCAAAGCGATACACCAACTAATCTTCAAGCTTGGAAGGAGAAGAGGTCCAAGTTAGGCTGAGTTATTCCCTCCCTGACTACCTGGGGGAAACGGAAGAAAAGAGGCGAAAAACAAACTAGGTAGACATAAGTCTGGTAAGTCCAGTGATCTTTCAGCATGCAAACAAGATAAAGGATCATTACATAAATAAACTGAAAATAGGACAATACCATAAAAACAAGGTAACTAAAGACAAGATAAGTGCAAGGTGAACTGAATGCGCTTCTACTTTTTTCTCTGCTTCGCTACTACTCTGTTAATCTGATTTCTATATTTATCTCTGCACCACCTAACTAGTGTCCCAACTAGTAATCTGTATAAAATGATAATTGTGATCCCAACCCCCGTAATTATGGTAGCCTTCAGGTGTACATCTATCATGAGGATTCCACCTCAATCAGCCTAAATGCCATGAACATGTTTGATGTACCCTTACTATCCTATCGATCGGCTCTTCACTTGTATTCATGTTCCATGTGTCTATGCCAATTGGCCCTCTCTTGCGTGTAGATACCTGTGTTGGTCCCACCATAAGGTGTATCAATCCTTATGATAGCGACCTGACACGATTCAAGATGCACAGTGTATAACTAATGGTACCCAGTGCCTGCATTTTCCCACTCCGGAGTATGTGCACGCTCGTAAACCATTGGAACCTACACTGATGTACCCCCTTACCGCTGCTTTGACAGGCTTATAATCATCCCAGTATTCGTGCCCCACCCTGCCTAGTTCAGGGTACCGTGATACATCCATGTGGGTTACTGCTGAAACGGGTCCCCGTTAATAGGGTTTCCTATTGGTTAGGTTTGTGGGCCTATATTTACTAATATTACCCACCAACCCGATATGTACTTAACCCTCCCATCGATTCAAGCATTTTTAATAAACGGTTAAGTTTTGTGGGCCTATATGTACTAATATTACCCACCTACACGAGATGTGCTTAATCCTCCCATCGATTCAAGCATGTTTATTTAATAGTTAAGTTTTATGGGCCTATATTTACTAATATTACCCAACAACCCGATATGTACTTAACCCTTCCACTAATTCAAGCATGTTTATTTAATGGTTAAGTTTTTTGGGCCTATATTTACTAATATTACCCACCAACCCGATATGTACTTAACCCTTCCACTGATTCAAGCATGTTTATTTAATGGTTAAGTTTTGTGGGCCTATATTTACTAATATTACCCACCAACCCGATATGTACTTAACCCTCCCGCACACTACGCCATATTACTTCAGTGTTGTCCGCTCATGTTAACTTAACTCCATCATTCATCATGTCATGTTGGTTAAGCATTTCTTATTAACTTGACCCTCCTTACTTATCATGTTGGATCGGTTAAGTGTTTCCTATTAAATTAACCCCTTCGTTCATCAAGTTATATTGGTTAAGTTTTTAGTGTTAACTTAACCCTGCATATTCATGTTGTTGTATTGGTTAAGTGTCATCAATCAATTCAAGTTAACTTAACCCACCTACGTGTCATGTTACTTTGGTTAAGTGTTGCCTTCTTGTGTTAACTTAACCCTACTACAAATCAAGTTATATTGGTTAAGTGTTGCCCTCTTATTTTAACTTAACCTTTCTGTAACACCCCACGTCCATTAATGTCACTCACAAAGGGAATGCATTAACTTCTATGGAGGTTTTAGGTGAATATAGAACAGTAAAATTTCAACAAGACAGATATAAAATAGTACTTGGAAATTTAAAAACTTTATTTCAATTGCAGCAGAAGTCAAAACATGTTTGATTACATCATAACACCATAATCAAAGTCAAGTACAATATCTATCTTGATAAAACAAGTACATAATCCCATTACATAAATAGCCATTAAAAAGAAAGATAACAAGCTGGACTTTACTTCAGCAGTCCAAGCTTTCCAAGAGATAAGCAATCCAATCAGACTCCACTGGAACTTGGCCCAACCTGAGGACCTGAAGGGAGAAAAGGATGAAAAAGATGGGGGGGGTCAGACATAAAGTCTGGCGAGTATGATAATTCTACAATACTATTATCAAAATAACTGGACTAAGGCATAAGCTGGAAAACAAGGAAATGTCTATGAAAGAGCAGATTAAGGACATAGACAATCGCTAAAGGAAACGTTATAGGCGCTCCTAAATACTAAAGGTTAAACACTATACTGCACCACACCAGTCACCCTAAAGATTGATTCCACTTAGCTTCACTTAGAAACTTTCTTAATGGCTTTACGTACTCCTAGCTGACTACATAGGTGCCGCCTGCCCCTATCTCCACTAGGCGTACCCCACTTTCCATTTTTCGATCGGCTCCCTACTCGTAGATACCCGTGCTGGCCCCACAGTGGGGTGTATCATTCCCCTAAAGTGGCAACCCGATATAACGGCGATGCACGGCTTATACCTACACGATGCAACAACGTCTTACCTACCAGCCCGGGTCCACACACGCATATGAAACCCGTTGGACTTGCGTTGCCACCGCTCCCTGTTTTGGCCTCTTATAGTCAAACCCAGTATGCGTGTCCCGTCCTCGACTTGGGTCGAGCCCACAAAGATACGTTTTGGGATACTGGTTGAAATGGGCCCCCATTATTTCCCACAAGCATTCCATCTAAGCTTGTCCCATTAGTCCATCCACTTAACCCACTTAGTCATGTTCATTTACATGTGTATTTGGTTAAGTCTAATCGTATTTCAAATGCCTCTAAAGGCAACCACTAGATTCCTCAAGCCACCCAAGGCACCTACTTAACCCCCATGTCCCACCTTACATGATTATCTGGCTAAGTATTTCTTAATTCATTAAGGCCATAACCTCATAAAGACCTCTCACATTAGACGGACATTTATGGCAGCTGGATTTGCCGGGCGGGTCCGGGCAGTCTTACACCATAAAAGAGTCTAACCTCGTGTCTTTACAACTGTTATGCTTTAGTTTGGGCCTAGGACCTCTCACATTGGGCCGACATTTGTGACTACTGGATTTGCCGGGCGGGTCCGGGCAGGTTTACGTCACAAACGGGTCCAACCTCGTGTCCTAAGCATTGATTATTATTAATAATCCACTTTCCCCAATTTTAATAATTCCCTACTTGAATTATTAATTAATTCCAAATTTAACAATGTCCATAATTGACTCAATTATGGACATCCATTTAAGGCACGCAAAATCATATCAATTGCACCCCAATTTATTAATTTCCTAATATTACCCCTACCCCACGTTTGAACGTTTATTCGCAAAATGTATGCTAGACCCTATTAGTCTAACTCATAGCATAAAAGAAAATATTCACAACAACAACATATATATGTGACTAAATAAATCATAACAAGGGGTAAAACTTGCATACGTTACAACTTGCATAAGGTTATACATGTCATGGATCTAAGGGTGTCAACTTATTCATAATTCACATAATATGATTTTGATCAAATTTCATAAACTTGTATAGGTCATGTGTGAATCAACATCATTAACAATATGGTTTTATATGGGTACACCTAACTCAATAGGCAAATTCCCAAAAATCAAAATTCATTTAATCATAGATTCATGTATATGGGTACACCTAACTTAATAGGCAAATTCCCATATTCAAGATCCAATTAATTTGTAGATTCATGTATATGGGTACACCTAACCCAATAGGAAAATTCCCATAATCAAGATCTATATAAAAAAAACATAAACTTTAAACATGATCCAATTCGCATAAATACTAACATCATGATTTTACAACTTGTATGATTCAACACAACTTAACATGACATCATTATCATATAACATAAGTATTTCAACATATGTGATAATATGAGATCTACAACATATATAAGATTTACAACATAGCATATCATAATTTGCAACATAGCATGATATGATTTACAACATAGCATAGCATGATTAATCACATATGACATAGCATAGGATTATTTACAACATAATCACTACAACATAACAACATATATATGATAACATAATGGCATAACAAGAGATCCACAACATAATTTACAAATACATAACAATTCATATCACTTTCTTGTGATCCATTCATAACTTAATCAAATTATTTTATAATAATATTGTGAGATTCATCATACTCACAATTTTAAAGAAGAGAAATAGAAAGAGAGAGAGCTTTTGATTTGATTTGAGTAGATTTAGTTTGTAGATTAGTCCTTCTTCTTCTTTAGTTTGTGACGGCTATGCTGAACTCCATGGCAACGGCATGTCGGTAGCTCTCCAATTTTTCTAGTGATTTAGGGTTAGAGTCTACCCACTTATTTATAGATGTTAGGATTCATTAAGGCCATTAGATTTAACCTAGAAATAACCGCAGCCATTCAGACCAGATGGGGTTTATCTTATTGACTCAGCAATGAGTCAGAAGTGACTCAGCAAACACTCAGCAAATTAATAGACTTCTATTCATGTTTACATTAACTGCCCATATATATATAAATATATATATATATATATACACACGCACCTATTCATGAATTCAAGTTAATCCATAATTAACTTATGACCATTTCTACACATTAATTTTCCAATTAATGTCTTAATTCCATTTTTCGCCTTTTAAGGCAATTCACATATCTCAAATTTGTTATATGCCTTTTTAAGGCTATTTCGTGCAAATTCTCAATATTAATTCTTTTAATTTGTGAATATTAGTATTAACAGATATACGGGGTGTTACATTCTCCCCTCCTTAAGGGATTTTGACCCCGAAATCTTCAAGCTTATATCCTTTCATCAACCATCTACTCAATCAACAAACACTGGCATCCATTGTCCTTATAGACTTCTAATGCTTTCATGTTTAAATGCACAGTGTGTGTCTATGTCCGTATCTAATGCAAAATCAGGCGGTCCACTGATTCAGTTGACCTCCTTGATGCAATTCATGATAGTGCCATGCATCCATTATGTATGCAAAAGATCCTAATTGCTTACAAACTACTTCTATATGCGTGCACATCCATTCAACCGAATGCAGCATCTATATGATGGTACAACCATTATACATCCATTATACTAAGTACATTCATTTATGCAATATGCAATATGTAGTGACTGAGCCGATCTAGTGCCTAAAGTGTGTGTATATATGCATCCACGAGCAACCACTAGCAACCACTTGCATCCATTTTGCATCCATCATACATAACATGTCTCAAACACATGTTTCAACCATAGGATTATCCTAACTAAAGGTCAAAGATACTAATGAGAGGACATACTAAAGATAAGATAAGATAAGCTAAGCGATAAAGGAGAAATTAAAAGACATACCCTCAAAAGAAAAGGGTATAGCGAACGCATCTTCCCTTCAGTCTCCCAAGTAGCGTTGCTCTCATCATCTCCCCATTGCACTTTAACTAGTCTGACCTCTCGATTTCTCAACTTTTTGATCTTCGACCCAAGAATGCATGTAGGAGCTCGTCTAATTGTTGCATCACGCTCTATTTCCACCCCTTTAAGCAAGCTCGGCTCTACCACCTCCGCGGTCTTGTGCAAACACTTCCTCAAATGTGATACATGGAATACGTCATGTACTCCACTAAGTTTCTCAGGCAACTCCACCCTATACGCCATCTTCCCAATCCTGTCTTTTATAGGAAACGGCCCTACAAACCTTGGCGGTAATTTCCCAACGGACCCAAAGTGAACAACATTCCGTAGCGGAGACACTTTGATAAAAACCATGTCCCCAATGTCAAACTCAAGATCTGTCCTCCTCTTATCAGCATACGATTTCTGCCTATCTTGTGTTGCTTTCATCCTCCTTCGAATCATATCAATCTTCTCCGAGGTTTCCCTAACCATATCGGGCCCAAGTAGGATTTTATCGGTAGATTCCCACCAACATGTAGGCGAACGGCAAGGCCTTCCATAAAGAGCTTCGAAAGGTGCCATGACAATACTAGACTGAAAGCTATTATTATATGTGAATTCTACCAACGGAAGGTGCTCTTCCCATGTACCCCCAAAGTCTAGGATACAAAGCCTTAAAAGATCCTCTAGAATACGATTCACCATCTCGGTCTGGCCGTCCGTCTGAGGATGATATGCGGTGCTCAAACATAGCTGAGTCCCTACCGCCTCTTGTAAACTCTTCCAAAATTCGCTAGTGAAGATGGGATCACGGTTGCTTACTATACTAGAAGGAATACCGTGCAAACGAACTATCTCTTTAATGTATACAGAAGCCAACCACGGAGCAGTCCTCTTACTTTTCACGGGAATAAAATGGGCACTCTTAGTAAGTCTATCTACTATAACCCAAATCCCCGTATTACCCTTCCTTGATCTTGGTATCCATCCACAAAATCCATTGAGACGCTTTCCCATTTCCATAGTGGAATTTCCAATGGGTGAAGCAACCCACCGGGTTTCTTTTGTTCCGCTTTTACTCATTGGCACACCAAGCATCTAGCGACGTACTCGGCCACATCCTTTTTCATACCGGCCCAAAAGAAAACCCGCTTCATATCTTTGTACATCTTGTCTCCGTCGGGATGAATGGTCATCTTTGAGCGATGAGCATCATCAAGAATGGCCTTCCTTAAGTCTTCGTCTTATGGTACACAAAGTCTATTATCCCTTCGTAACCAACCCTTATCGTCTAGGGTATACCTATGAAGATGGCTAGACGACTCCCCTCCTTTGAGCTTTTCTACTATCTCAACCAACTGGGGGTCGTCTTGTTGTGCCTCACCAACTCGTCCTAGAAGTGTAGGTCTAACCTCCAAGGATGCTAACAAACCAGGTACTAGGTCAACGGAGGGTCTAAAGTCAAACATGGAGATGAATTCTAAGCTTCGTCGTTCAACAAACAACGGACTCAAGGACAACCTTTTCCTACTTAAGGCGTCTGCTACCACATTACCCTTGCCCGGGGTATATGCTATTTCAAAATCGTAGGAGGCTAGGAATTCCATCCACCGTTGCTGCCTTAAATTCAAATCCTTTTGAGAGAATAAGTATTTTAATGATTTGTGGTCAGTGAACAGTTCGAATTTCTCACCAAGAAGATAGTGACGCCAAGACTTAAGCGCGAAAACAATTGCGGCTAACTCAAGGTCATGCGTAGGGTAATTCTTTTCATGAACCCTCAACTGCCTTCCACCATAGGCTATTACTCTTCCCTCTTGCATGAGGACCGCGCCAAGTCCTGTCCCACAAGCATCAGTATAGACGGTAAACGGTTTATTCCCGTCTGGCAGCACTAAGACTGGGGCTGAAGTTAAGGCTCTCTTTAAACGTTGGAACGCATCATCACAATCTTCGTCCCACGTAAAAACCAGGTTCTTCTTCGTTAACCGTGTTAATGGAGCTGATATTTTTGCGAAGTCTTTAATAAACTTCCTATAATAGCCAGCCAACCCCAAGAAACTTCTTACTTCGTTACATTTTTAGGGACCTTCCAATCTTGGATGGCCACCACCTTTGCGGGATCCACTGCTATCCCTTCCTTGGAAACCATGTGCCCTAAGAACCGTACTTCTTTCCTCCAGAAGTGACACTTAGAAAATTTTGCCTTAAGGTTATTCGCTCGAAGGGTTTCCAACACTTCCCTAAGATGTAGGGCATGCTCTTCTTCATTCTTAGAAAAGACTAAGATGTCATCCACAAAGACTACCACGAATTTGTTAAGGTACTCCCTAAACACCCTACTCATCAAATCAACAAAATATGCGGGGGCGTTTGTCAAACCAAAGGGCATCACTAGCCATTCATAGAATCCGTCAGGAGTCCTAAAAGCAGTCTTATCTATACTATCCTCAGCCACTCTCAGTTGATGAAAGCCAGTGGCTAAGTCCAACTGCGAAAAGACTGAGGCGCCAACTAACTGATCAAAGAGATCGTCAATCCTCGGTAGTGGGTGTCGGTTCTTTTTAGTAAGCTTGTTTAGTTCTCTATAGTCCACACAAAGTCTAAGGGACCCATCCGCCTTTGTAGCAAATACTACTGGAGCACCCCACTCTGATATACTACGTCTTATGAACCCCTTCTCAAGCAACTCCTTCACTTGCTTATTGAGTTTCCTCCTTTCACGAGGAGCCATGTGGCGCACTAGCAAAGATACGGGTTTAGCATTATCCACAAGATAAATTTGAAAGTCTATCTCCCGCTTTGGAGGTAAGCCCTTCACCTCCTCAAACACATCCGGATATTCCCGGACCACCTCTACCGTTCGCAGATTCTCTACAGACGCGTCAAGAGATTCAAGATAACTTAGCATAACGGAATTTATGGGACTACAAAAGATGTCGAGAGCATTACCAAGGCGAGTCACAAGCCTAACTACTCTCCTTTCACAATCAAGAATGGCCCCATTACTAGATAACCAATCCATTCCTAAAATTAGCCCATAGCCCGTGAAGCCCAATACATAAGCATCACATCTAAATTCAACGCTAAGTATAGAGATTTTCAAATCCAAACATATCATGGTCAAATGAGACGAACCCCCAATTGGATTTGAAACAACCAAGGGATCCTCTACTAAACTGGTGTTCAAGTGCAGTAATTTAACTAATGATGCAGAGATAAACGAATGAGATGCGCCAGAATCGAATAAGGTACGGACAGGATGATCAAACAGAAAAACTAAGCTTTCAACAGAAATTGTTCTACCTCTTTCTTGCAGCGGTGGGGCCGCAATAGCCTGAACTTGCCCCCTTGCCTGCCCTGGTGCCATAAGAGCCTGCACCTTTCCTCCCGAGGTAGACCCTGCCCTCTGCCCCTTCTTTGGGCAGTCCTTCACCAAATGTCCCGCATCTCCACAATGAAAACAACCAGTCTTCTTTTTCTTTCTACAATCTTTGCTGAGATGGCCAGGCGTCCCACAATTGAAGCATCTCTTCTTCCCTTTGCCATTATTGTTTTTACCACCCTTCTTATTTTGCTGTTGGGGTTTCTTCTGATCCCCTTTCTTTTCAACTGCCTTATCCTCATGCATAAGTGCCATTTCTACTAGCCTTTCAAAGGTGGCTCCCATAGGGATGTGGGTCATAGCCAACCCTTGCAACGGTTCATTCAAGCCTCTAACGAACCTCAAAGCTTTCTTCTCTGGCGTGTTCACCAACTCCAAGCCAAACCTTGCTAACTGATTAAATTTATTGACATACTCCTTCACTGATAAGCTCCCTTGCTTTAATGTCAGGAATTTTTCCATATTTAAATTCTCCTCTGCCCTTAAAAGAAACTGTGCCTCAAACCTTCGTCTGAAATCCGCCCATGAATCAACTGGACGTTCCCCGTTAGTGACCTCCCACCAAAACGAGGCCTCTCCCTTCATTAACCAAGCAGATAAACGGACTTTCCTCCCATCTTCCACTTCAAAGATATCCAACAATTCCTCAGTCTCCTTAAGCCAGTCTCTGGCCTCCACAAACGTCTCAGTCCCTTGAAAAGTTTTTCCTCCCATAGCCTTAAATTCCTTGCACGTCTTTGCAAAAGTGTCAACACGAGGAGGAGAAGGAGGAATGGGTGCAACTGGGGGTGGAGGAACATCTGATGGGCCTGCAGTGGTGGCCCTAGCCTCCAAATATCTCCTAAACCACCCTGAAATCGTCACACCTTCTGGGAGACTAAGATCTTCAGCCATGCTGAAACGAAAAAGGAAAGATTCAAAATGGAGAATTCGAAAGATAAAGATAAGGATATGGCTATTTGGGATTATGTTTTTCATAAAAACTTTCTCTAAATTACATGTTTTTGAAAGCACTTCTTCCAAAAATACTTTAGAAAAATATTTTTCTAAAAATTTTATCTGTTTTGGTAACCTTATGCTCTGATACCACGTGTAACACCCCACGTCCATTAATGTCACTCACAAAGGGAATGCATTAACTTCTATGGAGGTTTTAGGTGAATATAGAACAGTAAAATTTCAACAAGACAGATATAAAATAGTACTTGGAAATTTAAAAACTTTATTTCAATTGCAGCAGAAGTCAAAACATGTTTGATTACATCATAACACCATAATCAAAGTCAAGTACAATATCTATCTTGATAAAACAAATACATAATCCCATTACATAAATAGCCATTAAAAAGAAAGATAACAAGCTGGACTTTACTTCAGCAGTCCAAGCTTTCCAAGAGATAAGCAATCCAATCAGACTCCACTGGAACTTGGCCCAACCTGAGGACCTGAAGGGAGAAAAGGATGAAAAAGAGGGGGGGTCAGACATAAAGTCTGGCGAGTATGATAATTCTACAATACTATTATCAAAATAACTGGACTAAGGCATAAGCTGGAAAACAAGGAAATGTCTATGAAAGAGCAGATTAAGGACATAGACAATCGCTAAAGGAAACGTTATAGGCGCTCCTAAATACTAAAGGATAAACACTATACTGCACCACACCAGTCACCCTAAAGATTGATTCCACTTAGCTTCTCTTAGAAACTTTCTTAAAGGCTTTACGTACTCCTAGCTGACTACATAGGTGTCGCCTGCCCCTATCTCCACTAGGCGTACCCCACTTTCCATTTTTCGATCGGCTCCCTACTCGTAGTTACCCGTGCTGGCCCCACAGTGGGGTGTATCATTCCCCTAAAGTGGCAACCCGATATAACGGAGATGCACGGCTTATACCTACACGATGCAACAACGTCTTACCTACCAGCCCGGGTCCACACACGCATATGAAACCCGTTGGACTTGCGTTGCCACCGCTCCCTGTTTTGGCCTCTTATAGTCAAACCCAGTATGCGTGTCCCGTCCTCGACTTGGGTCGAGCCCACAAAGATACGTTTTGGGATACTGGTTGAAATGGGCCCCCATTATTTCCCACAAGCATTCCACCTAAGCTTGTCCCATTAGTCCATCCACTTAACCCACTTAGTCATGTTCATTTACATGTGTATTTGGTTAAGTCTAATCGTATTTCAAATGCCTATAAAGGCAACCACTAGATTCCTCAAGCCACCCAAGGCACCTACTTAACCCCCATGTCCCACCTTACATGATTATCTGGCTAAGTATTTCTTAATTCATTAAGGCCATAACCTCATAAAGACCTCTCACATTAGACTGGCATTTATGGCAGCTGGATTTGCCGGGCGGGTCCGGGCAGTCTTACACCATAAAAGAGTCTAACCTCGTGTCTTTACAACTGTTATGCTTTAGTTTGGGCCTAGGACCTCTCACATTGGGCCGACATTTGTGACTACTGGATTTGCCGGGCGGGCCCGGTCAGGTTTACGTCACAAACGGGTCCAACCTCGTGTCCTAAGCATTGATTATTATTAATAATCCACTTTCCCCAATTTTAATAATTCCCTACTTGAATTATTAATTAATTCCAAATTTAACAATGTCCATAATTGACTCAATTATGGACATCCATTTAAGGCATGCAAAATCATATCAATTGCACCCCAATTTATTAATTTCCTAATATTACCCCTACCCCACGTTTGAACGTTTATTCGCAAAATGTATGCTAGACCCTATTAGTCTAACTCATAGCATAAAAGAAAATATTCACAACAACAACATATATATGTGACTAAATAAATCATAACAAGGGGTAAAACTTGCATACGTTACAACTTGCATAAGGTTATACATGTCATGGATCTAAGGGTGTCAACTTATTCATAATTCACATAATATGATTTTGATCAAATTTCATAAACTTGTATAGGACATGTGTGAATCAACATCATTAACAATATGGTTTTATATGGGTACACCTAACTCAATAGGCAAATTCCCAAAAATCAAAATTCATTTAATCTTAGATTCATGTATATGGGTACACCTAACTTAATAGGCAAATTCCCATATTCAAGATCCAATTAATTTGCAGATTCATGTATATGGGTACACCTAACCCAATAGGAAAATTCCCATAATCAAGATCTATATAAAAAAACATAAACTTTAAACATGATCCAATTCGCATAAATACTAACATCATGATTTTACAACTTGTATGATTCAACACAACTTAACATGACATCATTATCATATAACATAAGTATTTCAACATATGTGATAATATGAGATCTACAACATATATAAGATTTACAACATAACATATCATAATTTGCAACATAGCATGATATGATTTACAACATAGCATAGCATGATTAATCACATATGACATAGCATAGGATTATTTACAACATAATCACTACAACATAACAACATATATATGATAACATAATGGCATAACAAGAGATCCACAACATAATTTACAAATACATAACAATTCATATCACTTTCTTGTGATCCATTCATAACTTAATCAAATTATTTTATAATAATATTGTGAGATTCATCATACTCACAATTTTAAAGAAGAGAAATAGAAAGAGAGAGAGCTTTTGATTTGATTTGAGTAGATTTAGTTTGTAGATTAGGCCTTCTTCTTCTTTAGTTTGTGACGGCTATGCTGAACTCCATGGCAACGGCATGTCGGTAGCTCTCCAATTTTTCAAGTGATTTAGGGTTAGAGTCTACCCACTTATTTATAGATGTTAGGATTCATTAAGGCCATTAGATTTAACCTAGAAATAATCGCTGCCATTCAGACCAGATGGGGTTTATCTTATTGACTCAGCAATGAGTCAGAAGTGACTCAGCAAACACTCAGCAAATTAATAAACTTCTATTCATGTTTACATTAACTGCCCATATATATATAAATATATATATATATATACGCACGCACCTATTCATGAATTCAAATTAATCCATAATTAACTTATGACTATTTCTACACATTAATTTTCCAATTAATGTCTTAATTCCATTTTTCGCCTTTTAAGGCAATTCACATATCTCAAATTTGTTATATGCCTTTTTAAGGCTATTTTGTGCAAATTCTCAATATTAATTCTTTTAATTTGTGAATATTAGTATTAACAGAAATACGGGGTGTTACACTTTCCATAAATCAAGTTATATTGGTTGAGTGTTTCTAAATTTACTTAACCTCACCCACTTGTCTAATTAACATGTTATAAAGGTTAAGTGTTCTAAATTTACTTATCCTCACCCGCTTGACTAATTAACATGTTATAATGGTTAAGTGTTCTAAATTTACTTAACCTCACCCACTTGTCTAATTAACATGTTATAATGGTTAAGTGTTCTAAATTTACTTAACCTCACCCACTTGTCTAATTAACATGTTATAATGGTTAAGTGTTCTAAATTTACTTAACCTCACCCATCAGTTTAGTTAACATGTTGAATTGGTTAAGTGTTTCCTTAATTGACTTAACCCTACCAATATTGACTTAGCTTTATTAAAGCACCAACCACTCTGTAACAACCCGGAAAATCTGGGCCAGTTTAAAAATTTTATTTTGGCAATTTCAGCGAATTTAGAATATTTAAAATAGATTATTTTAAATAAAATCAACGAAAAATTTATTTTTAATAGAAATCGAACGTATATATTATATACGCCATCGTTAGAATATAAATATATATATATATAATTATAAATAGAATTGAAAATGGCGCGGTAGTTCGATAATTCGATTTCAAACTTCAATTGAATGTACCGGATGCAAAACAATCCGGATTTTAGTGAAACCAAAAACATTAGGATCTAATTGATGATATCTTTCCAACGAAGTTGAGAAACTGAGATTTCACTTTATAAATGATGAGATATGTCCAGTTGAAAATTAGAAATAGTCGCTGTGGAATTTATATATATTTTAATATAATATATAGCCCTTAAAAATGGACATTTTGCAAACGACCTCGGATTTCGACGAAACCAGTTTTGTTGGGTCCGGGATGTTAAGTTATTGCTAGATTCCAAATTTCATAATTTTTCGAACCAATATGTGAGCGTGGCAAAGGAAAACGCGTTTGACCATTTCAGTTGATTTTAAATCGACTGGAAATTGGCCATTTTTCAAACGGTCTCAGAATTCGACGAAACTAGTTTTGTTAGGACCGTATCGTCAATACGAAGCTAGAAAATATTTTTCGAGAATTTTTAGAGTTCGTATGCGACCCCGGTAATTTGAAATGTACGTTTAAAATTCAATATAGAGATTTAAATGTAAATTCAACGGAAACTAATTCAAACGATCGAATCAACTTGCGATACATATCCCATTGTGTTCGGAATGGGGGTATTTAGCTAGGGGCGACAGTCGTTGGGTCTCGTTAGGTGTTCGAATTAAAAGTCAACGTTTAGGGTTGAAAATAAAATAAATTAATAAAAAAAAAATATATATATCTTTCTCCTTTAAACCCGCTGCCCCCCCCCCCTCTTCAAAAAAATCAGATCTCCAGGAAAAAAAAAAAAAAAGAAAAAAAAACCTCCGGTACCTCGATATTCCCCCCCCCCCCCCCACGCTTCCGTCTCGCGCCGCCGCCGGAGGTCGGCCGACCTCGCCGCACCCCTCCAGTCTCCTCCACCATCGCCTGTCCCTCCCCGCCTCCGTTCGAAGACCGTCGAGACCCCTCCCCCTTCATCCGCCACGCCAGAGAAGCCTCCCCCCTGCGAGCACTTCCGACGCCGAACTCCGGCGAGAGCACCACCTCTCCGACGATCTACGAACCCCCCCTCCTCCGTAAGTTTTTTTTTATTTATTTTATTTCATTTATTTTATTTTTACTGTATATAAACAGTATTAAAACTAAATTTTAATTAGGTATAAAACTGAATTTTAATTAGGAAAAAAAAACTGATATTTTTAAAAGTAATAAAAAAAAAACTGAAAAATGTTTAAAGGTTAAAACTGTTTTTTTTTAAAAAAGAAACTATAAACTGTTATTTTAAAAAAAAGAAACTATAAACTGTTATTTTTAAAAGAAACTAAAAACTGTTATTTTTAAAAGAAACTAAAAACTGTTATTTTTAAAAGAAACTAAAAACTGTTATTTTTAAAAGAAACTAAAAACTGTTATTTTTAAAAGAATTTTAAAAACTGATTTTTGTTTTAAGTTTTTAAAAACAGAATTTTTAAAAGAGAAAGAAAAAAACTGCATTTTTATAAAAGAGTTTTAAAAACTGTTTTGAAAAAAAATATTTTAAAAACTGTTTTGAAAAGAAAATAAAAACTGGTTTGAAAAGGAAAAGGAAATGATTTTTATTTTTAACTTTGAAATAAGAAAAAGGTTTGATCTTTTAATAGAAAAATTTTGAACTTGAAAATAAAGATCATATTTTTAAAAACAGAAAAGATGGAATTTTTGTTAAGTAGAAATAGTAAGGTATGATTCTTATATTTTTAAAGCAATAAAAATATAATAGTTGCATCATAAGAATAATAAAAATATAATCTTTATATTTAATAGCGAAGTCAAAATGCAATCTTTATATATTGAATAACATAGTAAAAATCTGATTTTTACCTATGTAGAGGATACAGTCAACGAAAGCAACAAGAAGGCGGAGTTTCTATTAAAGAAGGATCGTGTGAGTGGATAGCTATTGGTGAGAATTTCTCACCTTTCAATTTAATTTTTTATATATATATACTAGGATGCAGACGGTGCTTAGTAGCACCCGACACAATCGTCCACAGACCATGGACTTGTTTGTTTGATTGTTTGGTGATTGATTGCGATATTGGTTTGAATGTGGTTTGTGGTGTGAAAAAAAAATCGAATCGATAAATTGGTTAGGATTAGACGTGCGCCGTTATAAGGCGAAGGAGTAAGGCTAGGTTAGACTCTTACTCCAAAATTTGTGGTTTGCATAACGAAAGTGATTTGATTGATGTGTGAATGGCGTGGGCCTTCACTAGACCGGGGATAAGGCTAGGCCTCGTCCCGTTTCTAGTATCGTGCCGTTATGCCGCCGAAATTTTCTAAAATGTGTTAGAAAAATAAAAATATCATTTTATTTAAAGAATGAACTGAATAGAAATTCATATGTTGGAATAAGATGTTTTATCGTTAAAAATATAATTTTTAACGTGAAGTGAATAAAATAGAATATTCATTTACAAACCAGACGGTTTGTTTATGTACACCTATTTGAATGACATTGATTGGGACGATAAATTTTACACATCGCCCAACTGCACAAATAAAATAGGTGTTTGATTGTTTGAAACCCCACACGGGTGTTGGGATGAAATATGAATTACACTCATCCTGATTGATTAAATATGTCGATCGATTGATTGACAGGCTGTTATAAGCGTTGAATATCTATATTTGATGCTTATACAGTGTAGTACACTTTGGTTGATGGTTGATTATTTTTCAATGCTATTATATACATGTGTTGTATGGAAATCCATATAATTAATTTTATATGGTAATTGATTGGGCCTCATTCCAATTTGAAAAATAAAGAATATTATAAAATAAAAGTTCATGTGTTGACAGTACTCATTCATTGAGATTGGTCATGTGTTGAACGAAATATTTTGATAATAACAACTATTTTTGAAAAAGAAATATTTGAAATAGAATATTTGAAAATAAGAATTTATAAAGCCGTGTTGATTAGATTGACGCCATTTTGACGTGATCGATATTTATATCGATTTTGAAAACGATTTCGAAATGAATTGAATTGAAAACGAATTCAAAATGAATTGAAAACGATTTCGAAATGAAATGAATTGAAAACGATTTCGAAATGAATTGAATTGAAAACGATTTCGAAATGAATTGAATTGAAAACGAATTCAAAATGAATTGAAAACGATTTCGAAATGAATTGAATTGAAAACGATTTCAAAATGAATTGAAAACGATTTCGAAAAGAATTGAATTGAAAACGAATTCAAAATGAATTGAAAACGATTTCGAAATGAATTGAATTGAAAACGATTTCGAAATGAATTGAATTGAAAACGAATTCAAAATGAATTGAAAACGATTTCGAAATGAATTGAATTGAAAACGAATTCAAAATGAATTGAAAACGATTTCGAAATGAATTGAATTGAAAACGATTTCGAAATGAATTGAATTGAAAACGAATTCAAATGGAATTGAAAGCGAATTGAAATGAATTCAAATTGAATTGAAATTCGAATTGAATAGAAATGAATTTTAAAACGAATTTATAAAGAAGAATTCAATTTTGCTTTGAATTGAAATAGAAGTTGAAATAGAATTTGAAATGAATTTAAAACTATTTATATAATTCGTTTTAAATAGAAATCGACGAAATATATATTATATATATTATATATATAATATAATGGCCTGAATAGAACGCGCCGCGCCGCGGCAGTTCGTGAATTTCGACCATTTATTTCAAACGGACATTACGGGAGATCCGACCGTCGGATTCTCCTAAAACCGGAACCGTTGGGTTCGTATCGAAAAGAGCTTTCTAATGAATGTTAGAAATTTGAAATCTAACGGTTGGATTTGGAGATACGTCCAAATCAAATTCGAAAAAGGTCGCTGTAAGTGCAGTTCGATGGCCGTTAATGGAAATCGACTGTACGGGCCTTGATAAAATTATTAAAAATAGTAATAATTTGTGTAAAATCATAAGAAATGATTTGTGAAAGTTTGGGATGAAAAACTCCATATTTGAAAAGATAAAAATAGATTTTTATCGAAATGAACTAGTTTTGAACTGGAATTATAATTCTATTTATTTTTAAATAAATAAATTGAATTTGAAATGGTTTTGAAAATAACCAAGATTTCCAATGATTGCATTGGAGTGGAGTTGAATCGAAATTGTCTTCGGAATATTTCGATGTTGGAATTCGTGATATTACAGGTGTTGTTATGGAAATTTGAAAGATATATATTTGTATCGTTATTTCCAATACGACATTTGTTAGTCGTAGAATTCGATATTGAATATAAGCCGATATATTTTCTATTCAGAGCCTTGTATTGAATATCGAATGTGATTTGGGTTTGTCGTGAATGGTGTCTTCACTAACACTGTTCTTGAACCCAGTTGAGAAAAGATTAAATCTTTTTATTTAGATTTAATGAAGTGTACCAATTAAATGATATTTAATTGGAATTGAATTGGTATTGATTTTTGGGTTTATCGTGAACAGTGTTTTAAATAACACTTGTTCTTTAACCCGATAATTAATGGAATGTGATTTTGGGTTTATCGTGAATCGTGTTTTAAATGACACTGATTCTTTAACCCAGATAATGATTAAAACTAAGTGGAGTTTTAATGAATCCTTAATTAGATTGAAATGATCGAGAATGGAGTATCACCAGTTTTGCTCCAGGCGATAGTTAAATCTTTAATTAGATTTGAACGTGAAATGGTAATTGAATTTACCGATAACACCGTGGTGTTAGATATGAAGTATGACCAGTTTTGCTTCATGGGATGAATAGGTTGGGATTGGGAAATTAAACAAATGATTACTTCGGTAAGGTTCGCTAATCCCGACTAGTTTGAATTGATATTCAAAAGTTGATTAAAGAATAAATTCAAGGAATTTATCTTTGATAAAATTAATGAGAATCTTTCCCTATGAATGTGAAATCAGAAACTAACTGTCGGTTAGCTAAGCAGAATGGTTTTCTGAATATTGATCTGATGTTGGTTTCGGCCTTCGGGGTTAATATTTGGGGAATTATTCTCTTGATTAATTTACGGTTAGTGACTGATGAATTGGAATGAGGCGTATGTTGTGTTTGTGTAACACTTTTATAATATATACGCGAGTTATTCGGAAAGACCGGGTTTATCCCATTCTGAATAACTGATACGACGATAAGTCGAAGATGAAGACGATGGTCGAAGACCGGAAGTCTTCACGTCGTTTGGGTGGTAACTGATGATCTTGATTGGGCTGTACACCCAAGAAGATGGAAACAGTTGGTGATCGTCCAGACGTACTTGGAGATCGATGGATATGCGGGGTACTAGGTGCCTCCGGTTTCGTTCAGACCCAGAACGGACTTGTAAATGGACTGTGTGTCTGACATCGGATTTCATTCTGTGTGACTGATATCGGTTGCATAGGATGGTTTGCCTGTGTGGCATGCTAAGATGCAAATGATCAAGGCTTCTGTTGAAAAGCAAAGTCTTGTGGTTGATGATCAAAGCACGGCCTTTGTGGCGTAGCTTTGTGTAACGTTTACCTCGCGTGTTTCACACCAGGTATGAACCAAAAACGGGAGACGGACCTCAGGGAGGGCCTGCGTTTCCTCCTAGCTAGAAGTGGCGTCAGTGGTTTTACACGCCCTGACGAGTTTGACTTATGTGGTTGTTGCTGTTGCGAGGCGCCTCGGTTAGATCGGACGATCCGGGTCCGATGGAGTCATTCGTTGGCTCGCTTACGCCCCAAAGGGCGGCGAAACGCAGTGTCCAGGGTTTAAGTTTAATCCACATCGGTGGACCGGCCCTGACGATCCAAGGGTCGATGCGTTCTGATCCTGAGACTCGGGCTAGGCAGTCTCGAATCGGTTGAGGACTATCTTTTGCCTCGGTTCATAGACGGAAATCCAATTTCCAAATACGTGACTTTGCGGTTTTATTTGTAAACCTATATATGGCGACATGATATATGGCACCCATGCCGCCTATGATTGATACTTATGATTTGAAGTTGTTTATACACTATGCACTTATAATAGTATCAAATGATTTGTTTTAAACGTATCAAGCATTCTTTGGCTGTTATAAGGGAAAACCCTATCCCCCGGCTTGCGTTGCATTGTGTGATAGGACCTGGGTCTTATAACAGCTTCATTTTTCTTTATTTAGCATTGCGCTGTTGTTTTATGCACTGGTATTCTTGGGAGGAAACCCGTTCCGTGTTATACGGCATGGTCCCTTGATTTACCTAACTTTAAAATAAAGAATTAATAACTGTTTTAGTTCTCACACCAGTCCCATGACTGACCTGGAGTTTATTGTTTTAACCTAAACTCTGGGTGCCCTTATTTTGACACGGGCAGCTAGTAGTTTTGGTTTTTGCAGATTTATATTCACAGGATCCTGGTTTACAGCTGGAATGATATCCGGAAAGCTTTGTATCCGCATATCTACTTCTAGTTGTGTATTGTATTATTTTCCGCTGCTATGTATTTAAATGTAATTTAAATCTCTGATATTTCTGTGTAATATTCATTTATACTCTGTATATTCTTGTAATCTGATGCATTGCTGTAATATACAATGAAAGGTTCTTCTGTTTGTGTTCTGATTTGTCCTGTTCTCAAACGATAGGGCGTTTCGAACGGCCTGGATCGGTTTAGCGACTGGTTCGGACCGAGCGAAATTCCTTTTCGTCACAGTTGGTATCAGAGCTTTGGTTTACAAAGCTCAGAGAACAAGGCACATTAGAACCATACGAAAGAATTCATCAGATATTGGATTAGTAAAATCCAATGGGAATGACTCGTTAGAGATAGGATCAGTAGTATCCTAGAACGAGTGTGAAGAGTATATTTTTGAAAATGAAAACAAATTTTTGGTTTTGAAAATTTAAATCAACTATTCGTAATTGATTATTTGTTTATATTGATTTGGACAATGCAGTATATAAAAATTTTGGGTATACGTCTGATCCACGTGTATTCGAAGTTTTAATATATTGGATAGATATAGCATCACACTCTAGTCGCCCGGAGATGATTCTACTGATGACTATATAGCATCAGTAGTGTGTGTTCGAGTTTCGAAGGTGTGATTTTCTATATATTTCCATTAGGCTGGTGTGAGAACCAAAACTTATATATAGCTAGAATTCATTGTTGTGAATTGGCATCAAAAACATGATTTTTGACTATATATCAAAAGTATGAATTTGAAACGTTAAATTCACTAATTGATTGATGTTTGTGTTGTTTGTTTATTTGTTTGCTAATTTTTAGCCATTTAGCCTAATTGAACCGAATATTGAATTGTATTGAAAATTGGTCGCATCTGCTTGCATATATGTGTATATTGTTGAACAGGTCATAGCAAGGAGGCTAGAGCAGAGAATAAAATTTGTTTGCCCGACAAATAGGTACATGTTTACTACATAATTTCCTGTTTTGTTTGGGTGATGATGATTTTGTGAGCCTATTGGCTAGCCGCTTGGCTTTTTCTTTTTCTTTTTGAGATCTGAAGGACCGGGGAAGCTATTTGAAATTCCCCGATGCTCCCGGTGCAGGGGAGGTTATGGCGAAATTTTTCAAAAATTTAGGGTGTTAGCCAAATTTTTGAAATTTTGGAAATTCTCAGAAACTAAAGAGTTGGAGAATGGAAGCCAAATCGAACGTAGAGTTGAATAATCAAACCACTTTCGACTTTGTTCCTTTTCGGGGACGAAAAGTTTTAAGTAGGGGAGATTGTAACAACCCGGAAAATCTGGGCCAGTTTAAAATTTTTATTTTGGCAATTTCAGCGAATTTAGAATATTTAAAATAGATTATTTTAAATAAAATCAACGAAAAATTTATTTTTAATAGAAATCGAACGTATATATTATATACGCCATCGTTAGAATATAAATATATATATATATAATTATAAATAGAATTGAAAATGGCGCGGTAGTTCGATAATTCGATTTCAAACTTCAATTGAATGTACCGGATGCAAAACAATCCGGATTTTAGTGAAACCAAAAACATTAGGATCTAATTGATGATATCTTTCCAACGAAGTTGAGAAACTGAGATTTCACTTTATAAATGATGAGATATGTCCAGTTGAAAATTAGAAATAGTCGCTGTGGAATTTATATATATTTTAATATAATATATAGCCCTTAAAAATGGACATTTTGCAAACGACCTCGGATTTCGACGAAACCAGTTTTGTTGGGTCCGGGATGTTAAGTTATTGCTAGATTCCAAATTTCATAATTTTTCGAACCAATATGTGAGCGTGGCAAAGGAAAACGCGTTTGACCATTTCAGTTGATTTTAAATCGACTGGAAATTGGCCATTTTTCAAACGGTCTCAGAATTCGACGAAACTAGTTTTGTTAGGACCGTATCGTCAATACGAAGCTAGAAAATATTTTTCGAGAATTTTTAGAGTTCGTATGCGACCCCGGTAATTTGAAATGTACGTTTAAAATTCAATATAGAGATTTAAATGTAAATTCAACGGAAACTAATTCAAACGATCGAATCAACTTGCGATACATATCCCATTGTGTTCGGAATGGGGGTATTTAGCTAGGGGCGACAGTCGTTGGGTCTCGTTAGGTGTTCGAATTAAAAGTCAACGTTTAGGGTTGAAAATAAAATAAATTAATAAAAAAAAATATATATCTTTCTCCTTTAAACCCGCTGCCCCCCCCCCTCTTCAAAAAAATCAGATCTCCAGGAAAAAAAGAAAAAAAGAAAAAAAAACCTCCGGTACCTCGATATTCCCCCCCCCCCCCCCCACGCTTCCGTCTTGCGCCGCCGCCGGAGGTCGGCCGACCTCGCCGCACCCCTCCAGTCTCCTCCACCATCGCCTGTCCCTCCCCGCCTCCGTTCGAAGACCGTCGAGACCCCTCCCCCTTCATCCGCCACGCCAGAGAAGCCTCCCCTCTGCGAGCACTTCCGACGCCGAACTCCGGCGAGAGCACCACCTCTCCGACGATCTACGAACCCCCCCTCCTCCGTAAGTTTTTTTTTATTTATTTTATTTCATTTATTTTATTTTTACTGTATATAAACAGTATTAAAACTAAATTTTAATTAGGTATAAAACTGAATTTTAATTAGGAAAAAAAAACTGATATTTTTAAAAGTAATAAAAAAAAAACTGAAAAATGTTTAAAGGTTAAAACTGTTTTTTTAAAAAAAAGAAACTATAAACTGTTATTTTTAAAAAAAGAAACTATAAACTGTTATTTTTAAAAGAAACTAAAAACTGTTATTTTTAAAAGAAACTAAAAACTGTTATTTTTAAAAGAAACTAAAAACTGTTATTTTTAAAAGAAACTAAAAACTGTTATTTTTAAAAGAATTTTAAAAACTGATTTTTGTTTTAAGTTTTTAAAAACAGAATTTTTAAAAGAGAAAGAAAAAAACTGCATTTTTATAAAAGAGTTTTAAAAACTGTTTTGAAAAAAAATATTTTAAAAACTGTTTTGAAAAGAAAATAAAAACTGGTTTGAAAAGGAAAAGGAAATGATTTTTATTTTTAACTTTGAAATAAGAAAAAGGTTTGATCTTTTAATAGAAAAATTTTGAACTTGAAAATAAAGATCATATTTTTAAAAACAGAAAAGATGGAATTTTTGTTAAGTAGAAATAGTAAGGTATGATTCTTATATTTTTAAAGCAATAAAAATATAATAGTTGCATCATAAGAATAATAAAAATATAATCTTTATATTTAATAGCGAAGTCAAAATGCAATCTTTATATATTGAATAACATAGTAAAAATCCGATTTTTACCTATGTAGAGGATACAGTCAACGAAAGCAACAAGAAGGCGGAGTTTCTATTAAAGAAGGATCGTGTGAGTGGATAGCTATTGGTGAGAATTTCTCACCTTTCAATTTAATTTTTTTTATATATATATACTAGGATGCAGACGGTGCTTAGTAGCACCCGACACAATCGTCCACAGACCATGGACTTGTTTGTTTGATTGTTTGGTGATTGATTGCGATATTGGTTTGAATGTGGTTTGTGGTGTGAAAAAAAAATCGAATCGATAAATTGGTTAGGATTAGACGTGCGCCGTTATAAGGCGAAGGAGTAAGGCTAGGTTAGACTCTTACTCCAAAATTTGTGGTTTGCATAACGAAAGTGATTTGATTGATGTGTGAATGGCGTGGGCCTTCACTAGACCGGGGATAAGGCTAGGCCTCGTCCCGTTTCTAGTATCGTGCCGTTATGCCGCCGAAATTTTCTAAAATGTGTTAGAAAAATAAAAATATCATTTTATTTAAAGAATGAACTGAATAGAAATTCATATGTTGGAATAAGATGTTTTATCGTTAAAAATATAATTTTTAACGTGAAGTGAATAAAATAGAATATTCATTTACAAACCAGACGGTTTGTTTATGTACACCTATTTGAATGACATTGATTGGGACGATAAATTTTACACATCGTCCAACTGCACAAATAAAATAGGTGTTTGATTGTTTGAAACCCCACACGGGTGTTGGGATGAAATATGAATTACACTCATCCTGATTGATTAAATATGTCGATCGATTGATTGACAGGCTGTTATAAGCGTTGAATATCTATATTTGATGCTTATACAGTGTAGTACACTTTGGTTGATGGTTGATTATTTTTCAATGCTATTATATACATGTGTTGTATGGAAATCCATATAATTAATTTTATATGGTAATTGATTGGGCCTCATTCCAATTTGAAAAATAAAGAATATTATAAAATAAAAGTTCATGTGTTGACAGTACTCATTCATTGAGATTGGTCATGTGTTGAACGAAATATTTTGATAATAACAACTATTTTTGAAAAAGAAATATTTGAAATAGAATATTTGAAAATAAGAATTTATAAAGCCGTGTTGATTAGATTGACGCCATTTTGACGTGATCGATATTTATATCGATTTTGAAAACGATTTCGAAATGAATTGAATTGAAAACGAATTCAAAATGAATTGAAAACGATTTCGAAATGAAATGAATTGAAAACGATTTCGAAATGAATTGAATTGAAAACGATTTCGAAATGAATTGAATTGAAAACGAATTCAAAATGAATTGAAAACGATTTCGAAATGAATTGAATTGAAAACGATTTCAAAATGAATTGAAAACGATTTCGAAATGAATTGAATTGAAAACGAATTCAAAATGAATTGAAAACGATTTCGAAATGAATTGAATTGAAAACGATTTCGAAATGAATTGAATTGAAAACGAATTCAAAATGAATTGAAAACGATTTCGAAATGAATTGAATTGAAAACGAATTCAAAATGAATTGAAAACGATTTCGAAATGAATTGAATTGAAAACGATTTCGAAATGAATTGAATTGAAAACGAATTCAAATGGAATTGAAAGCGAATTGAAATGAATTCAAATTGAATTGAAATTCGAATTGAATAGAAATGAATTTTAAAACGAATTTATAAAGAAGAATTCAATTTTGCTTTGAATTGAAATAGAAGTTGAAATAGAATTTGAAACGAATTTAAAACTATTTATATAATTCGTTTTAAATAGAAATCGACGAAATATATATTATATATATTATATATATAATATAATGGCCTGAATAGAACGCGCCGCGCCGCGGCAGTTCGTGAATTTCGACCATTTATTTCAAACGGACATTACGGGAGATCCGACCGTCGGATTCTCCTAAAACCGGAACCGTTGGGTTCGTATCGAAAAGAGCTTTCTAATGAATGTTAGAAATTTGAAATCTAACGGTTGGATTTGGAGATACGTCCAAATCAAATTCGAAAAAGGTCGCTGTAAGTGCAGTTCGATGGCCGTTAATGGAAATCGACTGTACGGGCCTTGATAAAATTATTAAAAATAGTAATAATTTGTGTAAAATCATAAGAAATGATTTGTGAAAGTTTGGGATGAAAAACTCCATATTTGAAAAGATAAAAATAGATTTTTATCGAAATGAACTAGTTTTGAACTGGAATTATAATTCTATTTATTTTTAAATAAATAAATTGAATTTGAAATGGTTTTGAAAATAACCAAGATTTCCAATGATTGCATTGGAGTGGAGTTGAATCGAAATTGTCTTCGGAATATTTCGATGTTGGAATTCGTGATATTACAGGTGTTGTTATGGAAATTTGAAAGATATATATTTGTATCGTTATTTCCAATACGACATTTGTTAGTCGTAGAATTCGATATTGAATATAAGCCGATATATTTTCTATTCAGAGCCTTGTATTGAATATCGAATGTGATTTGGGTTTGTCGTGAATGGTGTCTTCACTAACACTGTTCTTGAACCCAGTTGAGAAAAGATTAAATCTTTTTATTTAGATTTAATGAAGTGTACCAATTAAATGATATTTAATTGGAATTGAATTGGTATTGATTTTTGGGTTTATCGTGAACAGTGTTTTAAATAACACTTGTTCTTTAACCCGATAATTAATGGAATGTGATTTTGGGTTTATCGTGAATCGTGTTTTAAATGACACTGATTCTTTAACCCAGATAATGATTAAAACTAAGTGGAGTTTTAATGAATCCTTAATTAGATTGAAATGATCGAGAATGGAGTATCACCATTTTTGCTCCAGGCGATAGTTAAATCTTTAATTAGATTTGAACGTGAAATGGTAATTGAATTTACCGATAACACCGTGGTGTTAGATATGAAGTATGACCAGTTTTGCTTCATGGGATGAATAGGTTGGGATTGGGAAATTAAACAAATGATTACTTCGGTAAGGTTCGCTAATCCCGACTAGTTTGAATTGATATTCAAAAGTTGATTAAAGAATAAATTCAAGGAATTTATCTTTGATAAAATTAATGAGAATCTTTCCCTATGAATGTGAAATCAGAAACTAACTGTCGGTTAGCTAAGCAGAATGGTTTTCTGAATATTGATCTGATGTTGGTTTCGGCCTTCGGGGTTAATATTTGGGGAATTATTCTCTTGATTAATTTACGGTTAGTGACTGATGAATTGGAATGAGGCGTATGTTGTGTTTGTGTAACACTTTTATAATATATACGCGAGTTATTCGGAAAGACCGGGTTTATCCCATTCTGAATAACTGATACGACGATAAGTCGAAGATGAAGACGATGGTCGAAGACCGGAAGTCTTCACGTCGTTTGGGTGGTAACTGATGATCTTGATTGGGCTGTACACCCAAGAAGATGGAAACAGTTGGTGATCGTCCAGACGTACTTGGAGATCGATGGATATGCGGGGTACTAGGTGCCTCCGGTTTCGTTCAGACCCAGAACGGACTTGTAAATGGACTGTGTGTCTGACATCGGATTTCATTCTATGTGACTGATATCGGTTGCATAGGATGGTTTGCCTGTGTGGCATGCTAAGATGCAAATGATCAAGGCTTCTGTTGAAAAGCAAAGTCTTGTGGTTGATGATCAAAGCACGGCCTTTGTGGCGTAGCTTTGTGTAACGTTTACCTCGCGTGTTTCACACCAGGTATGAACCAAAAACGGGAGACGGACCTCAGGGAGGGCCTGCGTTTCCTCCTAGCTAGAAGTGGCGTCAGTGGTTTTACACGCCCTGACGAGTTTGACTTATGTGGTTGTTGCTGTTGCGAGGCGCCTCGGTTAGATCGGACGATCCGGGTCCGATGGAGTCATTCGTTGGCTCGCTTACGCCCCAAAGGGCGGCGAAACGCAGTGTCCAGGGTTTAAGTTTAATCCACATCGGTGGACCGGCCCTGACGATCCAAGGGTCGATGCGTTCTGATCCTGAGACTCGGGCTAGGCAGTCTCGAATCGGTTGAGGACTATCTTTTGCCTCGGTTCATAGACGGAAATCCAATTTCCAAATACGTGACTTTGCGGTTTTATTTGTAAACCTATATATGGCGACATGATATATGGTACCCATGCCGCCTATGATTGATACTTATGATTTGAAGTTGTTTATACACTATGCACTTATAATAGTATCAAATGATTTGTTTTAAACGTATCAAGCATTCTTTGGCTGTTATAAGGGAAAACCCTATCCCCCGGCTTGCGTTGCATTGTGTGATAGGACCTGGGTCTTATAACAGCTTCATTTTTCTTTATTTAGCATTGCGCTGTTGTTTTATGCACTGGTATTCTTGGGAGGAAACCCGTTCCGTGTTATACGGCGTGGTCCCTTGATTTACCTAACTTTAAAATAAAGAATTAATAACTGTTTTAGTTCTCACACCAGTCCCATGACTGACCTGGAGTTTATTGTTTTAACCTAAACTCTGGGTGCCCTTATTTTGACACGGGCAGCCAGTAGTTTTGGTTTTTGCAGATTTATATTCACAGGATCCTGGTTTACAGCTGGAATGATATCCGGAAAGCTTTGTATCCGCATATCTACTTCTAGTTGTGTATTGTATTATTTTCCGCTGCTATGTATTTAAATGTAATTTAAATCTCTGATATTTCTGTGTAATATTCATTTATACTCTGTATATTCTTGTAATCTGATGCATTGCTGTAATATACAATGAAAGGTTCTTCTGTTTGTGTTCTGATTTGTCCTGTTCTCAAACGATAGGGCGTTTCGAACGGCCTGGATCGGTTTAGCGACTGGTTCGGACCGAGCGAAATTCCTTTTCGTCACACACTCACATTAGACAGGTACTGTTGTGGTCACTGGATGTGCCGGTCGGTTCCGGGCAGTTTTACACCACAACTCAGTTCTAACCTCGTGTTAGGCATATTCTTCTTTTCTAAATTTACAAATTTATCCTTTTATGCTTATATGTAAATTTGTCAACAATTTATTGTCATGGCCCACTTTCCCTCTAATTCAAGTTCATGGTTTTTGGCATAAAAACTATACCATTTTTATGCCACTCGTTAATTACATGACTATGAGCCAAATATGTCAGTTATGTGTAATTTCCAAGTTTTTCCCAACGTTACCCCCGTTGTACGTTCGCGTTAATCACATAAAGTCATTGGGCCCTCAAACTAGCCCAATTTATAAACAAGAGGTAAAAGAAGGGAACATTTAATCAAACATATGTCACGTAAATTTAAATTAACATGTCTCACGAAACTTGCAATTAGATTGGATAGAACTAGCATAAGCCTAAGCATTGAACATGTAGATCTAGGCATAGGTGAACACAACTTGGTTTATAAACTAGCATAATTTAGGAGAATCATGACATGTACATTCCAGAGCATGTATAAGTTTAACTATAACTTGAAGATGTGAACTAAATCTAACAATAATGATCATATGAACTTGCATGAATCCACTTTACAAACTTTTATATAAATATAGATCTAATTTTTGGATCTAACACAGAACATGAAACTTGCATATGAACATATATATATATATATATATATATATATATATTAAATCTTGACTTGGGTCTAACATAAAACATGTATCTTGCATATGAACATATATATAGATCTTGACTAACATAAAACATGTATCTTGCGTATGAACATATATATAGATCTTGACTAACATAAAACATGTATCTTGCATATGACACATCATGAAAGGATTGTCAAACTTATATGTGGTATGATGGTTTCGTGCCCCAAATCATAATAAGTTTATCACCAATTTCCACATGATACAATAAGTTCAAATAAACCACAATCATTCCAAGACATACATGACCAAATTTTTCGCAAGAATTAGACATGAATTTGCATCATCAATCACATACAACTTGGTTCAAATTCTATTTTCCAATTCATTACAAATCACGTCTTTAATTTATTCACATCTGAAAGGTAAGTATACTTACAAACAAAAAGGAATTCTTGAGTTCTGGGATCTGTATTCTGAAATTGAATTGCTCGCCTTTGATGTAGATCGTTGAATTCTCTTAGTTGAATTAGATTAGATTTAATTTGATTTTGGTTTTAGTGGCGGCTAGGTTTAGATGAGAGTGAATAATAGAATTAGGTTTAAGGTCTTTATATAGTTGTAGAGAGTGTTTTAGGACCATCAGATTAACCTTGAACCAAGAGTACCAATCAGATGCCACATCTGCCTTAGAGCGAATCGGCCTACGGGTCGACAGCCGAACACCCTGAATCAACCCCTAGTCGACCCAGCGGAGCTCGGGTCGACCACAAAAATGGGCCGGTTCGGTTATTCCCCCTCCCGATTCACTATTTTGAACTTTTTTGCATATTTATTTATTTATTTTATATATATATATATATATATTTCTCATATGCATACAAACTTCAAGGCTTAATAACTTCTTCATAAGGTATCCGTTTTTTGCAAACCAAATGTCTATCTTGACCAAAATTTTGAGACGAACATAATAATGCAACCCATTTCACTTAATTCTTCTTCTAAAAATTAAGTGTTCTTGAATTTTTTTAATTTTAATA
This sequence comes from Allium sativum, assembly GCA_030737875.1. Taxonomy (NCBI): domain Eukaryota; kingdom Viridiplantae; phylum Streptophyta; class Magnoliopsida; order Asparagales; family Amaryllidaceae; genus Allium; species Allium sativum. The sequence continues at coordinate 747,566,227 of CM060909.1, read as the reverse complement.
TTCTCAGAAAATTCGGGGTCTTACGAAAGGGGTCACTTTGTTATGAATACATGATGGTAGTTGAAACATTCGTTACTAGATGCAGAGAAATGGAAACGAGTGTGATAGTATATTCAGTTAATCTTGCCTTATCTTATGTTGTATTATTACTATGGTGTTGTCCTATGTTCAGTTTATTCATGTCATGATCCTTTTACCTGTTTACATGCTGAATAATCACTGGACTTACCAGGCTTATGTCTGACCCGTTATCTTTCGCCTTCTTTTCTTTCGTCCTCCCCCCCCCCTCCAGGTCTGTAGGGAGGGAATACTTCAGCTTAGTGCAAACCTTTTCCAGCTTGAAGAGAGTAGATGTATTGCTTGGATTCTCTTTTCTTGGGCTATGGTTGTGGTTACACTTTTATTGAGGATTTATGATGCTTTACTTCTGTTTTATGCTTCTTTATGTACTTGGAGTTTTAAATCAAGACAGATGTTTTATTGTAATAATTTAGAAGTTGGGTTTTGAGACAATGCTTGCAATGTTTTGACTAAACCACGCTATTTATGAAATGATTTAAGTTTTCCCCTGTTTATATGTCTTTCTTGTAAATTATTTGTGCCTTTTACCTAAAATGCTTCACTAAAGTTAACGTATTCCCTTTATGAGTGACCTTAACGGAGGTGGGGTGTTTCAGTAGGTTACGTTATTAAGTTATTCCTGTTTAGTCCCCCTATACGAAAATACTATACGTATACGATTTGTCATCATTACGGGTTTCTATGGTTAATAATGCATCACATTCCGATTCTAACTTTTCATTATAAATTCTATATTCATTAATATAAATAAGGAAGGTTATATTCCCTTTTTCCCTAGGATATTTATTTGATTCCTTCCCTAATTTGGACTTAGTATTTAAACGACAATCAATGCCCATCAATCCCCTTATGATACCCATTTTATTTATATTTTTGTTGTCCTTTTATGACCGTAACGGTCATATTTTCCTAAGGTAACTATTTGTCCCAAGGTATCTATTTTTTGTACCCCAATAGGCAACTACTATTCTTATCCATTTATTTACTTGTTTATTTACTGGTTGAGTGTTATATATATATATATGTGTGTGTGTGTGTGTGTGTGTGTGTGTGTGTGTACCAGGCCTCTCAAATTAAGTTGACAACTTGTAGATGCTGGATTTGCCGGTCGGTTCTGGGCAAACATCTACCACAAGTTAAACTTAACCTTGTGCCTTAGTGCATTTACACATTAGATCCTTCACATAAGCTGACTACCTTTAGTTGCTGGATTTGCCGGTCGGTTTTGGGCAGACTTATACCACAATTGAGCTTAACCTCGTGTCTAAATGCGGTTATAATTCAAATTTCCTAATTTGGAGTGTACAACATTTATCCTAATTAATTTTAGGAATTATACCCATTATCCTATTATATTTACTTTCCCCAATCCACATTGGCACAATTGTTATTTATTGATTTACGGTGCTATTTATAGCAATTAACTATATTGATTGCTACAAATGGTCACCACAAATATATTAATTCAATATGGATTACATTTACATATAATTCCATAATTGAATCTTATCCACACATTCAACATTCCATACAATATATATTTTACCGTTTTACGCTGATTTGGACGGATAATATGTATATATTTATATTTATGTCTTCGTGCGTTCAACGTAGTTATTGTTTTTATTTTTGTTATTATTATTATTGTTTTTAAATTAAATGGTTTGGTTAAATCAAAAACCAAACATTCCTTTTTGTATTCAATCTTGCCAAAGGGTTTATAATCTCACAAAATACCATTAGCCGTAACATTGTAAATAATGCCCAATTAGCTGATTGACATATATCCAAATCACAAGAAATATATGTAAATATAATTTTTGGAATAGTTGAATGCAAATTATGCACAAATATATATTTATATTTATATGCACATTTGCACCACTTTTCCCTTTTTAATCATTTTTATCATATCTTTTGTGATTTCAAAATAATGCATTTTTATTCAAAAGGAGGAGAACGACATATTAACGATCAAGCCCAAACCCAACAATATTGAATACAAACAGGCATATTTCTTTTAGGATTACAATCACACAATTTACAAATTTCACATTTTTACCGAAATTTCATTATTCAATATTGAACTAGAGATATGGAATGTAACTACATCTAAATTGTGTTTAATGAGACTGATTTCCAGATCTACAGTGTTATGCAATGTCCACCATACATTTTACAATATAATTGCAATATATTTTGTAATATAACTGTAGGAATATTCGTAAACAAGTTTAAGAATCCTACAATTGATATTATGCATAACCACAACCTATAATTCACAAGTTTTAACCATACTTATAATCAAATCTGATGGTTCACAATATTTAAATGAACAGATCTGATAGGGAATAAGCATAAAAACGTAGATCTATTTCAAATGAAATAGTTAAGTTATTATAATTATATTCGTAAATTTCCCACTCACCTTATAGCCTCCAAATCCAAAGTTTGAACCCTTTAGGCCTACAATCCCCAAATTCTATAAATCTACAATTTATCTGGTAAGGGAGAAATTCCAGATTTGTAGAGATGTAAGAAAACAAGGAGAGAGGGGAGAATCTGATTTGGAGCGTCAATTTGCATTCTTTTCCATTAGATTTGCTAATCCTCTCAATTTCATATGAATTGGATTTGATTTTTTGTAAGAATATATTTTTATTTTAGAAATTAGGTCTGGAGAAGGAGGAAAATGTAGAGCTCCGCTGCCACTGTAGATTTACATGGAAAAAAATGAGGCCCTACCCCTTTATTTATAGGGGTGGAAATGTCCTAGGACCGTTGGATTAGTTTTAAGTTATATCCATCCATTTGTTATATAAATATTATAACCTAACCTTACAAAAACCTAGCCGTCACTGGGCAAACTGACATCCACTAGGTCAACCGTGGTGGTGGGCCACCGGTCGACCGCTATGGTCAACCGCTTGGGCCTCAGATGCTCAAGTCGGCTTGGTTGAATAAGGTAATATATAATTATAAATTCTGATTTATTTATTTTTTGTCCACTTTCGTGTTTCGTCCATATCTTTTTCATACGGACTCCGTTCGCGAAACTCCAAGCATGAAAGTTGACCAGAATTCCGAGATGAACACATCGGTTAAAGTTTCATTACTAAATTCCATCGTTTAAAGAAATTCCCATTTTTGAAATTCTAAAAATTAATTTATATTTCCAAAATTTCGGGTTGTTACAATTGCTTCAGAAAGCTGCATCGTGTTCCTTTTGCCAATTGACATCACATTAGTTTATCCCAAGAAAGTGAATTGTTCTACTAAACAAGGTTGCATCACTTCCAAAACAAACCTAACTTATATCGCCTGCCCAAGATAATAAATTTTTGCCTTCCTTACGTCTTACGAATGTTTCATCAGGTAACACTGGTAAGAACATAGAACAATGCTCAAAGATAACATATCATATTCAGAGCACTCTGCTTCAACTCTGAAACCACTTCGCCCATTCTCACATAGAATATATGATTGCATCTCCTCTAGGTGTGCACAGGGTGCTTCGCCTATGGGTGAGCAATATTCATTTAAACCGAATTGACCAACCTAACCGATTCATTTCGGTTGGTTTAGTTCGATTATATAACTAAATCAGTTTGCATTTAGTTTATATTTTTTTTAATTATTGGTTGAACAGAATTAACCAAACTTCAAATTTATTATCTAATTTAACTATATTGTAGTACTTTAAATAATTTATTTAGTGATAAAATATAAAGATATTTGTTGAAAATAGGTCAAATTTTATTATAAACATAAATTTTGCTAAATAAAATTGCTCCAAATGTAAGTTTATATTGTACTTTGAATGAATTCATCATTTGAATAATGACACAATCTCAAGTTCGGGTAAATCGGTTACTGACCAAATTTACCGAAATTAATTCGGTTCAGTTTTGAAAATATTAGGTTTCAATTTGGTTTAAGTTTTTTTACATCAAATACAACCGAACACTCACCCCTAACTTCGCCCTTCTCAAATAGTTGCTCTACCTTGTAAGGTTGCATCATCTTATCCCTACTTGAAAGTCTCTTCACTATATGTTGACAAAAGTGTGACACCCCACGTCCGTTAATGTCACTCTTTAAAAAAATGCACTAAGTCCCGTGAAGCGTTATAGGTAAACAGAAACGTAAACATCATAAGACAAATATAAAATAGTAGCGAAAATTTAAAACTTTATTTTCCAACAGAAAACATCGTGGTCAAGAGAGAATCCTAATCAAGCTTGAGCTCTCCCACCCTGAGAACCTGGAAGGGGAGAAGAGGAAGAGAGAGAAAAGGAAACAAAACGGGTCAGACATAAAGTCTGGCGAGTCCAGTTACTTTTAGCATATAAATAAGTAAAAGCATCATGACAGGTTCATAAACTGGATGAGAGATAATAGTATCACATAATAGGTATAACAGACTGAACAGGATAAGCAGGATGAACAGAATAGATTATGCTTCTCAAACACTTTTCTCTGCACTAATACTGGTATAACAGTTACAATCCCTACATAAACATAATGGTAGACTTAGGTTTATTTCTAGTAACGGGTTTTACTCCAAACAGTAATAACAGGTACCCCAATATATAAATAAGGGGTGTTACCCCAACCATAAATAACAGGTGTTACCCTAACCATAGATAACCGGTGTTACCCCAACCATAGATAACGAGCACCTAAACAGGCAGGACTAGATGTACCCTAATTACTACCTCCAATCAATTGGCTCCCTATCTCGTAGATACCCTATGTCAGTCCCACAGTAGGATGTATCACTTCCTAAAGTTGCAACCTCTCCCAATAGTCACAACCATATATATTGGTGTTACAACGTCTTATTTTCCCGATTAAGCGGACCCATGCACGTACATGACTCCATTGGAATGCGCCATCGAACACCTCCACCCATATGAACCTCTTATAATCAGCTTAGTAAGCGTGCCCCTAAACCTTACCTAGTTTGGGGTCCCCTTATGATACCTGTATGGGTTATTGACTAATACAGGTCCCACACCAAAAATGATACAAACTACCCCTAGGCTTGTATCCCCAACTATTAGGATTTTGACAGGTGATGCCTAACAGTTTAACAATCCTGCATAACCCCAACATATAAAACAAGTTAAGTTTATCGGGTTCGTATAACCCCCCACTGATTTAATAGATTTACTTAACCACCACATATTTAAACAGGTTAAGTATTACAGATTAACGAGTTCATATAACCTTAACAGATATAAGAGGTTAAGTCTTACATGTAACAGGTTCATATAAACCCCGCAGATTAAATAGATTTACTTAACCCCACAGATTCAACAAATTTACTTAACGCCACAGATTCAATAAGTTACAATTTAACGGATTATATAAACCCTATGGATTAAACAGGTTAACAGGTTACTATCATTCCCCGTTCATGTATGTTAATGCACTAGACCTCTCACATTAAGTTGATCACTTGTGGACGTTGGATATGCCAGGCGGTTCTGCGTAGACTTCTACCACAAGTGGAATTAACCTCGTGTCTTAGCACTGTTACATGTATACTTGCGCACTAGACCCCTCACATTAAATTAACAATTTGTAGATGCTGGATTTGCCGGACGGTTCTGGGAAGACTTCTACCACAAGTTGAATGTAACCACGTGTCTAAGTGTAGTTGCCATTTCTTAATTTCCATAATTGGGTTAACAATCTTTTTGGTCTAATAATCCTATTTAGGAATTACTCATGCTCATCGTATGTTTTTCAATTAAAGTATTCAGTTTCAACAGATTAGTCATTTTAACATATTAAACATCTCCGCAAGTTACAGCAGGTTACTTACAATTTCATTGACATGATCCGCTTAATCTTAAATTAAGCCTATAGATTTATATGCCCCAAATTACGGTCATAATTCACAGTATAACATATGCCCCCAAGTTTTACTCAAATTGTACAGTATAGGTTATGCCCCCAAATCCCAGTTATGATTTATAATACAAGATATGCCCCAATTTATCTTTCCCAACCATTCCCAATTTCGTCCGTTCGCATATTTTAGCGATAGGCCTAGGCTCGAAGGTAGCCTAGGCTATAAAAATAAAAAGGGAAAGAGGGAGATAAGATAACAGAAATAGGCATAATAACAGAATAGGAATATGATAACAAAAATAGGCGTATAAGAATTGAACAATAGATCAGGTGTATAGAGGAATACATGTAATGACAGATCTGTTTAGGTATGAATCAGATTCTTAACAAGCATATGTTTAGATCCAGATTTATAAACATGTCAGGATTACTTGTTAAATGTTTATATCTAAAAGCAACATAAACTCACAGAGACTGGATCTAAAGAACAGAATAATTAGGCTGAAGTTGTACAAGAAACTCTTGTATGCATATAAGCCGTCGTTGAATAGAAATAGGCTAGTTCAATCCAAGTGGGGCAGCATCTCATTCTCTCCATTATTTTTTATGTGTAAAAAACAATGGAAATGTAGTCCTATTCATAGCCTAAAGACAACGAACCAAGCAACAAAACAAGTCCATGTTCAAAAAGGAGAATCTACCCAGATCTGTATCGGGGTCGACCCTCCCCGATATGGGTTGACCTAAACACCTTGGGTCAACCCCAGCCGGGTCTCGGGTCGACCCCTCCAACGGGTCGATTCCCTCCTACTCCTCCCCGCTTCGCTGTTTTGAATAATTTTGAATTTCTAGATTAATTTGTATGTATATAATTCTCTTATATGTATACAAACTTCTAAGCTTAATAACTTCTTCATACGATGACCGTTTTACGCAAACTCAGAGTCTATCTTAAGAAAAATTCTGAGAAGAACGCAATGGTGTAGTCCATTTTACTTAATCCCAATATTTAATTAAGTATTCTTTAGTTTATCATTATAGTGTTCTTTTAAAATTACGGGGTGTTACAAAAAGAAAGTGTATCGCCTTCAGAGGCATGTAATGGAGTCTTTACTGATCGAGTTGGTTCGTACTTCCATAGATTTGCTTCGCCTCACTTAGACAATAAATGCATACCACTTTGTCATCCTAAAGGCGAATCAGTTTCTATCTTCTTCATAGTCGCTCCACTTTCAAAGACCCAAAGCTAAAGCCATGCCTAAGTCAATACCATGAGGTCGAACTCAAAGCAAATTATATACAAGCAAAGGAGGGAAATCGAAGTACATATGAGCGAATACCGAAGCAAACAAGGAGAAGCAAGCCCAGGCCCACACCTATAAAAAGAGATGGAGGGACACCATCCATGAGGTCGAATCCTCCTTTCCTCATTTTCCACTTTTTCATTTTGTTGTAATCAAAACTTGAATTGGAAACAAGTTTCCAATTTTAGTTTCGTAATCATACAAACTTGGTTAAGTGTATAGACTCAAAGTATTGTACTTGTATATAAAAATTGGACTAATGAAGAACATTCAGACCAACCTTGTGTTAGGGATTGCGGAATGCAGATCTTAAGGCAAAACAAACACTAGAGGGGGTGGTGAATAGTGTTTATGAGGAATTTGTGAAAATCTTAAACTAAAATGATCTATTATATGAATCATACACCAAAGATGATCACAGACACAAAATTAAACATAAACACAAAAATAGATAAATATAAAATGCAGAAAAGGAAAGAACACACCGGATCTTATAATGGTTCGGATTACTCTTACGTCCAGTCCCACGCAACGCTAGATTGCACAGAGTTATATTATTATCAAAATCCAAGTATAACCATTTGATTTCACGGCTACAAGGTTAACACCACTTCAAACACCCTTGATTTCATGGCTAGAAGGTTAACACCGCTCCCTTTCTATGATTTCAGGGCTACAAGGAACACACCCATTCCCAAATAATTCCCAAATGATTACAATAGTCCTATAACTCTTTAATAACACTTCAATTCAGAGAGTAGTAGTTATAGATTGTGAAGAGATGAAGTTTTATATTGTTTGAGTAGAAATCGGCAAAGTGTAGAAATCAATAAAATGATAAATATTAATGGTGGTATGATAAAGGGTGAAGATGGAGAAGAAGAATGATTTAAAAATTCAAAATCATCCCTTGTTTATAGCATTTCAAAGGTTGCAACGTTTCAGAAACGTTGCAAATAGTGAAACGATACTTCCTTTGAAAATTGAAAAAAGACAGTTGTACGTCGACATAGGCAAAAATGTATGTCGACATATGCCTTGATTTTGATTTTTAAAACTATTTTTCAAGTGTTTAAACATATATATTATTCTGGAAACTCTTGAATCAAAGCTTAGTAATATAAACGAATATTCTAAAGTGTAAAATCATACGAAATCATGATAATATATTATAAAAAACATATTTATAAAGTTATAGGGTTTAAAACTATATAACTATAAAACTATATAACTCTATAAACTTATAATATTAAAACTTTAAACTTATATGTTTGAAATCATAAGTAAGATAAAGTAATGTGAAAATAATTTAAAATCAGAATTTGAATTTTGAAAACAGAATTTTGATATTTGAAAATCAGAATTAGAATCTGGAGTGTTATTCAGAGTCTTACATATAAACTAGAATCCATTATTATATTTCTTTTGAAATCTTGATAACTTGATTACTTATGAGTCTTGAATCTCTTCTGAATCTTGAATCTCTTGAAACTCAAAAACTGTACAATCTTCAGTATTTATGTAACACCCCGTGAATTCTATAACATTAAGCTTCAAAAATTAAAGTGTAATTAATTCTAAATGAAAGAATTAAGGGAAATGGGTTACGCCTTGCATTCGTCTCGGAATTCTGCTTGAGATAGAGTCCGAGTTTGCGCGAATCGGACTCCGTATGAAGGAGTTATGACCTTCGAAAGTTTCAGAATAAAATTTAAATTCAAACAGCTCAGTTTAAATTTCAAAATTCGAAAAAATAGGTTCAAACTGGGCTGGGCGGGAAAATTCCCGCCCAACGACCAGGTCGACCATAGGGTCGACCATGGTGTCGACCTGGCCACCCCAGGTCGACCATAGTGTCGACCTGGGTGTCGACCTGCCAGTCGACCTACCTGGTCGACCTGGCTGGCTAGGTCTGGCTCTGGCTCGAATTTCTGTGGCTCGGTGTGTCACTAGGGCTGACATGTCACCTCTTGATTGGCTCTTTGAACTTTGTATGGTTTAGATTCCTCCTGTCTTCATCTAACGGCTCAAAACAATTTAAAAATCTATAAATACACCCCTAAGTCTCAACTGAAAATTCACACAAAAAAATAAGATGGGAGTCGTCATGCTGCCAGGGAGGAATTGAGCATAGCCGTCAAGAGAAAGAAGCTTAGAGACGAATCAAATTAAGAAGAAGATTAAAGTTTAATCAAATTTAATCAACGCAACGTTAGTTTAGCCAAAGGAGCGCATCTCAATTTCAGAATTCATAATCCAGAATTCAAGATTCTGCATTCATCGTAAGTATAGTGACCTTTCAGAATATGAATAAAAACTGTGATGTGATTCGATGTAAATGAAAATAGAATTGTGTTATTGTATGAATATGATATAAATTCTATGTATTGTAATGATTCTGTCATGACTTGTGTATTGATATTTGTGGCCTAAATTGATTGATGCAAGCCTATTGGACATTTGTATATGAAAGTAATAACAATAGCAAGTGTGGCAAAAACTAGAAATTGATCCCTTTATGTATATGTCAATGCCCTTAATCTAAGTTAGAATTTATGTAAACATGTTCTAGATTTGAGACCCTTTTTATGCCTACATGACCCAAAACCTATGAATACATTCTTATGTGTATTTGCAAGTATAATTGGATTTATGTTAAGTATCGTTTGGGTTTCATAAACTATGCAAGTTCATGTTGAAATAGGCTATATGATTAGATGTTAAAATTGTACATTTTGGTGAATATACAACATGCTAGTTTTGTGGTTGACATTATGCCAAGTTAAGCATGTTTAAAAATAAGTTTGTATAAGCCTAAACTATGCCATTTCATATGTCACCTACATAGTCATACTTTGATTTGAATGCAAGTTCACATGACCCATAATTTATGTTGAATCGCTAAATTGCAAGTTCATGCGCCACACACCTTTATGTGAAATATTACATGTTCTTGTTTTCCCCTTTTTCTCACGTTTATAAAGTTGAGATGAATTGTGTCAAGCCCAACACCTACCCGGACCCGCCCAGTTGTCTAGTAGTCACAACAATACCTATCCAATGTGGGTGGTTAAGCATTGAGCCCAATAATGACCCGAGGTTAGACTGAGCTACGGTGTAATCCTGCCCGGAACCGACCGGCGCATCCAGTAACCGTAGCAATACTTGTCTAATGTGAGTGGTCTGGTGCTATAAGAAGCTAAGGACAGATGGTAGGGTTAAGTCAACTATAAACACTTAACCAAATTAAACATGTTAACAAGAATTGATGGGTGGGGTTAGGTAAATAAAGACACTTAACCACTAAACATGTTTGACTAGAAAATCCTAGTAACGAGGGACCCGTTTCAGCAGTAACCCAAGTTTGGTATCATGGTACCCTGAAACTAGGTAGGGTGGGGCACGATTACTGGGCTGATTGTAAGCGGTCAAAGCGACGGCGGTGGGTGCAACAGTGTAGGTTCTAACGGGGTGCGGGCGTGCACACACTCCGGAGCAGACAAACAGGGCACTGGGGGCACCAGTAGTATAACCTATGCCTTCTAGAATTTGTGTCGGGGCCACCACCATGGGTCTTGATACACCCTATGGTGGGACCAGCATAGGTATCTACAATTCTTGGGGGCCGTATGACACATGTTTACGCGATTAGGAGCCGATCTTTAAATAGAAATGAGGATCACTTCACCCTCGGCATGGGGTGCCAGTTAGAATAAACTCAAGTAGGTGCAGAGATATGGTATGGGTGTGGTAGTACATTCGACACTTCCTTAGCTTGTGACACTTTCTTATTTTTAGTTTATATCTGTCACGCCCTTTTCTTATTCACATACTGAAGAGTTACTAGATTTACTCAGGCTTTATGTCTGACTCTATTTTCTTTTCGTCTTCTTTTCTTCCGTCCCCCCCCCCCCCCCCCCCCCGGGTCCACAGGGAGGAAACAACTCAGTTCAGTCAGACCCTTTACAAGCTCCAAGACCGTAGATGTATGATTTGGATCTCTCTTGCTCGGATTATGGCTTTGGATATCACTATGGGGATTTTTGTCACTTTATTTATGTTTTACGCTTCTTTAATAATCAAGACAGTAATGAGGTTGTAATGTTGGAAGTATTTTGAGACAATTATGGAAATGTTTTGTTTGAACATGTATTGATGAAATAAAAGTTTGTTTGGTTTCCGCTGTTTAAAATATGTGTATTTATATATGTCTTGAGTTTATCTGTGGCTTTTACTTATAAACCTCCACCAAAGTTAAGGCATTCCTTTTGTGAGTGACCTTAACGGAGGTGGGGTGTTTCACTTGGTATTAGAGCATAGGTTTACCAAATAAGATAAAAAAAATTGAAATTGTTTTCAAAAGAAAGTTTAAAGAAGCATTTCTCATGAAAAAGTGTTATATTTATAGAAAGACAAAATCCCCCAAAGCCATGTGCCCTATCTATCCCTCTTTATCCTTCGTTTTGAATTTTTCCTTTCTGTTTCAGCATGTCTGGAGACCTTAACCTCCCGGAAGGAGTGCCGAAACCCGGCTGGTTTAGGAGGCATTTAGAAGCAAGGGCCAATGGTGCGGGCCCAGCAGACATCCCTCCTCCAGTGGTCGCGGTTCCTCCTCCTCCACCTCCTCGTGGAAATGCCTTCGCAAAAACATGTAGAGACTTCAAGGCAATGGGTGGAAAAGACTTTTATGGGATAGAGTCCTTTGTAGGAGCAAGAAACTGGCTAAAGGAGACTGAGGATCTGTTTGTCATCTTCGGAGTTGATGACAGGCAAAAGATACAACTAGCGGTGTGGTTGCTTAAGGATGAAGCTTCCTATTGGTGGGAAATTACCAATGCTCAGAGGGCGGTGGAAACATGAGAAGACTTCAGGACAAGGTTTGAGATGAAATTCCTCTCCCAAGCTGAAAGAAGCCTGCAAATGGAGAAGTTTCTAACTCTGAAACAGGGAAGTATGACAATCAGGGAGTATGTAAATTAGTTTAATCAGCTGGCCAGATTTGGGCTAGACTTAGTAAACACCCAACACAAGAAGGCGCTTCGCTTCGTCAAAGGTTTGAATGAGCCTCTGCATAGCCTTGCTATGACCCATGTATCCACGGGAGTGACTTATGAAAGCTTGGTGGACATGGCGTTGCTACACGAGGAAGACCACGGCAAGAAAGAAACTAAGGGGGAAGAGAAGAAAGAGGGTCTATAAGCAAAGAAAACATACTTCAAGAAAGGAGGGAAGAACAATAAGCCCCGTGAGAGGAGAAGGTGCAATTTCTATGGCATTGTGGGACATATATCAAAAGACTACCGAAAAAGGAAGGCGAAGATGGGTGGTTGCTTCCATTGTGGAGAGACTGGGCACCAGGCTAAGGACTGCCAAAGAAGAAATGGTAGGGACAGAAAGCTGGATCCACTTCAGGGGGTCAGGTTCATGCGCTAGTGGCACCTCAACAGGAACGAGGTAGTAATATTTCTATAGAAAGTGTAGTCTATCTTTATGATCATCCAGTTCGCACACTTTTTGACTCTGGCGCATCACACTCTTTTATTTCATCTTCCTTAGTAGAATCTCTGCATCTAGACACTAGTATGATAGAAGATCCCTTAGTAGTTTCAAATCCAATTGGGGGCTCCGCTTACTTGTCAATGGTTTGTTTGGGTTTGAAAATCTCTATTCTCAGCGTTGAGTTTAGTTGTAATGCCTTTGTTTTGGGCTTCTCGGGATATGGTTTGATCTTAGGCATGGACTGGTTATCCAGTAATAGTGCCATTCTTGATTGTGAGAAAAGAGTAGTTAGACTCTTGACTCGGTTTGGTAACACTCTAGAAATTTCTTATAATCCCTTGAATGCTGTTATGCTTAGTTATCTAGAGTCGCTTGATGCTTCTGACGAGAATTTGCAATCAGTTAGAGTGGTCCGGGAATATCCGGATGTCTTTGAGGAGGTGAAAGGCTTACCTCCGAGGCGGGAAATAGACTTCCGCATATATCTTGTGGATAATGCAAAGCCTGTAGCTTTACTGGTCAGACACATGGCTCCAATGGAGAGAAAGGAGCTCAGTAAGCAGGTTAAATAACTTTTCGAAAAGGGATTCATTAGACAGAGCATTTCGGAATGGGGCGCTCCAGTGGTGTTCGCAACCAAAGCGGACGGTTCGCTTCGCCTTTGCGTCGACTATAGGGAGTTAAACAAATTGACCAAGAAAAACAGGCACCCTCTTCCCCGAATCGACGATTTGTTTGATTAGCTTGTAGGTGCGTCTGTCTTCTCCCAACTTGATCTGGCAACTGGGTTCCATCAGCTGAGAGTAGCTGAAGACAACATTGATAAGACAACGTTCAGAACCCCAGACGGTTTCTTCGAGTGGCTTGTCATGCCTTTCGGCTTGACAAACGCACCCGCTTATTTCGTAGATTTAATGAGCAGGGTGTTCAGAGAATTCCTCAACAAATTTGTGGTTGTCTTCGTAGATGATATCTTAATCTTCTCAAAGAATGAGGAATAGCATGCTCAACATCTGAAAGAAATCATGGAAACTCTCCGTACACATCAGCTAAAAGCCAAATTCTCCAAGTGCCACTTTTGGAGAAAGGAGGTAAGATTTCTGGGGCATATAGTGTCCAAAGAGGGGTTGGTTGTGGACCCCGCGAAAGTGGTGGCAGTGCAAGATTGGAAGACACCAAGAAATGCAACCGAAGTTCGAAGCTTTCTTGGGCTAGCCGGTTTTTACCGAAAATTCATTAGGGATTTCGCGAAAATCTCAGCCCCACTCACAAGGCTAACAAAGTAGAATCTGGCATTCACTTGGGATTTGGACTGCGAGTTTGCTTTCCAACGATTAAAAAGGGCTCTCACAACAACCCTAGTTCTGACTTTGCCAGATGGAAGCAAAATGTTCACAGTATACACGGATGCATGTGGAATGGGATTAGACACTGTTCTAATGCAAGAAGGGAGGGTAGTAGCTTATAGAGGAAGACAACTGAAAGTTCATGAAAAGAACTACCCAACCCACGATCTGGAGCTGGCCGCCATCGTCTTTGCGCTTAAGTCTTGGCGCCATTATCTCCTAGGTGAGAAGTTTGAATTATACACTGACCATAAATCATTGAAATATCTCTTCTCCCAGAAGGATCTTAACTTGAGGCAGCAAAGATGGATGGAGTTTCTTGCCTCGTATGACTTTGAAAATTCCTATACTCCCGGCAAAGGCAACGTAGTAGAAGATGAGTTGAGCCGAAAGAAACTGACCTTAAGCCCGCTCTTTGTAGAAAGGCAAAGTCTGGAGTATATAGCCAGTTTTAACTTTAGGCCCTCCTCGGATTTTGTACTAGGTTTGCTAGCATCTCTCGAAGTACGCCCTACTCTCTTGGACTCAATAGGGGCTGCACAACGTGAAGACCCTTAGCTTGTTGATGTGATTGATAAACTTATTAAGGGTGAGACTTCTAGTCACCTCAGTAGATACGCCATCGATGATAAGGGTTGGCTGAGGCGAGATGGGAGATTATGCGTCCCACAAGCATAGGAGTTGACAAAGAAGGTTCTCGAGGAAGCGCATCATTCCAAGATGACTATACACCCTGGCGGTGATAAGATGTACAAGGATATAAAAAGGACTTTCTTTTGGAGTGGCATGAAACAAGACGTGGCAGATTTCGTTTCTAAGTGCATGATCTGCCAACGGGTCAAGGCGGAACAGAAGAAACTTGGAGGACTACTTCATCCTTTAGAGGTCCCACAGTGGAAGTGGGATAGCGTTTCAATGGACTTCATTGATGGACTACCTAGGTCGAGAAGAGGCAACACTAGCATTTGGGTAATAGTGGATAGGCTTACTAAGAGCGCCCACTTCATACCTATCAAGAGTAGAAGGACTGCCTCATCTCTAGCATCTCTTTATCTCAAGGAAATAGTTTGACTCCATGGGATACCCTCCAGCATTGTTAGTGACCGAGACCCTATTTTCACAAGTGAGTTTTGGCGGAGTCTGCAAGAAGCTGTAGACACACAGTTATGTTTGAGCACGGCCTATCACCCCCAAACCGATGGCCAGACGGAAAGGGTGAATAGACTTTTAGAGGATCTTTTAAGACTTTGCGTTCTTGACTTTGGAGGGACGTGGGAGGATCACCTTCCTTTAGTGGAATTTGCCTACAACAACAGCTACCAAGCTACTATAGGCATGGCACCCTTCGAAGCCTTGTATGGAAGACCGTGCAAATCACCAACTTGTTGGTGGGATTCTACAGATAAGCTTATACTTGGGCCAGACATGATTCGAGAGACTTCGGAGAAAGTGGACTTGATACGTAGGAGAATAAAGACTGCCCAAGACAGACAAAAATCCTACGCCGACAAAAGAAGGACCGACCTTGAGTTTGAGGTTGGGGACAGGGTTTTCCTTAAGGTATCTCCTTTAAGGAATGTCGTTTGCTTTGGATCCGCAGGAAAGCTAGCACCAAGATTTGTAGGACCGTTTCCTATCATCGAGAAGGTTGGGAAGATGGCCTATAGATTAGAGCTACCCGAGAGACTGGCCAGAGTTCACAACGTCTTTCATGTTTCTCACCTCCAGAATTGTTTGCATGAGTCTGCGGAAGTGGTGGAACCTAGCATTATAGAAGAAACCGAAGTGGAACATGAAGCAACTGTGAGGAAAGTTCCAACCTGCATCTTAGGAACTGAAGTGAAAAAGCTACGCAACCGCGAAGTCAAACTCGTTAAAGTTCAGTGGAGCGATGCCGAGGAAGACGCGACTTGGGAAACTGAGGACAGAATACGCGCTGCCTTCCCTCTTCTTTTTGAGGGTACATCTTTGATCTCTCTTTTTCCTTAAGTTATGCTTTATCTATCTTTTAGGTATATCTCCTCGGTCCTTTTCCTAACTCCTTAGGTAGAAAACAAATGGATGCAAACATGTATTTGAAAACATGTTATGGATGATGGCTGCAAATGGTTGCTAGTGATTGCTAATGGTTGCTCGTGGATGCATATACACACACCCTAGGTTATAGATCGGCTCAGTCACTTCATATTGCATATGCATATATGTATTCTCATTTGTATATGGTTGAAACTTGATATGCTGTCACATGGTCGTCGCGTTTGTATGAATAGTTGTGCACTCATGTAGAATTATGAGTAGGAAAAATTTGCATACATAATGGATTCATGACACTTACATGATTCTCATTAAGGAGGTCAACTGAATCAGTAGACCGCCTGATTTCAGCATTAGATAAGGACATGTACACACACTATGCATATGATCATGAAGCATTAGAAGTCTTTTAAGGACAGTGGGCGCCTGTGTTTGTTGGTTGAGTAGATGGGCTGTTGGATGGTAGGATATACGTTCTTCCTAACTTGAAGATTTCGGGGACGAAATCCTTTTAAGAGGGGAGAATGTAACACCCCGTGAATTCCATAACATTAAGCTTCACAAATTAAAGTGTAATTAATTCTAAATGAAAGAACTAAGGGAAATGGGTTACGCCATTGCGTTCGTCTCGGAATTCTGCTTGAGATAGAGTCCGGGTTTGCGCGAATTGGACTCCGTATGAAGGAGTTACGACCTTCGGAAGTTCCAGAATAACATTTAAATTCAAACAGCTCAGTTTAAATTTCAAAATTCAAAAAAATAGGTTCAAACTGGGCTGGGCGGGAAAATTCCCGCCCAACGACCAGGTCGACCATAGGGTCGACCATGGTGTCGACCTGGCCACCCCAGGTCGACCATAGTGTCGACCTGGGTGTCGACCTGCCAGTCGACCTACCTGGTCGACCTGGCTGGCTAGGTCTGGCTCTGGCTCGAATTTCTGTGGCTCGGTGTGTCACTAGGGCTGACATGTCACCTCTTGATTGGCTCTTTGAACTTTGTATGGTCTAGATTCCTCCTGTCTTCATCTGACGGCTCAAAACAATTTAAAAATCTATAAATACACCCTAAGTCTCAATTGAAAATTCACACAAAAAAATAAGATGGGAGTCGTCATGCTACCAGGGAGGAATTGAGCATCCGTCAAGAGAGAGAAGCTTAGAGATGAATCAAATTAAGAAGAAGATTAAAGTTTAATCAAATTTAATCAATGCAACGTTAGTCTACCCAAAGGAGCGCATCTCAATTTCAGAATTCATAATCCAGAATTCAAGATTCTGCATTCGTTGTAAGTATAGTGACCTTTCAGAATATGAATAAAAACCGTGATGTGATTCGATGTAAATGAAAATAGAATTGTGTTATTGTATGAATATGATATAAATTCTATGTATTGTAATGATTCTGTCATGACTTGTGTATTGATATTTGTGACCTAAATTGATTGATGCAAGCCTATTGCACATTTGTATATGAAAGTAATAACAATAGCAAGTGTGGCAAAAACTAGAAATTGATCCCTTTATGTATATGTCGATGGCATGGACTATGTATATTCCCTTAATCTAAGTTAGAATTTATGTAAACATGTTCTAGATTTGAGACCCTTTTTATGCCTACATGACCCAAAACCTATGAACACATTCTTATGTGTATTTGCAAGTATAATTGGATTTATGTTAAGTGTCGTTTGGGTTTCATAAACTATGCAAGTTCATGTTGAAATAGGCAATATGATTAGATGTTAAAATTGTACATTTTGGTGAATATACAACATGCTAGTTTTGTGGTTGACATTATGCCAAGTTAAACATGTTTAAACACAAGTTTGTATAAGCCTAAACTATGTCATTTCATATGTCACCTACATAGTCATACTTTGATTTGAATGCAAGTTCACATGACCCATAATTTATGTTGAATCGCTAAATTGCAAGTTCATGCGCCACACACCTTTATGTGAAATATTACATGTTCTTGTTTTCCCCTTTTTTCTCACGTTATAAAGTTGGGCTGAATTGTGTCAAACCCAACACTTGTTATAATGTTGCGAACGTACAAACGGGGGTAATAACGTTGGGTGTAAAATATGAAAATATATATTGGCATGTTTGGCACATGCCAACGACAATGACATATAAGCGGTATGAATTGTTATACCCAAGAATAAAGAACATGAAATTTACATATATAATTGAGAAGTAATAAAATATGTAAATTTAGAAAACACGATATGCTTAACCCGAGGTTGGATTGAGTTGTGATGTAAACCTGCCCGGACCCGCCCGGATGTCCAGTAGTCACAACAATACCTATCCAATGTGGGTGGTTAAGCATTGAGCCCAATAATGACCCGAGGTTAGACTGAGCTACGGTGTAAACCTGTCCGGAACCGACCGACACATCCAGTAACCGTAGCAATACCTGTCTAATATGAGTGGTCTGGTGCTCTAAGAAGCTAAGGACAGATGGTAGGGTTAAGTCAACTATAAACACTTAACCAAATTAAACATGTTAACAAGAATTGATGAGTGAGATTAGGTAAATACAGACACTTAACCACTTAACATGTTTGACTAGAAAATCCTAGTAACGAGGGACTCGTTTCAGCAGTAACCCAAGTTAGGTATCATGGTATCCTGAAACTAGGCAGGGTGGGGCACGATTACTGGGCTGATTGTAAGCGGTCAAAGCGACGGCGGTGGGTGCAACAGTGTAGGTTCTAACGGGGTGCGGGCGTGCACACACTCCGGAGCAGACAAACAGGGCACTGGGGCACCAGTAGTATAACCTATGCCTTCTAGAATTTGTGTCGGGGCCGCCACCATGGGTCTTGATACACCCCATGGTGGGACCAACATAGGTATCTACAATTCTTGGGGGCCGTATGACACATGTTTACGCGATTAGGAGCCGATCTTTAAATAGAAATGGGGATCACTTCACCCTCAGCATGGGGTGCCAGTTAGAATAAACTCAAGTAGGTGCAGAGATATGGTATGGGTGCAATAGTACATTCGACACTTCCTTAGCTTGTGACACTTTCCTATTTTTAGTTTATATCTATCATGTCCTTTTCTTATTCACATACTGAAGAGTTACTAGATTTACTCAGGCTTTATATCTGACTCTATTTTCTTTTCGTCTTCTTTTCTTTCGTTCCCCCCCCTCTCCAGGTCCACAGGGAGGAAACAACTCAGCTCAGTCAGACCCTTTACAAGCTCCAAGACCGTAGATGTATGATTTGGATCTCTCTTGCTCGGATTATGGCTTTGGACATCACTATGGGGATTTTTGTCACTTTATTTATGTTTTATGCTTCTTTAATAATCATGACAGCAATGAGGTTGTAATGTTGGAAGTATTTTGAGACAATTATGGAAATGTTTTGTTTGAACACGTATTGATGAAATAAAAGTCTGTTTGGTTTCCGCTGTTTAAAATATGTGTATTTATATCTGTCTTGAGTTTATCTGTGGCTTTTACTTATAAACCTCCACCAAAGTTAAGGCATTCTCTTTGTGAGTGACCTTAACGGAGGTGAGGTGTTTCAATTTAAGTCATGTATACAAACCATATATATATATATATATATATATATATATATATAGTGAAATATTAGGCACACATCCCTAAAACCAAACTTAGTTAGGCTCAGGTCCGATCAAAAACTTATTATAAATTTTGTCCCTATTTTTCGAGAATAAGTTAAAAAAATACATAAATTAATATTTAAATAAATTGTGCATTCGACAAAAAATTCAATCCAAAAAACATTAAAAACATGGAAAAACCAAGAAAACAACAAAAAACAGTGAAAAGTGCAGTTAAATGCATAATATTATGCACATATATGAATTTTATTGCATGCATATGTGCAAGTATTCAAGTTCTTCCATATGCATTGTTTTACTTGCATATTTCAGTGCTAGCATAAAAATGTGCAATAATTCATACCAGTGCAACTCAGTTCATTTTTATTTGCATTCAAACTTGCAAATAAAACTGAAAACATGCACACATTTGTGCAACATATCTGCAGACAAAATGTTAACTGAATTTCCTTTATGCAATAGTTGCATACATGTGTACAACTATTGGTAATAGTTGCATACATGTATGCAACTTTTTTATTTAAATTGGTGTGGACTTCTGGAATTATTTCCAAATTTTAGATTTTTTTTAATGATAGCCGCACCTTTTTTTGGTTAGAAATTGAAGGAGGCGTAAGTATTTAAAACGGGAGGCGTAAAGAAAAATATGGGGCGGAAGTGTATGGAAACTCAAGGAGGGACGTGGAGTGTATTTGAAACTATAATAGGGATGTCAGCCAAAAGTACCTTTCTCTCTCTCTCTCTCTCTCTCTCTCTCTCTATATATATATATATATATATATATATATATATATTGTAGATAGAGATGTTAGTATATATTTTGTAATCAATTAATAATGATAATTGAAATAAGGTTGTTGTCATCAAAACTTCATTCTCCAACACCTTGCATATTTGATTGCATATATGGCCTGTTCAAACCTAGACAAAATCACCTTCACTTGAGGCGATACCCTTGTTTCTCCTTAAAGTTACATTGACTTGATTTTTGAACTGATTCAAATTGATGCAGGTGTGCTTCACCATTTGGCTTCGTCTCAGATTGTAAATCCCGAAACAAAGGTTCTTCTTCAAGTTCCAAATTTTTGATTTGCCTACTAAAATAAGACCCCACACTTTATCCTTACGTGGACTGTTTAGGGTGTTAATGAAGAAATAAATTAACAATAGATTTGAGAAAATTTTGTGTTTAAAATTGCTATAAAATGATTAGGAATCAAAAAAGTGGGAATCATGAATGCAGTTTACAATTTTTACTTGGAAATAGGAAAGACTTATATGGGTGAACAAGGAAAAGAAATCTGTATTGGTAGTCTAAATAGAAACACAATTTTTGACTTGATTGGGAAGTTCCAAAAATATTCTTACATATCTTTATCTCTTCTCTACTAATAATCGGAATAGGTTTGATGTCACACTTTTTTGGTGTACACCTGAACTGACGAAAATGCCCTTTAATTAATTTGTATCATACATTTAACTAACCTGTAGGTAAGTATTCAAACGTTAATTATCTAATTATAATCCGCGAACATCAATTATAATTATAACGTGTATTAATTATCATTAATTCTTTGACCATTTCTCTTCTTCTATGTATATATTTTTAATATCATTCGTTTCTATAATTAAATTCTGATACATATATCAATTCTTCAAATTTGTTTCTACTTAATTATACTTTCAAATTTGGAATCCAAATGTTTATATGTTTACTTATTTTCTGCTTTATATAGCTTTTTTTAATTTTATTTCCTACTTTACTTTATACAATACGTATACACCATATTTTTAATCACTTTATTTAGAAGCAGTCAATCCCTTGAAATTCGCGTACGTTAATTATCATTAATTCTTTGACCATTTCTCTTCTTATATGTATATATTTTTAATATCACATGGCGAAAATTATTCCAACCAGTCTAAATTTCAATAGGCAATTAGTCAAATTTTTTAAACATTCAGCTTTTACAAATGTCACGTGGAGGATTTATCCCAACCAAAAAAGATAGACAACAATCTGATTAGCTGTCACACATTATGCCTCATAATAAAGATGGTAATATATATTATCGATTAATATAAATTTATTATACAAAATATGGCATGGCAAAAATTATTCCAATCAGCCTAAATTTCGATAGGCAATTAGTCAAAATTTTGAAACATTTGGCTTTTATAAAAGCCACGTGGAGGACTTGTCTTCAAAATGAGAGATTTGATATATTTTCTTTGGTTAATTATTTTTTTATGGTAATGTTTGAAACATAGTTTAAACAATATTTATTTCCAGTTCCTTTCTTTTAATGCATGCTTATGAAGTAGCAATCACCATCAATGAAATATATCTTAATCCTACTGATTGTTTTATATTTAAAACTTTGCTTTCATGCATGTCATTCATATATCAGTTTACTGTTTGCTATTTCCATTTCTTTCTCTTGAGTGGTAGTTTATAAATTATGCAATATTTGTACAATTCATATGCGAACATATATAAATTGCACAAAAAAAAAAAAAAAAATTACGTGCGCGCGTGCCACGACCACGCGCGAAGCGGGTGCCATAACCACGCGCGAAGCGCATGCCATCACCACGCACGAAGCGCGTGCCGTGACACTCGTCTTTAATATAGTTGCAATGTTTTGGTGTCACGGCATGAACTACCAAAAATATCCGTGTCTATATATTATCAAAATCTTACTATTGCTTAAAAATACGATCATGCAAATAAATATTATCAAAACAAAATGTATTTCTACAAAAATTAGTTTCACCTTAAAATATGATATAATAAATAAATTTTATTTACCAATTCAAAGCACTCATATTTAAACATTACATATCAAATCATATAACTCAAATAAATTCTAACAAATAATTTTTCTTTGCAGGTTCGATACTTCTTAAATAATAGAAATAAAAATTGAAACTAATAAAAAGTTATATGTTGCAAGTTTGAAATACGAACGAAAAATAATTGCCCATATTCTGAACACAAAAATATGATTAAATAAGATACAATCCTTTAGAAGAATGATTCAAGCGTGAAGCTCGTGCCGTAACGCCCGTCTTTATACATCACTTAAAAATAAGATTTAATAATTTAACCTTTTCATAAATTCAAATCGTATTTCTACAAATATTTGCAAGTCTTAATATCATCTAACAAATAAGTATTTTTTACAACACCATTTTTTATTAATTAACAACATAAACAAAAATTAAAATAAATAAAAGATTAGATATTGTAAATTAGAAATAAAATTCAAACTAATCACATACGATTTCAACGTAAAAATAAAATTAAATATTCGTGTAAATCATTTTTTTCATGAAGGTGTTAAACTTATAGTTTCTAAGAATGAAATTCATGCTTGAACCATGTACCATGATCATGTGCAATGTGAATACCGTAATGTTCGTAAAAGTAAAAGGTATTGTTATTGACACTCCAATTATTGTTAAAGGGGATCATTTTTAAAAAAAATTATTAATTGTTAAGGGGAGTATCAATGAAGAGAGCAACCCTTAACAAATAAAATTAATTTTACCGTATTACTATTTTAAGCTTAATTTCTTTGTTCTGTTCATTGGAACCGAACGAAAATTTTCAATACGGCAGTCCGAACAAAAACAAGAACTACGGCCGCCCACCTTCAAAACTAACATTTCACCCTCCTTTGCATAATTCGGCGAAACGACATCGAATAAAACTTAAAAAAACGATCAATCACGTCGAAAACATAAATTTAATTCGGCAACGATACTCCATTCATGTCAGTTAGACCATTTTCACAAGCTCGACGATAGCGGATCGAACAAATATACCCAAATACACAAGCCATTTTCGAATACATCTTTAAACCCTAATTCAATCAAACGATTAACCCTAAGATTGATTTGGCGTACCTTTGCAACACCTTCTCCACTAATTTAGGATCTGGTTATGAGGAACGTTCCACGTTCTTCGTTCTGGCCGTTAATCCTCTCCTATTCATGGTGAAGAAATGTAATCGCGTGCTAAGTTGAGTTTGCTTGGAGTGTTAACACACAATTTGATTTTTTAATTGATTTAAGGTTTTGCATATTTGTTTATTGGGACGGGGTAATATAGGAAAACAGAAGAATGTAAAATAATAAGTCTGTACGACCCTTAACACTTTTATAAACAGTGGAGTAGTTTTAAAAAATGACATCCTCTTAACAATATTGACACTCCAGTTATTGTTAAGGAGGGTCATTTTTTAAAAAGTTATTAATTGTTAAGGGGAGTACCAATTAAGAGAGCAACCCCTTAACAAATAAAATTAATTTTACTGTAATAGCCTTTTAAGCTTAGTTTTCTTTGTTTTATTCATTGGAACCGAACGGAAATTAACAGTACGACAATACTCTGCCGAACAAAAACAAAAACTACGGCCGTCCACCTTTGAAACTAACATTTCACCTTCCTTTACATAATTCGGCAAACCGACATCGAATAAAATTTAGAAATACGATCAGTCACGTCGAAACATAAATTTAATTTCGCAACCATGCTCCGTTCATGTCAAGTAAACCATTTTTCATAAGCTTGATGATAGCGGATCGAATAAATACACCCAAAATACACAAGCTATTTTCGAATACATCTGCAAACCCTGATTCAATCAAATGATTAACCTTAAAATTGATTTGGCATACCTATGCAACACCTTCTCCACTAGTTTAGGATCTGGTTGTGAGGAGCATTTGAAGTTATTCGTTCTAGCCATTAATCCTCTCCTGTTCGTGATGAAGAAATGTAATCGCGTACAAAATTGAGTTTGCTCGAAGTATTAGCACAGAATTTGGTTTTTTAACTGATTTAAGATTTTGCGTATTTGTTTATTGGGATGAGGTAACATTGAAAAACTGAAGAGTGTAAAGCATCCATTAACACTTTTATAAACAGCGGAGTGATTTTATTAAATGATTCCTTCTTAACAATAGTTGAAGTGTCAATAACAATCCTCGAAATAAACTAGAATGTGGTATATGTTTTTGTGGAGTGTTTGGATGGGTCAAAACAAATGGGCCTAAAGTTAATTTGGGGTGTGTGCGCAGACACCACACCGACCCAATCTTAATACTTTCTGTCAATCATCTTCCTCCTGAAGCTTAGGGTTTCTTTTTAAACAAAAAAAATCTGAAAATAGAAGAAAAAATATATCAGTTTACCTCCGAATCCTAGATTTTTAAGTCAGGTTTGCTGCTGCTGCTTCTTCCTGTGTTTCTTCTTATTTATTTAATTATAATCTGAAATCGAGATCGCGATGCCGAACTAAATCTGTTTTTATTTTGTTTCAATTCGATGTTTAAATTGAAATCGCGATTCTGTATTGTACTCCAATGTTTTCATTCTGAAATACGATCGTACATTTTCCACGGGTTGCGGTCCAGTTTAACTCTTGGATCGGGAAGGCTGCGATTCCTCCCAAATCGCATGTTGGAACATACGATCTCTCGATTTCTGCAATCTTTGACAAGAATCTTTATGTTGTAGTTAAAGCTAGGTTGTAGTTCACTATTGAATTTAGGATTTTGTTTACAGCTTGTGTATTATATGGTTTATTATTCTGAGTTCTTAAATCAAATCACTTTGTATTGTTTTCTTCTGATGCTTTATCTCCATTACCTGTTTTCCAGTGTACACTTTTACCAAAAATATACATGGGATGAAGTTAAATCTCAAAATTTTGATTTGGTTGTCATTTATTCTGCGTAATATTTTTATCATGTAGGTCAGGTTTGCTTGCATGTTCTTTTACCCCTGTGACATTTAATAGATGTCTATCCATTCCATGTTATCGTTAGTCTTCCATTTTTTTTTTCTTTTTCGTGAAGCTGTTCTGTAATAACTTTTTGACCTAAATCAATGCTATTTGCATTATACATACACCTATATGTATGCAATTATCATTCTTTTAACTCTTTCTTAATTATTTTTATGTAGGTTAAAATATAAACATCTATGTGCTGATAGTTCAAAGAATAAAATCCGATTGCAACTTGTTCTCTCAATCACATTATGCGAAAATCATCATGGGCTGATTCTTCCGAGAGCAACGACTCTCGACCTGCCAGACCTTCCTATGTTCCGCCCCATCTTCGTAACCGCCAGCAATCATCCGATTCTGCTCCTCCTGCCCAAAACGACGGCCCCCGTCCAATTGCATACTCAGGCCCACCGATAAGTAACCGTTGGGCAGGAAACAACTTTGGCACTGGTGGTGGTGGAGTCCTTGGTCGTCCTGCCTATGGTGGAGGTCGCAGTGGTGGAGGAGGCTGGAATAATCGAGCAGGTGGGTGGAATAGCAGCAGAGTACATGAAGCAGATCCCTTTGCTAATGATGAAGATACTCCTGATCCTTCGTTTGATCAGGAGAACTCGGGAATTAATTTTGATGCTTACGAGGACATCCCTGTTGAAACTAGTGGGGATAATGTTCCTCCCCCCGTCAATACATTTGCAGAAATCGATTTAGGTGATGCTTTGAATGAAAATATTAGAAGGTGTAAGTATGTGAAGCCTACCCCTGTACAGAGGCATGCAATTCCTATCTCGCTTGCAGGACGTGATCTCATGGCATGTGCTCAGACTGGGTCTGGAAAGACTGCGGCATTTTGTTTTCCAATTATCAGTGGGATTATGAAAGGAGATATGGTACAGAGGCCAAGGGGATCTCGAACTGTCTACCCACTAGCTCTTATATTATCACCTACCAGGGAGCTCTCAGTGCAAGTAAGTTGATTTGAGATGATATATGAACTCAGTTTTTACCTGTTTGAACTTGTAGTGATTCCGACTTTATTTGGAGTCAGATACACGAAGAAGCTAGAAAATTTTCTTACCAAACTGGAGTTAGGGTGGTTGTTGCTTATGGTGGTGCTCCAATTAACCAGCAGGTATTGTCACATATCATTGATCTCGAGATGGTTGGTGTTTTCTTCTATTTTATCCATGCACATCAATCCTTAAAACTTTTTCGTGCTATGTAATTTAAATTTCATCACATTTTATACATGGTTTGCCTTTTATGTTTGTCGCTTACGCAATATAGATACTGACTGCCAAGTTTTAATGTTAACTAAATATATTTAGTTTGGTAGTTTACGCTAGTTTCTTCCATTTTGTCTATTGCATACTAGACCTGGAACATTTTATTTGAAATTAATGTAATATACATGCTTATCCAACTTCAATTTCTTTCTCTCAATATCCTGTCTTCCACATATCCATATGCAAAATACTGGTATACCAAGTCTTTATGTTCACTAAACATGTTTGACTTTGGTAGTTAAGGGAACTTGAAAGAGGAGTTGAGATTCTTGTGGCAACTCCAGGACGTCTTGTTGATTTGCTTGAGAGGGCTAGAGTTTCGTTACAAATGATTAGATATTTGGCTCTTGATGAAGCAGATAGAATGCTTGATATGGGTTTTGAGCCGCAAATTAGAAAAATCGTTGAACAAATGGACATGCCACCAAGGGGACAAAGGCAAACTATGCTCTTCAGCGCTACTTTCCCTAAAGAAATACAGGTAAGTTGCTACATTTTTGTTGTTGTTTTGTGACTTTTGTCCACTTTTCCCATCCTTTATCTATGTTTTGGTTGAATAGTGTATAATTTCAATCTCATTGGGGGAACTATAAAAGTACTCTCGTTCAACTTTCTTCTCTTTCATTCTCTGCCATCTCACGTTGTTGCTTAGTCCTCTCTTCTTTCATTCATATTTTGTATGAACATTTGAATGAGTTTATATCAGCATATGGTTTGGTCACCTGAATCATCATTTACAGTTTAGACTGAAGTACAAAAATGTCATTCAGTTCATCTGTTTGCAATGGAATTTCAACTAACAATCATTGTACATCATTATGCAGATGATTTGTACATCGTAGAAGGGTGGGTATCACCCAAAAAGTCCAAAAATTCGGAATTATTGTAAATTGGTAATGAGCATAGAGTGAACAAACATGACCATTAACAGAAGCATAGATTATATGAAACCGCAGTGTGCTTTAAAATAATATCATAAATTTCTTTAAAGATCATCAAAATTTACAGTGTTTCAGGTTGTTCTCGTAAATCAGTCAGGTATTAAATGTTGTATTCTTGACTGACTCATTATATCAAATTATTATTTAGTAGTTCAAACAAACATATGATACCATGTTGATATTGATACTTATGTCCATATATTTATGCATTCCCTTGTTAGAAGGGTATATTTTCTGCTTTCGAAGTCTGGAAGTTTGCTAAGAATTGGTGTATTAGTTGGAGCTTTGAAAGTGAGCAGTTTGTGAAAGGAGCAAAAGCCGTGAAAAGATTAGCTAATATTGTTCATACATGATTCCTATGTACAAACATATATACTCATCAGGAGAATGAATTATTTTAAGCACACATTTTGAGATAATTTTTAAGGTACACATTTTTTTGAGGCGATGCAAACGGTTATAAATTCTAACTTTTGCTCTAGAAATCATTTCCTTGTCAAAATATATATCAGTAATTTTTCCATATATATATATATATATATATATATATATATATATATATATATAGGGCTGTCAACGGATACTTTCGGATGCGGATAGTGCCATATCCGCATCCGCATCCGAAACCGTTTTCGGATATCGGATATCCGCATCCGCGGATACAGACGGATATCAGATAATTATCCGCTCCGCCAACGGTCGATAAATCAATGAACATAAATGAATTTTTTTTAGCTTAATACTAAGTTTTTTCAACCCAATTGATTACTAAAGTACTAAAAATAAATATGATGGTAATATATAATTTTGAGCAATATGCATGCATTTAGTTGACTTTCAATTTTGCAAAATAATAAATTACTATACTTAATTATGTTAAAATACACATAATTTAAGCTATAATCGTGAAAAAAAGCAGACGGATAATTTTCGGATGCGGATATGCCTGTATCCGCATCCGCTTTTTTGGATATTGGATATTTATCCGCTTTTCAGATGCGGATGCAGGCGGATTTCGGATTTTTCGGATATCCATTGACAGCCCTATACACACACACACATATATATATACACACACACACACACACACACACATATATATATTTATATATATAATATATATATAATTGAATACGCATTTTGGTTCGTGTAGAAACTTATCAATAACATACATGATTATGGTATATGTGCTACTATATTAGTTCCATTTCTCATTGGATGTATAAACACAAATTGTGACCTGTAGAGTTTTTTTACCCAAATTGCTAAGAATTAGCTAACAATGTTGACTTAATCTTGATTATATGAAATTGTGTGCATATATATAAATGTGTGTATATACATATATATGTTGATTGTAAGAGTGATACTTTATTCAAACCGATCGCTCATTATGGTATCTCAGGGGTTCGAATCCATGACTTATAGAACCTTTGCCCAAAAGCGTTATATACTTTAACTACTTGAGCTAGAAGTCGTTGAGATTCTTATAATATTGGTACGTGCCACATGTATATACCTTGATTCTTGTGATGAGTTTACAAAGATTTTCTCCGTAGTCCAGATTATGTTACCACAATCCATGCATCCACTACGGCTTTTCGATCTAGTACATGTGCCCAATAACAATATCCCGGCGATTTAAGTTGTGGTAATGCAGACATTTTGGTATGTCAATGTCGAAGGTATGAAATATAGGTTCTGGCAATTGGAAATGTTGGTTCAAACGATCCAAAGAGATGACCGGTGATCTGGAAATTGTATTACACTAATAAACATCAAAATTATGGCTATACGTTGAAAACATAAGTAAATAACGATGATATAGTCAAAATCCTCAATCGAAGGCTCATGCAACGTGGATGATCAGCATCTATGATAAAAGAAAATAGGGTAATGTAACTTTGTTACGATTTCAACTACTTCAATAAAAGCGCACTGGTGATTTTTTTTTTTAGAAACATGGATGTTAGACTACAGTATTTGAATGTTTAGTGTTGTTTAGGTATGTAACAATCTGCACCTCATATCTGATTGACGCTGAATATAAATGGTATATTTTCCCCATCGTTCCTCTTGAAACAACCCAGCTATCTCATTCTTTTTCCTATCCTTTTCACCAATCTCTACTCTCTAGTTTGTAACCAAAACTTTAATTTCAAAGAAATTGATCTCTTGGAGTTGGGGTTTGAATTTTGATGCACTCAAGGAGTTAGAAGGTTTTGGAATGGAATACAGTTTGTAAAGCATATGTTCATAGTTTGAACTGACTAAGTGGAACCCAGTAAACAAGACTTCCACATCGTGGTGTGCTCTGGGGAGGTCGACTGTACGCAGTATTTCTCTTGCATTGCGAACATGATGTTTCTGGATTCAAACTTGGGTGCCCATATCACTATTCGGATGACCTAACCATTGTGCCAGGGCTCCATCTCATATTTTGAATTAAAACTAATTTAGAAAATTCATAATGTGTTTGGTTGGAACCTTAGAGTCTTTTTTCTTTTCTTTTTGGGTTTTGCCATACGGAAACGGAACAGACACTAAATCAGTTTCGAACGAAATAATTCAAAAATGATAGATTTCTTGTTTTTATCATATAATCTTTGAAATAGGTAGGTTTGGAGAAAAAAAATATTCCTCTATAATTTGAAGGTTAAATTACAGAACAGGAAAAGCTTCCAAAACGTAAGAGAACAAATTTGAGCACAACCCAAAATATTAAAAACTGTTTTTTAACCTTAACCTTTATGTGGAACCCAATTTTGTCAACCCTTTTCTTTATCTTCAATTTTGAGCTGTATAATAAGTCGCTGATATTTAATCCTAATATATATGCTTAAACACCTAAAATTATATGTTTTTAGTAATACCAGTTAGAAATGAGAAGCTATGACTTCATTAGGTAAATGTATCTATATTGGATTACAAGAAACATTTCCTCATATTCTCAAACGATAATAATAGTTGTAGTAATAGTTCTTTTTTTGTTGTTTAGGCTTGTTTACAATGCCGTAAAAGTTGTATTTGGGTGAATGCAAAGTACACAATGTTTATTACTGTATTCCCACGAGAAATTGTACCGAAACTCAAATCCATAATTGGAACCAACTTTTTGGGAGTTGATTCAAAATTTTTAACGATTTAAATGCAGACAAAACCTGAGAGCTTAGCATTTCTATGGTAGAAAGTTTGCTTGATGTAAATTATCAATGGGCATTAAAAGTATGCGAAAGCATTGGTTCCTCTTTTCGTGGTAATCGCTTATATTTTTTATATTGTTTTTTAACGTTCTGGTTTCTATCTCTAAACTAAAATTTTGCTCATGTTCCATTCTTTTCTTAAAAAATAATAATATAAAAATCAGTTTATGGATTCATACAATTATCTTCATTTTTTAGCATGAGTATAATGAATTGTGATTTCGCTCAACCTTTGAATCAGATCTTAAATCAAAATTGACAGGAATAAATTTGAAACATATTCTGTACAAAGGGTTTAAGTTTGTGACCGATTTATAAAACGAATCACAACGTTGCTTAAGGGATGGAAAATTAGTGATCTAATGTTCACGGGGTTGTAGCGGGCAGCAGTGCATGGTGATTATTGTTTCTTTAATATGCAATTCAATATCACCGAGATTAAGTAGCAGGGAGTGAAGAAACGGGATGGTGTTTTAGTTGGATAATTTGATCCTTTTTGTTTCTTAAGAAATGGTAGTACAACAGGACATTCCATATTTGTTTTATCAATTTTTTACAATCCCCTTATATACATACTTCATTTTCTTCCTATGTAAATATTTGTCATCACCACATGTATTTCATTATTTTGATGTGTAAATATTTCTTTCCTTTATCATTCCCCTGTTAAACATTACAAATTATTTTATCAATTATCGATTGATTGAAATTTATGGTATAATATACAATGTACCCAAATATTGTCATAGTGGAAGGTGTTGTTTGTTTGATGCATGGTTTCTCACAATTCTTCGTGTGTTAAAAACAAGAACATAACACATATGCAGAAGGGATAATAATAGAATAAAATCATATACTAAGTAACAACTATGATGGTTATTGGGACTCCTTTTTTTTGGGTTGTTGTCTTTGTCATTGTCGTCGTATACACATAGGATCTAAGTTAATATATTGCATTCGTGGTAGGATTTCAGTTAGGATTTTAAATTTTGATTTCAGGGAAAATAAAAACAACTGATGAGTTTGTATTGTATTATAATAATAAGAATTACTTTCTGCAATTTGGACTTGGCTGAGACCTCAGCAAAGGTGTTTGATCTACTATGATTTTCCTCAGAACCTCGGTTGTAACTTTTTCTAAAACTATTTATTTCAGCCAAGATCGATATGAAACAAAATATACTAATCTTGATTAACCTCTGTGTCGAGCAAAAGGTTTCAAGAATTTATTTTGTATCGGATATTGTTGATTCAAAATATTTCAGTACCATGTTTGCAAATGATCATTGCTCACACTACATTGTTTTGTTTTAATTGCAGAGACTGGCTTCTGATTTTCTTTCCAATTACATCTTTCTTGCTGTCGGAAGAGTTGGTTCAAGTACCGATCTCATTGTCCAGAGAGTAGAATTTGTTCTGGACTCTGACAAAAGAAGCCATCTGATGGATCTTCTCCATGCGCAAAGAGCAAATGGAACTCATGGGAAGGTACAAAACAGTTTGTAAACACTATGATGGTTGTGTTATGCATGAACATGCACACACAAATACATCCGCATGCATAAGCACATGTATGTAGGAGGGAACCACAGCCCCTTCAATTCAGCCCCTTCTCTTAATCCCTTAATTTCAACCACTAGTTCTTATATCTATGTGCGAGCATGCACGTGAGTGCGTGCGTAGACTAATTCTATTTGAATCCAAAAGTTGCCAAGTAGCTTATCCCCGAATAAAATTGAGAAAGCCATTATGCCCATATTGTTGCTGAGTATCCCTATATTATTGGTAACTCTTTTTTTCTATATATCAGCTAACGTGGTTAAAAGTCATTTCAGTAAAAGATCAGCCGACTAGGAGAAGCACATGGATTTGTAACCTACCATGCAGTTATAGTGCATGGTGTTCAATCTGGTCACATGCCTTTACATGTTTGGTTTATAAATCACGCATTGCAACCATGAAATTTTCCAGTTAATTACTTAGTTGGACTTAAACGAACTGTGCACTGCAACCATGAAGTTAAAATTCTACTTTTACCTCGTTTCTTTCCAATAGTTCGCGTTACAATCATCATAATCTATCAATTGAAGCAAAATATTTTAGATTTTGCTCAGATTGTAAGACTTGCTAGTTATGAGCAATTGAAGAAGGAAAAGAGAACGAATTTACAAAATTACATAAAGGCAATTTTGTCCTGCATTTTTTTGAGGATCTACCCGGTAGTCTCTTGTGTGAAAAAACTTAGTCACACACGTGTACATAAAATGAGCGCATAGTTCCGTTTATGGTATAATGGATACATGCACGTGCACACACACACTCATACATACACACACATACGCAATTCATCAGTATATTGATTTCAGTATTTTGGTTGGCAGCAATCTTTGACATTGGTCTTTGTAGAGACTAAAAGAGGGGCCGATGCTTTAGAATACTGGTTGTGTTCAAACCAATTCCCAGCAACAAGCATACATGGTGATAGATCACAGCAGGTAACTAAAAACTTCGTAACTTGCTTGTCTTGTAGTGGTTGCATTTTTATTGGAAACCATATGTGTGTGGCTAATACATATAAGTATGAATTTTGTTTGTCTTTAGAGAGAGAATTTTGAAGTATGAATTTTGTTTATTTAGAGAGAGAATTTTACATGTAAGTATGAATTTTGTTTGTCTTTAGAGAGAGAAATTTTGAAATAAGCTCAGGAAAAAAAGCTAATGGCACTAATAGTCTGATATACCTCGAACTCCCTGCATATAAAGTGTTAAACATTTAAATAAATTTATATTTTACATATGTAAAATACATTAGTCAGTCTTAACTTATCATGTGACTTAACCTTGTGCATTATGTCTTTACACCGCAACCGAAAAACAATCCTTGCGGATTACAGTGAGTGTGATTATGAGTTACATAATATATGAGTATAGATAGGTACACGATATAACACTATAAGTATGTCAACTAAAAAAATTCATATAATACATGAATGATAATGTAAATATAGGAACAGAAGATACTCGCCCAGAATTATTTTTGGCAACATTACGTGTGCGAATGAAGATATTCTAGAATGAATTGCCAGTTTATTCCGTAAGCCAAAAAACAGTTATCAACAAACAATTATTGTACATGCAGGAAAGAGAAGCAGCTCTGAAATCGTTTAAAAGCGGAGCAACCCCAATACTGGTGGCGACAGATGTGGCAGCACGTGGACTGGACATCCCGCACGTTGCACACGTGGTAAACTTCGACCTCCCAAACGATATCGATGACTACGTGCACAGAATCGGACGTACAGGCCGAGCAGGCAAGTCAGGGTTGGCTACAGCCTTCTTCAACGAGGGCAACGCCAACATGGCAAGGCCCCTCGCCGAACTTATGCAGGAATCCAATCAAGAAGTGCCAGCCTGGCTCTCACGCTATGCAGCACGATCCTCCTATGGCGGCGGCGGTGGAGGAAGAAACAGACGAGGCGGTGGGGCCCGTTTCGGTGGTCGTGATTTCAGAAGAGAAGGCGGCGGCGGCGGCGGTGGGTACAGCGGCGGTGGCGGAGGTTATGGTGGCGGTTACAGTGGAAGCAGTGGAGGTGGTTATGGAGGTGGAGGCGGTTATGGTGGTGGAGGAGGGGGTTATAGTGGAGGTGGTGGCGCAGGATTTACCAGTGCATGGGATTAATCAATCCTCTCGCCGATACTTTGAACAATACCTCATTTTTCCTTTTCTTTCTCTTCCTTTCTAGTTTATGTTGGCTTATTATTTTTGGTAGCTGTGCGTCTAGAACTAGGAATATGGGGGTAGTTTTCCCTTTTTCTGTCTTTCTGATAAATGATTATTGTTGGTAGAAGTCGTTCAGGCGTGTTCCCCGCTATTCAGAATTTTATGGAAAGAAAAACATCTTCTGGTAGACTAACAACTTAGGGTTTGAGGTTTAGATCTTCTTCTTCATCTTTGAAATCCTAATTATTTTTGGGATGTAATTTTGGCTGCTGGCTTGTAGAATATGTGGAGAGAGTTGTTAGGGTTGGTTTGTTGTCTCAATACATATTCTTTTCATCCTCATTTTGGGAGAATAAGAGGATATCAAGATACCTGGTTCTTTCCTTTTTGTTTCCCTTGGAGGAGTGGAATGTGGTGGCCTGTAAAATTTAATGGTGGGGTCATTCTGATAAATAAGTCGTCGATATGTTTGTTGAGGGTGGGTAAGAGAGAGGGTATGCTTCGCTAAACATTTTCCTTTGAACTATGCATTATGATATATTCAAATTTACTGTTATGGATCAGATCTTATATTATAATATTTGCAGTTTGGTGCAATGTAATGCTGTTTTATTATTATTATTGTATCAGTTATCAATAATACTTCCATGTTATTTATTTTTGGTAGCTGTAGTGGTGAAATCATGAATCAAATACTGAATACTGTTTTTGACTTATTTTCTCCTCGGGAGTACGTTTTGCTTTTTAACGAAGCTTGTGGTTTATCAAAGTAGGCTTTTATTAATTCTTGTCATGCAAGTTTGACCATATGCTTGCTTCGTGAACGTGCCATGTTGTGATGTTGTAAATAAAAGAAATCAAAGTACGTTATAGTTGCAACGCTAAATTTATAACAAATAAAAAAAGGGTAAGTATGTGCATTGCTTGATGGGTCCGTCTTAATAAAAATTGAATTCGAGTGTTGCTATGTTGAGGTATAATAGCTATCTTAGTGATTTACCTTTCGCTTTTAATCCTAAAAAAAAAAATTCTCAAGTTGTGCCCTAATCGTAGGAATGAGGCTAACCGGAATTAAATTAAATTATTAGAACAAAAATAAAATAAAATAACGCTTGTGGTTTTAGAGTATTAAGCGGTAGACTGTACTTTTGTTTAACCTAAATAATAGTTGGTAATTGTAACATGTTATAAACTAAATGTTTTTTTTTTGGATAAAGCAAGCCGGTTGGTAAAGACAACCAGTTTTAAAGTGGTGGTGACACTTTTATTATCAATATGCAAAAACATGTGTTTTGTAAACAATTAAACTGAATTATATTGTTCAGGGCGCTTATAGAAAACAAAACAAGAGTGGGGTAGATGCACTCCAACAACTAAAGGTAGAATACGTTGTCCGCATTTCACATAATTGGCACGAAAGTGTGATAGAAGGACCGCAACTGCTAACAGAAGATGACTAGACCCCACGCAAGAGAAGGAAGTACTAAAGGCATATACAGACCAACCACATTGTACCCGGAGAACAACAATGCAAGGTTTGGAACACAACACGGATTATGATTATGGAAGATGAATTCCCTGTCTTAGGAAGAATCATTGAGCAAAGGCTAGTTCACTTCGCTTAACTCACTCTCCTTGATGAGCTCAATACTATCACATACGATTCGATATATCAATTTCCTACCATCATCATCAGCGTTAAAATATACTTGAAGCACGTTAAAGCATCCATCTGAACAAAAGACGTGACAATAGGGGATGTATCTTTGGAACCTACTTGGTGACAGGAGGTCTAGGAAGAACCCCCTTAGAAAAGGGAGCCGAGGTGGGAACAACAACAAATTATTTCCTACTTCCCAAATATGGCCAAAAGAGTGACAAGCGTAGCATATATTCGGACTTCCAACAGTATGTAACTCGTACCTCAGACATAATCATCATATAACTTTAATCGTATTCGGTAGAGGCTTGTCAGGAGGTACTTCAATCAAGGCCTCGACATTAAAATAAAATAAAATAAATCTCTTGCTATAGTGTTTACATCAAAACATTTTAATTTCCCAATTGAGTTAGATAACCAATTCAGATCGATCAAAGATTGCAGAACAAAAGGAATGAAAGAGAAATACGTCTAGACTGGAATAGAAAGTACCTGTTCTTTAACTTTTTCAACAATCTGGCTCCATGGAGTAATGATAAATGGCTTCCTCATGGTAGTAGGCTTCGCACTGAGACAACGAAGACACTCCTCAAGTAGAGAAAATTTAAGAAAAACATCGATCTATCCAAGCAGGCAAACCACATCTGATTTGCCAGATCTTACCACAATGCTACTTAACAACAATACAGGGAGGAGTGTCCCAAAAGAAACTAAGTAAACAATCCATGTAGAAAATCCACACCGGCTTGAATCACCCCGGACTGGAGATCGTTAATCCCATCATTCACCATATAAAATCTTCCATATTTTGCAGGCAATTTTCATTTAAAAAAAAAGACCATTTTGGTGCATTAGCAGCATAGTTCCCAGCACGGGACTGAGCCACCTGCTCAACATAAGATAAGCTACCAAACACAGCTTGATGTAGCTCACTACCAAGCACAAGGATAACAACATTAGTTACCAAGCACAAGGGTAACAATATTAGTTAACACGAGAGTGGTGGTATTTCGATTCGTCACATTAGTCGTAGCCGTACCCACCTCCATCTCAGAAACAACAAACACATTCATGGTTACAGTAGAGTTAATCTATTAAGAGTCAAAGCTCGGCATGGCGAGGAGCTGATGCAGGCAATGAGTTAATCTCATTCAAAAGAGAAGTGAGTGGGTTAGTTGCTACGATTTTTGACTCCATAATAGTGGCATTGGAAGAAGGTAGCTTTTCAAGATCGAGTGCAGAAGATCTGACCATAGGCGCATAAGCTAAGGAGGAGGTAGCGGATGATTGATTCGCGAGGAGGCTCTGTTCAGGCACCAAGACCGTATCAATAGCCAAAGACAAGAATGAGAAGCGTCCAGAATGAGAAGCCGAACCAACTTTTAGATCTGACACAAAGATCGAATTTTTGCTCTTACTCTTTTGCGGCGTCGGGGAGAAGGTTATAAACTTAATGTCAAGGTTTTAAATCTCGGATATCGGTCGCGTTTCGTCTCAGAAATTTTAGAGACTTGATCTCGTATCGGGTGAGATCTCGGACGAGATGAGTCTTACTCGGGGGTTCGTCTCGGATTTCCATCTCGTGTCTGAAAGTTCATATCAGAACAATCTCAGGGTACATATGATACGTTAAAAAAATGATATTCTTACAAATGATTTTTATGAATGTTATTAAAAACATAGTAACTTAAACTTGAATTGCAAAATCACTTTATTATTCTTAATTTACAAAAGATCATTCATACTCTAAATCATAATATACTTAAAACAGAAATATAACACAATACAAATAAATTAGTGCTTAAAATATATAATCCATGAAAATGAATTATTGCTAGGCATAAAATATTAAAAATATCCAAAACATTAAAAAGATCCAAAATTAAAAAAATACAACATAAGTAGACCATAAAATACACAATTTCATAGGTAACATATTTGTAAAAAAGATGAATTTGAAAATCATAAGCATTGAAGAAGATATATGAACATACAATATAGTCATTTTAGATGCAAAATTTAAAATAGCAGGAGATTATCATGGCTAGATTTGAGTTGTTTAATTATTGTTCTGGTTCAGGCACACGTTTAAATCTTAACCAAAAAAACAAGATCTCGGACGATATTCCAATATTTTGTATCGGTTGATATATCGTTCGATATTGCAATATCTCGGGTGATATATTCGAAAGGAGATTTAGAGTGATAGTTGCTGTTCCGTTTATGAAGGAGCCCAAAACGAGATCTTGGACGATATTTTTAAGATTTGAAACAGTTTAATGTTATATTCCTGTAGCTAGTTTTAAATTTTAAATTTGAGATTTATCGATGAAGATATATGGGTGAAGTTCGTTTTAACTGTTACTCCATTAACTAAATGTTATACACCTTCAAGTCGTGCAACCATCTTCATAAATTCTTCAAAGCATCACAAGATTTAATTGATTCATAAATTATTATAAATAACCAAATTAGTTAATATTTAAGAAATATTGACTATTTGTATATTTAATTTATTACCTGTCGTTTGCTTGGTGCAGTAGTAACTAATTGGGTGCATATGTAAAAGTTATATTTATATGTATCGATATATGATATGGATAGACCTTTACAATTTAAATGACGTTGTTTGCTGGGTAAATTGGGTTTTTGTTGGCCTTCTTAGCTAAATATGATGACCAATATAAGGAAAAGAAAAGAGAGTGAATGATTGTTTAAATTATACATTTGTATTTTGAACTAGGGAATGAAATAGTAAAAAAAGGAGAAATTTTCATCTTCTCTTTCTCCGTTTAATCAAGCTTACCCCCTTACTCAGTTATGATTGATTCCTCTATCTAAGGCCTAGCAATGAGCATCTCTGTTACAATGATCTGCCTTTCTAATCCTTAGAAATGGACTATAATACGCCTATGGTATTCACTTGCCGAATAATCATGTTCTAGAAAAATATTTTGTTAGGTAAAAGAAAATGAAGATAGAACAAAATTTAATAATGCAACATATTATATATATAAACAAAACAAGGTCTTATAAAAAGAAATCTTTTATATATACAAATCATAGTATATTGGCTAATTCCAGTTGGATAATAATAACATCATAGCATCACAAATGCTAATAAATATAACAGAACAAACAATAGAATAATAAAGGAAAATACAAAATTATGTCTTGGGCCTCCAGCTCATCTCTCGAGCTTCAAAACATCTAAACCTACCTTGAAATATACGCAGTTCGACTCGAGTATTATAATAACATTATACCTTGATCAGTCTAGTAAACCAACATGAAGAAACTCAAATCACTAGAAGTTTATTTTTTTAACTTTTAGAAACTTTTGAAATCAAAGATATTCCTTAAGATCACATCGCATATAAATATGGATAGGTTTTTCCCTTACGATAATTGAAACACTTCATTTCGAAATCCGTTGATATATATAATAATGTAACAACCCGCATTCTACGCATCGCGTGATAGTAGAATGTTTATTTCTTTCACATACGAAATCGTATGGTCATGTAACTTTGGGAGACGACTATTGGGGTCATTTCTCATGTTCATGATTTTTCCCGATTTTTAAATGACCATTTTGCCCCTAGCTGGTACTGTTTTGGCCATAACTTTTGACTGGAAAGAAATTTTGACCTGAAACCACTTCCATTAGATTTGTTTGATGGTTTACAATTCCGTAGAGTGGTCATATTAGTCAAACGGACTTACCGTTTGGGAGATATGGCTGAAATAAGTTTCAGATAGTGAAAAACAGCTTAATTGAGCTTAATCGGGTGATTAACAGCTAGGTCCAATGGGGAATTTCGGGATTAGGGTTATGAGGAGGCTGAAATCAGTTAGAGAACGATCTTATTTTCAATTTTCAGCCGCCACTTTCATTCTTGAAACCCTAACAATGGCCTCCAACACCAAATCAACTTCTAATCACTTTCTAATCAAGTTTTGGCTTAACCTACATCAAATCAAAGAAGATCTTCACCAAATCAGTATTAGAGCTGCTGTTAGACATCAGTATTCGCCCTAATCAGCGATGTTTCAGTTCTGAAAATTTCATTTGTGGCCAAGGTGAGTGATTAGCATTGTTTTGACACTAATTACAGTTAATTAAGGGTAATTAGTGAAGATTAGCGAATTTATACACCAATAAATTCTGGAAAAATATTTATAAATTCGAAAATAATGTTTTAGACCTCTGTTAGAAATTTAGTTTGATTTGGTTAAGTTTTGCTAATCATATCATTAATTTTGCCTAAACATGCTTATGGGAAAATATGGGATTTTGGCTATGTTTGATCTATTTTAACCTATCAAGTTATTGTTTTGATGTTTGTGGTTGATGTTACATGTTGCTATGACTGTATGGTACGATTTGTGATTGTCTAGACATGTTAGATTAGTCGAAAACGCCGTCGAGTGGCGTAAACAATCGCTGGAAGAAGCTGCAGGAAACTGGCCGATCCGGATCGGATCGGAGGAAGCGCATCCGAACCGAACCGCCCTCCAAGCAGCGTATCCACGAGACAATCTGGAAAATTGGGAAGCATCTTCTCTGACCCGACCCGCATGGCCACCTACGAACCGAACCGATGCATGGCGATTGGACTTGAAGAACCCGACCCGATCTGCCTGGAGGTGATGATGACCGACCCGATCCGCCTAGAGGTGATGATGACCGATCTGAACCGCCACAGGATGAGGACCCCGACCCGATCCGAAAGGGGGTAGCTCGACCGATTTGAACCGAGATGCTTGGACTCGAGACGTGAATCACGATCCGACTTTGAAGTATAGACTAAAGTAAAGAACCGATCCGGAGAAGACCAATAACCCGAGATGCAAAGGTAGTCCAAATGGGAAGTTTGTACTCAGGATCTACTTGGGAATCAATGAGTCGGCTTCATGAGTTGGGCTTTGCTGCGGGACGTGTGCTAAGGGGTTGTCGATGTCTGTAACTTTGAATCACTATGTGTAGGGGGTACGTGAACGGATTCAGGGCCACAGTGGCCTAGGTATGACTAAAGGGGCTATAGACCAATGAAGTGGGGTCATTTGTAAAGATTTGGTCATGACTCTATGTGGTAAGCTTGGTAGTAGTAGCAGTAGTTGTACAAGTCGAATTCCGTCACTACTTCGATGGGTCTAGTGATTAGCAGTGGTGGACATCGTATGCTTTACGCACCGAGTGAGACATGTGAGGATGGTTGCTATGCTTGACTTGTTTGCCATCATTATGACATGCACGCCCCACCCCCCGTTATCTATACACCATATGCTTTGTGGCACCTTAGAGTATTGTACGGTATGTAGTGCTAATTCTTTGGTTGCAGGTCCAGGTTCAGGTACGGTTTAGTATACTTGTTATTGTTCTGTTTATCTGCTTATCGCTCATACCAGACTTTTTGTCTGACCCAGAGTTTTATGTCTCTTCTTATTACTCTGGGTGCTCTCACGAGCAGACTAGAGACATGTTAGCTGGGTATGCACGGGTAGTTGACGCGGAGACGAGCAAGAGGCTTCCACGTATGATATATGTAGTATTCTCCCTGTGTTGTTGAAGATCACTGCTTGGGCATTAGTAGTGCATCTTCTACTTTAGCTTTCTTTTGTTTTAGAGACAGTAATTTGGGGAAAGTTGTAATAAGCTGTATTTGGATTTCCGCTGCTATGTTGGTTTAGTTTTCAGCTTATACACTGTCTCGCCTGTTTTATGTCAAGATTATGTTATTATTATATTCTGTTCCATGCGCTGTGAGACATTCTACAGGTTCCTTGTTAGTTCATTCCCTTCTTTCCTTTCTTTGGCGACTGTTCCGTGCTTGTCGGGCATGTGTACAGCTCACCTTCGGAGGAAATGCAGGCTGGTGCGGGGCGGGCCGTCACATTTGGTATCAGAGCTCTAGGTTGCGTGGTTAACCTAGGGAAGTCATCAGGGAGAGATAGTATACGTATATGAGAGCGCGTATTTGTGATTATTTTGGTTTTCAAAAGCTATATATATATATATACCATCAGTATAGCTAAGGATAAAGTCGCACTGCACTAGCATGACTATGGAGATGGTTAATCGTTTTCTCTTTACAGACTGAACGATGAGCAGATACGTAAGAGGTGCCGGTAGAGGAGCCAATAATGGGAATGCTGCTGACATGAGGACGATGTTTACTGACCTCATGAGAGAGATGCTTAGGGATGTGCAGAGGGCAGCTCCCAATGGTGGTAATGGTGGTGGTCCAATAGTGCAGGCGCCTAGGGACGATTTCGCCAAGCTGAATAAGGATTATACTAGTCTTGGTGGGACGCCGTTCCACGGAATGGAGTCGGCTACGGATGTTCAGGATTGGTTGGATAGTTGCGAACGTATCTTTGAAGATTTGGGTATCGAGGATGCGATGAAGCGAAGGCTAGCATCCCGTCAGCTGCAAGGACGGGCAATGAATTGGTGGAATGCTATAAAGGCAGCTATTCCCGAGGATCAGATTACTTGGGAGCAGTTTAAGGTTCGCTTTAGCGAGAAGTTCATTCCAGCTGCCCAGAAGTCAGTGTTGTTTAAGAGATTCTTGGAACTCAAGCAGAATGGTAGAGCTGTCTCGGAGTATATTGCCGAATTCGACACTTTGTAGAAGTATGGGTTATCTCTTATTGATACTGCCGAGAAGAAGAACGAGAAGTTCATAATTGGTTTGGATCAGTACTTGGGGGAAAGGCTTATTAACCACATCGATGAGATGTTTGAATCGATTGTGGGGAAAGCATTGAGGTCAGAGAGTCTTTACCCTAAGCCGAAGACTGAGGTTACATCTACAGAGGAGCCAAAGCCGCAAGCAAGTGGTGGAGGCAAGAGTAGTTCTCAGAATAAGAGGAAGCAGAATCAGAATAAGGATGGCCAGAAAAAGAATAAGAAAGAGGTTGAGTGCTTCAGCTGTGGTAAGAAGACCCATTATGCTAGTAATTGTCGGGCCAAGCCCGCAGATAGGAAGTGCTTCAACTGTGGCCAAGTGGGACATCATAAGGACAAGTGTCCGCAACCCCCTAAAGAAAAGCAGATGGTGAAAGCATATGCCCTTAATGCTATTCCTTCTTCGCCGAATGCCCCAACCGCGGCGGAGAAGGGAAAGAATGTCGTCATTCAAGGTATGATTTCTATTTATGATGTTCCAGTAAGAGTTTTGTTTGATACTGGGGCTTCCAGTTCTTTCATATCTAGTGACCTGGTAGATAGGTTGGGACTGGAGCCCGAGATTGTCGACAGACCTTTAGTTGTGAAGAACCCGATTTGTGGTTCGACTAGCCTTAACATGATTTGTTGTAATGTGGTCTTATCGTGTCATGGATGCATGTTTGTTTGTGATTGCTTTGTTTTGGGCTTTACTGGGTTTGGCATTATTTTGGGAGTCGATTGGCTCCAAAGATACGGGGTGGTTGTAGACCGTGAGGGCTTTTTGGTGACAGCTAGAGCGGATGATGGGAGGAGGGTAGTGTTTGGTGGTCTACCCGATGATGGGGTAATGGCTAGTTTTCTAAATTCCCTCGACATCCCGCATAGTGAGTTGTCAGGGTTGCCCGTGGTTGGCCAGTATCCGGATGTCTTCGAGGAAGTGACCGGGCTTCCACCACACCGAGAGATTGAGTTCCGTATTGATTTGGTGAAAGATGCCATACCTA
This sequence comes from Allium sativum, assembly GCA_030737875.1. Lineage (NCBI taxonomy): Eukaryota > Viridiplantae > Streptophyta > Magnoliopsida > Asparagales > Amaryllidaceae > Allium > Allium sativum. Next base: position 747,522,201 of record CM060909.1, on the reverse strand, counting down.
TAGTGATGCCACTACGTCGTATGACACCAAGGGAGCGGCGAGAGCTCGAGGTACAAGTCAGCGATCTTTTGAAGAAGGGATTTATCAGAAGGAGTGTTTCTGAATGGAGAGCACCAGTTGTGTTTGCTACCAAGGCGGATGGTTCCCTTCGTTTGTGTGTAGACTACCGCGAGTTGAATAAAGTGACGAGGAAGAACAAGTATCCTCTACCGCGGATAGATGATCTGTTTGATTAGTTGAGTGGCGCGAGAGTATTTTTTCAGTTGGATCTCGCGACAGGTTTTCATCATCTTAGAGTGGAAGCTGAGAGTATAGCTAAAACAACATTTCGGACGCCGTCTGGGTTTTATGAGTGGTTGGTCATGCCATTCGGGCTGACCAATGCCCCAACATATTTTGTGGATCTTATGAATAGGGTATTCAGAGATCAGTTGAATAAGTTTGTCCTTGTGTTCGTGGATGACATTTTGGTCTATTCGAGGACAGAGGAAGAACACAAGGAACATTTAAGAATAGTGATGGAGGTGTTGAGAAAACACCAATTGAAAGCAAAGTTTTCTAAGTGTCACTTCTGGAGATGGGAAGTGAGATTCTTGGGTCATGTTGTTTCAGAGAATGGTATTGCCGTGGATCCTGTGAAGGTAGCTATGGTACAAGATTGGTCTACGCCCAAGAATGCAACGGACATAAGAAGTTTCTTGGGATTAGCTGGATATTATCGTAAGTTTATCCAAGACTTCTCCAAGATAGCGACACCGTTGGCTCAGTTGACCAAGAAGAATCAAGCTTTTGTCTGGGACGAAAGGTGCGAGAACGCATTCAAGGGTCTAAAGGACAAGTTGACATGTGCACCAGTGTTAGTCATTCCTAAGGGGAATGAAGAGATGACGGTATACACAGATGCATGTGGTACCGGACTTAGTGCTGTATTGATGCAAGGAGGTAGGGTTGTAGCTTATGCAAGTCGGCAATTGAAACCGCATGAGAAAAGATACCCTACCCATGATTTGGAATTGGCAGCAATCGTGTTCGCATTGAAGATGTGGAGACATTATCTCTTGGGAGAAAGATTTGAGTTGTTTACCGATCATAAATCGTTAAAGTATCTTTTCTCCCAAAAGGATCTAAATCTTCGACAGCAAAGATTGTTGGAATTCTTGGCTTCCTATGATTTCGATATCGCATACACACCCGGAAAGGACAATGCGGTAGCTGATGCATTAAGTAGAAGACACGCCAGTTTAGGGGCTATGTTTCTTGAATGGAAGCAACTGGAGTACATCGCTGGGTATGATTTCAGACCAAAGTGCGAGTTGGATCCAGAAATGTTAGCAAGTTTGACGATCAGACCCACTTTGATTGAGCGGATTGGCTCTAGTCAGAGGGACGATCCTAACCTATTGGAAATCATCTCCAAGTTAGAGATGGGTATCGATGAGGAGATGAACAAGTATGGGCTTGATCGAGATGAATGGCTTAGAAAGAATAGAAGACTAGTTGTACCCGATGTCAATGGATTGAGAGATGAAGTGCTTAGAGAATGTCATCACTCAAAACTAACTATATACCCCGGTGGTAACAAGATGTACCGAGACATGAAGCAGACCTATTACTGGGAAGGGATGAAAAGAGACATTGGGAAGTTTATATCCAAATGCATGAACTGCCAGCTAGTTGAAGCTGAGCAAAAGAAGCCTAGTGGTTTGTTACAACCATTAGAAATTCCAGAATGGAAATGGGAACAAGTGTCAACGGATTTCATTGATGGGTTACCAAGGACTAGATCGGGCCATGATAGCATTTGGGTGATTGTGGACCGATTGACCAAGAGTGCAAGATTTATACCCGTCAAGTCGAATAGGACGGCAGCTAAGTTAGCTGAACTATATGTAAAGTGGGTAGTGAGATTTCATGGAATACCCAAAGGCATTGTGAGTGACCGAGATCCGTTGTTCACTAGTGGATTTTGGAAGAGCTTACAAGAGGCGTTAGGATCAGAATTACATCTCAGTACCGCGTATCATCCTCAAACCAATGGTTAAACAGAGAGGGTGAATCGTATATTAGAAGATCTCTTGAGAGCTTGTGTGTTGGATTTTGGTGGATCATGGGATGACCATTTGCATCTAGTAGAGTTTGCATATAATAATAGCTACCAATCCAGTATCGGTATGGCTCCGTTGGAAGCTTTGTACGGAAGACCATGCAACTCACCGTCATGTTGGGTAGAAAGTGGCGAGAAGTTTGTGCTTGGACCCGATGTGATAAGAGAAACTTCAGCTAAGATTAAGATTATTCAACAGCGAACGAAGGCTGTCCAAGATAGGCAGAAGAGTTATGATGATAAGAGGAGAAGAGAATTAAAGTTCTCCATTGGTCACTTGGTGTTTGTCAAGATTTCTCCGTTGAAGAGCGCGGTACGATTTGGCAGGAGAGGCAAGTTAGCACCAAGATTTGTTGGTCCATTCCCAGTTCTTGAGCAAATTGGGAATTTGGCGTACAAAGTTGAATTACCAGAGAAGATGGCAGAAGTTCATAATGTATTTTATGTTTCCCAGTTAAGAAAGTTCGTGCACGACCCAGATGTGACTATTTCACCCGATCAGTTGGATAATATCGAAGTTGAACCCGAGGCGGTTGGGAACCGCAAGCCTATGCGTATTGTTGGGAACGATACGAAGCAACTTCGGAGGAAAGCGGTGAATCTAGTCAAAGTTCAGTGGGGCGAGAATGAGAATGACTGTACTTGGGAGACAGAGGAGAGCATTAGGAAGATGTATTCAGAACTCTTCGCCTGGTAAGATTTCACTTTCGATTTAGTTTTTCCGCATGCTAGGATAGGTTTGCTTTGTTTGTTTGCATGGTTGATTGTTGTATATGATTGGTAGGCATGCGGGATCTTTTGTATGTTTTGGGTTAAGGAATTTCGGGGACGAAATTTCTTAAGGAGGGAGAATGTAACAACCTGCATTCTACGCATCGCGGGATCGTAGAATGTTTATTTCTTTCACATACGAAATCATATGGTCATGTAACTTTGGGAGACGACTATTGGGGTCATTTCCCATGTTCATGATTTTTCCCGATTTTTAAATGACCATTTTTCCCCTAGCTGGTACTGTTTTGGCCATAACTTTTGACTGGAAATGAATTTTGACCTGAAACCACTTCCATTAGATTTGTTGATGGTTTACAATTCCGTAGAGTGGTCATATTAGCCAAACGGACATACCATTTGGGAGATATGGCTGAAACAAATTTCAGATAGTGAAAAACAGCTTAATTGGGCTTAATCGGATGATTAACAGCTAGGCCCAATGGAGAATTTCGGGATTAGGGTTATGAGGAGGCTGAAATCAGTTAGAGAACGATCTTATTTTCATTTTTCAGCCGCCACTTTCATTCTTGAAACCCTAACAATGGCCTCCAACACCCAAATCAACTTCTAATCACTTTCTAATCAAGTTTTGGCTTAACCTACATCAAATCAAAGAAGATCTTCACCAAATCAGTATTAGAGCTGCTGTTAGACATTAGTATTCGCCCAAATCAGCGAGGTTTCAGTTCTGAAAATTTCATTTGTGGCCAAGGTGAGTGATTAGCATTGTTTTGACACTAATTACAGTCAATTAAGGGTAATTAGTGAAGATTAGTGAATTTATACACCAATAAATTCTGGAAAAATATTTATAAATTCGAAAATAATGTTTTAGACCTCTGTTAGAAATTTATTTTGATTTGGTTAAGTTTTGCTAATCATACCATTAGTTTTGCCTAAACATGCTTATGGGAAAATATGGGATTTTGGCTATGTTTGATCTATTTTAACCTATCAAGTTATTGTTTTGATGTTTGTGGTTGATGTTACAGGTTGCTATGACTGTATGGTACGATTTGTGATTGTCTAGAAGTGTTAGATTAGTCGAAAATGCCATCGAGTGACGTAAACAATCGCTGGAAGAAGCTGCAGGAAACTGGCCGATCCGGATCGGATCGGAGGAAGGGCATCCGAACCGAACTGCCCTCCAAGCAGCGTATCCACGGGACGATCTGGAAAATTGGGAAGCATCTTCTTCGACCCGACCCGCATGGCCACCTCCGAACCGAACCGATGCATGGCGATTGGATTTAAAGAACCCGACCCGATCCGCCTGGAGGTGATGATGACCGACCCGATCCGCCTGGAGGTGATGATGACTGATCCGAACCGCCACAGGATGAGGACCCCGACCCGATCCGATGGGGGGTAGCTCGACTGATCCGAACCAAGATGCTTGGACTCGAGACGCGAATCACGATCCGACTTTGAAGTATAGACTGAAGTAAAGAACCGATCCGGAGAAGACCAATAACCCGAGATGCAAAGGTAGTCCAAATGGGAAGTTTGTACTCAAGATCCAGTTGGGAATCAATGAGTCGGCTTCATGAGTTGGGCTTTGCTGCGGGACGTGTGCTAAGGGGTTGTCGATGTCTGTAACTTTGAATCACTATGTGTAGGGGGTACGTGAACGGATTCAGGGCCACAGTGGCCTAGGTATGACTAAAGGGGCTATAGACCAATGAAGTGGGGTCATTTGTAAAGATTTGGTCATGACTCCATGTGGTAAGCTTGGTAGTAGTAGCAGTGGTTGTACAAGTCGAACTCCGTCACTACTTCGATGGGTCTAGTGATTAGCAGTGGTGGACATCGTATGCTTTACGCACTGAGTGAGAGATGTGAGGATAATTGCTATGCTTGACTTGTTTGCCATCATTATGACATGCACGCCCCACCCCCCGTTATCTATACACCATTTGCTTTGTGGCATCTTAGAGTATTGTACGGTATGTAGTGCTAACTCTTCGGTTGCTGGTCCAGGTTCAGGTATGGTTTAGTATACCTGTTATTGTTCTGTTTAGCTGCTTATCGCTCATACCAGACTTTTTGTCTGACCCAGAGTTTTATGTCTCTTCTTATTACTCTGGGTGCTCTCACGAGCAGACTAGAGACAGGTTAGCTGGGTATGCACGGGTAGCTGATCCGGAGACGAGCAGGAGGCTTCCGCGTATGATATATGTAGTATTCTCCCTGTGTTGTTGAAGATCACTGCTTGGGCATTAGTAGTGCATCTTCTACTTTAGCTTTTTTTTGTTTTAGAGACAGTAATTTGGAAAGTTGTAATAAGCTGTATTTGGGTTTCCGCTGCTATGCTGGTTTAGTTTTCAGCTTATACACTGTCACGCCTGTTTTATGTCAAGATTATGTTATTATTATATTCTGTTCCATGCGCTGTGAGACATTCTACAGGTTCCTTGTTAGTTCATTCCCTTCTTTCCTTTCTTTGGCTACCGTTCCGTACTAGTCGGGCATGTGTACAGTGCACCTTTGGAGGAAATGCAGGCTGATGCGGGGCGGGCCATCACAAATAATGTCTAGAATCCACAAATAAATATATTTAGCTTTGTCGAGAATATTACACTAACTAAATTTTAGCATAACTGAAGTGACCCCCAAAAAGTTTCCATTTATTTTATGTAACTCACCATATTTCTTATTATCACCCGTATGAGGATTTCATTAAGAAATATGGAGTATTGTAGGTATAAAGACATAAAACATCACAGAGACTAAGATTCCACAAGACATAAGAAATAAAATTTACAACGAAAGAAAAAACTTTCATTTTACAAAATGCAAAAACATCTTTGTTTCATTTAACCAATCAGTTACAAAATGTCATATCTCAAAATCTCAGTTAAAAATAACATCAAAGTAAACAATATTATTCGCCAAATATAGTAAAAAAGATACAACCTAACCTTGAAAAGAGAACATGAAGTAATCCAACTTACAAAGATCCATCATGACAAAGCTAACAAAGAAATCTAAACTATACACTTTCTTCCTATAAGCCTGGGGGAAAGAAAGAGAAAGGAAGAAAGGAAATGGGTTAAACATAAAGTCTGGTGAGCTGCTGTGATTACCATCTCGACTGGCTAAGTTAAGTAAAACAAATAAACAGTGGTTCTAGTGTCATAAAAGGGTAGGTGTCTATACATGTCTAAAGGTGAGCAATAGCTGATATGAACTGATATAAGGACTTGGCAATTTTAATAAAAAGACAATAATGATAACAACAATAATCAGATCATGTAGATTGAATGTTTTTCACTTCTACAGATTCAGACAAAAAACAAGTAATTAGGAGGGATTTTTCCTAATGCTACCCATGCGATTGGCTCCCTACTACACAAAAATCTTGTGCCAGCCTCAACAGCAGGGTGTATTAGTCCCTAACCTGACGACTATAATACACAGACCTATTTGTTGGTGTCACAACGTCTCAGTTTCCCCTAATCAAACCTATGCACGCTCATGACCCCGCCGGAACGTGACCATACCTACCTTCCACCTTGAACCTCTTACAGTCCAGATCAGTAAAGCATGCCCTAGACCTTACCTAGTACGAGGTCCCTCTCCTAAGATACCAACAAGGATAGTGACTGATACGGGTTCCACACAACTCAACACAAGTTACCCCCTATGCTTGTGCCTCCAAGTAACAAGGATTTTAAGAGTCTCAAAACCAGATACAAACAACAAGAAGTGGGACCTCTTAACTTATTAATTAACAGGTTTAACCTAGCAGGTTTAAGTTCATTAATAAGCATGGTTGTAAATGACATTTCCTCTAAATGTTATTCAGTGTACAACCACTTCCCCAAAACAAGAACCTGCCCAGATGCAAATATAGATTACAGTAACTCGTTTTATTAGATTACATCTGATCCTCATATTTTCTCAAGCCATATTTACTTAATATTAAGTATAATTCACATGTTTTCCGTTTGCATTTAATTTCCAATTAAATATCATTAATTCCAGCTTAACATGTTTCCCATACAGATTACATAATGTCCTATTAAGTATAACTCATTCCGATTAACACGTGTTTCCTAATAAGGTTACTTAATGTCTTTATTAAGTATAATTAACGTGTTTTCTGTATCAACGTCCAATTAACGTACTTTTTCCAAGTTATCGTCCAATACCATGTTTTCCAATACCACTGCCAAATTAACATGTTTACAAATTGATGTTAAACAACATGTTTTTCCAAAATAAACATAAATGTCTAATTACCATGTAATCCCAAATTAACATCAAGTGAACATAAATGTATAGTCAAGATATTTTCCATGAAATGAACATAAACATTTAATTACACATTTTCCCAAATTAACATGAATGAACATAAATAACTAATTGACATGTTTTCCATGAAATGAACATAAACATTTAATTACATGTTTTCCCAAATTAACATGAATAAACATAAATATCTAATAGACATTTTTTCTCCAATTGACATATTATCCCTAATTAATGTCAATTAACATGAGTGACAATTTACCATCTTTCTCGTATTAACATATCATCTTTATTGTCAATTAGCATGAATGACTAATTACCATATTCCTCAAATTAACATATTTTCTTTAATGTCAATTAACATTGGTGAAAAATTAACATATTTAACATATCCTCTTTAATGTCAACTAACATGAATGGAAAAAGTATAAACATACATACAAATTATGGTTAACTACATGTTTTTCCTAACAATGCCATATTAACATATCCACCAATTAATGTCAAAGACGTGTTTTCCAATCTATGCCGTGTTCCCAAATTAATATCAATTAACATAAATGGCAATTTAACATAACATATATATATATATATATATATATATATATATAAATGTTAATTACGTGTTCTCCAGTTAATGCCATACTAACATGTTTACAATCAATAACATGTTTATGATGTTATGTTCACAAATCAACGTCAAATACTATGTTCTTCCTATTCAGTGTCATAATGTCAAATGCATATTCACAAATGACATGTCTTCTTTAATATAAAATTAAGTTGAACCTGTTCATGTTTACATATTCTTCCTTTATAACAATCTCAATTTATAGTACAAATTCTAATATGCTAAATTTCCCTTTTTAATGTCATTTCATACTTTTCCAATTCTATGCAATTCAAACGCTAAAGGAATCATAATACTGTAAATAAAACAAACAACAGAAAGGGGATAAGGAAGAGAGATGTACATAAAAACGTATAATAACTGAAAATGAATAGGTAATTAACAGTAATTAGAATAACATATAAGAATAAACTTATAAACATTGTTACTTTTCAGATATATTTACTGTCAAAGTTCTTTTTATTTAGATGGCTACAACAACTATTGTATCTATTTAACATTAACTTAGAAGAAATATGAAAATCACAGTAATACTTACTTAAGTTTGTTGTAGATCCAGAAATCCTCTAAAATAGTTGTCGTAGAAGAAAAACTTGAATTATCCTTTTTAATCTATCTTCTAGCAGCATCCCCTCATTTTTCTTATTTAATTTTAGAACATAGTTTGGAGGAAGAAAGAAATGAAGAATGTTTGTGTGTAGGAAAATGAGAGAGATAGCCACCCTATTTATAGATTAACTAGGACAACCTTAAACCGTTAAATGCTTGTGAGTAGGAAAATTTGTAAGAAATGAAGAATGTTTGTGTGTAGGAAAATGAGAGAATCAACATCTGAATAATATATATATAAATATATAATAGTCTAGGTTCAAAAGCATTCCAGGTTCAGAAAATTCTCTAAGGCGGGTCGACGCACCTTAGACCTGGGTCGACACATGTGTCAACTTACGTGAGACCTGGGTCAACCCATGTGTCGACCCAGTTAAGGGCTGGGTTGACCCACTTGGTTGATTTATTTAGTTAAACATAGTTCAAACTTCGTTAGGTTATAACTTCTTTATACTTAATCATATTTATGAAAACCAAGAGTCCATCTGAACCAGAATTTCACAACGAACTCAATGATAAAGTCCGTTTTACTCAGTTCTAAATATTTTATTAATTAATATTTATTTTATCATTTTATTTATCAATTAGTTAATACATTAATTAATTGTTTGTTAAAATTTTTGGGTTGTTACATTCTCTCCTTCTTAAAGGATTTCGTCCCCGAAATCTCCTATGCTAGTATAATGTTATAAATGCTAACTTCCACTTACTCAACCATCATCCACTGACAGCCATTGTACATAGAATTTCTAATGCTTTATATGAACATGTGCAAAGGTGTCATCTACATGTCACTAACCTAACGCAAAAATCAGGCGGTCTACTGATTCAGTTGACCTCCTTAATGCAATTCATGTCTGTGCCATGTATCTAACATGTATGCAAGAGAATCCTAATAGTACATATATATATATATATTCTACATGTGTGCAACATCCATGCACCAAAATGAAACATCCATGTGATGATTCAACCATTTTCATCCATGGAAAATTAAAATGCGCCACATTCATATGCAGTATGTAAGTGTTCGAGCCGATCTAATGCCTAATGTGTGTGTATGCGTCCACTGGAAACCACTAGCAAACACTTGCAACCATCAAACATAACATGTCTCAAACACATGTTTCAACCATATCCTATCGTATATAATCTCAAATCCTAAGATCTACACTTCCCAAGGATACACTAGAGGGAACCCCTAATCAAAGGAAGAAGCAACCGATAGAATATCAAAGAACTTATACTTGTCAAAAGAATGTGGGTGAAAAACTTGAATCCCTTAGTGAAGTTCTTTCATCTTACTTAGTGAACTAATCCAAAAGCTTACCCAATTCTTACAGGTAAAGTCAAAATTTTCCTCCTTTCCGCATTTCTAGTTTTTTTACTTTACCCACCTTGTGTTCCTTGGATCATTCCACTTATATTGTCCAACCCCACAAAGACTTACGTACCGCCCCACCTTTATATATATATAATTTAGCAAAATCTTAATTGAAAAATTTTAGTAAGGCAAAATTTTAGCTGCAAAAATTTCTTTTTGAAACATACGTAGTTGCTTTCATGAAATTTCCAAAATACAAATTTCATATCAAAATACATTAGTCTTTCAAAACCCCTGTTCTTTAAAACTTTATACATATGGGGTTTCAACTCAAAGTGGTTCCATAAGTTTCCATAAACCTCCTTGAACACAATTATTTCAAAAATTCTTTTACTTGGCTTTTTTCCGAAAACTTTTTCATCACTACCGAAGTCCAATTACTTCCTTAAAATACGTGCACAAGTCAAATGATAGGGTTTAGGGAGTAAAATATTCCGATCCAACAAATCCTTCCAACATCTGAGACAACTTATTATGCTGATAGCTTGCCTAAGCCTCCGACCCATCCATAGATGGTATATTCCCTTAGCTAGGAAAATTCCAATAAAAATCATAAACTCAATTCTCACTTACACCACGTGCTTTATCAAAAATGCTACATATTTAGCATTGCCACAAATACCCATCTGAAAACCAATCTCTCTTTCTCTCCTAGATATAATCTTCCAAGCACTTACTATTCGGAATATAAAACAAAAAGAGAACTGAACCGATACTTCCAACGAATGCACTAAAAAAAAGGAATATCAACAAGACTGGCCCTTCGGGTCACAATAAATCAAAGTTAGTCCTAGCCCTACTATTTTCTTCTTACTGTCAAAATAGCCCCAGAAATACTTAACAGATATTAGGTCCGTAACTTTTCCCTATAAGTCCATATGTCACATTAGAGCCTACGCCATCATTTAGGCTCGTAATTTACCATCACTTTGTAAATCAATAAGTCATATGAGGCCTAATCATGGTAACATGACCCATACCCGGGAATTTTCTAAACATCAACATTTTAGTTTCAACACCGACTCACCATTGATAAACATATAATCAAGATGGTCCCTGCGGGGTTCAAAAACTACCACTGGGCCTAAATGCAAAACAGTCACTAGTTCTGTGACACCCCACGTCTGTTAATGTCAGTTATAAGAGAATGCATTAAGTTCTGTGAAGCGTAATAAGTAAACAGTAAAGATCACAAAACAAATATAAAATAAGCAGCGGAAAATTTCAACTTCATTATTAAAATAAAACGTAGTCTCGAAAACCAGTTATATCAACCACTTACAAAGTACGTCTAAAATCTGTCTTTCCAAACAAAATAACATAATGCCATAAAATAAAACCTTATCCCTCGTCATAAGCCATGATAGAGTAAAGTCAAAATGGTACATCTCAAGAAATCCAAGATGCTAGAAAAAGTCTTAGTCACTGTTGAGTGCTTCCACTCTGAGGACCTACGGAGGGGGAAGGGAAAGGAAGAAGGAAGCGAAAGAAAAAGGGTCAGACATAAAGTCTGGAGAGTTCTAGTTATTTTCAAATGTACATAAAATAGGAATTCCAAGATAGGTAAATAAGACTGGATAAGAAAGGTACAATTTCATATAAGGTAAACTTAAACTAAATAGAACAACATGATAGACAGGAATAACAAGAATAAACTATGATCGAGTAATGCTTCACATTTATATCCTAAAACAGGTATGTCTGCACCAATACTAGTATAACAAGACTAACATGATTAGGTATTTAACCTAATTACGCAATAACAAGGATAACATCAAAATTACAACATGATTAGCAGTTGGATTAAGCGTACCCTAATTACATAACAGGATTAGGTGTTATCCTAATTACACAACAGCAGGATTAGGTGTACCCTAATTACTACACATGCGATCGGCTCCCTACTATGTAAATACCATGTGTCAACCCCGGTAGTAGGGTGTATCACTCCCTAACCCAACAACTATATAACACAGACCTATTTACTGGTGTTACAGCGACTTAGTTTCCCTAATCGGACTCATGCATGCTCATGACTCCGCCGGAACGCGCCCGTACCCACCTTTCCCATGTGAATCTCTTACTATCCAGTTCAATAAAGCATTCCCTTTCCCTTACCTAGTGCGAGGCCCCCTCTGACAAAATACCAATAGGGATACTGACTGATATGGGTTCCGAACAGAAGATTGACATAAGCCAAACCCCCTAAGCTTGTGCCTCAAAAATAGGATTTAAGAGTCCCCAAAACCCGATACACCAGCAAAACGAGGGACCTCTTAGCTTATTAATGCTCATGTTTAACCTAGCAGGTTTAGGTTTACTAATAAGCGTGTTTGTAATATTACATGTCATTTTGTGTGTACAACCCTTCCCCAAAACACCTGTCCAGATGTATATAATTACATCATTTTAGTTTATTAACCTACATATGGTACTTACAATATTCTAACATGTCATTTACTTAATTTCTATATTAAATCAAATCTAACATGCCCAATATATATGCATACTATTCATCAACTATGTTCCCAATTTACAACATGTATAGATTTATGCATATTATCCATTTACAACAAGTATATACACAATATGCCTTTCCTAATTATAGTTAAACAGTTCCAATTTAACAACATTCCTAAATTCCTCTTTCTATGTCATTCATAATTTCCCCAAATATACACACACTCCAATCGGTATAACCTAGGATTCCTAAGGCCTAGGTTTAGCATAAAATAAAAAAGGGGAAACAGAGGAAGGAGAATAGAATCAAATCACATAGGAAAAACTAGAAATAAACATAGGAATGGGAAAAAGGAAGATAGATACATATAACTTGTTAATTTTCAACAGTAACGACATATGTTTTACTTATCATCGGCAATTAACAGTGAAAAACATGCATAACATTTATCTTATAAGTAGTGTAAATCCTAACCCAATTTTATTTAACTGTCATGTTGTAGTCTAAGAAATCAAATCTGAAAATGGCAGGGAACTCACAGTGGGTCTTGGTGAAGAAGAGATTAAATCTCTTATATATATAATAATATGTCGTAGAAAAGTCCAATCCAATCCTTTTAGTTATATGTATGGAAGTCCTGAATGTCGTCTCTGTAGATCCAGGTCTCAACAACATTTCCCTATTGTATGTTTACATTTTTTAGAATAATTTCATAGAGGCAGAAGATATGAGGAAATGGTGTGTATTGGAGTAGGAGAAGCCACCTATTTATAGACTCACAGAGTCAACCTCAGCCTTTAGATTTTAAGGTTTTAATCTTAACCATACATGTAGCGCTGAGTCAGCAACAAATATGGCCATAAAAATAGTTCAAATTCACAGAACAAACCTGCCTAGATCGGTAGTGGGTTGACCCACCAACCATGGGGCCGACCCTAGGGTCGACATAATCGACCTTAGGTCGACCCAGGCCGTATGTGGGTCGTCCCACAATGGTCTGGTTCCCCGCTTCTTTTCTTGCTCGCCTCATTTTGAATTTTTATGAATTATATTTATACATAAGATCCTTATATGTATGCAACCTTCTAATCCCCATAACTTCTTCATACATTATTCGTTTTATGCAAACTTGGGGTTATCTAAACCAGAATTCTGAGACGAACGCAATGGTATTGCCAATTTCATTTAGTTCTGAATATTTTAATTAAGTACTTCCCAATTCATTATCTTAAGGTATGGTTGTAGTGTATTAAATTTTGGGGTGTTACAAGTGTTATCATCACTCCCTTAGGGATTTACCTTATTTGTAAAGGACCGCTCCATTAAGCCTATAATACAGATGCTCTACAAGATTCAAATTATCATGGTTGAGGCCCAATGCAGCTAATGCATCAAAGGAAAAAGGACAAAATATTCATAAACCAAATAGGAAAGCTAGCAAGAACTAAAGATAGATAACATTCTCTCTTCCACCAGTCCTTGCCTTTTACCGTTTTTCTCTTAATGTCCAAATTGTAACTGCTTATATGTTCCCTATAATCCATTTGCCATTAGTATACTCATGTTGATCTTTTACTTGCCATCCTTAAATTCACGTTTTGGAAGTTCCCTAATTAATTGGTTGCTGAAAACGTATAAAAATCTATTTCCATAATATTAGAAGATCTACTTTATAGAAAACCTGTGATTGCAAGATATTTCTGTTTATTATCTTTAAGTTGGCGGTTATTGCACAATACGATAAGATTCCTATCCCGCACCAATCCATTCACTCTTGCAATGATGTTTTCCATGTTAATTTCAAACTCAATTACGGAAATACATTTCTTTTTCTTTACCAATCAATTTAGGTTATTCTTACTTTTCAACTACTAAACTAATAAGGTAGTTTCGTCTATGTTAATCACTTTTTATTATCTTTCCAGCATTAAATTCCTTTTTAACATCGAATCTTCCAAACTACTACGCTAAACAAGTTTGTCCATTATTCAAATTCTCAACTAATAAAGGAAAGCTTAGATAGAATGTCTTATAATCTCAACTATAAAGATAAAGATTTAGAAAGAGTCAAAGGAATGTTGTAATTGACTATATTGGATATTTTATTTTCAAAAGTAACTTTTGATTTTCGAAAAATGTGTTTTCTTTTGAAAATTCTTTCCTTTAAAAAAAAACTTTAATGATCTTGCTAACCTTAGGCTCTAATAACAAATGTAACAACCCACATTCCTTAATGTCACCCATATGAGGATTTCATTAAGAAAACATGGAACATTGTAGGTATAAAGACTTAAAACATTCCAGAGACTAAAATTTCACAAGACATAAGAAATTACCTTTACAGTGGAGGAAGAAACTTTCATTTTACAAAATACAAAATGATCTTTGTTTCATTTAGCCAAATAATTACAAAATGTCATGTCTCAAAATCTCAGTTAAAAACAACATCAGAGTAAATAATATTATCGCCCAAATATAGTCAAAAAATACAACCTAACCTTGGAAAGAGAACATAAAGTAATCCAACTTATAGAGATCCATCATGACAAAACTAAAAAAGAAATATGAACTATACATTTTCTCCTTGTAAGCCTGGGGGAAATAAAGAGAATGAAAGAAAGCACAACACCATATATGCTGACTAGGCTGTGTTTTTAGCCGTATCTAAAGCTGTTGGGCACGGTAAATAGCCGTATCAAAAAGTGGCGTGTTAAATTATTAGATATGGCTTTAACCCGTATCTCAATAGATTAACATATGGCTATTAGCCGTATCTAAAGTGTATGTAGATACGACTACAAATCGTATCTTATATATATATATATATATATATATATATATAAGTAGAAACTACAGCACATATTATTTGTAACACAAAGCATATATAACACAGGTTACACTAGTTCACAATTGTAACAGTAAACGAAACATATGTATAAAATATTTCATTACATTACAATATATAATGATACATGCTATTTGATTACATTACAATAAATAAGTACACGCTGTTTCATTATATTAAAGAAGATACATAATGTTACATTACAATAAGCTGTGATAAATACCCGAACCGACATCGTGAGCTTATTGAATCGATGCTTCCTTCAAGATGAACATCCATCAAAACATTTCATTCTATCCAAGACATGAAGGAACCCTTCAGGAAGGTCAACACACTATTCTATCCAAGGTCTGGTAATAAGTTAGCTTGGATAGCATATAGCATGTACACTACAAAGACCTATAAAAAAGTGCAAACCACATAGTTTAGGATAGGATATATGTCCACGTTATTATTTTCATTAATAAATGAATATCGCAAGTCTACAACGTTTTTACTTGTTCTGTCGAGACCGAGTCTCGATTAAAGACAGTTGTTATAGCCTAATTAAAGAGCAATATAGAGGATATGTCCACATTATTATAATTCTCATTATTGTCACTTGGCTGCAATGTAGATATAACATCGCATTAGCAAGTTCTACGAGTGGTCGCCCTTAACCAGCCCTATTCAGAGCTTCAAACATGGACTCATACTCTAGTTTTGACCTGATCTAAAATCGCTTCTGGTTACGACTTTGAGGCTGAAAGAATTAATGAATTCCGACTTGATATGAAAGAGTTATGGACACTCAAAAATGGACTCAGGCCATGTTTGCAGTAACAAAACGTGCACTTACAAAATCTTGTGGCTGAACTGATCTCGCCGCAAAGGTTATAGATATCAAACGAAGTATTTTTGCACATAAATTTTCATGTATCTATACCGTAACACATAAATTTTCATAGAAAAAGCGAGATATTACCTGAAGTTTAGATCAACAAACTCACATCCATGCTTATTAGCTTCATCCACTTGACGGAGGCTGCATGCTGCACACACATGTTATATAAATAGTCAGCTTCTATTTTTGCACGTAAGTTGACTAACAAAAATGATTTTTTTACATGAGCACAAAGCAACATGGTTCAATGCAGCAAGTCATAAATGGAAAAGCAGTTTTACGCCTTTACTCACACGCGGTGTGACACACATGACAAACCAAACAAATTGACTAAATCTCAACCTATAAATGCTATTCTATTTTCATTCATGCATCCATCACTGACATTTCTACTCAATCACCCAAATTTTCCAATATCAATTACCAGATACATGCAGCTCAGTCAACAGAACTAATATGCTTTAGTTCTCAAATCAAATCATACACATGCACTTCAGATCAGTTATAAGGATCAGTGTACATGGTGAAATAATACACACAAATGAGCAGGGCAACACAATCAAAAGTGTCTGAATTCAAGGTAGACAAATACAACACAAGTAAATGATAGAAAATACACTGCCGCACTATAATACTGGGGATAATACCCAATCTAAACACAATAGCGGCATATTAAACCTAATTTAAACCCAATTTGAATTCAACTTAAACCCAATTCATATTTAAATTTAACGGTGATCTAGTACTTACCTTCAGAGGTGACGAGAAGGATGGACAACGGTGGACTGAGGCTTCACCGGCCAGCTGAAGGCATCGCAAGATGATGATAACTCATGGACTGTGGTGGATTGATTATTGACGAAGGAAGTCGGTCGAGTACCAAAACCCCAATTTGGGTATTCGGTGGTCGCCATTGCAAAATAAAAAGAGGGATTATTCGGCCGAAAGTTTTGATAAGGCAAAACTCGATCGTGCCTATGTATAGGTACCGGGGGGGGGGGGGGGTTAATACGAATTTTATACGGTCCAAAGCCGCATCAAATGAACTAATCCGGGACTTCGTTGATGGACGGTCAGATTAAGGGTGTTTGGGGTGGTGTGGATCGTAAAACTTAGTTTGATACAGATTTGAGCACTGTCAAATTTGATACGGCTTATAGCCCAATTTTACGCCCGCATCCTGGTGTGCCAAATTGGCTGATATGGTGTAGTGAAGGAAATAGATCAGACATAAAGCTTGGTGAGTTGCTTTGATTACCAGCTCGATTTGTTAATTAAAACAAATAAACAATGGTTCTAGTTTCGTAAATGGGTAGGTGTCTATACATGTCTAAAGGTGAACAATAGCTGATACAAACTGATAATAAGGACTTGGCAATTCTTATAAAAAGACAATGATGATAACAATAATAATCAGATCAGGTAGTTTGACTGTTTTGTACTTCTATAGATTCAGACAGAAACAAGTAATTAGGAGGGATTTTTCCAAATGCTACCCGTGTAATCGGCTCCATATTACACAAATATCTCGTGCCAGCCCCGATAGTAAGGTGTATCAGTCCCTAACTCGATGACTATAAGACACATACCTATTTGTTAGTGTTGCATCATCTTCCCCTAATCGGACCCATGCGCGCTCATGACTCCTCCATAACGCTACCATACCCATCTTTCGCCTTGAACCTCTTACAATCCAGATCAGTAAAGCATGCCTTAACCCTATGTAGTGCGAGGCCCCTCTCCTAAGATACTAATAGGGATACTGACTGATATGGGGTTTTTAACACCGAAAACGGGTCAAAACCCAGAGAGGTGTAGAAACACCTTTAAATTGTAGAAAAACAAGATTAAAAGCAAAAAATAGTAGAAAAGTAAAGCAGGACACTTGATTTATAGTGGTTCAGCCACTATTTAGGCCTACGTCCACTTTGAATGCACTCTTTATTGATTTCTCCATCACAAGTTACAACTTTGATCTCGATTTACAACAATTCTCAATGATTTACAATCAATCTTTCAATTTTAGAGTAGAATCACACTCGAATCCCACAAGTATCGATGATTATCTGATTTAATCTTTATAATTGAGCTCGGTGAAGAAGTTCGGTGGATTTTGGAGAAGAAAAATATTTGAGAAGCTTGAACGATGTTGGAGAAGCTTCAGATCAATAATGGCAGCCCTTCAGGAGGAGAAAATATAATCTCTTTTATGTGTGAGGGGGTCTAGTATTTATAGGTGTAGAATGGAGTGTGTGGGAGCTTATGTTGTGGAGCACACGATCCATGTATGTCGGCCTGTGATCCATATGATCCAATGTTGACCGGCTATCCATACGCTTCGACCAACGATCCATATGTTTCACGTTCCAGACATGCTGACCAACGATCCATTACTACACGCCATCCACATATTCCTTGCGCTCCTTTTTCCGAAACTACCAATCCATATCTTCTGATGCACAGATCATGAGTAATCTACACATGCAAACGATCCACTCATGCCAGTGATCCATACATTAACGACACGATCCACGTTATTCACAACGATCTGATCCACATTATGTGCCATTAGGTGCATCATAGTCGAACTTTTTTGTAACCGACCCAGTCCATGAATGCAGGCGACCCGATCCATCATGTGTGCATGCGATCCCTTTTTTTATATCGATCCCATCCTTCACTTACATTAACCCGATCCTTGCCTTACGCAAGCCAATACCCATGCTTCACATAAACATGTTTCAACCAGGATGGACACGAGTGATCCACTCTTGCTTCAACCAATCGGATCATGTGCAATCCATGCTATCCGGATCTCGAACCAATCCAACTTTGGTCCCATCCCTACGTGTATCATTCTTTAGGTCAAAGGTTCTTTAGAACGGATTAATATTTTCCCCTCTAAGCATAAATAGTTGAAGAAAAATGTGTGCTTCAAAATTAACAGTTCATATTGATAACGGTGGGTCGAAAATGACCCATTTCGACTGGATTGTGGAAGTGTCTCTTCATGTCTGCTGTATATCTTTCCTTCGACCCTTCACTTCTTTTCTTATCCTCACTTATTTGCTAAAATAAAATTTGATGGCCAAAAACCCTTAAAGAAGAAGTTACTTTGGCTTGAGTCAATGCTTCGTTGTCAACTGTCTTACTTCACCTTCGTCGATCGTCAAGGCTTCTCAGCCTATACCCGATTCCGGTCATTATCCTTATTCTACCCAATTCGAACTACTTTGTGGTCACGTTTCTCAGATTCGAGTCATCTCGATTTTTCGCCAACCTTTTGCAAGCTTGTTACTCAAGATTCAGTCATCCCAGACCTTCTCTGATCGCCCTAGGTGCTAGTTCCTTCGGTTTTCACGTCATTAATTTTAACATGCCAGTCATTTTAGGTTTCTGGACGATTTGTTAATTCCTTTGTTAACTGCGCGTTTTGATGATCTGCACTTGAAATTTGATTCGAAAATCTGTTGTTTGTTGTAACTGAATTCGACCATGGCTCTTGTAAGGTTTGAAGTATTGTGCTTTGAATTTTTCTATCATGTTTTGAAATTTGGGTATGTTGATTGTTCACGGCTTAGTGACGATGTATGAATTTCTGTCAACGTTTATGTTGAGTCGATTTTGCCCGCCAATCATTAGAATTTTTAAGTGATGCACAAATTCCCTTATTAATTATGTATTCTTGATGGATCACGTCCTGAATTGGACTTGAAGCATCAGAACTCTATCGCCATCGCTAATGGAACGTGCACTTCGATGTATTGATGGACCGCACGACTTTGCTGATCGATGGATCATGTCTGGGGATTGTTGGTCGTTAAGCTTGCTCCGACCGTGGATCGCTTGTAATGACCCGGCTTTTTGCTCGGTTTTCGCCGGTAATTAAACCAACTTAAACCGTCCATAAAGATGGATTGTTATGGGCATTTACACATTTTCACAAAATAAAACCAACTTTTCCATTATCATTAAAATAATATTACATCAGAGTTACAAGAGGTACATCGGAGTACATCGGTTACACAGTGGAAAAGATACTAAACGTGGTGGAAGAATGTGAATGCTCCAAACATTATAGCTCCGGTTAAACCAGAATCCTGCTCCAACTAACTCTAAGGCTAAATCTGCGAATCAAACTACTAGGCTTCCCGTGTAAAAATTATGGGCACCCAAAGTTTAGTTGTGGGAACAATAAACTCCAGGTCAGTCATGGGACTGGTGTGAGAACTCAAAACAGTTGTCTTTAGGGTTTATTTTAAAGTTAGGTAATTCACCGGACCACGCCGCCAATGCGGAGCGGGTTTACTCCATGTGAATACCAGTGCATAGAAATCCGTAATGACCTTTTGAAAAAACGAAGCTATCATAAGCTCGCCCTACATCACACAATGCAAGCACACACCAAATGGGCGAGTTTTACCTTATGATAACCAAAAATGCCTTCATACGTGAAAATCCTCTTTTACTACTATATATAGTGTGAAAAACCTTTTCGAAAATAAATGTATTAATCCTAGCCAACATAATGCCCCATCCCATTATACTGACAATCCTGCTGGTAACCAGCAGGCTATACAATCAAAACCATACGGCTCGTAGTGGAGATTGGGTTTCAAACATGATGGCTCCTGGTACGAAAGATCATTCGTGGGCTCACAAACTTTCTTGCGCGCATCATCCCAGTACTCGCGGATAACGTCCAGACTCGGACTTCGTTATAGACTTCGCAGTACCCTTTCATCATCACATCCCGGTGTACCGAATATACGAAACGAACATAAAAATCTGACCACCAGTTTACCATCAATCCGGGGTGTGAGGTTCGTCGAGGTCACGATATACACAAAGCTACGCTTAAATATGCCATGCTTTGATCATCCATAGCTCATCACATAACTTAAGTATGCCACATTGTCCATTCACTACGCATCACTGATTTCTATCAATATATAACCTCTAAGCTCATACGTCTTAGCGAAGGGTGTTAAGCAAGAGAATAAATTCTCCGTTACCAAGCAGATATATATTAATAAAGATTAGTGCTACGCGGTTAATTACAATGTCAGACACACAATCCTTACATGTCCGTTCTAGGTCTGAACGAAACAACAACCCGTAATTCCTTCACATACGTTCGGGCTTCTTGCCACTTAGCCGATATAAAAAATCCATCTGCGAATGGGAGCCAACCATTCGAGCCATTCAGCAAGTCGCCCTTACGACACAAAGGGTCCCGGTCTTCAATGCCGCCTCCAATGTCTTCAGTTGCTCCACAACATCGTATTATTACTTGGAATGGTTTACAGACATAATTCCAATCCCGGTCTTTCCAAATAATAAGCGTAACTAAAAACACAATCACGGAACACACAGGCTTTCTACCAAATCTCCTTCCATTTTGGATTTCGTTAAATTAAACTTCTTTAAATCTATTCGCAAATTATCTTTAACAAAATCCATATTTAACCCTTCTTCTTTAAAACACATCCCTTATATCTTAGATAATCTAGCCCCAAAGCCTTAATTAATTTTCCGTTTTAACTCGTTAACAAAAATCCAGTTTCCTTTGAAAACCCTTACTCCACATTTCAACAGTAGTTTCCAATTAAATAGATTTTCCAATATTCCATTCTTTAATCTTAACTAAAAGATTATACTTTCTTTCCAATTCCTCACTTTTAATTTCTTCAAATCAAAGATCTGATTAAATCCTCAAATTATGATATGAATTTCCATAACTCAATCTCGTTGGGTTTCAAGAATGATATTATTGAATATATGATTCACGAAAAAACCCAAATCAATTGATATTGAACATAAGTTACACAGAAATTGTATCTACTTATATTCGATATCAATTCTCATAATCACTATAAGTGGAATAACGATACAATAATATCTTCGAAATTCCTCAAATAGTATACATTTACACCACAGAATTTCATATCAAATATCTGAAGATTATTTCTATCCAACTTATCCCAGTCAACTTAGGAAACTCGTATCTTAATTAAAAGATTTATTCAACTCTTTGACATTAGATCTGGATAGAAATACCATCAGCTTATTCTTAATATTAATCTCGATATCCAACTCACGCTACAAGCGGAATACTAGTGAACTACCTTTTAAATTCCTCAAATAGTAAGAATCATCATCTACCGGATTAATATCAAACATCCGAAGATTTATCTCCAACCATATCCAATTATTTAAAATTGAAAACCCATATTAATATCAATTTAAATTCCATATAAAATATTCCCAATACTTTTGAACCTTTGAAAACATTCCACAAATCATTTAAAAATGATTACTTGTAGTTCGGAAAATATTTTGCGGGTTAAAAACTTCAAAATAGATAGTTTTTGAAGAAAGCGTTACA
The DNA here is from genome assembly GCA_030737875.1 of Allium sativum. Lineage (NCBI taxonomy): Eukaryota > Viridiplantae > Streptophyta > Magnoliopsida > Asparagales > Amaryllidaceae > Allium > Allium sativum. The sequence goes on along the minus strand of CM060909.1, from coordinate 747,499,868 downwards.
GTAGTGTTTTCAAAAGTGTTACAAAACAGTTATCTTAATTACTTCGATCTAAACATCGCTTTTCTTAGTCAAAACTTAAACTTTGCAATTCAAAACATTTTTTACATAATTTATAATGATTTTATCATTTTTTTAGAAACATTAAAAAATGGCTGTTTATGGTTATGGTCAATAACTTCTCTTATAGCGACCTTTTCCAAAATGGTTTTAAACATAACTTGAAAATTATAACTCGAATTTAAAATCTGCTTTCATTCATTTGAAAGTTCTTGTTAATGGAAATCAAACGTTTTTTATTTTATGGAAATCCGATTTAGATTGAAAAAGTTATAAGCATTTAAATTTGCATCTAAAATACGTAAATTGCTGTTATGCGACAAGCTCTATTTTGACCATAATAACCATTATTCTATGATACTTCAAAATATCTTAGAAAACTATTATATCATTATATTACCCTTTTAAAATCATTTAAATTTACTTTCCAAATTATTTTGGATCTAAAATTCAACTTTCATAAATTCCAATTCATTTCTAAATTCAAATAACTTCAAATTAACCTTCCCATTCGTCGGATCGGTTAGGGATAGCCAGGGAGAGCAGGAAACTTTATTTCCAAACCCAATCCTAGACACTATCCTCTATGTCATCCTAGAATGTTCCGGTATTTATTTATTCATTTAAAGGACTTTAACAATATATATGAATTCATACATATGGTCTTTTCCAATTATTAACCTTCGATTTCAATAATGATATTGCTTTTAATTATGAAGGAGATTTGTCGATCACCAATATGATACCATAATTGTTGTGTCATAGTGTGTGAAAAACAACATCAACAACCATTTAAACATCCATAGAAACCATCATCAACATGATTCAATAAATCATAATTTTGCACAAGCATTATAACAATAACGCTTAATAGTGTGTGTTCTAAACTTCGCATCCATCATCCATCATCCATCACAAAAAAAATACCAATCATCATTAACCAATAATAATTCCTCACTATATTTAAATTAGTCTAGCTACTAATTAAATATATAAACCGTGGTTAAAGAGTTCTCACCAAACAATTTTCCAATCTTCACGGTAGGCGAGCCTAGCTAAGCGAACCGTTGGACAGTATTTCAGCGCAACGTCTTCTTCAACAAAATATATATAATATAATATACACTAATCTATCTTTATATTATAAGAGGAGGAGAAGAATGATGAACTTTGGCAAGATGGTGGTGGAAAAGAGGAAGACTTATGCCATGGAAACCATGGCCATAAGCTTTAAGAAGAAGGTAGAAAGGAGGAAATGGAAATATAATGGTAAAAAGTAGAGAAAGAGCCACCTTATATAGGGAAGGAGGAGTAAGGAGGCAAAGATACATAAGGGGGCAAGTGGCAATCATGCATGAAAGGGAGCATGCATAAAGACACGTGTTTTAACACTAGTCTTAAGAAGAAAAAAGAACTTTTGGTAACACTTTCTTTTAAATGTTATGAAAACTAAAGGCAACACTTAATTCTAACGCTACTAATTCGTGTTATGGTTTGACAAATCCGATCGAACGTCAAATAGTATCAATAAATCCAAACTTATTAATAATCATTCTCATTTATAATTCGAGTAAAATCTATCATATAAATTATCAAAATTATTAAATACTCTTAACCATATATATTTATATCAAATTCAAATTTAAATTCAAATTAAGTAATCAAAATTCCAATTTTAAATTGGTTAAAAATTTTGGATCGTTACATTCACCCCCCCTAAAATTTTTCGTCCTCAAGAAGGAAAGGGAGTTGTAACTACTTGTTCGACAAATTCAAAATTAAAATTCTTTATACCAAAGCTCCATGTTCTCACATGTATTAACGGATAACCATATCTACCTGTCCTCCTACGATAACCTCCACTTACCTATTATATTCTATTCATCGTTTACTGGGCCAATTACTTATACTCAACCATTTACTGCTTTCAAAAAAATTCAGACTTATAAATTATACTCTTAAATCTTATCTTACAAATGCAAAGGTTATGAAACTTATTCCTTTTCAGTTTACAAAATTTACTATTATTCGTTACACGAAAAACTTGATCATCTCTGAACTCAGCTTGTCTAAACGTTTCAGTTTAGGTAATTTCTTCTTACTATTCCCGCTTGCCAAATATCCTTTAATCAAATTGTGAAACTTAATTCACAAGGTATTTATGCTTACTTAAACAGTTCCTTTTGTGGCCACAATATACTTTAGAACTTATCGACTTGTCCAAAATCGTCGATAATTCCAATCTTCCTATCTATGCCCTTAATTAAATTCAATAACTTTCTCATTAGAATAGAATCTATTTTGATGATAGAATATATTAAAATGGTTTTTCAAAAAAGTTATATTTTTTTATATATAATTAACATCATATACATACATTTATTCATGCATCCAACTTTTCAGAGATAATTCCCTAAGGGTCAAAGAGCTTGCTCTGATTACATAATTCTTGCTTTCCTTCTTCTTCACTTATGACGGCGGGTGGTGTTGCTTTAGCTAGTCTTTCTCCCTTCTTTAACTGACAATCCTGGACTACATGCCTTACTTTTCTGCATCGATAACACTTCTTTTCCTTTGTTAGGTTCATGGGTTTCTTCTTTGTTTTAGGACACTTACGTATAAAATGTCCTTTCTTCTTGCATTTGAAACAAATTATGTCTTCTCGAATGGGTTTGTTTTGTATTCTTTCTGGGCATAAAACAACAAAATGACCTTCTTGACTACATCTATAACAATAAATACCTTTGAATTTCCCCAATCTAAGGCTTTCTTCCTTTTCTTTTCGATTATGAGCTTTCCTTTCTTGTTTTAGGGTCATCCACCATTCAATACTTGATAAACCAAACTCCATCTTTGTTCCTATAAGGAAATTTTGTTGAAAAATCCAGCTTACCCTCCACTTAATTTACTGGCTTATCCCTTACTAACAAGTTTACCTGGTATAGTTCTTACAACCCAATCAAATTTTCATTTTTCTACTTAAGTTCATATCAATTTACCAAACAATTTCAAACACTTATCTAAATGGATTTAAGTATATATTGATGTTTTAATCGGAATCATATAGTCATCCCACTTTCGAAACTCGAAAATACATACTGATGATGCTGCAGTCATCAACAGAATCATCTTCAAGCAACTTGAGTGTGATTCTATATCAATCTAGTATACTCAAGACTTCGTATATACGTTAGCTAGGCGTATATTCAAAATCTTCTTATACCCGATAGTCCAACCTCAACATCGAATATAATAATCTAAATTCTAATTTATAATTTATAATTTATAATTTCTAACCATATTAGTTAGTTACCTTAACAAATTTGGCCCAAGTTTATCGATATTTCGAAATGTTACCCAATAAATTAAATCCAAAAGGCATTTGTACTCGGGTCATTTTCCTGATCAGTGCAAGGGGATCATTTACCATGCCATAAGAAGTATTTTTTGTGTAATTATAATCAAAAAATGTAAACTTAACCTTAATCGTTTGATTAAGTATCCAGGTTATAATTAACCATATATTTCCAAAATATGTTTCTTTCTTAAAATATTTATTTTCAAAACTCATTTCATATTTTCAAATACGCTCTCTCAAATATAATACTCCAAAATCTCATTCTAGGGCATTACTAACCCTATCTCTAATGAGATATATAACTCTGATGAGTCTTTCCATTTGTTCAAATGTGTCGTACCCCATTGCTTTATATAAACCAAAGCTCTGATACCACTATGTAACGACCCAGATTTTTGCTCGGTTTTCGCCGGTAATTAAACCAACTTAAACCATTCATAAAGACGGATTGTTAGGGCCACTTACACATTTACACAAATTAAAAACAACTTTTCTAGTATCATTAAAATAATATTACATCAGAGTTACAAGAGGTATATCAGAGTACATCGGTTACACAGCGGAAAAGATACTAAACTCAGTGGAAGAATGCGAATGCTCCAAACATAATAGCTCCAGTTAAACCAGAATATCACTCCAACGAACTCGAAGGCTAAATCTGCGAACCAAACTACTAGGCTGCCCGTGTAAAAATTATGGGCACCCAGAGTTTAGGTGTGGGAACAATAAACTCCAGGTCAGTCATGGGACTGGTGTGAGAACTCAAAACAGTTGTCTTTAGGGTTTATTTTAAAGTTAGGTAATTCACCGGACCACGCCGCCAATGCGGAACGGGTTTACTCCATGTGAATACCAGTGCATAGAAATCCGCAATGACTTTTTGAAAAAATGAAGCTACCATAAGCTCGCCCCACATCACACAATGCAAGCGCACAACAAATGGGCGAGTTTTGCCTTATGATAACCAAAAATGCCTTCATACATGAAAATCCTCTTTTACTACTATATATAGTGTGAAAAACCTTTTTGCAAATAAATTTATTAATCCTAGCCAGCATAATGCCCATCCCATTATACTGACAATCCTGCCGGTAACCAGCAGGCTATACAATCAAAACCGTACGGGCTCGTAGTGGAGATTGAGTTTCGAACATGATGGTACCTGGTACGAAAGATCATTCGTGGGCTCACAAACTTTCTTGCGCGCATCATCCCAATACTCGCGGATAACGTCCAGACTCGGATCCGTTATACTAACCCACCATACATGAATCAGAGTACCCAACAAATAGCGTCCCAAACTGGGGACTTCGCATTACCCTTTCATCATCACATCCCGGTGCACCGAATATATGAAATGAACATAAAAATATGACCACCAGTTTACCATCAATTCGGGTTGTGAGGTTCGTCGAGGTCACGATTTACACAAAGCTATGCTTAAATAATCCATGCTTTGATCATCCATAGCTCATCACATGACTTAAGTATGCCACATTGTCCATTCACTACGCATCACTGATTTCTATCAATATATAACCTCTAAACTCATACGTCTTAGCGAAGGGTGTTAAGTAAGAGAATAAATTCTCCGCCACAAAGCAAATATATATTAATAAAGATCAGTGCTACGCAGTTAATTACAATGTCAGACACACAATCCATACATGTTTGTTCTAGGTCTGAGCGAAACAACAATCCGGAATTCCTTCACATACGTTCGGGCTTCTTGCCACTTAGCTGATATATACAATCCATCTGCGAATGAGAGCCAACCATTCAAGACATTCAACAAGTCGCCCTTACGACACGAAGGGTCCCGGTCTTCAATGCTGCCTCCAATTTCTTCAATTGCTCCACAACGTCGTATTATTACTTGGAATGGTTTTCAGACATAATTCTGATCTCGATCTTTCCAAATAATAAGCGCAATTAAAAACACAATCACGGAAGATACAGGCTTTCTACCAAATCTCCTTCCATTTTGGATTTCGTTAAATTGAACTACTTTAAATCTATTCGCAAATTATCTTTAACAAAATCCATATTTAACCCTTCTTCTTTAAAACACATCCCTTAAATCCAAGATAATCTAGCCCCAAAGCCTTAATTAATTTTCCGTTTGATAACTCGTTGTCAAAAATCCAGTTTCCTTTGAAAACCCTTACCTCACATTTCAACCCTAGTTTCCAATTAAATTGATTTTCTAACATTCCATTCTTTAATCTTAACTAAAAGATTATACTTTCTTTCTAATTCCTCACTTTTAATTTCCTCAAATCAAAGATCTGATTAAATCCTCAAATTACGATATGAGTTTCCATAACTCAATCTCACTGGGTTTCAAGAATGATATTATTGAAGATATGATTCACAACAAAACCCAAATCAATTGATATTGAACATAAGTTACACAGAAATTGTATGTACTTATATTCGATATAAATTCTCATAATCAAAAAATACTATAAGTGGAATAACGATATAATAATATCTTCCAAATTCCTCAAATAGTATACATTTACACCACATAATTTCATATCAAATACCTGAAGATTATTTCTATCCAACTTATCCCAATCAACTTAGGAAACTCGTATCTTAGTTAAAAGATTTTTTCAACTCTTTAACATTAGATCCGGACAAAAATACCATCAACTTATACTTAATATTAATCTCGATATCTAACTCACACTATAAACGGAATAATGGGGAACTACCTTTTAAATTACTCAAATAGTAAGAATCATCATCTACCGGATTAATATCAAACATCCGAAGATTTATCTCCAACCATATCCAATTATTTAAAATTGAAAATCCATATTAATATCAATTTAAATTCCATAAAAAATATTCCCAATACTTTTGAACCTTTTAAAACATTCCACAAATCATTTAAAGATGATTACTTGTAGTTCGGAAAATAGTTTGCGGGTTAAAAACTTCAAAATAGATTGTTTTCGAAGAAAGTGTTACAGTAGTTTTTTCAAAAGCGTTATAAAACTGTTATCTTATTTACTTCGATCAAAACATCGTTTTTCCTAGTCAAAACTTAAAATTTACAATTCAAAACATTTTTTACATAATTTATAATGATTTTACCATTTTTTCCATATTTTTAGAAACATTAAAAATGGCTGTTTATGGTTATGGTCAATAACTCCTTTATAGCGACCTTTTCCAAAATGGTTTTAAACATAACTTGAAAATTATAACTCGAATTTAAAATCTGCTTTCACTCATTTTAATGTTCTTGTTAATGGAAATCAAACGTTTTTCATTTTATGGAAATCCGATTTAGATTGCAAAAGTTATAAGCGTTTAAAGTTTGCATCTAAAATACGTAAATTGCCGTTATGCGACAAGCTCTATTTTGACCATAACAACCATTATTCTATGATACTTCAAAATATCTTCGAAAACCATTATATCATTATATAACCCTTTTAAAATCATTTAAATTTACTTTTCAAATTATATTGGGTCTAAAATTCAACTTTCATAAATTCTAATTCATTTCTAAATTCAACTAACTTCAAATTAACCTTCCCATTCGTCGGATCAGTTAGGGATAGCCAAGAAACTTTATTTCCAAACCCAAGCCTAGACACTATCCTCTCTGTCATCCTAGATTGTTCCGGTATTTATTTATTCATTTAAAGGACTTTAACAATATATATGAATTCATACATATGGTCTTTTCCAATTATTAACCTTCAATTTCAGTAATGATATTGCTTTTAATTATGAAGGAGATTTGTCGATCACCAATAAGATACCATAATTGTTGTGTAAAAATGTGTGCAAAACAACATCAACAACCATTTAAACATCCATAGCAACCATCGTCAACATGATTCAATAAAAGATAATTGTGCACAAGCGTTATAACACTAACGCTTAATAGTGTGTGTTCTAAACTTCGCGTCCGTCATCCTTCACAACAAATATCAATCATCATTAACCAATAATAATTCCTCACTATATTTAAATTAGTCTAGCTACTAATTAAATATATAAACCATGGTTAAAGAGTTCTCACCTAACAGCTTTCCAATCTTCACGGTAGGCGAGCCTAGCTAAGCGAACCGTCGGACAGTATTTCAGCGCAAAGTCTTCTTCACCAAAATATATATAATATAATATACACTAATATCTCTTTATATTATAAGAGGAGGAGAAGAATGACGAACTTTGGCAAGATGGTGGTGGAAAAGAGGAAGACTTATGCCATGGAAACCATGGCCATAATCTTTAAGAAATAGGTAGAAAGGAGGAAATGGAAATAGAATGGTAAAAAGTAGAGAAAGAGCCACCTTATATAGGGAAGGAGGAGTAAGGAGGTAAAGACACATAAGGGGGCAAGTGCCAATCATGCATGAAAGGGAGCATGCATAAAGACACGTGTCTTAACACTAGTCTTAAGAAGAAAAAAGAACTTTTGGTAACACTTTCTTTTAACTGTTATGAAAACTAAAGGCAACACTTAATTCTAATGCTACTAATTCGTGTTATAGTTTGACGAATCCGATCGAACGTCAAATAGTATCAATAAATCCAAACTTATTAATAATCATTCTCATTTATAATTCAAGTAAAATCTATCGTCTAACTTATCAAAATTATTAAATAATCTTAACCATATATATATATTTATATCAGATTCAAATTTAAATTCAAATTAAGTAATAAAAATTCCAATTTTAAATTGGTTAAAAATTCTGGATCGTTACATCGCTGGACCCGAAATTGCATCGACAGGCTTTAGTTTGATCGCGGTCGTTGATATTGTTAATCTTTTAGTGATCCAAGATGAAAATTGTGACACCCCACGTCCGTTAATGTCACTCACTAAGGGAATGCATTAAGTTTCATGAAGCGTTGTAGGTAAGCAGACACAGAATAATTACAAGACAAATACAAATAAAAAAGCAGCGGAAATTTCAAATTTTTATTTCAACGTAAAACATAATATTCTAGTTCATAATACCATAAGTTATAAAACCATTACAACAAAATACTTCTGTCTTGCATAATAGAGTACATAGGTATTAAATAAAAACATTATTCCCCAATAAAAAGAGTAAGACATAGTAGAGGCAAAGACTTGAGCCATACTCTAGAAGTAGCTTCCAGCAAGATAACATCCAAGTCCTGACTAAGCCTGGGTATTTCCTCCCTGAGAACCTGGGGGGAAGGGGGAGGGGGGAACGGACGAGAGAGGAAAAACAAAGGGGTGAGACATAAAGTCTGGCGATTCTAGTTACTTTTAGCCAGTAAATAAATAAAGGTGAACATGACAAGAATAAAGTGGGCAAGAGAGGTCACTATATAAATGGCAGGTGTGAGAAGGCAGATAAGGTAAGGTGTACACATACTTCACTAATGACTGCTCTGCACTATTACTAGTATAACTAAAATTAGATGATCCCTTCCATAATAAATTGGTAGACTTAGGGTATACATCTGAGTGTACCCTAACCATTGCCCTAATCGATCGGCTCCCTATTCCGTAGATATCCTGTGCTGGCCCTATAGTAGGAGGTATCACTTCCTAAAGCGGCAACCCAAGAGGTGCACAAACATATCTACTGGTGTCACGGTCGTCTTAGCCCACTCTGCCCGGCCTATGCACGCACATGTTCCCAGTTGGTTTGCGCCGTCCACACCGTCCGTCTCGTTTGGATCTCTTACAATCAATCAGTAAGTGTGCTCTTATCTCCGCCTAGTACGGAGTTCTTTACTTGATACCTACTCCGAGTTACTGATTGAAATGGGTCCCACACAATGTGATACAAGCTTTCCCCTTTGTCTTGTATCCCCACTAGGTTTTTCACTGACTATGTATAACCCTAGGTGTCTTTAATTACATAGTACTATACCAATTATGCTTACCCTAAAGGGTGTCTTTAATTACATAACTTTATTCTATTTTCCACTGGCCATGTATACCATCAGGTGTCTTTAATTACATAACCTTATTGGGTTAAGTTTGTGGGCATATATATATCTATATATAACCAACCCCTTCTAATTTACTTAACCCACCCACTACTCATCTAGTTTTACTTAACCCTAACTTAAGTTCATAGTCATATAATCTTTATGAATTAAATTAGGTTAAGTAGTCCAATTCTATTACCATGTCCAATTATGGTTTCATACTGGGTTAGACCTCCCACATTAGGCCTGCAACATGTGGATGCTGGATATGCCGGTCGGGTCCGTGCAGTCTTATTCCACAGTTGGGCCTAACCTCGTGTCTCATCCCGATTTGTATTTACGTACTTAGACCACCCACATTAGGTTCAACATTAGTGGCTGCTGGATATGCCGGTCGGGTCCGGGCAGACTTCCACCACTAACATAACCTAACCTCGTGTCATAAGTACAATTACAATTCCTAATTGTAATTACTAATCATTCCATTTTTAATTAATTTACCAATTAATTAATCCTTTACTTTTATAGGTGTCAATACCTATTTTGCCAAAATAATTTGAATTACATATCCATAAATGGTCATATTCAAATTATGCTATTTTTTACCTAAATTTACCTATGTTATTATAGGTGATTATTTCTATGTTTCCCTATTTTGAATTATATGTCCAACTTATATAAACATTATATAAATTATGCCAATTATAAATCCCCTTTTTCCCCGTTTCCTAACTAACGTGATCGCATGTATTTTGGCGTCATCGAGGCCACAAAGTAGCCTCGCCATAACAATAAAAAGGGAGTGACGAAGGTGACAGTTTCAGCACAGTTTTGGCATAATAATGAAAACAAGGTGAATGGATATGTAATCATCATAACAGGGTGAACGCAGAGCTGATGAACTTGTGGCAACTACAATGTCAAGGTCAACATAACATGGTCTAAACTTGTCATTTAGATGTCTAACAAAATTAGGGTGGCATAGTAGCATGATTAGATCTAAAAGGGTGGCATCACATGTCAAGTTTACAACATATCGTGATTACTACAACATAACAGGTGAAAGGTGATTAGCATAAAGGATTAGATCTAAATTAAAAAGTTCGTATTTCCCACAATATAGTTGCAAGTCAAGATCTACATAGTCAGCAGAGTAGAATGTCCATAATCATATTGGATCCAGGGATAATGACATAATAAACTTTCATAAGTTCATGATTCACAACATATACCCAATTCGTACTCTATCATAATTCACATTTATCCATTTAAACCTAAAAGTGACTAGAAACTCACAACGTTAGGTTCATAAAATTTAGAGAGAGAGAGAGATCTGAATTCTGAATAGCTTAACCGATTGTAGTAGACTTCGATTCTGTTTCAATTTGCAACCCGACAACATATGGCCTCTATGATCTCTAGTGGAGAAAATAAGAGAATAGGGGACCATATTTATAGCCTAGAACCAATGAACCAGACCCAGAACCAAGTTTAGGTACGTAAAACCATTCTGCCCAAATCTGTCCGGGGGGTCGACACCCCTATAGGGGGGGTCGACACCTATGTCGACACCCATGTCGACACCCCTATAGGGGGGTCGACATCTATGTTAACACCCCCTGGGGGGGGGTCGACACCCACGAGCGGGAATTTTTCCGCTTAGCTCGCTTTGACTCGATTTTGATTTTTGAATTGTTTTTGAAGGTTCTGGAATTTATTATATATATATTTATCTTGTGCGTAAACAAACTTCGACCCTCATAACTTTTTCATACGTTGTCCATTTTACGCAAACCAAATGTTCATTCTTACCAGAATTTCGAGACAGACGCAATGGCATAGTCCGTTCCCTCTAATTCTGAATGTTAAATTAATTATTATTTAATTTATCCTCTTTTAATGTCGTTAAAACTTGGGGTGTTACATTCTCCCCTACTCAAAGGATTTCGTCCCCGAAATCTCTAAGTTGGGAAGAATGCATATCCTACCATCCACCATCCATCTACTCATCCAACATCCATTGGCATCTATTGTCCTTAAAACCCTCTAATGCTTTTATGAATATATGCAGAAGTGTGTGTATATGTTTCAACACTAATGCGAAAATCAGGCGGTCTACTGATTCAGCTGACCTTCTTAATGCAATGTATGTTAGTGCCATGAATCCAAAATGTATGCAAATAAACCTATTACATCATATAAGTTCTATATGTGTGCACACACATTTTTCCAAATGCAACATCCATATACTAGCTCATCCATTTATATCCATAAAAGAAAATGCACACACATCCATATGCAGTATAAAAGCGATTGAGCTGATCTAGTGCCTAATGTATGTGTACATGCGTCCACATGCAACCACTAGCATCCATCAAACATAACATGTTTTCATCCATAGGACCCCAATCTAAAGGTCGAAAATACTATGAATAAGATATACTCAAATGATAGAAACAATTACTGATAAAGCTTTTGGAAAAGGAGTTAAGAACATACCCTCGAAGAGAAAAGGGTACGAAGCACGAAGCTTATCTTCGGTTTCCCAAGTCGCATCCTCTGGGTTATCTCCCCATTGAACCTTTAGCAACTTGATCTCTTTATTGCATAGCTTCTTAACCTCTGATCCCAGAATACGGGAAGCAACTCGCCTGATTGTTGCCTCCCGTTCCACCTCTACCTCTTCCAATATACTTGGCTCAACAACTTCTGTAGTGTCATGCAAGCACTTCCGCAGATGAGAAACGTGGAAAACATCATAAATGCCAAATAAATTTTAAGGAAACTTTACACTATAGGCCATTTGGCCAATCCTTTCGGTTATGGGAAATGGTCCCACAAACCTAGGTGCCAACTTCCCTACTGCGCCGAAGCGGACCACATTCCTTAGACGTGATACTTTGATAAAAACCAATTCTCCTACTTCGAATTCTATGTCAGTCCTTCTCTTGTCTGCATATGATTTATTCCTGTCTTGAGATGTCTTCATCTGCCGTCGAACATGGTCAATATTTTCGGACGTTTCTCTAACCATATCCGGTCCAAGTAATAATCTTTCTGTAGATTCCCACCAATAAGTCGGTGATCTACAGGGGCGCCCGTACAATGCTTCGAAGGGTGCCATGCCGATGTTGGCCTGATAGCTGTTATTATAGGCAAACTCCACCAAAGGAAGATGCTCTTCCCAAGTCCCTCCGAAGTCAAGGATACACAGTCTCAAAAGATCTTCAAGAATCCTGTTCACCCTCTCCGTCTGCCCATCGGTCTGAGGATGATAAGCGGTGCTTAAGCGTAACTGTGTACCTAATGCCACTTGTAAACTTCTGCAAAACTCGCTGGTAAAGATGGGATCACGATCACTTACTATGCTGGAAGGTACTCCATGGAGGCGAACTATCTCACAAACATAAATCGCTGCCAACCACGATGCCGTCCTTTTGCTCTTGACTGAAATAAAGTGAGTGCTCTTAGTGAGTCTATCTACTACCACCCAAACACTGGTATTGCCTTTCTTCGATCTAGGCAACCCATCTATTAAATCCATCGAGAAGATCTCCCATTTCCACTGTGGCACTTCCAATGGATGAAGCAATCCACCGGGCTTCTTTTGCTCAGCCTTGACTTGCTGACAAACCAAACATTGAGAAACAAATTCAGCCACGTCCTTCTTCATCCCAGCCCAAAAGAAAACCCTTTTCATGTCTCCATACATCTTGTTGCCGCTTGGATGAATAGTCATCTTAAAATGGTGCGCTTCTTCTAGGACTGCCTTTATCAAGCTTCCAGTCTGAGGAACACAAAGCCTTCCATCTCATCGTAACCACCTCTTTTCATCTATGGCATATCTAATAAGGTGACTAGAAGTCTCCCCTCTTCTGAGCTTATCCATAATGTTTAGAATCTGTGGGTCACTGTAATAACCCGAATTTTTATAACATGTTGATACAAGAATCAAGGCAGAATTAAATTTTAAAATAAGAATCAAGGGAAATAGGTTGCGCCATTGCATTCATCTCGAAATTTAAATGAAATAGAGTCCGAGTTTACGAAAATCGGAGTCCGTATGACCAAGTTATGGCCTGTACAAGTTTCAGTAGACTTTCAGGCAGACTGACCCCAGGTCTACTGTAGTGTCGACTGCACAGTCGATTCCCCCCCCCCCAGGTCAACTGTAGTGTCGACCTCCCCCCTGTACAGGTCGACCTGGTCGGCCTGGTGTGGCCCAGAACCCATTTTTGAGGCCCGAGATGAGTTTTGATGGTCTAGATTGACTCTAGGGATGATTTAAGGGCCTAAATGAGTTCCTACATCTATAAATACAACCTAAGGCCTAACCCTAATTCACTACAACATGTCTAGCCACCATTATACTGCTAAAATCCCTCTTGGTCATGGCCGCTGTCTCTAATCTTCTTCTTAAGCTTTCATACGCAATCCAATGCAAAGATGAAGACTTCTACAACAATTCAAGGAGATGAATTAACAACTCTACAACGTTTCTACATTGATTTCAGTTCTTAAATTCGCTAGCCATGCTATGTAAGTTCTAGTTACTTTTTAGATTAAAATACTTAATTTTAATATGGCTATGGAATAAAGTGTAATTGGATATAAGCATGTTTATCAATTCAGATCTATTCCTGTTTACCTTTGAACCTTGACTTTTGAGACTTGTTCATCTCCATTCTTATGTCTAGTTCATGCTCTATTCAGCCGTTGTAAATCAGTTTCTTGGATCCATGTTGATATTATTATCAAGATCTAATTTTTATGCCTATCATGATGATTTATGCTATTTTCTCTCTGATCTTGTTCTATTGCAAAATTCTACCTTTCCCCTATTTATTTTCTTTTGATGAACCTAGATCAATTTCGGATCTAGGCCTAAACCACGATTTTGCGTACGATTGAATACGGGGAAAAGTATGGGAATATTAGATATTTTGATATATGCGATTGGTGGAATTGATGGCATAAAATGAAAATTGGATATATGGGTATTATTGCCATTAATATGAAATTTGATAATTGGGGTATCGCCATAAAAATGGTAATTGCAAGAATTAGGATTGGCATATGTAATTTGGCTAGAACTTGATAGGTGTAAATTGGAATAAATTTGGCATACATATAAAACGGCATGAACTGAACATATGTAGATTTGGTATGAATTGGGCATATGTAAAACTGATATGTAATCTAGAACTTGGGCATATGTTAATTATGTGAGATTTGTAGTTGAACCACATATGATAATTTATGAGGGCTAATATGAACACGCCTAAGTGGGTTTTGGGTAGTTGGAATGTAATAACCTTAAATAAGGGATAAATATAAATTGAGATAAGTTGCCTTTAATGGCATAAGATAAATTGTGGTAAAATTGGTATGATTTTGCATACCATTAATTGATGAACATAATTGAGTCAATTATGGACATCGTTAAATTAGGAATTAATTAATAATTTGAATAGGGAAATTATTAAGACTGGGGTAAATGATTATAAGAGATAATCAATGCTTAGGACACGAGGTTGGACTCATTTGTGATGTAAAACTGCCCGGACCCGCCCAACAAATCCAGTAGTCACAAATGGTTGCCCAATGTGAGAGGTCCTAGGCCCAAATTAAAAGCGTAACAGTTGTAAAGACACGAGGTTAGACTCTTTTATTGTGTAAGACTGCCCGGACCCGCCCGGCAAATCCAGCTACCATAAATGTCAGTCTAATGTAAGAGGTCTTTTAGGGTTACGACCTTAATGAATTAAGAAATACTTAACCAGATAAACATGTGGTGGGACATGGGGGTTAAGTGGGTGACATGTGGGTGACATATGGATATACGAATAGTAATACTTGACCAACATAACATGGTAATTAGACTAGTGGGTAGGGTTAAGTAAACTAAGAACACTTAACCAATATGGTATGAATGGGTGGGTTAAGTAATATGATTAGGCGAATGACACTTAACTGTTATGACATGAATGGTTGAGTTAAGTAAATCTTAATTAATGCCTAAGTGGGAATGATAACTTATGGAATAAAGTAAGTTAGGCGGAACAATAAATAAGATGAGATAACTTATGTAATAAGGAAAGATGTGCTTCATTGTATATTAAGCAATATGTAAAGACAAGAATGAATTTACAGTTGAAGGCGACATAAGTTATATTATAAAAAGGAACAAAACATTGGTTAGGTTGGATAATCCTCTGAGTATCAATCTGATGTTGATTCCGGTCTTCGAGGATGGTATTTAGGGAATTATTCTCTTTTTCCAGTGTGTTTGTAAGTTAAGGGGTACTTGGTTGTAAAGATTGAATAAGAACATGTTATTGTACCATAACGGGGGTTAATGTATGAATCATAGGAATAACATGTTGTGGGCTTATTACTGGACTTAATATAGTGCAAGTTAAGAATTGAATTAATAAGCAAAGTTGAAGGTTGGTATGAATGGAAATAACCAAGTTAAATGATAAGACTGGTGAGGTAGCACAAGCGCATAATTAATGGATAGACATAGGGTCTAATGGCAGATAAAGCCAAGGCGCTTGGTTAAACCTAGACGTTGGAGATAATATGAATGACATGTAAAATATAACTTTTGAGCACTTAACCAAGATAAAGCATGTATTAAGACATGAGGATGATGTAGGGGTTAAGTGGGGGATATGGGTAACATGTAAGACATAACTGGTGTATACTTAACCAAAATTTGAGCATGTAAGTGGACATGAATAAGAAGGGGTTAAGTAAGAATTACTAGAGGGGACCAAGCATTGGTGGGAAGCTTGTGTCGAGGAAAGGGGACCCTTTTCAGACCAGTAGCCCATTACGTATCTTTGTGAGCTCGACCCATGTCGAAGACGGGACACACATACTGGGTTTGATTGTAAGAGGTCAAAACGGGTTAGCGGTGCAAGTCCAACGGGTTTCATATGCGTGTGTGGACCCGGGCTGGTAGGTAAGACGTTGTTGCATCGTGTAGGTATAAGCCGTGCATCTCTGTTGTATCGGGTTGCCACTTTGGGGAGTGATACACCCCTCTGTTTGGCCAGCACAGGTATCTACGAGTTAGGGAGCCGATCAAATGGGGAAGGTAGTGGGTACGACTAGTGGAGATAGGAGCAGGCGGAACCTATGACAACAGTTAGGAGTACAACTACCATATTGTGAATAATTAGAATGGGGAGGGTAGTGGGTACCACTAGTGGAGATAGGAGCAGGCGGCACCTATGACAGCAGCTAGGGGTACACGAAACTACCATTATTATTATGACTTATGTTCAGTAGGCAGGATCACCTTATTATATAACACGGGCTACTAGTTGGGACACTAGTAGGGGGTAAGGATCCCTGTTACAGGGACACTAGTTGGAGTACTGGTAGGAATACGAAACATTCCATGTAAGACACTTGTAAAGATGCTAGTTAGGTGGTGCAGAGCAAGTAGATCTCATAGAAATATTTTAATGGCGAAGCAGAGGAATCTTGTTATGTTTGATTGGAATCTTACGAAATTATACTTAGTTTATCTTGAATGGGAACCTTGCGATGTTACTTGACAAAAATCACATCATGTTAACCTTAGTTATCTTTCCTGTTGCTTATCTTGTCATCATGCTTATGTTTACTTTCAGTTTACTCATGCCATATTATCCGTAACTATTTTTATGCTGAAAGTCACTAGGACTTACTCAGTCTTTATGACTGACCCGTTTTGTTTCGCCTCTTTTCCTTCCGTTTCCCCCCCAGGTTCGTAGGGTGGGAATACAGCTTAGTTAGGATCTTATCAAGCTCCAAGGCTCTTTCATGCAAGGCTTGGATTTTTCTTGACTATGGCTTGCTTCGCTTTTTTGGGGAATACTATAACTTATTTTTATGCTTCTTTGTTTTTGACCAAGACAGATAGTTTAACTATGTAATTGGGTATTGGAAGTTGATGGGCTTTTATTGTAAATGATCATATTTAATAAATGGTTTTAAGTACAACCACTTTATTTTCCGTCGTTTTATATATGTCTGTCTTGTAATATTTTTGTTCCAGTACCCATAATGCTCCATTGAAGTTAAGGCATTCCCTTTATGAGTGACCTTAATGGATGTGGGGTGTTACATTTGGTATCAGAGCAGAAGGTTACCACACTGGGCAAAAGTTTTCAAAAACCTTCTGAACTAGTTTTCAAAACATTTACAAAGAAGCAAATTTTCAAGAAAATTTTGTTTTGATTAAAAGGCATATTCCCCAAAGCCATATGCACTATCTTTTGATTCCCTCTTGAAATCTCTCCTATCTCTCTTTTCACCATAATTTCGTAGACATCCGACATATGTCGGAGGGCATAGAAGTGCCCAACCTCCATCTGTAGCCGCAGTAGTTCCATCTGCATCTAATCTTATTTCAAGTTGTGTAGAGTTGCCGTGCGTTGGAGGTAGCTTCGAAGGACTTGTAAACAAACTATACAAGGACATTAAGAACAAGAGACTAGTTGTTATAGCTTAATCCACGAAGGAGGAAAAAGGTGAAAGGAAAGAGACCAAAGTGAAAGAATAGTGAAATCCATGACAAGAGAGAGTATCTTTAGTATGGTAAGGAGGGAGTGTAGTTAAGTATTATAGGAAAAGAACAAGGGCAAAGGACAAGATCGTCGAGAGGGCAATTGTATGCTCTCACTACTAGCGTACCTAAGGGAGGTGGTAATGTTACAGTTAAAGGTTTACCTTTTCTTTTCTATCATCCCGCTAGAACTTTGTTTTTGTACATCGCATCCTTTTAATTCTACTTCGATAGTTGAGTCTCCGCACCTTAGTACTAGCGTATTGGAGGATCCCAATTTTTGTCTCAAATCCGGTTGGGGAATCGGCTCATTTATTCATGACTTACTAGGATTTGAGAATGTCTATACTAAGTGTTGAGTTTAGAAGGAATGCTCATGTTTTTGTGAGCTATGGGTTGATTCTAGGGATGGGGTGGTTATCCAATAAGGGTGCCATTCTCGGTTTCGAAAGGAGGGTAGTTAGACTTTTGACTTGCCTCGGTAATACCCTCGAAGTCGCGTGTAACCTTTAGGGTTCTATTAGGATTAGTTACCTAGAATCTTTTGATACATTAGTTGATCCGCTCGAGTAGTGTTCGCCACTAAGGCGGATGGGTTATTTCGCTTATGCATGTGATGTAGAAAATCGCCTTAGTAAGTACGTTTGGCAACATGGTTGACATTTGTTTATTTTCAAGAGATAATTCATCTATGTGGAATACCTTCTAGTAAGTGAACAAGATCCAAGATTCACTAGTGAATTTTGGAGAGCTTGTGTGAAACCATGAGTACGCTGTTATGTGTAAGCCGAGTATACTAAAAGGAGGATAAGTGAAAGTGGAACGAGAGGCATAGTGAAATGAGTTCCAACTCATAGTTTGGAAACAAGAATTAAGAAGCTACGAAATTGTGAAGTTAAAGATGGTCAAAGCACAATGGAGTTAAGCTCAAGGGAATGTGGCTTAGAAGATTGAAGACTATATTCATGCATCACATCTCTTTTTAAGAGTATATCCTTGATCCCTCTTTTCCTGTAGAGCTTACTTGCATGCTATCTTTTGTGTATATCCTCTCGGTCCTATTCTCAATCCAATTTCTGTTGCAAATCCCATAGGGAGTATGACTCATCTGTTAGTTTTACATGTTGGGGCTTGAGGGTGTCCGTTGGGTTGATTAAACCTTTTGGGTTTTATAGGATATGGGTTGGTTTTAGGAAGGGATTTCTTGTGACCTAAAAGGAGTCCATCATGCTTAGTTTCCTAGAATCACATATATATTGGTTGGGTTGAGAATTTCTTTGGGTGTCAGTCTGATGTTGATTTCGGTCTTCGGGGCTGGTGCTTAGGTAATTCTTCTCCTAATCAGTATATATGTGACGTAGATTTCCAGCTTTGATGGGCGCATAATTTTTACTTGCTTCTATCATTTGACTATATATTTAGGCAGGAACAATTGGTGTAAACATGCGTCTGAGACATGTTATGATTGATGGTTGCAAGTGGTTGCTAGTGGTTGCTCGTGGATGCATATACACGCACATTAGGCACTAGATCGGCTCAGTCACCTTTCATATTGCATATGCATGAGTGTTTACACTTGTTTATGGATGGAATTGAATGTGTTATCATGTGGATGTTGCATATGGATGGATGTTTGTGCACACATATAGTATTTATGTGACTAGGACTATTTGCATACATGTTGGACTCATGGCACTAAACATATTTTGCATCTAGAAGATCAATCAGGCCTAATCATTTGCATTAGACAAGGAACATATACACACACTTCTTGCATATGTTCATACATCATTAGAAATTTCTTAAGGACAATGAATGCCTGTGATTGATGATTGAGTAGATGGATGATTGGATGGTAGGACACATTCTTCTTAACTTGAAGATTTCGGGGACGAAATCCTTTAAGGAGGGGAGAATGTAATAACCCGAATTTTTATAACATGTTAATACAAGAATCAAGGAAGAATTAAATTTTAAAATTAGAATCAAGGGAAATGGCTTGATCCATTTCGTTCTTCTCGAAATTTTACTTGAAATAGAGTCCGAGTTTTCGAAAGTCGGAGTCCGTATGACCAAGTTATGGCCTGTACAAGTTTCAGCAGACTTTCAGGCAGACTGACCCCAAGCGACTGTAGTGTCGACTGCACAGTCGACTTCCCCCCCAGGTCGACTGTTATCGACCTCCCCCCTGTACAGGTCGACCTGGTTGGCCTGGTGTGGCCCAGAACCCATTTTTGAGGCCCGGGATGAGTTTTGATGGTTCAGATTGACTCTAGGGATGATCTAAGGGCCTAAAGGAGTTCCTACATCTATAAATACAACCTAAGGCCTAACCCTAATTCACTACAACATGTCTGGCCACCATTATACTGCTAAAATCCCTCTTGGTCATGGCCACCATATCTAATCTTCTTCTTAAGCTTTCATACGCAGTCCAATGCAAAGATGAAGACTTCTACAACAATTCAAGGAGATGAATTAACAACTCTACAACGTTTCTACATCGATTTCAGTTCTTAAATTCGCTAGCCATGCTATGTAAGTTCTAGTTACTTTTTAGATTAAAATACTTAATTTTAATATGGCTATGGAATAAAGTGTAATTGGATATAAGCATGTTTATCAATTCAGATCTATTCCTGTTTACCTTTGAACCTTGAGTTTTGAGACTTGTTCATCTCCATTCTTATGTCTAGTTCATGCTCTATTCAGCCGTTGTAATATCAGTTTCTTGGATTCATGTTGATATTATTATCAAGATCTAATCTTTATGCCCATCAAGATGATTTATGCTGTTTTCTCTCTGATCTTGTTCTATTGCAAAATTCTACCTTTCCCCTATTTATTTTCTTTTGATGAACCTAGATCAATTTCGGATCTAGGCCTAAACCACGATTTTGCGTACGATTGAATACGGGGAAAAGTATGGGAATATTACCTATTTGGATATATGCGATTGGTTGAATTGATGGCATAAAATGAATATTGGATATATGGGTATTATTGCCATTAATATGAAATTTGATAATTGGGGTATCGCCATAAAAATGGTAATTGCAAGAATTAGGATTGGCATATGTAATTTGGCTAGAACTTGATAGGTGTAAATTGGCATAAATTTGGCATACATATAAAACGGCATGAACTGAACATATGTAGATTTGGTATGAATTGGGCATATGTAAAACTGATATGTAATCTAGAACTTGGGCATATGTTAATTATGTGAGATTTGTAGTTGAAACACATATGATAATTTATGAGGGCTAATATGAACACGCCTAAGTGGGTTTTGGGTAGTTGGAATGTAATAGCCTTAAAGGAGGGATAAATATAAATTGAGATAAGTTGCCTTTAATGGCATAAGATAAATTGTGGTAAAATTGGTATGATTTTGCATACCATTAATTGATGAACATAATTGAGTCAATTATGGACATCATTAATTAAGAATTTGAATAGGGAAATTATTAAGACTGGGGTAAATGATTATAAGAGTTAATCAATGCTTAGGACACGAGGTTGGACTCATTTGTGACGTAAAACTGCCCGGACCCGCCCGGCAAATCCAGTAGTCACAAATGGTAGCCCAATGTGAGAGGTCCTAGGCCCAAATTAAAAGCGTAACAGTTGTAAAGACACGAGGTTAGACTCTTTTATGGTGTAAGACTGCCCAGACCCGCCCGACAAATCCAGCTACCTTAAATGTCAGTCTAATGTGAGATGTCTTTATAGGGTTACGACCTTAATGAATTAAGAAATACTTAACCAGATAAACATGTAGTGGGACATGGGGGTTAAGTGGGTGACATATGGGTGACATATGGAAATACGAATAGTAATACTTAACCAACATAACATGGTAATTAGACCAGTGGGTAGGGTTAAGTAAACTAAGAACACTTAACCAATATGGTATGAATGGGTGGGTTAAATAATATGATTAGGCGAATGACACTTAACTGTTATGACATGAATGGTTGAGTTAAGTAAATCTTAATTAACGCCTAAGTGGGAATGATAACTTATGGAATAAAGTAAGTTAGGCAGAACAATAGATAAGATGAGATAACTTATGTAATAAGGAAAGATGTGCTTCATTGTAGATTAAGCAATATGTAAAGACAAGAATGAATTTACAATTGAAGGCAATATAAGTTATATTATAAAAAGGAACAAAACATTGGTTAGGTTGGATAATCCTCTGAGTATCAATCTGATGTTGATTCCGGTCTTCGAGGATGGTATTTAGGGAATTATTCTCTTTTTCCAGTGTGTTTGTAAGTTAAGGGGTACTTGGTTGTAAAGATTGAATAAGAACATGTTATTGTACCATAACGGGGGTTAATGTATGAATCATAGGAATAACATGTTGTGGGCTTATTAATGGACTTAATATAGTGCAAGTTAAGAATTGAATTAATAAGCAAAGTTGAAGGTTGGTATGAATGTAAATATCCAAGTTAAATGATAAGACTGGTGAGGTCGCACAAGCGCATAATTAATGGATAGACATAGGGTCTAATGGCAGATAAAGCCAAGGCGCTTGGTTAAACCCAGACGTTGGGGATAATATGAATGACATGTAAAATATAACCTATGAGCACTTAACCAAGATAAAGCATGTATTAAGACATAAGGATGATGTAGGGGTTAAGTGGGGGATATGGGTAACATGTAAGACATAACTGGTGTATACTTAACCAAAATTTGAGCATGTAAGTGGACATGAATAAGAAGGGGTTAAGTAAGAATTACTAGAGGGGACCAAGCATTGGTGGGAAGCTTGTGTCGAGGAAAGGGGACCCTTTTCAGACCAGTAGTCCATTACGTATCTTTGTGAGGTCGACCCATGTCGAGGACGGGACACGCATACTAGGTTTGATTGTAAGAGGTCAAAACGGGTTAGCAGTGCAAGTCCAACGGGTTTTATATGCGTGTGTGGACCCGGGCTTGTAGGTAAGACGTTGTTGCATCGTGTAGGTATAAGCCGTGCATCTCTGTTGTATCGGGTTGCCACTTTGGGGAGTGATACACCCCACTATGGGGCCAACACGGGTATCTACGAGTTAGGGAGCCGATCGAATGGGGAAGGTAGTGGGTACGACTAGTGGAGATAGGAGCAGGAGACACCTATGACAACAGCTAGGAGTACAACTACCATATTATGAATAATTAGAATGGGGAGGGTAGTGGGTACCACTAGTGGAGATAGGAGCAGGCGACACCTATGACAGCAGCTAGGGGTACACGAAACTACCATTATTATTATCACTTATGTTCAGTAGGCAGGATCACCTTATTATATAACACGGGCTACTTGTTGGGACACTAGTAGGGGGTAAGGATCCCTGTTACAGGGGACACTAGTTGGAGTACTGGTAGGAATACGAAACATTCCATGTAAGACACTTGTAAAGATGCTAGTTAGGTGGTGCAGAGCAAGTAGATCTCATAGAAATATTTTAATGGCGAAGCAGAGGAATCTTGTTATGTTTGATAGGAATCTTACGAAATTATACTTAGTTTATCTTGAATGGGAACCTTGCGATGTTACTTGACAAAAATCACATCATGTTAACCTTAGTTATCTTGCCTGTTGCTTCTCTTATCATCATGCTTATGTTTACTTTCAGTTTACTCATGCCATATTATCCTTAACTATTTTTATGCTGAAAGTCACTAGGACTTACTCAGTCTTTATGACTGACCCGTTTTGTTTCATCTCTTTTTCTTCCGTTTCCCCCCCAGGTTCGCAGGGTGGGAATACAGCTTAGTTCGGATCTTATCAAGCTCCAAGGCTCTTTCATGCAAGGCTTGGATTTTTCTTGACTATGGCTTGCTTCGCTTTATTGGGGAATACTATAAATTATTTTTATGCTTCTTTGTTTTTGAGCAAGACAGATAGTTTAACTATGTAATTGGGTATTGGAAGTTGATGGGCTTTTATTTTAAACGATCATATTTAATAAATGGTTTTAAGTACTTCCACTTTATTTTCCGCTGTTTTATATATGTCTGTCTTGTAATATTTCTGTTCCAGTACCCATAATGCTCCATTGAAGTTAAGGCATTCCCTTTGTGAGTGACCTTAATGGATGTGGGGTGTTACAGTCACCTTGTTGCGAAGCTCCTATCTGCTCCACAAGAGTCGGTCGTATCTCCAAGGATGCAAATAAATCAGGCAAAACTTCGATGGACGGTCTAAAATCAAAAGCTTATTTGAACTCCAAGTTATCTCTTTCCACAAACAAAGGACTCAGAGCCATCCTCTGCCTACTTAATGCGTCTGTAACCACATTACCCTTTCCAGGAGTATAAGAAATCTCAAAATCCTATGAAGCTGAGAATTCCATCCACCGTTGTTGCCTTAAGTTGAGATCCTTCTGAGAGAATAGGTACTTGAGAGATTTGTGATCGGTGTACAACTCGAATCTTTCTCCCAGTAAATAATGACACCACATCTTCAATGCAAATACTATGGCAGCTAGTTCTAGATCATGGGTGGGATAGTTATTTTCTTGAACTCTCAATTGCCTACGCCCATAACATATTACTTTCCCTTCTTGCATCAGCACCGCACCAAGCCCTGTACCGCACACATCAGTGTAAACAGTAAACACTTTACTTCCATCAAGCAAGGTCAAGACTTGGGCTGTTGTCAGAGCCCTTTTCAGCCACTGGAAAGTAAGATCACAGTCTATATCCCATGAATACACCAATTCTTCTTTGTCAGCCTAGTGAGAGGGGCTGATATCTTCGCGAAGTCCTTAATGAACTTCCTATAGTAACCTGCCAGCCCAAGAAAGCTTCTCACCTCGGTTGCATTTTTAGGAATCTGCTAATCTTGCTCTGCAACTACCTTCGCGGGTTCTACAGCTATCCCTTCTTTGGAGACTACATGCCCCAAGAATCTTACCTCCTTTCTCCAAAAATGGCATTTGGAGAACTTTGCTTTTAGCTGGTGGTCACGGAGAGTTTTCAAAACTTCCCTCAGATGTTGGGCATGCTCTTCTTCGTTCTTGAAGAAGACCAAAATATCATCAACGAAGACTACGATGAATTTGTTTAGGAATTCCCGAAACACCCTACTCATCAAATCAACAAAATAGGCGGGTGCATTTGTCAGCCCAAAAGGCATCACTAGCCATTCAAAGAAACCGTCCGGAGTTCTGAAAGCAGTCTTATCTATGCTATCCTCATCCTCTCTCAAATGATGGAACCCTATAGCCAAGTCCAACTGAGAAAATACTGAGGCACCAACGAGCTGATCAAATAAATCATCAATTCTTGGAAGCGGGTGCCTATTCTTTTTGGTGAGCTTATTTAATTCTCTATAGTCAACACACAGACGAAGTGATCCATCTGCTTTAGTTGTGAATACTACTGGAGCACCCCATTCAGATATGCTTCTTCTGATAAACCCTTTACCAAGTAGCTCCCCTACTTGCTTACCCAGCTCCCTCCTTTCCCTTGGAGCGACGTGGCGTACTAGTAACACAACTGGCTTTGCATTATCCACCAGATATATGCGGAAGTCGATCTTGCGCCTTGCAGGTAAACCCTGTACCTCATCAAAAGCATCGGAGTAATCCCGAACCACTAGAATAGATTGCAAGTCCTCTATGGATGCATCTAAAGACTCTAGGAAGCTAAGCATAACAAACCCTTGGGTGTCACAAGAAACTTTGAGGGTCCTCCCATGACAAGTTGGGAGCCTGACAACCCTCCTTTCACAATCTAAAACGGCTCCATATGTGGTAAGCCAATGCATTCCTAGAATCAACCCATAGCCCATAAACCCAAGCACATACGCGTCGCATTCAAACTCGACGCCTAACACAGATAATTTCAAACCCCTACAATTCATCGATAAATGAGACGAACCACCAATGGAGTTTGAAACAGCCACGGGCTCTACTATAATATTAGTAACTAAGTGCAGAGATTCAACCACAGAATTAGATATAAATGAGTGTAAAGCACCAGAATCAAAAAGTGTTCTAACTGGATGGTTTGAAAGAGAAACTAAACTTTCTACGGAAATTTTTCTACCTCTTTCAGGAGCACTGATGGCGAGAGCATGCACCTACCCTCCAGAAGTTCCTGGCCCCTGACCCTGTCCCTGTTTCTTCGGGCACTCCTTAGATAAGTGTCCGACCTCTCCACAATTAAAGCAATTTCCCTTCCTTATCTTACAGTCCTTGATCAAGTGATCTTCCTTCCCATAATTGTGACATTTCCTCTTATCCTTGCCTTTGACATATTTCCTTCCTTTCTTTTGCTGTTGCTATAGCTGTTGTTGCTATTGCTCTTTCTTGGGCCACCCCTTCCTGTTCTGCGATGTCCCCTCAGTCTATGCTTCCTTCTTCTCTCCCTTGTCCTCTTCATGCATTAGGGCCATATCCATAAGCCTTTCAAAGGTGGACCCCATAGGAATATGGGACATAGCAAGACCATGCAGAGGCTCATTCAGTCCTTTAGCAAATCGTAAAGCCTTTTTGTGCGGTGTATCCACCAACTCTAGTTCGAACCTTGCCAGCTAGTTGAACTTGTTTACATACTCCTTCACCGTCAAGTTCCCTTGCTTGAGCGCAAAGAACCACTCCATCTGTATGCTTCGCTCAGCTTGGAAAAGAAATTTCATCTCGAACCTATATCTGAAATCTTCCCAGGTTTCCACCGGACGTCCAACCTGGGTGACTTCCAACAAAAATGAGGCTTCGTCTTTTAACAGCCAAGTAGCTAACTGAATCTTTCTTCGGTCCCCCACTTCAAAGATTATGAATAATTCCTCGGTCTCCTTAAGCCAATTCCGAGCTTACACAAATGTCTCGTTCCCATGGAATGGCTTCCCTCCCATAACACGGAAGTCCTTACAGATTTTGGCGAAGTTATCTGCTCTTGGAGGGGGAGGAGGAGGAATGACCGGGGCAACAGGAGGAGGAGTGTCTCTCTAGCCTTCAGCAGGAGTTGTGGCCTCCAAATATCGCCGGAACCATCCGGGTATCGTGACGCCCTCTGGGATATTAGGAATGTTTTGATCCCCGAACATGCTGAAAAAGGGAAAAGGAAGAATTTTAGATAATGGATCGAAGGATATTATATATGGCTTCTTCGGGAATATTTTCAAAACAGACTTTTCTTTTTGAAAATACTTTCTTTTAAAACCTTTTTGAAAAATATTTTTCAAAACTTTTATTTAATCTGGTAACCTTCAGCTCTGATACTAAGTGTGACACCCCACGTCCGTTAATGTCACTCACTAAGGGAATGCATTAAGTTTCATGAAGCGTTGTAGGTAAACAGACACAGAATAATTACAAGACAGATATAAATAAGATAGCAGCGGAAATTTCAAATTTTTATTTCAACATAAAACATAATATCGTAGTTCACAATACCATAAGTCATAAAACCATTACAACAAAATACTTCTGTCTTGCATCATCAGAGTACATAGGTATTAAAGAAAAACATAATTCCCCAATAAAAAGAATAAGCCATAGTAGAGACAAAGACTTGAGCCATACTCCGGAAGTAGCTTCCAGCAAGATAATATTCAAGTCCCGACTAAGCCTGGGTGTTTCCTCCCTGAGAACCTTATGGGGGGAGGGGAAACGGAAGATAGAGGGAAAAACAAAAGGGTCAGACATAAAGTCTGGCGAGTCTAGCTACTTTTAGCTAGTAAATAAATAAAGGTGAACATGACAGGCATAAAGTGGGTAAGAGAGGTCACTATATAAATGGCAGGTGTGACAAGGCAGATAAGGTAAGATGTACACATACTTCACTAATGACTACTCTGCACTATTACTAGTATAACTAAAGTTAGATGATCCCTTCCACAATAAGTTGGTAGACTTAGGATATACGTCCGAGTGTACCCTAACCATTACCCTAATCGATCGGCTCCCTATTCCGTAGATCCTGTGCTGGCTCCAAAGTAGGAGTTATCACTTCCTAAAGTGGCAACCCAAGAGGTGCACAACCATATCTACTGGTGTCACGATCGTCTTAGCCCCCTCTGCCTGGCCCATGCATGCACATGTCCTCGGTTGGTTTGCGCCATCCACACCGTCCGTTCCGTTTGGATCTCTTATAATCAATCAGTAAGCATGACCTTATCTCCGCCTAGTACAGAGTTCTTTATATGATACCTACTCCAGGTTACTGATTGAAATGGGTCCCACACAATATGATACAAGCTCTCCCCTTTATCTTATATCCCCACTAGGTTTTTCACTGACTATGTATACCCCTAGGTATCTTTAATTACATAGCCTTATACCAATTATGCTTACCCTAAAGGGTGTCTTTAATTACATAACTTTATTCTATTTTCCCCTGGCTATGTATACCATCAGGTGTCATTAATTACATAACCTTATTTTGTTAAGTTTGTGGGCATATATATCTATATATTACCTACCCCTTCTAATTTACTTAACCCACCCACTAATCATCCAGTTTTACTTAACCCTAACTTAAGTTCATAGTCATACAATCTTTATGAATTAAATTAGGTTAAGTAGTCCAATTCTATTACCATGTCCAATTATGGTTTCATACTGGGTTGGACTTCCCACATTAGGCCTGCAACATGTGGATGCTGGATATGCCGGTCCGGTCCGGGCAGTCTTATTCCACAGTTGGGCCTAACCTCATGTCTCAGCCCGATTTGTATTTACGTACTTAGACCACCCACATTAGGTTCAACATTAGTGGCTGCTGGATACGCCGGTCGGGTCCGGGCAGACTTCCACCACTAACGTAACCTAACCTCGTGTCATAAGTACAATTACAATTCCTAATTGTAATTACTAATCATTCCATTTTTAATTAATTTACCAATTAATTAATCCTTTACTTTTATAGGTGTCAATACCTATTTTTCCAAAATAATTTGAATTACATATCCATAAATGGTCATATTCAAATTATGCCATTTTTTACCTAAATTTACCTATGTTATTATAGGTGATTATTTCTATGTTTCCCTATTTTGAATTATATGTCCAACTTATATAAACATTATATAAATTATGCCAATTATAAATCCCCTTTTTCCCCGTTTCCTAACTAACGTGATCGCATGTATTTTGGCGTCATCGAGGCCACAAAGTAGCCTCGCCATAACAATAAAAAGGGAGTGACGAAGGTGACAGTTTCAGCACAGTTTTGGCATAAGAATGAAAACAAGGTGAATGGATATGTAATCATCATAACAGGGTGAACACAGAGCTGATGAACTTGTGGCAACTACAATGTCAAGGTCAACATAACATGGTCTGAACTTGTCATTTAGATGTCTAACAAAATTAGGGTGGCATAGTAGCATGATTAGATCTAAAAGGGTGGCATCACATGTCAAGTTTACAACATATCGTGATTACTACAACATAACAGGTGAAAGGTGATTAGCATAAAGGATTAGATCTAAATTAAAAAGTTCGTATTTCCCACAATATAGTTGCAAGTTAAGGTCTACATAGTCAGCATAGTATAATGTCCATAATCATATTGGATCCAGGGATAATGACATAATAAACTTGCATAAGTTCATGATTCACAACATATACCCAATTCGTACTCTACCATAATTCACATTTATCCATTTAAACCTAAAAGTGACTAGAAACTCACAGCGTTAGGTTCAGAAAATTTAGAGAGAGAGAGATATCTGAATTCTGAATAGCTAAACTGATTGTAGTAGACTTTGATTCTGTTTCAATTTGCAACCCGATAGCATATGGCCTCAATGGCCTCCAATGGAGAAAATAAGAGAATAGGGGACCATATCTATAGCCTAGAACCAATGAACCAGACCCAGAATCAAGTCCAGGTACATAAAACGAATTCTGCCCAGATCTGTCTAGGGGGGAGGGGTCGACACCCCTATAGGGGGGTCGACACCAGCAAGCAGGAATTTTCCCGCTCAGCCCGCTTTGGCCCCATTTTGATTTTTAAATTGTTTTTGTAGGTTCTGGAATTTATTTTATATATATATTTATCTTGTGTGTAAACAAACTTCGAACCCTCATAACTTTTCATACGGTGTCTGTTTTACGCAAACCAAACGTCAATTCTGACCAGAATTTCGAGACGGACGCAATGGAACAATCCATTCCCTCTAATTCCAAATGTTAAATTAATTATTATCTAATTTATCCTCTTTTAATTTCGTTTAAATTTGGGGTGTTACAAAAATGACTAAACTAATTGAACTGGCCTCTTTTTTGTTGATGTCATGTAACAAGGCAAACACTTACACCAATTTAGGCGAATATTTTGTCGTTGATTGCCTATGTCAACGACATATTAGTTTAATTATTAAAAACGAACTACAACGAATTTCTTGACTTGAAATGAATGAAGCATCCATACAAGATTGTTTCTTTAACTATTTATAACTTGTCGAACATCGCTTGCATAAGCACGACATTCTAAATTGAATTCACGATGACGCTTGACATCCACAAATCGACATACGCCGACTGCAAAGCTTTGTTTTATATAATCTTGCACGACACTTCATACTTTAGGAAATGCGCACCTGTAATTATTTAAAAATGAGATTCCTTGTCGAGAATGGATACTCGAAATACAATTCATTATCGGTCTGAAGAGATAACTACTTTTGCTCAAACTGGAGCTTCTACTCAAGTTTCTGAAGCTAGAACAATGCGTCTCCAGGGTCGGAAGCAAATCATCCTTTTCCTATTCCCCATCCTCTTGGCAATCCACCGCCGGAGAGTGCTTTTCAACGCTAACTCAATGTACTTTTAAGCAAATTTGCGCTTAATTTGGCATTCTCGAAACTAACACAAGATCATCGGGGTAAGAGGAGTTTGTCGACCATCCTCCCTTTGGCTTTGTTGACGTTAATTGAGAAATGTGTGTGAGTGGAGCCATTCATCCTTTCAATCTATTTCTACAGATGGTCCTCTGACACTTAGCGATTGCCCCCTTTCAGCTACTACCAAATGGTTATGCCATTTTAATAGGGCTATGTGTGCTTTTTATAAGGACAATGCATTGCATGCCTACTTTTCAGGGCATTTGTTATTTATGTGTCTTTAAAAGAAGAAAAGAACAACCTTTTATTGTATTTGTCGAAGGCAGTTGAAATCATCGGCTTATCCTCGACTACAAGATAGTGCTTTGGGATTCATGAACTAATTCTTTTATGTTCGAGGCCCCGAGAGCTTTTATGGAATTTGGATGGAAGGAGGTAAATATATCTAGCTCAGAACTCTCCATCTTGTTTTCCCTAAGTCTCAATTATTATGCATTAAATTTTCTCTTCCTTTGCAGAATTGCCATCTCTTATCAAAGACTCCAGTGGTTGTAAATGTACTCTCAAGACTCTGAAAGCTATTGAGGACATGGGGACGACTAAAAAGTTCTTGATCAAGGAATAATTTCTTCATCAATTTGGGTTGCTCAACCCGTCTCGATCTTTTATTTCTCGAGAAATTTATTCTGCTTCTCATTCTACACTTGAAGTATCGGATGCTCCACCCACTAGAGAAGATGTGCACCAAAAAATTATGTTGAGGAGTCCATACTAAAGAGGTGTTCGGACCCTACTGGCGAAGCTGGGTCGTCTGCCCTGCCTAAACTACCTTCCATTGTCGAGGAAGAGATTAGGCATCATGAGGGAAAATCTCCCATGAAGATTGGTGAACAACTTGAAGAAGGAGAGATCGCGGGTAAAGGCGATTCCAAGTTGAAAGAGGCGACACCAACCCCACGATTCCAATCACAACCAAGGATGAATTTTCTAACATATATATGGGGGTTTAAGCGACCTCGTTGTAACCTTAGGTGAGCTTTTTACGGGTGACATTGCAAATTCCATACGCACTACATCAATTTCAAAGACATCTTCTGAATTGGCTCTTACTCCTTCATCTCAAGAATTCATTTATGAGATTGCAGACACTTTGAATTTGAAAACAATGAGCGGTTCGTTGTTCAATGCATGTTAGATCATGCACAATACACACTCAGGGCTTTTGATATCTTGCATGCGTATCGTTCTGTCTTGCCATAGTATTTCCTGCTTTAATGGCTGAACTCTCATTTTCCTTTGTTTCAGGTTAAGCCATGAACCGTTCATATTTGGATGACTTCAACGGTTATACAAGTTCTAATAATCCACGACTTTATCAACCATCTTGTACTCATAAGGAGACCGATGAAGAATGAAAGACAAGAAAGGTCCAAGAGGCAGGAGACTGACATGAAAGGGATGAGCGAGGTAGGAAAGCCCGTGAAGATCGCTATGACAGGGACAAACGAGAGGAAGATGACCAAAAGAAGATGAAGTAAAGGGATGACAAGATAAGGATCACAATAGAGATGATAAATGTGCTAGAACTCGTTTGACATAATCCTTAATCATCTCGAGATTTCTGAGAATTGCCTCTCTATCTATTGGTTTTACGTCCAAGTCGTAGCGAACTCCTTTCAAGAACCAATTGGGGAATCTTGTAGAAAGAGTAGAAGGAGCTGCTGGGAGAGAATAAGGTGGCCTTTTAATAATTTGATGGATATCAATAGGAGGGGATGTAACAACTGGAGGTGTAATTGCCTTAATAAGAATGAGGAGCTGGAGGCCGCAAATAAGAGAACTAACGAAGAGCTTACTGTTGCTTCTTCTTCCCATAAGTAGAGGGAAACCATGTTGACTTACCAACTCAAGGATGCAAACTCAACCCAAAAGAATGCCGAAGATAAGTTGGCCATGGAGCAACAAGCTATCTAAATCTATCGGAAAAACATTGATGGTCTACAGGAAAAGACTACTTCTCAGGAGTTGGAAATTTCATCATTGAAAGCTAGAGTGGAGGAACTTGAGCGAGAGAGGAATCAAGCTCTTTCGGATAATGTAGCGGCCGAGAAAGCGCATGCCGAGACCAAGGCTGGATTCAACTCTACTTTATTAAATTTTACACACTTAGTGTCATGGAGCGAGGGAGTTTATCTTTCCTTGAACATAAGTATCTAATCACTTTGGCCGAGGTTTGGGAGGCAATTCTTGCGTAACTCGATGACTAATAGTTATATAGAAGAGGAGCTTTTGGAGAATTACTTGGACGATGTATCCCGTGCTGCCCTTGACAAGGGAAAAGAAGAGATTAGGAAGGATCATGCCTTATCGGTTGGGACCGAATCATCTAGGGAGCATGTCCCAGACAAAGCTGCTACCACTGCCGAAACTACTTCGACTGATGCTAATGTTCCTGATCCCAAGTCTCATGTTATACCTTCCATTGAGCCCGCCACTAGTCCTGGCGAAAGAAAGTGGATGTTGAGGAACATTCACTGGGAAACAATGACAATGATGGCAACAAAAATGCTTATGAAGTAAACATCATATACCCTCTTATCTCAGGTAAACCGGCATTGATCCAGTCCTTCCGGACTTCTTGTTCAGTCCATATGGGTACGATGAATTTCTTTCTTATTATTCACTTAAATTAGGCATAGACACCCCAAACTCTCTTTTATCTTGCCTGAAGGGACGGGAACCGAAGTTATCTTCACTCCTTCTATACAAGTGAAACAATCATTTTGACTGTTACCCCTTCGCTAGGCGATCCTTCCTTAGCTCTCAAGTCTACCCCCGCTTCTGCTTTTCATCTTGGATCACAATCAGAGAGGATTGCTACAATTCATGATTTAGATGACACTGCCTTATCTAGAGGGGGAATAGAAGATGTTGAGGATCCAGAAGAGAGCCCAGAGAAATATGTTAAGTACCATTCCAGGAAGGTTGTTAAGCCTACATTGACAAGATGTGGGAGGAAGCGTAGTGCCCGTAAGAAGACACATGTCTCGCCTTCTCTTGACATTCTAGAAAATGATAAAGAAGATAAAGATGCGAGCCAACCTACCATCACACCTCCTTTGACTAGACTTATTAAGCTCCCATTAAAGTCAAGTAGCTCTTCTAAAGGAGGGAAGAAGAAGGAATGAGCCTTTTTGACTGCTTATTCTGCTTTATGTATCGTTTGTAGTTCTTCTGACTGGATGTTATGCGATGTCGGTCCTCGCTTTTGAACTTTGTAAAAACTTGATCAATGAAATAAATGAAATGAAACCGCTTTTTTGCTTATTGTACTTTAGCTTGTGTATTTCCATGTATTCGCTTATTTGTTGTGTGTAAATCTTTTGTTTATTTTGTGATGTCGTGATGAGCTTGTGGTATGTTTTCTAAGCATTGTTCCATTCCAATGTGGTTGTGTTTCCCCCATACCATAGGTCATAACGAACTGCATAAGCTAGATGTGATCAATTTTGCCGAGTGAGCTTGCCAATATATTAGGAAACTCTAGTGTAGTAGCTGATCAAGTGCTTCCTCTTGGGAGTTTTTAGTTCCTGTACCCCTGCTCGGGGAGGCCTTTGGTTTGGCCCTACTTTATCGATGTATCGAGTGAATCGATTTTATCGACACCATTGGGTGCTCCGGGAGACGTCTTGGGCTTAGCCCAACTTCATCGATGTATCGAGTGAATCGATGTGTATCGACTTCATTGGGTGCCCTTGGAGAGGTCTTGGGTTTATGTGCCTCACTATGGGAGGACATTTTGCCTCACTGTGGGGGGACCTTTACCTCACTGTGTGAGGACTTTTACCTCAATTTGGGAGGACTTTTGTAATGACCCGGATATTTGACGGTGTAATAATTAACTTATTTAATTATTTAAATAACGAATATATTAATAAATCGACAACGTTAGAACGTATAATTATATTATAATTAAAATTGAGCTTGAAATGGCGCTGCAGTTCGTAATTTGGCGATTCGAACTTCAACTGAATGTACAGAGTTCGTTTTAAATCGGATTCCCGTGAAACAAGAAACGTGTGGAGCTGGTGGAGTATATCTTTCTAGTGGGAGAGAAAAATCGGGAATTCATCGTGTATATTTTTATTTACGTCCAAATCAAATTTTAAAATAGTCGCTATAGAATCGTTTATCGACCGTAACGGTTTATTCGATATAACTAGAGGTCGGATTTGAATTTAGACAAGGTTCTTTTGAGACATAACGATAATTTAATTTTTAGAATTTTATGGTAATTTTTAATTAATTAAATAAGAAACTTTTTATTTGGAGTATTTTGCACCCTGTAATCAACATTTTGAGGTTTCACAATATTAGTTAATCTACCGGTATTATTATATTTTTGGGATCGCGGCACCTCACTGAACACGACTGTATTTTTATTTCAGTCTGTACCGCTCGAACATGGATGAAAAAATTACGCCGTGTTGAATTTTAAACTTATAAATCTTAAGACAAATATCGTGGTATTCATACAAGCTACCCTATATCGGCACACTCTTACTATATTTAAAACAAGACTACTTCGTGGCGAAGCAATTGTAAACGTATACACTATCGTGGAGTACTCTTAGCCACTAAATTAAATAAATATTGTACAGAAGGCTTGCGACATTCTCAACCACACCCTAAATATCTAAAACTACCCTATATAATACCCCAATTCCCTTAAGACTTAAAAATGGGTTCTTCAGCAACAAAATGCGCCGCCACTTCAAATATTCACCGAAGCTGTAGAAAATCAAACAAATCCAAATTAAAATCTCTAAATCAAAATGTGTGTATATATGAAATCATTGAATTAAGAGCTTCAGGTGTACATTAGTTTAAAGGGTGCGATACTACTTGTTGTTCGAACTCGTGAAGCAGCGATCGGGATTGGTGGCCAATATTAGGTAGTGGAGAGGGTTATAGGTGGCTGACCCTAAAGGTCGGAGGAAGGGGATGGTATGGCGAAGGTCTGGGTGGTGGTGAGGCCATCCAGTATGGCCGGAGGCGATTGTTTTCTGGCGAAGTAGGTTTTCTATTCGAAACGGAATTCGAACTTCAGGAGATGGTTTCGAGTTTGATTTAATGGCGTGGGGGTTGATGACAATTCGGAGGAGAACGGTTGGGGTTGTTTTGTGGAGTCTTTGCTGTGTAAAGGAGTGGAATGGAGTTTGAGATTTCACACGTGAAATGGAGGGATTTGAAATGGTATGGACAGGTGTGAATTTACTGTGAAAACCGAAAAGAACTGCTTTTATTTAATGTTAAGTTGTGTTGATATAGGACAACTAAATGATGAACACTTGTTTGGGTTTTTAACGAAGGAAGAGGATGAGCAGATGTTGAAAGGTTTAAACGTGGATTAGGGGATAGATTATTATGTGATGTTGATTTATGTAGAATGGTAAGGGCACGGTGGGATGACCAACGAGGTGACCTTGATTTCTGCGCAGTGAAGAAGGATACTAAAGCAACAGGAAATTGTCAAAGGGAGAAAATATGTTGTGCAACTATTTTGGGGTTTTCCTTGTGGACTTGGGTCACGTACAGGTTCATTAAAGGATCGGAGAAAATGGTTTTCATTCTGCTGTGTTCGATAATGAAGGAGGATGCCGCAGTTTTCGTTTAAGGGCTTTCGAATGAGAGTGGGCCGAACATTGGTAGCGAAACTGGATCCGACAGGATCGTATGGACGGTGGTTATACAGTGGAGCTGACTGGAAGTGGATTCGAGCTCGTATGAATTTATGACGAAATAAATTGTTTGATTCAAATCAAATAACAGTTTATCGTTCTTTAACGATGAACTGCCAATGTGAGTAAAACTCACTAACTCTCCTCAATTTATATTTTAATATAAATTGTACTTTATTTTGTTGACTGCTGTATATTGATTGTTAAACTGGACTGTTAAATAGATTTGATTGAAAACGTAGTTATAGTTAATCTATGTACTGTTAAATCAAATATGGTTATGTACAACAGGATATTTCATTTCAAAATAAAATATGATGTATATTATACTGTGTAACATCTGTGGATGCAGGGAGACAGGTTGGAGGAATCCGACTGGATTCTTCAACAATTATTTTACTGTTTTCATATATTGTGTTATATGATGTGTTATATAATCTGTTCTGGATTATTTGTGTTAGAATGATATTAATCATTGTTATTCGATATTTTACATATCATAAGAAACCCTGAGTTGTGAAATGGAATATTCCAATGTATATTGAAATAAAGGAATTTTATAAAATCACAGGATTTTATAAAAGGAGATTATTTATAAAACGAACATGGTTTTATAAAAAGGAAA
Source organism: Allium sativum (assembly GCA_030737875.1). Lineage (NCBI taxonomy): Eukaryota > Viridiplantae > Streptophyta > Magnoliopsida > Asparagales > Amaryllidaceae > Allium > Allium sativum. The sequence continues at coordinate 747,462,779 of CM060909.1, read as the reverse complement.
TTATTTATAAAACGAACACGGTTTTATAAAAGGATAGTATTTTTAAAACAAATAGAGTTTTATAAAAGGGATATTTATTTAGAAAATAAATAGAATTGAAAAGGAGAATATTTATTTAGATAATAAATAGAAGTTATAAATAGGAAATATTTGTAACGGTAAATAGAAGTTGTAAATAGGAAATATTTGTAACGGTAAATAGAAGTTATAAATAGGAAATATTTGTAACGGTAAATAGAAGTTGTAAATAGGAAATATTTGTAACGGTAAATAGAAGTTGTAAATAGGAAATATTTGTAACGGTAAGTAAACGTTAAAAAAGGGAAATAGTTGTAACGGAAAACGTAGTTTATCAAAAGTAGTTAATCAAACGTAGTTTATCAAAAGGGGTTAATCGAATATAGAAATTAAGAAGTGAAGTTAAACAAAAATTAGAAACTGACTAGAGATTAGTAAGTTGAATAGTTTTCTGAGTGTTGATCTGATGTTGTTTTCGGCCTTCGGGGTTTATACTTAGAGAATTGTTCTCTTACTAGTTTACAGTTAGGGACTAATAGTTGTGGAATGATAGTGATGCGTAAATGAGGATTGGAAATGTTTTCCAATGTTGAAAATGTATATTTTCTAGTTTTAGAAAATAAGGAAATATGAATATATATGTATATATATATGATGATGGTTGATCGATCGAATTTCTATCTAGAAATAAGATCGTTGTTTGTACACCGACATATTTTCATTTGATAGTTAAATCACAGACTATCGAAGTTTTGACCATTTTACGTTGTTAATATGGAGAGACCGGTTGGATTATTATCCGAAGAACCACTCCGTATCGACATAAGCGTTGTGATCAAATACGATGAAGAAATTGAAGACGGAGTAAAGTGCAAGGGCTGTCTTGTTAACAGAATAGTGCCTTCGGTTTCGTTCAGTCCCAGAACGAACGTATATGGACGAATGTCTGACAGAATAGTTCCAATGATCGAAAGAGTTGGACTGTACAAATATATATGGTGGCCAACGGATTTATTCCCTTCGCATAATATCCAGAATCTATTTGTGCAGATCCAACTAATGATTAACGGATCTGATAATGTGGCATTCAAAGTGATCGTGTTATCAATGAATGGAAAGTAAGCGTAGCTTCTAGCCTCACATTTGGTAAATGACAAAAATCGGGCAGGCAGCATGGCTAAGTCGGTCGCACCGAAGTAGGGTGTATAATCACCTATCTAGAGAATATTCATTTGCTTCTTTTAATCTATCAATGCTGTCCCATATATATACGGGAAATGGTTGCTGATCCCGACCGTTGGTGATATTCATTCGATACACTCAAGCGAAATGAGTGGTCGGTCATGTGTGGCTGAGTTGCAAGATGTTCTTGTTGAACTCCAGTGTATCGTTCCTAGAGTACACTGATCGAAAGGTGGATCCATACCTTGTCATAGTTGGAAATCCATTACCCAATACGTGCTTGCGGTTTTGATTGTATAGTATATATGTAGAACGTGAGATGAAAGCGTTTCTGCTAGATGATTATTATATTGTGGTTGATAGACATTATTATAATATCAAAAGGTTTTTGATATAAAGAGATTTTGGATTCTTATAAGGGAAAAACCCGTTCCGTTATACGGCGTGGTCTTATGAGATATCGTTTACTTGTTCAAACTGTTTTAAACTGTTTTACTCATACCAGTCCCATGACTGACCCGGAGTTTATTTGTTTTGTTCTACCTAAACTCTTGGGTGCCTAAATTTGTACGGGCAGTCAAGTAGTTCAGGATTTTACAGATATACTGGAAGAGCTGGAGCAGGAGGCTTCAGGATTCTATAGCTATATTTATTTCCGCTGTTGTTGTAAATGTTGTACTCTGATAAGTGCTATTGTATATATAACTGTTTGTATTTTAAAAGTTATGTTATATTTTATTCGTTCCGCTGTGAGATTCGTGTTTTCTCTGACGATGATGTTCTTCTTCTTCTTCTATTCCATTAGTTCTACCTTATCTTTCCTCACCCTCTATCTTCTTTCTATTAGTTTTCTTGAATTTCCAGTACAATTTGTGGTTGGACTTGTGTTATTTAGTCAGCTCAAATTGGACCGGATTTTCGGGTCACTACAGTTGGTATCAGAGCTTAAGTTAAGCGAATTACCTTGGCTCTGTGGCGTTACTCAGTAGAGATGGGATTAGTAATATCCTAGATTGAGTTGAGTGTATATATACGAGTGAACGTATTTGTTATTTGATATAAAAATTTGTTTTATATTGTGGAGATTTATTGATTGAGTGGCTTATGATTTCTGGTCGATAGTGGGGCACCACTATATCGATAGGGGTTTCTAAACACTCGAATACGATAAACCAACATGATATGTTTGAAATTAACATTGTATAATTGGTTGTGTTGGTTGTTAGTATAATTGAATGAGATTATAAAAGGTGAAATGGTTATAGATAACTAATCAGAATTCATATAAGTGAAGTATATGAAATAAGATGAATTAAATCTGAAATTAAATCAGGATTAGGAATTAAAATAAGGAAATTTTAAGTTCCTGGGAGATTTTGAAAATGTTTTCAAATTGGAAGTGTTATAGTATTGAACTCACTTCGATAAACTGGGAAATAACCCTGATGAGTGTGGCCACATCATCAGTGTTCATTTTCGAGTTGCTAAGTGACGGATTACTACCAAAGGTTGTGTTTTTGAATTGTTTAAGGAAAACAAGTGTTTAGAAATTCAAATGTTTTGAATTGGTATTATGATTTCAAATTGATTTGAAATAAACCTAGGGATTTAAATTTCAGAATGAGATGGTAAAAGTAAATAATAAACTAAAATTTAACTTGAACTAAGTTAAATAAAATTGGACTTGATTTGTGAATAATCTGGAATGGTATTGGAATTGGTGAGTTAAAATTTTGAAAATCAAGAATGGAACTTGAAGTTGAATTTGGCTTGGATATAACCAAATGATTTAGATGAGATTAAACTGATTGGAGTTTGATTGGAATGACATGGTATATGCAAAGTTGATTACCAATGGGAATGGTATAATGATATGGTCAGCAAAAAGGTACAAGTTTATATTTCATATAAGTTGGAATTTATGAGCCGATTTGGCAAGCCGCTTGGCGTTTTGATTTTCTTTTGGGTTGGAGAAGGCCTAGAGAGGTGAGTTGTGGTTTTACCGATAGGGCTGTACAAAGGAGGTTATGGCGAAATTTTCTGAAAATTTTAAGTGTTAGAAAATTTTCAGAATTTTTGAAAATTTAGGTTAGTCGGAAGGAATTAATATTTTAGTCAATATTAATTGGTTTAGTTGAAATCAGAAATAAGGGGTAAACAAATCTTAGGAATTCCAATAGGTAGGGTCGTCCTCTAACTTAGCAATTTCGAGGACGAAATTATTTTAAGTGGGGAAGAATGTAATGACCCGGATATTTGACGGTGTAATAATTAACTTATTTAATTATTTAAATAACGAATATATTAATAAATCGACAACGTTAGAACGTATAATTATATTATAATTAAAATTGAGCTTGAAATGGCGCTGCAGTTCGTAATTTGGCGATTCGAACTTCAACTGAATGTACAGAGTTCGTTTTAAATCGGATTCCCGTGAAACAAGAAACGTGTGGAGCTGGTGGAGTATATCTTTCTAGTGGGAGAGAAAAATCGGGAATTCATCGTGTATATTTTTATTTACGTCCAAATCAAATTTTAAAATAGTCGCTATAGAATCGTTTATCGACCGTAACGGTTTATTCGATATAACTAGAGGTCGGATTTGAATTTAGACAAGGTTCTTTTGAGACATAACGATAATTTAATTTTTAGAATTTTATGGTAATTTTTAATTAATTAAATAAGCAACTTTTTATTTGGAGTATTTTGCACCCTGTAATCAACATTTTGAGGTTTCACAATATTAGTTAATCTACCGGTATTATTATATTTTTGGGATCGCGGCACCTCACTGAACACGACTGTATTTTTATTTCAGTCTGTACCGCTCGAACATGGATGAAAAAATTACGCCGTGTTGAATTTTAAACTTATAAATCTTAAGACAAATATCGTGGTATTCATACAAGCTACCCTATATCGGCACACTCTTACTATATTTAAAACAAGACTACTTCGTGGCGAAGCAATTGTAAACGTATACACTATCGTGGAGTACTCTTAGCCACTAAATTAAATAAATATTGTACAGAAGGCTTGCGACATTCTCAACCACACCCTAAATATCTAAAACTACCCTATATAATACCCCAATTCCCTTAAGACTTAAAAATGGGTTCTTCAGCAACAAAATGCGCCGCCACTTCAAATATTCACCGAAGCTGTAGAAAATCAAACAAATCCAAATTAAAATCTCTAAATCAAAATGTGTGTATATATGAAATCATTGAGTTAAGAGCTTCAGGTGTACATTAGTTTAAAGGGTGCGATACTACTTGTTGTTCGAACTCGTGAAGCAGCGATCGGGATTGGTGGCCAATATCAGGTAGTGGAGAGGGTTATAGGTGGCTGACCCTAAAGGTCGGAGGAAGGGGATGGTATGGCGAAGGTCTGGGTGGTGGTGAGGCCATCCAGTATGGCCGGAGGCGATTGTTTTCTGGCGAAGTAGGTTTTCTATTCGAAACGGAATTCGAACTTCAGGAGATGGTTTCGAGTTTGATTTAATGGCGTGGGGGTTGATGACAATTCGGAGGAGAACGGTTGGGGTTGTTTTGTGGAGTCTTTGCTGTGTAAAGGAGTGGAATGGAGTTTGAGATTTCACACGTGAAATGGAGGGATTTGAAATGGTATGGATAGGTGTGAATTTACTGTGAAAACCGAAAAGAACTGCTTTTATTTAATGTTAAGTTGTGTTGATATAGGACAACTAAATGATGAACACTTGTTTGGGTTTTTAACGAAGGAAGAGGATGAGCAGATGTTGAAAGGTTTAAACGTGGATTAGGGGATAGATTATTATGTGATGTTGATTTATGTAGAATGGTAAGGGCACGGTGGGATGACCAACGAGGTGACCTTGATTTCTGCGCAGTGAAGAAGGATACTAAAGCAACAGGAAATTGTCAAAGGGAGAAAATATGTTGTGCAACTATTTTGGGGTTTTCCTTGTGGACTTGGGCCACGTACAGGTTCATTAAAGGATCGGAGAAAATGGTTTTCATTCTGCTGTGTTCGATAATGAAGGAGGATGCCGCAGTTTTCGTTTAAGGGCTTTCGAATGAGAGTGGGCCGAACATTGGTAGCGAAACTGGATCCGACAGGATCGTATGGACGGTGGTTATACAGTGGAGCTGACTGGAAGTGGATTCGAGCTCGTATGAATTTATGACGAAATAAATTGTTTGATTCAAATCAAATAACAGTTTATCGTTCTTTAACGATGAACTGCCAATGTGAGTAAAACTCACTAACTCTCCTCAATTTATATTTTAATATAAATTGTACTTTATTTTGTTGACTGCTGTATATTGATTGTTAAACTGGACTGTTAAATAGATTTGATTGAAAACGTAGTTATAGTTAATCTATGTACTGTTAAATCAAATATGGTTATGTACAACAGGATATTTCATTTCAAAATAAAATATGATGTATATTATACTGTGTAACATCTGTGGATGCAGGGAGACAGGTTGGAGGAATCCGACTGGATTCTTCAACAATTATTTTACTGTTTTCATATATTGTGTTATATGATGTGTTATATAATCTGTTCTGGATTATTTGTGTTAGAATGATATTAATCATTGTTATTCGATATTTTACATATCATAAGAAACCCTAAGTTGTGAAATGGAATATTCCAATGTATATTGAAATAAAGGAATTTTATAAAATCACAGGATTTTATAAAAGGAGATTATTTATAAAACGAACATGGTTTTATAAAAAGGAAATTATTTATAAAACGAACACGGTTTTATAAAAGGATAGTATTTTTAAAACAAATAGAGTTTTATAAAAGGGATATTTATTTAGAAAATAAATAGAATTGAAAAGGAGAATATTTATTTAGATAATAAATAGAAGTTATAAATAGGAAATATTTGTAACGGTAAATAGAAGTTGTAAATAGGAAATATTTGTAACGGTAAATAGAAGTTATAAATAGGAAATATTTGTAACGGTAAATAGAAGTTGTAAATAGGAAATATTTGTAACGGTAAATAGAAGTTGTAAATAGGAAATATTTGTAACGGTAAGTAAACGTTAAAAAAGGGAAATAGTTGTAACGGAAAACGTAGTTTATCAAAAGTAGTTAATCAAACGTAGTTTATCAAAAGGGGTTAATCGAATATAGAAATTAAGAAGTGAAGTTAAACAAAAATTAGAAACTGACTAGAGATTAGTAAGTTGAATAGTTTTCTGAGTGTTGATCTGATGTTGGTTTCGGCCTTCGGGGTTTATACTTAGAGAATTGTTCTCTTACTAGTTTACAGTTAGGGACTAATAGTTGTGGAATGATAGTGATGCGTAAATGAGGATTGGAAATGTTTTCCAATGTTGAAAATGTATATTTTCTAGTTTTAGAAAATAAGGAAATATGAATATATATGTATATATATATGATGATGGTTGATCGATCGAATTTCTATCTAGAAATAAGATCGTTGTTTGTACACCGACATATTTTCATTTGATAGTTAAATCACAGACTATCGAAGTTTTGACCATTTTACGTTGTTAATATGGAGAGACCGGTTGGATTATTATCCGAAGAACCACTCCGTATCGACATAAGCGTTGTGATCAAATACGATGAAGAAATTGAAGACGGAGTAAAGTGCAAGGGCTGTCTTGTTAACAGAATAGTGCCTTCGGTTTCGTTCAGTCCCAGAACGAACGTATATGGACGAATGTCTGACAGAATAGTTCCAATGATCGAAAGAGTTGGACTGTACAAATATATATGGTGGCCAACGGATTTATTCCCTTCGCATAATATCCAGAATCTATTTGTGCAGATCCAACTAATGATTAACGGATCTGATAATGTGGCATTCAAAGTGATCGTGTTATCAATGAATGGAAAGTAAGCGTAGCTTCTAGCCTCACATTTGGTAAATGACAAAAATCGGGCAGGCAGCATGGCTAAGTCGGTCGCACCGAAGTAGGGTGTATAATCACCTATCTAGAGAATATTCATTTGCTTCTTTTAATCTATCAATGCTGTCCCATATATATACGGGAAACGGTTGCTGATCCCGACCGTTGGTGATGTACATTCGATACACTCAAGCGAAATGAGTGGTCGGTCATGTGTGGCTGAGTTGCAAGATGTTCTTGTTGAACTCCAGTGTATCGTTCCTAGAGTACACTGATCGAAAGGTGGATCCATACCTTGTCATAGTTGGAAATCCATTACCCAATACGTGCTTGCGGTTTTGATTGTATAGTATATATGTAGAACGTGAGATGAAAGCGTTTCTGCTAGATGATTATTATATTGTGGTTGATAGACATTATTATAATATCAAAAGGTTTTTGATATAAAGAGATTTTGGATTCTCATAAGGGAAAAACCCGTTCCGTTATACGGCGTGGTCTTATGAGATATCGTTTACTTGTTCAAACTGTTTTAAACTGTTTTACTCATACCAGTCCCATGACTGACCCGGAGTTTATTTGTTTTGTTCTACCTAAACTCTTGGGTGCCTAAATTTGTACGGGCAGTCAAGTAGTTCAGGATTTTACAGATATACTGGAAGAGCTGGAGCAGGAGGCTTCAGGATTCTATAGCTATATTTATTTCCGCTGTTGTTGTAAATGTTGTACTCTGATAAGTGCTATTGTATATATAACTGTTTGTATTTCAAAAGTTATGTTATATTTTATTCGTTCCGCTGTGAGATTCGTGTTTTCTCTGATGATGATGTTCTTCTTCTTCTTCTATTCCATTAGTTCTACCTTATCTTTCCTCACCCTCTATCTTCTTTCTATTAGTTTTCTTGAATTTCCAGTACAATTTGTGGTTGGACTTGTGTTATTTAGTCAGCTCAAATTGGACCGGATTTTCGGGTCACTACAACTTTTTGCTTCACTTTGGGAAGGCTTTTGCTTGCTTTGGGATTACTTTTTCTTCACTTTAGGAAGACTTTTGTTTAGACCAATGTTCATTTACAATCCAACCGAGTAAATCGGGCGTCGGAGACTTCATTGGGTGCCTCGCTTCGAGAGGTCTTTTGTCTTTGTGTTCGCCTGCCGCACTTTTCGCTGCTTAATTCTTAGTGACTCCCCCTCTCGATCTACAACCCGGTGCATTCCATCCTTGCATATGTTCAAAATGATGTTTATGGCACTTGACACTTGAGTTGTCTCTGTCGAGATGTGTCGCAAGGGTCACCAGGTCTTATCGAATTGTGAGTCGACAAGCGCTCTTTAGATAACCTACAATGTCACATCGATTTTAAGCAAATTTTTGAATTATTTAACAAGAATATGCAAATATGTGATCGAGATAAGAAAGTGCAGACTTTCATTAATAGAGATGATGTTTAATTAAAATATCCCCTTTAAACATGGAAGGTTTATACTTGTAAAATAAATTACATTTTTTTTTACAAGAATTGAACAATGCATTAAGAAAAATATCGACGCAAATGGTTGTTGTCCCAGGCTCTTGGTATCGGAACTCCATCAACTGTTGATAACTTGAATGTGCCATCCAAGAGCTTTTGGATGATGATGTACGGTCCTTCCCAATTAGGCCCAAATACTTCAGTGCTAGTCATCACCCGCTTTAATACGAGGTCTCCAACTTCAAAGGTTCTCTGTCGGACGTTGGTGTTGAAGTGCCTGACTATCCTTATTTGGTGTGCTGCAACTTGAAGCTCGGCTTCATCTCTTTTCTCTTCGAGCCGATCAATAGCCTATAATCGTAGTTACTTATTTTCTACTTGATTGAAGTGAATTCCTTGATGAGTGGGAACTTCCAATTCTACAGGAATCATTGCTTCAGAGCCAAATGTCAAAGAGAATGGTTTGTGCCCAATCGCAGATTTGTGAGTCGTCTGATATGCCCATAGTGCAAGCAACAATTAATATACCCAACCACCTTTAGCTTTCTCCAATTATTTTTTGATGGTTGATTTCATAATTTTATTCACTACTTCAACTTTCCTGTTTGCTTGCAGATGGGTCACGACTGCGAAGCTCTTCTTAATCTTGTACTTTGCACAAAAACCCTTAAATTCCTCACTCTCAAACTGAGTTCAATTATCCGTTATTATCTTTTGAGGTACACCATACTGCAAATAATATTTTTTAACACGAAGTTAATAACTTTTTTCGAGGTAATGGTGGCAAGTGGCTCTGCTTCGGCCCACTTAGTGAAGTAATCAACGACTATGATGGCATATTTCATGCTGGACTTGGCAGTCGGTAATGCTCCAATCAGATCAATTCCCCAAACAGCGAATGGCCATAGGTTGACCATTTGAGTTAATTCTGTGGATTGTGCTCGCATAATGTGGGCAAACCTTTAGGATCTATCACATTTTCTAGTGTATGTTGTAGAGTCTCGGTTTAGCCTAAGGCAGAAATATAATGTCCCGGATTTTTTGAACGTTAATTACAAATATTTAAATCCATTTTAAATATTTATTTGGTAATATAAATGAATTTTATATTGAATTTATTTATCAATAAAATGGAGTTTGTGAATATCAGTATGAATTTAGAGCGTTCAACGTAAATTCTGCTATATATATATATATATATATATGTGTGTGTGTGTGTGTGTGTGTGTGTGTGTGTGGTGGGATGAGGCCCGTTCTCCGCACACGGACAATACTCATATTTATTGGTTGGAAATATTAATTGGAAAACGTATAACTAATTATTGCTAGATTTCCTGTTTAGAGCAAAATGGAGTTGTTTTATCGGTAGACGAAATTTAAGGGTGAACCGATAATTATAATTATTATTATTAAAATAGCTATTTGTGCAAACGGAGTCAGAATTTTGACGAAATGAATTTCATTGGGTCTGTGACGACAAGACGTAGCAGTATGTCCGTTTTCATTTCATTTGGGGATAATATATGTTAGTTCAAATATAAAACGTTCAGCGTAATAATGGTAGAATTTAATCACTGTGTAAAATTAACTATACCAAACCAATTGAATAAATTATAAAAAAATCAGACTGAATTGCTTAATCATCCATGTAAACCAAAACAGACAAAACCCATTTCTTTGTGTGCAGAATACCATTTCCTATGCTATTCCAATTCGTACAGCAGCCATGCTTAAACATTTTCAACCGCTAGCTTTCGCGAACCCATGCTTCTACATCCTTCTTCTCTCGTCTCCTAATTTGATTTGACAATACACAAGCATGCCTTCATTAAAGATATCCTGCACTATTACCCTAAAAAGAAACCAGTCAACTCACGCACATGCCAACGTATAACATCAACACAACTACTCTTAGATGAATGCATAACCTACCCCAAATACAATCTCCCGAAATCATGTAGACCTGACCCCTAACCTAAGTATCTAAATACAAATACCTTAACCTATCTGCGCATTTTCAACATCACGCAGGTAGCCTACTCTACCCTATCACCATGCAAAGTAAATCCAATTAATTGAAAGCCATGACATAATCATGCTCCAACGTACAAGCCTATGGAGAAAAGTCTCTGCCTAACCCTATACTATGACATAACATTGTTTCTATCTAATCCTTTCCTCTCTATTTATATGTGCGATCTTCTTCATTCTCGGACCAAAAAACGAAAACCCATCCTCCTATGATCAAAACCCAATCCCTTTTCAAAACTCCATTTGTATATATATCAAGAACCGAGAACACTGACAATATTACACAAGTTGTGCTCTCCTTTTCTCATAGCCAAGTTATACTAATGTTAGTCCAAAGTACCTCATTTTCCCTTAAGTTGTAAGTATTAGAACCGGGTTTACCTGCGATGTCTGAGGCGGAGTTAGGACACTGAGGCAAAAGACAGTTGCTGGAGAGTTTTGCCGATGGACTGGTGGTCATAGGGGTGCATGCGTTAGTCACGACGATGGGTATGTTTAGTAGCAAGAACATGGAGCATGGAAACGTGAAGAAAATGTGTGCAGAGGCGCATTTATGTATGGGGGGAAACTGGAGCACGGTATTGTGAAGTGGCTGTCACGTGGAAGTGGGGATTGTTCTACGCAAGATGGAACAGACGTGAAACATGAAGAGAAGAGGAACAAAATAAAAGGAAGGAGTTTGTGAAAAGCCAGAAACTGAAAAGAGGAGAGAGCTTAAGGGGATGCAGCAGTGTGTAGTGTAGAAAAGGATTAGCTTGGGGGTTAGTCAAAGAACGGTAATTAAGAAGTGATCAAGGGAAGGTGGGTGCATCGTTATGGTTTGAATGAGGAAGTGCAGGCGTTGCTGCTCATCAAGGAGGGGAGCTCGTGAGTCCAAGATGAAATCTGGAAGGGAATTGAAGCGGTATGGGTTGCATGAGTTTAACGTGGTCTAACAACAGTGAAGTGGTGCGTGTTGGGTACTTTTGATGCGCGCAGAACGAAACAAGGTGAGACTCGTGAGGAGCTAGGTAAAGGCAATAGTAAAAGAAGTGATAAAGAAGAAAGATAGCTGGAGTGGACCTGTACTATTGCGTGAAGGTTGCTTTGCAGAAACAATGAACGGTGAACATGAGAGTTTACATTTTGAAAATGGGTAAGTTTCGTTGCCATTAATATTTAACTCATACCGGCCTAAACATATATATAGATATACAGTAACATATTAGTTCCTAATTAATCTCGTTTTGATTATGCCTAACTTATATATAACGTAGAATTTTTACTTAATCCTCGGATAACTAGTTATACACACGTGCCTGGTAAGATATCATGTGCTCAACCATGCTTATAATATGCCAGTGTTGTTTTACGGTGGCCGGTTGTATTTCATATATGCCACCTCATATATGCCTAGTGGTTGGTACACGCCTTAATTCTGTTTTTAAATGTTCATTCCAAGTGTATAACGTAGGGTAGGACTCAGCAAAAAAAAATGGTAATGTCATGTGTACAGTAGAACGTAGCCGGGAATTGTCTAAATGGTCTAAATACCGGATATGCCTAAACGTAATAGGAAATTAAAAAGAATAATTATTGCTTACGGTTTAATAGTATTAATTTTGATAGCGAATAATGTATTAAAAGTGGAACCCTGTAATACAGTAACCGAATGGAACAAACCAGGGGACATTGAGACATCATCGATGAACGTAATAATTGGGAGCTGGATTGGACAAAGATGGAAACATCTAGAGTTTAATTAAATCAAACGATTTTCACGATGAATGGAATCCAAGGTGAGTTCAACTCACTCAGGTTATCCCGTTTATATTTTATATAAATCAGGCTTTTATTTTGTGTGCTCTGTTGCTAATGATTGATGGTTTGATGACCGTTTGCATGGTTGTTGAATATTTTTAATATTCACTGATTAACTTAAACGTTTGTTCAATTTAATTAAATTAGATTGTTATTTTAACGATTAGATTCCAAACACTGTAACTTACCTTGTTGGTTACGTTTATAATAATATAAACGTGTTTAATAAATAACTGGGTGTTTGAATAGATGGTGTTAATTTATTGTTGACTGATATTAGTAAATTGTTTATTTCTGTTTATTGTGATAAACATATTACTGTATTGAAATTGAGATAACCTATGGTGATGCAGGGAAGGACAAGTTAGAGGAGTCCAACCGAATTCCTCACGATTATTGATAATGTCTATCAATATATTATATGTAACGTCCTATATTTTTATCGATATAATAATTAATTTATTTAATTATTTAAATAGTGATTTAGAGATTTAAATGGTTGTTTAATTAAATACTATTGAATATTTAATTAATATATATAATAGAATAATATATTTAAATTTCAAAATAGTCGAAAATAGTGAATTTACAATATTGTGTGAATTGGACAATTTAAAATATATAATTCAGCTTAGAATTGAATTATATTAACGAATTTATTTTTAAATGTCAGTTGGACGTATAATTTATACTATAATTATAATCGAGCTCGAAATGGCGTAATAGTTCGTAATTTGGCGATTTGAACTTTAAACGAATATATATATAATCCCTTTTAAGTCAAAATTCTGTGAAATAAGAAATGTCAGAATCTATTGAACTGTATTTTTCTAATAGAGGTGGAAAATGGAGAGTTCGCTTTATAGATTGTGAGTTATGCCCAAATTAAATTTTTAAATAGTCGCTATGGAATCATTTATAAGCCATAACGGTTATTTAATTTTAGTTAAATATCGATTTCGAATTTGGACAAATCCTTTTAAACATAGTTAAAATTTATTTTTTAGAATTTTTCTGTAATTTTTATTTTGAAAAATAAGCACTTTTTTATTTTGAAGTATTTTACACCCTGTATCAGCAATTTAGGACTTCATAAAGTAAGCTAACTAGTTTTTATTATTATTATTTTTGGATCAGGGCACCTTGCTTGTCACGATCATATTTTTATTTTTGTCCATAGTAGTTAGAAAATAAATGAAGTTCTTTGTAATCGATACCACTCTAATGTTATATATACATACATAAGTAAATAAATGAAAATAAAAAAAATATACTTCCTTATCAATGAAGTATACATGTACTGTGCGCAGATAAAAATAGAAAATATAAAAATATACTTCCTTAGCAATGAAGTATACATGTACTGTGCGCAAATAAAAGGGTAGTTCTAAGAAGCTTTAAGGAGCAGGTCAAACCAGATGACATGGAGAAGGGGTTTCATTGGAATGAGGTAGATAGCGTTCGAAAGTTGGCAAGTGGAGGAAGCAGCGTGTTTTTCTGTGAAAATGGAAGCAAATATTTGGGGTGATAGAAATTTGCTGAGAGAAGAGTGATGGAAGAATTCAAAGAAGTGGGGTTTCGCTGTTTTAAAACCTGGAAGAAAAAAACACTGTATTAATGTTGGTACGAATTCAAAAGGGATTGGAACATGAGAGTATGAAAGTGGGTGTATGCTGCGGTATGTGTATTGGTGTATATGGGGACGTGAGCACTTTGGAGGTGAAAAGCGGCTGCTTGTTCTTGCGTGGTACTTTGGGAAGGCGCAATGCGAACTGTTAAGAGGAAGAGTTGAAGTTGTAGTACTATATTGTTTTAACGGTGTGTGTTGGAATGATATAACTAAAATTGGAAAAGGAGGAGTCCGGTTATTTTGTGTGGATTTTTCGTGAGTAGTTGAAGAGAAAGAAGCAGGTTTTAAAATATGAAGATAAAAAGGGGGCTTAAAATGCGGATCTAGGCCTTGTTAAAGAAATGGTTTGGTCTGGTTCAATGAGGTTGAGTCCAAATATTTAATTAATTAAGTTTTAGTTTTAAAATTTAAATAGCCTTTCAACTTGTAAACCTCATAACTCCTGCCTACTTTGTCGAAATTCAGCAAAACAAAATCTTTTGGGATCGTATGGACCAGGGCGACACAATGGAACTGATTCGGAGTGAATTGGAGCTCGTTACAATTTATGGAGAAATAAACTGCCTAATTTGAATTGACGATCGCTTATTGTTATTTAACGATAACCAACTAATGTGAGTAAATATCACTAACTCTACCCAGTTATATTTTTATAACGTATTTTTAGAATTGATAAATGATGGCTGATTACTGTGTGTTGTTTGTTTGGATGAACTACTAATTGATAGGTTGAAATTACAGAGAATGATATATATAAATATATATATCATTAATCAAATATTGATTCTGTTTATCAGAATATCTCATATTGAAATGAAATCGATGTTATGTATATTGCTTAACATCTATGGATGCACGGAAACAGGTTGGAGGGATCCAACTGGATTCTTCAAATATTATTACTGTTTATTTTCATATATTATGATATATGATGTGATATATTTTCTATTATTGATTTTGTATGGGTGGATTATACTGGCACTGTGATTTAGTATTTATGAAATACCATAAGTAAAACCTGGGATATAAAATGGGAATTTTCAAAGTGTATATTGAAAATAATATATTTATAAAATCAAAAGATTTTATAAAAGAAATTATTTATAAAATCAAAGGATTTTATAAAGGGAATATTTATTTAGAAAATAAATAGAATTATAAAAGGAATATTTATTTAGAAAATAAATAGAATTATAAAAGGAATATCTATTTATAAAATGAGTAGAATTTTATAATAGGAAATATGTGGAAAATAAATATTAAATGGAAATATGTTTAACAGATAAATGTAAAAGATTAATTTAAAGTATATTTTAAATAGAATCTGTCTTAACAGATAAATTGAGAAGATTAATTTATTAATAATGTTTTTATAAATTAAATAAAATATTCATCATTTGATAAATGGAATATATAAGTCTGAACTTATATAGAGAAGTAGAAATCGGTTTTGACACCGATATTTTAAATAGAATGTGAACTCAGCATTTATAAAGGGAATTATAAATGAGATTTAAGTGTTAGAAATAAAAAGGAGATTTTGTATGATTAATTCTGTAAATAAAAGTATAAATAGAACCTGGAAATGGGATATTATTTTAAAATACGAAATCAAACTTAATGGATTATATAAAAGAAATATTTTTCACATTTGATGTGAATAATGGATTGAAATGAATATTGTATAAATTAAAACATTTATAAGGAAAATTGGGTTTTGAAATAGGAATTCAAATGGGAATTTGAATGAGATAGGAAATAGAGTTAAATCGAATATTATTTATTCGAATAGAGTTAAATCGAATATTAGTTATTCGAATAGATTTAAATCGAATATTAATTATTCGAATAGAGTTAAATCGAATATTAGTTATTCGAATAGAGTTAAATCGAATATTAGTTATTCGAATAGAGTTAAATCGAATATTAGTTTTTCGAATTGAGTTAAATTGAATATTAGTTATTCGAATAGAGTTGATCAAATTAGAGTTAATCAAATTAGAGTTAATCGAATATTAGTTATTCGGATAGAGTTAATCAAATATTAGTTAATCGAATAAGAGTTAATCGAATAGAGTTAATCGAATTATAGATAGTCGAATATTAGTCATTCGACTAGAGTTAATCGAATATAGTGATTCTAAAAATTAGAGTTATCAAATATAGTTATTCGAAGAAAGATTATCAAATATAGTTTATTCGAAGGAGAGATTATCGAATATTGTTATTCGAAGAAAAGAGTTATCGAATAGAGTTTATTCGAAAGAGAGTTATCAAATAGAGATTATTCGATAAAGAATTATATGTTGAAATTCGATTCTACCGAATTCGGGAAAGTACTAATCACTTTCCGTTTTTAATCTAGATTTATTTATTTATTAATAAACTAGTTGTTTGTTTATTTATCCAAATTAATAAATAAAAGTTATATTTAAGTTATTATATTTTGGAAGCATGGGATTATAACACTATTGTTAAAATAAAATGATTTCTGTAAAATAAGAAGATTCGTAAATAGAATCCAAGAGTTACGTAAGGAAGTTTGTTAAAGATTTAAAAGGGTACTTTGTCTATGAGGTTAGAAATGTTGTGCAGTTAAGGTCTGTGAGGTAGTTATACCCCAACTTGATTGACTTCATTTTTAAACCAAGGAATAGTTAAGGTTCGACAGTGAAGGTTGGTTAAGTGAATTTAGTTAATGAGTGTAATGGTTTGAGTTGGCATAGCGATGTTTTATTTAAACATCTGTTTAAATCCAATGAAGGAGTTTTGGAAATGTTTTCCAAATATGAATCAGAAATGTTTTCTAATATAAAAAATAGAAATGAGTGTAAATATGGAAATGTTTTCCAATGATTAATAACGTGTATTTTCTAAATTTAGAAAATAAGAATTTACGAATATATGAAACAGGAATAGGGAAATGGATAACTGAATGACAAATTAAATTAAAGGGGATCAGTAGTGATTGATGATTTGCTCGGTAAGATTTCCATTTGAAAAAACAACCGTTGTTTGTACACATGTTTTCCTTTGATAGTTAAATAACCGACTATCAAAGTTTTTGACCATTTCCATTGTCAATACGGAGAGACTGGGATCAGATTTATTATCAAAAAACCACTCCATATTGCATTAGCATTGCAAATCAAATATGATGAAGATAATTGAAGATGGAGTTTGTTCAAGGGATATTCAGGCAAATCCTAGGTAGAAATTGCCTAAGACGGGTTTACAGAATAGTGCCTTCGGTTTGTCTAGTCCTAGGAACTGTATGGAAGAATGTCTGACAGAGTATATTCAATAGATCGTGTAAGTTGATCTCTTCAAACGTATTTACGTTTGGTGGTGGAGGAATTCATTTCTCTTATATATATACCCATGGTATTTTTGGGGAAATCAATTTGTGATTTGGCGGGTATGACAATGTGATATTCAAAGTAAATAAAGGCGTGATCTATACGTTATGGCCTCTAGCCTCACAACCGGGAAATGGTATAAAATCGGGTAGATCGCATGGCTAAGTGGTTAGCTGCCAATTAGGGTGTATTATCACCTGATCAAGAGAAATTCCATTTACTTCTATAATCTATTTCGATATCGTCCCTTTGGGGAAATGGTTATTGATCCCAGCCGTTGGTGATAATACATTCGGTACACTCAAGCGAAACGAGTGACCGGTCATATTTAGCCTGGGTTATAAGATGTTCTTGTTGAACGTGGTGTATTCCTCTCTAGAGATACACTGTCAGAAGGTGGTCCCATACCTTGTAAGTTGGAATTCATTACCCAATAAGTGCCCATGGTTTTTGATTATATAATATGTATGTGAAACGTGAGATGAAAGCATTTTGCTAATGATTATGTAACAACCCGGAAAATCAGAACCAATTTAAAATTTTTATTTTGGCAATTTTAATGAATTTTGAATATTTAAAATGATTTATTTTAAATAATAATGATGAGAAATTTGTTTTGAATAGAATTAGAGAGTATAAATTTATTTAAATCGAAGTTAGAAAATAAATAATTATTTTAATTATAAAAGAAATTGGAAATGGAGTGGTAGTTTGAAAATTCGATTTCAAATTTCAAATGAATGTACAGGATTCAAAATAAACCTATTTTAGTGAAACCAGAAATATTTGAATATGTTTGAAAATATCTTTCCAACGAATCTGAAAAATTGAAATTTCATAGCGGGTATAAAAAGTTATGTCCACTTGAAAATCCAGAGTAGTCGCTATGGAATTTTATATAATATATAGCCCTTAAAAATAGTGATTTTGCAAACGACCTCCATTTTCGATGATACCACTTTTGTTGGATTCGGAATGTCGAATTATTGCTAGATTCCAATTTTCATAATTTTTGGAATCAATATGTGAGCGTGTCGGATTTAAATGTGTTTGGTCAATTCAGTTTGAATTTAATCGACTGGAAAATGACTGTTTTTCTAACGGTCTCCAAATTCGACGAAATTAGTTTTGTTAGGATCGTATCATCAAAACATAACTAGATTTATTTTTTGTAATTTTTGGAGTCCGTATGTGGCCCTGGTAAATTAAAATGTATGTTCAAATTCAATATATATTGATTTATAGTTTAATTTTGATGAAAACTGATCGTAACAGTCGAACTGGCTTACGGGACATATCCCATTGTGTTTGGAATGGAGGTATATAGCTAAGGGTGATAGTCATTGGGTTCAGTTTGGAGATGAAATGAAAATTTAACTTATTGGAATTTAAAATAATAAAATAAATTATTATATAGGCTTGGTCAAACCTTTCTTTCTCCCCCTTCCTTCTCAAAACTGTCGATCCTAGGAAAAAAACGAGTTCCATCACGTCGCCTCCCTCCCCAGCGAGCAACCGTCGTCGCCCCTCCCTTGCACCCTTTCTCCCCCTCCTCGTTTCCGCCTTCCTCCAGCACGCAAAACCCCAAACGAGAAACCCACTGCACCACCGCTGTAGCCACCGCAGGCCCCACCGCGCACTACCCCACCACCTGCACGCACTCCGGCGCCGCCTCCTCAGCCTCCTCCTCCTCCGATTCCCTCTCTCGATCAAAACCCTAGAAAAGTATGCCCTTTGATTTTTAATTCGTTTATTAAAATAGGATTTCTATGCATTGATGAAAGCTACAATTTTTATGTATATGATTACATAGTAAAAATTCGATTTTTATGTATATGATTACATAGTAAAAATTTGATTTTTATGTATATGATTACATAGTAAAAATTTGATTTTTATGTATATTGATTTTTCTTATATGATTGCAAAGAAAAAAAAATTGATTTTTATGTATATGATTACATAGTAACAAAAATATTTGATTTTTTTTATATGATTGCAAAGAAAAAAATTTGATTTTTATGTATATGATTACATAGTAAAAATTTGATTTTTTTAATATGATTGCAAAGATTTTTTATTTTTTATTTTTATGTATATGATAATATAGTAAAAAATTTGATTTTTTACATGATTGCAAAGAAAAAATTTGATTTTTTTTCATATGATTGCAAAGTAAAATTTTGATTTTTTTTCATATGATTGCAAAGTAAAAATTTGATTTGTCTATACGAAGTAGCGATATAAAAATATACTCTTTATATGTGAAGTAGCATTATTAAAATATGATTTTTATAATATAATAGCGGTTTAAAAATAAGATTTTTTTTTGTATGAATAACAATATAAAAATACGATTTATATATATATAATTGCATTGTAAAAATAGGATTTTTAATGTTTATATGACATTGTAAAAATGTGATCTTTTATATATATGTAGCGATATAAAAATGTGATCTTTTTTATATACGTAGCGATATAAAAATGTGATCTTATATATATATATATATATATAGCGATATAAAAATGTAATCTTGTATATATATATGTAGCGATATAAAAGTGTGATCTTTTATATATATGTAGCGATATAAAAATGTGATTTTTATATATATAGCTTTGAATAAAAATGTGATTTTTAAATAAATAACGCTGTATTAAAAATGTGATTTTTAATATATATATATATATACACACACACACACACCGCGTGAAACAGATTGCGTTGGAATCAGAACGACGAATTTGAGCGACAACAAAGCACGGCGGAGTGGATCCCAAAGGTGAGGACTTCTCACTCTAATTTATTTTCTAGTTAAATATATATACTAGGATGCAGATGGTGCTTAGTAGCGCCCGACACCTTTGTTTGAAACCATGTTTGTTTGGTTGATTGGTTTATTTGGTTGAATTTGGTTAGGGAAATGAATTGAATTGATTAGAATTTTGTTTGTACATGGCGCGAGCCATTAGTAGGCAAGGGATAAGGCTAGACCTTATTCCGGTTCTAGTATCGCGCCATTATGCTTCCGAAAATTTCTAAAAATATTAGAACAATAAAAATATCATTTTTATTGTATAAATGAACTGTATAAAATATTCATGAGATGGAATAAATATTTTATAGTTAAAAATATTTTTTTTAACGTATATATGAATAAAATAAATATTCATTTACAAATGGGACGATTTGTTTATGTATACACATTTGACTGATATTGATTAGGACGACATATTTTACACATCGCCCAACTGCACAAATAATAATCAGTGTTTGTTGTTTGAAAACCCCACACGGGTATTGGGATGATATTTGACATACACTAATCCCAATATTTTGTTGTATGCCAATCAGTGGGGTGACAGGCTATTGTAAGCGTCAATTATTCATATTTAACGCTTATGCAGTTGTGTAATGCACTCTGGATGATGGTTGACCGTGTTTGATTATTGTTGTGTACATGTGTGTATGAAATCCATATAAATAAAAATTATATGGTAATTGACTGTGCCTGAATCCAATTCGGAAAGAATGAATATTTCAAATTAACAAATATTTTAAAATGACGAGGAATGAATATTTTAAAATAACTATTATTTTAAAATAATATTCAGTAATGGATCAAAACATGATTTTGATGTCTGATTTGGTATGAACACGAAAATATTGAAAAATATGAAGCCGTGTTGATTAGTTATGCGCCATTTCGACGCGAACGTTATTTATATCGATTTTATTCAGTTTTATAATTAATACCGAAAAGGAAATTATTTCAAAATCTGATATTTTGAAAATATTATCATTTATATATTATAATGACAAGGAAAATTCAATTTTAAAGTTGGAAACATTTTAAAATGAATTTATAAAATGTGTTTTAAATGGAAATCGATGAAATATATATAATATATATATTATATATAATATAATGATCTGAATGGAACGAGATTCGACCATCGGATTCTCCTAAAACCGAAACCATTGGGTTCGTATCAAAAAGAGCGAACTAAGAGATTTGAAATCTAACGGTTGGATTTGGAATTATGTCCAAATCAAATTTGGAAAAGGTCGTTGTAAGTGCAGTTCAACGACCGTTTATCGAAATCGACTATAAGGCCTTAATAAAATTATTAAAAATATTAACAATTTGTGTAAAATCATAATAAATTATTCAGAAAGAATTAAGATGAAAAATTCTATATTTGAAAAGATAATTTTTTTTATCGAAATGAACTAGTTATTAACTAGAATTAAAATCCAATTATTTTTAAATAAATAAATTGGATTGAGAATGGTTTTAAAAATAACCAGAATTTCCAACATATGAATTGGAATGAATTTGAATCGAAATCATCTTCAGAATATTTCGATATTGGATTTCGTGATTATACGAATATAGTTATGGAAATGTGGAAGATATACTATATATCGTTATTTCCAATACGATATTTGTTGGTTTCAGAATTTGATATTGAATATAAGCCGATATAATTTCTATTCATAGCCTTGTGTTTAATATCAAATTGGATTTTGGATTTGTCATGAATGGTGTCTTCATTAACACTGTTCTTAAACCCCATTTGAAAGGAATAAATCTTTTAAATAAGATTATTGGAGTTTCCAGTTATATTTAGTAACTGGAATAAAATGGAATGTGAATTGGGTTTATTGTGAACTATATTTTTAATGACATTCGTTCTTTAACCCGATTCACAGTGAAATGTGATTTGGAATTTATACATTTTTTAATAAATATTTAGGGAAATTTTCCAAAGTGAAGTTTTCCAATTTAATAAAATAAATTAGAATGGAATGGAATTCGATTTGGTAATAATCGAAGTGAACTTCTATGGAGGAAGACTGTTACTATATGTGGAATTTAAAAGGCTTTGCCATTATTCCATTTATATTATCGGTTGGACTTGGAAGATTATATCGATTATATATATTAATTTGTTTTCCATGAAGATTCCATTTTCAATGGAATGTGATTTTGGGTTTATCGTGTGCTGTGTTTTAAATGACATTAGTTCTTTAACCCAATTAAAGATAAGATTAATTTCTTAACTTTGAAAAATCATTAAGTAATGATTTTTGGAGATTAAAACTGAATTAGAGTTTTAATGAATCTTTAAGTAGATTGAAATGTGAATCTGATAATTTAAATTATCAAATTCGAGAAATGATCAAGAATGGAGTACCACCAGTTTTACTCCAATCGATAGTTAAATCTTTAATTAGATTTGAACGTGAAATGGTAATTAAATCTACCGATAACACCGTGGGCGTTAGATATGGAGTATTACCTGTTTTGCTCCATGGGATGAATAGGTTAGGATTGGGAAATAAAACAAATGATTACTTCGGTAAGGTTTGCTAATCCCGACTAGTTTGGAAAACCTTAATATGGTTTAAATTGTGAAAAGAATATTCTGGATTGGAATGAGGCGCATGTTGTGTTTTTATAGCACTTATTTATAAAATACGCGAGTTATTCAGAAAGACCGGGTTTATCCCATTCTGAATAACTGATTCGACGATATGTCGACGATGAAGACGGTGGTTGACGACCGGAGGTCTTCACATCGTTTGGATGATTACTGATGTCTTGATTGGGCTGTACACCCAAGACAAGGTAATAAGTGGTGATCGTCTAGACATACTTGGAAATCAACCGGATATGTGAGTGCCTCCCTCCTGTATCGAACATATAGGACGGGGAATAAGGTGCCTCCGATTTCGTTCGGGCCTAGAACGAACTTGTAAATGGATGTGTGTCTGACATCGGATTTCATTCTGTGTGGTTGATAGACAGCAGTCGCCTGGCGTGAATTGCCTGTGTGGCATGCCGAGATGCAAATGATCAAGGCTTCTGTTGAAAAGCAGATTCTTGTGGTTGATGATCAAAACACGACTTTAATATAGCGTAGCTTTGTGTATAGCGTCAATTCACGAGCCTCACACCCCGGTGTAATCCAGAAACGGGAGAGGACTTCAGGGAGGGCATGCGTTTCCTTCTAGCTAGGAGTGGTGTCTGGCTTTTGCAAGCCCAGACGTTTTACTTATGTGGATGATGGATAGCGAGGCTCCTCGCTTATATCGGTCACTGCGGTGCCGATGGATGGTTTGGTCGATATATGACCAGTTTATGCCCCATAGGGCGGGGAAACGTATTGTCCAGGCACTTTAATCCACCTCGTGTGGACCGGCCCTGACGATCCAAGATTTGTCTGCGCGCTTGCCTGAGGCTCGGGCTAGAGAGTCCTAAAGCGGTAAGGACGATCCCTTGCCTTGGTTCATAGATGGAAATCCAACTTCCAATATGTGACATTCAGTTTTATTTGTGGAGCCTAGTATGGCGACATAGTGGGATGGGGCACTATGCCGTCTATGATTGATACATTTTTGTTTGAAGTTGTTTTCACACACTTTACACTATAATAGTATCAAAATGATTTGTTTAACATATTTGGCTATTATAAGGTAAAACTCTATCCTCCGGCTTGCGTTGCATTGTGTGATGGGACCTGAGTCTTATAATAGCTTCATTTTTTCAAAAAGCATTGCGCTGTTTTGTTATATGCACTGGTATTCTTGGGAGGAAACCCGTTCCGTGTTATACGACATGGTCCCTTGATATATCTGATTTTAAAGTAAAGTTTTAAATAACTGTTTTAGTTCTCACACCAGTCACATGACTGACCTGGAGTTTATTGTTTTAACCTAAACTCTGGGTGCCCCTATTTTCCATACGGGCAGCTAGTATTTTTGGTTTTGCAGATTTATATTCACAGGATCCTAGTTTACAGCTGGAACGATATTCGGAAAGCTCTGCATCTGTGTATCTCTTTCAGTTGTGTTTTGTATTATTTTCCACTGCATTGTTAATTATAAATCTCTGGTATTATCAAATGTATATTATTCGTTCATACTCTGTATATTCTTGTACTCAGATGTAAATTGTTGTAGTAAGCAATGAAATGTTCTGTCGTTTGTATTCTGATTTGTCGTGTTCTCAACTCAATCTGGGCTTTCCTTTACGGGGAAGTTTGGGTCGTTTCAGTTGGTATCAGAGCTTTGGTTTAGAGCTCGAGAACAAGGCAAATTAGAACCAAACGAAAGAATTCATCAGAGATTGGACTAGTAATATCCAATAAGGATGACTCGTTAGAGATGGGATCAGTAGTTTCCTAGAACGAGTGTTAAGAGTGTTGTTTTTAAAATAAAAATGAATACAAACTTTTTTTTGAAAATTCAAATATTATTATATGTATTCAAATATTTATTTTGTTTTGAATTTGGACAATCGAGTATATGAGATTTTGTGTATATGCGTCATGAACGTATAATCGAAGTTTTAATATACTGGATAGATATAGAATCATACTTTAGACATACGGAGAGGATTTTGATGATTGAGATCTCATTATTAGACCTTATGTTCGAATGTCGAAGGTGTTATATATTTCCAATTGACTGGTGTGAGAACCATAGCAAGATAGGATTTATTTGTTGTGAATTGACATCAAAATATGATTTTTGACATGTATTAAAATTATATGTTTGAAATGTTAATCAACAAACTGATTGCTGGTTGTGTTGTTTGATAATTAATTCACTAATTAAATTATTTAAACCCATGTGATAATATAAGGTAAATTTAGTCAAACTTAAACTGAATTGAAAATTGATTGGAATTGCATACATCTATACATGTATATAAAATGAATAGGTTATAACAGGGAAACTAAGAAGAGGAATAAAATTGTATGCCTGACAAATAGGTATGTGTTTACTAATTTTCTTTTTCTTTTAAAGGTTTATGAGCCTAAGGCTGGCCGCTTGGCATTTTCTTTTTCTTTTAAAGGTTTATGAGCCTAAGGCTAGTCGGTTGACATTTCCTTTTTCTCTTAAAGGTTTATGAGCCTAAGGCTGGCCGCTTGGCATTTTCTTTTTCTTTTAAAGGTTTATGAGCGTAAGGCTAGACGCTTGGCATTTTCGTTTTCTTTTAATGATTTTATGAGCCTAAGGCTGACTGCTTGGCATTTCCTTTTTCTTTTGGGTGGATGAAGGCCCTGTGAGGCTAGTTGCGGTTTTAAATGTCTCCCCGTACAAAGGAGGTTATGGCGAAATTTTTCAAAAATTTAGGGTGTTAGCCAAAATTTTGAAGAACTGAAAAATTCTTAGAAACTGAAAAGTTGAAGAACGAAAGCCCGAATGAAAGTTGAGTCGGTTAGCAAAACAACTTTCAGCTCCGTTCCTTTTCGAGGATGAAAAGATTTTAAGTGGGGGATATTGTAACAACCCGGAAAATCAGAACATTTTTAAAATTTTTATTTTGGCAATTTTAATGAATTTTGAATATTTAAAATTATTTATTTTAAATAATAACAATGATAAATTTATTTTGAATAGAATAAGAGTGTATAAATATACTTAAATCAAAGTTAGAAAATAAATAATTATTTTAATTATAAAAGAAATTGGAAATGGAGCGGTATTTTAAAAATTCGACTACAAATTTCAAATGAATGAATATGATTCAAAATAAACCGGATTTTAGTGAAACTAGAAGTATTTGAATCTGTTTGAAAATATCTTTCCAACGGATCTGAAAAATTGAAATTTCATAGCGGGAATAAAAAGTTATGTCCACTTGAAAATTCAGAGTTGTCGCTATGGAATTTTATATAATATGTAGCCCTTAAAAATAGCGATTTTGCAAACGACCTTCATTTTCGACAAGACCACTTTTGTTGGATCTAGAATGTCAAATTATTGCTATATTCCAATTTTCATAATTTTTGGAATCAATATGTGAGTGTGGCAGATTTAAACTTGTTTAGTCAATTTTGTTTGAATTTAGGGTCCGTTTGTCATAGGTCCCTATTAAGTTTCAAAATTAGGCTCACATCCGGTCCTAAACTTATTGTAAATTAGGTCCTATTTTTCAAAAACATATAAAAAAATATAAAAAATATATAAAAAAATCACTAAAATTCATTATTAAATAAAACACGTTCACGCCAAAAAAATCAGGTGGAAAAACAATCAAAAACCACGTCAAAACCCAAAATAACACAAAATCAGCGAAACAGCAGGTTTTTGCATCAAAAGATGCACATATTTGTAAATAGTTGCACACATTCATGCTAATATTTCAGTGTTGCGCCCAAACTGCAGTATAAATGCTTACATGTATGCAGGTAAACTGCATTACATGCATCCTTTTATGCATATATTCAAATTTGACCTGTTTTTTCAAGCATTCGTCGTTTTCAGACATTGTTGCACACATTTATGCTCTTGTACAGAATAAATGCATGCATACATGCATATATTCGCTAGCCGTCGTCCCTTTTAAAGTTGTTGCACACATGCATGCATATATACAGAATAGTTGCATTTATGTATGCAACTTTTCGTTACACGTGAATCTCAGTTCAACTTTGTATGCATAAACGTATGCAGTTATTTGCTAATAGTTGCATACATGTATGCGTATATTGGTCCAGATTTTCAACAGAAATACACTATATGAATATATGCATACATGTATGCTACTTTTCAGATATTGTTGCACAGAAGTATGCAACTTTTTTTTTTGGCGAATGCTCCTGAGAATATTTCCTATTTTTGGATTTTTTTACTAACTAACGCACTTTTTTTTTCAAAAATTGGAAAACACGTAACATTTCATGGCAGGTCCGAAAATGGACACAAAAAGTGGGCGGCAGCTAAAAACAGGGGGCAGAAACGTGTGGAAAGTTAGGGAGGGATGTGGCTTTAATTAAGTTTGAAAATAGGGATGTGAGCCTAATTTTCACTTGAATTTAATCGACTGGAAAATGACCGTTTTTCTAACGGTCTCCAAATTTGACGAAATTAGTTTTGCTAGGACCGTATCATCAAAACATAGCCAGATTTATTTTTTTGTAATTTTTGGAGTCCGTATGTGGTCCCGGTAAATTAAAATGTACGTTCAAATTCAATATATATTGATTTATATTTTAACTATGATGAAAACTGATCGTAACAGTCGAATTGGCTTACGGGACATATCCCATTGTGTTCGGAATAGGGGTATATTGCTAGGCGTGACAGTCATTGGGTTCAGATTAGAGATGAAATAAAAATTTAACTTATTGGAATTTAAAATAATAAAATAAATTACTATATAGGCTTGGTCAAACCTTTCTTTCTCCCCCTTCCTACTCAAAACCGTCGTTCTTAGGGAAAAAAACGAGATCCATCGCTTCGCCTCCCTCCTTAGCGTGCAACCGTCGTCGCCCCCCCTTTGCAGACGCCGCCGTTCCCTTTCTCCCACTCCTCGTTTCCGCCTTCCTCCAACACACAAAACCCCAAACGAGAAACCCACCACACCACCGATTTAGCCACCGCAGGCCCCACCTCCAAACGCGCACTACCCCACCACCTGCACGCACCCCGGTGACGCCTCCTTAGCCTCCTACTCCTCCGATTCCCTCTCTCGATCAAAACCCTAGAAAAGCAAGTCCTTTGATTTTTAATTCGTTTAATAAAATAGGATTTCTATGCATTGATGATAGCTATGATTTTTATGTATATGATTACATAGTAAAAATTTGATTTTTGTGTATATGATTACATAGTAAAAATTTGTTTTTTCTTATATGATTGCAAAGGAAAAAAATTTGATTTTTATGTATATGATTACATAGTAAAAAATAAAATTTGATTTTTTTATATGATTGCAAATATTTTTATTTTTATTTTTATATATATGATTACATAATAAAAATTTGATTTTTTTTATATGATTGCAAAAAAAAAAAATTGATTTTTATGTATATGATTACATAGTAAAAAATTTGATTTTTTTAATATGATTGCAAAGAAAAAAATTGATTTTCTTTCCATATGATTGCAAAGTAAAAATTTGTTTTTTTCCATTTGATTGCAAAGTAAAAATTTGATTTGTTTATATGAAGTAGCGATATAAAAATACACTTCTTATATATGAAGTAGCATTATTAAAACATGATTTTTATAATATAATAGCGGTTTAAAAATAAGGGTTTTATTATACGAATAACAATATAAAAATATGATATATATACATATATATATATAATGGCATTGTAAAAATACGACTTTTAATGTTTACATGGCATTGTAAAAATGTGATCTTTTATATATATGTAGCGATATGAAAATGTGATCTTTTATATATATGTAGCGATATGAAAATGTGATCTTTTATATATACGTAGCGGTATGAAAATGTGATCTTATATATATATATATATATATATATATATATATATATATATGTAGCGATATAAAAATGTGATCTTTTATATATATGTTGCGATATAAAAATGTGATTTTCATATATAGCTTTGAATAAAAATGTGATTTTTAAATAAATAACACTATATTAAAAATGTGATTTTTAATATATATATATATATATATATATATATATATATATATACCGCGTGAAACCGATTGCGTTGGAATCAGAACGACAAATCTGAGCGACAACAAAGCATGGCGAAGTGGATCCCAAAGGTGAGAACTTCTCATTCTAATTTATTTTCTAGTTAAATATATATACCAGGATGCAGACGGTGCTTAGTAGCACCCGATATTTTTGTTTGAAACCATGTTTGTTTAGTTTGGTTAGGGAAATGAATTGATTAGAATTTGGTTCGTACATGGCATGAGCCATTAGTAGGTGAGGGATAAGGCTAGACCTTATTCCGGTTCTAGTATCGCGCCGTTATGCTATCAAAATTTTCTAAAAATATTAGTACAATAAAAATATCATTTTTATTGTATAAATGAACCATATAAAATATTCGTGAGATGAAATAAATATTTTATAGTTAAAAATATTTTTTTTAACGTATATATGAATAAAATAAATATTCATTTACAAATCGGCGATTTGTTTATGTACACACATTTGACTGATATTGATTGGGACGATATATTTTACACATCACCCAACTGCACAAATAATAATCAAGGTTTGTTGTTTGAAAGCCCCACACGGGTATTGGGATGATATTGGACATACACCAATCCCAATATTTAGTTGTATGTCAATCGGTGGGTTGGGAGGCTGTTGTAAGCGTCAATTATTCATATTTAACGCTTATGCAGTTGTGTAATGCACTCTGGATGATGGTTGACCGTGTTTGATTATTGTTGTGTACATGTGTGTATGAAATCCATAAATAAAATTATACGGTAATTGACTATGCCTGATTCCATATTGGAAAGAACGAATATTTTAAATTAACAAATATTTTAAAATGACAAGGAATGAATATTTTAAAATAACTAATATTTTAAAATAACTAATATTTTAAAATAATATTCAGTAATGGATCAAAATATGATTTCGATGTCCGATTTGGGATAGACCCAAAAATATTGAAAAATATGAAGCCGTGTTGATTATTTATGCGCCATTTCGATGCGAACCGTATTTATATCGATTTTATTCATTTTTATAATGAATATCGAAAAGGAAATTATTCCAAAATCTGATTTTTTGAAAATGTTATCATTTATATATTATAATGATAAGGAAAATTCAATTTTGATTTGAAATTGAAAATGAAGTTGGAATCATTTAAAATGAATTTATAAAATACGTTTTAAATTGAAATCGATGAAATATATATAATGTATATATATATATATTATAATATAATGGCCTGAATGGAACGCGCCACGGTTGTTCGTGAGTTTCGACCATTGACTTCTAATTGACATTACAGGAGATCCGACCGTCGGATCGAAAAGAACTTTCCAAGAATATAAGAGATTTGAAATCTAATGGTTGGATTTGGAATTATGTCCAAATCAAATGTGGAAAAAGGTCGCTGTAAGTGCAGTTCAATGATCGTTTATGGAAATCGACTATAGGGCCTTGATAAAATTATTAAAATTATTAATAATTTGTGTAAAATCATAATAAATTATTTGGAAAGAATTGAGATGAAAAATTCCATTTTTGAAAAGATTAAAATATATTTTTATTAAAATGGACTAGTTATTAACTATAATTAAAATCCATTAATTTTTAAGTAAATAAATTGGATTGAGAATGGTTTTAAAAATAACCAGAATTTCCAATATATGAATTGGAATGGATTTGAATCGAAATCATCTTTAGAATATTTCGATATTGGAATTTGTGATTATACGGATATTGTTATGGAAATTTAGAAGATATACTATATATCGTTATTTCCAATACGATATTTGTTGGTTTCAGAATTTGATATTGAATATAAGCCGATATAATTTCTATTCAGAGCCTTGTTTTAATATGAAATTGGATTTTGGATTTGTCGTGAATGGTGTCTTCATTTACACTGTTCTTAAACCCCATTTGAAAGGAATAAATCTTTTAAATAATATTATTAGAGTTTCCGGTTATATTTAGTAATTGGAATAATATGGAATGTGAATTGGGTTTATTGTGAACTGTATTTTTAATGACATTCGTTCTTTAACCCGATTCACAGTGAAATGTGATTTGGAATTTATACATTTTTTATTAAAGATTTAGCGAAGTTTTCCAAAGTGAAGTTTTCTAATTTAATAAAATAAATTAGAATGGAATGGAATTTGATTTGGTAATAATCGAAGTAAACTTCTATGGAGGAAGACTGTTACTATATGTGGAATTTAAAAGGCTTTGCCGTTATTCCATTTATATTATCGGTTGGACTTGGAAGTTCATATCGATTATATATATTGATTTGTTTTCCATGAAAATTCCATTTTTAATGGAATGCGATTTTGGGTTTATCGTGAGTTATGTTTTAAATGACATTAGTTCTTTAAACCAGTTAAAGATAAGATTAATTTCTTAACTTTGAAAAATCATTAAGTAATGATTTTTGGAGATTAAAACTGAATTAGAGTTTTAATGAATCTTTAAGTAGATTGAAATGTGAATCTGATAATTTAAATTATCAAATTCGAGAAATGATCGAGAATGGAGTACCACCAGTTTTACTCCAAACGATAGTTAAATCTTTAATTAGATTTGAA
Organism: Allium sativum; assembly: GCA_030737875.1. NCBI lineage: Eukaryota > Viridiplantae > Streptophyta > Magnoliopsida > Asparagales > Amaryllidaceae > Allium > Allium sativum. The sequence continues at coordinate 747,431,336 of CM060909.1, read as the reverse complement.
CGTGAAATGGTAATTAAATTTACCGTTAACACCGTGGGTGTTAGATTTGGAGTATTACCAGTTTTGCTCCATAGGATGAATAGGTTAGGATTGGGAAATAAAACAAATGATTACTTCGGTAAGGTTCGCTAATCCCGTCTAGTTTGGAAAATCTTAATATGGTTTAAATTGTGAAAAGAATATGTAACGACCCGTGTTTTTGGCCGTCAAATATTTAATTTAAATTTGTTATTTTAAATATCATATTTGGAATATTAAAGAATTTTAATATTTAATTCGTTATTTAAAAATGATGTTTAAACATTATAAATTATATAATTACAAATCGAGCTAGAAATGGCACGGCAGTTCGTAATATTGAGTTCTGAACTTTAATTGAATATACAGGATTCGATATAAGTCGGATTTCGATGAAACGAGAAACGTTGGAACCGTGTTGATTATAATATTCATATGAAAGAGAAAAATCCAGATTCCGTGCTATAGATTGTTAATTATGGCTAAATCAAATTTTGAAATAGTCGCTATGGAAAATCATTATTTAAAATATACGCGTTAAAATAGTCGTTTTGCAAATGGGCTCAGGTTTCGACGAAACCAGTTTCATTGGGACCGTAGCATTAAATAATTGCATGGTGTTGAATGGCGTGGCAAAGCGATGTTGTATGTTGCCGCGATAGCCGTAAACGCCCATTCAATTTCTATAGCGCGTAATTAATTCAATAAACAGATATTTGAGTGTAACTTGAACAGACGATCAAATTAGGCCGTGAAACTGATTCCGTTGAGTTCGTATAGTCGATTAGAGTCAGGATAGGTATATGGTTTGCTATTTTTGGAGACCGGGAAATTTGGCGTCTAAAATGGCATCGGGATGCGCGTAAAAAATAGCCTACCGGGAAATAGTCTCAGAATGCGACGAAACTAACGCCGTTGGGTTCGTATTGAAGAATTATTATAGGATTGCAAGGTTTCAAGTTGATTTGATTTGTCTGGTGATCGTGAAAAAATTAAACGTGTGTTTATTTCTGGTTTTATAAAGGAATTTTTTTTCGTACGACCTCGAATTTCGACAAAACTTGTCCCATTGGATCTGGAATACCTTTTTACACTAAGATTAGCCTTTTTTATCAGAAGACAGAAATCGTTTGTAGTGATTTTAATCAACTACTTTAACCGTAAGTTTCGTTAAAAATAAAATAATATAAATTCTTTACTTACAATCACCACTGCTGGATAGAGCTTCTACCCTAGGCAAAGAAATCAAAAGTTCGTACCCACTTCTGCCTACACACTGGTGAGATGTAACAATACAAGAACGTGTACATCAAATCACACAGTATACCTTCGCCTGTCCTACTTTCTTTGTCACCGTCTTCTCCAATATTGACAATACATGCGCAACTAATCTATGGAGGGATCAGCTACCCCTTTTCTCTCAAATCACGTAGGACGTAGAAATGAAAACACATGCAAAGGTACTTAGTGCTATCCTTTAGAATACCCAGCTACTGAAGAAACATGATGTTTATCTCTTTCCGTTATCTCCTATAAATACTCATCCTTTCTGTACAAAAATTCATCAAAAACCATTTCTTTCCTTCTTTAAATAAGCTGCTCCCATTCCTTTGTTTTCAAACCAGCTAAAATGATTTTTACCATGAAGCTTCATTTCAAAACACGTGAATAGCAAAGCTCGATCAGAGGAGTTGATGGGTGCGAACAAATGTGGTGGAGAATATTATAAAGTGGGGTTCAACGAGATGGATTGGACGTTGTGGAGTATATGAGGGATTCAGGTCGGTCTCCGGCGTTAGAAGAGCGGTGCAGTGTGGGGGTAAAGCTAGACGGATCCTTGGGTATGGGGAGCTAGTGTTGCGCTGGGTGTGTCTGTGCATGCGGAGAGAGGTGTAACCGCATGAGAGGACAGGGGTGGATGGTGATGCATGGGTGTTGAGTGCTATACAGTAGTGTGTGAATGAAGTAGGGTGGTATGAAGTCTATGAACTAAGAAAGCATAGCAGTTTTCGAATGGAAGAGCGAGGCTGAAGTGCGGTTGTTAATGGGGGACGGTGCAGTGCAAAACGGGGTAAGGAAAGGTTAGTGGCCCAGTTATTATTTAAATCATTAGTTATATAATTAAGTTAAGTTAAATCATGGATTTAGTGGATTTAGGAAGTTGACTGTTTCAACGTAATTATGCTGGCGTTTGGGTTAGTTGTAAATAAAAGGATTTATACCACCAGTTGAACAGTAGAGCAATGTTTCAAAACAAAAGGTGTTGAGTATTTTTCGAACGAAAGAAAACAAAGGTTTAAATTTGGTCAGTTTATTTTAATTCAATATAAAAACTATCGGCCTAAGTTTGAATAACTAAACGAACGTAACTAACTCATATAAACCATGCGATTAAGGAATAATTAATTTAAATTAAATCGTTTTTATTAAAAACATGAATAACTTTTCATTTCGTTAACAGAATGGAACCGAACCAGAGACAAATGGAATCATGGTGACGAGCAGTTCTCGACAAAATTGAAGGCTACAGAAATTTACAGTTAAATTAAACATCGGTTTAATTTAAATGTAACCGGACCACTTCAGCAACAAAGGAAATGCGGTGAGTTAAACTCACTCAGTTTTTTTTCCCATTTATATTCTATATAAATTGGGTTTTTATTTTGTGTGCTCTGCTTGATAATGGTTGACTGTTTGCTAGTTAAATATTTGTTTGTTGATTTAACTGATGAAATTAAACTGTGTTTAATTTCAGTGAAATACCAAATCGTTTTTAACGATTGGTTCCAATAAAGGTAACTTACCTTGTTGGTCACGTTTATAAAATAAACGTGTTTAATGGTTTGAATTGGTAGAATTGTTTTGTTTATTGGTTGATGTTGGATGGTCGTTATTTATTTTTATCATATATGAACTGATCCGATGGGGTGATTGATTTGGGTATTGATTGTTGACTGAAATTTCAACATCTGTGTAGTTTAAACCAATGAGCGGTATTGGTTGAGTATCTGGCAACATATGGCCTATAAAATCAATCGTTCTATAGATGTTGATTTACCGTTAGGAAAATCGACATGGATGGGTTTATAAAATTTATTTTATAACTGGTGATAGATTTTGAAACGTATGGTTTGAAATAAAAAGGGAAAAATAAATAAATGTTTTATTTAAGCTCTTATTTATTATTAAATAATTTTATAAAGTCAACCTTGATGAGAATCAGATTTATAAGTACGGGGATGAGAAACAAATCAAATGGTATTGTTTAATTTTAATAAGAATTTAAAAAGGGAAATTTAATATTTATTTTAGTTAATAAAGGAATTAACTACGAAAGTAGTTAACCACCAAAGTAAATTATTATTTTAATAATTTAGAGAAATACTTTTTAATTGAGATTCATTTAAAAGGTACTCGAAATTGAAGTGGAATCCAATTGAATGTTGAAAGGGAATTACGAATGAGTTTAATAACGTGACGTCCCCAAACCCCGTACTGACGGAGACAAGGGTAATCTTTGGAATATAACACAGAAACAGATAATATCAGAACAGAATTAAATAAATACACCAGATAATGAACAATATAATATACTGGATAAACGTAATCATCAGAGTTACACAGTATACAGGATCTTACTTAATACAAATACAATTCAGCTATACATAATTGTCAACAGCGGAAACAAACAAAATATGTACAATAGGAGCTGAACAGCATAAAAAGAGATAAATGATAGAATCCATCTTCAGCTCCAGCTATCCAGAAAGAACCAGCTAAACCTGAATACAAGGCTGCCCTTGTAGAAAAAGGGGCACCCGAGTTTGAAAGTGAAACAAACTACGAGTCAGTCATGGGACTGGTATGAGAAATCTACTCAACACATTTCAAATATGGAAAATCACAGGACCACGCCACTTTCGTGGAACGGGTTTACTCCATTGGATTGCCAGTGCTTTTAAAAAACAAATCTTTCTTTTAAACAACGCAATGCTTTTTATAAAAATGAATCCATTATAAGACTCAGTTCCCATCACACAATGCAACGCAAACCGGAGGATAGAGTTTTTACCTTATAACGGCCAAAATATGATTGATACGTATAAAACAAAAGCATTTGATATTATTGCTAGTGTTTATATGTTTTAAAAACAATTTCAAATCATAACTATCAATCATAGACGACATTAATGCCCCATACCACTATGTCGCCATATATAGGTATATAATCAAAACCGCACAGTCACGTATTTGGATATTGGATTTCCGTCATGAACCAAGGCAAAAGATAGTCCTTACCGAATTCGAGACGCTCTAGCCCGTGTCTCAGGCAAGTACTCAGTCAAGCCTTTGGATCGTCAGGGCCGGTCCACCGATGTGGATTATAATTCCTGGACACTGCGTTTCCCCGCCCTATGGGGCGTAGGTGAGCCAATGAATGGCTCCATCGGACCCGGATCGTCCGATCTAATCGAGGCACCTCGCAACAGCAACAACCACATAAGTCAAACTCCTCAGGGCGTGTAAAACCACTGACGCCACTTCTAGCTAGAAGGAAACGCATGCCCTCCCTGATGTCCTCTCCCGTTTCTGGGTCATACCGGGGTGTGAGGTTCGCGAATTCACGTTATACACAAAGCTACGCCACACAGGCGGTGCTTTGATCATCACCACAAGACTTTGCTTTTCAACAGAAGCCCTGATCATTTGCCACTTAGGCATGCCACACTAGCAATTAATGCCATGCAACTGATGTCCATCAATATACAACCTCTGAGCTCGTGCGTTTCAGAGAAGGGCGTTAAGCAAAAGAATAAATTCTCCACCGCCAAACAGATGTATATTTAACAGAGATCAATCAACATAGAATAAAATCCAATGTCAGACACACAGTCCATTTACAAGTCCATTCTGGGTCTGAACGAAACCGGAGGCACTAAATACCTCGCAAACCCATCGATCACCACGTACGTCTGGACGATCACCACTCATTATCCATATTTCGGGATGCCTCCCAATCAGGACCTCAGTTGCCACCCAAACGAGGTGAAGATCTCCGGTCTTCGACCACCGTCTTCATCTTCGACTTTCAATCGTCGGTCAATTATTTGAAATGAGAATTAACTCGGCCTTTTCAAATAATTCACGTATATTTAGAATTTCAAATCAATTTATTTCAATGGTTAAATCATTCGACAACACCAATTTTGTTCATTAATGTAATCTTCACACCAAACACATTCAACCATCAAATACCACATAAATCGAGAAAATTCAATTTATTTCCGTTCCATATCGTTTATAATATTTTATAACGATTTATCGCTATTTCTATTTATTTTAAAATAGCCAATTTATTCAAAACGACGCTTCGGGCCGTAACGCGGCCGTGGCGCTGTTTTTCTTCAGATTTGATTTACACATATCTGAAAATCTAACCGTTGGATCTTCACAAAATTTACATCATTAGAAAGATGTTTTTAAAACAAATCCAACGGTTTCAGTTTCGGGAAAATCCGACGGTTGGATCTCCCGGTACCATCGTTTGAGGTTTCGATTTCAAAATACGAACTACAGCGTCGTTATTCGATTAAATATAATTATATATATATATATAATCGATTCTGGCGCTGTTTTTTTTTTAGATTTGAATTAAACATTCCAAACAATCCAACCATTGGATTTTTACAAAGTTGGTGCCGTTGGAAAGATATTTCCAAAGCGAACCCAACGGTTGCGGTTTCGGGAAAATCCGATGGTCGGATCTCCCGTACTAATCGTTTGAAATCACGGTTTCAAAATACGAACTGCAGCGTCGTTTTTCAATATATTTAAATTTCTATTTAAATATACATACATATATATATATATATCGATTCTTCAATTTCAAAACCATACGCATTTCACACTTTTGATAAAAATGATATTTTCATCAAACTGCCTCCTATTTCAACACTTCACTATTTTTAACAATTCATTTATATAATAAAAATGTTATTTTTATTGTAAAAAAATTCATTTCAAAACACTGTTATTTTATATAGCTCGTATAGATGGTAAAAATGTGAATTTTATTATAAAACAATTTATTTCAAAATATGAACACCATTCAACACATGAATTTCAACTCAACAACGTTTCCACACATGGAGGTTTTCTCTTCAACGAATAAATGTAGTTTCAACAAATGAAAATAATTCAAACACATGAATATTATTCAAAATTTCGACAGCATAACAGCAGGGTAGTTAAAACCGGGACCAGTGGTGCTGAATACTGAACCAGTGAACATATTTGTTTGTCATGATGGAAACACTGTTTATTTTGATAGTTAAAACACCGACTATCAAACTTGTCCAATACGATTGTTGGTACGGAAAGACCGGGATCGAATTTATATTCGAAAACCATTCCGACCAACAAATACGTGAAGATATCAGGAGACGGTCGAGATGGAGCATCGAAGACCGTGGATCTTCATAAGCGGAAGAACCGCTAATAATTTCTGGTCTGCAGCCAGCGATGTACTGTGGTTCTGTCTTGGTTGGAATCTGCGGATTGCAAGGACTTCTCGCTACTGATCCATGGGGTGATTCCTATATTGGATGCAGTAGGAGAATACCTTCGGTTCATCCTGTTTCTGGATAACTTGTACGGACGAGTGTCTAACAGAGTATTTCCAAAGGATCACGTACGTTGATTTCTTCAAACATACCTAGGTAGCTCCCAAATATGTTTTGTGGACGTCAATTAGTGATGTCTGGCGGATCTGACGATGTGGCATTCAAAGTGAATGGTGGCCGGATGTTGGAAAGGAATTCTAGCCTCAAGCCTCATCAACCGGGAGATGACAAAAATCGGGCAGGCAGCATGGCTATATGGGTCGCTCCCATTAGGGTGTATAATCACCTATCTAGAGAAATCCCTTTTGCTTCTTGAATCTATTTCGATGCTGTCCCTTTTCGGGAAACGGTGGTTTGAGTCCAACCATTGGTGATATACATTCAATATACTCAAGCGAAATGAGTGGTCGGTCATGTGTGGGCCGGGTTGCAAGACGTTCTTGTTGAACCCAGTGTATTCGTCTCTAGAGATACACAATCGACAGGTGGTCCCATACCTTGTCAAGGTCGGAATCCAGTCTCCAATAAGCGCCCGCGATTTTGTTTGTATACTATATGTGTAGAGCTTGAGTTTCTAGCATTCTACTAGATTTTATTTACTTGTATTTAGACATTATAATATCAGACAAGATATTTGTTTTCAAAAATGGTTTGGGTTATCGTAAGGTAAAAACCGCCCGTGTTTATGTGTAGATTTGGTCTTACGATTATCCTTTTCTTTTGAAAAGATTTTGAACTTTAAGAAAATCATGTTGGATGATTTACCCTTAATATTGTGCGAGTTTTACTCACTCTGGTTCACCAGACTGACCCGGTGTTTTGTAAATGCTCGGGTTAGCCCGGGTGTACAGGTTCAGGTTACAGAATGATGTGAAGAGACGAGCTGGAAGATTCCAGACGTGTGATATTATATAGCTATCATTCCGCTGTGTGTTGTAGGTGGGAACAAGTTATTATAACTGTCCCAGTGTTGATGTACTCTGATACTGTAAGTATTTTGAAAGCTCTCAGTAAAGTTATTTCTGTATTATATTTGTTCTGCTGCGATGTGAGATTATGTGTTGTGTTGGTTCCTCTTCTTCTCCTATCCTAATATTTCTTTCTTTCTTATCTCACCCTCTAAATTCTTTCTATAAACGTTCCAGTGTTTTCGGTGTTTGGAAGGTCGGCATGAGTTACGATAAAGGTATTTATGTCGAGTTTCTAGGTCGAAAATCGCTGGGTCGTTACAGTGGTATTAGAGCAATTGGTTTAGTAATAACCTTGGCTCTGTGGTGTAACTCGATAGAGATGGGGTTAGTAATACCCTAGATCAAGGTTGAGTGTATATATATGAGAGCGTACTTGTAAATTTTATTTACAAATGTTTTGTATTGTGTTTGTTGATCTGTTCAAGTGTTGAAAAGCATAGAACTGATAATGAATGCAGTATTGTTTTGAAAAAGGGGGTAAATGGAATAGTTTTACCCAAATTATATTTTGTATAGAAAAGAAATAATTTGTAAAATTATAAAGATATTGGTTTGTGTGTTTGATTGATGTGAATAAAATTCAAATTAGATCGAAATTTGAATTGGCACTTAACGTGGCCAAATTTAATTAAATTAATTAAATTTGGAATTTGAATTAATCAAACAGAAATAAATCGGGTATTAACCGATTGATGTTCAAATATGTGAAAACAAAGAAAAATATTAAATTAAGCATAAATTTAATTATTTTGATTAAGATTGATTGTGCATGGATGATTGATTGGTATTGATTTGGTGTTAGATTGCTTGAATATAAATTCATCAACAGTTTAATAAAGGGTTAAATTATAACAAAATTCAAGTATAGTCAACTGGAGTGCAATCACATGGATTAAAGTTGAATAATTCCATCCTGTGTTGCAAATGAACACTTCATGCTTGATTTTGGGAATTATTTATTTAATATATTGAATTGGTTTTTGATTTAAAATAAATTGAATTTGGAAATCAATGGGTTTGTAACGTTCTTTCTTACCTTAGCAATTTCGAGGATGAATTTTTTTAAGGGGGGAAGAATGTAACGACCCGTGTTTTTGGCCGTCAAATATTTAATTTAAATTTGTTATTTTAAATATCATATTTGGAATATTAAAGAATTTTAATATTTAATTCGTTATTTAAAAATGATGTTTAAACGTTATAAATTATATAATTATAAATCGAGCTAGAAATGGCACGGCAGTTCGTAATATTGAGTTCTGAACTTTAATTGAATATACAGAATTCGATATAAGTCGGATTTCGATGAAACGAGAAACGTTGGAACCGTGTTGATTATAATTTTCATATGAAAGAGAAAAATCCAGATTCCGTGCAATAGATTGTTAATTATGGCTAAATCAAATCTTGAAATAGTCGCTATGGAAAATCGTTATTTAAAATATACGCGTTAAAATAGCCGTTTTGCAATCGGGCTCAGGTTTCAACGAAACCAGTTTCATTGGGACCGTAGCATTAAATTATTGCACGGTGTTGAATGGCGTGGCAAAGCGATGTTGTATGTGGCCGCGATAGCCGTAAACGCCCATTTAATTTCTATAGCGCGTAATTAATTCAATAAGCAGATATTTGAGTGTAACTTGAACTGACGATCAAATTAGGCCACGAAACCGATTCCGTTGAGTTCGTATCGTTGATTAGAGTCAGGATAGGTATATGGTTTGCTATTTTTGGAGATCGGGAAATTTGACGTCTAAAATGGCATCGGGATGCGCGTAAAAAATAGCCTACCGGGAAATAGTCTCAGAATGCGACGAAACTAGCGCCGTTGGGTTCGTATTGAAGAATTATTATAGGATTGCAAGGTTTAAAGTTGATTTGATTTGTATGGTGATCGTGAAAAAATTAAACGCGTGTTTATTTCTGGTTTTATAAAGGAATTTTTTTCGTACGACCTCGGATTTCGACGAAACTTGTCCCATTGGATCCGGAATACCATTTTACACTAAGATTAGCCTTTTTATTAGAAGACAGAAATCATTTGTAGTGATTTTAATCAACTACTTTACCCGTAAGTTTCGTTAAAAATAAAATAATATAAATTCTTTACTAACGATCACCACTGTTGGACAGAGCTTCTACCCTAGGCAAAGAAATCAAAAGTTCGTACCCACTTCTGCCTACACACTGGTGAGATGTAACAATACAAGAACGTATACATCAAATCACACCGTATACCTTTGCCTGTCCTACTTTCTTTGTCACCATCTTCTCCAATATTGACAATACATGCGCAGCTAATCTATGTAGGGATCAGCTACCCCTTTTCTCTCAAATCACGTAGGATGTAGAAATGAAAACACATGCAAAGGTACTCAGTTCTATCCTTTAGAATACCCATCTACTGAAGAAACGTGATGTTTATCTCTTTCCATTCTCTCCTATAAATACTTATCCTTTCTGTACAAAAATTCATCAAAAACCATTTCTTTCCTTCTTTAAATAAGCTGCTCCCATTCCTTTGTTTTCGAACCAGCTAAAATGATTTTTACCATGAAGCTTCATTTCAAAACACATGAACAACAAAGCTCGATCAGAGGAGTTGATGGGTGCGAACAAATGCGGTGGAGAATATTATAAAGTGGGGTTCAGCGAGATGGATTGGACGTTGTGGAGTATATGAGGGATTCGCGGTCGGTCTCCGGCGTTAGACGAGCGGTGCAGTGTGGGGTAAAGCTAGACGGATCCTTGGGTATGGGGAGCTAGTGTTGCGCTGGGTGTGTCTGTGCATGCGGAGGGAGGTGTAACCGCATGGGAGGACAGGGGTGGACTGTGATGCATGGGTGTTGAGTGCTATACAGTAGTGTGTGAATGAAGTAGGGTGGTATGAAGTCTGTGAACTAAGAAAGCATAGCAGTTTTCGAATGGAGGAGTGAGGCTGAAGTGAGGTTGTTAATGGGGGACGGTGCAGTGCAAAACGGGGTAAGGAAAGGTTAGTGGCCCAGTTATTATTTAAATCATTAGTTATATAATTAAGTTAAGTTAAATCATGAATTTAGTGGATTTAGGAAGTTGACTGTTTCAACGTAATTATGCTGGAGTTTGGGTTAGTTGTAAATAAAAGGATTTATACCACCAGTTGAACAGTAGAGCAATGTTTCAAAACAAAAGGGTGTTGAGTACTTTTCGAACGAAGGAAAACAAAGGTTTTAATTTGGCCAGTTTTTTTTAATTCAATATAAAAACTGTCGGCCTAAGTTTGAATAACTAAACGAACGTAACTAACTCATATAAACCATGCAATTAAAGAATAATTAATTTAAATTAAATCATTTTAATTAAAAACATGAATAACTTTTCATTTCGTTAACAGAATGGAACCGAACCAGAGACAAATGGAATCATGGTGACGAGCAGTTCTCGACAAAATTGAAGGCTACAAAAATTTACAGTTAAATTAAACATCGGTTTAATTTAAATGTAACCGGACCACTTCAGCAACAAAGGAAATGCGGTGAGTTAAACTCACTCAGTTTTTTTTCCCATTTATATTTTATATAAATTGGGTTTTTATTTTGTGTGCTTTGCTTGATAATGGTTGACTGTTTTCTAGTTAAATATTTGTTTGTTGATTTAACTGATGAAATTAAACTGTGTTTAATTTCAGTGAAATACCAAATCATTTTTAACGATTGGTTCCAATAAAGGTAACTTACCTTGTTGGTCACATTTATAAAATAAACGTGTTTGATGGTTTGAATTGGTAGAATTGTTTTGTTTATTGGTTGATGTTGGATGGTCGTTCTTTATTTTTATCATATATGAACTGATCCGATGGGGTGATTGATTTGGGTATTGATTGTTGACTGAAATTTCAACATCTGTGTAGTTTAAACCAATGAGCGGTATTGGTTGAGTATCTGGCAACATACGACCTATAAAATCAATTGTTCTATAGATGTTAATTTACCATTAGGAAAATCGACATAGATGGGTTTATAAAATTTATTTTATAACTGGTGTTAGATTTTGAAACGTATGGTTTGAAATAAAAAGGGAAAAATAAATAAATGTTTTATTTAAGCTCTTATTTATTATTAAATAATTTTATAAAGTCAACTTTGATGAGAATCAGATTTATAAGTACGGGGATGAGAAATAAATCAAATGGTATTGTTTAATTTTAATAAGAATTTAAAAAGGGAAATTTAATATTTATTTTAGTAAATAAAGGAATTAACTACGAAAGTAGTTAACCACCAAAGTAAATTATTATTTTTATAATTTAGAGAAATATTTTTTAATTGAGATTCATTTAAAAGGAACTCGAAATTGAAGTGGAATCCAATTGAATGTTGAAAGGGATTTACGAACGAGTTTTATAATTAAAACTTGAATTTGTATAACAAGTTATAAAAGGGATTTTAAGCGAAGATAATAGCTTAAAAATGAATATTATATAATTATTTGAGTCAAGTGAAAAGTGATTTCGATCAAAAAGATTTAGAATAAATCAGGGTTATGTAATTGAGTTTTAATGTGTAAAATGGTTAATTGTACATTAAATTTACTTAATAATGGATTAAGTAAAAAGGGAGAGAATAAAAATAAGATTTCAAAGCAGGAATTATCGAATGTGTTTTGAAAAGGGGCAGTAAAAGTGGATTTGGTGAAAGAAGTGGATCGTGAGATTTTTGTAATCAACTTTGAATTATAAAATGATTTGGGTTTAAGAAGCAGAGTAAAAAAGTAATGTTTTAGAAATTAGTGAATTGAGAACGAATGGTGTATTCGAGAAAGAGATTTTCAAAAGGGAGGAAGGTTTGTGGAACCGTACTTTTGAACAAAATATTAAATGGAATTTGCGTTGAGATTAGATGAGATATTGGTTTTATATTACAATGCGTATCTATCTTTAGATATGAACGTTGTTGATCAAGGTCTGAGAGGTAATTATAATACCCCAACTTGAACAACATCAGGACTATCTAAGGGTGATATTAGTTGTAATGAGAAAGGGATTAGTGATAATTTATTTCCATTAGTGAAATAATAATGTACACGTTGGGTTTTACTCAACAGGAATAAGCACTGGATACTGATGAGTAATGAATTAAAGATATTTCGAAATGTTGTTTACAAGTTGCTTTGAAGGGAAAATATCGAGAACTAGATATCAAAATGAATTTGATTAAAGTGTAATCTTATGAAAAAAAAGAAGCGAGGAACTATAGTTATAATATCGAAACACTTAAGAGGTTTAAATTTACATTGTTGTTTAATTGAAAGGCCAAGTGGTGCTGAATACTGAACCAGTGAACTTATTTGTTTGTCATGATGGAAACACTGTTTATTTTGATAGTTAAAACACCGACTATCAAACTTTCCCAATACGATTGTTGGTACGGAAAGACCGGGATCGAATTTATATTCGAAAACCATTCTGACCAACAAATACGTGAAGATATCAGGAGATGGTCGAGATGGAGCATCGAAGACCGTGGATCTTCATAAGCGGAAGAACCGCTAATAATTTCTGGTCTGCAGCCAGCGATGTACTGTGGTTCTGTCGTGGTTGGAATATGCGGATTACAAGGACTTCTCGCTACTGATCCATGGGGTGATTCCTATATTGGATGCAGTAGGAGAATACCTTCGGTTCATCCTGTTCCTGGATAACTTGTATGGACAAGTGTCTGACAGAGTATTTCCAAAAGATCACGTACGTTGATTTCTTCAAACGTACCTGGGTAGCTCCCAAATATGTTTTGTGGATGTCAATTAGTGATATCTGGCGGATCTGACGATGTGGCATTCAAAGTGAATGGTGGCCAGATGTTGAAAAGGAATTCTAGCCTCAAGCCTCATCAACCGGGAGATGAAAAAAATCGGACAGGCAACATGGCTATGTGGGTCGCTCCCATTAGGGTGCATAATCACCTATCTAGAGAAATTCCTTTTGCTTCTTGAATCTATTTCGATGCTGTCCCTTTTCGGGAAACGGTGGTTTGAGTCCAACCGTTGGTGATATACATTCGATACACTCAAGCGAAATGAGTGGTCGGTCATGTGTGGGCCAGGTTGCAAGACGTTCTTGTTGAACCCAGTGTATTCGTCTCTAGAGATACACAATCGGCAGGTGGTCCCATACCTTGTCAAGGTCGGAATCCAATCTCCAATAAGCGCCTGCGGTTTTGTTTATATACTATATATGTAGAGCGTGAGATGCAAGCGTTCTACTAGATTTTATTTACTTGTATTTAGACATTATTATAATATCAGACAAGATATTTGTTTTCAAAAATGGTTTGGGTTATCGTAAGGTAAAAACCGTCCGTGTTTATGTGTGGATTTGGTCTTACGATTATCCTTTTCTTTTGAAAAGATTTTGAACTTTAATAAAATCATGTTGGATGATTTACCCTTAATACTGTGCGAGTTTTACTCACTCTGGTTCACCAGACTGACCCGATGTTTTGTAAATGCTCGGGTTAGCCCGGGTGTACAGGTTCAGGTTACCATATGATGTGAAGAGACGAGCTGGAAAATTCCAGACATGTGATATTATATAGCTACCATTCCGCTATGTGTTGTAGGTGGGAACAGGTTATTATAACTGTCCCAGTGTTGATGTACTTTGATACTGTAAGTATTTTGAAAGCTCTCAGTAAAGTTATTTCTGTATTATATTTGTTCTGTTGCGATGTGAGATTCTGTGTTGTGTTGGTTCCTCTTCTTCTCCTATCCAAATATTTCTTTCTTTCTTATCTCACCCTCTAAATTCTTTCTATAAACGTTCCAGTGTTTTCGGTGTTTGAAAGGCCGGCATGAGTTACGATAAAGGTATTTATGTCGATTTTCTAGGTCGAAAATCGCTGGGTCATTACAGAATATTTGAATAAAAGAATATACTGGATTGGAATGAGGCGTATGTTGTGTTTTTATAGCACTTGTTTATAAAATATGCGAGTTATTCAGAAAGATCGGATTTATCCCATTCTGAATAACTGATTCGACGATATGTCAATGATGAAGACGGTGGTTGTAATGGCCCGCAAATCCGTACTATCCGAGTTGACAAATAACACCACACGTCCAACCCAAATTGCACAGAAATACGAATCATTATTAGAAAGAAGTTAGAGGATTAGAAATGGAGAGAAAGAGAAGTTAGAATAGAAGAAAAATGAAGAACACAAATCTCACAGCGGAACGAATAAAATGTATTAAATAACATAACTTTTGAAATACAATTCAATAACTTTATATACATACCATCATCAGAGCACAACAACTATTCCTGGAACAGTTATAAACACCTATTTCTAGATACGAACATGGTACACAGCGGAATATATGATAGTCTATAGCTAACTGGTGAAGTCTCCTACTTCAACCCCTCTAAGTGAATCTATAAAATCCCGACTACTTGACTGCCCATACAAATTTGGGCAACCAACAGTTTAGGGAAAACAAACAAAATAAACTCTGGGTCAGTCATAGGACTGGTGTGAGTAAACTCCAATCATTTGTTTAACTTTAAAAATCCCTTCGAAAGAAATGATAATCGTAAGACCGATCCACACATAAACACAGATGGTTTTTACCTTACGATAACCCAAAATATTTTTGATATCAAATCCAGTAATATTATAATAATGTCTACATCAAATAAATAGAATCTAGCGGAACACTTGCATCTCATGCTTCATATATAATATAAAATCAAAAACCGCATGGAGCTTATTGGATATTGGATTCTGACTATGACAAGGTATGGAACTACCTTCCGATAGTGTATCTCTAGAGAGGAATACACTGGGTTCAACAAGAATGTCTTGCAACCCGGCCCATACATGATCGACCACTCATTTCGCTTGAGTGTATCTAATGTGTATCACCAACGGTTGGGATCTGCAACCGTTTCCTGAAAAGGGACAACATCAATAGATTAAAGAAGTAAAAAGAATTTCTATAGATAGGTGATAATTCAACCTAATGGGAGCGACCCACGTAGCCGTGCTGCCTGCCCGATTTTTGTCATTTCCCAGTTGTTGAGGCCTGAGGCTACGATTTCTTATCATTCATTGATAGCACAATCACTTTGAATGCCATATTATCAGATCCGTTAATTACTAATCGATTTACATAAATATATTCTGGATATTATGCTAAGAGAATAAATTCTCCGCCACAATATATATTTATACAGACCAACATATGCGATCATTGGAAATACTCTGTTAGACATTCGTCCATTTACGTTCGTTTTGGGATTGAACGAAATCGAAGGCACCATTTCTATTAGTAGAAAAAGTCCTTGCACTTTACTCCGTCTTCGATTATCTTCATATAATCTGATCCGCAACGCTACTGCCAATACAGAGTGGTTCATGGATAATAATCCAACCGGTCTCTCCATATTGACAACGATATTTGGCAAATACTTCGATAGTTGGTTATTTAACTATCAAAGAAAAACAAACATCCATTCAAAACATCAAACAATCACTGGGCCTTTTAATTAATATTTCATTAATTTAAAACACTTCTCCATTTCCTTATCCATATTCGTTAACACGATATTTTCGATAATCATCTTGGCCTCTTACGCTATTCGGAAGACATTTCCAAATATCAACTTCTTTTATTTTCTACATTTCCAAATATCAACTGAGGAAATATTTATTATTATATTTCCAAAATTTTCACTTGCTTGGGTTAAAACGACTGTTGTGTAAAACACCGTTACAACAACCCAAAATACTGTATTCGAGTAACTCTTATTCAAACATTTCTCTTCGAGACCGGATCTTGCTATTTATTGATCAAAAATGAAATCAATCGAGTTGGGGGTATAACTAACTCTCAGACCTTGACTGAAAACATCATTAACTTCAAAACAGACAAAACCACTTACCTCGAATAATTTACATCATATAAAGCCAATTATTCATTTTTAAAACATATATACATTTCTCTTTCTATTACCAAACTATCGATTTCCTTTTTGTTTATAATATTCTATTTTAAATTTGCTTCCTTATCGAATTTAATATATATTGATATATTGATTTTCTAATTATCAATTTTACTTTAAAACATTCTAACTCCTTAAAATTTAAGAAAATTTCGCCATAACCTCCTTTGTATCGGTTGATAGTTCAAACCTCCACTCGCCTATCTAAGCCCTTTCCATTCAAAAAGAAAATCAAAAAGCCAAGTGGCTTGCCGATTCGGCGCATGAAACCTCATATGGAATTTAAACGTGTACCATTTTGTCAGGCACTTCAATTATAATCTTCATACACTTCATTCCATAACTGTATAACACATCCTAATATTCCTATTTGGTTTCACTCAATCCATTCGTCTTAACCCAATTCGCTAATTTATTTTCTAATTAGCTATTTTGTCTATTTCACTTCTTTGTTTGAACCAAACATGTTCAAATTTAATATCAACTTTCTTATAAACAAATTGAATTCCATTTTCGATTCAAGTTGCATATTCGATTTCGAATATAAATTTACAAACCCAATTTACTTATCCAAAGCTCAATTTCAATTTAAACTCCAATAACTAATTATTCTTCAAATTAGTTAATTCTATTCAATAATTAACAAAAAATCATTTTTCGTTACTCCACTTGAGTTCAAATATATTTTATAACTCAAATATGGATTTTTCTAATGAAGATTCAGATTCTATTTGCTCAAAATCCTTTTTATAATTTAAATAAACCATTATGGTTTTATAATGGTTATGGCCCTATTTTTCTGAAAATTTGAATTTAACATAACTCAAAATCTGTTCGACGAAATCCAGAATTTTCTCTTTCATCAGAAAACTATTATCAAATCGGTCCTGACGATTCTTATTTCAAAGAATTCCGACTTAAATTGAGTTCTATAGACTTAATTGTAGTTCGAAACGCCAATTTACGAAATATCGCGTTGCAGCGAGTTCGTTTTAATTATATTTAATATATAAATGTTTTAAACTTCGTTTATATATAAATTCTAACTCTATTCTAATATACTTTTAATATATATCAAACCAATTTTCCAATTCAACTCAAAAATTCTGATTATCTATAATCGTCGATTTCTCCTTACTCGGTTATAAATTTATTCATACTCGATTTGTTATTTTAAATCCCGATTCCTTTTATAAATAAATTATAAAATTCGATATAATTGAATTCCAATTATAACTCCTTTTGATTTTCTCAATTCAGTTTATATAATCAGTTATCCTATTTTCAACACGTTTTCCTATTTCACTTTTTAAATTCTTACTTGAATTTAAATGGTTTAAATTATCCAAATGATAATTGTTTCACCAAATTTATAGCACTATTTATAAATTCAACTTCCTCGTTTCATATATTTAGACAAGTTCCATTTTCAAATTTCTATTTGAAACTCCAATCTTTTGATATTCTGAATTGCGGAATAAAAACAGTTTTTCGCTTTCGGATGATTTCAAATTCTATTTTTAAATTCATATTTGAATTTAAATATTCAAAATATCTCTTGATAATTAATTCATTATATTTATAAACACCATTTTTTAAATTTCCTTGTTTTATATATTTAAACAAGTCTATTTCGAAATCTATTTAAAACCAAAATCTTATTTTGGAAATTTCTATTTATAATAACTTATATATATATAACACCCAATCTATTCCCATATTTTAATTTCTTCTATTTAAATAAAATCGAATTAATCGAATTCAAATCATAAATCCTTACAGATATATTTTAGTTCAATTTATATTCTGAACATCAGAATAAATTCAATCGTTTATTTCTTTAAAACGATTTCCCCATTTTAAATTCACATTTGAATTTAAATATTCAAATTATCAATTGATAACTTTTCCACTTTATTTATAACACTGTTTACAATTTCACTTCAAATCTCGTATTATTAATTTATAAACAATGTTTATAAATTCACTACTTGGTTTATGTATTCAAACAAGTTAATATATTTATAGTCCAATTTAAATTCAAATTCTATTTTGGAAAATAGGCTTCTCCTTTTAAATCTAAAAATGCCTTTTCACCATATTTTATAAATAAACATTCCTGTCCAGTGATAATTAAACATCCAAACACCCAATTATAAGTCAATGGTTATCTAACACATCATATATATATATATATATATATATATATATATATATATATATATATATATGGAAACAAACAAACAAGTAATACATTTCTGAGGAACCAGTTGGATCCCTCCGACCTGTTTTCCTTCATCCAAATATATTATCTATCATAAATAATACCCATCCTGCTTCGAGGCAGGATATCGCGGTATGAAGGTCATCCACTATCATAGCGTGGGGCGTATAGGATTGTCCGCTAATGATACTGCGGGCATCCGCTAATGGTATTGCAGAAATCCAACCAATCACCTATATATATATATAATAGCCACAAACACTAATCCAAAATAACTAATATATATTTAATAGCACAATAATATTTTAATGCAACCAAAC
Organism: Allium sativum; assembly: GCA_030737875.1. Lineage (NCBI taxonomy): Eukaryota > Viridiplantae > Streptophyta > Magnoliopsida > Asparagales > Amaryllidaceae > Allium > Allium sativum. The sequence goes on along the minus strand of CM060909.1, from coordinate 747,412,200 downwards.
AACCATCAATCAATTATTTTAACGAATAAAATAATTTGAAATAAAAATTAGTGAGATTTATTCATCGTGATTTTTATTTGAAATGGCGATAAATTCTTGATTAAATTAAACTGAATTCAATTTAATCGGAAATCTCAACTAGCTCCATTTATTCCAACTCGACTATTGTGTAGCTATCGGGCTATGGTTTCAACTTATTTTTTTGCCAAAATCTGATATATAGAATAAATATTCATGGCATAAGTTTTTAATTAATATAAATTAAAACTAAATTAAGAAACGGAACTTAATTAATAATATACCTTAATCCATCTTCCAACAACTGATCTCATACAACACAACACTTCATTGCAACCCGTAGCCTTACTCTCTCAACTTCCCAACTCAACATCTTCTAACCTTGTATCCATTAAACATGGTATTTCTAAGGAATTAATTAACTTAGTTAATAACTAAAACTTAATTAACCAAATTAAATTAACTTAAAATAATTTATTTAATTTACCTTGATCACTGTTTTGAAAAAAATTCTCGATCGAAGCCCCTCATTACAGTGAACCATGCAACAGTCTACATACCCAAATCATTCAAACTCTGCCCGTCCTTGTTGATTTTCATCATAGCCAACCCATAGCTCCAAAAAATCATAGCGCGTTCTCTCTCCACTAATTTAACGCAATCACCCTTTTTCCCATTTCACCCCGTCTGCCTTGGCACTATACTGTAGCTATTGAGGCGCTACAGGCTCGAAATCCCCTATCAATAGTAAAAAGAAAGAGCTCTAGTTCGATCCCCCTCTCACAACCATAGAATGAGTTACAGGCCTCGCACCCTTCCATTCACCACTAATAGCGCAATTATCTCCCAGTTCAACCATCGAACCCTCACTCCAGTTTCCTCAAGATCCCCCATTAACGCGCGCGAGCCCCCCCTAAATCGCGACAACCGCCACATTGACATCCCCCAAATCAGGCATCACGCCTAATTGTAATCATCGGCGTGAAATTCAAGCTAACCCTGATTGAAGAAAATGAACGATTTGATGACAAAAGGGATGATTTTTAATTCAGAAGAGCACGATGTTTTTTTCCTGAAGTCCGGTTTGATTTCGCAAGATAAAGGAGGAAGGTGCGGATTTATATAGAAATGAGGAAGGAAGGGAACGGTTTTGATTTTGTTAATTGTTGAAGAAAGCAACCATTTTTCTCTGAATGAAATTCATTCGTTCCAACCAATGTTTATATAGGAGAAAAGTAACTTCAGGAGGAAGGAATAGGCATGTGCGTGGTACATGGTAGCTGGTGTTAATTAGGGTAGGTTAATCAATTCGATTTAGTACTTAACGTGATTTGATTAAAGAGACCTTTATTCTTTTAAAATGGATTCTGATTTGATTTCATATTTAATACGATTCGATATAAAGTGATTTTTATTCTTTTTAAATGGATATCGATTTGATTTTAAACCTATCCATAATCAAATATCTCGGGGTCCATTAATTTAAATCACGAACCGCTATTATAGCGTACTGAATGACATTTCAATGTAATAACCCTATTCTGAACACAACAGTAAATATTCTGAAATTTAATTTCAACATATATACCATATTAAATTAATATAATATAATTTAAATCCGAAAACCACAAATTCTTTGATAATAAATTATTATTTATTATTGTATATATCAAATAAAATTCCTACTTATCATCTGAATCATTTTGATTCAGTTTTTAACTTCGATTTCAATTATATTTCGAATTACAATAATTCGATATATTCTAAATTAAATTATATTCAGTTATTAAATCGATAACTTAATATAAAAATTAATTTATATTATCAACTAAATATTTAAAACAAATATTAAATATTTGAAATTAACAGATCAAAAATCTGGGTCGTTACATTCTTCCCCTCTTAAAAGATTTTCGTCCCCAAAATTACTAAGGCAGGAAAAATGCTACAAACCCATTACTTTTCAAAATCTCACTTATGTTGAAACTCAACTCTTCATATTTATATGACTTTAATTCCAACCAAAACATTTGGTTTCCATTCATATGCATTCTAATTCATTCAAATTGATTCTGATTCAATTTATTCACTTTGATTCATTTAACTTGTTTAAGTTAACTTTATATTTCAGAATTTAAATTCCCAGGTTTTTATTTCAAATCCTTTCAAAACCACATAAATATATACACATATATTTATAACCATTTCAAATTCAAACCATTTGAATTTTCCGAAACAACTTGTTTTCTTTAAAACAAATTTCCACCAAAACATTACTAAGGTAGCAATCCATCACTTAGAAACTCGAAAATGAACACTGATGAAGCTGCAGTCATCATCTGAATTATTTTCCAGCCACTGAGTGAGCTAAGTGCTTCATCACTTTCAAAATCCATCTCAAGATGTTTTTTTTCTCCAGTATCCTTCAAACACAAAGCTATATTGTTCTAATATACTTCAGAAAATATTTTCAAACTTCCCAGAATTTAAATTCCAAATTCTGGTTTGAATTCAATTTTAATTCATTTCATTTGTATATTTTATTCATGTACAAATTTCATTTGATTATATATAGCCATTTCAATTTTATAATCTCATTCGATTATAATTATAACAACCAACTCATCCATATAATATAATAATTTCATAAAATTATTATTTTTCTATATCAAAAATAGAATTTTAGGTAAAACTATTTCATTTACCCACTTAAAACAGTATTGTGTCAAATTTCTCTGTTCAAGTGTTTAGAAATTCCTATCGACTTCGGGGCGTCCCACGATTCGATCAGAATTCATAAACCACTCAACAGACTAGCCAACACAATATAAAATAATTTTTATATCAATTAGCAAATACGCGCTCTAGTATATATACAGTCAACTCATTCTAGGGCACTGCTGACCCAATCTCTAATGAGCACAACCCCACCAAAGCCTAGGTATCCGCTCAACCTAAGCTCTGATACCAACTATAATGGCCCGCAAATCCGTACTATCTGAGTTGACTAATAACACCACACGTCCAACCCAAATTGCACAGAAATACAAATCATTATTAGAAAGAAGTTAGAGGATGAGAAATAGAAAGAAAGAAAAGTTAGAATAGAAGAAAAACGAAGAACACAAATCTCACAGCGGAACGGATATAATATATTAAATAACATAACTTTTGAAATACAATTCAATAACTTTATATACATACCATCATCAGAGCACAACAACTATTCCTGGAACAGTTATAAACACCAGTTTCCAGATACGAACATGGTACACAGCGGAATATATGATAGTCTATAGCTAACTGGTGAAGTCTCCTGCTTCAACTCCTCTAAGTGAATCTATAAAATCCCGACTACTTGACTGCCCATACAAATTTGGGCACCCAACAGTTTAGGGAAAACAAACAAAATAAACTCTGGGTCAGTCATAGGACTGGTGTGAGTAAACCCCAATCATTTGTTTAACTTTAAAAATCCCTTCGAAAGAAATGATAGTCGTAAGACCGATCCACACATAAACATGGATGGTTTTTACCATACGATAACCCAAAATATTTTTGATATAAAATCCAGTAGTATTATAATAATGTCTACATCAAATAAATAGAATCTAGCAGAATGCTTGCATCTCACGCTCCATATATAATATAAAATCAAAAACCTCATGGCTCTTATTGGAGATTGGATTCCGACTATGACAAGGTATGGAACCACCTTCCGATAGTGTATCTCTAGAGAGGAATACACTGGGTTCAACAAGAACGTCTTGCAACCCGGCCCACACATGACCGACCACTCATTTCGCTTGAGTGTGTCGAATGTATATCACCAACGATTGGGATCAGCAGCCGTTTCCCGAAAAGGGACTGCATCGATAGATTAAAGAAGTAAAAGGAATTTCTCTAGATAGGTGATAATACACCCTAATGGGAGCGACCCACATAGTCATGTTGCCTGCCTGATTTTTGTCATTTCCCGGTTGTTGAGGCCTGAGGCTACGATTTCTTATCATTCATTGATAGCACAATCACTTTGAATGCCACATTGTTAGATCCGTTAATCTCTAATTGATTTACACAAATATATTCTGGATATTATGCTAAGAGAATAAATTCTCCGCCACCATATATATTTATACAGACCAACATATGCGATCATTGGAAATACTCTGTCATACATTCGTCCATTAACGTTCATTCTGGGATTGAACGAAACCGAAGGCGCCATTTCTATTAATAGAAAAGGTCGTTGCACTTTACTCCATCTTCGATTATCTTCATATAATCTGATCCGCAATGCTACTGCCAATACAGAGTGGTTCACGGATAATAATCCAACCGGTCTCTCCATATTGACAACGATATTTGGCAAATACTTCGATAGTCAGTTATTTAACTATTGAAAAAAAAACATCCATTCAAAACATCATACAATCACTGGGCCTTTTAATTAATATTTCATTAATTTAAAACACTTCTCCAATTCCTTATCCATATTTGTTAACACGATATTTTCGATATTCATCTTGGCCTCTTACGCTATTTGGAAGACATTTCCAAATATCAACTTCTTTTATTTTCTGTATTTAGAAAATATCTTTTATTTGAAGTTGGAAAACATTTCAATTACTTATCTCTTTCACGACGCTTTATTTCTATACTGAGGAAATATTTATTATTATATTTCCAAAATTTTCACTTGCTTTGGTTAAAACGATTGTTGTGTAAAACACCGTTACAACAACCCAAGATACTGTATTCGAGTAACTCTTATTCAAACATTTCTCTTCGAGACTGGATCTTGCTATTTATTGGTCAAAAATGAAATCAATCGAGTTAGGGTATAACTACCTCTCAGACCTTGACTGAAAACATCATTAACTTTAACACAGACAAAACCACTTACCTCGAATAATTTACATCATATAAAGCCAATTATTCATTTTTAAAACATATATACATTTCTCTTTCTATTACCAAACTATCGATTTCCTTTTTGTTTATAGTATTCTATTTTAAATTAACTTCTTATCGAATTTAATATATATTGATATATTGATTTTCTAATTATCAAATTTTCTTTAAAAAATTCTAACTCCTTAAATCCAGAAAATTTCGCCATAACCTCCTTTGTACCGGTCGATAGTTCAAACCTCAACTCGCCTCTCTACGTCCTTTCCATCCAAAAAGAAAATCAAAAAGCCAAGTGGATTGCCGATTCGACGCATAAAACCTCATATGGAATTTAAACATGTACCTTTTTGTCGGGCACTTCAATTATAATCTTCATACACTTCATTCCATACCTGTCTAACACATCCAAATATTCCCATTTGGTTTCACTCAATCTATTCATCTTGACCCAATTCACTAATTTATTTTCTAGTTAGCTATTTTGTCTATTTCACTTCTTTGTCTGAACATAACATGTTCAAATATAATATGTAATAACCCGGAAATTCTGAGCCAGTTTAAATTTTTTGTTTTGGCAACTTCAACGAATTTTGAAGATTTAAAATGGATTATTTTAAATAATATCGATGAGAAATTTATTTTGAATATATTTAGAACGTATATATATACGTCGTCGTTTGAATATAAATAATTATATATAATTATAAAAGGAATTGAAAATGGCGCAGTAGTTCGATAATTCGATTTCAGACTTCAATTGAACATACCGGGTGTAAAATAAACCGGATTTTAGTGAAACCAAAAATATTTGAATCTATTTGAGAATATCTTTCCAACGAATCCAAAAAATCAAAATTTCATAGAGGGAATCAGAAGATATGTCCAGTTGAAATTTCAGAATAGTCGCTATAGAATTTTGGCCCTTAAAATAGCCATTTTGCAAACGACCTCGGATTTCGACGAAACCACTTTTGTTGGATCCGTGATGTCAAGTTATTGCTAGATTCCAATTTTCATAATTTTTCAAATCAATATGTGAGCGTGACGAAGGAAAACGCGTTTGACTAGTTTCAGTTTATTTTAATCGACTGGAAAATGGCCATTTTTCAAATGGTCTCAGAATTCGACGAAACTAGTTTTGTTAGAACCGTATCGTCAATATGAAGCTAGAAAATATTTTTCTGGAATTTTTTGAGTTAGTATGTGACCCAGTAAATTGAAAGGCGTGTTCAAATTAAATATATAGAGTTATATATGGATTTTAACGAAAACTGATCGAAACGATCGAATCAGCTTATGATACTTATCCCATTGTGTTTGGAATGGGGGTAATTAGCTATGGACGACAGGCGGTGGGCCTCGTTTAGAGGTCGTATGAAAAGGTCAACTTTTTGGAAATTAAATAAATAAAAAAAAACCTTCTCTATACATTCCCTCAGCCCCCCGTTGACCATTTCAGTTCTGAAGGAAAATAAAAAGAAAAAAAGAAAAAAACGAGCCAATGATCGATCTCCTTCGCCACTCTCTGGCACGACCGCCGCGCCGCCACCCAGGCTGGCCATCCCTCCCCTCGACGCCGCCGACGAACCTCACCACTCCACCACCGAAGCCCCGCGACGCCTGAAACCTACCACCACTACTCCGTCCTCTCTCTCCTCTCCTCTTCTATTACAGCCCGCAAATGCTCTAAACCTCCTGCGCCTTCTCCCTCCTACTGAAAGCCGCCCAACAGTGATAGCCCGTAACTTCCCCGTGAAGGAAAGCCCGGATTACCTTGAGAAAAACACACAAAAGAACGCAAACGGAAGAACATTTCATTTCTATTACAACAATTCCATCAGATACAAGAATATACAGAGTATAAATGAATAAATTACATTCAACAAATATCAGAGATTTAAATTACATTTAAATACATCGCAGCGGAAAATAATACAAAAGCACAACTAGAAGTAATGCACGGATACAGAGCTTTCCGAGCATCATTCCAGTTGTAAATCAGGATCCTGTGAATATAAATATGCAAAACCAAAACTACTAGCTGCCCGTGTCGAAAATAAGGGCACCCAGAGTTTAGGTTAAAACAATAAACTCCAGGTCAGTCATGTGACTGGTGTGAGAACTAAAACAGTTATTTAAAACTTTACTTTAAAAGAGAGTAATTCAAGGGACCACGCCGTATAACACGGAACGGGTTTCCTCCCAAGAATACCAGTGCATAGAATAAACAGCGCAATGCATTTTCGAAAAATGAAGCTATTATAAGACCCAGGTCCCATCACACAATGCAACGCAAGCCGGAGGATAGGGTTTTCCCTTATAATAGCCAAACATGCTTGGTATGTTTAAAACAAATCATTTGATACTATAATAAGTGTATAGTGTCAAAACAATTTCAATCATAAATATCAATCCTAAGCGGCATGGGTACCATCTATCATGTCGCCATACTAGGCACTACAAATAAAACCGAAATACACGTATTGGAAATTGGTTTTCCGTCATGAGTCGAGGCAAGGGGCAAGCTCCTCTCCGCTTTTAGACACTCTAGCAAATGCCTCGGGACTACACACTCTGGGTAACCCCTGGATGCTTCAGGGCCGGTCCTCTCTTACGTTTGAGGATTAATTATTTCTGAACACACGTTTCCCGGTCCTTCCAGACCTAAAATCGAGGCGCCTCATCCAACAACCACATAGGTGAAAAGTCTATAAATGTCAGGACTGGTAAGTCACTGACACCACCAAAGCTAGAAAGAAACGTCGTGCTCTCCCTGCAGTCCTTATCCCGTTTTTAACTCATACCGAGGTGTGAGGCTCGCGAATTCACGTTATACACAAAGCTGCCACGTAGGCCGTGCTTTGATCATCAACCACAAGACTTTGCTTTTCAACAGGAGCCTTGATCCATGCAACTCAGCGTGTCACACAGGAAATTCATGCCATGCGATTGATATCTATCGATATATAACTTCTAAGATCGTACGTCTCAGAGAAGGGCGTTAAGCAAGTGAATAAATTCTCCGCCGCCAAACAAATATATATTTAACAGAAATCAATCAACACAGAATAAAATCCAATGTCAGACACACAATCCATTTACTAGTTCGTTCTGGGTCTGAACGAAACCGGAGGCACTTTCCTCGCATATCCATCGATCTCCAAGTACGTCTGGACGATCACCAACTGATTCCCTCATCTTGGGTGTACAGCCCAATCAAGATCATCAGTAATCACCCAAACGATGTGAAGACTTCTGGTCTTCAACCACCGTCTTCATCTTGGACTTATCGTCGAATCGGTTATTCAGAATGGGTATAAACCCGGTTTTCCGAACAACCCATGTATATTAAAAACAAATGTTACACAAACACAACATACGCCTCATTCCAATACAGCAGCCACTAACCGCAAATTAGCAAGAGAACAATTTCCCAAATATTAACCCCGAAGGCCGAAACCAACATCAGATCAATATCCAGGAAACCATTCTTCTTAACTAACCTACAGCTAGTTTCTAAATTTCATATTCTTAGGGAAAGGTTCCCATTAATTTTATCCAAGATAAATTCTTTAAAATTTATCCTTTAATCTTCCTTTGGATATCATTTCAAACCAAATTATGGTTTTTCAAACTAGACGGGATTAGCGAACCACACCGAAGTAATTATGTATTTTATTTCCCAATCCCAATCTATTCATCCCATGAAGCAAAACTAGTAATACTCCATATCTAATACCACGGTGTTATCGGTAAAATTAATTACCATTCCACATCCAAATCTAATTAAAGATTTGACTATCGTTTTGGAGCAAAACTGGTGATACTCCATTCTCGCTCATTTTCTAAATTTGATAATTTAAATTATCAATTCACATTTCAATCTAATTGTGGATTCATTGAAACTCCTTTTACTGGGTTAAAGAACTAATGTAATTTAAAACACAGTTCACGATAAACCCAAATCACATTCTATTTATTATCGGGTTAAAGAACAAGTGTTATTTTAAAACACTATTCACGATAAACCCACAAATCAATTCTAATTCCATTCCACTCAAATATATTAGAAATTCGGATTATTTAAAACCCCTTTTTAAATCCAATTTATTTATTTAAAAATAATCGGGTTTTAAATTTAGTTCAAATCTAGTTCATTTCGATAAAAGTCAATTTTTATCTTTTCAAATATGGAGTTTTTCATCCCAATTTTTCCTAAATCATTTCTTATGATTTTACACAAATTATTACTATTTTTAATAATTTTATCAAGGCCCGTACAGTCGATTTCCATCAACGGCCATCGAACTGAACTTACAGCGACCTTTTCCAAATTTGATTTGGACATATCTCCAAATCCAACCGTTAGATTTCAAATTTCTAATATTCTTTAGAAATCTCTTTTCGATGTGAACCCAACGGTTCTGGTTTTAGGAGAATCCGACGGTCGGATCTCCTGTAATGTCCGTTCGAAGTCAATGGTTGAAATTTACGAACTGCTGCGGCGCGGCGCATTCTATTCAAGCCATTATATTATATATATAATATATATTTCGTCGATTTCTATTTAAAACAAAATTTATAAATCGTTTCAAATTTGTTTCAAAAAAAAACAATTTCAACATTCATTTCAAATTCAAATCGATTTCAATTCTATTTCAAATTCGTTTTCTATTCAATTCAATTCAAATTCGTTTTATATTCAATTCAATTCAAATTTGTTTTTTATTCAAATCAAATTCAATTCGTTTTCTATTCAATTCAATTCAAATTCATTTTCTATTTAAATCAAATTCAATTTCGTTTTCTATTCAAATCAAATTCAATTCGTTTTCTATTCAAATCAAATTCAGTTCGTTTTCTATTCAATTCAATTCAAATTCATTTTCTATTCAAATCAAATTCAATTCGTTTTCTATTAAATTCAATTCAAATTCGTTTTCTATTCAATTCAATTCAAATTCATTTTCTATTCAAATCAAATTCAATTCGTTTTCTATTAAATTCAATTCGTTTTCTATTCAATTCAATTCTAATTCATTTTCTATTCAAATCAAATTCAATTCGTTTTCTATTAAATTCAATTCAAATTCGTTTCCTATTCAATTCAATTCAAATTCGTTTTCTATTCAAATCAAATTCAATTCGTTTTCTATTCAATTCAATTCAAATTCATTTTTTATTCAAATCAAATTCAATTTCGTTTTCTATTCAAATCGAATTCAATTCGTTTTCAATAGAAAATGAATATGAATTGAATTGAATAGAAAACGAATTGAATTTGATATAAATAGAAAACAAATTTGAATTGAATTGAATAGAAAACGAATTTGAATTGAATTTAATAGAAAACGAATTGAATTTGATTTGAATAGAAAATGAATTTGAATTGAATTGAATAGAAAACGAAAACGAATTGAATTTAATAGAAAATGAATTGAATTTGATTTGAATAGAAAATGAATTTGAATTGAATTGAATAGAAAACGAATTTGAATTGAATTTAATAGAAAACGAATTGAATTTGATTTGGATAAAAAACGAATTTGAATTGAATTGAATAGAAAACGAATTTGAATTGAATTTAATAGAAAAAGAATTGAATTTGATTTGAATAGAAAATGAATTAGAATTGAATTGAATAGAAATCGACTGTACGGGCCTTGATAAAATTATTAAAAATAGTAATAATTTGTGTAAAATCATAAGAAATGATTTAGGAAAAATTGGGATGAAAAACTCCATATTTGAAAAGATAAAAATTGACTTTTATCGAAATGAACTAGATTTGAACTAAATTTAAAACCCGATTATTTTTAAATAAATAAATTGGATTTAAAAAGGGGTTTTAAATAATCCGGATTTCTAATATATTTGAGTGGAATGGAATTAGAATTGATTTGTGTGTTTATCGTGAACAGTGTTTTAAAATAACACTTGTTCTTTAACCCGATAATAAATAGAATGTGATTTGGGTTTATCGTGAATTGTGTTTTAAATGACATTAGTTCTTTAACCCAGTAAAAGGAGTTTCAATGAATCCGCAATTAGATTGAAATGTGAATTGATAATTTAAATTATCAAATTTAGAAAGTGAGCGAGAATGAAGTATCACCAGTTTTGCTCCAAAACGATAGTCAAATCTTTAATTAGATTTGGACGTGGAATGGTAATTAATTTTACCGATAACACCGTGGTATTAGATATGGAGTATTACTAGTTTTGCTTCATGGGATGAATAGTTTGGGATTGGGAAATAAAATACATAATTACTTCGGTGTGGTTCGCTAATCCCGTCTAGTTTGAAAAACCATAATTTGGTTTGAAATGATATCCAAAGGAAGATTAAAGGATAAATTTTAAAGAATTTATCATGGATAAAATTAATGGGAACCTTTCCCTAAGAATATGAAATTTAGAAACTAGCTGTAGGTTAGTTAAGAAGAATGGTTTTCGGGATATTGATTTGATGTTGGTTTCGGCCTTCGGGGTTAATATTTGGGAAATTGTTCTCCTGCTAATTTGCGGTTAGTGGCTGCTGAATTGGAATGAGGCATATGTTGTGTTTGTGTAACATTTGTTTTTAATATACGTGGGTTGTTCGGAAAGACCGGGTTTATACCCATTCCGAATAACCGATTCGACGATAAGTCGAAGATGAAGACGGTGGTTGAAGACCGGAAGTCTTCACATCGTTTGGGTGATTACTGATGATCTTGATTGGGCTATACACCCAAGATGAGGGAATCAGTTGGTGATCGTCCAGACGTACTTGGAGATCGATGGATATGCGATGAAAGTGCCTCCGGTTTCGTTCAGACCCAGAACGAACTAGTAAATGGATTGTGTGTCTGACATTGGATTTTATTCTGTGTTGATTGATTTCTGTTAAATATATATCTGTTTGGTGGTAGAGAATTTATTCTCTTGCTTAACGCCCTTCTCTGAGACGTACAAGCTTAGAGGTTATATATCGATAGATATCAATCGCATGGAATGAATTTCCTGTGTGGCACGCTGAGTTGCATGGATCAAGGCTTCTGTTGAAAAGCAAAGTCTTGTGGTTGATGATCAAAGCACGACCTACGTGGCAGCTTTGTGTATAACGTGAATTCGCGAGCCTCACACCTCGGTATGAGTTAAAAAGGGATAAGGATTGCAGGGAGAGCACGACGTTTCTTTCTAGCTTTGGTGGTGTCAGTGACTTACCAGCCCTGACATTTATATACTTTTCACCTATGTGGTTGTTGGATGAGGCGCCTCGATTTTAGGTCTGTAAGGACTAGGAAACGTGTGTTCAGGAATAATTAATCCTCAAACGTAAGAGAGGACCGGCTCTGAAGCATCCAGGGGTTACCCAAAGTGTGTAGTCCCGAGGCATTTGCTAGAGTGTCTCGAAGCGGAGAGGAGCTTGCCCCTTGCCTCGACTCATAACGGAAAACCAATTTCCAATACGTGTATTTTGGTTTTATTTGTAGAGCCTAGTATGGCGACATGATAGATGGTACCCGTGCCGCCTAGGATTGATATTTATGATTGAAATTGTTTTGACACTATACACTTATTATAGTATCAAATGATTTGTTTTAAACGTACCAAGCATGTTTGGTTATTATAAGGGAAAACCCTATCCTCCGGCTTGCGTTGCATTGTGTGATGGGACCTGGGTCTTATAATAGCTTCATTTTTCGAAAATGCATTGCGCTGTTTATTCTATGCACTGGTATTCTTGGGAGGAAACCCGTTCCGTGTTATACGGCGTGGTCCCTTGAATTACTCTCTTTTAAAGTAAAGTTTTAAATAACTGTTTTAGTTCTCACACCAGTCACATGACTGACCTGGAGTTTATTGTTTTAACCTAAACTCTAGGTGCCCTTATGTTCGACACGGGCAACTAGTAGTTTTGGTTTTGCAGATTTATATTCATAGGATTCTGATTTACAGCTGGAATGATGCTCGGAAAGCTCTGTATCCGTGCATTACTTCTAGTTGTGCTTTTGTATGATTTTCCGCTGCGATGTATTTAAATGTAATTTAAATCTCTGATATTTGTTGAATGTAATTTATTCATTTATACTCTGTATATTCTTGTATCTGATGGAATTGTTGTAGTAGTAATGAAATGTTCTTCCATCTGCGTTCTTTTGTGTGTTGTTCTCAAGGTAATTCGGGCTTTCCTTCACGGGGAAGTTACGGGCTATCACATAATATCAACTTGCTTATAAACAAATTGAATTCCATTTTCCATTCAAGTTGCATTTTCGATTTTGAATATAAATTTACAAACCCAATTTACTTATCCAAGGCTCAATTTCAATTTAAAACTCCAATAACTAATTATTCTTCAAATTAGTTAATTCTGTTCAATAATTAACAAAAAATCATTTTTCATTACTACACTTGAGTTCAAATATATTTTATAACTCAAATCTAAATTTTTCTAATGAAGATTCGGATTCTATTCGCTCAAAATCCTTTTTATAATTTAAATAAACCATTATGGTTTTATAATGGTTATGGCGCTATTTTTTTGAAAATTTGATTTTGATATAACTCAAAATCTATTCAATGAAATCTAGATTTTTCTCTTTCATTAGAAAACTATTATCAAATCGGTCCTAACGATTCTTGTTTCAAAGAATTCCGACTAATTGAGTTCTATATACTCAATTAAAGTTCGAAACGCCAATTTACGAAATACCGCGCTGCGGCGAGTTCGTTTTAATTATATTTAATATATAAACGTTTTAAACTTCGTTTATATATAAATTCTAACTCCATTCTAATATACTTTTAATATATATCAAACCAATTTTCCCAATTCAACTCAAAAATTCTGATTATCTATAATCGTTGATTTCTCCTTACTTGGTTATAAATTTATTCATACTCGATTTGTTATTTTAAATCCCAATTCCTTTTATAAATGAATTATAAAATTCGATATAATCGAATTCCAATTTTAACTCCTTTGGATTTTCTCAATTCAGTTTATATAATCAATTATCCTATTTTCAACACGTTTTCCAATTTCACTTTTTAAATTCTTTCTTGAATTTAAATGGTTTAAATTATCCAAATGATAATTATTTCACCAAATTTATAACAATATTCATAAATTCAACTTCCTTGTTTCATATATTTGAACATGTTCCCTTTTCATTTTTCTATTTCAAACTCCATCCTTATGATATTCCAAATTGCGGAATAAAAACAGTTGTTCCCTTTCGAATGATTTCAAATTCTATTTTTAAATTCATATTTGAATTTAAATATTCAAAATATCTCTTGATAATTACTTCATTATATTTATAAACACCATTTTTTAAATTTTCTTGTTTTATATATTTAAACAACTCTATTTCGAAATCTATTTAAAACCAAAATCTTATTTTGGAAATTTCTATTTATAATAACATATATATATATAACACCTAATTTATTTTCATATTCAATTTCTTGTATTTATTTAAATTCGAATTAATCGAATTCAAATCATAAATCCTTACGCATTTATTTTAGTTCAATCTATATTCTGAACATTAGAACAAATTTCATTGTTTATTTCTTTAAAACGATTTCCCCATTTTAAATACACATTTGAATTTAAATATTCAAATTATCAATTGATAATTTTTCCACTTTGTTTATAACACTTTTTATAATTTCACTTCAAATCTCGCATTATTAATTTATAAACAACGTTTATAAATTCACTACTTGGTTTATGTACCCAAACAAGTTAATATTTTTATAGTCCAATTTAAATTCAAATTCTATTTTGGAAAATAGGTTTCTCCTTTTAAATTTAAAAATGCCTTTTCACGATATTCTATAAATAAACATTCTTGGCCAGTGATAATTAAACATCCAAACACCCAATTATAAATCACCGGTTATCTAACACATCATATATGAATTTATATATATATATATATATATATATATATATATGGAAACAAACCAATAAACAAACAAGTAATACATTTTTGGGGAATCAGTTGGATCCTTCTAACCTGTTTTTCTGCATCCAAATATATTAGCCAACATAAATAATACCCATCTTGCTTCGAGGTAGGATATCGCGGTATGAAGGTCATCCACTATCATAGCATGGGGCGTATAGGGGCATCCGCTAATGATACTGCGGGCATCCGCTAATGGTACTGCGAGAATCCAACCAATCACCAATATATATAATAGCCACAAACACCAATCCTAAATAACTAATATATATTTAATAGCACAATAATATTTTAATGCAACCAAACAACCATCAAACAATTATTTTAACGAATAAAATAATTCAAAGTAAAAATGAGTGAGATTTACTCATCGTGATTTTTATTTGAAATGGCGATAAATTCTCGATTAAATTAAACTGAAGTTTAATTTAATCGGAAATCTCGACTAGCTCCATTTATTCCAAATCGACTATTGTGTAGCTATAGCGGCTATGGTTTCTACTTATTTGTTTTCGCCAAAATTTGATATATAGAATAAATATTCACGGCATAAGTTTTTAATCAATCTAAATTAAGAAACGGAACTTAGTTAATAATATACCTTAATCCATCTTCCAACAAATAATCTCATACAACACAACACTTCATTGCAACCAGTAGCCTTACTCTCCCAACTTCCCAACTTAACATCTTCCAACCTTGTATACATTAAACATGGTATTTCTAAGGAATTAATTAACTCAGTTAATAACTAAAACTTAATTAACTAAATCAAGTTAACTTAAATAATTTATTTAATTTACCTTGATCACTGTTTTGAAAAAAATCTCGATCGAAGCCCCTCATTACAGTGAACCAGGCGATAGTCTACATACCCAAAATCATTCAAACTCTGCCCGTCCTTGTTTCTTTTCATCATGGCCAACCCGTAACTCCAAAAAATCACAGCGCCCTCTCTCTCCACTAATACAACGCAATCACCCTTTTTCTCATTTCACCCCGTCTGCCTTGGCACTATACTATAGCTATTGAAGCTCTTCAGGCTCGAAATCGATAGTAAAAAGAAAGAGCTCCAGTTCGATCCCCCTCTCACAACCATAGAATGCGTTACAGACCTCACACCCTTCCATTCACCACTAATGGCGCAGTCCTCTCCCAGTTCAACCATCGAACCCTCACCTCCAGTTGCCTCGAGATCCCCTTGTAACGCGCGTGAGACCCCACTAAATCGCGACAACCACCACATCGACATCCCCCAAATCGGGCATCGCATCTATTTGTAATCATCAGCGTGAAATTCGAGCTGACCATGATTGAAGAAAATGAACGATTTGATGAAGAAAGGGACGATTTTTAATTCAGAAGAGTACGATGTTTTTCTTCTTCTGAAGTTCGGTTTGATTTCGCAAGATAAAGGAGGAAGGTGCGGATTTATATAGAAATGGGGAAGGAAGGAAACAGTTTTGATTTTGTTAATTGTTGAAGAAAGCAACCATTTTTCTCTGAATGAAATTCATTCGTTCCAATCAATGTTTATATAGGAGAAAAGTAACTTCAGGAGGAAGGAATAGGCATTGCGTGGTACAGGGTAGCTGGTGTAAATTAGGGTAGGTTAATTAATTTGATTTGATTTAGTACTTAACATGATTTGATTAAAGAGATATTTATTCTTTTAAAACGGATTCTGATTTATTTCGTATTTAATACGATTCGATATAAAGCGATTTTTATTATTTTTAAATGGATATCGATTTGATTTTAAACCTATCCACAATCAAATATCTCGGGCTCCATTAATTTAAATCATGAACCGCTATTCTAGCGTACCGACCGACATATCAATGTAATGACCCTATTTTGAACTCAACAGTAAATATTTTGAAATTTAGTTTCAACATCTACACATATTAAATTAATATAATATAATTTAAATTCAAAAACCACAAATTCTTTGATAATAAATTATTATTTATTATTGTATATATCAAATAAAATTCCTACTTATCATCTGAATCATTTTGATTTAGTTTTTAATTTCGATTTCAATTATATTTTGAATTACAATAATTCGATATATTCTAAATTAAATTATATTCGATTATTAAATCGATAACTCAATATAAAATTAATTTATATTATCAACTAAATATTTAAAACAAATATTAAATATTTAAAATTAACAGACCAAAAATTCGGGTCGTTACAGTGGTTAAAGACCCGAGGCCTTCACATTGTTTGGATGATTACTGATGTCTTGATTGGGCTGTATACCCAAGACATGATAATAAGTGGTGATCGTCCAGACGTACTTGGAGTTCGACTGGATATGCAAGGACCTCTCTCCTATATTGGACATATAGGACAAGGAATAAGGTGCCTCCTGTTTTGTTCAAACCCAGAACGAACTTGTAAATGGATGTGTGTCTGACATCGGATTTCATTCTGTGTGATCGATAGACATCAGTCGCACGGCGTGAATTGCCTATATGGCATGCCGAGATGTAAATGATCAAGGCTTCTGTTGAAAAGCATAGTCTTGTGGTTGATGATCAAAACACGGCTTCAATATAGCATAGCTTTGTGTATAACGTTAATTCACGAGCCTCACACCCCAGTGTGAACCAGAAACGAGAGTGGGCTTCAGGGAGGGCATGCGTTTCATTCTAGCTAGGAGTGATGTCTGGGTTTTACAAGCCCAGACGTTTTACTTATGTGGATGATGGATAGCGAGGCGCCTCAGTTATATCGGTCACCGCGATGCCGATGGATGGTTTGGTCGATATATGACCAGTTTATGCCCCATAGGGCGGGGAAATGTTTTGTTCAGGCATTTTAATCCACCTCGTGTGGACCGGACCGGACGATCCAAGGCTTGTCTATGCGCTTGCCTGAGGCTCAGGCTAGAGAGTCTCAAAGCGGTAAGGATGATCCCTTGCCTTGGTTCACAGATGGAAATCCAACTTCCAATACGTGACATTCAGTTTTATTTGTAGAGCCTAGTATGGCGACATAGTGGGATGGGGCACTATGCCGTCTACGACTGATACATTTTTATTTGAAGTTGTTTTCATACACTTTACACTATAATAGTATCAAAACGATTTGTTTTAAACGTACTAAGCATGTTTGGCTATTATAAGGCAAAACTCTATCCTCCGGCTTGCGTTTCATTGTGTGATGGGACCTGAGTCTTATAATAGCTTCATTTTTTCAAAAAGCATTGCACTGTTTTGTTATATGCACTGGTATTCTTGGGAGGAAACCCATTTCGTGTTATACGGCGTGGTTTCTTAATATATCTGATTCGAAAGTAAATTTTAAATAACTGTTTTTGTTCTCACACCAGTCACATGACTGACCTGGAGTTTATTGTTTTAACCTAAACTCTGGGTTCCCCTATTTTCCACATGGGCAACTAGTAGTTTTGGTTTTGCAGATTTATATTAACAGGATCCTGGTTTATAGCTGGAATGATATTCAGAAAGCTCTGTATCCGTGTATCTCTTTCTGTTGTGTTTTGTATTATTTTCTGTTGCATTGTAAATTGTAAATCTATGATATTTATCAAATGTATATTATTTGTTCATACTTTGTATATTCTTGTACTCTGATGTAAATTGTTGTAATAAGCAATGAAATGTTCTGTCGTTTGTATTCTGATTTGTCGTATTCCCAACTCAATCCGGGCTTTCCTTTATGGGGAAGTTTGGGTCATTTCAGATTATTTATCTGTGGTTGATAGACATTATTATAATATCAAATTATGTTTTGATATAAAGACTATCATTCCTTTCAAAAGGATTTTGAAATTCAAATCAAGTATCTGGATCCTCCTAAGGGAAAACCTGTACCGTGTTATACGGCGTGGTCTTATGAGATACCATTTATTTCCTCAAATTGTTTTAAATTTTTTTACTCACACCAGTCCCATGACTGACCTAGAGTTTATTTTGTTTTGTTTTCCCTAAACTTTTGGGTTCCCAATTTTGTACGGGCAGTCAAGTAGTCGGGTTTTAAAGATATACAGAGAGCTTGGAGCAGGAGGCTTCAGGATTATATAGAAATTGTTTATTTCCGCTGTGTCGTAAGTGTTGTACTTTGATAATGATATGTATATTCAAGTACAAAATTATACTTCAAAGTTATATTATGAAATATATTTATTTGTTCCATTGTGAAATTCGTGTTTACTCTAATGTTGTGATCTTCTTCTCCTTCTTCTATTCTAATTTTCTGTCTTATCTATTCTCACCCTCTAACTTCTTTCGTTTAACTATCTGGTATTTCCGATGCTTGGATAGTCGACATTGAGTTTATGTTGATAACCAAGGTCGCAAATTTTTCGGGTCGTTACAGTGGTATCAGAGCAGAAGGTTAAGTAGTTACTTGGCTGTGTGGCGTGACTCAGTAGAGATAGGGTTAGTAATACCCTAGATTGAGTCGGGTGTATATATATGAGCGTGTATTTGTTTTTGATATAAAAAAATGGTTTTATATTTCAGAGATTCATTGGTTGTGTTGTTTATGAATTTTGGTCGACCAGTTTGATCCATTGCATAGGTAGGGATTTATAAACACTCGAGTACGACGAGCCAACACAGTATGTTTTGAAATAAGGGAAAATGAAATAATTTTGCCCAAATTATATTTTGATATAAAGAAATTATAGATATTGGAAACATTATAGTTTATTGGATGTGTTAGTCGTTATTATAATCGAGTAAGATTATAAATTAAATGGTTATGTAAATTGCCAATCAGAATTCATATGAATGTAATACATGTAACGAAATGAATTAAATTTGAATTTAAATCTGAATTGAAATTGAAACTCTAGAAATTTGAATAAGTGCTTGTAGATGGATTTGGATTAAATATATGAGAATTTAAAAATCCTAGGATATTTTAAATTGTTTTACAAGCATCATACATGATATTGTGAATAGATTTCAAAATGAATTTGTGTAAATATGAATTTTGAAAGGTGATATAGTATTGAACTCACTTCGATCGCTGGGAAATAACTCTGATGATGCTGGCCACATCATCAGTGTTCATTTTCGAGTGTGTAAGTGACGGATTACTACCAAAGAGATTGTTTTTGAATTGTGTTGAGAAAAGCAAGTTGTTTTGAATTTCGAAAAGGGATATTTGATTTTAGAAAAGCTAAGTTATTTAAAATTCCCCAGGAAAGATTGTTTGATTTAAAAACAAATTAAACCAAAATTTGTTAAAGCAAATAGGAATTAAAGTAAAGCCAGTTAAGTGGTAATTGAAATTGAATGATATCGAGTAAAATTGGATTGTGAGATGGGAATTTGGAATTATATTGGACTAGTAAGTTAAGAGTTGAAATTGGTAATGACATTTGAGTTGAGAATGAAATTTGGCTTGAATATAAGTGAATGATTGGGTTTGAAGATAAAATTGATTGGAGTTTGATTGGGATAACAATGGTACATGCAAAATTGGTAACAGATGGAAAGTGATAGAGTTGAACGCCTGACAAAAAGGTACAAGTTTATATTTCATATGGGCATGAGATTTTTATGGGCCAATGTGGCAAGCCGCTTGGCTGTTTGATTCTCTTTTTGGGTTGGAGAAGGCCTAGGGAGGAGAGTTGTAGTTGTACCGATTGACCAGTACAAAGGAGGTGTTGGCGATTTTTTTTTGAAAATTTAGGGTGTTAGAAAATTTTCAAAATTTTTGAAAATTTTGGTTAATCGGATTGAATTAATAATTTAATTAAAATTTGTTGGTTCGGTTGAAACTGAAGTTAAGAAGTAAATAAATAAAATTTAACCCAGTAACAAGGTGTGTTTTCTACCCTAGCAATTTCGAGGACGAAATTATTTTAAGGGGGAAGAATGTAACATCCCGTATTTTTATCGATATAATAATTTATTTATTTATTTATTTAAATAGTGATTTAGAGATCTAAATGGTCATTTAATTAAATAATATTTAATATTTAATTAATATAAATAATAGAATAATATATTTAAATTTTGAAATAGTCGGAAATAGTGAATTGACAATATTATGTGAATTGGATAATTTAAAATATATAATTCAGTTTAGGATTGAATTATATCAACTATAAATGTCAGATAGACATATAATTTATATTATAATTATAATCGAGCTCGAAATGACGCGGCAGTTCATAATTTGGCGATTCGAACTTTAAACGAATATACAGAATCTGTTTTAAGTCGAAATTCCATTAAACAAGAAACGCTAGAATCTATTGAGCTATATTTTTCTAATAGAGGTGAAAAATGGAGAGTTCGCTTTATAGATGATGAGTTATTCCCAAATCAAATTTTCAAATAGTCGCTATGGAATCGTTTATAAGCCATAATGGTTATTTAATTAAATATCATTTTTGAATTTGGACAAATCCTTTTAGATGTAGTTATAATTTAATTTTTAGAATTTTTCTATAATTTTTATTTTGAAAAATAATCACTTTTTATTTTGAAGTATTTTACACCATGTATCAGCAATTTGGGACTTCACAAAGTAAGCTAACTAGTCTATATTATTATATTTTTTTGGATCGGGGCACCTTGCTTGTCACGATCATATTTTTATTTTTGTCCTAGCAGTCAGGAAATAAATGAAGTTCTTTGTAACCGGTACCACTTTAACGTTAAATATACAAACATAAGTAAATAAATGAAAATATAAAAATATACTACCTTAGCAATGAAGTATACATGTACTGTGTGCAGATAAAAATAGAAAATAGGATACCATAACTACTAAGCAAATTTTGGACTCACGCAACACAATGTTTATTTTTATTTTCTACTTAATTCAAATGAATGGTCAGTTCTCCATTAAAAGACTTGTACGTTTTCCTTAGCTTATAAGTAGAATTCTTTAGCTAAGAAGAAAACATAAAAGAATGCCTAGCCTTAGTATACCGTAACATGAATTGTTCCATCACGTAGTACCTATACCATCCCATACCTTAACTCATAAGTTATCTCGCCTATAATGTCAATAAATGAATCATACTGTGTTTCTTAACGATTAAGTATCCATTGCTTATGTATATATATACCACCTCCAAACGTTCACATTTCTTTTTAGCATTCACATTTTCCTCTCCAGCAAAATGGAGGCATTCATTTTGTTCCCTTTCAGGCAGCACGCAGGCACTCTCTTCCTTACTTTTATTTTCCACTTCATCTTCTTTCTCACTTCATTTTTCTTTCAAACTTTTTTCCATTTACCTCTTGTATGCATGTGACGTTATGATATGCGCACGTTGGGGTTTTGCGGCTAGAACATAGGCTTGCGTGAGTTTAAGTTTGCATGGCACAATGATATAAACAAAAGGGTAGTTCGAAGATGCTTTAAGGGGCATGTCAAACCAGATGACATGGAGAAGGGGTTTCATTGGAATGAGGTAGATGGAATTCGAAAGTTGGCAAGTGGAGGAAGCAGCGTGTTTTTCTGTGAAAATGGAAGCAAAGATTTGGGGAGACAGAAATTTGCTGAGAGAAGAGTGATGGAAGAATTCAAAGAAGGGGGTTTCACTATTTTAAAACCTGGAAGAAAAAACACTGTATTAATGTTGGTATGAATTCAAAAGGGATGGGAACGTGAGAGTATGAAAGTGGGTGTATGCGGCGGTATGTGTACTGGTGTATATGGGGACATGAGCACTTTGGAGGTGAAATGCGGCTGCCTGTTCCTTACGTGGTACTTTGGGAAGGCGCAATGCAAACAGTTAAGAGGAGGAGTTGAAGTTGCAGCACTATATTGTTTTAACAGTGTTTGTTGGAATGATATAACTTAAATTGGAAAAGGAGGAGTCCGGTTATTTCGTGTGGATTTTTCGTGAGTAGTTGAAGAGAAAGAAGCAGTTTTTAAATCGGAAGATAGAAGGGGGCTTAAAACGCGAATCTGGGCTTTGTTAAAGAAATGGTTTGGGCCTGGTTGAATGAGGGTGAGTCAAAATATTTAATTAAATTAGTTTTAGTTTTAAAATTTAAATAGCCAGTCAACTTGTAAACCTCATAACTCCTGCCTACATTGTCAAAATTCAGCAAAACAAAATCCTTTAGGATCGTATGGACGAGCGCTACATAATGGAACTGATTCGGAGTGAATTGGAGCTCGTTACAATTTATGGCGAAATAAATTGCCTAATCTAAATTGACGATTGCTTATTGTTATTTAACGATAACCGACCAATGTGAGTAAATCTCACTAACTCTACATAGTTATATTTTTATAACGTATTTTTAGAAATGGTAAATGATGGTTGATTGCTGTGTGTTGTTTGTTTGGATGAACTGCTAATTGATAGTTTGAAATTATAGAGAACAATATATATAAATATATATCGTTAATCAAATATTGATTCTGTTTATCAGAATATCTCATATTGAAATGAGATCAATGTTATGTATATTTTTTAACATCTGTGGATGCAGGGAAACAGGTTGGAGGGGTCCAACTGGATTCCTCAAATATTATTACTGTTTATTTTCATATATTGTGATATATGATGTGATGTATTTTCTATGATTGATTTTGTATAGGTGGATGATACTGGCACCGTGATTTGATATTTCTAAAATACCATAAGTAAATCCTGGGGTGTAAAATGGGAATTTTCAAAGTGTATATTGAAAATAATATATTTATAAAATCAAAG
Source organism: Allium sativum (assembly GCA_030737875.1). Classification (NCBI taxonomy): domain Eukaryota; kingdom Viridiplantae; phylum Streptophyta; class Magnoliopsida; order Asparagales; family Amaryllidaceae; genus Allium; species Allium sativum. Next base: position 747,388,626 of record CM060909.1, on the reverse strand, counting down.
GATTTTATAAAAGAAATTATTTATAAAATCAAAGGATTTTATAAAAGGAATATTTATTTAGAAAATAAATAGAATTATAAAAGGAATATTTATTTAGAAAATAAATAGAATTATAAAAGGAATATCTATTTATAAAATGAATAGAATTTTATAAAATGAAATATATGAAAAGTAAATATTAAATGGGAATATGTTTAACAGATAAATGGAAAAGATTAATTTAAAGTATATATTAAATAGAATCTGTTTTAACAGATAAATTGAGAAGATTAATTTATAAATAATGTTTTTATAAATTAAATAAAATATTTATCATTTGATAAATGGAATATATAAGTCTGAACTTATATGGAGAAGTAGAAATCGGTTTTGACACCGATATTTTAAATAGAATGTGAACTCAGCATTTATAAAGGGAATTATAAGTGAGATTTAAGTGTTAAAAATAAAAAGGAGATTTTGTATGAATAATTCTATAAATAAAAGGATAAATAGAATTTGGAAATGGGATATTATTTTAAAATACAAAATCAAACTTAATGGGTTATATAAAAGAAATATTTTTCACATTCGATGTGAATAATGGATTAAAATAAATATTGTATAAATTAAAACAATTATAAGAAAAATTGGGTTTTGAAATAGGAATTCAAATGGGAATTTGAATGATATAGGAAATAGAATTAAATCAAATATTAGTTATTCGAATAGACTTAAATCGAATATTAGTTATTCGAATAGAGTTAAATCGAATATTAGTTATTCGAATAGAGTTAATTGAATATTAGTTATTCGAATCGAGTTAATCAAATATTAGTTAATCGAATAGAGTTAATCGAATAGATTTAATCGAATTAGAGTTAGTCGAATATTAGTTATTCGAATAGAGTTAATCCAATATAGTGATTCGAAAAAATAGAGTTATCGAATATAGTTATTCGAAGAAAGATTATCAAATATAGTTTATTCGAAAGAGAGATTATCGAATATAGTTATTCGAAGAAAAGAGTTATCAAATTGAGTTTATTCGAAAAAGAGTTATCAAATAGAGATTATTCAAGAAAGAATTATACGTTGAAATTCGATTCTATCGAAATAGGGAAAGTACTGTTCACTTTTCATTTTTAATCAAGATTTATTTATTTATTAATAAATTAGTTGTTTGTTTATTTATCCAAATTTATAAATAAAAGTTATATTTAAGTTATTATATTTCGGAAGCATGGGATTATAACACTATTGTTAAAATAAAATGATTTCTGTAAAAGAAGAGGATTCGTAAATAGAATCCAAGAGTTACATAAGGAAGTTGGTTAAAGATTTAAAAGGGTACTTTGTCTATTTCGAGGTTAGAAATATTGTTCAGTTAAGGTCTGAGAGGTAGTTATACCTCAACTTGATTGACTTCATTTTTAAACTAAGGAATGGTTAAGGTTGGACAGTGAAGGTTGGTTAAGTGAATTTATTTAATGAGTGTAATGGTTTGAGTTTATGTAGCGATGTTTTATTTAAACATATGTTTAAATCCAATGAAGGAATTTTGGAAATGTATTCCAAATAAGAATCAGAAAGGTTTTCTAATATAAAAAATAGAAACGAGAGTAAATATGGAAATGTTTTCCAATAATTAATAATGCATATTTTCTAAATTTAGAAAATAAGAATTTACGAATATATGTAAATAGGAATAGGGAAATGGATAATTGAATGACAAATTAAATAAAGGGGATCAGTAGTGATTGATGATTTGCTCGGTAAGATTTACATTTGGAAATACGACCATTGTTTTTACACATGTTTTCCTTTGATAGTTAAATAACCGACTATCAAAGTTTTTGACCATTTACTTTGTCAATACGGAGAGACCAGGATAATATTTATTATCTGAAAACCACTCTATATTGCATTAGCATTGCGAATCAAATATGATGAAGATAATTGAAGACGGAGTTTATGCAAGGGCTGTTATGTCAAATCCTAGGTAGAAGTTGCCTAAGATGGGTTTGCAGAATAGTGTCTTCGGTTTGTCCAATCCTAGGACAACCTGTATGGAAGAATGTCTGACATAGTATATTCAATAGATTGCGTAAGTTGATCTCTTCAAACGTATTTACGTTTGGTGGCGGACAAATTTGTTTTGCTCAGCTATATACCCATGGTATTTTTAGGGAAATCAATTTGTGATTTGGCGGGTATGACAATGTGACATTCAAAGTAAATAAAGGTGTGATCTATACGTTATGGCCTCTAGCCTCACAACTGGGAAATGGTATAAAATCGGGTAGGTCACATGGCTAAGTGGTTAGCTTCCAATTAGGGTGTATTGTCATCGGATGTAGAGAAATTCCATTTACTTCTATAATCTATTTCGATGTTGTCCCTTTCGGGAAACAATTATTGATCCCAACCAATGGTAATAATACATTCGGTACACTCAAGCGAAATGAGTGACCGGTCATGTTTAGCCTGGGTTACAAGATGTTCTTGTTGAACCCGGTGTATTCCTCTCTAGAGATACACTGTCGGAAGGTGGTCCCATACCTTGCCAGTTGGAATTCATTACCCAATAAGCGCCCACGGTTTTTGATTATATATTATGTATATGGAACGTGAGATGAAAGCGTTCTGCTAATGATTATTTAGTTATGGTTGATAGACACTATTATAATATCAAATTATATTTTGATATAAAGATTATCACTCCTTTCAAAAGGATTTTGAAAGTCAAATCAAGTATCTTGGATTCTCCTAAGAGAAAAACCTATTCCGTGTTATACGGCGTGGTCTTATGAGATATCGTTTATTTCCTCAATCCGTTTTAATTTTGTTTACTCACACCAGTCCAATGACTGACCCAGAGTTTATTTTGTTTTGTTTTCCGTAGACTCTTGGGTGCCCAATTTTGTATGTGCAGTCAAGTAGTCGGGATTTTACAGATATACTGAGAGCTTGGATCAGGAGGCTTCAGGATTATATAGCAATTGTTTATTTCCACTGTGTTGTAAGTGTTGTACTTTGATAATGATATTTATATTCAAGTACAGAATAATACTTCAAAGTTATATTATGAAATATATTTATTCGTTCAGCTGTGTGATTCGTGTTTACTCTGATGTTGTGATTTTCTTCTCCTTCTTCTATTCTATTTTTCTATCTTATCTATTCTCACCGTCTAACTTCTTTATATTAACTATCCGGTATTTTCGATGCTTGGATAGCCGACATTGAGTTTATGTCGATAACCAAGTTCGCTGATTCTCCGGGTCGTTACATTATATATTGTTATTGAATATGGAATTGACTGACATTTCATGTTTTGGTATTATAGTAGACATTTGCCTCTTTAGTACCATAAAAAAATAAGATTTTGAAATCGATATTAAATTGATTGTGAACGTTTTCTAAGTTATATTTATATATGGATTTGAAATACGATGTTTATTTTTAAATATTAAACCTCAAAATTTATTTATGTTTTATAATTAAATAAATTATAAACAAAAATGGGAATTCCATAGTATTAATAAATAAATGGTTAAACGAAATAAACTAAACGGAAATGTAGAAACGATTGTGAAGAATTACTTAAGTAGCATGAATGGATTTACAGAGCAAATAGAAATGGATTAATAAAGCAAATGTGAATGGATTTATAAAACGAGTGGTTAGGGAATTATAAAACGAATGATAGAGGATTTTCTTTAAATAAAAAGAAATGAAGTTTTAAATGAAAGACAAAGGAATTCGTAAATATAAGGTTAACAATTTGGTAAAGAAAAGGTGAATAGGTTTTGAAATGGAATCTATAATATTATTTAAAGAAGTTAGGTTGAGTTATTTTAATTAATTTTGTGAAATAATATTTGAAATATAATGGAAATGATTAGTGAGATTATAATCGGTTTTAATATAAAAAGAGAGTATAATGTGGATTTTGGGGAAATTGGAACTTGTTGTACACTGGTTGAGTTGAGTAACTTTCGAGGTATCAATCTGATGTTGGTTTCGGCCTTTGTGGTTGATACTGAGAGATTTATCCACTTGCCAATTTACAATGAGGAGCCAATAAGTAGAAGAGTAATGATAATTGAATATTCTTATATTGAATAAGGAAAATGAAATGATTTATTTTTACGGGATCAAATTTATATTTGAAAACCATTTCGCCCAATGAATGCGAAATCGTGAAAGGTGCTGATTGAAGATGGAGCGTTGAAGACCGTTGATCTTCATTAGCGGAAGAACTACTAGTTGAATTTCTCTGGTTTAGCGGCCAGAGATATTTCGGTTGTGATTCTATTGTAAGCGAAATCATCAGATTGCAAGGACTACTCACTACTGATCCTTGTGGTGATACCCATATAGGATGCAGTAGGAGGGTACCTTCGGTTCATCGTGTCCCTGGATGACTTATATGGACGAATGTATGACAGAGTATTTCCTAGAAAACCACATACGTTGATTTTAACAAACAACCGAGTTAGTAGCAAAGAAGGGCACTTCTTTTATACTTAGAGTATATATGTGGACGTATATTAGTGATTTGATGGATCTGACGATGTGACATTCAAAGTAAATGGAAGCCAGATGTTCAAAAGATTATAACCTCAAGCCTCACAACTGGGAAATGACAAAAATCGGGCAGGCAACATGGCTATGTGGGTCGCACCTATTAGGGTATATTGTCACCATCTAGAGTATTCATATTTCTATTTATTTTCATTTCTGTATCTCCGGGGAATGGTTATATTGATTGCAACCGTAGGTGGCAATATATTCGATACACTCAAGAGAAATGAATGGTCGGTCATGTATGGCTGGGTTGTAAGACGTTCTTGTTGAACCCAATGTATTCCTCTCTATAGATACACTATCGACAGGTGGATCCATACCTTGTAATAGTCAGAATCTAGTCTCCAATAAGCACCCACGATTTTGATTGTATAATATATATGTTTAGCGTGAGATGCAAGCAATCTGCTAGATTGATATTTATTTGTATGTAGACACTATTATAATATCAGAAAAGATATTGATTCCAAAAATGTTTTGAGTAATCGTAAGGTAACAACTGTTCGTATTTATAGGCGGATTTGGTCTTACAATTATCTTTTTATTTCAAAATGATTTTGACTTTAAAATCAAATTGTGTGATACCTTAAACATAGTGTGTTTTCTCACTCTGGTTCTCCATACTGACCTGGTGTTTGAAATGCTCAGGTTAGACTTGGCTGTATAGGTCTAGGTTGTCGGATGCTGCGAAGTCCAGAGACGAGCCGGACAAGTTCGGATGTATGATATTATATAATATTTTCTGCTATGTGTGGTATATAAGGACATGTTATTATAAATGTCTAGAGGTGTTGATGCGCACTGATAATTGTTAGTATTTATTTCAGGCTCTCAACAATTTTTTTTCTATATTATATTTTGTTCCGCTGCGATGTGAGACTCTGATTTTGTTATGTTTGTTCTTATTATTCTTATATTCTAATATTTCTTTCTTTCTTATCTCACCCTTTAACTTCTTTCTATAAATGTTTCGGTGTTTGGAAGGTCGACATGAGATACGATAAATGTATTTATGTCGATTTTCGAGGCCGAAATCCTCAGGTCGTTACAGTGGTATCAGAGCTATTGGTTGATTTGTGACCTTGGCTCTATGAAGTAACTCGATAGAGATGAGATTATTAATATCCTAGATTGAGTTTGAGTATATATACGAGAGAGCGTATTTGTAGATTTTATATAAAAATGTTTTGTATTGTGTTTGATTGATCGGTTCAAGTGTTGGGAAACCGTATTGAACTGGTAAATGACACGATATTGTTTTGTAAAGAGGGTAAGATAACTTTTCCCAAAGTATATTTTTATAGAAAAATGAAATAATTTTCTATATTATAATAATATTGGTTGTTGGGTTATTTTGTTTGAATCCAAATTGGATTATGAAATGAAATTGAACTAGTTAGAAACCAATTGATTAATTGGATATGGAAGTAAGTCTTATCCTGAATAAGTGAAAAATGATAAATAAATTAAATAAATTAAATAAATTAAATAAATTTGGGATTAGAAGTTCGAATGGATAGTTCCTATGTACTCGTCACTCTGTTTGTGATGGGACAATTTGCTTTTAGGGTATTCAACGGTTCCTATGTACTCGTCTTGTGTTTTTTGGGATAATTGTTGTTTGTTTTAGGCATTTGGTTGCCTTTTTGGTCATCTGGAGCTTAGGGTGCTAAAGCTTTTGTTTGTAAGTGACATGATTGTTTGGTTTGCAAGGTTGGGTCATCACCATTGTTCGATGGTTAAACACGAGACGCTAAGGCAATGACCCTAGCTATTGCTTTGGTGGTGCTCTCGCTTGACTGTGTTAACTTCTTTGCACTTGTGTCTTTTTGCAATTCAGTTATGCTATTTATTGTTAATGTAAATTGTGGTTTAATTAGGATTGTTGTGTTATAGGCATTCTGGTCCACTTCTCTTTGGCAGTGTATTAGTAGCTTTGCTGATATGCTTGGTGAATATTGTCTCCTTCAACTCATGGCTATCTCCAGTTTTGTCCACAAAGTCATGAAGCTCAAATTGGTATCTTTGCATGGAAATTTGCTCCGTACTTTTGGTGTGGAGCTCGAGGCCTTCGGTAGGCAGTATTATGGTTCTTTGGCACTATAGCGCACATGCTAGATTACTTTTTACTGTCATGTCACGCAACTTGGTCGAGTACCTAACTTAACTTAGTTTCAGTCTTTTACTGTTTATATTTGTATTCGAATGTAATCTCCTTTATGTGAAGTATGTAATGTACTCATCTTCTCCCTAGGTGGGGAAAAAGAATATTTTGTATTCTAGTAAATAAGTTAGCCCCAGTTATGTAAGCCTTTTTAGGTAGCATGGACAAAACACGTTAAACTCCGTATGTGGTGGATGGTCCACCTTAAAAACCATTAGTTAATTGTCTACTAATAATGTAACGACCCGTATTTTTTGTAGATTTATTTTAAATATTTAATATCATTTTAAATATTGAATTGAAAATATAAATGAATTTTTATATTGAGTTATTGATTTAATAATCGGAATACGATTTATTTTGAATATATACAATCATCGTAATACGAAAATGAATTTAATTAATTACAAAATTTAAAACTAAAATGAAAACAGTTCAAATAATCAATACAAACTCCGCTTGGCTTTTTGAATTTCTTTTTGAATGGAAAGGGCGCAGAGAGGTGTTTTCTAGTTGTACCAATTGACCCGTACAAAGGAGGTTATGGCGAAATTTTTCAAAAATTTAAGGAGTTCGAATATTTTTAAGAAAATTTGATAGTTAGAAATCAATGTATCGATATATATAAAATTCGATAAGGAAACAAACTTAAAAATAGAACATTATAAACAAAAAGGAGATCTATACTTAAATCTGATAAAATCAGAAAGAGAAATGTATACGGGTTTAAAAATGAATAATTGGTTTTTATGGTGTTGAGTATTTGCGGCAATTGGTCTTGTCTGTTTTGAAGTTAATGATGATTTCAGTCAAGGTCTGAGAGGTAATTATACGCCAACTTGATTGATTTAATTCTTAACAGTTAATTAGGAGGATTCAATCCCATAGATAAATGTTTAAAGAAATTTAGTTGAATGAAATATTTTGGGTTGTTGTAACGTTGTTTTATACAAAATTCGTTTTAACCCAAGGAAGTGGAATTTTGAAAATATAATAAATAAATATTTCCTGAGTATAAAAATGAACGGGCGTAAAAGAGATAAGTAATTGGAATGTTTTCCAATTATAAATAGAAGATATTTTCTACGTATAGAAAATAAAAGGAGGCGATATATGGAAATGTTTTCCAAATAGCGGAAAAGGCCAATATGATTGTTGAAAATATTTGGTTAACAAATATTGATAAGGAAATGGAGTAGTGATTTAATTGATGAAATATTAATTAAGGGCGATTGTTTGATGCTATGGATCGATGTTTATTTTCTTCGATAGTTAAATAACTGACTATCGAAGTGTTTGCCAATATCGTTGTCAATATGGAGAGACCGGTTGGATTATTATCCGAGAACCACTCCATATTGGCAGTAGCATTACGAATCAGATTATATAAAGATAATCAAAGACAGAGTAAAGTGCAAGGGCTTTTTCTATTAATCCTAAGTAGAAATTGCCAATGATGGATTAATGGAAATTGTGCCTTCGGTTTCGTTCAATCCCAGAACAAACGTACATGGACGAATGTCTGACAGAGTATTTCCAATGATCGTATATGTTGGTCTGTATAAATATATATGGTGGTGGAGAATTTATTCTCTAATTATAATATCCAAAATATATTTATGCAAATCAATTAATGATTAACGGATCTGACAATGTGGCATTTAAAGTGATGATGATCAATGAATGGTAAGAAATTGTAGCCTTAGGCCTCGACAACCAGGAAATGACAAAAATCAGGCAAGTAGCATGGCTAAGTGGGTAGCTCCCAATTAGAGTGTATTATCAGGTAACGATACGGATTTCGCTCAGACCTAATCGATCGCTAAATCGACCAAGACCGTTCGAATCCCGCATACGCTAACTCTGGGCATACAACACATCAGAACAAATAGAAGAAGACTTTTATAAACATCATAATAATGTTACATCAGAGTATAGAATATCAGAGTATATCGAAATATAATCAATACAGTGGAAGATGATTTTACAAAAATGTAATACAATGCACAGCGGAAATATAAAATAACACAGCGGAAGACAATAAATGCACTGGACACAGATTTAAGCTTCAATCCAGAATCTTGCTCAAAATAAGTATCTGCAAAACAAACTGCTGACTACCAGTGTGGAAAATAGGGGCACCCGAGTTAGCAAAGTGAAACAAACTACGAGTCAGTCATGGGACTGGTGTGAGAAACTTTATAGTTAAAATTAACTTATCAAAATGACAAGGCAAATCACAGGACCACGCCGTTAACGCGAAACGGGTTTACCCCCATGAATGTCAGTGTATAAACAACAATCAGTAATAAAGATATGGAACTACTACTATGCATCAACCAACATGCAATTTCCCAATCTACCCATTTAGATTAATCACCACACTTTGATTTTCCAAATCCAATTCAATTTACAGAAATTATTCCTTTGGATTTTATTCCTGATTTCTTATTTCAAATCATTTTGAAATACATATCTAGCTTTTATGTCAAAGTAGATTTCACTTCGGGATCTCAAATCAAATCATTTGGAAATATGAATTCCAAAACAAATGCATACAAACAAGTATGCGACCAAATATCGGGCTCCCCTCAGACAAGGCAAAGGGCATGTACCTAAGCAACTCGATATATATATATATATATATATATATATATATATATATATATATATATATATTCACCTCCCACACATGGAGCAGGCTACACACTGACCACTCACCCTAAGGCACTGGATCCCACCCATACTTTTAGTAGACCGGGTTACCAAATCTTTAGCCACATACCAAATCATTTCATATCCTAAAGTTGGGAAAATTATTTCACAACATAATAATCACAAGTACTTTCATAATATAGTACTTTACATCAGCAGTTCACACATATGATTAGTCACTATTAATCACATAACCTTTGAGCTCGTACGTCTCAAAGAAGGGTGTTAAGCAAGAGAATAAATTCTCTGCCACCAAACAGATACATCATCAATAGCAACTAGTCGGATATGCAATGAACCACAATGTAAAACCATAATACATTTCTAAATCATTTTAGAAATCATCGGGTTTTAGGCCTCGAAATCCTTTCTTTTTTATAAAACATTTTTATAAAACAATCCTTGTCCAAAATCGGGAATATATTTCTTTTCACTTAAGAAAAACATCATTTTAAAATCATTCATTAAATTTGAAATGAACACATCGCTGAACACCTTATCATCAAATCGTGAAGTGTTTGGTAAGGCGTTAACACATAGATATTTCTACCCAATCCAATGCTAAATGTAAAAGCATATTTTGCTCATAAACTGGTCGAGCTTAATCCAAACAATCAATCAATCCAATTTGACATTAAATATAAGGTTTTGAATAGAGATAGTATCGACTTATACTCAACATCAAATCCTGAAGCCAACAGATATCGCTTCGGGAATAACGATACCGATATCTTCCAAATTCCTATCACAATATCCGTATACTCACGGAATCCAATATTGAAATATTCCGAAGATTATTTCCATTCCAAACCATTCCAATTTGTTCATTGGAAAATTCTAGTTATTTAAAACCATTTCTCAATCCAATTTATTTATTTAAAAATAATCGGATTATAATTCGAGTTAATAACTAGTTCATTTCGATAAAAATCTACTTTTATCTTTTCAAATATGGAATTTTCATCCTAATTCTTTTTAAATCATTATTTTTGATTTTACACAAATTATTAATATTTTTAATAATTTTATCAAGGCCCGTACAGTTGATTTCCACAAACGATCATCAAACAGCACTTACAGCGACCTTTTCCTATTTTGATCTGGACATAATTCCAAATCCAACCATTAGATTTCAAAATTCTCATATTCGTTAGAAAGCACTTTTTGATACGAACCCAACGGTTCTGGTTTTTGGAGAATCTGACGGTCGGATCTCCTATAACGTCGATTCGAAGTCAGTGGTCGAAATTCGTGAACGGTCGCTGCGCGGCGCGTTCTATACAGGCCATATAATATACATATTATATATATTTCGTCGGTTTCCATTTTAAAAAATATTTTATAAATCGTTTGAAAACGATTTCAATTTCTATTTTGGCTCAAGTTCTTCAACTTTTCAGTTTCTAAGAACTTTCTAATTTTTCAAAAAATTTGGCTAATACCCTAAATTTTCGAAAAATTTCGCCATAACCTCCCCTGTACGGAGCACCGGGAAAATCCCGAAATCGCCATACAGGGCTTTCCAATCCAAAAGGAAAAAGAAACAGCCAAGCGGCTAGCCAAGCGGCTAGCCAATCGGCTCATAAAACCATCATACCCAAACAAAATAGTAAATGTGTACCTATTTGTCGGGCATGCAATTTTATTCCTCTTCTCTAGCCTCCTTGCTATGACCTGTTCAATACATCGTATATGTATATTTTCATACAACGCCTATATATACATTTTCATATGACGCTTTTATATAATAATTCAATGCATATATAATTTCACACAACCCATATATAAGCCAAAAATAATATTATTAGCGAACTAATAATATTTCCATCTTATGACAATTTTATATATTCCATATATACGCTAAAAATGATAATTTTAGCGAACTAATATTTATTTCAAGATGTGACTATTTTATATACTCATATATGTGTTAAAAATGTTATTTTTAACAAACTAAAATTCATTTCAATGTATGACTATTTTTATTACTTCACATACATGATAAAAATGTTATTTTTATCGTTCAAAGAATTTTTCTTAACACATGAATATTTCATATACTTCATACGTACAATAAAAATGTTATTTTTATTGTTTAAACAATTTATTCAACATATGAATGTTTTATTATACTTCATATATACGATAAAATGTGAATTTTATCGTTCAAACAATTTATTCAACATATGAATATTTTATTATACTTCATTTCACATCACAAACCAAACTCACACAAATGAATCTATCCAAACACACAACCAAATAAACAAGTCGTCCAAGGTCTGGACGACAGGAAGCTATTTATATATGCAGTTATAAAATAAATAACTGAACAGAAAATTTTAGTGAGGAGTTCTCACATTTGGGATCCACTCCGCCATTCTTTATTTCTGAACGGTTCAGATTTGTCCGAAATTCTAATGCGACCTTTTCCCGCTGTTCACATTAAAAATCAAATTTTTAATATGATGTTTATTTTAAAAATCACATTTTTATAATGGCACTTCATATATAAAAATCATATATTTTTACAATGCTTCTTTCTATATATAAAAATTATACTTTTATATTTCTACCTCTTATATATAGATGGAATTTTTATTTCGATGTAGACAATATAAAATAATATTTTTAAACAACCAAAGATCGTATTTTTAAACCGCTCTACTTCATTATAAAAATCCAATCTTCATGTCCTTAAAAATCATTACTTTATATAAACATCATAACTTTATCGTATTAAAACCATATTTTTATAATGCTACTTTATGCAAATAAAAACCCACATTTTTCTTCGCCATACATATAAAATTAAATCCTATTTTTATCCCTTATTCATTTAAACAAAAATATAAACTTTATGTTAAAAAATTACTTCTTTATAGCGATGTTTACATTGTAAAAATCAAATCTTCATTTCATTCTTCACATAATAAAAATAATCTTTTTATGTAAAAATCATATATATATATTCCTCAATCCTTTTACATATTAAAAATCAGATTTTATTCATTTACAAAGTTAATTAAACTAATTACATAATGTTAAATAAATAAAAGAAGTAAAAACTCACTTTTCTTTTGGTTTATTGAGGAGGGAGGTCTTCATCGCCGGGAGGGGGGTTCAGAGGGGCAGCGCCGTGTCTGAGGTGGTGGGGGCGGAGCGATTTTGGGTGGAAAAGGTTTTTTTTGCTTGGGTTGGTAAGAGAAGGGGCTAGAGCTTCTAATCGGAGGGGAGGAGGGAAGGGGGAGGCGCGACAGGAGGAGGAGGAGAGGCTGAGGCCGATCCCCGGACGGGGGAGGCCACGGTGGTTGCGCAGGCAGAGGGAGGCAGCGCGGTTTTCCGCGTTTGAGGTTTTTTTTATTCTAAACGGTAGAAAGAAAGTGAGGAGAGAGAGAGAGTAAAGAAGCCATATATGTATAATTTTTATTTTCTAAAAAGCAACTTTTTATTTCCACCCCCAAACGAGACCCAACGACTGTCGTCCATAACTAATTACCCCCATTCTGAACACAATGGGATATGTATCGTAAGCTGATTGGATCGTTTCGATCAGTTTCCATCAAAATCAAAATATAAACATATATATTGAATTTTAACGCACATTTCAATTTACCAGGGCCACATACGGACTCTATAAATTCCCGAAAAATATTTTCTAGCTTCGTATTGATGACACGGTTCTAACAAAACTAATTTCGTCAAATTTGGAGACCGTTTTAAAAATAGCCATTTTCTGGTCGATCCAAATTGACTAAACTGTCAAAGCACGTTTTCCCGCGCTACGCTCACATATTGATTTAGAAAATTACAAATTTTGGAATCTAGCAATAACTTGACCTCCCAGATACAACAAAAGTGGTTTCATCGAAAATGGAAGTCGTTCGCAAAATTTCCATTTTTAAGGGCCAAAATTCCATAGCGACTACTCTGAATTTTTAACTAGACATAACTTTTTATCCCCGCTATGAAATTTCAGTATTTCGGATTCTTAGAAAGATATCTTCAAATAGATTCTAATATTTTTGGTTTCTCTAAAATCCGGTTTATTTTGAATCCTTTATATTCATTTGAAATTTGAAATCGAATTTTCAAACTACCGCGCCATTTCCAATTCCTTTTATAATTAAAAATAAATAATTATATTCGAACGACGATTCAAATAAATATATATGTTCCAATTCTATTCAAAATAAATTTTTTTGTCATTATCATTTTAAATATTCAAAATTCATCAAAATTGCCAAAATAAAATTTTTAAATTGGTTCGGATTTCCGGGTTATTACAATCTCCCCGACTTAAAATCTTTTCGTCCTCGAAAAAGAACGGAGCTGAAACTCATTTAACTAATCAACTCAACTTTCATTATTTTCATTATGGCTTACATTCTAGGGCATTTCTAACCCATCTCTAATGAGTCACTCATTCTAGAATGCTACAGATTCTATCTTTAATGAGGATTCTTCTACAGGATATTACTAATCCTACCTCTGATTAGTCTTTTATTATGTTCTAAATAGTTGCACGCCAAAGATTTGAGTTAACCAAAGCTCTGATACTAGCTGCAACGATACGGATTTCGCTCGGACCTAATCGATCGCTAAATCGACCAAGACCATTCGAATCCCACATACACTAACTCTGGGCATACAACACATCAGAACAAATAACAGAAGACTTCTACAAACATCATAATGATGTTACATCAGAGTACAGAATATAAGAGTATATCGAAATATAATCAATACAGTGAAAGATTATTTTACAAAAAATGTAATACAATGCACAGTGGAAATATAAAATAACATAGCGGAAGACGATAAATGCATTGGACACAGCTTTAAGCTTCAATCCAGAATCCTGCCCAAAATAAGTATATGCAAAACAAACTACTCAACTGCCCGTGTGGAAAATAGGGGCAACCGAGTTTGGAAAGTGAAACAAACTATGAGTCAGTCATGGGACTAGTGTGAGAAACTCTACAGTTAAAATTAACTTATCAAAATGATAAGGCAAATCACAGGATCACGCCGCTAACGCGAAACGGGTTTACCCGATTAATGCCAGTGTATAAACAACAATCAGTAATAGAGATATGAATCTGCTATGATCAACCAACATGCAATATCCCAATCTACCCATTTAGATTAATCACCACACTTAGATTTTCAAAATCCACTTCAATTTACAGAAATTATTCCTATGGATTTTATTCCCGATTTCTTATTTCAAATCATTTTGAAATACATATCTAACTTTTATATCAAAGTAGATTTCACTTTGGTATCTCAAATCACATCATTTGGAAATATGAATTCCAAAACAAATGCATACAAACAAGTATGCGACCAAATATCGGGCTCCCCTCAGACAAGGCAAAGGGCACGTACCTAAGCAACTCGATATATATATATATATATATATATATATATATATATATATATATATATATATGCGCCTCCCACACATCGAGCAGGCTACACACTGACCACTCACCCTAAGGCACTGGATCCCACCCATATTTTTAGTAGACTGGGTTACCAAATCTTTAGCCACATACAAAATCGTTTCATATCCCAAAGTAGGGAAAATTATTTCACAACATAATAATCACAAGTACTTTCATAATATAGTACTTTACATCAGCAGTTCACACATATGATTAGTCACTATTAATCACATAACCTTTAAGCCCGTACGTCTCAAAGAAGGGTGTTAAGCAAGAGAATAAATTTTCCGCCACCAAATAGATACATCATCAATAGCAACTAATCGGATACGCAATGAACCACAATGTACAACCATAATATATTTCTAGATCATTTTAGAAATCATCGGGTTTTAGGCCTCGAAATCCTTTCTGTTTTATAAAACATTTTTACAAAACATTCCCTATCTAAAATCAGGAATATATTTCTTTCACTTAAGAAAAACATCATTTCAAAATCATTCACTAAATTTGAAATGAAAACATCGCTAAATACCTTATCGTCAAATCGTGAAGTGTTCGACAAGGCGTTAGCACATAGATATTTCTACCCAATCCAATGCTAAATGTAAAAGCATATTTTGCTCATAAACTGGTCGAGCACAATCCAAACAATCAGTCAATCCAATTTGACATTAAATATAAGGTTTTGAATAGAGATAGTATTAACTTATATTCAACATCAAATCCTGAAACCAACAAATTTCGCTTCGGGAATAACGATATCAATATCTTCCAAATTCCTATCACAACATCCGTATACTCACGGAATCCAATATCGAAATATTCCGAAGACTATTTCCATTCCAAACCATTCCAATTTATCCATTGGAAAATTCTGGTTATTTAAAACCATTTCTCAATCCAATTTATTTATTTAAAAATAATCGGATTATAATTCGAGTTAATAACTAGTTCATTTCGATAAAAATCTATTTTTATCTTCTCAAATATGGAATTTTTCATCCTAGCTATTTTTAAATCATTTCTTTAGATTTTACACAAATTACTAATATTTTTTATAATTTTATCAAGGCCCGTACAGTCTATCTCCATAAACGATCATCGAACTACACTTACAACGAATTTTTCCTATTTTGATTTGGACATAATTCCAAATCCAACCGTTAGATTTAAAAATTCTCATATTCGTTAGAAAGTTATTTTCGATATGAACCCAACGGTTCTGGTTTTAGGAGAATCTGATGGTCAGATCTCCCATAACGTCAATTCGAAGTCAGTGGTCGAAATTAGCGAACGGTCGCTGCCCGGCGCATTCTATTCAGGCCATATAATATATTTATTTCGTCGATTTCCATTTTAAAACATATTTTATAAATCGTTTGATAACAATTTCAATTTCTATTCTAGCTCAACTTCTTCAGCTATTCAGTTTCTAAGAACTTTCTAATTTTTCAAAAATTTGGCTAACACCCTAAATTTTCGAAAATTTTCGCCATAACCTTGCCTATACGGGAGCACCGGGAAAATGCCGAAATTGCCATACAAGCCTTTCCAATCCAAAAGGAAAAAAAAAAAACCAAGCGGCTAGCCAATCGGCTCATAAAACCATCATACCCAAACAAAACAGTAAATATGTACCTATTTGTCAGGCATGCAATTTTATTCCACATCTCTATCCTTCTTGTCATGACCTGTTCAATATATCGTATATGTATATTTTCATACAACGCCTATATATACATTTTCATATGATGCTTTTATATATTCATTCATCGCATATATAATTTCACACAACCCATATATAAGCCAAAAATAATATTATTAGCGAACTAATAATATTTCCATCGTATGATAATTTTATATATTCCATATATACGCTAAAAATGATAATTTTAGCGAACTAATATTTATTTCAAGGTGTGACTATTTTATATACTCATATATATGTTAAAAATATTATTTTTAACAAACTAAAATTCATTTCAACGTATGACTATTTTTATTACTTCACATACATGATAAAAATGTTATTTTTACCATTCAAAGAATTTTTTTCAACACATGAATATTTTATATACTTCATACGTACAATAAAAATGTTATTTTTATTGTTCAAACAATTTATTCAACATATGAATGTTTTATTATACTTCATATATACGGTAAAATGTGAATTTTATCGTTCAAACAATTTATTCAACATATGAATATTTTAAATATACGATAAAATGTGAATTTTATCATTCAAACAATTTATTCAACATATAAATATTTTATTATAATTCATTTCACATCACAAACCAAACTCACACAAACGAGTCTATCCAAACACACAACTAAACAAAAAATTCGTCCATGGTCTGTGGGCGACGGGGAGCTGTTTATATATGCAGGTATAAAATAAATAACTGAATAGAAAAATTTAGTGAGGAGTTCTCACATTTGGGATCCACTCCGCCATTTTTTATTTCTAAATGGTTCAGATTTGTCCGAAATTCCAATGCGACCTTTTCCCGCTGTTCACATTAAAAATCACATTTTTAATATGTTGTTTATTTTAAAAATCACATTTTTATAATGGCACTTCATATATAAAAATCATATATTTTTACAACGCTTCTTTCTATATATAAAAATTATATTTTTATATTTCTACCTCTTATATAAAGATCGAATTTTTATTTTGATGTAGACAATATAAAGACCATATTTTTAAACAACCAAAGATCGTATTTTTAAACAGCTACTTCATTATAAAAATCCAATCTTCATGTCCTTAAAAATCATTACTTTATATAAACAACATAACTTTACCGTGTTAAAACCATATTTTTGTAATGCTAATTTATTGAAATAAAAACCTACATTTTACTTCGCTATACGTATAAAATAAAATCCTATTTTTATCCCATATTCATGTAAACAAAAATATAAACTTTATGTTTAAAAATTACTTCTTTATAGTAATGTTTACATTGTAAAAATCAAATCTTTATTTTGTTATTCACATAATAAAAATAATCTTTTTATGTAAAAATCACATATATATTCCTCAATCCTTTTACATATTAAAAATCAGATTTTTATTCATTTACAAAGTTAATTAAAATAATTACATAATATTAAATAAATAAAAGAAGTAAAAACTCACTTTTCTTTGGGTTTATGGAGGAGGGAGGTCTTCATCGCGTGGGGGAAGGGGGTTCAAAGGGGCGGCGACGGGTCTGAGGTAGTGGGGGTGGAGCGATTTTGGATGGAAAAGAGGTTTCGGGCTTGGGTTGATCGGAGAAGGGGCTGGAGCTTCTAATCGGAGGGGAGGAGGGAAGGGGGAGGCACGACAGGAGGAGGGGGAGAGGCTGAGGCCGATCACCGGAGGGGGGGGAGGCCACAGCGGTTGCGCAGGTGGAAGGAGGCAGTGCGGTTTTCCGCGTTTGAGGGTTTTTTTATTCTGAACGGTAGAAAGAAAGTGAGGAGAGAGAGTAAAGGGGCTATATATATATTATTTTTATTTTCAAAAAGCAAATTTTTATTTCGACCTCTAAACAAGACCCACTGACTGCCGTCCATAACTAATTACCCCCATTCCGAACACAATGTGATACGTATCGTAAGCTGATTCGATCGTTTCGATTAGTTTCCGTCAAAATCAAAATATAAATCTATATATTGAATTTGAACGTGCATTCCAATTTACCAGAGCCACATACGGACTCTTAAAATTCCCTAAAAATATTTTCTAGCTTCGTATTGACGACATGGTTCTAACAAAACTAATTTCGTCAAATTTGGAGACCGTTTGAAAATGGCCATTTTCTGGTCGATCCAAAATGACTAAAACTATCAAAACACGTTTTCCCGCGTCACGCTCACATATTGATTCAAAAAATTACGAATTTTGGAATATAGCAATTACTTGACATCCTGGATACAACAAAAGTGGTTTCGTCGAAAACGGAGGTCGTTTGCAAAATTTCCATTTTTAAGGGCCAAAATTCCATAGCGACTATTCTGAATTTTCAACTGGACATAACTTTTTATCCCCACTATGAAATTTCAATTTTTCGGATTTGTTGGAAAGATATCTTCAAATAGATTCTAATATTTTTGGTTTTGCTAAAATCCAGTTTATTTTGAATCATGTACATTCATTTGAAATTTGAAATTGAATTTTCAAACTACCGCGCCATTTCCAATTCCTTTTATAATTAAAAATAAATAATTATATTCTAATGACGATTCAAATAAATATATACGTTCCAATTCTATTCAGAATAAATTTTTTCATCGTTATTATTTAAAATAATTCATTTTAAATATTCAAAATTCATCAAAATAGCCAAAATAAAAATTTTATATTGGTTCGGATTTCCGGCTTATTACATATCACATATCTAGAGAAATTCATTTCATTCTTTATTATATTCGATGTTGTCCCATTCAGGAAAACGGTTGTTGATCCCAACCATTGGTGATATACATTCGATACACTCAAGCGAATGAGTGGTCGGTCATGTATGGCCAGGTTACATGATGTTCTTGTTGAACCCAGTTTATTCTTCTCTAGAGATACACTATCGGAAGGTGGTTCTATACCTTGTCATAGTTGGAAATTCATTACCCATAAGTGCTCGCAGTTTTGATTGTATATTATATATATGTGGAGTGTGAGATGCAAACGTTCCACTAGATTGTTATTTATTTGATTTTAACACTATTATAATATCAAAAAGAGTTTGATATAAAGATTATCGTTTCTTTCAAAAGGATTTTTGAAAGTTAAAACAAGTGTTTTGGATTCTCATAAGGGAAAACCCTATCCATGTTATATAGCGTGGTCTTATGAGATATCGTTTAGTTTCTCAAAAAAATTTAAATCATTTACTCATTCGAGTCCCATGACTAACCCAGTGTTTATTTTGTTTTGTTTTACCTTAAGTCTTTGGTGCCCAAATTTGTACGGGCAGTTCAAGTAGTTCAAGATTTTACAGATTTATCTGAAGGAGCTTGGAGGAGGAGGCTTCAGTGTTAGATATGTTTACTATTTTTTTATTTCCGCTATGTTGTAAGTGTTGCTCTTTGATAGCTGCATGTTATACAGCAAAAATTTTGTATTTCAAAAGTTATGATATATTATATTTTGTTCCGCTTCGATGTGAGATTTGGTGTTGTTATTTCTGTTCTTCTTCTACCTTTTCTTATAAAAAAATATTCTTATTTATGTGACATTTGGGTTGGACGTGTGATGTATGTAGTCAACTCAGATAGTATGGATTTCCGGGCCATTACAAGTTAGTATCAGAGCTTAGATTGAGCGAATAACTAGGCTTTGGAGTGGTTGTGCTCATTAGAGGTAGGGTCAGTAATACCCTAGAATGAGTTTGAGCGTATATATACGAGAGAGAGTATTTGTAAATTGATAGGAAAAAAACTTTATGTTGTGTTGGTTAGTCTGCTTAGTGGTTTATTAATTTTGATCGGATCGTAGGACGCCACGAAGTCGATAGGAATTTATGAACACTTAAACAGAGAAATTTGACACAATATTGTTTTAAGTGGGTAAATGAAATAAATTTACTCAAAATATTCTATTTTGATAGAATAGGAATAATTTTCTAAAATTATTATGTTATATGGATGTGTTGGATGTTAAGATTATAATCCGATGAGATTATAAAATTTTGAATGATTATATATAACAAAATAAAATTTGTATATGAATAAAATATACAAATGAAATAAATAAAAATTGAATTCAAACCAGAATTTAGAATGTAATAATGGGAAGTTGGAAAATATTTTCTGAAGAATTCGAATAATATAGCTTTATTTTTAAAGGGTTTTGAATAAAATTCATTTTTGAATGGATTTTTAAAGAAATAAAGCGCTGAACTCACTTCAGTGGCTAAAAAATAATTCTGATGATGACGGCAGTATCTTGAGTATTCGTTTTCGAGTCTCTAAGTGATGGATTGCTACCATAGAAAGTTTTTGTTGGAAATTTGTTTGAAAGAAAACAAGTCGGATTGAATATTCAAATGTTTTGAATTTTAGATAGAAATAAATATATGTATATATTTATGTGATTTAAAAAGGGTTTGAAATGAAAACTTGGGGATTTGAATTCTAGAATTTAAAATTTAACTTAAGTAAGTTAAATGGATCGAAATGAATAAATTGATTAGAATCAGTGTGAATGAATTTGAACATATATGAATCGGATGTGAATGTGTTGATTTAAAATCATTCGAATTAAATGAATTTAAGCATATATGGCATGGAATAAGAATGGAAATCAAAAGGTTTTGGTAGAACTAAATTTGTAGAAATGTGAAGTGTTGAGTTTCAAAATAAGTGAGATTTTTAAAAGTAACGAGTTTATACCATTTTTCCTACCTTAGTAAATTTCGAGGACGAAATTCTTTTAAGGGAGAAGAAATGTAAGAACCTGGATTTTTTTTTATTTTTTTTAATATTTAATATCATTTTAAATATTGAATTGAAAATATAAATGAATTTTTATATTGAGTTATCAATTTAATAATTGAAATACGATTTATTTCGAATATATATAATCATCGTAATACGAAAATGAATTTAATTGAATTCAAAATTTAAAACTGAATTGAAAATAGTTCAGATGATCAATACAAACTTATGATTGAATTAGAATAATAATATTAATTTATTATCGAAGAATTAATTGTTTTGAATTTAATTTATATCGATTTAAATTAATATTTTCTCTATATGATCGAATTGGACTTTGAAACATGTCCCAGTGAGTTCAGAATAGTGGTATAATGCTTGAAATGCCGGTTGTTGCATTTATATAGGAATTTAGAACCACCGATTATATTATTTTAAAATTCAACGGATAAGCTTGATATCAAATCGTATTAAATGAAAAAACTAATCGAATTTAATACATTGTACTTATATTGGTACCTTGCGCAGGCATAGTTCCTTAATGCTTAAGTATTCCCCTTTATAAATATCGCGACTCCTACCCTTTAATTCTTCTTCTGAAAATCGTTGGGCACTAAAAAAAATGGTCGATCCTTAATCTAATAAGAACAGAGCCTCCTAATCTCCTCGTTCCATTTTTCATTCCCAGTTACTAAAGGAATTAAAGCCGCACTTGGCTAAATTATCATAGCCTCCCCGTTTAATCGAAACCTTCAAATAATTGCTTAAAATCAAACTCTTCGTGAAAACCCAAATTGTTTGATTAGTTAAGCTTGCGTAAACCCTCTCTTCGGAAATGTATACCTTATTCTGAGTTTGGTCCTCCTTGACGACGCTCAAATCACCTACATTGAAGATGGGTTCATCGCGGTTCTTGATTTGGGAGAGGGGGAGCGATGGCGTTGAACTATTAGGAGGAGGCAAGCAATTGGACGAAGTTCGATGGTCTTTGGCTAGGGCTGATGCCGTAACTCACTAGCAGCAAGTGGAGGATTCCAGATCGTGAAATGTTTGGGGGTGCGAGTGGTTCAACGAGGATGCGATGTTGATTTGAGGGTGCTCGAATTTAAGAACAGGAAGTTAGGGCAAACCAAGTGATGATCTGTGAGTACGGTATGTATTATTGAAAGTTCATATTTTAGTTTTGGGATAACTGGAGTTTGGATATGTTTCTGGGAGGGGATGCAGTCATACACTATTGGATGGAGGAGGTAGGTTATAAGGTAGGAAGTTGACTAAGGTTATCGCAAGGTGGTTTGTGGGGTGCTGTTGTAAGTTCGACAGTGTGGATTTCAGTGAAGAGGCATGCAATGAGGAGTGGATGCAAGTTACACTATGGCATTTTGTTGAATTAGCAGGTCAGGTTTATTCTGGGTTGAAATTGCGTGATGCTCAGAATGACGTCAAGCTACTGAACAATGCAAACTATGAATGGAGAATTGAAGAAATAGATTGAGGGAGTTCAAGTCTTGAAGGATAACATTATATGTCAAGCTTATGGAGGAATTTAGGTACTGGATTTATTTTTTTATTAGATAAAAATATGAATTTTTGTTAATAAAAATATATATAAATATAACTTATACAATCTGTGAATAAATTCATGCGAGGTCCATAAATCACTGAATTGGACAAAATGAGATCTGTAGATGATGGAAAGAGTACGGGTTCAAGTTGATTCAATATATTTCCGAAGTTGGGTTAAATAAAGAAATAGAAAATGGATTACAAAATAATTCCGATGAGTAAATCTCACTCAGTTTATTATTTAGAATTATTTTTAGTCATTAAAAATAATTGATGGTTGTTTGCTTGCATTAAAATATTACTGTGGCTATTATATATATATACATACATATATATATATATATATATATTAGTTATTTAGGCTTGGTGGTTGTGGTTATTATATATGTATAGGTGATTGGATAGTTCCCGCAGTACCATTAGCGGACGCCTGCAGTATCATTAGCGGATGACCCTATACGCCCCACAATATGATAGTGGATGACCTTCTATATCGCGATATCCTACCTCGAAGTAGGATGAGTATTATTTATGTTGGCTAACGTCTATGGATGCAAGGAAAACAGGTTGGAGGGATCCCATTGGATTCCTAAAAATTTATTATTGTTTGTTTTCACATATATATTATCATATATGATGAGTTGATTGATAATTGGGTGGTTTGATTGTTTATATTTCACTAGGCCCAAAATGTTGATTTATGAAAATACCGTGAAAAGGATATTTCAAAATTTGAAATGGAAAATATATTTTTCGAAAATAGAATTCGAATTTCAAGTGGGCTATAAAGATATTAACTTGTTTTGAATAAATAAAACAAGTATTGAATTTATAAATGATGTTCATAAATTAAATAATATAGGAAATTGAAGTAAAATTATAAACGGTGTTTATAAATAAATGGAATGATTTTCATCGAATAATCAGGAAATTGAAATGAATTTATAACGGTGTGTATAAATGAAGTGGACAAATTATCATTTGATAATTTGAATATTTAAATTCAAATGTGAATTTAAAAGTTGAAATGGGGAATTGTTTTAAAGGAGTAAACGGTGAAATTTATTATGATGTTCAGAATATAAATTGAACTGAAATAAATCCGCAAGGATTTATGATTGTAATTTGATTAGTTCGAATTTATTTAAATAAAATATGTCTAGAAAAAATATTAGGAATTTATTTAATAGAAGTTAAATTTAAATATGACAATAGATTCTATGTTTTATATGGATAAGTTAAAATAAATAGAATATTCCAAAATAAGATTTTAGTTTTCAATAGATTTTGAAGTGGAACTTGTTTTAATATATAAAACAAGTAAATTTATAAAAGAAGTTATAATTGTGGCAAATTAATTATCAGAAGATAATTTGAAATTTGAAATTTGAAATTC
Source organism: Allium sativum (assembly GCA_030737875.1). Lineage (NCBI taxonomy): Eukaryota > Viridiplantae > Streptophyta > Magnoliopsida > Asparagales > Amaryllidaceae > Allium > Allium sativum. The sequence continues at coordinate 747,364,334 of CM060909.1, read as the reverse complement.
AAGTTTGGATTTAAAAATAGAAAGTTGAAATCATTTCGGAAAGGGAATGACAGTTTTTATTACGGATTTCGGAATATAAAAGGAATGGAGTTTTAAATAGAATTTTTGAAATGAAACTTGCTTTATTATATATAAAAAGGAAGTTGGATTTATAAACGATATTAATAAATCTAGTGAAATAAATTGTCATTGGATAATTTATGGTTTTAAATTCAGATAGAATTTGAAAATAGGTTTTGAAATCATTCCGAAATGGGAACAACGAAATATATTTCAGAATGCAGATTATAATCAGAATTGAAATAAATCCAAAGGATTTATAATTTATCTCCAAAAGAATTGGAATATTATACAAGATAGAGTTGTAAATAAAATTTACAACTGAGTTATGAAAATTGACGATTTAGAAAAATCAAAATGTTTAACTTAGATTTAGAAAGCCGCTCTTATATATATCAAAATATATTAGAATGGAAGTGAAATTTATTTATAAACGAAGTTTAGAATGTTTTGTTTAAATATAATTAAAACGAACTCGCCGCGATGCGGTAGTTCGTAAATTGGCGTTTCGAACAACAATTGAGTATATATAACTCAATTTAAGTTGGAATTCCTTGAAACAAAAATCTCCAAGACCGATTGAATAATAGTTTTCTAATGAAAGGGAAAAATCTGGATTTCGTCTTACAGATATTGAGTTATTTCAAAATCAATTTTTTTGAAAAACAGCGCCATAACCATTATAAAACCATAACAGTTTATTTAAATAAATAAAAGGATTTTAAATAAATAAGATCCGAATTTCCATTACAAAAATTCAGATTTGAGTTATAAAATATATCTGAACTCAAGTGGAGTACTGAATTGATTTTTGAAACAAAAATCATATTTTTAATTGTTGAATAAAATTAACTAATTTGAAGAAAAATTAGTTAAAGGAAATTTAAATCGAAATTGCACTTTGGATAAGAAAAAGGGTTTGTAAATTCATATTCGAAATCGAATATGAAACTTGAATTAGAAATGGCATTCGATTGTTTTATAAACAAGTTAATATATATTTGAATGTGATGTGTTCAAATAAAAGGTGAAACAGGCAAAAGAGCTAATTAAAGAATAAATTAGCGAATTGAGTTAAAATGACTAGATTGAGTTGGAATAAATTAGGAATGGACGTATATGGGTTAGACAGATATGGAATGAAGTGTATGAAGATTATAATTTGTGTACCCGACAAAAAAGTACACGTTTAAATTCCATATGAGATTTTATGCACCAAATCGGCAAGCCGCTTAGCTTTTTGAATTTCTTTTTGAATGGAAAGGGCCCAGAGAGGCAATTTGTAGTTGTACAGAGTGACCTGTACAAAGGAGTTTATGGCGAAATTTTTTGGAAATTTAAGGAGTTAGATTATTTTTAAGAAAATTTGATACTTAGAAATCAATGTATCGATATATATAAAATTCGATAAGGAAACAAACTTAAAAATAGAATATCATAAATATAAAGGAGATCTATAATTAAATCTAATAAAATTAGAAAGAGAAATGTATACGGGTTTTAAAATGAATAATTTGTTTTTATTGTGTTTGAGTATTCGAGGCAATTGGTCATGTCTGTTTTGAAGTTAATAACGATTTCAGTCAAGGTCTGAGAGGTAATTATACGCCAACTTGATTGATTTAATTAGTAACTGATAATTTGGAGGATTCAGTATCAGAGATAAATGTTTAAGGAAATTTAGTTGAATGAAATATTTTGGCTTGTTGTACCGGTGTTTTATACAACATTCGTTTCAATCCAAGGAAGTGGAATTTTGGAAATATAATAAATCAATATTTCCTGAGTATAAAAATGAATGGGCGTGAAAGAGATAAGTAATTGGAATGTTTTCCAATTATAAATAGAAGATATTTTCTACGTATAGAAAATAAAAGGAGGCGATATATGGAAATGTTTTCCAAATAGAGGAAAAGGCCAAGATGATTGTTGAAAATATTTGGTTAACAAATATTGATAAGGAAATGGAGTAGTGATTTAATTAATGAAATATTAATTAAGGGCCCAGTGATTGTTTGATGCTATGGATCGATGTTTATTTTCTTTGATAGTTAAATAACCGACTATCTAAGTGTTTGCCAATATCATTGTCAATATGGAGAGACCGATTGGATTATTATCCGAGAACCACTCCGTATTGGCAGTAGCATTGCGAATCAGATTATATGAAGATAATCAAAGATGGAGTAAAGTGTACGGGCTTTTTCTATTAATCCTAGGTAGAAATTGCCTAAGATGTATTAATGGAAATTATGCCTTCGGTTTCGTTTAATCCCAAAACGAACGTATATGGACGAATGTCTGAGAGAGTATTTTCAATGATAGCATATATTAGTCGATTTAAATATATATGGTGGCGAAGAATTTATTCTCTTAGCATAATATCCAGAATATATTTGTGCAAATCAAATAATGATTAACGGATCTGACAATGTAGCATTCAAAGTGATGGTGATCAATGAATGGTAAGAAATCATAGCCTCAGGCCTCGACAACCGGGAAATGACAAAAATCGGGCAGGCAGCATGGCTAAGTGGGTAGCTCCCAATTAGGGTGTATTATCACATATCTAGAGAAATTCATTTCATTCTTTATTCCATTCGATGTTGCCCCATTCGGGAAAACGACTGTTGATCCCAACCATTGGTGATATACATTCGATACACTTTAGCAAAATGAGTAGTTGGTCATGTGTGGTTGGCTTACAAGATGTTCTTGTTGAACCCGATGTATTCTTCTCTAGAGATACACTATCGGAAGGTGGTTCTATACCTTATCATGGTGGGAAATTCATTACCCAATAAGTGCTTGCGGTTTTGATTGTTTATAATATATGTGTGGAACATGAGATGCAAACGTTCCATTAGATTGTTATTTATTTGATTTAGACACTATTATAATATCAAAAGAGTTTTGATATAAATATTATCGTTTCTTTCAAAAGGATTTTTGAAAGTTAAAACAAGTGTTTGGATTCTCATAAGGGAAAAACCCGTTCCGTACGGCATGGTCCTATGAGATATCGTTTAGTTTCTCAGATTGTTTTAAATCGTTTACTTATTCCATCCCATGACTGACCCAGAGTTTATTTTGTTTTGTTTTGCCTAAACTCTTGGGTGCCTAAATTTGTATGGGCAGTTCATGTAGTTCAGGATTTTACAGATTTATCTGAAGGAGCTTGGAGCAGGGGGCTTCAATGTTAGATATGTTTCCTGTTTTTTTTATTTCCGCTGTGTTGTACTCTGATAACTATATGTTATACAGCAAAAATTTTGTACTTCAAAAGTTACGATATTTATATTTTGTTCCACTGCGATGTGAGATTTTGTGTTGTTATTTCTGTTCTTCTTCTACCTTTTCTTCTAAAAAAATGATTCGTATTTCTGTGATATTTGGGTTGGACATGTGATGTATGTAGTCAACTTAGATAGTACAGATTTGCGGGCCATGACAAATAATCTCCTGTAATATTCTGATTTTTTATTATTAGTTATAATAAAAGGTGTTTGCGATCACTTTAAAATCCGGTCGGCTTTGCCAAAAAAAATGAACATGCCATTTTATATCGAATCTCTTTCAAATTTATTTCAACATTTACAAAAGTTTTTCATAATCACTTTAATTTCATTTCTATCCAGTTTCAGATATAGAATTCCAATTTTCAGTTTTATGCCTTTAACTGAATGTAATATCCATTTATATTCTTTATTCTGGAAAGAGACTTCACAAATTCGAATATTAATCCATCAAAATGGGAATAACAAAATTTTGGGATTATTTTAACATAGTTATCATATGAGTTTACATACATGACAATAATCATATCATTTCATATTTATTTGTAACACTATTATAAGTGTTATAATAATTTCCATTATCAATTTATTTGCAACCAATTCTATACTAACAACCATTCAAACATGACAATTATTGCAAATAAAATTCAAAGAAAGGCTATAGTCGTCCTCACCTTTGGTTTCCACTCCATTTAATATTAGTTTCGTTGTGTTGCGAACTCCAAAAATAAGCCATCTTTCTTCGGGTTTTTGGATCAACTATTCTCTGAATTTGGAAAAGTAAACTACAAAGTGGAAATAATTTCTTTTCTCTTCTAGTTTAAAAAAATCGCCCAATTTGATTTAGTTTTGAGTGAGATATTGTCGATGCAGTAGAGGTATTCTCGGATTCAATAAAATGAAGCCCGAAAAAATGGTCTTCAAAGATCTGGAATTTTAGTCTAGCTAGGCTCAAAACTATCAGAAATGCTCAATGTGAAAGTTGTAGCCATTGGAATTCTATATTGTTTGGAAAAAAGAAACACTTGAATTAGATCTGTTTTGAAGAAGTTATAGCCTGTGGAAGTTGGTGATTGCGATTGTTTAGTGATGGTGATGGAGGAGCTTGGTTTTTATGGTGTAGAAAGCTATTTTCTTAAGGAGTTTGGAATGAATGAATAAGAAAGGTGTAGTGACCTATTTATACTTGAAGTAGCTTAGGAAATTTGCTAAAAGAACCTTGTGTGTTGTCATGCAAAGAGGCATTGCTTTTATGTTAAGAAACTTAACACTCAAGGTTTAATTTGAATTTAAATCAAATTAAAGACACGTTTCATGATCCTAACATGTTTAGTACGCATGTAAGGTGACAAGGCAATTAGGCGCTTAATTGTTTTTAACTTTAGTGGTGATTATGTTCCTTAGGAATATTTTAACATATCTTGTTTTTTTTTAAACTTATCTCTATTTGGAACACACACACACACACATATATAAATATATATATATATATATATATATATATATATATGTTATCATAAGTCTTTATAATGTTATCATAAGTCTTGTAATGCTACCTTATAGTTTGACAGTGCATATTAAAATGCTTATCATGTATTTTAGACAATGGTTTGTTAATACAATGTTTAAACAACTTGTTTAACAAAAGCTGATATTTCTATCAGTATATTTTCTAGTCATATTTTACAATTTCTCATAATCTACATTATTATGTATCCAAATTTGAAAAAGATTTTGATATTATTTTCAAATAATTTAAACAAGTTTAATTTGATTATAAATTCTTATAAATAAGTTATAAAATCTTATTTGGGATTATCAGGCAATTTGACAAATTAGTATATATTAATCAAACTTCCAAAATTAATATAAATATTAAATTCAACTCATTATATATTTGAAATCATATTTCAAAATTATACGAAATCATTTAAAATTGTGAATTTTAAATTGGTCCAAAATATGGTTCCACTGTTGTTGTGTTTCCATAGTCCAAGAATGCGGTCCCTTTTTAAAAAAATCCTATATAACAAAAGAGGAGAAGAAAAAAAATTTCCAATGGTGTACAAAAATAGATAAGTAATTAATAAACGACTACCAAACCTGTTAAATAATAAAGCAGAAAAAAATACAACAAAGAAGAATCGTCAAGCGTCTAAACAAAATCTACCGAAAGAGCAAGTCCATAAGGGCCACAAACAAACCCTAGACCTCCAAGCACAGCAAGGTCAGATCAACTAATGAAACCAATTGCGCCAGCCTAAGTGAACCCAAACCAAAAAACATAAAGAAGTTTCCTGAAAAGGAAGCATGTCCCAGAAACTAAGCAAAAGCAAGAGCACCGGCAGCGAGAACCCATCCGTAGCTGTAAAGAAACCTGTAATCTGGGACCTGCATGACTAGTACACAACATAAAACCTAAAAAGGAGGAAGGGGGAAGGTGAGAGTAGAAGAATCATACAACACAAAGAATCAACTAATCCCCGCACGTGGAGGACAAGAAGTGATATCAAAGGTATGTGCCAAATAAGGGGAGTGGAAACCAATAGCTCCTTGGAAAGGCCTACAACAGAAGGTAAGAAAAACATCATTCCTAACCCTCCATATGATGGTGGGAGGGTCCATATGTAACACCCCACGTCCGTTAGTGTCACTCACAAAAGGAATGCACTAAGTTCTATGGAGCATTTAGGGTAAAAGATGCAGATAAATTACAAGACAGACAGAAATTAAACAGCGGAAAATAAAACTTTGCTTTATTGATAAAATAGTTTGTACAAAGATTACTTTACAATATCAGAGTGTCATCTGTCTTACAAAATAAAGAAGCATAAAAAATACATTTATATTCCCCAATGTAGCAAGAACCAGCCATAGCATCTGAAAAAGAGAATCCAAGCAAAACTTCGACAAATCTTCAAGATGGGAAAGAGTGACGGTCCAAATTAACCTGAGCTATACTACTCCCTCCTCTACTACCTGGGGGGGAACGGAAGAAAAGAAGACAAAAGAAAAACAGAGTCAGACATAAAGCCTGAGTAAGTTCAGTAACTTCTAGCATGTGAACATGAAAAAACAAAACGACATGAATTAACTGAATACAAGATTACACCATGACGATAGGGTCAATAAGATTAGACCAGGTAGTCACAAGATATGCTAAGATAAACTGGATACGCTCTAATACTTTCGCCGCTTCGCTATTTCCTTGTTATACTGGTTTTTATACCTCTGCACCACCTAACTAGTGTCCCAACTAGTAACGATAACGTGATCCCAACCCCTGTATTTTCCATTGCCTTCCGGCATACATTCATTATTTATTACATAGATCAAATCTAGGGTTTCCTATCAAGTACTTCCTAGATTTAACTAGAGTTACGCTATCTGCTGAACGCTTCTCGGATTCAGGATTTATGCCACCTAGTCCAACTAGGGATTATGCTACCTTTCGAACGATGCCCCTAAGTCTAGGACACACTACCTAGAGTGGTATATGTTCCTGTACTTCCCCACACATGTATCACGAATCGTTATCGCTTGTCTAGATGCACATGTCCTGTAATGTGCGGTCCGAGTCCTGTGACAGGGCAAATCAAGGAATACAGAACTCGGTCGGGAGCTTTCAGATGTCTGCCGATGCAGATGCTAAGGTCTGTTTTTATTCCAGTGGCTATGGTCCCACTTGACCCCTCCCTCAACTAATGAAAGGCACACCTTCTAAAATGAGAACTATACGCCGACCCACGGTGCCTCACTATCCTATGGCCATCCGCAACCATAACTAGATAGCTAGTATATGGTCTTTTGGAGTTCTCCGCCTTTCCGCTTCACGCATCTCGATTGACTCAAGATGGATGGTAGACGACGAGTTGCAATCACATGGCTACCGTTTTCTCGCCGAATCACGCCGGTCCATCCTGCTCTTTAGGTTGCCATGTATTGCAACCAAGGCATACCCCTGGTTCTTCTACGCAGACCTTAACCTCTGTGAGCCCAGGAGGATCATCTGCAGCCTCACAGAGGGATGCCAAGAGTACCCTCACGTCCCCTCGAAGCCTCGGGCTTCGTAACCCAATTCGTTGGAGCCTTCTTTCTACTCAGATGGACATTCGCTCCTTCCCGTGTTGTACTAAGAATTACTACTTAGTTTTACTAACTAAGATTTACCACTTAGTTTCCAGAATCGTTGTTTTCTTAACTAAGGTTTACTACTCAGTTCCCTTTCCCGCCAATTTGGATTGGTTAAGTGTCATTAGTCAATTCAAGCTATCTTAACCCTCTTCATTTATCCTATCAAACTGGTTAAGTGTTATCAGTGATTCATGTTGACTTAACCCGACCACAAACCCAGTTTTATTGGTTAAGTATTTCTTATTACTTAACCCTACCCATTCGTCCTGTATTGGTTAAGTGTTCCTTTTTAACTTAACCTTCCCCGTCTGTTTTAACTAACATGTTATTAATGGTTAAGTATTATCCCTTCATGTTTTAGACTTAACCTTATTCCTTTATCACAATCTGATGGTTAAGTGTTCAAGTTTACTTAACCCTACAGTCTAGCCCAGCTAACATATCAAATTGGCTAAGTGTATTTACTTAACCCCAACCTCTAGTCTAGTTAACATGTTAATTTGGCTAAGTGTATTAACTTTACTTAACCCTACCTTCTAGTCTAGTTAACATGTTAATTTTGGCTAAGTGTTTTCTAAGTTACTTAACCCCTACAAATCTTGTCTTGTTACCATGTTAAGTTTGGTTAAGTGTCCCTATGGACTTAGCCCTCCCATTCCATCTTAACTGTATTAAGTTGGCTAAGTGTTCCTATGGACTTAACCCTCCCATTCTAGCTTAACTGCGTTGACTGTCTGTATGGACCTAGCCCCACCCATTGGTTTGGTTATCATGTTGAATTGGTTAAGTTTCTTAGTTAACATAACCCTACCATTCTTGCTTTAACTAAATTAAAGCCACGACCACTCACATTAGACAAATATTGTTGCGAATACTGGATGTGTCGGTCGGTTCCGGGCAGGTTTACATCACAACTCAGTCTAACCTCGGGTTAGGCATATTCGTGTTTTCTAAGTTCAAAGGGTTTTGCTTAATTTTCAAATCAGGTTTTGGAAACAACCATCCCGTCCGTCGTATCAGTTAGGGGTAGCCAGGGAGAGCAGGAAACTTGTATTTTCCAAACTCAAGCCTAGACACTATCCTCTCTGTCACCCAAGAACTTTCTAGTGTGTTATTAAAAGAGATGTCGTTAATAAACCTTTAATTTGTCTAAATTTACATTTCCTTATTTAGGACAAATTCTATTTACTTATTTCCTAATTACTCGTTTAATGTAAATATTCAACATTTATTCTTACGGCCCATTTTCCCCTCTATATCATGTTTATGCTTTTTGGTATGTAAACCATACCAAATGAAGTGTCACTAACCATGATTTTGCTAATCCTGACAATTACCCCCAATTATGGCCAATTTCAAGTTTATGCCAATATACCTATCGAGCCAAATTAGCTAATCCAATTCTGATTTAACATTCTAATTCATGTCAAACTAGACTTATTACTCTAGTTCACAATTCATGTAAATGCTAGATTTACATGTCAATACTAGATTCAAATTACACATCCTATAATTCTTGTCAAATTTATCCCATTTGCATTTCTATGAACATGCCATAGTACATGTCCCCAATTTATGCCGAGTTTATAACTATGTTTTAGTAAATTTTATATTTTGCCCCAAATCGCATTCCCACCGTTCATATAATCGTGTTTCAATCTAGATTATAGATAAATCAAGATTCGTAGCAAATAGGGAATGAACCAAAGATTGCTATGAAAAGGATAGATATAACAACTGGCATAAAATGGTTTTGAATAACGACGTAGGTTCAAGAACATGGGTAGACCTAACTTAATAGGTAAATTCCCAAGGTCTAAAACCAAGAATAGATAGAGTAGGTTCAAGAACATGGGTATACCTAACTTAATAGGTAAATTCCCACGGTCTATAACCAAAGAAAACCAAGGACAGGTAGAATAAATAATCGGGTTTAGACCCAATCTCATAATCACAAAACTTAAGCAACACTTTCCTAGTCATGAATCATAAGTGTTTAATCACAAACGTCCTTGTTATGTCATAGGTAATAGTTTATGTTATCTAATCAAAGGCATAGGTTTAGTCAAGGAAATAATCCTCATAATCACAGTCACAGTCATAGGCAATGTTCGTAGTCATAGGCAATGTACATAGTCATAGGCAATGTTCATAGTCATAGGAAATGTTCATAGTCATAGGCAAATGTTCATAGTCATAGGCAAATGGTTTTAAGGTTCATAGTTTCATAGTCACGGTCTTATTTGTCCTTGAATCAAAACAGTTCTTAATTAGGTTCAAGAGTATAGGCACTGATTCGAATAGAGAGAGAGAGATTTGGCATATTCTTTTATTCCTTTAATTTCATGTCATGAACAGAGAAAAATGTTCAAATCTAGAAATAACTGACTTACAGAGATTAGATTAGAACAGAAAGATGGCGTTGCTAAGATTCGTAGAAAAACAGTCGTTGAAGTCGTTTGATCCTCCTCTTGAATCCTAGCTTGACTTGAACCTCTTCTTGAAAATCTTTTAGCAGCATTTCGTCGTCTTGGTTTATTTTATATATATATATATATATTATTATTTTATTTATATATTTTAGAGGAGGAGGAGAAGCCATGTCTAACAAGAATCTTTGCAGCATAATGGTAGAAAAGAATTGTGAATAGAGAAGAAGACCAGTGCTGTTTATATAGTGTTAGGCGGACGAACCTGGTCAGAAAACGTGACCAAATACAGCAGAACGAACCAGGTGCAGATAGCTGGAAAAAGCGGGCAGGTCGACACCCATGTCGACTGGATAGTCAACATGGGGGGGGGGGGGGGGTGGTGTCGATTGCGCAGTCGACACCCCTGTCGACTTGACCTAGGCGGGAATTTTCCCGCCCTGCGCCCTGTGTGTTTGAATTCGAATTTGGCCCTAGTTTAAACTGTTTTGAACTTGGAATTTTCTGAAAACTTTGACGGGCCATATCTTGGTCATACGGACTCCGATTCTCGAAAATTCGGACTCTATTTCACGTATTTTTCCGAGACGAATGTAATGGCGCAGCCCGTTTCCCTTGATTTTGATTTTAACTTTTAATTCTGCCTTGATTTTCGAATCTTAGTGTTACAGAATTACGGGGTGTTACATTCTCCCCCACTTAAAAGGATTTCGTCCCCGAAATCTCCAAGATAGGAAGAATGTGTCCTACCATCCAATCACCCATCTACTCAACCATTCAATCACAGACATCCATTGTCCTTAAAAGATTTCTAATGCCTTCATGTTCATATGCATAGTGTGTGTGTATGTCTTTATCTAATGCAAAATCAGGCGGTCTACTGATTTAGTTGACCTCCTTAATGCGAATCATGTCAGTGCCATGCGTCCAATCATGTATGCAAGCATCCCTAGTTATGTAAATACTACATGCGTGCACGGCCATTCATCCATATGCAACATCCATATGATAACATATCAGGCTCAACTTAAATACATATCTGTAAATGCAATATGAAAACGTCCGAACTGAGCTAGTGCCTAATACGTATGCATATGCATCCACGAGCAACCATTAGAAACCACCAACCATAACATGTTTCAAACACATGTTTACATCCATTGGCTTCTACCTAAGGATCGAGGATACGACCTAGGTGATATACTTCGGAAAGAGAGAAACAATTATGCATAAAGCTCCTACACAAAGAAATCAAGGATACACCCTTAAGAAAAAGGGTATGACGCTAGTATCTTGCCTTCTTGAGCTTTACTCCACTGTATCTTAACTAATTTAACTTCACGATTGTGAAGTTACTGACCTCCAATTCTAAAATAAACAGATGTCAATCACGGTACCAAGTATATGTACTAAGATGATTAGAGGTCTCCCTCTTATCCGCCATGCCATAACTATAGGGGTCGAAAGGTTACTACATGCTTTTTAGAGTACCTGCCACAACTATTCATCTCTCACGCAAACCACCCAAACCGAACTCGACATTCCTCAAGTACAAGCCCCAAAGGCCTAAACCAATATCAGACAAACACCCAAGGAATATCTCCTCCAAATTTAGACGATCCTCGTGAGATGATACAAGCAAACTTGATAGCTATCCTCAAATCCCTACTAACCAAAAACTAGTCGGACCACCAATTGGATTTGAGACTCTAGTGGGATCTTTCTACTATACACATACTATGGTGCAGAGACTCAACTATGGAAGTGGATATGAATAAATGCGAAGCGCTAAAACCAAAGGAAATAGAACGAACAGAAAACTAGACTCTTCCAACTGGACTACCTTTCTCCTAGGTGCGCTTGGTGGCGAATGCATGTACTTGTCCTTCTGAAAATCTCGTCCTCGTTCTTTCCCTTGTCCTTAAGTATATGTCCTATCATACCCTAGTAAAGATACTTCCTCTTGTCTTAAGTTTTATAATTTCTTCCTCCTTCGTGTGTTAAGTCTACATCCATGAATTCCTTATCCTAGGGTTATGCTCCTTAGCCAAACTCCTCATCCCCTTCCGTGTGTAGTCATGTTGACAAATCTCTCGAAAACTGCCTCCATCGTCCGGAAAACCCTATAAGCTTCGAAAGAAAACTGCCCGTAGATGAAACAACTACGGCTATGGATGGAAGCCGGGCACTACTTTGCCCTTCGATGAGGTTACCTCCCAGAAAGCCAGGAGCCCCAGAGACTCAAGAAAGAAGGAGACAGGAATTTAAACAGAGGAAGAGAAGATAGTGTGTATGGCTTTGGGGAATATGTCTTTAAAACAAAACTTTCCTTTTGAAAATGCTTCTTTTAAAACCGTTTTGAAAATAATTTTTCAAATCCTTTATCTGATCTGGTAACCTTCAGCTCTGATACCACGTGTAACACCCCACGTCCGTTAGTGTCACTCACAAATGGAATGCACTAAGTTATGTGGAGCATTTAGGGTAAAAGATGCAGATAAATTACAATACAGACAGAAATTAAACAGCGGAAAATAAAACTTTGCTTTATTGATAAAATAGTTTGTACAAAGATTTCTTTACAATTTCAGAGTGTCATCTGTCTTACAAAATAAAGAAGCATAAAAAATACATTTATATTCCCCAATGTAGCAAGAACCAGCCATAGCATCTCAAAAAGAGAATCTAAGCAAAACTTCGACAAATCTTCAAGCTGGGAAAGAGTGACGGTCCAACTTAACGTGAGCTATACTACTCCCTCCTCTACTACCTGGGGGGGAAAACGGAAGAAAAGAAGACGAAAGAAAAATAGAGTCAGACATAAAGCCTGAGTAAGTTCAGTAACTTCTAGCATGTGAACATGGAAAAACAAAACGACATGAATTAACTGAATACAAGATTACACCATGACGATAGGGTCAACAAGACTAGACAAGGTAGTCACAAGATATGCTAAGATAAACTGGATACGCTCTAATACTTTCGCCGCTTCGCTATTTCCTTGTTATACTGGTTTTTATACCTCTGCACCACCTAACTAGTGTCCCAACTAGTAACGATAACGTGATCCCAACCCCTGTATTTTCCATTGCCTTCCGGCATACATTCATTATTTATTACCTAGATCAAATCTAGGGTTTTTTATCAAGTACTTCCTAGATTTAACTAGAGTTTACGCTATCTGCCGAACGCTTCTCGGATTCAGGATTTATGCCACCTAGTCCAACTAGGGATTATGCTACCTGTCGAACGACGCCCCCAAGTCTAGGACACGCTACCTAGAGTGGTATATGTTCCTATACTTCCCCATGCATGTATCACAAATCGTTATCGCTTGTCTAGATGCACATGTCCTGTAATTTGCGGTCCGAGTCCTGTGACAGGGCAAATCAAGGAATACAGAACTCGGTCGGGAGCTTTCAGATGTCTGCCGATGCAGATGATAAGGTCTATTTTTATTCCAGTGGCTATGGTCCCACTTGACCCCTCCCTCAACTAATGAAAGGCACACCTTGTAAAATGAGAACTATACGCCGGCCCCCGGTGCCCCACTATCCTATGGCCATCCGCAACCATAACTAGATAGCAAGTATATGGTCTTTTGGAGTTCTCCGCCTTTCCGCTTCATGCATCTCGATTGACTCAAGATGGATGGTAGACGACGAGTTGCTATCACAGGGCTACCGTTTTCTCGCCGAATCACGCTGGTCCATCCTGGTCTTTAGGTTGCCATGTATTGCAACCAAGGCATACCCCTGGTTCTTCTACGCAGACCTTAACCTCTATGAGCCCAGGAGGATCATCTGCAGCCTCACAGAGGGATACCAAGAGTACCCTCACGTCCCCTCGAAGCCTCGGGCTTCGTAACCCAATTCGTTGGAGCCTTCTTTCTACTTAGACGGACATTCGCTCCTTCCCGTGTTGTACTAAGAATTACTACTTAGTTTTACTAACTAAGATTTACCATTTAGTTTCCAGAATCGTTGTTTTCTAAAATAAGGTTTACTACTCAGTTCCCTTTCCCGCCAATTTGGATTGGTTAAGTGTCATTAGTCAATTCAAGCTATCTTAACCCTCTTCATTTATCCTGTCAAACTGGTTAAGTGTTATCAGTGATTCATGTTGACTTAACCCGACCACAAACCCAGTTTTATTGGTTAAGTATTTCTTATTACTTAACCCTACCCATTCGTCCTATATTGGTTAAGTGTTCCTTTTTAACTTAACCTTCCCCGTCTGTTTCAACTAACATGTTATTAATGGTTAAGTATTATCCATTCATGTTTTAGACTTAACCTTATTCCTTTATCATAATCTGATGGTTAAGTGTTCAAGTTTACTTAACCCTACAGTCTAGCCCAGCTAACATATCAAATTGGCTAAGTGTATTTACTTAACCCCAACATCTAGTCTAGTTAACATGTTAATTTGGCTAAGTGTATTAACTTTACTTAACCCCACCTTCTAGTCTAGTTAACATGTTAATTTTGGCTAAGTGTTTTCTAAGTTACTTAACCCCTACAAATCTTGTCTTGTTACCATGTTAAGTTTGGTTAAGTGTCCCTATGGACTTAGCCCTCCCATTCCAGCTTAACTGTATTAAGTTGGCTAAGTGTTCCTATGGACTTAACCCTCCCATTCTAGCTTAACTGCGTTGACTGTCTGTATGGACCTAGCCCCACCCATTGGTTTAGTTATCATGTTGAATTGGTTAAGTGTCTTAGTTAACTTAACCCTACCATTCTTGCTTTAACTAAATTAAAGCCACGACCACTCACATTAGACAGATATTGTTGCGAATACTGGATGTGTCGGTCGGTTCCGGGCAGGTTTACATCGCAACTCAGTCTAACCTCGGGTTAGGCATATTCGTGTGTTCTAAGTTCAAAGGGTTTTGCTTAATTTTCAAATCAGGTTTTGGAAACAACCATCCCGTCTGTCGGATCAGTTAGGGATAGCCAGGGAGAGCAGGAAACTTGTATTTTCCAAACTTAAGCCTAGACACTATCCTCTCTGTCACCCTAGAACTTTCTGGTGTGTTATTAAAAGAGATGTCGTTAATAAACCTTTAATTTGTCTAAATTTACATTTCCTTATTTAGGACAAATTCTATTTACTTATTTCCAAATTACTCTTTTAATGTAAATTGTCAACATTTATTCTTACGGCCCATTTTCCCCTCTATATCATGTTTATGCTTTTTGGTATGTAAACGATACCAAATGAAGTGTCACTAACCATGATTTTGCTAATCCTGACAATTACCCCCAATTATGGCCAATTTCAAGTTTATGCCAATATAATTATCGAGCCAAATTAGCTAATCCAATTCTGATTTAACATTCTAATTCATGTCAAACTAAACTTATTACTCTAGTTCACAATTCATGTAAATGCTAGATTTACATGTCAATACTATATTCATTTTACACATCCTATAATTCTTGTCAAATTTATTCCATTTGCATTTCTATGAACATGCCATAGTACATGTCCCCAATTTATGCCGAGTTTATAACTATGTTTTAGTAAATTTTATATTTTGCCCCAAATCGCATTCCCACCGTTCGTATAATCGTGTTTCAATCTAGATTATAGATAAATCAAGATTCGTAGCAAATAGGGAATGAACCAAAGATTGCTATGAAAAGGATAGATATAACAACTGGCATAAAATGGTTTTGAATAACGATGTAGGTTCAAGAACATGCGTAGACCTAACTTAATAGGTAAATTCCCAAGGTCTAAAACCAAGAATAGACAGAGTAGGTTCAAGAACATGGGTAGACCTAACTTAATAGGTAAATTCCCACGGTCTAAAACCAAAGAAAACCAAGGACAGGTAGAATAAATAATCGGGTTTAGACCCAATCTCATAATCACAAAACTTAAGCAATACTTTCCTAGTCATGAATCATAAGTGTTTAATCACAGATGTCCTTGTTATGTCATAGGTAATAGTTTATGTTTTCTAATCAAAGGCATAGGTTTAGTCAAGGAAATAATCCTCATTGTCACAGTCACAGTCATAGGCAATGTTCGTAGTCATAGGCAATGTCCATAGTCATAGGCAATGTTCATAGTCATAGGAAATGTTCATAGTCATAGGCAAATGGTTTTAAGGTTCATAGTTTCATAGTCATGGTCTTATTTGTCCTTGAATATTCTTAATTAGGTTCAAGAGTATAGGCACTGATTCGAATAGAGAGAGAGAGATTTGGCATATTCTTTTATTCCTTTAATTTCATGTCATGAACAGAGAAAAATGTTCAAATCTAGAAATAACTGACTTACAGAGATTAGATTAGAACAGAAAGATGGCGTTGCTAAGATTCGTAGAAAAACAGTCGTTGAAGTCGTTTGATCCTCCTCTTGAATCCTAGCTTGACTTGAACCTCTTCTTGAAAATATTTTAGCAGCATTTCCTCATCTTGGTTTATTTTATATATATATTATTATTTTATTTATATATTTTAGAGGAGGAGTAGAAGCCATGTCTAACAAGAATCTTTGCAGCATAATGGTAGAAAAGAATTGTGAATAGAGAAGAAGACCAGGGCTGTTTATATAGTGTTAGGCGGATGAACCTGGTCAGAAAACGTGACCAAATACAACAGAACAAACCAGGTGCAGAAAGCTGGAAAAAGCGGGCAGGTCGACACCCATGTTGTAACAACCCGTATTTTAGACAACACGTTATAACTTAAAACTGGGCAGAATTAAATGTTAAACTCTGAATCAGGGGAAACGGGCTATGCTATTGCGTTCATCTTGGAAAAATACGCGAAATAGAGTCCGAGTTTTCGTAAATCGGAGTCCGTATGACCAAGTTATGGCCCAATGAAGTTTTCAGAAAATTCTAAGCCCGAAAACAGTTCAAATTCGAATTCAGTTTCGAATTTCAGCCAAATGGGATGGGCGGCAATTTTCCCGCCCCAGGCAGGGTCGACACAGGGGTTGACACCAGTGTCGACCCCCCACAATGGGTCGACACCCATGTCGACCCAGGGGTCGACACCCTCCCCCCCCCCCCCCCCCCCCCGTCGGACCAGTTTTTCTGGTGCACCTGTTTTGGCTCCTGGGTCTTGTTTTGGGGGCTTGTGACGATTTTAGATGGCTCAGATCTATCCTAGGGTTTATCCTATGGCTAAAACTAATCCTAAACACTATAAAAAGACCCTAAGACCTAGCCTAAATCATACTATTTCATTTTAGCCTCATGCAGCCGCCATTAAACCTAGAACTCTAAATTAAAAATACAAAGAACAAAATTAAAGAAGACGAAGGACGATTCTTGAAGGCTACAACTAGAAGCTACAACAACTACGACGCTTTAGACAACAGATTTGGGGCTAGTTGATTTAAAGTTTTGATTTGGATTGCTTGCTTCATATTGTAAGTTCTATGTCACTTTTTAGGCAAAAACGCTAAAATAACATGGACATGCTATGAATTGAAACCAGATTTAAGAACTATTATTAATCCATGTTTATATTGTTTAACTTTGAATCAAAATTTGGGAATATTGGTATGTTAATGTTGCAAGTTAAACTTATCATAAGGTTGATGTTGTTATGAATCACTTGGGCTTAATTTTATTGCAAGTTGAACAAATACATGTCCATGGAATCATTGTGCTCATTGAAATCCTCATGTGGATTAAACCATGCCTATGATGCTAATTAAACCATGTCTATGATATTAATGAAACTATGCCTGTGATGTTAATATACCTATCATGTTAATGACAAATTGGGAATTGCTTGGTTATGATGAAAAGTTAGAATCATTATGTTTATAATGCTAGATGAGAATCATTATGCTAAAAATACTAAATTGGAATCCACTATGTCTATTGGAATTACCATGCCTTTAATGTTTCTTGTTTGTAATAAAATTATTATTATGCCCGCAATGATTATTATGCCTATGATGTAAAGTTGAATTCATCATGTTAAACTAAGTTGGAACCATTACTATGCCAACTTATCATCATGCTAGTATTGAAACCATGTGATATGTTATAGCCTGTTTATTATGCAAGTGATGTTGGAATTGTCACATATGCCTATCACATGTCTGGTGTTATTCCCCTTTATCTCTTGAATTGTTTATGCTTGTGAACGAAGTACATTTATATGCGTTGGGGATACGATTGGGTAGAATAGGCAAAACTTGAATTGATTATAATCATAAACCGTAAAATTTGGCATAAGTAGAACATGAAATATGGCACGAAAACTTGACTTGAACATGCCATAACTTAACTTGAGACATGCCTTAGTTGGGCACGAAATTGACATATGAACATGCTATGAAAATAGCACGAATCTGATAAGAACTTGGGCATGACTTTAGAAAACAAGAAAGTGGCCAACTCGAGGTTGGGTTGAGTTTGTAGTGTAAATCTGCCCGGAACCGCCCGGCAAATCCAGTTGCTACAAACAATAGGATCCAATGTGGGTAGTTGGTCATATCGCGCTTGAAACCCGAGGTTGGGTTGAGTTCGTAGCGTAAACTTGCCCGGAACCGCCCGGCAAATCCAGTGGCTACGAACAATAGGATCCAATGTGAGTGGATCGGTGCATTAACGAATCAATTAATGCCAATTAGGGTTAAGTCATGAACATGAAAAGACAACTTAACCAACTTGAACACGATTTGTAGGGCTAAGTCATGAACTTGAAACGACAACACTTAGCCAACTTGACATGACACGTAGGCGGGTTAAGTCACGAATTTAAATGACATACTTAACCATCTTGACATGACTAGACTGGAAAAGGATTAAGTCACGAATTACATGACTTAATCGGTTAGGCAGGTTAGGTCACGAATTACATGACCTAATCTGTTAGGCGAAACCCTAGACACGACCCTTTTCAACAGTAACCCTCTAGATGTATCAAGGTACCCTGGGGCTAGGTCGGGTGGGGCACGATTACTGGGCTGATTGTAAGAGGTGAACGACGACAGTGGGGTATGCCAGTGTAGGTTCGGTGGACTACGGTCGTGCACGTATTCCGGGGCAGGCACTGGGTATCCTTAGATTTATCTGTGCATCTTGAATTGTGTCAGGGGTTGACACCCTAGGGCTGATACACCCGAAGGTGGACCCAGCACAGGTGACTACATTCGTGATTAGCCGTATGACACGGACACTTGATGAGCTAGAACTTGTAGAGAGCCGATCGACTAGATAATCGCTCCGTAGGACCCCCGTACTTGGGTCAGACCCCGTTTCAGGGTCATTTCATGATATTGGGCCGTGGGATTTATTTCATGATTAACTTGTGACATGGACTTAGCATACTAGTACAGTCGATGCAACGAATCTCGAACATGTGATGCTTTATTTGACTTGTCTTGACTTATCCTGATCACCTTAGTCTATCTTGTTCATCTTGACACCATTCTTAAGTTTAGTTCCAGTTCATACATGATAGGTTGTTTTAACCGTTTTTACACTGAAAGTCACTAGGACTTACTCAGTCTTTATGTCTAACCCTTTTCTTTTCGCCTCTTTTTCTTTCGTTTCCCCCCAGGTTCTCAGGGAGGAAACACGTGGTATCAGAGCCAATACCCAGCCGGAATTGTGGCTCCTGTGTGGATCACAATGTCTGGGTGCGGTGTTTGTGAGCCAACGGGGACGTTGGGCTCTGTAGGAGGGGAGAATGTAACACCCCTAAGTCCCATATCGTGGAAGCCTATGTGAAGTGGGTACTTATATAGTAGAGTCCATCTCTTACTAATGTCGAGGTCTAGTGATGGAAAACCCTACACCTGAGTGGTGGCAAAGTAGGGACAATATCGGTGTTAGTAGGGAGGTTGACTCAGCCTGTGTGTCAACACCATGTGTTGGCGGATCTCGAAACTTAGCCGAGGCCTTTTGAGGAACAAAACCCCACACCTATACGGTGGCTAAGTTGGGGACAATATCTTGCGTGAACGGAGGTGCGGCCTGTTACACATGTCGACTGGGCAGTCGACATGTGGGGGGTGGTGTCGACTGCGCAGTCGACACCCCTGTCGACTTGACCTGGGCGGGAATTTTCCCGCCCTGCGCCCTGTGTGTTTGAATTCGAATTTGGCCCTAGTTTAAACTGTTTTGAACTTGGAATTTTCTAAAAACTTTGATGGGCCATGTCTTGGTCATACGGACTCCGATTCTCGAAAATTCGGACTCTATTTCGCGTATTTTTCTGAGACGAATGCAATGGCGTAGCCCATTTCCCTTGATTTTGATTTTAACTTTTAATTCTGCCTTGATTTGCAAATCTTAGTGTTACAGAATTACGGGGTGTTACACCATAGGGGACTCATTGAAAAAGGCCTTATTCCGCTTGCACCCAAGATGTCAGCAGATAAGACAAGGAAGCATCCGAAATTGGGAAGAGCAGACTGACTTACCAGAAATGTTTGCCCACCAAAAAAGAAGCAAATCAACTAGGGAGGAGGCATTACCTCGGAGACCGACCAAGTTCCCGAAGTAGTTCCAAACATATCTGGCATAAGATCCAACATAAAATAAATAAGCAATGGACTCTAAGTCACTAGCTCGACAACATCTGCGATGGGACACGTGCGGGACGACAATTCTTCGAAGATTCTCGTCTAGCGGTAACCCTTCATGAAGAGTTCTCCACATAAACAAAGAAACTTTCGGAGGAAGTCGAACACCCAAAATGAAAGAGAAAATAGGGAGCGTTGGAGAGATAGTCCTCGTTGAGCTCCAAGCTTCCCTAATCGGGAAAGGGTCGCCATCCCAATCGGACCCACCACCATGTGAGTCAGAGAAGGATTTCACGGATTGCATCCGTTTCCACGTCTGACTAGTGTAAGACAAGACACTGTGTAATTCGTGACTTGCAGTCTACGGTACTTAGCATGGAGAAAACTCGCCCAGAGAGACTCATTCGCACCAAACCTAATCCACAACTTGCAAGCATAGGCAGCGCAGATATACTTAGGATTTCAGAGACCAAGTCCTCCATCATTTCTAGGATGAAAAATGACATCCAATGAAATCCAGTGGTGACACTTAGCGTTGTCTTTTTTACCCTAGAAAAAGGATGATACCAAAGAACGGTAAGAGAGGAAGGAGGAGGAAGAAGGAGTCATAGATGTGAAGACATGTGATTCTATAGAGTCAAGAACCTATTTTATAAGAACCAGTCTCCCTGCTTGGGAAAAGGGAGTTGGCTCGAGCGCCTTTCGTGCTTGTGAACGAGGGAAAGAAGTCGACGGACGAAATGACGGTTGCCGTTTGAGAAAATGATGATGTCGTCCGCAAAAGATAGAAAAGAGGTAAGAAGTCAGCCTCTAGGGTTGCCAAACCTCTAAATCTGGCCCGCTATCATAAGCAAATGCAATCCTCGCACAAAAGCCTCCACATCAATGACGAATAAAGTCGGTGAAAGGGGGTCTCCCTGATGTAGACTCCTTCTGGACTTGAAGAACCAATTGGTCGATACGTTGACGAGAACGGAGAAACAACAGTGGAAATAAACCTCTAGATAATATCGAGTAGGGTTTCCGGAAAGCCGAAAGCCTGTAGAACCTTGGCAATGAAGAACCAAGACATACGATCGCAAGCTTTTTCTATGTATAGCTTGACGATAGTATTAGAACTCCGGACCCTACGATCAATCTAGGAAACCAGTTTCTGGGCTAAAAGGATGTTATCAGTGATCAAACGTCCTTTTATGAACTCAACCTAATAAGGAGAGATGAAACGATCCAGAAAAGGTGATAGACGAGAAGTTAGCACCTTAGAGATAACTTTGTTAGAAAAGTTACATAAGCTCATCGTGCGAAAATCCACACATGAGCGTGGGTTTTCACTCTTGGGGAAAAGGAACAAGTTAGTGGAAGTCCATCCCTTAGGGATAGCTCCACCAAAGAAGAAGAACTGAATGGAAAGGCAAAAATTGGGTTGGACAATCAGCCAAACACTTCTACAAAACACACCGTTGAAGCCATCAGGACCATAAACGATGTCCTTACGGAGAGCAAAGACGCAAGCTTAGGTTTCCTTCCCTGACAGAGGAGCGGCAAGGTCGATGCTGTCAGCCAGAAATACCAACCTAGGGATAAAAGCATACAAAGACGGATCAAAGTCGACCATAGACGGCTCAGCCAGAAAAGTGGAGAAGTGGGACAAGATAGTCTTTTTTACCTCCTCCGGAGAGGAGATCAAAGAGAGATCAGGGCACAGAATCTGATGAATCGAGAGAAGGTTATTCTTCTTACGAATAGAAGAATGGAAGAATTTTCAGTTTTTATCTCCTTTGACGATCCACTTTATCCTCACTTTTTGGCGAAGGAAGTCGTTCTCAATATGAAGCTCTAAGAAGAAGGAAAGTTGGGCAATTGCCCATGCATCCTTATTAGCAGGAGAAGGGTCCTCATCAAAGGACCCTTTACTTGTTGAGAATGCCTCGACTATATTTATGATAGTTTGTTGTGATATTGGCAATGTTGAGACAAATGTTTCGATAGATTATGGAGTGTGTTGTGGTTTGGATAAATCTTGTGTTGATATTGGCAATGATGTAGGCTATTTTGAAGTTGTTTCAGCAGTAGATGTTGAGTTGTATGGAGCTACCCTCCCATCCCCTCATGCGTCTTCTCCTTTTGAATGCACAAAAAGTGCCCAGGACAATTCCACTTCCAATAATGTTTCAGTTCCTAAGCCTGCATGGAAATCTTTCTTCTCTAAGCTCCCGATGAACGTTGGTGATCATATTCCCATAGTCTTTGAATACATTGAGGAGAATGGTATAAGTGTGCCATCATCCGAAGTTCTTCAAACGGCCCATGAATAATGGAGTGGCCACTTAGTAAGTTTTTTCATAGACTCAAACCCAGCTTACCACGTCATCATGGAAAGGTGTAGTCAGGTATGGCGCATTAGTGGAAGCCTTGGTGTTATGAATATGGTATGTTTTTCTTTAAATTTGCTAATGCTGAGGAGCGTCGTCAGGTCCTTAAGGATGATCCTATTATCGTTGAAGGAAAACCTTTTCTAATAACATGCTGGGGTCCAACTATACTTAAAGCAAAGAAGCATGTCTTGACTATCCCTATGTGGGCACATTCTCCTATATCCCTTCTATTTGGCAGCCTTTAGTTGGGCTTGATTGGTTAGCTCGATCACTTGGTAAAGTCAAATGTTATGATGCTACCATAGTTTCTAGGAAGAGGTTGGCCTATGCCAATGCAATAATCAAAATTTCCTTAAAGAAAGAGTTTCCTTCTGCTCTTAAGGTTAAGGTGGCAAAAGGATTGTGGCTGAAGTAGTAGTTCGTTACAACTGGAAACCCGATATTTGCATTAAATCCCCATCCTTTGGTCATTTGACTGAGAAGTGTTCTACTCAACCTGAAACTTACTCCTGCACCATTAGAGTCCAACACTTTCCTTTTGCATCCCTTAGTTCGTGTGTAGGCTAGGTAGGTCAAGTCAGTCACTACTCCTATTTCCCCAAATCATACGAAAGCGTCAGAACATGAAATTTCTGTTAGTATTGAGCCTCCAAGCATGCCAGGAGTCTGTTTTTGATACTTGTTCTGAGCCTCCACCTCCTGGAGACCTGGATTCCCCTCCGTCCCTTCTCCCATGGTATGTTCTGAGAACGAGCGAGCTTGTGCTCACATTCCCTCGGATATGAGATTCTCTCTAGTGAGGAGTTACTATTATGTTTTTTTATTTCTGACGATGATAGGGAAATTAGACACTTATTATATCATATACACAGTGATGGGCTGGTTCTGGCTACTGTGGGCAGGATGGAGAGAATAATAGAGAGATTTTAGAGGATGCAACATGGGATAGGAAGTTTGCCTACAATAGGAATCCCGTTAGGTTTTTCGCTAACCTATCCTTTATTTTTAAGAATATGGCCAGATATATAGTTTTGTTGAAGACAAGGGATCTTCACACTCCTTCGCTGTGGAGGCTATGTAGTTTAATGTTTTTTTTAGTAGTTTGGCATTCTGCCCAGCTCATGTACTAAAATTATTTGTTATTTGCTGCGATGAAAAGTGGATGATCCACTATAAAGACTGGTCGGCCTTGCCAATTTTTTTTCTAAAATATGGATATTTTGTATGGATTGAATCGTTATAATCAAAATTGACTTAGATTATTATTTATATCAAATTATTTTACTAAACTAATTTTTCTTTCCTATTTATTATCATAACTATTTAATTTAAACTATTTTATAACTATTTGATTTAATTATTATTCTTAATGGTAATTAAGACTTGAGAACTTAACTAAGATAGAATTATACTGTAAAATTTATTATGAACATAGGTATGAATTGTGCACTAAACAAATGTAACTGAAATAAAATGCTAATATATGTTAATATAACATAGGATTTGTAATATGTTTTGAAATGTTCTTTGAAATGGTATGTGATTTACATTTGCAAATTTAAAGTTGTTTATATTTTATAAAGGATAGAAATTCAAATTTAGTAAACAAATGAATGGGGGCACAGATATAATTTTCCCATTTGAAATTTATAATAGATAATGATTTGAAATGTATACTCTAGTTTAAAAGAAAAGTCTTAAGTATTGTACATGATGTTAAAATTGGACTATCGAGTACTTAGTGATTTTGGGCATGCATCTAAGCAGTATATGTGCTAAATCGTACGAGTACTAAATAGATATAAAATCACACTCTACTTACTTAAAAATGATTACGGTCGAGACCGCAGCAGCATCTGAGTTTATTTTCACATTTTGAAAGTGATATATATATATATATATATATATATATATTAAACCAATTGAGTCGTTAAATGAATACATAAACTATTTTAAAATGTTAGGAAATAGCTAAAATTTTGATTTAAATATATATTATAAAAATATAAAACTAAGTAAGTTGAAAAATATGCATAACTTGATTTTAAATATATTAAATACTTGATTACTTTTTTCCTACCTTGTTCCTGTTCGAGGGCAAAAAATTTCGAATAAGGGAGATTGTAACACACCTGAAATTTTTTATAATGTTTAATTGAAATTTATTTTCAATATTTGTCATTCAATTTAATTTTGAAATATATAAAATAAATGAGTTATATTTATGTACACAAACCTAAATAGGTACAATTTTGTAATAACCCAGAAATCTGGGCCAATTTAAATTTTTTATTTTGGCAATTTTAATGAATTTTGAATATTTAAAATGAATATTTAAAATAAAAACGACGAGAAAAATTTAGTTTGAATGGAATTCGAATGTATATATTTATATACGTCGTCGTTAGAATATATATAATTTATTTATATATAAAAGGAATTGAAAATGGCGCGGTAGTTCGATAATTCGATTTCAAACTTCAATTGAATGTACCGTGTGCAAAATAAACCGGATTTTAGTGAAACCAAAAATAATAGGATCTATTTGATAATATCTTTTCAACGAATCCGAAAAATCAAAATTTCATAGCGGGGATAAAAAGATATGCCCAGTTGAAAATTCTGAATAGTCGCTATAGAATTCAGGCCCTTAAAAATGGAAATTTTGCGAACGACCTCGGATTTTGACGAAACCACTTTTGTTGGATCCGGGATGTCAAGTTATTGCTAGATTCCAAATTTCATAATTTTTTGAATCAATATGTGAGCGTGGCAAAGGAAAACGCGTTTGACCAATTTCAGTTGATTTTAATCAACTGGAAAATGGCCATTTTTCAAACGGTCTCAGAATTCGACGAAATTAGTTTTGTTAGGACCGTATCGTCAATACGAAGCTA
The DNA here is from genome assembly GCA_030737875.1 of Allium sativum. Lineage (NCBI taxonomy): Eukaryota > Viridiplantae > Streptophyta > Magnoliopsida > Asparagales > Amaryllidaceae > Allium > Allium sativum. The sequence goes on along the minus strand of CM060909.1, from coordinate 747,338,631 downwards.
GAAAATATTTTTCGGGATTTTTTAGATTTAGTATGTGACCCCAGTAAATTGAAATGCGTGTTCAAATTCAATATATAGAGTTATATTTTGATTTTGACGAAAACTGGTCAAAACTATCGAATCAGCTTGCGATACATAACCCGTTGTGTTCGGAATGGGGGTAATTAGCTATGGACGACAGGCGGTGGGTCTCGTTTCGAGGTCGGAATAAAAAGTTGCTTTTTAGAGAAAATAAAATAATTAAATAATTACCCCTCTCCCCTTTTATTCCTCGTTGACCGCACTTTACACATCAGAAAATAAAAAAAATGGAAGACTCGACAGAAGGAGCCGACGCCCTCGCCACCCAGAGGCGCCTCCGCCTCAGGCCGACAGCCCCCCCTTCATCGCCATCCTCCTTCCTTCTTCCTCCCCCTCTTCTGAATCGATCCCCCCCCCCCACATCCTCAATCGAACCCCAGACCACCGCGAGGTTCCTCCCTCCGACGCCGAGCCACCCAGCCTCCGCCTGTCCCTCCTCCAGCCGCGAGACCCCAATCCCCCAGTTGCGCAACCCAACCCCGATCCCCGTCCTCGCCCTCCCCCACCTGACCGACGCACCACTGCTTCGACGAGATGCAAACTCCGGCGCCGTTCAGTCGAAGACCCCCTGTAGCGACCCGCAAATCCGTGCTATCTGAATTGACTAATAACACCACACGTCCAACCCAAATAACACAGAAATACGACTCATTATTAGAAAGAAGTTAGAGGATGAGAGATAGAAAGAAAGAAATATTAGAATAGAAGAAAAACGAAGATCACAACTCACAGCGGAACGAACAAAATATGTTATATAACATAAGCTTCGAAATACAAATCTGGTTTGTACATATATACATACCATCATCAGAGTACAAATAACATTTGATCCAGCGGAAGTAACTCTAAATAACTAACGTTGAAGCCTCCTGCTTCAAGCTCCTCCAAGTGTATCTGTAAAAGCCTGAAACACTTGACTGCCCGTACAAATTTGGGCACCCAAGAGTTTAGGGAAAACAAAACAAAATAAACTCTGGGTCAGTCATGGGACTGGTGTGAGTAAACTCCAACCACTTGTTTAACTTTAAAAATCCTTTCAAAAGAAAAGATAATAGTAAGACCAGCCCACACATAAACACGGACGGTTTTTTACCTTACTATAACCCAAAACACTTTGATACGAAAATCCAGTGATATTATAATAATGTCTACATCAAGTAAATAACCAAATAGCAGAACGCTTGCATCTCACGCTCTACATATATAATATAAAATCAAAAACCCGCATGGCGCTTATTGGAGATTGGATTTCCAACACGACAAGGTATGGAACCACCTTCCGATGATGTATCTCTAGAGACGAATACACCTGGGTTCAACAAGAACGTCTTGCAACCCGGCCCACACATGACCGACCACTCATTTCGCTTGAGTGTATCGAATGTATATCACCAACGGTTGGACTCAAACCACCGTTTCCCGAATGGGCAGAATCGATAGATTTAGAAACAAAAGGAATTTCTCTAGATAGGTGATTATACACCCTAATGGGTGCGACCCACATAGCCATGCTGCCTGCCCGATTTTTGTCCTTTCCCGGTTGTTGAGGCCCGAGGCTACGAATACTTACCATTCATTGATAGCACAATCACTTTGAATGCCACATTGTCAGATCCGTTAATCACTAGTTGAGTTTGCACAAATGTTCTGGATATTATGCTAAGGGATAAATCCGTTGCAACCATATACATACATACAGACCAACCCATTTGATCATTGGAAATACTCTGTCAGACATTCGTCCATTTACGTTCGTTCTGGGATTTGACGAAACCGAAGGCACTATTTCTATTACTAGAAAAAGCCCTTGCACTTCACTCCGTCTTCAATATATTCAGCATACTTGGTTCGCAACGCTTATGCCGATACGGAGTGGTTCTTCGGATAATAATCCAACCGGTCTCTCCATATTGACAACGATGGTCAAAAACTTCGATAGTCTGTGATTTAACTATCGAATAAAAACAAGTGTTCAATCAACATATCAACCAAATCACTGGGCTCTTTAACTAATATTCATTAATTAAATCACTTCTATATTCTCTTATCAATATTTGTTAACCAAATATTCTTAATAACCAATCTTGGCCCTTTACGCTATTTTTGATTTCGTTTCCTTATCGAATTCTATATATATCGATATATAGATTTCTAATTGTCAAATTTCTTAAAAATATTCTAACTCCTTAAATTCCCGGAAAAATTCGCCATAACCTCCCCTGTATCGGGAGCGTCGGGAAATTTCAAATAGCTTCCCGGTATCTTCCTCAATCAAAAAGAAAAAGGAAAAGCCAAGCGGCTTGCCGATACGGCGCATAAAATTTCATATATGAATTAAACATGTACCTTAAGTCGAGCATTTCATTTATAACTTCATATATCTCATCCCATACCTGTCTAACACCTGTTCACCTGTTTCAATTCAATTCAACACTATCTAATCGTTTGAATTCCGTTTCGCCCATTTATTCTTTATTTCGCCATTTTGCCTATTTCACTTCTTTGTTGAACATAACACGTTCAAACAAAATATTTAACTCGTTCATAACTAAATTGAACTTCGATTTTAATTCTAGTTCTCTTTTCTATTTCGAATATAAATTCTCAAATCGAATATAAATTCTCAAATCGAATATAAATTCTCAAATCGAATTCCCTTATTAAGGCCTAATGTCAATTCAACATCTCCTTTACTAATTACTATTCGAATTAGTTAATTCTATTCAAAGTCAAAATCTGATTTCTATTTCAAAAATCATATTCATTTACACAACTTGAATTCGCATATATTTTACAACTCACTCTGAAATTTTCTAAATCGAACTTCGGATTTTATTTGCTTAAAAATCCTTTTATAATATTAAATAAACCATTATGGTTTTAAAACGATTCTGGCGCTGTTTTTCTGAAAATTTGATTTTGACATAACTCAAAATCTATACGACGAAATCCAGATTTTTCTCCTTCATTAGAAAACTATTATCAAACCGGTCCTGACGTTTCTTGTTTCGAAGAATTCCGACTTCAATTGAGTTCTATATATTCAATTGAAGTTCGAATCGCTATTTTACGAACTGCAGCGCTGCGGCGAGTTCGTTTTAATTATAATTATATATATAAACTTTTAAAACTTCGTTTATAAATTCAACTCCATTCTGATATATTTTAAATATATATCAAACCATTTTTCCCAACTCAACAAATATCTCTGATATTCTATTTCATTTTTTTATTTGAAATCTATATTCAAATTCCAATTCGATTCAAATTCTATATTCAAATTCTATTTCAACTATTTGAATCCAAATTCCATTTTTAATCCATTTGAACTTCAACTATTTAAACTCATTTTTACTTTGAACTTCAAATATCACATTTTAATTTCTTTGAATCCAAATACCATGTTCAAATCTCTTTGAATTCCTCTTATTCAAATTCTTTCTATTTAAACTCCATTTGAGTTTTGTTTGAACTCTTATATTTAATACCATTTGAGTTCTATTCAAATTCTTTATATTTAAATCCTCTTCGGTAAAACCCATTATTTAAATCTCATTTGAATTTTCCTTATTTCAAATCCAGTTGAACTCCTTTGAATTCAAATTCCCTTTCGAATCTACTTGTATTTCTTATTTTGAAATCCTATTTCAATCCTACTTTGAAATCCTATTTTCAAAGTTTATTTCAAATTCTATTTTGAAATTCAATATTCAAATCTCTATTTGAATTTCTATATTCAATCCCATGTTCAAATTCAATACTTGAATTTCTATTCAAATCTTTATTCAAACTTCATATCTGAATTTCATTTCAAATCTCTAGTCAAATTTCATATTTCAATTCTTCTTTTGAAATTCTATATTTCAAATCTTATTCGATTTTTTTTTTTCTTTGAAATTCTATATTTCAAAGTCTGTTCAATTCTTCTTTGAAATTCTATATTTCAAATCTATTTGAAAATTCTTTATTCGAATTCCTTTGAATTCAAATTTTATTTTAATCTCCCGAATTCCAATTCTATTTTTCCATTCTAATTTCGTCTATTCAAATTCTATTTGAATTTCTAATATTCAATCTCCTTTTAAAATTCAAATATTTAAACTCCTTGGAATTCTACTATTCAAATGTTATAATCAAATTTCATTTGAGTTATATATTTAAAAATTTCATTTCAAATCCTATTTTGAAATTCCTTTTCAAATCCCAATTTCACACTTGTATTTCTATTTCTGAATTATCGAATGATAATTCTTTTCACTTCATTTATAACTTCGTTATAAAAGAATTATTTATAACTTCGTTTATAAGAAACTACTTGTTTTATTTTTCAAAAACAAGTTTAAATCTTTATTTCCTTTTAAAAATTCAAATTCTATTTAAAATAGAATTTTCCCTTTAAAATCTCCAATATCCTTTTTACGATATTTTTAAAGATCATTACTTAAGCCCAGTGATAAAACACACAAAGCAACCAATTATTTATTTTTCTAACACATCATATATAAAAATGTATATGCAAACAAATAAACAAACAGATAATATATTTTTGAGGAATCCAGTTGGATTCCTCCAACCTGTTTTCCTGCATCCACAGATGTTAGCACATAAATAATACCCATTCTGCTTCGTGGCAGAATATCGCGGTATAGAAGGTCATCCACTAATCATAGCGTGGGGCGTATAGTGTAATCATCCGCTATGAAACTGCGGGCATCCGCTAATGAGACTGCGGGAATCCAACCAATCAATCAACCCAATATATATATATATATATAGCCTAAATAACTAATATATATAAAACAAGCAAAAAGCATCCACACAAGCAACAAACAATTATTTTTTTACGAAATAAAAATAATTATAGATAAAAGGTGAGTGAGATTTACTCACCAGGATTTTATTGGATGGAATTAATCGAAGATGTTTAGTTAAAATTTCATTTGTCTCTGGAAAATCCAAATCCATTTCCTGCTACAATTCCAAGTCGACTTGCATTCGCACTTTAGACCTTAAACACCATTTTAATCATGCTGCTCCCCGTTATTGCCAGCACCCGTCAACTACCATCACCTTTCACAATACTGGAACTTGTAAATCCGCGAATACTTTCATCTTCCTTTCGAATTCCTCCCTCATCTCCTGTGTACCTGTCTGGGCTTCGTTGTCTTCACAAAGAAAGGTTCGAAGCCTCAATGTTGTTTCCAACAACTATTACGGATTCCTCGGTGCTACTCAACCCATCACCAGTTTTCTGTTTCACCATGACTGGTCTACGCGAGCTTCCTTCCTCCTCCAAAGACATACGACATTAACCAACTATTCACTACTCCATGAACCCTCCAGCATCGCCATCTTCATCGCACAAAACCATGGTCGTTGTCCCCTAAACCGCACACCCTAAACTGCTAAAAATTGAGTACTAGAAATCGCGATTTGAACACCCTAGCTCGAACCCTTTCCAATCGCAACCTCAACTTCCGACTGTTGTCTGGTAACGCGAATCACCCCCAATCGCTAGTTTGAACACCTCAATACGGCTCAGAGGAAATCCACAACCAATACCTCATCGCGAGATTCACTCATCACTCCATTCGAACTCCACTACGTCGTGTCCAACACCAGCTTCACCCCTCCAAAAATCGAATCCCTAATCACGAATGCTCCTGGAAATCGCGACTCATCGATTAGAGCTTCAGGGTATCGCGTTTTCCCACTCGTGATATCCGGTTTGAGTTGAAAGCTGAGGAAGTGGCTAATTTTTTCTAACCGATTTGATTTGATTTCAGACAGAAGGAAAACAAAGGAAGGAAGAAATGATTTCGTTTCGTATGAGGAGATAAAGAAGGGCAAGCTAAATTTATAGACGCAAAGGAAACAACTCGTACGAGACCCATTAAATCAGTGCTTTCTTTCATAGCGAAGGAGGAAGACAGCTTTGTTGGCTCGAGGGAAATAAGTCTGAATGTTTTCAGTTTTAGGGTGGCGCTAAAAAGGTAGGTCGGCTGAAGTTAAAAGAAATTAGTTTTGAACTGACTTTTTTTTTTTTTTTTATATATTTATAACTCAAAATATCTCATGGTCCCCGAACCGTTATTTTAACCGTAACGACTGATATTCACTATTCTGAATTCAACGAAATGGTTAATAAAATTTAATTCGACTGTATAGAAGAGGTAACAAATTAAATTAATGTTTTAAATTAAATTCGATTTAAAATATAAATCGATCTCAAACCATTAAATTCAATATTTAAAACCATACTAAATATTTAAAACAAACTGTTCAAAAATCCGGGTCGTTACATTCTTCCCCCCTTAAAATAATTTCGTCCTCGAAATTGCTAAGGTAGAAAAAAGGGTACAAATCTATTACTTTTCAAAAATTCACTTATGTTGAAACTCAACTCCTCATATTTCAACATATTTAATTTCACCAAAACTTTTGGTCTTCCACATTAAATTCGAATGATCTACGATCAATCCATTTATATCCACTCTATGTTCTATTAAACCAATTCAAATTGATTCTAGTCAATTGATTCACTTCGACCCATTTAACTAGCTTAAGTTAAATTTTAAATTCCGGAATTCAAATCCCCAGATTCTTATTTCAAATAATATAAATATATACATATATTTACATCCATTTTAAATTCAAAACATTTGAATTTTCAAACAAATTTCCAACAAAACTTTTTCTAAGGTAGCAACTTCATCACTTAGAAACTCGGAAATGAACACTGATGATGTTGCAATCATCATCAGAATAATTTCCCAGCCACTGAAGTGAGTTCAGTGCTTTATTATTTCAAAATCCATCTAAAATGATTTTCTTTCAACTTCTTCTAAAACAAAGCTATATTACTTTAATATACTTTGAAAAATATTTTCCAAATTCCCAGGATTAAAATTCCAAATTTAGGTTTGAATTAAATTCTAATTCATCTCATTTGTATATTCAATTCCTATACAAATTCTACTCTGGTTATAAATAACCATTCTAAATTTATAATCTCATTTGATTATAATCCTAACAATCAACACATCCATATATTATAATAATTTCAGAAAATTATTCTTTCTATATCAAAATAGAAATTTTGGGTAAAATAATTTCACCCACTTTAAAACAATATCGTGTTCAATCTTCTGTTCAAGCGTTTAGAAATTCCTATCGACTTCGTGGCGTCCCACGATTCGACCAGAATTCATAAACCACTCAACAGATTAGCCAACACAATATAAAACAACTTTTATATCAACTTACAAATACGCTCTCTCATATATACGCTCAACTCATTCTAGGGTACTACTGACCCTATCTCTAATGAGCACAACCCTATCAAGCCTAGGTATTCGCTCAACCTAAGCTCTGATACCACTGTAGCGACCCGCAAATCCGTGCTATCTGAATTGACTAATAACACCACACGTCCAACCCAAATAACACAGAAATACGACTCATTATTAGAAAGAAGTTAGAGGATGAGAGATAGAAAGAAAGAAATATTAGAATAGAAGAAAAACGAAGATCACAACTCACAGCGGAACGAACAAAATATGTTATATAACATAAGCTTCGAAATACAAATCTGGTTTGTACATATATACATACCATCATCAGAGTACAAATAACATTTGATCCAGCGGAAGTAACTCTAAATAACTAACGTTGAAGCCTCCTGCTTCAAGCTCCTCCAAGTGTATCTGTAAAAGCCTGAAACACTTGACTGCCCGTACAAATTTGGGCACCCAAGAGTTTAGGGAAAACAAAACAAAATAAACTCTGGGTCAGTCATGGGACTGGTGTGAGTAAACTCCAACCACTTGTTTAACTTTAAAAATCCTTTCAAAAGAAAAGATAATAGTAAGACCAGCCCACACATAAACACGGACGGTTTTTTACCTTACTATAACCCAAAACACTTTGATACGAAAATCCAGTGATATTATAATAATGTCTACATCAAGTAAATAACCAAATAGCAGAACGCTTGCATCTCACGCTCTACATATATAATATAAAATCAAAAACCCGCATGGCGCTTATTGGAGATTGGATTTCCAACACGACAAGGTATGGAACCACCTTCCGATGATGTATCTCTAGAGACGAATACACCTGGGTTCAACAAGAACGTCTTGCAACCCGGCCCACACATGACCGACCACTCATTTCGCTTGAGTGTATCGAATGTATATCACCAACGGTTGGACTCAAACCACCGTTTCCCGAATGGGCAGAATCGATAGATTTAGAAACAAAAGGAATTTCTCTAGATAGGTGATTATACACCCTAATGGGTGCGACCCACATAGCCATGCTGCCTGCCCGATTTTTGTCCTTTCCCGGTTGTTGAGGCCTGAGGCTACGAATACTTACCATTCATTGATAGCACAATCACTTTGAATGCCACATTGTCAGATCCGTTAATCACTAGTTGAGTTTGCACAAATGTTCTGGATATTATGCTAAGGGATAAATCCGTTGCAACCATATACATACATACAGACCAACCCATTTGATCATTGGAAATACTCTGTCAGACATTCGTCCATTTACGTTCGTTCTGGGATTTGACGAAACCGAAGGCACTATTTCTATTACTAGAAAAAGCCCTTGCACTTCACTCCGTCTTCAATATATTCAGCATACTTGGTTCGCAACGCTTATGCCGATACGGAGTGGTTCTTCGGATAATAATCCAACCGGTCTCTCCATATTGACAACGATGGTCAAAAACTTCGATAGTCTGTGATTTAACTATCGAATAAAAACAAGTGTTCAATCAACATATCAACCAAATCACTGGGCTCTTTAACTAATATTCATTAATTAAATCACTTCTATATTCTCTTATCAATATTTGTTAACCAAATATTCTTAATAACCAATCTTGGCCCTTTACGCTATTTTTGATTTCGTTTCCTTATCGAATTCTATATATATCGATATATAGATTTCTAATTGTCAAATTTCTTAAAAATATTCTAACTCCTTAAATTCCCGGAAAAATTCGCCATAACCTCCCCTGTATCGGGAGCGTCGGGAAATTTCAAATAGCTTCCCGGTATCTTCCTCAATCAAAAAGAAAAAGGAAAAGCCAAGCGGCTTGCCGATACGGCGCATAAAATTTCATATATGAATTAAACATGTACCTTAAGTCAAGCATTTCATTTATAACTTCATATATCTCATCCCATACCTGTCTAACACCTGTTCACCTGTTTCAATTCAATTCAACACTATCTAATCGTTTGAATTCCGTTTCGCCCATTTATTCTTTATTTCGCCATTTTGCCTATTTCACTTCTTTGTTGAACATAACACGTTCAAACAAAATATTTAACTCGTTCATAACTAAATTGAACTTCGATTTTAATTCTAGTTCTCTTTTCTATTTCGAATATAAATTCTCAAATCGAATATAAATTCTCAAATCGAATATAAATTCTCAAATCGAATTCCCTTATTAAGGCCTAATGTCAATTCAACATCTCCTTTACTAATTACTATTCGAATTAGTTAATTCTATTCAAAGTCAAAATCTGATTTCTATTTCAAAAATCATATTCATTTACACAACTTGAATTCGCATATATTTTACAACTCACTCTGAAATTTTCTAAATCGAACTTCGGATTTTATTTGCTTAAAAATCCTTTTATAATATTAAATAAACCATTATGGTTTTAAAACGATTCTGGCGCTGTTTTTCTGAAAATTTGATTTTGACATAACTCAAAATCTATACGACGAAATCCAGATTTTTCTCCTTCATTAGAAAACTATTATCAAACCGGTCCTGACGTTTCTTGTTTCGAAGAATTCCGACTTCAATTGAGTTCTATATATTCAATTGAAGTTCGAATCGCTATTTTACGAACTGCAGCGCTGCGGCGAGTTCGTTTTAATTATAATTATATATATAAACTTTTAAAACTTCGTTTATAAATTCAACTCCATTCTGATATATTTTAAATATATATCAAACCATTTTTCCCAACTCAACAAATATCTCTGATATTCTATTTCATTTTTTTATTTGAAATCTATATTCAAATTCCAATTCGATTCAAATTCTATATTCAAATTCTATTTCAACTATTTGAATCCAAATTCCATTTTTAATCCATTTGAACTTCAACTATTTAAACTCATTTTTACTTTGAACTTCAAATATCACATTTTAATTTCTTTGAATCCAAATACCATGTTCAAATCTCTTTGAATTCCTCTTATTCAAATTCTTTCTATTTAAACTCCATTTGAGTTTTGTTTGAACTCTTATATTTAATACCATTTGAGTTCTATTCAAATTCTTTATATTTAAATCCTCTTCGGTAAAACCCATTATTTAAATCTCATTTGAATTTTCCTTATTTCAAATCCAGTTGAACTCCTTTGAATTCAAATTCCCTTTCGAATCTACTTGTATTTCTTATTTTGAAATCCTATTTCAATCCTACTTTGAAATCCTATTTTCAAAGTTTATTTCAAATTCTATTTTGAAATTCAATATTCAAATCTCTATTTGAATTTCTATATTCAATCCCATGTTCAAATTCAATACTTGAATTTCTATTCAAATCTTTATTCAAACTTCATATCTGAATTTCATTTCAAATCTCTAGTCAAATTTCATATTTCAATTCTTCTTTTGAAATTCTATATTTCAAATCTTATTCGATTTTTTTTTTCTTTGAAATTCTATATTTCAAAGTCTGTTCAATTCTTCTTTGAAATTCTATATTTCAAATCTATTTGAAAATTCTTTATTCGAATTCCTTTGAATTCAAATTTTATTTTAATCTCCCGAATTCCAATTCTATTTTTCCATTCTAATTTCGTCTATTCAAATTCTATTTGAATTTCTAATATTCAATCTCCTTTTAAAATTCAAATATTTAAACTCCTTGGAATTCTACTATTCAAATGTTATAATCAAATTTCATTTGAGTTATATATTTAAAAATTTCATTTCAAATCCTATTTTGAAATTCCTTTTCAAATCCCAATTTCACACTTGTATTTCTATTTCTGAATTATCGAATGATAATTCTTTTCACTTCATTTATAACTTCGTTATAAAAGAATTATTTATAACTTCGTTTATAAGAAACTACTTGTTTTATTTTTCAAAAACAAGTTTAAATCTTTATTTCCTTTTAAAAATTCAAATTCTATTTAAAATAGAATTTTCCCTTTAAAATCTCCAATATCCTTTTTACGATATTTTTAAAGATCATTACTTAAGCCCAGTGATAAAACACACAAAGCAACCAATTATTTATTTTTCTAACACATCATATATAAAAATGTATATGCAAACAAATAAACAAACAGATAATATATTTTTGAGGAATCCAGTTGGATTCCTCCAACCTGTTTTCCTGCATCCACAGATGTTAGCACATAAATAATACCCATTCTGCTTCGTGGCAGAATATCGCGGTATAGAAGGTCATCCACTAATCATAGCGTGGGGCGTATAGTGTAATCATCCGCTATGAAACTGCGGGCATCCGCTAATGAGACTGCGGGAATCCAACCAATCAATCAACCCAATATATATATATATATAGCCTAAATAACTAATATATATAAAACAAGCAAAAAGCATCCACACAAGCAACAAACAATTATTTTTTTACGAAATAAAAATAATTATAGATAAAAGGTGAGTGAGATTTACTCACCAGGATTTTATTGGATGGAATTAATCGAAGATGTTTAGTTAAAATTTCATTTGTCTCTGGAAAATCCAAATCCATTTCCTGCTACAATTCCAAGTCGACTTGCATTCGCACTTTAGACCTTAAACACCATTTTAATCATGCTGCTCCCCGTTATTGCCAGCACCCGTCAACTACCATCACCTTTCACAATACTGGAACTTGTAAATCCGCGAATACTTTCATCTTCCTTTCGAATTCCTCCCTCATCTCCTGTGTACCTGTCTGGGCTTCGTTGTCTTCACAAAGAAAGGTTCGAAGCCTCAATGTTGTTTCCAACAACTATTACGGATTCCTCGGTGCTACTCAACCCATCACCAGTTTTCTGTTTCACCATGACTGGTCTACGCGAGCTTCCTTCCTCCTCCAAAGACATACGACATTAACCAACTATTCACTACTCCATGAACCCTCCAGCATCGCCATCTTCATCGCACAAAACCATGGTCGTTGTCCCCTAAACCGCACACCCTAAACTGCTAAAAATTGAGTACTAGAAATCGCGATTTGAACACCCTAGCTCGAACCCTTTCCAATCGCAACCTCAACTTCCGACTGTTGTCTGGTAACGCGAATCACCCCCAATCGCTAGTTTGAACACCTCAATACGGCTCAGAGGAAATCCACAACCAATACCTCATCGCGAGATTCACTCATCACTCCATTCGAACTCCACTACGTCGTGTCCAACACCAGCTTCACCCCTCCAAAAATCGAATCCCTAATCACGAATGCTCCTGGAAATCGCGACTCATCGATTAGAGCTTCAGGGTATCGCGTTTTCCAACTCGTGATATCCGGTTTGAGTTGAAAGCTGAGGAAGTGGCTAATTTTTTCTAACCGATTTGATTTGATTTCAGACAGAAGGAAAACAAAGGAAGGAAGAAATGATTTCGTTTCGTATGAGGAGATAAAGAAGGGCAAGCTAAATTTATAGACGCAAAGGAAACAACTCGTACGAGACCCATTAAATCAGTGCTTTCTTTCATAGCGAAGGAGGAAGACAGCTTTGTTGGCTCGAGGGAAATAAGTCTGAATGTTTTCAGTTTTAGGGTGGCGCTAAAAAGGTAGGTCGGCTGAAGTTAAAAGAAATTAGTTTTGAACTGACTTTTTTTTTTTTTATATTTATAACTCAAAATATCTCATGGTCCCCGAACCGTTATTTTAACCGTAACGACTGATATTCACTATTCTGAATTCAACGAAATGGTTAATAAAATTTAATTCGACTGTATAGAAGAGGTAACAAATTAAATTAATGTTTTAAATTAAATTCGATTTAAAATATAAATCGATCTCAAACCATTAAATTCAATATTTAAAACCATACTAAATATTTAAAACAAACTGTTCAAAAATCCGGGTTATCTGTGAGAACTTCTCACCTTTAATTTAATTTTTCTAGTTGAAATATATACTAGGATGCAGACGGTGTTTAGTAGCACCCGACACCCGTCGTCCGCAGACCATGGATGGCTTGTATGCTTGGTTGTTTGATTTTGATGTGTAGTTAATTGTGTGATGTGATGTGAAATGAAATAAAATATTTATATAGTTAAAAATATTTTATAGCTGAAAATAGAATTTTTAACGTGTATTTAAAATGAAATAAATATAAACAAATCGAAGGATTTGTTTATATACACACATTTGACTGATATTGATTGGGACGATAAATTTTACACATCACCCAACTACACAAATAAAATCTGTGTTTGATTGTTTGAAAACCCCACACGGGTATTGGGATGATATATGATATACACTAGTCCCAATAATTAGTTGTATGTCAATCGATTGATTGACAGACTGTTATAAGCGTTGAATATTTATGTTTGATGCTTATACAATATAGAATGCACTATGGATGATGGTTGATTATTTATCGTTGTTATTTTATACATGTGTTGTAGAAAATCCATATAATTCACATTATACGGTAATTGATTGGGCCTCATTCCAGTTTTGAATAGAAATATTTGAAAAAGAAATATTTGAATAGAAATATTTGAAAAAGAAATATTTGAAAAAGAAATATTTGAAAAGAAATATTTGAAATAGAATATTTGAAAATAGGAATATATGAAGCCGTGTTGATTAGATTGACGCCATTTTGACGCGAACGATATTTATATCGATTTTATTCGTTTTTCAATGAATATCGAAAGTGATTTCAAAATCTAATATTTTGAAAAGAATTAGAATTCGAATTGAAAGTGAATAGAAATGAATTCGAATTGAAAGTGAATAGAAAAGAATTAGAATTGAAATTGAAAGAAATTGAAAATGAACTGAAATTGAATTAAAATCGATTTGAAATGAAATTAAAACGAATTTATATTAGAATATTCAATTTTGATTAGAAATTGAATATGAAGTTGAAATCATTTCGAAAACGAATTTAAAACGATTTATAAAATACGTTTTAAAAAGGGAATCGACGAAATATATATATATATAATATATATATAATGGCATGAATTGAACGTGCCGCTCAGCGGCAGTTCGCGAATTTCGACCATTGACTTCGAATGGACATTGCGGGAGATCCGACCGTCGGATTCTCCTGAAACCGGAACCGTTGGTTCGTATCGAAAAGAGCTTTCTAACGAATGTGAGAAATTAGAAATCTAACAATTGGATTTGGAATTATGTCCAAATCAAATTTGGAAAAGGTCATTGTAAGTGCAGTTCGATGGCTGTTGATGGAAATCGACTTTACGGGCCTTGATAAAATTATTAAAAATAGTAATAATTTGTTTAGAATCATAAGAAATGATTTGTGAAAAATTGGGATGAAAAACTCCATATTTGAAGAGATAAAAATAGATTTTTATCGAAATGAACTAGTTTTGAACTAGAATAATAATTTATTTATTTTTAAAATAAATAAAGTGGATTTGAAATGGTTTTGAAAATAACCAGAATTTCCAATAATTGAATTGGAATGGATTTGAATCGAAATTGTCTTTGGAATATTTCGATATTGGATTTCGTGACGATACAGGTATTGTTATGGTAATTTGAAAGATATATACATATCGTTATTTCCAATACGATATTTGTTGGTCGTAGAATTTGATATTGAATATAAGCCGATATATTTTCTATTCAGAGCCTTGTATTTAATATCAAATGTAATTTGGGTTTCTTGTGAATGGTGTCTTCATTAACACTGTTCTTAAACCCAATTGAGAAAAAGATTAAATCTTTTTATTTAGATTTAATGAAGTGTGTCAATTAAATAATATTTAGTTGGAATCGAATTGGTATTGATTTTTGGGTTTATCGTGAACAGTGTTTTTAAATAACACTTGTTCTTTAACCCGATAATTAATGGAATGTGATTTTGGGTTTATCGTGAACCATGTTTTAAATGACACTGATTCTTTAACCCAGTTAAGGATTAAAACTGAGTGAAGTTTTAATGAATCTTTAATTAGATTGAAAAGATCGAGAATGGAGTATCACCAGTTTTACTCCAGGCGGTAGATAAATCTTTAATTGAATTTACCGATAACACCGTGGTGTTAGATATGAAGTATTACCAGTTTTACTTCATGGGATGAATAGGGTGGGATTGGGAAATTAAAATAAATGATTACTTCGGTGTAGTTCGCTAATCCCGACTAGTTTGAATTGATATTCAAAGAAGACTAAAGAATAAATTTAAAGAATTTATCTTTGATAAAATTAATGAGAACCTTTCCCAAAATAGAAGAATATTTGAATAAACGAATATTCTGAATTGGAATGAGGCATATGTTGTGTTTGTGTAACACTTGTTTATTATATACCCGAGTTATTCAGAAAGACCAGGTTTATCCCATTCTGACTAACTGATACGGCGATAAGTCGAAGATGAAGACGGTGGTTGAAGACCGGAGGTCTTCACGTCGTTTGGATAATTACTAATGATATTGATTGGGCCGTACACCCAAGAAGATGGAAACAGTTGGTGATCGTCCAGACGTACTTGGAGATCGATGGATATGCGGGGTACTAGGTGCCTCCGGTTTCGTTCAGACCCAAAACGAACTTGTAAATGGACTGTGTGTCTGACATTGGATTTTAGTCTGTGTGATATATTTCTATTAAATATATATCTGTTTGGCGGCGGAGAATTTATTCTCTTGCTTAATGCCCTTCTCTGAGACGTATGAGCTCATGGGTTATATACTGATGGATATCAAACGCATAGAGTGAATTGCCTGTGTGGCATGCCTAAGTGGCAAATGATCAAGGCTTCTGTTGAAAAGCAAAGTCTTGTGGTTGATGATCGAAGCACGGCCTTTGTGGCGTAGCTTTGTGTAACGTTTACTTCGCGAGTTTCACACCCGGTATAAACCAAAAACGGGAGAGGACCTCAGGGAGGGCATGCGTTTCTTTCTAGCTAGAAGTGGCGTCAGTGGTTTTACACGCCCTGACGAGTTTGACTTATGTGGTTGTTGATGTTACGAGGCGCCTCAGTTTGATCGGACGAGCCAGGTCCGATGGAGTCATTCGTTGGCACATTTACGCCCCATAGGGCGAAGAGGCGTATTGTTCAGGCATTTTAATCCACATCGGTGGACCGGCCCTGTCGCTTTAAGGGACGATGCGTTCTGTTCCTGAGACACGGGCTAGAGTGTCTCGAATCGGTAGAGGACGATCCCTGACCTCGGTTCATAGATGGAAATCCAATTTCCAAATATGTGACACTTGCGGTTTTGATTGTAGAGCCTAGTATGGCGACATGATATATGGTACCCATGCCGCCTATGATTGATACTTATGATTTGAAGTTGTTTTATACTCTATGCACTTATAGTAGTATCAAATGATTTGTTTTAAACATACTAAGCATGTTTGGCTATTATAAGGGAAAACCCTATCTCCCGGCTTGCGTTGCATTGTGTGATAGGACCTAGGTCTTATAATAGCTTCATTTTTTCAAAAAGCATTACGTTGTTTTGTTTTATGCACTGGTATTCTTGGGAGGAAACCCGTTCCATGTTATACGGCGTGGTCCCTTGATTTACCTAACTTTAAAATAAAGATTAATAACTGTTTTAGTTCTCACACCAGTCCCATGACTGACCTTGAGTTTATTGTTTTAACCTAATGAAACACCCCACCTCCGTTAGGGTCACTCTCAAGGGGAATGCCCTAATTTTGGTGGAGGTTTATAAGTACAAGTCACAGAAATACAAGACAGATATAAGAACACATATTTGTAAACAGCGGAAGAACAACAAACTTTATTTCATGAAGTCAAATACGTGTTACAACAACATCCTTTCAAAAAAAACATAACATAACACTTTCATAATCTGTCTTGAGTACATTATTTAAAGAAGCATAAATAAAGCATAGATAAACTGCAAAGGTCCCCATAGTGGATTGTCCAAAGCCATAGTTCAAAACAGGAAAGTCCAAGCAATACATTTCTCTTCTTCAAGCTGGATGTTGAGGTTGGTCAAGCTGCAGTGTTCCCTCCCTGAGGACCTGGGGGGGGGGGGGGGGAAACGGAAGAAAGAAGATGAAAGAAAAGTAGAGTCAGACATAAAGCCTGAGTAAGTCTAGTACTATTTTGTCTATGAATAAAGAACTGGGTATGATAAGTATAAACAAGAAGTGGGCATGCACTATAAACTTGGTTAAGTTGTCTAGGGTCGAATATACTATCGTACCCCATGTTGATCTCTGAACCCATATAAACTAGTCTCCAATTTGCACCCCATAATCAGGGTGATGTGATCCATTCTATGATGATCGGCTCCTACTCGCAAAGTTACATGTCTCTTACGGCCCCCGATGTCTGTAGTTACCTATGCTGGTCCCACCATGGGGTGTATCAAGTCCCATAGTGGCAACCCGACACAACCTTAGAGTGCACAGGTATGCTACTGGTGTCCAGTGCCTTATTTTTCTGCTCCGGAGTGTGTGCACGCCCGCACTCCGTTAGAACCTACACTGCTACACCACCGCCGTCGCTTTGACCTCTTACAATCAGCCCAGTAATCGTGCCCCACCCTGCCTAGTTTCAGGGTATCATGATACACCTTTTAGGGTTACTGCTGAAAAGGGTCCCCCGTTACTAGGTTTTCTATCTCTAGCCAACATGCTAAGTTGGTTAAGTGTTTCTAACCTAACCCCCACCAGTCCGTTTAGTTTAGCATGTTCCATTTTGATTAAGTCTTTAGTCCACTTAATCCTAACAATCCTGACTCAGCCTTAATTGTCTTATTAAGGCCCTGACCTCTCACATTAGACAGGTATTGTTGTGGCTGCCTGTTGCCGGTTGGTTCCGGGCAGTCTTACGCCACAACTCAGTCTAACCTCGGGTCCTTGCTGGGCTCCATGTTTAACCTCCCACATTGGATAGGTATTGTTGTGACTACTGGACAGCCGGGCGGTTCCGGGCAGGTTTACATCACAACTCAATCCAACCTCGGGTTAAACACATCGTATGTTCTACATTTACATATCTTGTCATTCTTCTTTATTTCTTATATGTAAATATTTGCGGCCCATTATTAAGTTAATGGTGTAAAGGTTACACCACTCACGGGCCCAACCCATACTTGAATTTGGGCCCTTCTATTTTATATTTTCATTCATTAATTAATTTTTAACCCAACGTTATTTTCCCCCGTTTTACACGTCCGTTTATATATATTGGGCTTAGCCTTTTTAAAGCCCAATTTAGCCATGCGAAAAGGGGAGGCTTATGGCGTATACACAAAGAGGGGAAAGTGAGCGCATGAACTTGCAATACGACGTTGGAAATACAAAATAGAAATTGGTGTACTTGTATAGTGGCAACATAGGTGACATGAATCAAAGCATGTGAACTTGCATAGGTTTAACTACAACATGAACCTATATTCTTATTTAGGCATAATGTCAAACATAAGCATGTCATAAATATTCCTAGCATAAGCATAGCATAATGTCAAACATAAGCATGGCATAAGTAAAGTTAAATTTGTTCATGGCATAAACATAAACAAGTCATGTTCATAAGGTTTCTACATGTTTACAAAGGGGATACTTTGTTACCAACACAAAAGCATAGTTCAACTTAATCATGGTTTAAGTCTAATCACATAACGATGGTATAAACATACTTATGCATAAATATTCCTAAACATGGTGTTTGCTTTAAAACTTGCAAAAAGGGTTTTTTGAGTCTAACCTAGCCATGTCTCACATATGTCATCATATAATTCTTGTTAACAAGATAGACTTAATCATGGATTTCAATTATATCATTCATAGCCTAGCCATATTCATAAGTTTGCAAAAGCATGACTTAATACATGGATTATGGTGTCAAAATTCCAACATAGTTTCATATGAACTATAACAACCAAACTTGTTTCAATTACTTGCAAAATGATTTATGCACAAAATATACATCATGACGACATAATAACAAAGCCCCAAACTTGCATGAATTTCACTCAACTACATACATGTAGCTTCAACATAGATTACATAATTTGCGCAATATTCCAAACGTATATTTGCATAGAACTACCGCATGTAGTTCTTTATAATGAATAACATAATTTTGCACAAATATGAACTACTTTATTATCTCAATTCAAGCATACAAATCAATACAATTGTTTATTCATACCAAAGTAATACTCTACTTACAATGGTTGCGGCGAATTCTCAAATTAAGAGATATGATGTTGAATTGATTGGCTTTAGGTTGCTTGAATTGCTTTAGGCTTTAGAACTTTCTTCCTAATTCCCTCTCTAGTTGGCGGCTACTCTTAGTCGTTCCTCAGCAACATGGCGGCTATGTTCTTAATTTGAATGAATAGATTAGGGTTTAGTCTAGGGTTGTTTATATAGAGGTTAGGAATTGATTAGGACCCTTGATGTTGCTAGGTTTGGTCGTAGCCATTCATTAGGAAGAGAGACCAATAAAAACCCGCCACCTAGCCCTAATGACAAAGCAGACCACAGAAATTCGACCAAACACAGACCTGGCCAGCCAGGTTGACTGGGCTCGACCAGGTCGACAGCCCTGTCGACAGGGCTGTCGACAGCCCTGTCGACATGGGTAGCCCAGGTCGACAGCCCAGTCGACCTGGGTGGCCTAGGCGGGTGATTACCTGCCCTGGCCCATTGGGCCCCATTTTTAATTATTTTATTCTGTTTGAAATTTTAAATTTAATTCAAAACTTCCGAAGGCCATATCTTCTTCATACGGACTCCGTTTTTCGAAAACTCGGACTCTATTTCGCGTATTTTTCCGAGACGAACGCAATGGCGTATCCCGTTTCCCTTAGTTCTTTGATTTGAATTTGATTATACTTTAATTCATGAATTTCACAGTTATAGAATTCTCGGGGTGTTACACCTAAACTCTGGGTGCCCTTATTTTCCGCACGGGCAGCTAGTAGTTTTGGTTTTGCAGATTTATATTCACAGGGTCCTGGTTTACAGCTGGAATGATATCCGGAAAGCTTTGTATCCGTATATCTCCTTCAGTTGTGTATTGTATTATTTTCCGCTGCTATGTAATTTATTATAATCTCTGATATTTGGTCAATTGTGTAATATTGATTTATACTCTGTATATTCATGTAATCTGATGGAATTGTTGTAATATACAATGAAATGTCCTTCCGTCTGCGTTCTGTTGCGGCTTGTTCTCGAACTATCCGCGCTTTCCTCACCGGGGAAGTTACGGGTTTTTACAAATTTGATATTGTAACTTTAGTGGTTGTCAACTCTAATCATATTTGCTGAGTTAACTTGATTTATATTATTATCTAAATTTAAGTTCGCTCTTAAAATTTAAGTTTAAATAGTAAACTTGTATTATTAAGTAACGTAGTGCTAAATCTAACGAAATGAAAAATCCTCTAAAAAAATGAAT
This sequence comes from Allium sativum, assembly GCA_030737875.1. Lineage (NCBI taxonomy): Eukaryota > Viridiplantae > Streptophyta > Magnoliopsida > Asparagales > Amaryllidaceae > Allium > Allium sativum. The sequence goes on along the minus strand of CM060909.1, from coordinate 747,317,931 downwards.
TATGGTAAAATTTAGAATATCTATTAAAGTTTGAAAATTTAAAGGTTTCTTTTTTTATGATTTTACTCTAAATTCCTAGTTGACTAGCATTTTTCATTTCGAAAAGATACAATTTTGTTTGCTTTGACTGTGCCTTTTATAGTTTGCAAAACGTGCAAAATGACGTTGTTGTGTCTTCAAATTTTACATTTTCTCTTCTGGCTTTACTGTAAATTATGAGTTAACTTCATCGGAAATCTATCTGCGCCATATCATCCCACTATATGTATATTTACACTAAAAAAATTATTGGACTTCAATTGAGATAAAGATACGAACTTTTCTCTATAATCCTCATTTCTCATTCATTGGATTTCTTCTTTCTCCTTTGCTTCCTCCTTCCTCCGCAAATCTCCTTGTCTACAGATCTATTCTCTGTGAAATCTAGAAATCTCATCCTCTCCCATAATTTAATCCTTTGGTAATTTTATTTGTTGGCTATTTTCTATTTCATCTTTCCTAATTTCAGCTGGATCTAAATCTATAAATAAAAAACCCTAGATCCCATTTTCATCAAAACCTAAAACCTCTTCACTAAATCCATTCACTTCCCTTCGACTGCACTTAAATCCAACATTTCTCCTATTCAAATAGCAGCCACCAACCACTGGGCTCAACACCATGCTTGGACCCACATGACAGAACTAACTCTAGCCAACAAACCCTAATTCTCTACCTTTCCCTCCTTTTTTACTTCTGTTTTTTTATTTTGAAAGGTATTGTTAAGGCCCTAAGCTTCTGCTAAAAAACCAAATCAACTTTTTCCGTTTTTCAGTATGGGTGAAATGGAATTATCCACAACTTTCATTTTGACAAAATTTTCAAATTTTGAATTTTTTAAAGTCGAAATCGCGAACCTTTTAAACACATTTTTTAGACCTAACTTTTTGACCAAAAAATTTGTCTGTTGCTCTTCCAAGTCATATCTTCCTCAAATTTCATCAAAATCCAATTTTTCTATTTTTATAAATCGAATAGAAAAGAATTTGCGACAACTTTTCTGTTTAGGAATTTTTCAAATGTTGAGATATACCGATCCCAAAATCAAATTCAAAATGTTCAAAATTTTATTCTCTTTTGTGATTTTTGTAAAAAATCTAAATCCATTTTCCCTAGACAAAATCCCTATACTCTCTTATTTTAAATTGCTTGGGGTATAAGTTTGTGAATTTTTTCGTGTCATGGTTCCAGATAGCAAGTAGTCGAGAGTGGCCATTTGTCTCCAATTTCTAAGTCTCTTCATTTCCACGAAATGTGAGTTTATCTCACACTTGACAAACATTTTATGAAAGTTTGATTCAACACATGCATATGGTTAAAATGAAATGTTAGGATTGTTTTAGATGATATGTTTGTTACGTTAAATTTAAACTTGTAATATAAAATTGTGTTATTTTGTGATATATGTTTATTTGTGACATGTATGATACGTTTTGACTGTTTAACACAAAAGACATGATGTAACAACCCGAAAATGCGAGCCAATTTAAAAAATTTATTTTGGCAATCTTAGTGAATTTAGAATGTTTAAAATGAATTATTTTAAATAATATCGACGAGAAATTTATTTTGAATAGAATTCGAACGTATATATTTATATAGATCATCGTTAGAATATAAATATAATTTATACTTATAAAAGGAATTGAAAATGGCGCGGTAGTTCAATAATTCGATTTCAAAATTCAAATGAATGTACCGGGTTCAAAATAAACCGGATTTTAGTGAAACCCTAGCGCGCCCCTTTGACCGACGAGACCCCCCTGCTACCCTCCTCCGCCTCCGGCGAACCAACCCCCTCCCCTACGCCTCCACAGTCCTTCAACTCTGGCCACAAAGCCTCCTTCCCCTTCAAACAGCGAAAGGCCACTCTCCACCTTCGAAAAACGTGAGTTTTGTTATCTTTTACTTCATGTAATCAGTTAAATTTACTAACTAAGTGGCCATTACATTATATATGACATTGTATATCATATGAAAGCGAAGAGAAAAAGGTTAAAAATATAATTTTTATATTAGTAAGAGGTTAAAAATATAATTTTTATATTAGTAGAAGGTTAAAAATATAATTTTTATATTAGTAGAAGATTAAAAATATGATTTTTAAATTATAGAAAGAATAAAAATAATGATTTTTATATATTCATTAGCGAAGTAAAAATTCGATTTTTATGTATTCATTAGCGAAGTACAAATTCGATTTTTATATATTCATTAGCGAAGGAAAATAGAATTTTTATATATAAAAGAGCCGAATAAAAATGTGATTTTTATCTGAATAGCGTTGAAATAAAAAAAAGTGATTTTTTAGTTAAATAGCTTCGAAATTAAAATGGAGTTTTTATTATGAAGTTAGATTTATAAAAATATAATTTTTATCTATATAGTAGCGAATTAAAAATGTGATTTTTATATATGTAGTGGCTACGGACAATGAATTTGATAAAAGGCAAGCACTACGATGATTTCTACATAAGAAGAGTCGTGGTGTTGGTTTAGCTAGTCGGTGAGAACATCTCACCTTAAATTTCCTTTTCTAGTTAAAATTATATACTAGGATGCTGACGGTGTTTAGTAGCACCCGACACCCGTCGTCCACAGACCATGGATGGCTTGTATGTTTGATTGTTTATTGTGATGAAAACTGATTGCGTGATGTGAAATGAAATAAAATATTTATATATAGTTAAAAATATTTTATCGTTAAAAATATAATTTTTAACGTGAATGTGAATAAATAAATATTCCTTTACAAACCGGATGGTTTGTTTATGTACACATATTCGAAGGATATTGATTGGGATGATAAATTTTACATGTCGCCCAACTGCACAAACAATATTCGGTGTTTGTGGATAGAAACCCCACACGGGTGTTGGGGTGATATTTGGCGTACACTAATCCCAATTATTTAGTTGTATGTCGATCGACTGGTCGACAGACTGTGTAAGCGTTAATTATTTATATTTAATGCGTATGCAGTTGTGTGGCGCATTTTGGATGATTGTTGATTATTTATCGTTGCTTTTACATACATGTGTTGTATGGAATCCATATAATTAACATAATATGGTAATTGATTGGGCCTCATTCCAATTGGGAAAATAAAGAATATTATAAAATATAGATTCATGTGTTGACTGTACTCATTTGTTGAGATTAGTCATGTGTTGAAAGAAATATATATTCATGTATTGAACGAAATATTTTAACAATAAAATTTACATCATTATCATATATAAAATTAGAAACTAACTGGAAAATAGATAAGATGAGTGGTCTCCTAGATATTGATCTGATGTTGGTTTCGGCCTTTGTGGTTAATATTTAGGGAATTGCTCTCTTACTAATTTACGGTTGGAGTCTGATTAAAAATTTAACGATAGGAATAATAATTTTATAAAATATATTAAATAACAAAAATAGTCACGTGTTGACAGTACTCATTTGTTTAGATTAGTCATGTGTTGAAAGGAATATAGATTCATGTGTTGAATAGAATAAATATTCATTTGTTGAATAGAATAACGAAGTTATTGAAAAATATAAAGCCGTGTTGATTAGAGATGCGCTATTTTGACGCGAACGAAATTTGTATCGATTATATTCGTTTTTTTAATGAATATAAAAAGAATTCGAATTGAAATGAATATAAAAAGAATTCGAATTGAAATGAATATAAAAAAATTCGAATTGAAATGAATATAAAAAGAATTCGAATTAAAATGAATATAAAGTGAATTCGAATTGAAATGAATTCAAATTGAATTTAAATCGATTTGAATTGAAATCAAATAGAAAGGAATGTAAAAAGAATTTATAATGGAAAATTCAATTTTGATTTGAATTTGAAAAGAAAGTTGAAATTGTTTTTGAAACAAATTTGAAATTATTTATAAAATTTGTTTTAAAAGGAAATCGACGAAATATATAATATATATATATATATTATATATAATGGCCTGAATAGAACGCCAGGCCGCGGAAGTTCGTGAAGTTCGACCATTGGCTTCGAACGAACATGGAGGGAGATCCGACCGTCGGATTCTCCTAAAACCGAAACCGTTGGGTCCGTATCGAAAAGAGCTTTCTAACGAATACAAGATATTTTAAATCTGACGGTTGGAATAGGAGATACGTCCAAATCAATTTCAGAAAAGGTCGCTGTAAGTGCAGTTCGATGGCCGTTGATGGAAATCGACTGTACGGGCCTTGATAAAATTATTAAAAATATCAATAAATTGTTTAAAATCATAATGAATGATTTGGGAAAAATTGGGATGAAAAAGTCCATATTTGTAAAGATAAAAATATTTTTTTATCGAAATGAACTAGTTTTGAACTAGAATTAAAATCAATTTATTTTTGGAATAAATAAATTGAATTTGAAAGTGGTTTTAAAAATAATCAGAATTTATAATATACGAAGTGGAAGATATACTTTATATCGTTATTTCCAAAGCGGTATTTGTGGGTTTCAGAATTTGTTATTGAATATAAGCCGATATGTTTTCTATTCAGAGCCTTGTATTTAATATCAAATGGGATTTGGGTTTGTCGTGAATGGTGTCTTCATCAACACGATTCTTAAACCCCGTTGAGAAAAGTTTAAATCTTTTTATTTAGATTTAATGAAGTATACCAATTAATTAATATATTTAATTGGAATTGAATTAGAATTGATTTGTGGGTTTATTGTGAACGGTGTTTTAAGTAACACTTATTCTTTAACCCGATAATAAATAGAATGTGATTTTGGGTTTATCGTGGATCATGTTTTAGATGACATTGGTTCTTTAACCCAGTTAAAGATTAAAACTAAGTGAAGTTTTAATGAATCTTTAATTAGTTTGAAAAGATCGAGAATGGAGTATCACCAGTTATGCTCCAAAGCGATAGTTAAATCTTTAATTAGGTTTGAACGTGAAATGGTAATTAATTTTACCGATAACGCCGTGGTGTTAGATATGGAGTATTACCAGTTTTGCTTCATGGGATGAATATGTTGGGATTGGGAAATGAAATAAATAATTACTTCGGTGTGGTTCGCTAATCCCGACTAGTTTGAAATGATATCCAAAGGAAGATTAAAGAATAAATTTAGAAGAATTTATCGTTGATAAAATTAATGGGAACCTTTCCTTAAGAATGTGAAATTTAGAAACTAACTGTAGGTTAGCTAAGAAGGATGGTTTCCTGGGTATTGATCTGATGTTGGTTTCGGCCTTCGGGGTTAATATTTGGGAAATTGTTCTCTTGCTAATTTACGGTTAGTGACTGCTGAATTGGAATGAGGCGTATGTTGTGTTTGTGTAACATTTGTTTATTTTATATGCGGGTTGTTCGGAAAGGCCGGGTTTATACCCATTTTGAATAACCGATTCGACGATAAGTCGAAGATGAAGACGGTGGTTGAAGACCGGAAGTCTTCACATCGTTTGGGTGATTACTGATGATCTTGATTGAGCTGTACACCCAAGATGAGGGAATTAGTTGGTGATCGTCCATACATACTTGGAGATCGATGGATATGCGAGGAAAGTGCCTCCGGTTTCGTTCAGACCCAGAACGAGCTTGTAAATGGACCATGTGTCTGACATTGGATTTTATTCTGTGCTGATTGATCCCTATTAAATATACATCTGTTTGGAGGCGGAGAATTTATTCTCTTGCATAACGCCCTTCTCTGAGACGTACGAGCTCAGAGGTTGTATATCGATGGACATCAGTTTCATGGAGTGAATTGCCTGTGTGGCATGCCTAAGTGGCTAATGATCAAGACTTCTATTGAAAAGCTGTAACACCCCGTAATTCTGCAACACTAAGATTCACAAATCAAGGCAGAATTAAATTTTATAATCAAAATAAAGGGAAACGGGCTGCACCATTGCATTCGTCTTGGAATTCTGCATGAAAACGAGTCCGAGTTTGCGTAAATCGGAGCCCGTATGAGGAAGATATGGCCTCCGAAAGTTTCAGCAAAGTTCAAATTTTAAAACAGACTCAGAAGCAGGTCGACTGGGGAGTCGACTGGGTAGTCGACCCACCCCCAGGTCGACTGGGAAGTCGACTGGGTAGTCGACCCCCCTCCCCCCGTAGGTCGACTGGGGAGTCGACTGGGTAGTCGACCCCCCCCCCCCACCCCCCGCTTTTTCCAGCTTTCTGAACCTGATTCGTTTCTCTGTATCCGGACGCCATTCTGACCAGATTCATTGACTTCTACACTATATAAACAGCCCTAGTCTTCTTCTCTATTCACAATTCTTTTCTATCCTTATGCTGCCTCTGAGAAAATATATAAATAAATAATATATAAAATAAATCAACATGAGGAAATGCTGCTAAAGATTTTCAAGAAGAGGTTCAAGTCAAGCTAGGATTCAAGAGGAGGTTCAAACGACTTCAACGACTGTTTTTCTACGAATCATAGCAATGCCATCTTTCTATTCTAATCTAGTTTCCGTAAGTCGGATACTTTTTAGATTTGAACGTTTTTCTCTGTTCGTGACATGAAATTAAAGGAATAAAAGAATATGCCAAATCTCTCTCTCTATCTGGACCTAATTAAGAACTATTAGGCGTTGCCTATGACTATGAACATTGCCTATGACTGTGACTGTGACTATGAGAATTATTTCCTTGACTATGAACACAAGCCTATGCCATTGACTAGAAAGCATAAACTATTGCCTGTGACATAACTAGAACAGCTGTGATTAAACACCTATGATTCATGACTAGGAAAGTGTTGCTTAAGTTTTGTGACTGTGAAATTGGGTATAAACCTAATTTTCTATTTTGTCTATTCTTGGTTTTCTTTGGTTTTAGACCTTGGTAATTTACCTATTAAGTTAGGTCTACCCATGTTCTTGAACCTGCGTCTCTATTCTGTCTATCCTTGGTTTTAGACCTTGGGAATTTACCTATTAAATTAGGTCTACCCATGTTCTTGAACCTACATCGTTATTCAAACCTTTTATGCCAGTTATTATGTCCACCCTTTTTCATAGCATCTTTGGTTCATTCCCTATTTTCTACGAGTCTAGATTTATCCATAATCTAGATTGAATCGCAATTATACGAACGGTGGGAATACGATTTGGGCATAATGTGAAATGTACTAAAAAAACATAGTTATAAACTTGGAATTTGGCATAAATTGGGAACATGAATTATGGCATGTTCATAGAAATACAAATTGGATAAATTTAACATGAATTATAGGATGTGTAATTTGAATCTAGTATTGACTTGTAAATCTAGCATTTACATGAGTTATGAACTAGAATAATAAGTCTAGTTTGACGTGAACTGTAATTAGAATGTTAAATCAGGATTGGATTAGCTAATTTGGCATAATAAGTATATTGGTATAAATTTGAGATTGGCCATAATTGGGAATAACCGTTAGGTTTAGCAAAATCATGGTTAGTGACACTTAATTGGTATAGTTTACATACCAAAAGGCATAAATATGATATAGAGGGGAAAATGGGCCATAAGAATAAATGTTGACAGTTTACATTAAAAGGTTAATTAGAAAATAAGTAAATTATGAATAATTTACTTATAGAATTTGGCCTAAATGAGGAAATGTAAATTTAGTCAAATTAAAGGTTTATTAACGACATCTCTTTTAATGGTACACCAGAAAGTTCTAGGGTGACAGAGAGGATAGTGTCTAGGCTTGGGTTTGGAAAATACAAGTTTCCTGCTCTCCCTGGCTATCCCTAACTGATCCGACGGACGGGATGATTACTTTCAAAACCTAATTTAAAGTTTAATCAAAACCCTTTGAACTCAGAAAACACGAATATGCCTAACCCGAGGTTAGACTGAGTTGCGATGTAAACCTGCCCGGAACCAACCGGCACATCCAGTAATCGCAACAACATCTGTCTAATGTGAGAGGTAGCGGCTTTAATTTATTTAGTTAAAGCTAGAACAAGAATGCTAGGGTTAAGTTAACTAAGACGCTTAACCAACTCAACATGATAACAAGACTGGTAGGTGGGGTTAGGTTCATACAGTTAAGCTAGAATGGGAGGGTTAAGTCCATAGGAACACTTAACCAACTTAGCACAGTTAAGCTAGAACGGAGGGCTAAGTCCATAGGGACACTTAACCAAACTCATGGTAACAAGACAAGATTTGTATATGTTAAGTAACTAAGAAAACACTTAGCCAAATTAACATGTTAACTAGTCTAGAAAGTGGGGTTAAGTAAAGTTAATAAACTTAGCCAAATTAACATGTTAACTAGACTAGAGGTTGGGGTTAAGTAAGATTTAATACACTTAGACAATTTGATATGTTAGCTGGGCTAGACCATAGGGTTAAGTAAACTTGAACACTTAACCATCAGATTGTGATAAAGGAATAGGGTTAAGTCTAAAACATGAAGGGATAATACTTAACCGTTAATAACATGTTAGTTAAAACAGACGGGCAAGGTTAAGTTAAAAAGGAACACTGAACCAATACAGGGCGAATGGGTAGGGTTAAGTAATAAGGAATACTTAACCAATATAACTTGGTTTGTGGTGGGGTTAAGTCAACATGAATTACTGATCACACTTAACCAGTTTGACAGGATAAATTAAGAGGGTTAAGTCGGCTTGAATTGACTAATGACACTTAACCAATCCAAATTGACGGGAAAGGAAACTAAGTTGTAAACCTTAGTTAAGAAAACAACAATTCTGGAAACTAAGTGGTAAATCTTAGTTAGTAGAACTAAGTAGTAATTCTTAGTATAACACGGGAAGGAGCGAATGTCCGTCTGAGTAAAAAGAAGGCTCCAACGAATTGGGTTACGAAGCCCGAGGCTTCGAGGGGACGTGAGGGTACTCTAGGTATCCCTCTGTGAGGCTGCAGATGATCCTCCTGGGCTCACAGAGGTTAACGTCTGCGTAGAAGAACCAGGGGTATGCCTTGGTTGTAATATATGGCAACCTAAAGACTAGGATGGACCGGTGTGATTCGGCGAGAAAATGGTAGCCCTGTGATAGCAACTCGTCGTCTACCATCCATCTTGAGTCAATCGAGATATGTGAAGCGGAAATTCGGAGAACTCCAAAAGACCATATACTTGCTATCTAGTTATGGGTGAGGATGGCCATAGGATAGTAGGGCACCAGGGGCCTGCGTATAGTTCTCATTTCTCAAGGTGTGCCTTTCATTAGTTGAGGGAGGGGTCAAGTGGGACCATAGCCACTGGAATAAAAACAGACCTTAGCTTCTGCATCGGCAGATATCTGAAAGCTCCCGACCGAGTTCTGTATTCCTTGACTTGCCCTGACACAGGACTCGGACTGCACATTACAGGACATGTGCATCTAGACAAGCGATAACGGTTCATGATACATGCGTGGGGAAGTATAGGAACATATACCACTCTAGGTAGTGTGTCCTAGGCTTGGGGACATCGATTGGACTAGGGGGCATAAACCCTGAATCCGAGAAGCGTTCAGCAGATAGCGTAAACTCTAGTTGAAACTAGAAAGCACTTGATAGAAAACCCTAGGTTAGATCCAGGTAACAAATAATAAATGTATGCCTGAAGGCAATGGAAACTACAGGGATTGGGATCACGTTATCGTTACTAGTTGGGACACTAGTTAGGCGGTGCAGAGATATAGAAACCAGTATAACAAGGAAATAGCGAAGTGGCGAAAGTATTAGAGCATATTCAGTTTATCTTAGCTTAGCATATCTTGTGTTAATCTTGTCTAATCTTGCCAAACCTATCATCATGGTGTTATCTTGTATTTAGTTAATTCATGTCGTTTTGTTGTTGTTCCATGTTCATATGCTAGAAGTTACTGAACTTACTCAGGCTTTATGTCTGACTCTGTTTTTCTTTCGTCTTCTTTTCTTCCGTTTCCCCCCCTCCCCCAGGCCCCCTCCCCCAGGTTGTAAAGGAGGGAATACTATAGCTCAGGTTAAGTTGGACTGTCACTCTTTCCCAGCTTGAAGATTTATCGAAGTTTGCTTGGATTCTCTTATCAGATGCTACAGCTGGCTCTTGCTAAAATTGGGGAACATAAATATTGTTTTATGCTTCTTTATTTTGTAAGACAGATGATACTCTGATATTGTAAAGAAATCATTAAACAAACTATTTTATCAATAAAGCAAAGTTTTATTTTCCGCTGTTTAATTTATGTCTGTCTTGTAATTTATCTGCATCTTTTACCCTAAATGCTCCACAAAACTTAGTGCATTCCCTTTGTGAGTGACACTAACGGATGTGGGGTGTTACACGTGGTATCAGAGCTGAAGGTTACCAGATCAGATAAAGGATTTGAAAAATTATTTTCAAAACGGTTTTTAAAGAAGCATTTTCAAGAGAAAAGATTTGTTTTAAAGACATATTCCCCAAAGCCATACGCACTATCTTCTCTTCCTCTGTTTAAATTCTTGTCTCCTTCTTTCTTGAGTCTCTGGGGCTCCTGGCTTTCTGGGAGGTAACCTCATCGAAGGGCAAAGTAGTGCCCGGCTTCCATCCATAGCCGTAGTTGTTTCATCTACGGGTAGTTTTCTTTCGAAGCTTATAGGGTTTTCCGGACGATGGAGGCGGTTTTTGAGAGATTTGTCAACATGACTACACACGGAAGGGGATGAGGAGTTTGGCTTAGGAGCATAACCCTAGGATGAGGAATTCATGGATGTAGACTTAGCACACGAAGGAGGAAGAAATTATAAAACCTAAGACAAGAGGAAGTATCTTTGCTAGGGTATGATAGGGAATATACTTAAGGACAAGGGCAAGAACGAGGATGAGATTTTCAGAAGGACAAGTACATGCTTTCGCCACCAAGCGTACCTAGGAGAAAGGTATTCCAGTTGGAAGAGTCTAGTTTTCTGTTCGTACTATTTCCTTAGGTTCTAGCGCTTCTCATTTGTTCATATCCACTTCCATAGTTGGGTCTCTACACCATAGTACTTGTATAGTAGAAAGATCCCACTAGAGTCTCAAATCCAATTGGTGGTCCAACCAGTTTATTTTTGGTTAGTAGGGATTTGAGAATAGCTGTCGAGTTTGCTTATATCATCTCACGTAGATCGTCTAAATTCGGGGGAGATATTCCTTGGGTGCTTGTCTGATATTGGTTTAGGCCTTTGGGGCTTGTACTTGAGGAATGTCGAGTTCAGTTTGGATGGTTTGCTTGAGAGATGAATAGTTGTGGCAGGCACTCCAAAGAGCACGTAGTGACCTTTCGACTCTTATAGTTATGGCATGGCGGATAAGAGGGAAACCTCTAATCATCTTAGTACGTATACCTGGTACCGTGATTGACATCTGTTAATTTTGGAAATGGAGATCCGGAACTTCACAATCGTGAAGTTAAATTAGTTAAGATACAATGGAGTAAAGCTCGAGAAGGCTAGATACTAGCATCATACCCTTTTCCTTGAGGGTGCATCCTTGATTTCTTTGTTTTAGGAGCTTTACGCATAATTGTTTCTCTCTTTCCAAAGTATATCACCTAGGTCGTATCTTCGATCCTTAGGTATAAGCCAATGGATGTAAACATGTATTTGAAACATGTTATGGTTGATGGTTGCAAGTGGTTGCTAATGGATGCTTGTGAATGCATATGCATACGTATTAGGCACTAGATCAGTTCAGACGCTTTCATATTGCATTTACAGATATGTATTTGTTTGTAAATTGAACTTGATATATTATCATATGGGTGTTGCATATGGATGAATGGCCGTGCACGCATATAGTATTTACATAACTAGGGATGCTTGCATACATGGTTGGACGCATAGCACTGACATAACTCGCATTAAGGAGGTCGACTGAATCAGTAAACCGCCTGATTTTATAGTAGATAAAGACATATACACACACTATGCACATGAACATGAAAGCATTAAAAATATTTTAAGGACAATGGATGCCTGTGAGTGAATGGTTGAGCAGATGGGTGATTGGATAGTAGGACACATTCTTCCTAACTTGAAGATTTCGGGGACGAAATCCTTTTAAGTGGGGGAGAATATAACACCCCGTAATTCTACAACACTAAGATTCACAAATCAAGGAAGAATTAAATTTTAAAATCAAAATCAAGGGAAACGGGCAGCGCCATTGCGTTTTTCTCGGAATTCTGCATGAAAACGAGTCCGAGTTTGCGTAAATCGGAGTCCGTATGAGGAAGATATGGCCTCCGGAAGTTTCCGCAAAGTTCAAATTTCAAAACAGACTCAGAAGCAGGTCGACTGGGGAGTCGACTTGGTAGTCGACCCCCCCACCCCAGGTCGACTGGGGAGTCGACCCCCCCCCCCCCCAGATCGACTATGGAGTCAACTGGGTAGTCGACCTCCCCCCCCCCCCCCCCGCTTTTTCCAGCTTTCTGAACCTGATTCGTTTCTCTGTATCCGGACGCCATTCTGACCAGATTCATTGACTTCTACACTATATAAACAGCCCTAGTCTTCTTCTCTATTCACAATTCTTTTCTATCCTTATGCTGCCTCTGAGAAAATATATAAATAAATAATATATAAAATAAATCAACATGAGGAAATGCTGCTAAAGATTTTCAAGAAGAGGTTCAAGTCAAGCTAGGATTCAAGAGGAGGTTTAAACGACTTCAACGACTGTTTTTCTACGAATCATAGCAACACCATCTTTCTATTCTAAACTAATTTCCGTAAGTCGGTTACTTTTTAGATTTGAACGTTTTTCTCTGTTCGTGACATGAAATTAAAGGAATAAAAGAATATGCCATATCTCTCTCTCTATCTGGACCTAATTAAGAACTGTTAGGCGTTGCCTATGACTATGAACATTGCCTATGACCATGAACATTGCCTTTGACTATGACTGTGACTATGAGAATTATTTCCTTGACTATGAACACAAGCCTATGCCCTTGACTAGAAAGCATAAACTATTGCCTGTGACATAACTAGAACAACTGTGATTAAACACCTATGATTCATGACTAGGAAAGTGTTGCTTAAGTTTTGTGACTGTGAAATTGGTTATAAACCTAATTTTCTATTCTGTCTATTCTTGGTTTTCTTTGGTTTTAGACCTTGGGAATTCACCTATTAAGTTAGGTCTACCCATGTTCTTGAACCTGCGTCTCTATTTTGTCTATCCTTGGTTTTAGACCTTGGGAATTTACCTATTAAGTTAGGTCTACCCATGTTCTTGAACCTACATCGTTATTCAAACCTTTTATGCCAGTTATTATGTCCACCCTTTTTCATAGCATCTTTGGTTCATTCCCTATTTTCTACGAGTCTAGATTTATCCATAATCTAGATTGAATCGCAATTATACGAACGGTGGGAATACGATTTGGGCATAATGTGAAATGTACTAAAAAAACATAGTTATAAACTTGGAATTTGGCATAAATTGGGAACATGAATTATGGCATGTTCATAGAAATACAAATTGGATAAATTTAACATGAATTATAGGATGTGTAATTTGAATCTAGTATTGACTTGTAAATCTAGCATTTACATGAGTTATGAACTAGAATAATAAGTCTAGTTTGACGTGAATTGTAATTAGAATGTTAAATCAGGATTGGATTAGCTAATTTGGCGTAATAAGTATATTGGTATAAATTTGAGATTGGCCATAATTGGGAATAACCGTCAGGTTTAGCAAAATCATGGTTAGTGACACTTAATTGGTATAGTTTACATACCAAAAGGCATAAATATGATATAGAGGGGAAAATGGGCCATAAGAATAAATGTTGACAGTTTACATTAAAAGGGTAATTAGGAAATAAGTAAATTAGGAATAATTTACTTATAGAATTTGGCCTAAATGAGGAAATGTAAATTTAGTCAAATTAAAGGTTTATTAACGACATCTCTTTTAATGGTACACCAGAAAGTTCTAGGGTGACAGAGAGGATAGTGTCTAGGCTTGGGTTTGGAAAATACAAGTTTCCTGCTTTCCATGGCTATCCCTAACTGATCCGACGGACGGGATGGTTACTTTCAAAACCTGATTTAAAGTTTAATCAAAACCCTTTGAACTCAGAAAACACGAATATGCCTAACCCGAGGTTAGACTGAGTTGCGATGTAAACCTGCCCGGAACCAACCGGCACATCCAGTAATCGCAACAATATATGTCTAATGTGAGTGGTAGCGGCTTTAATTTATTTAGTTAAAGCTAGAACAAGAATGCTAGGGTTAAGTTAACTAAGACACTTAACCAACTCAACATGATAACAAGACCGGTAGGTGGGGTTAGGTTCATACAGTTAAGCTAGAATGGGAGGGTTAAGTCCATAGGAACACTTAACCAACTTAGCACAGTTAAGCTAGAACGGAGGGCTAAGTCCATAGGGACACTTAACCAAACTCATGGTAACAAGACAAGATTTGTAGAGGTTAAGTAACTAAGAAAACACTTAGCCAAATTAACATGTTAACTAGTCTAGAAAGTGGGGTTAAGTAAAGTTAATACACTTAGCCAAATTAACATGTTAACTAGACTAGAGGTTCAGGTTAAGTAAGATTTAATACACATAGCCAATTTGATATGTTAGTTGGGCTAGACCATAGGGTTAAGTAAAATTGAACACTTAACCATCAGATTGTGATAAAGGAATAGGGTTAAGTCTAAAACATGAAGGGATAATACTTAACCATTAATAACATGTTAGTTAAAACAGACGGGCAAGGTTAAGTTAAAAAGGAACACTGGACCAATACAGGGTGAATGGGTAGGGTTAAGTAATAAGGAATACTTAACCAATATAACTTGGTTTGTGGTAGGGTTAAGTCAACATGAATTACTGATAACACTTAACCAGTTTGACAGGATAAATTAAGAGGGTTAAGTCGGCTTGAATTGACTAATGACACTTAACCAATCCAAATTGACGGGAAATGGAACTAAGTAGTAAACCTTAGTTAAGAAAACAATGATTCTGGAAACTAAGTGGTAAATCTTAGTTAGTAGAACTAAGTAGTAATTCTTAGTATAACACGGGAAGGAGCGAATTTCCGTCTGAGTAAAAAGAAGGCTCCAACGAATTGGGTTATGAAGCCCGAGGCTTCGAGGGGACGTGAGGGTACTCTAGGTATCCCTCTGTGAGGCTGCAGATGATCCTCCTGGGCTCACAAAGGTTAAGGTCTGCGTAGAAGAACCAGGGGTATGCCTTGGTTGCAATATATGGCAACCTAAAGACTAGGATGGACCGGCGTGATTCGGCGAGAAAATGGAAGCCCTGTGATAGCAACTCGTCGTCTACCATCCATCTTGAGTCAATCGAGATACGTGAAGCCGAAAGGCGGAGAACTCCAAAAGACCATATACTTGCTATCTAGTTATGGGTGAGGATGGCCATAGGATAGTAGGGCACCGGGGGCCTGCGTATAGTTCTCATTTCTCAAGGTGTGCCTTTCATTAGATGAGGGAGGGGTCAAGTGGGACCATAGCCACTGGAATAAAAATATACCTTAGCATCTGCATCGGCAGATATCTGAAAGCTCCCGACCGAGTTCTGTATTCCTTGACTTGCCCTGACACAGGACTTCGGACTGCACATTACAGGACATGTTCATCTAGACAAGCGATAACGGTTCGCGATACATGCGTGGGGAAGTATAGGAACATATACCACTCTAGGTAGTGTGTCCTAGACTTGGGGGCATCGATTGGACTAGGGGGCATAAACCCTAAATCCGAGAAGCGTTCAGCAGATAGCGTAAACTCTAGTTGAAACTAGAAAGCACTTGATAGAAAACCCTAGGTTAGATCCAGGTAACAAATAATAAATGTATGCCTGAAGGCAATGGAAACTACAGGGATTGGGATCACGTTATCGTTACTAGTTGGGACACTAGTTAGGCGGTGCAGAGATATAGAAACCAGTATAACAAGGAAATAGCGAAGCGGCGAAAGTATTAGAGCATATCCAGTTTATCTTAGCTTAGCATATCTTGTGTTAATCTTGTCTAATCTTGCCAACCCTATCATCATGGTGTTATCTTATATTCAGTTAATTCATGTCGTTTTGTTGTTGTTCCATGTTCATATGCTAGAAGTTACTGAACTTACTTAGGCTTTATGTCTGACTCTGTTTTTCTTTCGTCTTCTTTTCTTCCGTTCCCCCCCCCCCATGTAGTAAAGGAGGGAATAGTATAGCTCAGGTTATTTTGGACTGTCACTCTTTCCCAGCTTGAAGATTTGTCGAAGTTTGCTTGGATTCTCTTATCAGATGCTACGGCTGGCTCTTGCTAAAATTGGGGAACATAAATGTTGTTTTATGCTTCTTTATTTTGTAAGACGGATGATACTCTGATATTGTAAAGAAATCATTAAACAAACTATTTTATCAACAAAGCAAAGTTTTATTTTCCGCTGTTTAATTTCTGTCTGTCTTGTAATTTATCTGCATCTTTTACCCTAAATGCTCCACAGAACTTAGTGCATTCCCTTTGGAGTGACACTAACGGATGTAGGGTGTTAAAAAAGCAAAGTCTTGTGGTTGATGATCAAAGCACGACCTACGTGGCAAAGCTTTGTGTATAGCGTGGATTCGCGAGCCTCACACCTCGGTATGAGTCAAAAACGGGATAAGGACCGCTGGGAGAACACGACGTTTCTTTCTAGTTACGGTGGTGTCAGTGCTTAAACTGGCTGACATTTATATTATTTTCACCTTTGTGGTTGTTGGATTGCGAGGCGCCTCGATTATAGGTCTGTAAGGACCGAGAAACGTGTGTTCAGGAATAACTAATCCTCAAACGTAAGGGAGGACCGGCCCAGCCGATTCCAGGGGTTACCCAGAGTGCGTAGTCCCGAGGCATTTGCTAGAGTGTCACAAAGCGGAGAGGAGCTTGCCCCTTGCCTCGACTCATGATGGAAATCCAATTTCCAATACGAGATATTTCGGTTTTAATTGTAGAAACTAGTATGGCGACATAGTGGTATGGGACATTCATGCTGCCTAGGATTGATATTTATGATTGAAATTGTTTTGACACTATACACTTACAATAGTATCAAATGATTTGTTTTAAACGTACCAAGCATGTTTGGCTGTTATAAGGTAAAAACCCTATCCTCGGGCTTGCGTTGCATTGTGTGATGGGACCTGGGTCTTATAACAGCTTCAATTTTCTTTACTTAGCATTGCGCTATTTGTTTTATGCACTGGTATTCTTGGGGGGGGACCCGTTCCGTGTTATACGGCGTGGTCCCTTGATTTACTGAACTTTAAAACCCAATATTAATAACTGTTTTAGTTCTCACACCAGTCACATGACTGACCTGGAGTTTATTGTTTTAACCTAAACTCTGGGTGCCCTTATTTTCGACACGGGCAGCTAGTAGTTTTGGTTTTGCAGATTTTATATTCATAGGATCCTGATTTACAGCTGAAACGATGCTAGGAAAGCTCTGTATCCGTGTATTACTTCCAGTTATGTTTTGTATTATTTTTCCGCTGCTATGTAATTTATTGTAATCTCTTATATTTATCGAATGTATTTTATTTATTTATACCATGTATATTCTTGTATTATGATGGAATTGTTGTAATAAGCAAGGAAATGTTCTTCTGTTTGTGTTCTTATTCGTCTTGTACTCAATTCTATCTGTGCTTTCCTTTACGGGGAAGTTCGGGTCATTTCATTTGGTATCAGAGCTTTGGTTTATAGAGCTCGAGAACAAGACACATAGAACTAAACGAAAGAATCCATCAGATATTGGATTAGTAATATCCAATTAGAATTACTCGTTAGAGATAGAATCAGTAGTATCCTAGAACGAGTGTGAAGAGTATATTTTTCAAATGAAAACAATATTATTTTGAAAATTTAAACCAGTTTATACGTATTTGAATATTTTATTTATATTGATTTGGACAACCGAGTATATAAAGATTTTGCATATACACGTCATGAATGTATATTCGAAGTTTTAATATACTGGATAGATATAGAATCACATTCTAGACACCCGGAGATGATTCTGATGATTGATATATCATCATCAGAATTTGTGTTTGTGTTTCGAAGGTGTGATATCTATATATTTCCATAGACTAGTGTGAAAACCAAAATTAGATAGATTTATTGATGTGAATTGGCATCAAAAACATGATTTTCTGTATATATATCAAAGTTATGAGTTTGAAACAATAATCAACTAATTGATTGCTGATTGTATTGTTTGATTATTGTTTGATTAATTAAATGTTGAAACTTTAGCCAAATTGAACCAAATAGTGAGTGTATTGAAAATTGGTCGCATTTGCTTGCATATACATGTACAGATTGAACAGGTCATAGCAAGGAGGCTAGAGCAGAAGAATAAAATTATTTACCCGACAAATAGGTACATGTTTATTGTATTTCTTTGGGTGATGATGATTTTATGAGCCGATTGGCTAGCCGCTTGGCATTTTCTTTTTCTTTTGGATTGAAGAAGGCCATGGGAGGCTATATGAAATATTCCGAAGTCCCCGGTGCAGGGGAGGTTATGGCGAAATTTTTCGAAAATTTAGGGTGTTAGCCAAACTTTTGAAAAAATTGAAAAGTTATTAGAAACTGAAAAGTTGAATAACTTAAGTCGTAAAGAAAATAGTAGAAGTTGAGTTGATTAGTTAAACGACTATAGGCTTCGTTCCTTTTCGGGGACGAAAAATTTTAAGTGGGGGAGATTGTAACAACTCGGAAATGCGAGCCAATTTAAAATTTTTATTTTGGCAATCTTAGTGAATTTAGAATGTTTAAAATGGATTATTTTAAATAATATCGACGAGAAATTTATTTTGAATAGAATTCGAACGTATATATTTATATAGATCGTCATTAGAATATAAATATTATTTACACTTATAAAAGGATTTGAAAATGGCACGGTAGTTCGATAATTCGATTTCAAAATTCAAATGAATGTACCGGGTTCAAAATAAACCGGAATTTAGTGAAACCCTAGAGCGCCCCCTTGACCGACGAGACCCTCCTGCTACCCTCCTCCGCCTCCGGCGAACCAAACCCCCTCCCCTCCACAGTCCTTCAACTCTGGCCACAAAGCCTCCTTCTCCTTAGAACAGCGAAAGGCGACCCTCCACCTTCGAAAAACGTGAGTTTTGTTATTTTTTACTTCATGTAATCAGTTAAATTTACTAACTAAGTGGCCATTACATTATATATGACATTGTATATCATATGAAAGTGAAGAGAAAAAGGTTAAAAATATAATTTTTATATTAGTAAGAGGTTAAAAATATAATTTTTAAATTAGTAGAAGGTTAAACATATAATTTTTATATTAGTAGAAGGTTGAAAATATAATTTTTATATTAGTAGAAGATTAACAATATGATTTTTATATTATAGAAAGAATAAAAATAATGATTTTTATATATTCATTAGCGAAGTATAAATTCGATTTTTATATATTCATTAGCGAAGTAAAATTTGATTTTTATATATTCATTAGCAAAGGAAAATAGAAATTTTACATATAAAAGAGCCGAATAAAAATGTGATTTTTATTCGAATAGCGTTGAAATAAAAAAAGGTGATTTTTTAGTTAAATAACTTCAAAATAAAAATGGAATTTTTATTATGAAGTTAGATTTATAAAAATAGAATTTATATATATATATATATAGTAGCGAATTAAAAATGTGAATTTTATATATGTAGTGGCTACGGACAATGAATTTGATAAAAGGCGAGCACGACGAAGATTTCTACATAAGAAGTGTCGTGGTGTTGGTTTACCTAGTCGGCGAGAACTTCTCACTTTAAATTTCCTTTTCTAGTTAAAATTATATACTAGGATGCAGATAGTGTTTAGTAGTACCCGACACCCGTCGTCCACAGACCATGGATGGCTTGTATGTTTGATTGTTTGTTGTGATGAAAACTGATTGTGTGATGTGAAATGAAATAAAATATTAATATATAGTTAAAAATATTTTATCATTAAAAATATAATTTTTAATGTGAATATGAATAAATAAATATTCATTTACAAACCGGATGGTTTGTTTATGTACACTTATTTGAAGGATATTGATTGGGACGATAAATTTTACACGTCGCCCAACTGCACAAACAATATTCGGTGTTTGTGGATTGAAACCCACACGGGTGTTGGGATGATATTTGGCGTACACTAATCCCAATTATTTAGTTGTATGTCGATCGACTGGTCGACAGACTGTGTAAGCGTTAATTATTTATATTTAATGCGTATGCAGTTGTGTGGCGCATTTTGGATGATTGTTGATTATTTATCGTTGCTTTTACATACATGTGTTGTATGGAATCCATATAATTAACATTATATGGTAATTGATTGGGCCTCATTCCAATTGGGAAAATAAAGAATATTATAAAATATAGATTCATGTGTTGACTGTACTCATTTGTTGAGATTAGTCATGTGTTGAAAGAAATATATATTCATGTGTTGAACGAAATATTTTAACAATAAAATTTACATCTTTATCATATATAAAATTAGAAACTAACTGGAAAGTAGATAAGATGAGTGGTCTCCTGGATATTAATCTGATGTTGGTTTCGGCCTTCGGGGTTAATATTTAGGAAATTGCTCTCTTACTAATTTACGGTTGGAGTCTGATTAAAAATTTAACGATAGGAATCATAATTTTATAAAATATATTAAATAGAAAAAATAGTCACGTGTTGACAGTAGTCATTTGTTCAGATTAGTCATGTGTTGAAAGGAATATAGATTCATGTGTTGAATAGAATAAATATTCATTTGTTGAATAGAATAATGAAGTTATTGAAAAATATAAAGCCGTGTTGATTAGAGATGTGCTATTTTGACGTGAACGATATTTATATCGATTATATTCGTTTTTTTAATGAATATAAAAAGAATTCGAATTGAAATGAATATAAAAAGAATTCGAATTGAAATGAATATAAAAAGAATTCGAATTGAAATGAATATAAAAATAATTCGAATTGAAATGAATATAAATAGAATTCGAATTAAAATGAATATAAAGTGAATTCGAATTGAAATGAATTCAAATCGAATTGAAATCGATTTGAATTGAAATCAAATAGAAAGGAATATAAAAAGAATTTATAATGGAAAATTCAATTTTGATTTGAATTTGAAATGAAAGTTGAAATTGTTTTTGAAACAAATTTTAAACGATTTATAAAATTCGTTTTAAAAGGAAATCAACGAAATATATATATAATATATATTATATATATAATGGCCTAAATAGAACGCGCCGCGCCGTGGCAGTTCGTGAAGTTCGACCATTGGCTTCGAACGGACATTGCATGAGATCCGACCATCGGATTCTCCTAAAACCGGAACCGTTGGGTTCGTATCGAAAAGAGCGAATACAAGAGATTTGAAATATGACGGTTGGAATTGGAGACACGTCCAAATCAATTTCAGAAAAGGTCGCTGTAAGTGCAGTTCGATGGCCATTGATGGAAATCAACTGTACGGGCCTTGATAAAATTATTAAAAATGTCAATAAATTGTGTAAAATCATAATGAATGATTTGGGAAAAATTGGGATGAAAAACTCCACATTTGTAAAGATAAAAATAGATTTTTATCGAAATGAACTAGTTTTGAACTAGAATTAAAATCAATTTATTTTTGAAATAAATGAATTGAATTTGAAAGTGGTTTTAAAAATAATTAGAATTTCCAATATACGATTTGGAATGGATTTGAATCGAAATTATCTTCGGAATATTTCGATGTTGGATTTCGTGATTATACAGATATGGTTGTGGAAATTTGGAAGATATACTTTATATCGTTATTTTCAAAGCGGTATTTGTGGGTTTCAGAATTTGATATTGAATATAAGCCGATATATTTTCTATTCAGAGCCTTGTATTTAATATCAAATGGGATTTGGGTTTGTCGTGAATGGTGTCTTCATCAACACTGTTCTTAAACCCCGTTGAGAAAAGATTAAATCTTTTTATTTAGATTTAATGAAGTATACCAATTAATTAATATATTTAATTGGAACTGAATTAGAATTGATTTGTGGGTTTATCGTGAACGGTGTTTTAAATAACGCTTGTTCTTTAACCCGATAATAAATAGAATGTGATTTTGGGTTTATCGTGGATCATGTTTTAGATGACATTGGTTCTTTAACCCAGTTAAAGATTAAAACTAAGTGGAGTTTTAATGAATCTTTAATTAGGTTGAAAAGATCGAGAATGGAGTATCACCAGTTTTGCTCCAAAGCGATAGTTAAATCTTTAATTAAGTTTGAACGTGAAATGGTAATTAATTTTACCGATAACACCATGGTGTTAGACATGGAGTATTACCATTTTTGCTTCATAGGATGAATAGGTTAGGATTGGGAAATAAAATAAATAATTACTTCGGTGTGGTTCGCTAATCCCGACTAGTTTGAAATGATATCCAAAGGAAGATTAAAGAATAAATTTAGAAGAATTTATCTTTGATAAAATTAATGGGAACCTTTCCTTAAGAATGTGAAATTTAGAAACTAACTGTAGGTTAGCTAAGAAGGATGGTTTCCTGGGTATTGATCTGATGTTGGTTTCGGCCTTCGGGGTTAATATTTGGGAAATTGTTCTCTTGCTAATTTACGGTTAGTGACTGCTGAATTGGAATGAGGCATATGTTGTGTTTGTGTAACATTTGTTTATTTTATACGCGGGTTGTTCGGAAAAGCCGGGTTTATACCCATTCTGAATAACCGATTCGAAGATAAGTCGAAGATGAAGACGGTGGTTGAAGACCGGAAGTCTTCACATCGTTTGGGTGATTACTGATGATCTTGATTGGGCTGTACACCCAAGATGAGGGAATCAGTTGGTGATCGTCTAGACGTATTTGGAGATCGATGGATATGCGAGGAAAGTGCCTCCAGTTTCGTTCAGACCCAGAACGAGCTTGTAAATGGACCGTGTGCCTAACATTGGATTTTATTCTATGCTGATTGATCTCTATTAAATATACATCTGTTTGGTGGCGGAGAATTTATTCTCTTGCTTAACGCCCTTCTCTGATACGTACGATCTCAGAGGTTGTATATCGATGGACATCACTCGCATGGAGTGAATTGCCTGTGTGGCATGCCTAAGTGGAAAATGATCAAGGCTTCTGTTGAAAAGCAAAGTCTCGTGGTTGATGATCAAAGCACGGCCTATGTGGCATAGCTTTGTGTATAGCTTGGATTCGCGAGCCTCACACCTTGGTATGAGTAAAAGAAGGTTAAGGACTGCTGGGAGAACACGACGTTTCTTTCTAGTTATGGTGGTGTCAGTGCTTAAACTGGCTGACATTTATATTATTTTCACCTTTGTGGTTGTTGGATTGCGAGGCGCCTCGATTATAGGTCTGTAAGGACCGGGAAACGTGTGTTCAGGAATAACTAATCCTTGAACGTAAGGGAGGACCGGCCCAGCCGATTCCAGGGGTTACCCAGAGTGCGTAGTCCCGAGGCATTTGCTAGATTGTCTCGAAGCGGAGAGGAGCTTGCCCCTTGCCTCGACTCATGACGGAAATCCAATTTCCAATACGAGATATTTCGGTTTTAATTGTAGAACCTAGTATGGCGACATAGTGGTATGGGACATTCTTGCCCCCTAGGATTGATATTTATGATTGAAATTGTTTTGACACTATACACTTATAATAGTATCAAATGATTTGTTTTAAACGTACCAAGCATGTTTGGCTATTATAAGGTAAAAACCCTATCCTCCGGCTTGCATTGCATTGTGTGATGGGACCTGGGTCTTATAACAGCTTCATTTTTCTTTACTTAGCATTGCGCTATTTGTTTTATGCATTGGTATTCTTGGGGGGGAACCCGTTCCGTTTTATACGCGTGGTATCTTGATTTACCGAACTTTAAAAACCAATATAACTGTTTTAGTTCTCACACCAGTCACATGACTGACTTGGAGTTTTTTGTTTTAACCTAAACTCTGGGTGCCCTTATTTTCGACACGGGAAGCTAGTAGTTTTGGTTTTGCAGATTTTATATTCACAGGATCCTGATTTACAGCTGGAACGATGCTCGGAAAGCTCTATATCCGTGTATTACTTCCAGTTATGTTTTGTATTATTTTTCCGCTGCTATGTAATTTATTGTAATCTCTGATATTTATCGAATGTATTTTATTTATTCATACCCTGTATATTCTTGTATTCTGATGGAATTGTTGTAATAAGCAAAGAAATGTTCTTCTGCTTGTGTTCTGATTCATCTTGTCCTCAATTCTATCTGTGCTTTACTTCACGGGGAAGTTCGGGTCGTTTCACATGGCATAGATTTGCTATATGACATACCAGTTTTAATTTATATTCTCATACAGCATGTACCTTGTAGATTTAGAAAAACTATTATGGGTTGAAATGATATGTACCTAAATAAATATACCTTTAGATATTGAATTGGGATATTTGTTGAAATGATATATACCGAAAAATTTAACTAAACAAGTTGAAATGATACATAACGATTTACTCGACCATAGGATGAAAAATTATACACGGACATTATAGGTCAATAAAAACTATTTATTGAAATTTTATAAGTATAAACTGATTTTGAAATATTACTTCATTTTTTAAATAATGTTTGAAATATTTGACTTGAATTTTAAAATTTAAGGTAAAGTTTATTTAATGAAATTGTTGATTGAAAGTAATTTATAAATTTAATTAAGATTTAATATTTAAATTTTAAATTTAATTTAAATTAATCTTTTGAAGTTCCATAAGATTTACGTTGATTCGATTACTAGCAATAAGAGGAAAGTATACTTGTTATTAGATGAGTTAGTGAAGCACTTTGATGTTATTAACACTGCAATCAATTGTGAAAGAAGTGCGGTCGTTTATCAAAATATTTCAAATGGCAATGAGCCTATCCAATCAGGTTCTGGATTATATCCATTACACGTGGTCAATAAGGTACAATCGGAGAAGGTATATGTGGAGGTTATGGGTGTGGCCGAAGATAATGCTGTGTTTGGTGAGGATGTTTTGGTGGGTTCTCTAGGTCCTTTAAAGGAAGTCAAGTATTATGATCCTATGTTGTATGATCCTGAAGTTATGAAATGCATGGGACTATTTGAAGACTATAGGTTTGTTGATTATTCGGCCAGCAAGAGAGAAAGGGTAAGAGATTTGATGATAGGGGATGATTTGATTGATATGAGTGGTTATGAGGTTGTTGATGAAGCCGAAGACATTCCTTGTCTTGAGGAGGAGGTGAAGTGGAAAGTGGCTGATGACATTGTAACTTTGAATAGTTATGGGTTGTTGGAGAGCTTTGTAGATGGGAATGATTCTTATCGGGTAATTACTGTTGGGGATTCATTAGCAGGAATTGAATAAACTGTGTGGCCTTTAGCAGTGATTGAAAATGAAGGTACTCTGAAGCCTTCTATATCAAAAAGGAAAGGATTCAGGGTTAGGCGAGTAAAGATTAGGAGGAAAGTTAATGTATGTGATAGTATTGTATCTCGAGTCTATAGGGGAGAGGACAAGTTGAGCAGCTCAATTGATGATACGGCCAATAAAGCTATGGAGAGGAAGGATGATCAGTCTCATTGTTATGACGTGGGCTGTGTGGGTGAAACCGAGGCAGTTGTCAGTAGAGGAATGTTTGCCATGGGAGGACACGTGGAGCATATGATTTCCAGGAGAGGAATGTTGGAATACATGGGATGTGTGGGTGAAACCAAGGCAGTTGTCAATAGTATAGTGTCCACAGATGGTGGCTGGTCAGTGTTTGAGCGATTGGTTGCTGGTTCTTCCTTGAGTGGCTTGTGGTTTTTGTGTAATTGGGGAGCTGGTGTACTGATCATGAGTGAGGTGGGTGTGCGACTTCGATATTTGTTCTTGAGGCCGTGCTTTGGTGTGAATTCTTGGGAGTATGATATGCCTCGATCTGTATGGGTTTCCGATGATAGTTCGAACTTTTCATCGAGTAATAGTTTGACAGAGTATAGCGGTGGACATTCTCAGTGTAGTGTTGTATCCATGCCTTCGTCCAGGAGGGGGAGATGAAGGAGAGTGACTCCCAGTTCTGGATTGATTCGGCGTAGCACTAGGATCAGATATGGT
Source organism: Allium sativum (assembly GCA_030737875.1). Classification (NCBI taxonomy): domain Eukaryota; kingdom Viridiplantae; phylum Streptophyta; class Magnoliopsida; order Asparagales; family Amaryllidaceae; genus Allium; species Allium sativum. The sequence continues at coordinate 747,291,785 of CM060909.1, read as the reverse complement.
TCTGCTTCATCTAGAGGTAAGTCCCTGAACCCGAATGCTAGTAGTAGCAATTCGGATATGGGCACAGGTATGTCTCCGGTTTTTGGTAGTGATTATACTCCTTTTGCATTGGGTAGCCTTTCGACTAGTCAGTTATTTCAGCTTGCCAATGATACTACCTTTATTTTTTCGGGTAGTGAGATTGATGCTGAGTACATTAGGAGTAGGGAATTAGAGAGAGCTGCTTCTTTGAGTAGATGAAGATCGTTAGCTGGAATATTAGGGGTCTAAACGAACCTAAAAAAGGTGCTAAGGTTAGGACTTTCTTTGCTGATGATCATATTGATATTGTTTTGCTTCAAGAGACTAAAATTGAGAGCCCTGATTTTATTTTTTATGCTTGGCTAGGTGGGTCCCTTTTTCGTAATTGGGCATGTCTACCGGCAATTGGTAGTGCCGGTGGGCTCATGGTTGGTTGGAAAGATAACCAATATAGACTTGTTCATGAGTTTTCTAAGTTACATTCTTTGCATATTATATTAGCATCCCTTATTGATGATTCTTCTCTGGGCATTACTAATGTGTATGGCCCTCACACTAAGTTGGAAAGGAGGATATTGTGGGATGAATGTTCTGATTTTAGGAATCTTGCCCCTAATCTTTGGATAGTGGGGGGGATTTCAATGTCATTAGGTTTTTAGGGGAGAGATCACCTCGAGAAGGGGATTTCTCTGATATGGAGGAATTTAATGATTTCATTTTAGATAATAATTTGATTGAGATTCCTCTTAACAATAGATCATTTACTTGGTCTAATGTTAGAGACAGTCTGTCTTTTGCCTAATTAGATAGATTTTTTATTAGTAATGAGGTTGATGATATATTTCCCATCTGTAAAGTAAAGGGTTTACCTTTTTTATATTCAGATCATTGTCCATTAGTTCTTTCATGTGAATCGAATATTACGATAAGTAATAATTTTAAATTTGAAAAGATGTGGCTTTTGGACACTAGTTTTATTAAACTTGTCACAGTTAAGTGGAACTCTTTATTCTATTTTAGTAATTTGTATAATGGTAATTCTACGAAGATCTTTGTTGCAAAACTCGGAAAATTAAGATTTTTTTCTTAAGAGGTGGAATAAATACATTTTTGGAAGTGTTAGAATTAAGAAAGATAAGATTTTATGTGAATTACTAGACATAGACAAGTTGAGTGAGTCGAGGACTCTTAATCTCGTTGAGAGAGATAGACTTTTTAATCTTAGAAATGATTTCAAATTGATTTTGGAAAAGGAAGAAACTATGTGGAGGCAAAGGTCTCGAGTTCAATGGATTAAGGAGAGGGATAATAACACGAAATTTTTTCATAGTGTAGCAAATAAAAGGAGGCGAGATAATTTGATTCACTCTATATTTATTAATGATGAGGAATTGACAGTTCAGCGGGATTTAAATGAAGCTTTCACCTGTTATTATAAACAAATTTTTGGGACTAGGATCAAGAGAAGAATTAACGTTAATTGGAAGAACATATATCCTAATGATGTCAAGGATGAGTTATTAGATTTAGATAAGCCTTTTTCGGAGCAGGAGATTTGGAAGGCTATTTTTGATATGCCTAGTGACAAAGCTCCGGGACTGATGGTTTTTCTGTCCTATTTTATAAACAGTTTTGGGAGGTTTTGAAATCTGATGTTATTAAATTATTTAACGATTTTTATAGTGGGGATTTGTGCCTAGGTAATTTTAATTTCGCTAATGTTATCCTTATTAGGAAGAGAGAGGGTGCAAAATTTCTAAAGGATTTTAGACCTATCTCTATAATAAATGTATATGTTAAAATCATTTCTAAAGTTCTTGCGAATAGGCTTAGTGGGAAGATGAATGATCTTGTAGATCATTCGCAAACTTCTTTCATTAAAGGTATACAAATAGTAGATGGAGTGGCAGCGGTACAGGAGTACATTAATGTATGTGTTAAAAATAATTTTTCATGTGCTATTTTGAAATTAGATTTCGAGAAAGCGTTTGATTCTATTGATTGGGATTACATCTGTGAAGTATGTCTAGCTAGAGGTTTTAGTGTCAGATGGATTAACTGGATTATGCTTTTACTTAGGTCTGGTAGTTCTAGTATTGTTGTCAATGGGGTTGTGGGAAAGAAGATCCAATCTAAGATGGGTCTTAGACAGGGGGACTCCCTGTCACCTCTACTATTTAATTTAGCGGTTGACGTTTTTACTAGAATTATTAAGTGTAATAACCCGAAAATCTGGGCCAGTTTAAAATTTTTATTTTGGCAATTTTAGCGAATTTTGAATATTTAAAATAGATTATTTTAAATAAAATCGACGAGAAATTTATTTTGAATATAATTAGAACGTATATATTTATATACGTCGTCGTTAGAATATAAATAATTATATATAATTATAAATAGAATTGAAAATGGCGCGGTAGTTCGATAATTCGATTTCAAACTTCAATTGAATGTACCGGGTGCAGAACAATCCGGATTTTAGTGAAACCAAAAACATTAGGATCTAATTGATAATATCTTTCCAACGAATCCGACAAATCGAAATTTCATAGCGGGAATCAAAAGATATGTCCAGTTGAAAATTCTGAATAGTCGCTATGGAATTCATGCCCTTAAAAATGGACATTTTGCAAACGACCTCGGATTTCGACGAAACCACTTTTGTTAGGACCGTATCATCAATACGAAGCTAGAAAATATTTTTCTGCAATTTTTAAAGTTAGTATGTGCCCCCGGTAATTCGAAATGTACGTTTAAAATTCAATAAAGTGATTTAAATGTAAATTTAACGGAAACTAATCGAAACGATTGAATCAGCTCGCGATACATATCCCATTGTGTTCGGAATGGGGGTAAAACGCTATGGGCGACAGGTGGTGGGTCTCGATTGGAGATCGAATTTAAAAGTTGCTTTTTAAAATTAATTTAATAATAAAAAATATATATTTATATAAATCCCCTTTTTCCTTTACCCCCCCCCCCTTTTTTTTCATTTATCTTTCCTCAGTAAAAATCGAAAAGGGGAAACCCGATTCCCCCTTCATCAGCCCACCGCCACCTCGATGGCGCTCAGGCGTGCTCCTCCCCAGCCGTCGGCCTCCCTCCGCCTCCACCTTCTCTCCTCCTTTATCGACGCACGAGCCCTGCACCTCCAGGCCACCGCGGATCGAAGTCCGCTCTTCCCTCCGTCGCTCAGCTCGACGCCGCCCACACCGGAGCTCACCTGCGCCGCCTCCTCCTGAGTAGCCGCACCCCTCCCTCCACTCGAGAATCGCAAACAACCCCGACCCTGCCACCCCGTACCCGACCGCCACCTCAGCGAGCGCTTCCCACCCCCCCCCCCCTCTGTAAGTTTTTTTAATTTATTTATTTTATTTTTATTTTATATAAATAGAGGATTTTGAAACTGATTTTTTTTTTAAGGATTTTGAAACTAATTTTTTTTTTAGGATTTAAAAACTGATTTTATTTTTTAGATTTTAAATAGAAAAAGATTTAAACTTTAAAAAGAGAAAGGTTTGAACTTTAAAATAGAAAAGACGGAATTTTTATTGAGTAGAAGAAGTAAAAATATGATTTTTATATTTTTAAAGTATTAAAAATATAATCTTTACTATATAGAAATATTAAAAATATGATTTTTATATTTTTAAAGTATTAAAAATATAATCTTTATAGGATAGAGAATATAAAAATATCATCTTTGTATATGTAGCGAAATAAAAATCTGATTTTTATTTTATATACGTTGAAATAAAGTGGTGATTTTTATAAAGGCGAAATCAATATTTTTGAAATGGGATTTTTATCTATATGGCATCGAAGTAAAATATGATTTTTTTTATATATTGAACATCATAGTAAAAATTAGATTTTTGTATATTGAATAGCATAGTAAAGAAATTCGATTTTTAAATATATGAGTGATGATAAAAATATGATTTCTAAATTGAAAATGAATAAATAAAAATGTGATTTTTATTTTAAAGACATCAAAATATAAAAATGTGTGATTTTTATATATGTAGTAACTACGGGCAACGAAGATGACGAAGATGGGATAACGATGAAGATTTCTATCAAGGAAGAGTCGTGGTATTGGATAGCTATCGGTGAGAACTTCTCACCTTTCAATTTCTTTTTCTAGTTATATATATATACTAGGATGTAGACGGTGCTTAGTAGCACCCGACACCCGTCATCCACAGACCATGGATGGCTTGTTTGTTAAATTGTTTGGTTGTGTAGTCGGTTAGTCTAATTGATTGAAATTTGAATTGTTTGGTGAATTGAAATTGATTTGATTGATGTGTGAATGGCGTGGGCCTTCACTAGACCGGGGATAAGGCTAGGCCTTGTCCCGTTTCTAGTATCGTGCCGTTATGCCGCCGAAATTTTCTAAAATATGTTAGAAAAATAAAAATATTATTTTATTGTGTAAATGAACTGAATAGGAATTCATGTGTTAAAATAAAATATATTATCGTTAAAAATATAATTTTTAACGTGAAAGTGAATAAATAAATATTTATAAACAAATCGGCCGATTTGTTTATATACACTGATTTGACTGATATTGATTGGGTCGATAAATTTTACACATCACCCAACTGCACAACTAAAATCTGTGTTTGATTGTTTGAAACCCCACACGGGTGTTGGGATGAAATTTGAAGTTCACTCATCCTGATTGATTAAATATGTCGATCAATTGATTGACGGGCTGTTATAAGCGTTAGATATCTATATTTGATGCTTATACAGTGTAGTGCACTTTGGTTGATGGTTGATTATTTTTCAATGCTATTATATACATGTGTTGTATGGAATCCATATAATTAACATTATATGGTGATTGATTGGGCCTCATTCCAATCGGGAAAATAATGAAAATTATAAAAGAAAATTCATGTGTTGAATATAAAAATAGTCATGTGTTGACGATGATTATGGGTTGAAACTATTCATGTGTTGAGTGAAATATTTTAAATAATAAAAATTACATCTTTATCATATTTACGATTAGAATCTACTTTACGGTGGAGTCTAATTAAAATCAAACCATAGATACCATAGTTTTATAAAATATTTTACATAACAAAAATAGTGATGTGTTGACAGTACTCATGTGTTGAGATTAGTCGTGTGTTAAAAGAAATATAGATTCATGTGTTGAATGGGATAAATATTCATTTGTTGGATAGAATAAAGAAGTTTTGAAATATATAAAGCCGTGTTGATTAGAGATGCGTTATTTTGACGCGAACGATATTTATATCGATTTTATTCGTTGTATAATGAATGTTGAAAAGTGATTTCAAAATTTGATATTTTGAAAGGAAATTCAAATTGAATTAGATTAAAAATTGAGATTGAAATTTTATTGAATCAATTTGAAATGAGTTCGAATCGAATAGAAAATGAATTCGATTTGAATTGAATAGAAAGTGAATTTGAATTCGAGTAAAATAGAAATGAATTCAAATTGAATTAGATTGAAATTGAAATTTCAAACAAACTGAAATTGGATTGAAATCAATTTGAAACGAATTCGAATTAGATCAAATAGAAGGTGAATTTGAATTTGAATTGAATTGAAACGAATTTGAATTTGAATTGAATTGAAACGAATTTGAATTTGAATTGAATTGAAACGAATTTGAATTCGAATTAAATAAAATTGAAATGAAGTCGAGTTGAATTGAAATCAAATCGATTTGAAATTGAATGTAGAAGTTGAATTGTTTTAGAAACGAATTTAAAACGATTTATAAAATTCGTTTTAAATAGAAATCGACGAAATATATATTATATATATAATATAATGGCCTGAATAGAACGCGCCGCGCCGCGGCAGTTCGTGAATTTCGACCATTTATTTCAAACGGACATTGCGGGAGATCCGACTGTCGGATTCTCCTAAAACCGGAACCGTTGGGTTCGTATCGAAAAGAGCTTTCCAATGAATGTTAGAAATTTGAAATCTAACGGTTGGATTTGGAATTATGTCCAAATCAAATTCAGAAAAGGTCGCTGTAAGTGCAGTTCGATGGCCGTTGTTGGAAATCGACTGTACGGGCCTTGATAAAATTATTAAAAATATCTATAAATTGTGTAAAATCATAAGAAATGATTTGGGAAAAATTGAGCTGGAGAATTCCACATTTGAAAAGATAAAAATAGATTTTTGTCGAAATGAACTAGTTTTGAACTAGAATTAAAATCAATTTATTTTTGAAATAAATAAATTGAATTTGAAAGTGATTTTAAAAATAACCAATATTCCCAATACGTGGATGGGACTGAAGTTGAATCGAAATTATCTTCGGAATATTTCGATGTTGGATATCGTGACTATACAGATATTGTTATGGGAATTTGAAAGATATTTCATATCGTTATTTCCAATACGATATTTGTTGGTTTCAGAATTTGATATTGAATATAAGCCGATATATTTTCTATTCAGAGCCTTGTATTTAATATCAAATGTGATTTGGGTTTATCGTGAATCGTGTTTTAGAGGACATTGGTTCTTTAACCCAGTTAAAGGCAAGATGTTGATTTTTGGAAAGGATTAAAACTAAGTGGAGTTTTAATGAATCTTTAATTAGATTAAAAATGTGAATAGATAATTTAAATTATCAAATTCGAAAAGTGATCGAGAGTGGAGTATCACCAGTTTTGCTCTAAAGCGATAGTTAAATCTTCAATTAGATTTGAACGTGAAATGGTAATTAATTTTACCGATAACACCGTAGTGTTAGGAATGGAGTATCACCAGTTTTGCTCCATGGGATATATAGGTTGGGATTGGGAAAAAAAATAAATAATTACTTCGGTGTGGTTCGTTAATCCCGACTAGTTAGAAATGATATCCAAAGGAGGATTGAAGAATAAATTTAGAAGAATTTATCTTTGATAAAATTAATGGGAACCTTTCCCTAAGAATGTGATTTTGTGAATAAAAGAATATTCTGAATTGGAATGAGGCGTTCATTGTGTTTGTGTAACATTTGTTAATTATATACGTGGGTTATTCAGAAAGGCCGGGTTATACCCATTCTGAATAACCAATTCGACGAGATGTCGAAGGTGAAGACGGTGGTCGAAGACCGGAAGTCTTCACATCGTTTGGGTGATTACTGATGATCTTGATTGGGCTGTACACCCAGGATGAGGGAAACAGTTGGTGATCGTCCAGACGTACTTGGAGATGGATGGATATGCGAGGAAAGTGCCTCCGGTTTCGTTCAGACCCAGAACGAACTTGTAAATGGATTGTGTGTCTGACATTGGATTTTATTCTGTGTTGATTGATCTCTATTAAATATACATCTGTTTGGCGGCGGAGAATTTATTCTCTTGCTTAACGCCCTTCTCTGAGACATACGAGCTCAGAGGTTGTATATCGATGGACATCAGTCGCATGGAGTGAATTGCCAATGTGGCACGCGTAAGTGGCAATTGATCAAGGCTTCTGTTGAAAAGCAAAGTCTTGTGGTTGATGATCAAAGCACGGTCTGTGTGGCGTAGCTTTGTGTATAACGTGAATTCGCGAGCCTCACACCTCGGTATGAGTCAAAAACGGGATAGTGACTGCAGGGAGAGCACGACGTTTCTTTCTAGCTAGGGTGGTGTCAGTGACCTACCAGCCCTGACATTTATATACTTTTCACCTGTGTGGTTGTTGGATATGAGGCGCCTCGGATATAGGTCTGTAAGGACCGGGAAACGTGTGTTCAGGAATAACTAATCCTCAAAAGTAAGAGAGGACCGGCCCTGAAGATCCAAGGATCATAGTGGGGTCCTGAGGCATTTGCTAGAGTGTCTCGAACGCGGAGAGGAGCTTGCCCCTTGCCTCGACTCATGACGGAATCCAATTTCCAATACGTGATGTTTCGGTTTTATTTGTAGAGCCTAGTATGGCGACATAGTAGATGGTAGCTATGCCGCCTATGATTGATATTTATGATTGAAATTGTTTTGACACTATACACTTATAATAGTATCAAATAATGTGTTTTAAACGTATCAAGCATGCTTTGGCTATTATAAGGTAAAAACCCTATCCTCCGGCTTGCGTTGCATTGTGTGATGGGACCTGGGTCTTATAACAGCTTCATTTTTCTTTATTTAGCATTGCGCTGTTTGTTCTATGCACTGGTATTCTTGGGAGGAAACCCATTCCGTGTTATACAGCGTGGTCCCTTGATTTACCTAACTTTAAAAATAAAGATTAATAACTGTTTTAGTTCTCACACCAGTCACATGACTGACCTGGAGTTTATTGTTTTAACCTAAACTCTGGGTGCCCCTATTTTCCGCACGGGCAGCTAGTAGTTTTGGTTTTGCAGATTTATATTCACAGGGTCCTAATTAACAGCTGGAACGATGCTCGGAAAGCTCTGTATCCGTGTATCACTTCTAGTTGTGTTTTGTATATTTTTCCGCTGCTATGTAATTTATTGTAATCTCTGATATTTGTTGAATGTAATTTATTCATTTATACTCTGTATATTCTTGTGTCTGATGGAATTGTTGTAATAACAATGAAATGTTCTCCCGTCTGCGTTCATTTGTGTGTTGTTCTCAAAGTATCCGCTCTTTCCTTCACGGAGAAGTTACGGGTTCTCTCAGTTGGTATCAGAGCTTTGGTTTACAGAGCTCGAGAACAAGACACATTAGAACCATACGAAAGAATTCATCAGATATTGGATTAGTAATATCCAATTAGAATGACTCGTTAGAGATAGGATCAGTAGTGTCCTAGAACGAGTGTGAAGAGTATATTTTTCAAATGAAAACTATTTTGTTTTGAAATTTAAATCGTCTTACACGTATTTGAATATTTATTTATTTTGAATATGGACAATCGAGTATATATAGATTTCGCGTATACGCGTCATGAACGTATATTCGAAGTTTTAATATACTGGATAGATATAGAATCATACTCTAGTGGCCCGAAGATGATTCTGATGATTGACTAGTCGTCATTAGTATTCATGTTCGAGTAACGAAAGTGTGATTTCTATATATTTCCATTAGACTGGTGTGAGAACCAAAACTAATATAGCTAGAATACATTGTTGTGAATTGGCATCAAAAACATGATTTTTTGTATACATATCAAAATTATGAATTTGAAACTCTAATCCACTAATTGATAGATGTTGTGTTGTTTGTTTATTTGTTTCCTAATTTTGAACCATTATGCCTAAATTGAACCAAATATTGAATTGTATTGAAAATTGGTCGCATTTGCTTGCATATACATATACTTACATTGAACAGGTCATAGCAAGGAGGCTAGAGCCGAAGAATAAAATTTGTTTGCCCGACAAATAGGTACATGTTTACTACATAATTTCCTGTTTTGTTTGGGTGATGATGATTTTATGAGCCTATTGGCTAGCCGCTTGGCTTTTTCTTTTTGAGATCTGAAGGACCGGGGAAGCTATTTGAAATTCCCCGATGCTCCCGGTGCAGGGGAGGTTATGGCGAAATTTTTCGAAAATTTAGGGTGTTAGCCAAATTTTTGAAAATTTGAAAATTTTCAGAAACTGAAAAGTTGGAGAATGCAAGCCAGATCGAACGTAGAGTTGATTAATCAAACCACTTTCGACTTTGTTCCTTTTCGGGGACGAAAAGTTTTAAGTGGGGAAGATTGTAATAACCCGAAAATCTGGGCCAGTTTAAAATTTTTATTTTGGCAATTTTAGCAAATTTTGAATATTTAAAATAGATTATTTTAAATAAAATCGACGAGAAATTTATTTTGAATATAATTAGAACGTATATATTTATATACGTCGTCGTTAGAATATAAATAATTATATATAATTATAAATAGAATTGAAAATGGCGCGGTAGTTCGATAATTCGATTTCAAACTTCAATTGAATGTACCGGGTGCAGAACAATCCGGATTTTAGTGAAATCAAAAACATTAGGATCTAATTGATAATATCTTTCCAACGAATCCGACAAATCGAAATTTCATAGCGGGAATCAAAAGATATGTCCAGTTGAAAATTCTGAATAGTCGCTATGGAATTCATGCCCTTAAAAATGGACATTTTGCAAACGACCTCGGATTTCGACGAAACCACTTTTGTTAGGACCGTATCATCAATACGAAGCTAGAAAATATTTTTCTGCAATTTTTAAAGTTAGTATGTGCCCCCGGTAATTCGAAATGTACGTTTAAAATTCAATAAAGTGATTTAAATGTAAATTTAACGGAAACTAATCGAAACGATTGAATCAGCTCGCGATACATATCCCATTGTGTTCGGAATGGGGGTAAAACGCTATGGGCGACAGGTGGTGGGTCTCGATTGGAGATCGAATTTAAAAGTTGCTTTTTAAAATTAATTTAATAATAAAAAATATATATTTATATAAATCCCCTTTTTCCTTTACCCCCCCCCCCTTTTTTTTCATTTATCTTTCCTCAGTAAAAATCGAAAAGGGGAAACCCGATTCCCCCTTCATCAGCCCACCGCCACCTCGATGGCGCTTAGGCGTGCTCCTCCCCAGCCGTCGGCCTCCCTCCGCCTCCACCTTCTCTCCTCCTTTATCGACGCACGAGCCCTGCACCTCCAGGCCACCGCGGATCGAAGTCCGCTCTTCCCTCCGTCGCTCAGCTCGACGCCGCCCACACCGGAGCTCGCCTGCGCCGCCTCCTCCTGAGTAGCCGCACCCCTCCCTCCACTCGAGAAGCGCAAACAACCCCGACCCTGCCACCCCGTACCCGACCGCCACCTCAGCGAGCGCTTCCCACTCCCCCCCCCCCCCCCCCCCTCTGTAAGTTTTTTTTAATTTATTTATTTTATTTTTATTTTATATAAATAGAGAATTTTGAAACTGATTTTTTTTTTTAGGATTTTGAAACTGATTTTTTTTTTTAGGATTTAAAAACTGATTTTATTTTTTAGATTTTAAATAGAAAAAGATTTAAACTTTAAAAAGAGAAAGGTTTGAACTTTAAAATAGAAAAGACGGAATTTTTATTGAGTAGAAGAAGTAAAAATATGATTTTTATATTTTTAAAGTATTAAAAATATAATCTTTACTATATAGAAATATTAAAAATATGATTTTTATATTTTTAAAGTATTAAAAATATAATCTTTATAGGATAGAGAATATAAAAATATCATCTTTGTATATGTAGCGAAATAAAAATCTGATTTTTATTTTATATACGTTGAAATAAAGTGGTGATTTTTATAAAGGCGAAATCAATATTTTTGAAATGGGATTTTTATCTATATGGCATCGAAGTAAAATATGATTTTTTTTATATATTGAACATCATAGTAAAAATTAGATTTTTGTATATTGAATAGCATAGTAAAGAAATTCGATTTTTAAATATATGAGTGATGATAAAAATATGATTTCTAAATTGAAAATGAATAAATAAAAATGTGATTTTTATTTTAAAGACATCAAAATATAAAAATGTGTGATTTTTATATATGTAGTAACTACGGGCAACGAAGATGACGAAGATGGGATAACGATGAAGATTTCTATCAAGGAAGAGTCGTGGTATTGGATAGCTATCGGTGAGAACTTCTCACCTTTCAATTTCTTTTTCTAGTTATATATATATACTAGGATGTAGACGGTGCTTAGTAGCACCCGACACCCGTCATCCACAGACCATGGATGGCTTGTTTGTTAAATTGTTTGGTTGTGTAGTCGGTTAGTCTAATTGATTGAAATTTGAATTGTTTGGTGAATTGAAATTGATTTGATTGATGTGTGAATGGCGTGGGCCTTCACTAGACCGGGGATAAGGCTAGGCCTTGTCCCGTTTCTAGTATCGTGCCGTTATGCCGCCGAAATTTTCTAAAATATGTTAGAAAAATAAAAATATTATTTTATTGTGTAAATGAACTGAATAGGAATTCATGTGTTAAAATAAAATATATTATCGTTAAAAATATAATTTTTAACGTGGAAGTGAATAAATAAATATTTATAAACAAATCGGCCGATTTGTTTATATACACTGATTTGACTGATATTGATTGGGTCGATAAATTTTACACATCACCCAACTGCACAACTAAAATCTGTGTTTGATTATTTGAAACCCCACACGGGTGTTGGGATGAAATTTGAAGTTCACTCATCCTGATTGATTAAATATGTCGATCGATTGATTGACGGGCTGTTATAAGCGTTAGATATCTATATTTGATGCTTATACAGTGTAGTGCACTTTGGTTGATGGTTGATTATTTTTCAATGCTATTATATACATGTGTTGTATGGAATCCATATAATTAACATTATATGGTGATTGATTGGGCCTCATTCCAATCGGGAAAATAATGAAAATTATAAAAGAAAATTCATGTGTTGAATATAAAAATAGTCATGTGTTGACGATGATTATGGGTTGAAACTATTCATGTGTTGAGTGAAATATTTTAAATAATAAAAATTACATCTTTATTATATTTACGATTAGAATCTACTTTACGGTGGAGTCTAATTAAAATCAAACCATAGATACCATAGTTTTATAAAATATTTTACATAACAAAAATAGTGATGTGTTGACAGTACTCATGTGTTGAGATTAGTCGTGTGTTAAAAGAAATATAGATTCATGTGTTGAATGGGATAAATATTCATTTGTTGGATAGAATAAAGAAGTTTTGAAATATATAAAGCCGTGTTGATTAGAGATGCGTTATTTTGACGCGAACGATATTTATATCGATTTTATTCGTTGTATAATGAATGTTGAAAAGTGATTTCAAAATTTGATATTTTGAAAGGAAATTCAAATTGAATTAGATTAAAAATTGAAATTGAAATTTTATTGAATCAATTTGAAATGAGTTCGAATCGAATAGAAAATGAATTCGATTCGAATTGAATAGAAAGTGAATTTGAATTCGAGTAAAATAGAAATGAATTCAAATTGAATTAGATTGAAATTGAAATTTCAAACAAACTGAAATTGAATTGAAATCAATTTGAAACGAATTCGAATTAGATCAAATAGAAGGTGAATTTGAATTGAATTGAAACGAATTTGAATTTGAATTGAATTGAAACGAATTTGAATTTGAATTGAATTGAAACGAATTTGAATTTGAATTGAATTGAAACGAATTTGAATTTGAATTGAATTGAAACGAATTTGAATTCGAATTAAATAAAATTGAAATGAAGTCGAGTTGAATTGAAATCAAATCGATTTGAAATTGAATGTAGAAGTTGAATTGTTTTAGAAACGAATTTAAAACGATTTATAAAATTCGTTTTAAATAGAAATCGACGAAATATATATTATATATATAATATAATGGCCTGAATAGAACGCGCCGCGCCGCGGCAGTTCGTGAATTTCGACCATTTATTTCAAACGGACATTGCGGGAGATCCGACCGTCGGATTCTCCTAAAACCGGAACCGTTGGGTTCGTATCGAAAAGAGCTTTCCAATGAATGTTAGAAATTTGAAATCTAACGGTTGGATTTGGAATTATGTCCAAATCAAATTCAGAAAAGGTCGCTGTAAGTGCAGTTCGATGGCCGTTGTTGGAAATCGACTGTACGGGCCTTGATAAAATTATTAAAAATATCTATAAATTGTGTAAAATCATAAGAAATGATTTGGGAAAAATTGAGCTGGAGAATTCCACATTTGAAAAGATAAAAATAGATTTTTGTCGAAATGAACTAGTTTTGAACTAGAATTAAAATCAATTTATTTTTGAAATAAATAAATTGAATTTGAAAGTGATTTTAAAAATAACCAATATTCCCAATACGTGGATGGGACTGAAGTTGAATCGAAATTATCTTCGGAATATTTCGATGTTGGATTTCGTGACTATACAGATATTGTTATGGGAATTTGAAAGATATTTCATATCGTTATTTCCAATACGATATTTGTTGGTTTCAGAATTTGATATTGAATATAAGCCGATATATTTTCTATTCAGAGCCTTGTATTTAATATCAAATGTGATTTGGGTTTATCGTGAATCGTGTTTTAGAGGACATTGGTTCTTTAACCCAGTTAAAGGCAAGATGTTGATTTTTGGAAAGGATTAAAACTAAGTGGAGTTTTAATGAATCTTTAATTAGATTAAAAATGTGAATAGATAATTTAAATTATCAAATTCGAAAAGTGATTGAGAGTGGAGTATCACCAGTTTTGCTCCAAAGCGATAGTTAAATCTTCAATTAGATTTGAACGTGAAATGGTAATTAATTTTACCGATAACACCGTGGTGTTAGGAATGGAGTATCACCAGTTTTGCTCCATGGGATATATAGGTTGGGATTGGGAAATAAAATAAATAATTACTTCGGTGTGGTTCGTTAATCCCGACTAGTTAGAAATGATATCCAAAGGAGGATTGAAGAATAAATTTAGAAGAATTTATCTTTGATAAAATTAATGGGAACCTTTCCCTAAGAATGTGATTTTGTGAATAAAAGAATATTCTGAATTGGAATGAGGCGTTCATCGTGTTTGTGTAATATTTGTTAATTATATACGTGGGCTATTCAGAAAGGCCGGGTTATACCCATTCTGAATAACCAATTCGACGAGATGTCGAAGGTGAAGACGGTGGTCGAAGACCGGAAGTCTTCACATCGTTTGGGTGATTACTGATGATCTTGATTGGGCTGTACACCCAGGATGAGGGAAACAGTTGGTGATCGTCCAGACGTACTTGGAGATGGATGGATATGCGAGGAAAGTGCCTCCGGTTTCGTTCAGACCCAGAACGAACTTGTAAATGGATTGTGTGTCTGACATTGGATTTTATTCTGTGTTGATTGATCTCTATTAAATATACATCTGTTTGGCGGCGGAGAATTTATTCTCTTGCTTAACGCCCTTCTCTGAGACATATGAGCTCAGAGGTTGTATATCGATGGACATCAGTCGCATGGAGTGAATTGCCAATGTGGCACGCGTAAGTGGCAATTGATCAAGGCTTCTGTTGAAAAGCAAAGTCTTGTGGTTGATGATCAAAGCACGGCCTGTGTGGCGTAGCTTTGTGTATAACGTGAATTCACGAGCCTCACACCTCGGTATGAGTCAAAAACGGGATAGTGACTGCAGGGAGAGCACGACGTTTCTTTCTAGCTAGGGTGGTGTCAGTGACCTACCAGCCCTGACATTTATATACTTTTCACCTGTGTGGTTGTTGGATATGAGGCGCCTCGGATATAGGTCTATAAGGACCGGGAAATGTGTGTTTAGGAATAACTAATCCTCAAAAGTAAGAGAGGACCGGCCCTGAAGATCCAAGGATCATAGTGGGGTCCTGAGGCATTTGCTAGAGTGTCTCGAACGCGGAGAGGAGCTTGCCCCTTGCCTCGACTCATGACGGAATCCAATTTCCAATACGTGATGTTTCGGTTTTATTTGTAGAGCCTAGTATGGCGACATAGTAGATGGTAGCTATGCCGCCTATGATTGATATTTATGATTGAAATTGTTTTGACACTATACACTTATAATAGTATCAAATAATGTGTTTTAAACGTATCAAGCATGCTTTGGCTGTTATAAGGTAAAAACCCTATCCTCCGGCTTGCGTTGCATTGTGTGATGGGACCTGGGTCTTATAACAGCTTCATTTTTCTTTATTTAGCATTGCGCTGTTTGTTCTATGCACTGGTATTCTTGGGAGGAAACCCGTTCCGTGTTATACGGCGTGGTCCTTTGATTTACCAAACTTTAAAAATAAAGATTAATAACTGTTTTAGTTCTCACACCAGTCACATGACTGACCTGGAGTTTATTGTTTTAACCTAAACTCTGGGTGCCCCTATTTTCCGCACGGGCAGCTAGTAGTTTTGGTTTTGCAGATTTATATTCACAGGGTCCTGATTAACAGCTGGAGCGATGCTCGGAAAGCTCTGTATCCGTGTATCACTTCTAGTTGTGTTTTGTATATTTTTCCGCTGCTATGTAATTTATTGTAATCTCTGATATTTGTTGAATGTAATTTATTCATTTATACTCTGTATATTCTTGTGTCTGATGGAATTGTTGTAATAACAATGAAATGTTCTCCCGTCTGCGTTCATTTGTGTGTTGTTCTCAAAGTATCCGCTCTTTCCTTCACGGGGAAGTTACAGGTTCTCTCATTTAGAGAGCTGGGAGGTTAGGTGTTTTGGGATATGTTGGTAATGATGAATTTAACAATGAATTATCTATATTTCAATTTGCGGATGATACTTTATTATTTTCTTCTCACCTACCTAAGCACATTATTGCCCTTAAGTTTATCCTTTATTGTTTTGAGATGTTATCAGGTCTTAGAATTAATTTTAACAAGAGTTCTGTTATGGTTATTAATGATTTTGGTAATGTTGAGACTATGGTTGCTAACATCATAAATTGTTCTGTCATGAAATTTCCTTTTGATTATTTAGGTTTTAAGATTAGGCCGTCGAAATTAAAGAAAGAGGATTGGTTAGTCATAATTGATAAGATTAATAGTAGACTTTTAAGTAAGAACAATAGATTCTTGTCTAGAGCAGGTAGATTAGATTTGGTTAATTCGGTACTATCTGCTATCCCTGCTTATTGGATGTCTATACATAGATTTCCTCAATGGGTTATTGATAAGATAGATAGAATAAGACGTAATTTTCTATGGTGTGGGGGTAGTGATCCTATTTGTAGGGGTTTCAAATGTTTAGTAAACTGGGAGGTGTGTTGTAAGCCTACGAAAGATGGGCGATTGGGGATAATTAATTAATTTAATTTTAAATGGTTGTGGAAATTTAGGAGTCCTATAGTGTCGACAACGTGGAAGGTTATTGTATCTAAATTTTATTATTCAGAAGGATAGTTCATTGTTGGATCTAGTGGTAGTTGGTATAATAGATTATCTTACTTTTGGAAGTCAGTACTAAAGTGCTTTGACTTTTTTAACTTAGGTTATAAGGTGATTGTTCATTCTGGTAATATGACTTACTTTTGGCATGATAGGTGGATTTCTCGTTTACCACTTAAAATTGAATTTAGGGATCTCTTTAATAATTGTAGTTTTAAAAAAGCATTGATAAAAGATATTTTTAGAAGAGATTTGGATCCCCCATGGGAGTTTTCTTTTGATAATATCTTAGAAGGGGAAATGTTAAGACAATTAGCTTTACTTTATGCTAAGTTATCATTATATCACATTGATGAGTGTAGGGACTCGATTAGTTGGGGTATAGATAAAAGTCAACTTTATTCGGTTAATTCTATGTATAACTTTATAAAATTTTCGGGAATCTTATTTCGGCCTTTAAATTTATATGGAAATCTAATTCTCCTCCTAAAGCTAAATTTCTAATGTGGTTAATCACTCATAAGAAACATAATACGGTTGAATCTCTTAAGAGAAAGAATATCATTTTTGACGTTAAGTGTTATTTTTGTAATCTTTTGAATGAGGATGTCGATCATTTATTTTTCTCATGTAAGATCACAAATTTTATATTTAATATGGTTTTAAGGATATTTTTTTGATTGTCCTTATTCTTTCAATTGTTGTGTTAATTATTGGGATTCTTATAGATTTTTTTATAATGCTAGTATGAGATACATTTTAGATTCATTAGTCACTATCATATGTTGGTTCATTTGGTTCGAGAGAAATCAAAGATTTGTTCATTCGAATTCTGTTTCTACAGAAAATTTAATCATTAAAATAATTTATTTTTGTTTGGAATGGATGTCTAATTCACATTACAAGCTATTTGGGAAATTGGGTTTTGAGAGTTTATTGATTAAGGTTAGAATTAGTTTAAATCTATTTATTAGAATCAGCAGTTTTTTCGTAATAGATATCGCATTGGTTGTTAATTTCTCTTATTAGTTTTCTCCTTGTATTTTTTATACACATATATGTATGGTATATGCATATGTATGAATATATATATATATATGCTTATATAATATACATATTTATACATATATATATATATATATATTTCCATATATATGTGTGTGTCAAATTACTAATAATTTGTTGAGTATTTTGCAGAGTCAGGTTGTTGATTAACAGGAAGTACTTAGCGGATAGCTGGATGGATTGGTAGCAGTTGTTGTGGGTGATGTTTTTTATAGATAGTCTTGGAGTGTTTTATTTGGTTACCTTTGGCTATTTTGATGTGCTTTGTTAGTATTTGAGTAGATATACTTTAATATCGGGTGGTGGCCTTGCCAGAATTCGAAATTAAAGTACGATGGGCGGTGGTTTATCCGGAGCTCATCTATCTATCTCCTCTACATTTATATAGCAGAGCATGGTATTATGTAGTTGGATTATGTAGTTTTTGATTACATTTATATATATATATATATTTGTGTGTGTGTGTGTGCTCTCTTCTTTTCAGAAGATCACACATTTTGGTTTTCAAAAAAAATTAATTTAAACTAAAATATATAATGTAAAATAATTTAATTTAATATAATAATTTATTTTAAATGTTTAAATTAATGTAAAACATTTATTTAGATATAAAGGATTTGTTTAAATAAATAATTTAATTTATTGTAATATAAATACTTAATTTAGTAATTTTAATAAAGGATTTGAATTTAAAACTTAATTTATTCAAATTAAGTAAAAGAAATGATTTGATTTGATTTGGATTTTTTTATATAAGATCTTATTTGGTAAATTTATAAATTTTGAAATTGAAGAAATTTGATTAAAGAAACTAAATTGATAATTAAACTTTGAAAAGTTGATTGAATAATATAATGAAATGAAATGGATTTTGAGTATAAGCTTTATAACATATTGAAGTAATGGTTAATAATTGTGACTGTATGTGTATACTAATAAATTAGAAATTATAACAGTTAATTCAAGCTGATTTGAATGGGAATTTGAAATCTAAATTTATGATAAGTCAAATTTTAGAATATGGATATTTGGTATGGACTGGATTATTATAATTAAAATTAAATTTTATTATTATTTATACCAACCTATTTCACTTAAACTAATTTTTCTTTACTATTTGTTTTCATAACTATTTTACAACTATTTAATTTAAACTATTTTATCTATTATGATTTTTTTTAATAAAACTACTTTTTATATTTTTAAGTATTAATGTTTAAAAATATTTTTAATAAACATCATTTAATATTAAATTTAACTTATATATATTAACTATTTTAAATCAAACTATTTCTCACACATACATATATATATAGTTCACAATTTCAAACTAAAGTCTATTTCCAATCCGGGCTATTATGTTTGAATTGGCTTAAGATAATGATTTTGATTAATAATGACATTTGTGGAATATAATGTAAAATCAGAATCAGAATTTGATAACGCAATGTTTGATAATATGAAATATGAAATATGAAATATGAAATATGAAATTTGAAACTTAAAACTGAATCCAATGCTTAATAGCTTCAAATAAATAATTTTAAAAAAAAATCAATATTTGAAGTAAAATTGATTTATGACATTGAAATATGATTTTTAAATGTATAAAGAAATCAATATTTGATTGTCAAAGTTACCGGGGTCGGATTCTATTATACTCTCTGCCAATACTTGGAAACACTTTAACAACTGTGTATGTGGTGAACGAATCCAGAACAAAGTAGGATGGCTTGGCGTATGATACTGAAATGAAGTAAGAGAATGATGATGAATATCGTTGTCCTCTAGGTAATAATTAAAATGACTAAAATAGACCTGTATCATGACCAAGTGGGTTAGCAACCATTATCAGCAACGCATCTTCCTTGATTATTGTACTTCTTTGATTTGGTTTTGTTTGGTTTGGTGCGCATTTGTAACAACCCGGAAAATCAGAACCAATTTAAAAAAATTATTTCAAGTAATTTTGTCAGAAAATTCGTTAGAATTTAAAATTTCGATTTTTTAAATTAGAATATAACCCATAAAAATAGCCATTTTGCAAACGACCTCCGTTTTCGATGATACCACTTTGGTTGGATTCGGAACATCAATTTATTGCTAGGTTTAAAATTCCATAATTTTTGGAATTAATATATGAGCGTGGTAAATTAAAACGTGTTTGGTAATTTTAGTTTGAAGGGGATCAAACAGAAAAAGTCCATTTTTCAAATGGTCTCCAAATTCGACTAAATTAATTTTGTTAGGACCGTATCGACCAAACATAGCTAGATTTATTTTTCGGGAATTTTGGAATTAGTATGTAGCCCCGGTAAATTAAAATGTACATTCAAATCTAATATTGAATGTTTTATATTTTAATTTTGAGAATAACTGACTGAAACAGTCGAATGGGCTTACGAAACATATTTCGTTGTCCGGAATGGGGGTAATTAGCTAGGGGCGACAGTCGTTGAGTTTGACTTGGAGTTCGTATGGAGTAATGGGTATTTTTGGAATTAAAGAATTGAATAAATTAAATATAAATAGAGGGGGCCAATCAGAATTTTTCCTAACCCTAATTAATTCCCTATGAATCCACCTCTCTAATCACGATTGAAGGCGATAATAGCTCCGAATAAAACCCTAATCGGTTTTCAAAACTAATCAATGAATTGCCAAAATTCTTGAGAGAATATTGAAGAGCATCACGTGTTCTCCAAATCTAACGGGTGTGATCTTCTATAGTGTCGTAGTTTGCTCGAACCACATCCACGAACTTGCGCCACATCGCCTCGAATTCCTCCACCAGGCCGCGTGTGAGTTCAATAAGAGGGGGACCCCTGGGCGCGTCTTCCGAATCTCTAGAACGTGGTATAGTCTGATCGTCTTCAGATGCTACGGATTTGGCATCGGATCAAAACCTAGTTTTGTACAGTTAAGGAAACCATTGGCCTGTATTTTAATTGAGGGAGAAGGTATATATTTTAAATATATTACAACATTTAAAAGCGTTTTGGATTTAAATTTATTTATAAAATTCATATTTTTTGATACGATGTCAAAATCCGATGAAACAAGAAGCATTGGGACCGTGACATCGTACACTACATTCTAGGAGTGACCGGAGGAATTTTAGAGCTAGCTGTCAATTAAGAAGGAGTTGAACCCAATGTGAGATTTCTAAATTCAAATAAAATGTAGAATAATATAATAGGTTGCAGACAGGGCTTAGTAGCTCCTGACACTACTTTCTGTTAAACCATGGATGATTGTGTGATGATTGTGGTGTGAAATTGATTGTGATTGTAGATAATTGATTGTGGTTGCAACAAAAATGATTGTGTTTGTGGTAAATTCATTGTGTTGTGAAAATGAATGGTATTGTGGAAATTATGGAAATGAAATTATTGTAATGCTGCAAGGCCTAGCTTAGCAGAGGAGCCGTGCTCAGAAACGGTGCCAGTGCTAGATACCCTGCCATTGTAATGCCGAAATTTTCTGAAATGAACTATATAAAATAGTTGTTGTTTGAAATAAATTGTTTGAACAATAAAAATAACATTTTCATGGTATGTATGAACCACTAAAAATATTCATGTTTGAAATAAATTGTTAGAACAATAAAAATGACATTTTTATTGTATGTATGAACCTTTAAAAATAGTCATTGGTTGAAATAAATATTTGAACATTAAAAACATCATTTTTAATGTGTTAACGAACTATATAAAATAGTTATGTAGTGAAATAAATGTTTATTCATTGAAAATATTATTTTTAACATGTATATTAAGTGTTAAAAATAACCATGTGTTGATCAAAATGTTCATTCAAGGAAAATATTATTTTTAACACATATATGAAGTGTTAAAAATAACCATTCTTAGCTAAAAATATTATTTTTAACATGTATATGAAGTGTTAAAAATAGTCGTGTGTTGAAATAAATATTTGTTAGTTAAAATATTATTTTTAACATGTCAATGAAGTGAATAAAATTGTCATCTACGGAAATGAATATTTGTTCGCTAAAAATAATATCTTTAGCTTAGATATGCATATATATTCACATGCTAAATAGGGAAATGGATTTGCTATTGAGTAAAGAATTTATTTGTGTGCCCGACAAATAGGTAAACCTTAATGAGTTGGCTGCGCAATTTTATTTATTATATAAACTCCTGTGAATGCCATTGGATACAGTGTGTTGTTGTTCTGTGTGAGATTATAAACAACGCCATAGGATAACAACAATTAATTTTGAAATACACTACATGGCATACTACGTGAAGATGGCATACCCTATCATATACCATATAAGTATTTGGAGCTTATATGACGAGGTTGGGATTACCATACAAGCGAGAGGCTTGTATGGCGATGACTGGATTACAGGTTGAACTGAGGACTAGTATGGACTAAATAAAATATAACGGTAAATTGCAAGATTAAATAAAAACTCTACACGGGTCTGGAGTTGATAATAATTCACGTCTCTCCTGTTTTTAGATACAGCACATGGATTATTTACTTTCTAACACTGGACAAGGTAACGAGATTTGTCTCTGAAGTTATGATCTTTACACACTCCCTTGGGCATAGAATAGGTCACTAAAAATTGTGTGTGCTATTTATGGATTTATTGGGTGCCTAATACGGCCCAATAAATTTCCAAAACGCTCTACGTACAATGGAGGTTACGGCAAAAAATTTCGAAATTTAAAGGCATTAGTGAAAATTTTGAAGTGTAAACAGTTTGGAAATCGTAGAATGAATTATATTTACATATATATATATATATATATATTAAATTAAACGAATAACGACGCTGCAGTTTGTGTTTTGAAATCGTAATTTTAAATAATTATAGCGAGAGATCTGACCATTGGATTTTCCCGAAACTGGAACCGTTGGGTTCGCTTTGTAAAGATCTTTCCAACGATATTAAATTTGTTAAGATCCAACGGTCAGATTTTGAGAAATGTTTAATTCAAATTGGAACGAAAACAACGCCAAGGCCGTCGAATGACCTGAAACGTCGTTCGACGAAAATGGGCTATTTTTATATAAATAAAAATAACAATAAATCGTTATAAAATATTATAAATGATGTGGAATGGAAATAAACCAATTTTACTTGGTTTATCAAATATTGTTGATGGTTAGATGTATTTGACATGAAATTATACTAATGAATTGAAATGTGAATGTCAAACGATCTAACCAAGGAAAGAATTGATTTGAATTCTATATATTCGAAAATTATTTGAACAGGCCGAGTTAAATCTCATTTCAAATGATTGAATGACGATTAAAAGTCGAAGATATGAAGACGGTGCAAGACCGGTGATCTCTACATCGAATGGAATACTACTGATGCCCTAGATCGGTTAGCTCCCAGGAGGGGTTATAATGGTAGTGGTTCGGACGTATTTGTTGATTACCCAGATGTGCGAGGGCCTCTCTCTTATATTGGACATATGGGACGAGGAATAAGGTGCCTCCGGTTTCGTTCGGACCCAGAACAGACTTGTAAATGGATGTGTGTCTGACATTGGATTTCGTTCTGTGTTGATTGGTTTCTATTAAATATATATCTGTTTGGTGGCGGAGAATTTATTCTCTTGCTTAACACCCTTCTCTGAGACGTACGATCTTAGAGATTATATATCGATAGATATCAGTCGCATGGCGTGAATTGTCAGTGTGGCATGCCAAGATGCAAATGAACAAGGCTTTTATTGAAAAGCAGAGCCTTATGGTTGATGATCAAAGCACGGCTTTAAATAGCATAGCTTTGTGTATATCATTAATTCGCGAGCCTCACACCTTGTTGTGAACCAGAAAAGGGAGAGGAGCTCAGGGAGGACATGCGTTTCTTTCTAGCTAGAAGTGGTGTCATGGTATGGAGCCCAGACATTTTTACTTATGTGGATGATGGAAAGCGAGGCGCCTCGGATATATCAGTTACTACAGGGCCGATGGATGGTATGGTCGATATACTGACCAGATTTATGCCCCATAGGGCGGGGAAACGTATTGTTCAGGAATTATAATCCACTAAAGTAAGTGTGGACCGGCCCTGTCGCTCCAGGTGCAGTTGCGACTGATCCTGAGACATGAGCTAGATTTGTTAGGTACAACAATGTGTTGTATGATTTTTGTTTGATGATAACAAACATATAATATTATTTAAATATGTTTGTAACTGTACTATTTTATATTTCATTTCATAGAAATAAATATTTATTGAATCATAAACTATTATACATAGTTCACAGTATATTTATTCAATTAAATATTTTATTTCAAAAACTAAAATAGTACAACATTCAAACTCCATTATTGTATATTCACAGTTATAATATTTACATGGAATTGTACAACCGAATTAATTTGATATGATAGACAAATTGATTTGAACACAATAAAAAAATATTTTATTTCAGTCAAATTTGTTTATTACAAATATTATTACAATCTTCTCATACAGTACATTTGTTTCCTCACTACATCACTCAGTACATATTCACTCGTTCACTCATTTACTTATTCACAGACATTGACACTGATATACTAAAGCTTCACGTGCTCCAAACCAGTCCAGTCTCTTCATACCTGTCACATATAAAAAAATACACACAGTAAACTGCAATCGAAATAAAACTGAATAAGTACAAATATAAAATTATTTTAAATTTTATTTGCCCCAGTTTGTTTTTCATCATTTTTCTGATTCAGTCTGATATACAAGGACAAGAATATTTTCTGAATGGCTACATATACACACGTGTATATGCATACACGTGTGCACTGCCTCGCCAATCCTGTATGTAACTAAGGAGTAGCAACGTGGACCATCTCGACTCAGTGTAATAATAATCAATGTGGTCGAGCATAAGTAAACGTGGCATGGTCGAGCCAAAAAGTGCAAACAAACATAAAAAGCCAAAGTGGTCGAACAAATCAGTTTGTGTTCAAGTCCATACAGTGATGTTCATATTCAAGTCAGCGTGGAAATTCAAGCCAACATGTTCACAGCAAGCCAAGTATGCAAGCAACACACAATATACAAGTGCAGATCAAATTTAAAAGTAATTCAAGGTGACAACACGACATTCTGGACAGCAAAGGGTGTCGAGAATAGTGGAAATGCAAAAATGAAAATAACATGGCATGTGTAAAATGTACAAAGGCATCGGTCGAGGTATTCAAGTATGAAAAAAGTTTTTTTTTGGCAAGACCAATATATATGAAAGATCTCAACACAAGTCAATGGACATCAAAGCAGCCAAAACAAAATGAAAGTGGTCGAGCATATGTATATGGATGCATGTAATCAAAGCATGTATAGTTCAGGTTCCAGCATGAACAAATGGACGCAATATAAATGAACAAAGTGAAAGACATGCAGCATGTATATTTATGGAATTGTACACACAATGCACCACAAATATATATTGCATCAAAATAGTTCATGTTCAAGCATATATAAGGGTTGAAGCATTTCAGCTAACAGTTGACACAAGCATGGAATTATCTCAAGGTCATAGCAGCATAGTTCTAATATATGTGCATCCAAACAACAAAACTGATCAAGCTAACCTATGTCAACACAAATACATGAACAGGGTTGTTTCAGGCAAATCAAATCAGCTTTCAAGTGTGTCCAAAACAGTGCATGTGCTCAAGAATGCTCATGTATACAAGCATAACGGTTCAGATATATCAAGTAAACCAAGGTACAACCATAGCAACTATTCTTACAAGTTCAAATCACAAGCATGGAATTCAAGTGCAAAAACAATATGGCAAATAAAGCATAGTATTTGTTCTTATCATTGCTCAAGTATCCACGACAATCAAAGTGTATGGCATCAGTCTATAATTTTTGGCAAAACCAAGAGATTGTTTGTTCATATTTTTAAAAGAAGATTATTCGAAGCAATTTTAGTTGAAAAGCATGTTCAAAAATTATAATCGAAGCTCTAGAAAAATTAATTCAAGGTTGTAATAGATAGAGACCATTCAAAGTCCACAATTTTCACGCAAGTATTACATAAAGGTCGAAGTTTTCAAATCCGTCATATAAGAAGCCGAAGGTTTCAAAAAGCCCCAACATTTTCGTATATATCATAACCAAATCGACATATGAAATCAGATATATTACGGATTTTAATCCTATAAATTGCACCCATCATCACTGGCAATCGAATATCGAATTCATAGAACAAAAATTCAAGTGCAGACAATTTCAAATCAGAAAAACTTACACAGGATTGTGACCATTATCCGAAGGCAAATCAATTGAAGATCAGGAGCATCAAAGCATTCAAGTTACAGAAGAATTTCATATCCAAATTTATCAATTGCAATTTGATTTAGGGAGGAAGATCGATCCTAGAAAAACCCTAGGAGGAAGCCGCCGTCACCATAGAAATAAAAGGGAAAGCAACAGGGATAATAAAAGAGGATGACCAGCCAAGTTTTGAAGGGCTTAAAACGATTTATTTAATTAGTTTTATAAAATAGGGTTTTAATTTTTTAAATTCTTTTTACTCTTAAGTATTCTTTAATTTGTAATCGAATTTAGAGTTTGTCTCTAAAACTAGGGAGACGAATTACAGGATTTGTAATTCGGGGAAATCTGGCTTCGGGGATAGAAACAAGTGCAGAGTTTTGAGTGCAGGGTTAAGAACAGTTTCGAGCGAGTGTCGCGAGTTTACAGGGGATTGTAAGCATAGATATTTTTTAACTCTTAGTAGAAACCTTGAAGAATGCGGCAGTAGGTAGGGTTTTGCCAAAGCTAGGTATATCTTTGTGTTATTTATTCTGATTATTATCTATGTTGTTATTATTTAATTACTCAGCAAAAATCTGCGATAAACCCTATTCACCCCCTTCCCCCTTCTGGGGTTAATTTAGATCCTACAAGATTGTCTCGAATACGGTAAGGATGATCCCTTGCCTTGGTTCATGATGGAAATTCAACTTCCATTACGACATCGTGCGGTTTTGATTGTAAACCTATATGGCGACGTAGTAGGATAGGGTACTATGCCATCTATGATTGATACATTATGATTGAAATTGTTTTAAAACATATATGCACTGGTGATAATATCAAACGATTTTTTTTACACGTATCAAGCATACTTTGGCCATTATAAGGTAAAACTATCCTTCGGTTTGCGTTGCATTATCTGATGGGACTTATGTCTTATAATGGCTACATTTTTCTAAAGAGCATTGCGTTGTTTAAGTGATTTATTTTATTTCATGCACTAGCAATCCAATGGAGTAAACTCCTTCTGCGCTAGCGGCGTGATCATGTGATTGACCTTATTATCAAATAGGTTAAGTAAGATTTCTCATATCAGTCCCATGACTGACTCGTAGTTTGTCTCACTTTGCAAACTCGGGTGCCCCTAATTTCTATACGGGCAGCCTTGTATTCAGGTTTTAACTTGGTTCATTTTGGCTATGGATGGAAGCTGTGGAAGCTGATAATGGTCCTTTATTATTTCTATTGTACTGTTTCATAAACTATTATGTATTTTATGTTTCATTCCGCTGCAGGCGTTGTTTATTAAGCTGAAACCGTTTTCTGTACTAAGTATGATCCTGTTATGCTGTATAACTCTGATGTTGATATTATTTCCAGTGTAATTTGATGTACATTATCTGGTGTAATGATATGTTTCTGTTCTGCTGTTACTGTTTATGTGTTATATTCCATTGATTATCCTTGCTTCCGTGGCATGGTGGTTTGGGTCCTCATAGCATTCGTGATTTTAGGAGTGTTGTTCAAGATGGACAGTAGCTACGGCTATGTGTTACCACCAGTTTAGGCATGCAACTGGTTGATTCCTACCTGGGTATTGCCTCATATGCCTAGTTATATTATCCTGATTGAGCCCCCTACAATTTTGATTTAACGTTGCCATATCACGGTGCATCGCAATCCACCAATGTTTACTGGTGTTTTATATGCAAATTGCACAATCATGTTTATAAACAATGTAAGGATAAAAATGTAATCCCACTTACGCTAATTTCACTAGTATATTACCGTAGACACTATTATAATAACATATTGTATTATGTAATATCGAGTTTAACAAATCCTTAGAGGACAGAATTCTCAAACATCCTTTAAGTTACTTATGCATTTCATTTAAACAGTTCACTTAAGTTGATTTAATTTCAAGGTAATGTTAGTCCTGACTAGAGTGTTTCGTTTTACTTTATGCTCGGCTTAGACCGAGTATTACAGTATTGAGATTCCACCTTTCGGAGTTGGTGACTTGTTGAAGACCCCATCTCTGTCTATTTATTTCGGTACTTGTAATAACCCGGAAAATCCGAACCAATTTAAAATTGTTATTTTGGCAATTTTAATGAATTTTGGTTAAAATGAATTATTTTAAATAATAACAAAGAGAAATTTATTTTGATTAAAATTAGAACGTATATATTTATATAGATTGTCATTAGAATATAAATATTTATTTTTAATTATAAAAGGAATTGAAAATGGCGCGGTAGTTCGAAAATTCAATTTCAAATGAATGTACAGGATTCAAAATAAACCGGATTTTTGCGAAACCAGAAACATTAGAATCTATTTGAAAATATCTTTCCTACAAATCTGAAAAATTGAAATTTCATAGCAGTGATAAAAAGTTATACCTAGGTGAAAATTCAGAATAGTCGCTATGGAATTTTGGCCCTTAAAAATGGAAATTTTGCAAACAACCTCCGTTTTCGACGAAACTACTTTTGTTGGATCCGGGATGTCGAATTATTGCTAAATTTAAAAAATCATGATTTTCTGGATCAATATGTGAGCGTGGCAAAAGAAAACGTGTTTTGACAGTTTTAGTCAATTTGGATCGGCCAGAAAATGACCATTTTTCAAATGGTCTCCAAATTTGAAGAAACTAGTTTAGCTAGAACCGTATCGTCAATACAAAACTTGAATATATTTTTCAGGAATTTTTAGAGTCCGTATGTGGCCCCGGTAAATGGAAATGTGCGTTCGAATTCAATATATAGATTTATAATTTGATTTTGATGGAAACCGATCAAAACAGCCAAACTGCCTTACGATACATATCCCATTGTGTTCGGAATGGAGGTAATTAGCTAGTGACGACATTCGGTGTAGGCTCAATTTTGAGTTCGAATTTTTAAAGTAACCATTTAGAGAATAAAATAAAATAAATAAATTAATATATATTTTCATTTAACTCCAAACCCCCATTTCCCTCCTCTCTCACCATTTAGTCAACACGCTAAAAAAAAGAGAAACCGAGCCAGCTCCTCGTCGCCCAGACCCGCCGCTACCACCGACCGCACCGCTTCACCGCCGTCGCCTTGGCCATGAGCGCCACCCACTTCTCCTCCTTCCAATTCGAGATCCACAAAGCGTCGTTCCCAAAAACCCTAGCCCACCCCCAAATCGACAGACCGCGCCTAATGCTCCATCACCTCCGGCCGGACCCACAGCCCTCCCCCTGACGTGTTGGTCGGCCGCTCCACCTTCTGTGAGCGATAAGACAAAACCCGCTTCCTCCAATGAACGCGGTGAGTTTCTATAGTTTTATTTACATTAAAACTGGTTTTTAATTTAACATTAAAACTGATTTTTATTTAGCATAAAGTTTAGATTATTATTTAACAAAAGGTTTAGATTTTTATTTATTTAAAGATTTGATTGTTAGTTGTTTAAAGATTAGAATTTTTTATATATGTATGAACCGCATAAAGATTAGATTTTTTATATATGTATGAACCGCATAAAGATTAGTTTTTTTATATATGTATGAACCGCATAAAAAAATGAGATTTTTATATACGAAAAGAGTTATAAAGATGGGATTTTTAATATAACAAAGTCATGATTTTTATTAGAAAAATTGAGATTTTTATATCGAAATAGATTTGATTTTTATAGCGATAAGATTATATTTTTAAAAAGAGGGAAGATTTGATTTTTAAAAAAGAAGAAAGATTTGATTTTTAATTTGAAAAAGTTTTGATTTTTAATTTGAAAAAGATTAGATCTTTGAAGACATAAAGATTAGATTATAGAAAATACATAAAAACGATATAAAAATATGATTTTTATATTATAGAGAAAATAAAAATATGATTTCTATATATGGAAAAGAGATATAAAAATGAGTTAAAAACGGGATTTTTAACATAAACGGTGTTAAACATATTTCGTTGAAAACACGGTGAAGGACACAACGAGCGGGAAAGGAGTAGCATCCAAACCATTCAGAATTAAAGGAAAGGAGGAGTGGATCCCAAAGGTGAGAACCTCTCACTTTTATTTTATTTTCTATTTAAAATATATACTAGGATGCAGACGGTGCTTAGCAGCACCCGTCGTCCACAGACCATGGATGACTTGTTTGTGTGATTAATGTGCTGTGAAAATTTATTGTTGTGATATGGAATGGAATAAAATATTTTATTGTTAAAAATATTTTATAGTTAAATATATAATTTTTAACATGTATATGAATAAAATAAATATTTATAAATAAATCGACGACTTGTTTATGTACACACATTTGACTGATATTGATTGGGACAATAATTTTACACATCGCTCAACTACACAAATAAAATTCATTATTTGTTGTTTGAAACCCCACACGGGTATTGGGATGATATATGACATAAACTAGTCTGGATAATTAGCTTTATGTCGATCGATTGATTAACAGGCTGTTATAAGCGTCGAATATTTATATTTGATGCTTATGCAGTGTAGAATGCACTTTGGATGATGGTTGACTGTGTTTGATTATTGTTGTATACATATGTGTATGAAATCCATATAATCAAATTATATGGTAGTTGGTTGTGTCTGATTCCAGTTCAAAAAGAATAAGTATTTTAAAATAACGAATATTTTAAAATAATATTCAGTAAATGATCAAAATCCGATTTTGATGTCCGATTTGGGATGGACACGAAAATATTTAAATATATATAGCCGTGTTGATTAGATCAACGCCATTTTGACATGAACAATATTTATATCGATTTTATTCATTTTTATAATGAATATTGAAAAGGAATTGATTTCGAAATATAATGTTTGAAAATATTATCATTCATATATCGATGATATGGAATATTCAATTTTGATTTGAAATTGAATATGAAGTTGAAATCATTTTGAAAACGAATTTAAAACGATTGGTAAAATACGTTTTAAATGGAAATCGACGAAATATATATTATATATATTATATAATGGCCTGAATAAAATGTGCCGCGCTGCGGCAGTTCACGAATTTCGACCATTGACTTTGAATGGATATTACGGGAGATCCGACCATCGAAAACTCCTAAAGCCGGAACCGTTGAGTTCGTATGGAAAAGGGCTTTCTAATGAATATTAGAGATTTGAAATCTAACAGTTGGATTGGGAATTATGTCCAAATCAAATTTGGAAAAGGTCGCTATAAGTGCAGTTCAATGGTCGTTTATGGAAATCGACTGTATGGGCCTTGATAAAATTATTAAAAATATCAATAATTGGTGTAAAATCATAATAAATGATTTGGAAAGAATTGGGATGAAAAATTCCATATTTGAAAAGATAAAAATATATTTTTATCGAAATGAACTAGTTTGAAATAGAATAATAAATCCAATATTTTTAAAATAAATAAATTGGATTTGAAATGGTTTTTAAAGATAACCAGGAGTTCCAATATATGAATTGGAATGGATTCAAGTCGAAGTTATCTTCAGAATATTTCGATATTGGATTATGTGATTATACGGATATTGTGGAGGAATTTGGAAGATATACATATCGTTATTCCAATATGATATTTGTTGGTTTCAGAATTTGATATTGAATATAAGCCGATATATTTTCTATTCAGAGCTTTGTATTTAATATCAAATTGGATTTTGGGTTGTTGTGAATGGTATCTTTAATAATACTATTCTTAAACCCAATGGAGTTAAGAAAATTAGAATATGACTGGTGACTAGTTAAGTTGAATGGTTTCCTGGGTATTGATCTGATGTTGGTTTCGACCTTCGGGGTTAATACTTAGGGAATTGTTCTCTTACTAATTTACGGTTGGAGGCTAATGTGAATTGGGTTTATTGTGAACTGTGTTTTTAACGACATTCGTTCTTTAACCCGATTTACGGTGAAATGTGATTTGGAAATTATAAATCTTTTTTTTAAGATTTAATGGGAATTTTCCAAAGTAACGGTTTCCCAACTTAATATATTAAATTGGAATTGAATGGAATTCGATTGATAATAATCAAAGTGAACTTCTGTGAGGAAGACTGTTAATACATATGGAATTTAGAAGGCTTTGCCGTTATTCCATTTATGTTATTAGTCGGATACGAAAATTGATATCAATTATATATTGATTTTTTTTCCGTGAAAATTCCATAATTAAAGGGATGTGATTTGGGTTTATCGTGAACGGTGTTTTAAACAACACTTGTTCTTTAACCCGATTAACGAGGGAATGCGACTTTGGGTTGTCGTGAATGGTAACTTTAATAATGTTGTTCTTAGAACAAATGGAGTTAAGAAAATCAGAAACAAACTGGAGAGTAGTTAAGTTGAATGGTTTCCTGGGTATTGATCTGATGTTGGTTTCGGCTTTCAGGGTTTATAATCAGGGCATTGTTCACTTGCTAATTTACGGTTAAAGGCTGATGGAATGGAATGTGATTTTGGGTTTATCATGAACCGTGTTTTAAATGAAATTGGTTCTTTAACCTAGTTAAATACATGATATGATTTCCCAAGTTAAACAATCGTTAATATTGATTTTTGGGAAGATTAAAACCAAGTGGAGTTTTAATGAATCTTTAATTAGACTGAAATGATATCCAAAGGAAGATTAAAGAATAAATTTAAAGAATTTATCTTTGATAAATTTAATGGGAACCTTTCCCAAAGTATATGAATATCTGGATAAAGAAATATTCTGGATTGGAACGAGGCGTATGTTGTGTTTTTATAGAACTTGTTTATTATGTACGCGAGTTATTCAAAAAACTGGGTTTATCCCATTCTGAATAACTGATTCGACGATGTGTCGAGGAGGAAGACGGTGGTTGAAGACCGGAGGTCTTCACATCGTTTGAATGATTACAGATGTCTTGATTGGGCTATACACCTAAGGCGAGGTAATTAGTGGTGATCATCCAGACATACTTGGAGATCGACAGATATGCGAGGGCCTCTCCCCTGTATTGGACATATGGGGGAGGAATAAGGTGCCTCTGGTTTCGTTCAGACCTAGAACGAACTTGTAAATGGATGCGTGTCTGACATCGGATTTCATTCTATGTGATTGATAGACATAGGTTTCATAGCATGAATTGCCTGTGTGGCGTGCTGAGATGCAAATGATCAAGACTTCTGTTGAAAAGCAGAGTCTTGTGGTTGATGATCAAAGCACGACTTTAATATAGGACGGCTTTATGTAGCGTTAATTTGCGAGCCTCACACACCGGTGTGAACCAGAAACGGGAGTGGATTGCAGGGAGGGCATGCGTTTCTTTCTAGTTAGGAGTGGTGTTTTGAGTTTTACACGACCGGACATATTACTTATATGGATGATGGATAGCGAGGCGTTTCGGTTATATATCAGTCGATCTGGGGTCGATGGAGTCATTTGGCTCATTTACGCCCCATAGGGCGAGGAAACGCATTGTTTAGGCATTTTAATCTACATCAAGTGGACTGGCCCTAAAGATCCGAGGTGTAGTTGCGGCTATTCCTGAGGCTCGGGCTAGAGAGTCTCGAAGCGGTAAGGACGATCCCTTGCCTTCGTTCACAGATGGAAATGCAACTTCCAATACGACATTTTGCGGTTTTAATTGTAAACCTATATATGGCGACATAGTGGTATAGGGCACTTATGCCGTCTATGATTGATACTTATGATTGAAATTGTTTTGACACTATACACTTATAGTAATAATAAAACATGAAATTTTACGTACCAAGCATTCTTGGCTATTATAAGGTAAAAACTCTATCCTCCGCTTGCGTTGCATTGTGTGATGGGACCTGAGTCTTATAAAAGCTTCATTGTTCTTTATTTAGCATTGCGTTGTTGTTTTATGCACTGGTATTCTTGGGAGGAAACCCATTCCATGTTATACGGCGTGGTCCCAGGATTTACCTAACTTTAAAATAAAGATTAATAATTGTTTTAGTTCTCACACCAGTCACATGACTAGCCTGGAGTTTATTGTTTTAACCTAAACTCTGGTTGTCCCTATTTTCCGCATGGGCAGCTAGTAGTTTTGGTTTTGCAGATTTATATTCATAGGATCCTAGTTTACAGCTGGAATGTTATTCGGATAGCTCTGTGTTCATATATTCTTTACAGTTTTGTTTTGTATTATTTTCCGCTGCATTGTAACTTGTAAATCTATGATATTTAGTAAATGTGTGATATTTATTTATTCGCGGTTATATTCTTGTATTCTGATGAAATTGTTGTAATAAGCAATGAAATGTTCTTCTAATTGTGTTCTGATTCGTCTTGTCCTCAAGGCAATTCGTGCTTCCTCTTCTTGGGAAGTTTCGTGTTCTTACAGTGGTATCAGAGCTTTGGTTTACAGAGCTCAGAGAACAAGACACGTTAGAACCAAACGAAAGAATTCATCAAGATTGGATTAGTAATATCCAATGAGAATGACTCGTTAGAGATGGGATCAGTAGTATCCTAGAATGAGTCGGAAGAGAGTTGTCTTCAAATAAAGATGAAAACAATTTTTGTTTTGAAAATTTAAATCGTATTATAAGTATTTGAATATTTATTTTAAATTGATTTGGGCAATTCAATATATAAAGATTTTGCGTATACGCCTTGCAAACGTGCATTCGAAGTTTTAATATACTGGATAGATATAGAATCACACTCTAGTCGCCCAGAGATGACTCTAATGATACTGGTGATTGACATGTCAACATCAGTAGTTTATGTTCGAGTTTCAAAAGTGGGATATTTATATATTTCCAATTGACTGGTGTGAGAGCCAAAACTAGATAGGGATTATTGTGGTGATTTGGCATCAAAAACATGATTTTCTGTATATGTATATCAAAGTTATGTGTTTGAAACGGTAATTCACTAATTGATTGATGGTTGTGTTGTATGATTATTCCTTTAAACCATAATGTGAAAGAAAGGTGAATTTAGGCCAAATTGAACCAAATATTGAACTGTATTGGAAATTTATCGCAATTGCATACATGTACATGTATATACATTGAAAAGGTCATTGCAAGGAGGCAAGAGAAGAGGAATAAAATTGTTTGCCCGACAAATAGGTACATGTTTATTGTATTTCTTAGGGTTTTGGATGATTTTATGAGCCGCTCGGCCAGCCGCTCGGCTGTTTCTTTTTCTTTTTGGATTGGAGAGGCCTGTGTGGAAATTTCGGGATTTTCCTGATGCTCCCGTGAAGGGGAGGTTATGGCGAAATTTTTCGAAAATTTAGGGTGTTAGCCAAATTTTTGAAGAATTTGAAAAGTTCTTAGAAATTGAAAAGTTGAAAAACTTAAGCCATAATGAAAATAATGAAAGTTGAGTTGGTTAGAAAAACAACTTCAGCTCCGTTCCTTTTCAAGGACGAAAATATTTTAAGTGGGGGAGGTTGTAATAACCCGGAAAATGCGAACCAATTTAAAAATTTTATTTTGGCAATTTTAATGAATTTTAATTATTTAAAATAATTATTTTAAATAATAATGATGAGAAATTTATTTTGATTAGAATTAGAACGTATATATTTAAATAGATTGTCGTTAGAATATAAATATTTATTTTTAATTATAAAAGGAATTGAAAATGGCACGGTAGTTCAAAAATTCAATTTCAAATTTCAAATGAATGTACATGATTCAAAATAAACCAGATTTTAGCGAAACTAGAAATATTAGAATCTATTTGAAAATATCTTTCCAACGAATCTGAAAAATTGAAATTTCATAGCGGGGATAAAAAGTTATGCCCAGATGAAAATTAAGAATAGTCGCTATGGAATTTTGGCCCTTAAAAATGGAAATTTTGCAAACGACCTCCGTTTTCGACGAAACCACTTTTGTTGGATCCGGGATGTCGAATTATTGCTGAACTCCAAAAATCATGTTTTTCGGAATCAATATGTGTGTGTGGCAAAAGAAAACGTGTTTTGACAATTTTAGTCAATTTGGATCGACCGGAAAATGACATTTTTCAAACGGTCTCCAAATTTGACGAAACTAGTTTAGTTAGAACCGTATTGTCAATACGAAGGTAGAAAATATTTTTCAGGAATTTTTAGAGTCCGTATGTGGCCCCGGTAAACGGAAATGTCTGTTCAAATTCAATATATAGATTTATATTTTGATTTTGATGGAAACCAATCGAAACAGCCAAACTGGCTTACGATACATATTCCATTGTGTTCAGAATGGGGGTAATTAGCTAGGCACGGCAGTTGGTGGGCTCAATTTTGAGTTCGAATTTTTAAAGTAACATTTTAGAGAATAAAATAAATTAATTAATATATATTTTCATTAAACTCCAACCCCCCCTTCCCTCCTCTCTCTCCATTCAGTCAACACGCTCGAAAAAAAAGAGAAACCAAGCCAGCTCCTTGTCGCCTAGGCCCGCCGTTACAACCGACCGCACCCCTTCACCGCCATCGCCCCGGCCATGAGCGCCACCCCCTTCTCCTCCTTCCAATTCGAGATCCACAAAGCGTCATTCCCAAAAACCCTAGCCCACCCCCAAATCGACAAACCGCGCCTAATGCTCCACCGCCTCCGGCCGGACCCACAGCCCTCCCCCTGACGCGCTGGTCGGCTTCTCCTCCTTCTGTGAGCGATGAGACAAAACCCCCTTCCTCCAATGAACGCAGTGAATTTCTATAGTTTTATTTACACTAACTGCCGTGCCTAGTATTTGTTTGTTGTTTGTTGTTTAATCAATCGATTTTTATTTGTTTGTTGTTGGTGGGCTCAATATATGTATGAACCGCAACAAATTTATTTGTTGGTGGGCAGTTGGTGGGCTCAATATATTCCATTGTTTGTTGTTTAATGAACAACAACAAACAAATAATGAATAACAACAAACAAATAATGAACGCAGTTGGTGGGCTCAATATATGAAAAATCGATTGAATAAATTTTACACATCGCCCAACTGCACAAATAAAATTCATTATTTGTTGTTTGAAACCCCACATGGGTATTGGGATGATATATAACATACACTAGTCCCAATAATTAGCTGTATGTCGATCGATTGATTCACAGGCTATTATAAGCATTGAATATTTATATTTGATGCTTATGCAGTGTAGAATGCACTTTGGATGATGGTTGACTGTGTTTGATTGTTGTTGTATACATGTGTGTATGAAATCCATATAATCAAATTATATGGTAATTGACTGTGTCCGATTCCAGTTTAGAAAGAATAAATATTTTAAAATAACGAATATTTTAAAGGGTGCGTTTTTTACAGGTCCCTATTAACTTTTTAAATTAGGCTCACATCCCACATCCGGTCATAAACTTATTGTAAATTTAGTCCCTATTTTTTGAAAATTCAGGAAAAAAATATAAAAAAAATCACATAAATTCGTATTAAAATAAAACAATGAATCATAAAAAAATTCAGGTGAAAAAAATATCAAAAATCACGTCAAAATCAAGAATTACACAAAAAACAACGAAATGCAGTAAAATGCATCAACAAATGCATATATTTCATATAGTTGCATACATCTATGCATTTATTTCATTTTCACGAGAAAACTACAGCATAAATGCATACATGTACGCACATACTGTGAATACATGCATTTTCTGATGCATTTACTTAAAAACTTAATGCACACGTCCAAATTTTTCACATCTGCATCGATTTTTACATATCTGCATACATGTATGCAGATATATATGAAAACATCATACATGTACGCAGTGTTTCAACAGACGTGAAAAAATATGTGCATGTGTATACGGATAATTGCATACATTTGTGCAACTATTGGTAAAAGTTGCACAGATGTATGCAACTTTTTTTTTCGACTTGCGTGGAGTCTTGGGAATATTTCCTGATTTTACATTTTTTTTTTTTTATGTGAGAGCGCTTTTTTTTTTTTCTTGAAAATTGTGAAAATGCGAAGGGAAGAACATGGCAGGCGGAAGAGGACAAATGTTTTGGGCGGCATGTCACTTTAAGGGACCGGAAGTGAAAGTTAAACTATGGTTGGATGTGAGGTGTATTAAGTTTGTAAATAGGGATGTGTGCCTAATATTCACTATTTTAAAATAATGAATATTTTAAAATAATATTCAGTAAATGATCAAAATCTGATTTTGATGTCCGATTTGGGATAGACACGAAAATATTTAAATATATATAGCCGTGTTGATTAGATCGACGCCATTTTGACGTGAACGATATTTATATCGGTTTTATTCATTTTTATAATGATTATTGAAAAGGAATTGATTTCGAAATATAATGTTTGGAAATATTATCATTTATATATCGATGATATGGAATATTTAATTTTGATTCGAAATTGAATATGAAGTTGATATCATTTTGAAAACGAATTTAAAACGATTTATAAAATACGTTTTGAATGGAAATCGATGAAATATATATTATATATATAATATAATGGCCTGAATAGAACGCGCCGCGCTGCGGCAGTTCACGAATTTAGACCATTGACTTCGAATGGATATTACGGGAGATCCGACTATCGGATTCTCCTAAAATCGGAACCGTTGGGTTCATATCGAAAAGAACTTTCTAACGAATATTAGAGATTTGAAATCTAACGGTTGGATTTGGAATTATATCCAAATCAAATTTGGAAAAGGTAGATATAAGTGCAGTTCGATGGCCATGTTGGCTAGCTTTTGGATCAAGCCACCAAGATTCACACATATGGAGTTTTACTCATAAAAGCCATGAAACCCCGATCGTGGTCACCAAGCCCTTGACGGATCGTGACACTACTGCTATGCCACCTCGATCGCAGTTCCCTACAGCGATCCGATCCATCCACACCTGAGTCATTTCCACGATCTGATCCCTGGAGCTGAGAGATGAAGGCCACGACCAAGTCGTCCACGACTCTAAGATGAAGGATCTTATGCCATATGTCCATAACTGTCATTTTGACCATTTCTCCATCAGGCTACGAACCCGTCCGAGATCATCGGGATTTGTGCCACGTATAATCACGATCCGTCTGCAAATATCACCTATAAATAGCCCCAAACTTGGCATCTGCAAATATCACCTATAAATATCCGTCTGCAAATATCACCTATAAATAACCAGGACCCAGACCTTGCGGCAGCACTTCAAAGAAATGCTGGAGGGGCTCGCCGGGAAAAAAGTGCTGATCCCGAATCCACTTTGACCCATGCAGATGCCGAAGCCATGATCAGGAAAATGATGGTGGAAAGTTGCGGACAAAGAACCGAAGATAGGGGTATAGGCCGTAGTCATTTGCCTTTTACGGATGATATTTTAGAGGTTTGATTCCTAAGGAAATTTAACATGACACCCATGAACCGTTATGTAGGAAAGGCTAATCCAGTTCAGCACCCGATGGGATATTCATGGTACATGAATGCAGCTGTCGTTTCCGATGCCGTGAAGTGTAAGGCATTCCCGATATTCCTGGAGGATACGGTGTTAATGTGGTTCACTCGTTTGCCAGCGCGATCAATCTCCAGTTTTAGGGAATTAAGTGAACAGTTTGTAAATCAGTTCCGATTACATACCCAGATATCTAAGAATGTCATTGAGTTGTCCTTCATTAAGTAACGTCAAGATGAATCTTTGAGGTCTTATTTAGATCGCTTCAATTTAGCTGTCACGGCGGTTAGAGATCCCCATGAACAAACTGTTTTGATAGCTCTGATTAACGGAGTGGATAAGGATATTGAGTTTGAAAGATACCTAGCCAGTAAACCACCGTTAACCAGAGAGATATTTTACGAAAAGGCCAACATCTGCATGTGTCGAGAGGAAATTTATGCCAACCGAAAGAGGAAGGCTACTAATAAGGACGATATCCCAAGTAATGTGGCCGCTAAGCAAACGAGAGATAGCTCGGGAAAAGTTGAAGTTAATATCAGGAACAAGAATCAAGGCAATGGTCACCAATAAGGGAATAGTAATAACAATAATCGAAAGAGAAATCTAGGAAACGACTCTCAGAGAAGATCCCGGCCCAGATCGTTTGAGAGCTTCACACCGATAAATGATACGTTGGAAAACATCTTCGTGGATACATATAATGTCCTCCAATACAAAAGGCCTCCTCCGAGAGATTCTACAGAAGAAGAGTGTGAAACTGGGAAATTCTGTCTTTTTCATCAGGTTCATGGTCATTCCACAAACGAATGTCGTCATTTGAGAGATGTGATTGAAAAACTACTCCTAGAAGGAAAGCTTAATGAATATAAGGTGACTCCTAGGGACAGGGGGCAAGTCGTACAAGCCCCGAACCAAAGCCAACCTGCTGCCAAACCAACGGCTCAGCAAAAAGGAAAAAATATCGTTATCAATACCATAGTTGGTGGGCTTAACCTGGCTGGGCATAGTTTCACAGCTATGGATCAGTACGTGAATGTAGCTAAACAGCATTTTGAAGTAGGGGAATGTAGCAACCCCGAGGATAACGCTCCGGTTAAGCAACAAAAGACGATGTCTGATGATGTCATATTTCGCGAGCGAGAGAGTATTGGGGTTCACTCCCCAACTGAAGACCCATTAGTGATCACCGTCACCATCGGTCCAGCTATAGTTCATAAAGTTTTAGTGGATAATGGGAGTTCGATCAACATTTTGTTCAAGAAAACATTCGACCAAATGAAACTCGAGCCAAAGGATTTGAAACCATGCGAGGGTTGGATACGAGGATTTAATGGAACCTCAACCGCTCTGATGGGATACGTGGAATTGTCAATAACCCTTGGGGAAGGAGAACGCTAGAGAGTGAGAATCCTCCCCTTTGTAGTCCTGGACATTGAGTCGCCGCACAATGCCTTTTTGGGCCGGCCAGCCCTAGCCAAATTCAGGGCCTGCATTGCACTCTAGTGCCTGTTGTTGAAGTTCCTGACGGATGTCGGCATAGGCATAGTCAGAGGAGATCAAGTTGTTGCACGAGCATGCTACATTGCAATGTTAAAATTGCTCCGCAAAGGGAAAGATGTAGTAACAAAAGTTGGTTCTTCCCCTCCGACGGAGGAATCGTCGTAGCAACTAAAGAAAATACCTCCGGGAGGGTCGCCCAGAGAGTTGCCCGAGGACATAGATCCCAGAGAGGATGAAAAGCCTGGGGGTAGAATGGCGACTCCCAATGAAGCAATTGTGGATGTACCAATCGATGACAGTGACCCAGAGAAGGTCCTGAAGATTGGATCCCAGTTGGATCCTATTCGAACTAAAGAATTAACAAATTTCCTGAAAGGTAACTTGGACGTATTTGCCTGGACCCATGCGGACATGTCTGGAATATCTCCCTCGATTATGAGTCATTCGTTAAGCATCGACCCGAAACATCTTCCTGTCAAGCAAAAAAGGCGAATACTTGGCCCAGAGAGGTCTGCCGCCTTGAACGAAGAAGTCGAAAAGCTGAGAAGTAATGAATTTATTAAAGATTCAACATACCCTGATTGGATTTCAAACCCGGTTTTGGTAAAAAAAATACCAATGGAAAGTGGCATACATGCATCGACTTCTCAGATCTAAACAAAGCTTGTCCGAAGGACAGCTTTACGTTACCTCGAATCGATCAGTTGGTAGATTCAACCGCGGGTCATGAACTTCTTTCTTTTATGGACGCATATTCGGGGTACAATCAAATCCCCATGCATGTCCCAGACCAAGAGCATACCA
Organism: Allium sativum; assembly: GCA_030737875.1. Lineage (NCBI taxonomy): Eukaryota > Viridiplantae > Streptophyta > Magnoliopsida > Asparagales > Amaryllidaceae > Allium > Allium sativum. The sequence continues at coordinate 747,249,905 of CM060909.1, read as the reverse complement.
GTTTCATTACAGATTTGGGATTATATTGCTATGTGGCGATGCCTTTCGGTTTGAAAAATGCCGGCGCTACATATCAGCGATTGGTGAATAGAATGTTCTACAACCAAATCGGGAAAACGATGGAGGTATACGTTGATGACAAGTTGGTAAAGTCCAGACAATCATCCAATCATACTACCGATTTAGCAGAGATGTTTGGGATTCTCCAGAACTATGGGATGAAACTAAATCCTTTGAAATGTTCATTTGGGATAGCTTCTGGAAAATTCCTAGGATTCATCGTCAGCTCGCGTGGAATCAAAATCAATCCAGATCAAATTACAGCAATCCGAAATATCCAAGAACCGAAGCAGATTAAGGATGTCCAAAGCCTCGCTGGAAAGGTGGCGGCGCTGAGTAGGTTCATCTCCAAAGCTACAGATAAATGCATCCTGTTTTTCAAGTTGATAAAGCGAGGCAAGCGCAACTTTGAATGGACTCCCGATTGTATATAAGCATTCAAGAATCTGTTGAACCATCTGGAAAGACCCCTGATACCGTCTAAGCCTGTGGATCACAAGTATTTATTTGTGTATTTGGCAGTGTCATCTCACGCAATCAGTTCGGCTTTGGTAAGAGAAGAGGATAAGGTACAAAGACCGGTGTACTATGTGAGTAAAAAATTGGCGGCCGTAGAACGGAATTATCCAAAAATAGAAAAACTGGCGTATAGCTTACTAATTGCATCTAGAAAAATTCTCCACTACTTCCAGACTCATCCCATTACTGTGTACATGGATCACCCACTAAGGCAAGTTCTGCAAAGGCCAGAAACATCGGGAAGGCTGCTCAAATGGACCATCGAGTTGAGTCAATTGACCTGAACTTCCAACCCCGAAGGTCGATAAGAGGGCAGACACTTGCAGATTTTATAGCAGAGTTCACCATCCCAGAAGATGATGTAGTAACCGAAGAGGATGATCCGCCAAAGCTACTCCTCGACCCTAATGCCTGGAAACTATGCACTGATGGAGCTAAAAATGACAGACGATATGGCGCCGGAGTGGTTCTCGAAACTCTAGAGAAATGGTTAATATATTACGCTCTTAGACTGGAGTTCTACGCCACTAATAATGATTCCGAGTACAAAGTTCTAATTTTCGGGTTAGAACTCACAAAGGGATTGGATATCACAAAGCTAGACAACTTTTGTGATTCCAAGATAGTCGCAAACCAGGTCACTGGAAAGTTTCAGGCCAAGAGTCCAAGGCTGATATCATACTTGGAAAAAGTGAAGAAGTTGCTGGATAGTTTTTACCACCACAGCATATCTCATATTCCCCGAACAGAGAATCAAAAGGCAGACAAGTTAGCGAAAATGGCTAGTTCAGATAATCCTCAGGATATGGAGTGGTCCCAATTGAAGTATTACAGTCTCCTAGCATAGATCAGATGGAAGTTGATCTGGTACTAGAGATTGAACCTGAGAGGGAGTCATGGATGACTCCTCTAAAGAAGTTTTTGATAAACGGAACGCTTCCAACGAAGAAAAGTGAGAGGCATGCAGTTGTACGAAAAGCTTCCCGATATGTGTTGCAAGGCAATGTCCTATACAGACAAGGTTTCTCGATGCCCCTCCTCCGGTGCATCGCCCATGATGACATCAAGCGTGTGCTGAAAGAGGTCCACCAAGGCGAATGTGGCGATCACACTAGAGGGCAAACGCTGGCAAAGAAGATACTGCGGTATGGCTATTTCTGGCCTACCATAAACAAGGATGCAGCCAAGTATGCACGACGTTGTGACGCTTGTCAGAAATTCTCCAAGATACCTAGGGCGCCACCTAGCCAGTTGAAGACAATGACAAGCCCGTGGCCTTTTGCTTTGTGGGGGATTGACATTATTGGGAGCCTTCCCATAGCAAAGGGCGGAGCAAAGTTCGCTATTGTGGTCGTGGATTATTTCACTATATGGGTAGAAGCAAAGCCTTTGACCACGATCACAACCAAGCGAGTGATCAATTTTGTTGTCAAGAACATTATATGTCGGTTTGGGATTCCAAAAGTCGTCATAATCGATAATGGAACCCAATTCAACAGTACCGAGTTTCGAGATTTTTGTCAGAAGTATCATATCGAGAAAAGATACACCTCTGTGGCACATCCGCAATCGAACGGACAAGTCGAAGCGGCAAACAAGGTGATTAAATCCATTCTAAAGAAAAGATTGAAGAGGGCCAGAGCCATGTGGGTTGATGAATTACCCTTGGCACTATGGGCCTATAGGACAATGTACAAATCGGCGATGGGTCACACCTCGTTTTCCCTTGCTTTTGGAGCTGAAGTGGTCATTCCGGTCGAGTTGGAAGTACCATCTCATCGAACCACTTATTATGATCCAATGACCAATAATGAGCTGCTCCTTGAGTCTTTAGACATGGTTAAAGAAAAGAGGGATGAAGCCGATCTACGCGCCTTGAGGCACAAGCAACAAGTTGCTCGGTATTACAACAAGAAAGTCCGAGCTCGAACCTTCGAACCCGGAGACTTGGTTCTGAAGCACGTCTTTCCACCCCCAGTACATATGGGCCCAAAATGGGAAGGACCATACTCCATTTTACGAAGGCTTGATAATGGAACCTTCAAGCTAGCAACCGTGGATGGAGATGAAACCCCCAGAGTGTGGAATGCCCAGTATTTGCAGCCTTATCTGACATGAAATTGTCAGTTTTACTCTTTTGTTTTTAGGACCATGTAAGAAGGCTCGACTTGCCTAGAACAGTCTGGTTACTTGAACAAAAGATTATAAAGTGGACGTAGGTCATGATTCGACCGAACCACTATAGAAATATCGCGTGTCATTTACCTTTTCTGCACTGTTTCTTGTTTTCTCTTTTTATTTTAATTAAAATAGATCGTTACCATTTTGAGGTTTGTTTTAAGCTAGACGGGGACCACAATATACCTAATTCAAAACGCCATCTATCAGATCGGAAGACTAACGGTAACTAAAGCTCCAAAATGTGCGGCGAGGTAAATCACACTATTGCTTGCACTTTAACTCTCGAGATTAGGGAGAGAGTATAAAGGACGCAAAAATAATGTCCCCAAGGCGTTCAGGTGCACCGCGATAAAACCACCTTGATAACACTCTAACCCGCTGAAGGATCGGGAGAGTATAAAGGCGCTAGAGACTTAGCGCCCCCAGAACTTCTGCCCCGCTAAAGGATCGGTGAGAAGACCAAGAATCGAGCTCGAACTCTAACCCGCTGAAGGATCGGGAGATTATAATGGTGCTAGAGGCTTAGTGCCACTCGAACTCTAACCCGCTGAAGGATCAAGAGAGTATAAAGGTGCTAGTGACTTAGCGCCACAAGAAATCTTACCCCGCTGAAGGATCGGGAGAATATAAAGGCACAGTGACATATGCCACTCAAGGACTCCCATCCCACCACACGAGTGGGGACAAGAATGAAAAAGGGGGCACGAACCCCTCATTTCCGGGAATGGGGAGCAGCACATATATGACTCTAAACAATCCTTAATAAGCTCTGGCCAGGCACCATATTAATGATTGATTGGGGGCCTGTGCGTACGAAACTTTGCATTCGTGAACACTACACAATTACTTAGTACATAAACTTTTCAATGATTATCATTCATGATTTCAGTATTTAGTTACTGCTATTTCGGTTACGATTATTTTTAAATTTTGTGATTCAGGATAATAAACTATGCAAACATGGTAAACTTACAGGTACACAATTGTGTAAAAGAAATAGATTTTCATTCACTAAAAGCAGGTTTACAAGAGCAAGAAGCTAAACAAAAGTGAGGGCCACTCTCATGACTACATTATTTGGCCAGTGGAAAGCCTAAAAGCAAAAAATATGAGCCAGTAAGTGCATTCTATTTATGCTTGGGAGATGACTTTGACTTCTTTTCCTTCTTCTGTTTCTCCAACTCCTCTTTTCCATATCAGAGCAGTCACTCTTCTTCCTCTATCTCTTATCAACAAGAGACTTCGGGGGAGAGCTAGAGCCAAGCTGAGTAGTTATTGATTTGGAAGAGAATCTTATAACCAACCCAGTTTTGGGGTCGATTTCAGAGATATGGGGCACGTATACAGGGTCATGTTCCCCCTTTTTAAGAACCAACTGCTTTTCTTTCCTAGCCTGCATGTCAGCCAAGGTTTCACTATCATCATCCTTGGCCTCATCTGTGATGACAACTTCTTCTTCCTTATCTCCATGACCACCATCTGTGTCTTGCAAGGACGCAATAACCTCAGCGTCCGCAGGAGCGCCGATGCCGGATTCCGCGGGTGCTGCGGTGACCTTCTCACTTGTTGTACCCTCGGTTTGCTTTGGAATCTCAGAAACTTCAACATCAGTGCCCGAGGGGACATAAATTTTCTCTGCCACTACCTTTTCCTCTGCATCTTTCTCGACCGGTCTGATACCTACACCATGAGAAGCAAATGTTAGTGAATCGGGAGAAGATGTCGCCATATCAGTTGTTTGTCCCGTGAGATGACGACAAGCTATGACTGCTTTGATGAACTGTGGAGAGAATATGGAGATCCTTCAGCCGATTCATCACCCAGATTTGTAATGGTGGCTCCGACAACTGGAGGGGCTAGAGCCAAGGGAATCAACGGATCATCAGGGTTATATTCCTCAACTTAGAGGTTTTGGGCTCCACCACCGAGCTCGAGCCTTCATCAATCTTATCCTTGCCCTTGGGCTTAACCTTCTCCCTCTCGATCTCTTCATGGATTAGGCGTTTGCCTTTCTCCTTTCTCCAAAGCCTCAGGTTCTTCACCTCTGAGAAAGGTTTGCATCAGCTAGTTTTCATCAATCTCGTCAACCATCAATCGTCGCTTCTCGCCTTCGACAATTGCATCCCATACATTGGCCAGAGTAACATGATAGTCCGGAATCCAAGAGATGTCTCGAGTCTTGATGTCTTGACCAAAGAAGTCAAACAACAGTTCCTCAAAACCGGCTATCTCTTTCTCTTTTTCCGCGAGCTTATCAGCAGCAGCAATGGTCGATTCAAGAGCATTATTGACGTTATTTTCAGCGAGAGCTGCATGCTCCTCAGCTTGGACAAGTTGATCATTTAAAACTTCTTTTTCTTTTTTGGTAAGAGCGAGGTCGTCTTTTAAGCTCGCCCTCTCTTTCTCCCAGGCAGCTTTCTCAGCAGCAAAGCGTTCCTATGCTGTTTTCAGTTCATCGTTAATTGTAAAGACCCGTAAATTCCCGCTCTTTGGATCGACCATTAACCACACAAGTCTGACCCAAAGGTTGGAAATCCACGAATACTTTAACTTTGGGAATACAATACATTAGAACAACAACATCAGACTTTTATAACATCAATAATAAATGTTACATCGGAGTACAGAATATCAGAGTACATTAACTAATGATTACAGCGGAAGATAATTTTACATTATTTTAATACATTGCAGCGGAAATAACATAACTAAGGCAGCGGAAGACAACTACGCTCTGGACACAGCTTTAGGCTTCAATCCAGAATCCTGCTCGAGGTAAGAACCTGTAGACAAACTACTCGAGTGCCCGTATGGAAAGAGGGCACCCGAGATTGTAAAGGTGGAAACAAACAACGGGTCAGTCATGGGACTGGTGTGAGAATTCTTAACTAATTTAACTAATAGTAATAAGACAAATGCAAGGACCACGCCGCTAACGCGGAACGGGTTTACTCCAATGGATTACCGGTGCATAAACTAAAGTAAATCATGAAAACAACGCAATGCTTTTTAGAAAAATGAAACCATCATAAGACCCAAGTCCCATCACACAATGCAACGCAAACCGGAGGATTGGGTTTTACCTTATAATGGTCAAAAATGCTTGATACGATAAAAACGAATTTTGATATTATTATTAGTGTATATAAGTTTTCAAAAACAGTTCAATCATAATATATCAATCCTAGGACACATAGATACCATAATACTATGCTTCCATACTAGTAATACAATCAAAACCGCATGAGGTCGTATTGGAAATTGGGTTTCCATCATGAGTTAAGGCTAAGGAGGAGCTCCTTACCGATTCGAGACACTCTAGCTAATGCCTCGGGATCCCCCACAGTGAACCCTTGGATAGCTGCAGGGTCGGTCCACCATACGAGTTGCGGATTAGTTATTCCTGAACACACGTTTCCTGGTCCTATAGGACCTATCATCCGGGGCGCCTCATTCCATCATCCACATAAGTAAAATGCCAGGCCGTGTTAAAGCCCAAACACCACTTCTAGCTAGAAAGAAACGTGTTTCTCTCCGTGCGTTTCCTTCTCCCGTTTTAGACACTACCGGTGTGTCAGGCTCGCGAAGTCACGCTATACACAAAGCTATGCCTAAACAGGCTATGCTTTGATCATCCCACAAGGCCTGCTTTTCAACAAAGCCATGATCATATGCATCTTAGCATGCCACATCGTCACCCCATATCACACTACCAATCCTTTGCCGAAATATATGAAAGGGTGTTAAGCAAGAGAATAAATTCTCCGCCACCAAGCATCCATACATTCAGCAAAAAATCAATAAGTACAATATATAAAGGAGTACGATGTCAGACACACATTCCATTTATAAGCTTATGCTCTGGGTCTGAGCGAAAGCCAAATCCGTACAAATCAGCACTACGTCCGGATAACTACCATTTTAGCCCCGTCTTGGGAGCAAATCAATCAAGGGGGCTCAACACTAGTTACCCATTCGATGTGAAGATCGTCGGTCTTCAATCGCCGTCTTCAATTCTTCCAACATCGTATCGTTATTTGGAATGAGAGTAAACTCGGACTTTCCAAATAACCCTCGCATATATAAATTTGAAAACCATTTCATATCGTTGTTCATAATTTATAACGATGTATCGCTATTTTTACTTTACATACACATCCTAAACATAACAATGTTTATTTTCTTCTTCCATCCTTCAATTTACACAAAACGTATATTTGGTTTCATTATTTTCCTAAAGAAAATCTGTTCCTTAGAAATGTAAATTTCTAATCTTCTATTTTCATTGGAATTGTCTATTATATTTCAACGTCGCGATTCGTTCTTTTCATCTTATATTTACATTAAAATGTAAATTATAATTCATCGTCCAATTCATTCTTTTAATCTAATATTTACATTAAAATGTCCATTATAATACATCATTCAATTTATTCTTTTAATCTACAATACAAAATCTTCTTTAGTTACATGATAAAAATGTAATTAACATTCTGTGTTAATTTTTATATCTTTTTAATTTACAACAATTCCTATTACAAAAAAAATGTTCTTTCGAATACAACGCTCAAATTTTCTTTTTAATTACATTATAAAAATGTAAATCTATTTCCACGTCAAATTCTCTTTCTAATTTCATCAAAATGTACTTAATCATAATGGTGAAAAATTCCATCTTTATAAATTACATTAAAAATGTAATTTTAATTACACCGTCCAAATCGGTTTTATTATTATTATTATTACATTAAAAATATGTAAGTTTACTTACATTGAATTCCTCTTCTCTAAAAATGTAATTTCTAATTACAATGTAAATTCTCATTTCAAATTATATAAAAATGTACTTTTTTTTTACAATGTAAAATCTCATCCAAATTACACAAAAAGAATGTAACTTTATTTTACGGTGTAAATTCATATTTTAATCACATCAAAAATAATGTAATTTTCATTACGATGTAAATTCTCTTCCTTAATTCACATATAAAGATGTGATTTTCTATGCGGTATAACTTCATGCCTTTTAATTACATAAAAAAAAGTAATCTCAATTTACATTGTAAATTCTATTCCTAAGTTACATAATAAAGATGCAATTTTAATTTACAATGTAAATACCATTCTTAATTACATATGAGAAAATTGTAATCTTTAATTTGCATTGTAAACTTTCATTCTTAATTACATATAAAAATGACTTATTTTCGATGTAAATTCTCCACTTCTAATTACATATGAAAATGTAAATTTGTATTACAATGCAAACCCTTCTTTTTGATTACATTATAAAAATATAATTTTTAATTACATGCTAGTTCTACTTCTAACTTACATTATAAAAATGTAATTTAATTTACATGCAAGTTCTTAACTTTAATTACATATGAAAAATGTAATTGTTTCTTACATGCAAATTTTACTTCTAATTTATATCATAGAAATGAAGTTTTTAATTACATGCTAATTCTCATTTTTGTTTACATATAAGAAAAATATAAATTTTCTTTACTGTAAATTCCTACTTCTTATTTTCATATAAAAATGTAAATTTTATTTCAAATGCAAGTTCCTACTTTTATTCACATATAAAAATGTAAATTTATATTTACTATGCAAATTCCTATCTTAACTTACCTTATAAAAATGTAAATTTTATTCCACTATGTAAATTCTACTTTTCACTTACATAATAGAAATGAAATTTTTCTTACTATGTAAATCCTCGTCGTTAATCCACATTTAAAATGTGAATTTTCATTCTCTATGCAATTTCTCATTCTAAAAGAAAAAAACATTATTTCTTTTCGTCTTTCAAATCTCATTCATAGCTACATAGAAAAATGTAACTTTTATTTGCATTGCAAATCTCATGTCTTTAGTTGCATGGAAAATTGTACTTTTTATTTTCATTGCCAACTGCACATCATAGTTTCAAATAAAAATGTAAATTTTATTTTCATCGCCAACTGCATATCATAATTTCAAATAAAAATGTAATTTTTATTTTCATCGCCAACTGCATATCATAATTTCAAATAAAAATGTAATTTTTATTTTACGTTGCAAATTCATACCTTAACAATTAAAAAATGTAATTTTTTTTATTGCAAAATCTCATTCTTTAATTACATATAAAAATGTAATTTTTATTTTACCGTTCTCATTCATATCTAAGTTACATGTAAAAATGTAATTTTTATCCTACAATGCAAATTCATGCTTTAACTACATAGAAAAATGTGATTTCTATCATGCGATGTAAATTCAAAGATAAATTACATAGAAAAATGTAATTTTATCATACGGTGTAAATCCACGTCTTAATTACAAAGGAAAATGTAATTTTAATCATACAGTACAAATTCCCATTTTAATTACATAGAAAAATGTAATTTTAATCATACGATGTAAATTCATGTCTTGATTACATATAAAAATGTAATCTTTATCATACAGTATAAATTCGTGTCTAAATTACAGATAAAAATGTAATTTTTATCATACGATGTAAATTACATTTAAATGCAATTCTTTTCATAACAAAACTATTATTTTAAATCTAATAAGGCATTTTCAACATTTTATTATAACACAAAATTTTTGAATTGGCAAACTAATTCAATTCAACAGAAAAAAAACAAGATGGTATTTTAACAGTTTAATGTCAATAAAATAAACATGACAAAATATGATATTTTATTTGGATTAAAGATTCTAATCTAATCCAATCCACAAACAAGATAATATTTTTAATTGGATTAAAAATTCTAGTTTAATCCAATTTACAAATCATGATGATTTTTATTGGATTCATCAGAAAATAATACAATAACAGATCTAACTAACTCAATAGAATCCAATTCATCACAACAACAATCACAATTCATCACAGCGCAAATCTAATTAAATAATATACAAACAATTATTTAACAGCGATAAAATAATGAATTAAATAAATTAAAATTAGAAATTCTCACATCAATTTGGCTGAAAATTCGACTCTCCTTTTTGGTCTCGGTCAGTTCTATGTTGTAGTATTCTTTGCTGCGAATCCAACGCAACTGATTTCGTTCGATTCTGAATTCATTTGCAAAAGTTATGATCTTTAATACATTTTTGTACCAATAATTTCCGAAACTCAAAATATATAAGTGTTTACTGTTTTTCAATGTAGAAACATCATTCTGAACTCAATGGAAGTGGTTTCGAGTCCAAATTCCTTCATATACCAAAAAGTAGCATTTTTGACCTTTATAAATTTCATAGCGACCTTTCTAAATTTTAATTTGGGCATAAATTTTGATTCCCGCTATGAAATTTCAATTTTTCAGATTCGTTAGAAAGATATTTTTAAATAGATTCTAATATTTTTGGTTTCACTAAAATCTGTTAAATTTTGCATCATGTACGGTCAGTCAAAGTTCAAGTTTGACTTTTCAAACTACCGCGCTATTTCTAACTCTTTTTATAATTAAAATTAAATTATTCATTCTAACTTCGATTTAAATCAATTTTTAATCATTACTATTCTAAATAAATTATTTTAAATATCAAAAACTCAATAAAATTACTTAAAATAATTTTTTTAAATTCACCCCAAAATTCAGGGTTGTTACAGTCTCCCCCACTTAAAATCTTTTCGTCCTCGAAAAGGAACGAAGCTAAAGTTGTTTAGGTATCCTATCTCATCTTTCATTCTTTAATTCGTTTCTATAATTTTATTAGTTGAACTAATAATTACACTACACAACCATCAATCAATTGGTTGATTAACTTTTAAAATGTATATCTTTTGTATATTCAAAAATCATATTTTCTAAAATAGATTATAATTACAAATACGTATATTATAGGCTTGCTACTCTCAACTCATTCTAGGGCATTACTAACCCCATCTCTAATGAGTTTTCTCATTCTAGGATACTGCTGATCCTATCTCTAATGAGTATTCTTATTGGATATTCTTATTGGATATTACTAATCCAATCTCTGACGAGTCTTTTGTTCAGTTCTAACGAGTTGTACCCCAAAGATTTGAGCTAACCAAAGCTCTGATACCAACTGTGAAGACCCGTAAATTCCTGCTCTTTGGATCGATCATAAACCACACAAGTCTGACCCAAAGGTTGGAAATCCACGAATACTTTAACTTTGGGAATACAATACATTAGAACAACAACAGCAAACTTTTATAACATCAATAATAAATGTTACATCAGAGTACATTAACTAATGATTACAGCGGAAAATAATTTTACATTATTTTAATACATTGCAGCGGAAATAACATAACTAAGGCAGCAGAAGACAAATATGCTCTGGACACAGCTTTAGGCTTCAATCCAGAATCCTGCTCGAGGTAAGAACCTGTAGACAAACTATTCGACTGCCCGTATGGAAAGAGGGCACCCGAGTTTGTAAAGGTGGAAACAAACAACGGGTCAGTATTTGGACTGGTGTGAGAATTCTTAACTAATTTAACTAATAGTAATAAGGCAAATCCAAGGACCACGCCGCTAACGCGGAACGGGTTTACTCCAATGGATTGCCGGTGCATAAACTAAAGTAAATCGTTAAAACAACGCAATACTTTTTAGAAAAATGAAACCATAATAAGACCCAAGTCCCATCACACAATGCAACGCAAACCGGAGGATAGGGTTTTACCTTATATTGGTCAAAAATACTTGATACGATAAAAACGAATTTTGATATTATTATTAGTGTATATAAGTTTTCAAAAATAGTTCAATCATAATATATCAATCCTACGACACATAGATACCATAATACTATGCTTCCATACTAGTAATACAATCAAAACCGCATGAGGTCGTATTGGAAATTGGGTTTCCATCATGAGTCAAGGCTAGGGAGGAACTCCTTACCGATTCGAGACACTCTAGCTAATGCCTCACGATCCCCCGTAGTGAACCCTTGGATAGCTGCAGGGCCGGTCCACCATACGAGTTGCGGATTAGTTATTCCTGAACACATGTTTCCCGGTCCCATAGGATCTATCATCCGAGGCGCCTCATTCCATCATCCAGATAAGTAAAATGTCGGGCCGGGTTAAAGCCCAAACACCACTTCTAGCTAGAAAGAAACGTGTTGCTCTCCCTGCGTTCCTTCCCCCCGTTTTAGACTCTGTCGGTGTGTGAGGCTCGCGAAGTCACGCTATACACAAAGCTATGCCTAAACAGGCTATGCTTTGATCATCCCACAATGCCTGCTTTTCAACAAAGCCATGATCATATGCGTCTTAGCATGCCGCATCGTCACTCCATATCACACTACCAATCCTTTGCCGAAATATATGAAAGGGTGCTAAGCAAGAGAATAAATTCTCCGCCACCAAGCATTCATACATTCAGCAGAAAATCAATAAGTACAATATATAAAGGAGTACGATATCAGACACACATTCCATTTATAAGTTTATGCTCTGGCTCTGAGCGAAAGCCAAATCCGTACAAATCAGCACTACGTCCGGATAACTACCATTTTAGCCCCGTCTTGGGAGCAAATACATCAAGGGCCTCAACACTAGTTACCCATTCGATGTGAAGATCGTCGGTCTTCAATCGCCGTCTTCAATTCTTCGAACGTCGTATCATTATTAGGAATGAGAGTAAACTCGGACTTTCCAAATAACTCTCGCATATATAAATTTGAAAACCATTTCATATCGTTGTTAATAATTTATAACGATCTATCGCTATTTTTACTTTACATACACATCCTAAACATAACAATGTTTATTTTCTTCTTCCATCCTTCAATTTACACAAAACGTATATTTGGTTTCATTATTTTCCTAACGAAAATCTGTTCCTTAGAAATGTAAATTTCTAATCTTCTATTTTTATTGGAATTGTCTATTATATTTCAACGTCGCGATTCGTTCTTTTCATCTTATATTTACATTAAAATGTAAATTATAATTCATCGTCCAATTCATTCTTTTAATCTAATATTTACATTAAAATGTCAATTATAATTCATCATTCAATTTATTCTTTTAATCTACAATGCAAAATCTTCTTTAGTTACATGATAAAAATGTAATTAACATTCTGTGTTAATTTTTATATCTTTTTAATTTACAACAATTCCTATTACAAAAAAAATGTTCTTTCGAATACAACGCTCAAATTTTCTTTTCAATTACATTATAAAAATGTAAATCTATTTCCACATCAAATTCTCTTTCTAATTTCATCAAAATGTACTTAATCATAATGGTGAAAAATTCCATCTTTATAAATTACATTAAAAATGTAATTTTAATTACACCATCCAAATCGGTTTTATTATTATTATTATTACATTAAAGATATGTAATTTTACTTACATTGAATTCCTCTTCTCTAAAAATGTAATTTCTAATTACAATGTAAATTCTCATTTCTAATTATATAAAAATGTACTTTTTTTTTACAATGTAAAATCTCATCCTAATTACACAAAAAGAATGTAAATTTATTTTACGGTGTAAATTCATATTTTAATCACATCAAAAATAATGTAATTTTCATTACGATGTAAATTCTCTTCCTTAATTCACATATAAAGATGTGATTTTCTATGCGGTATAACTTCATGCCTTTTAATTACATAAAAAAAAAGTAATCTCAATTTACATTGTAAATTCTATTCCTAAGTTACATAATAAAGATGCAATTTTAATTTACAATGTAAATACCATTCTTAATTACATATAAGAAAAATGTAATCTTTAATTTGCATTGTAAACTTTCATTCTTAATTACATATAAAAATGACTTTTATTTTCGATGTAAATTCTCCACTTCTAATTACATATGAAAATGTAAATTTGTATTACAATGCAAACCCTACTTTTTGATTACATTATAAAAATATAATTTTTAATTACATGCTAGTTCTACTTCTAACTTACATTATAAAAATGTAATTTAATTTACATGCAAGTTCTTAACTTTAATTACATATGAAAAATGTAATTGTTTCTTACATGCAAATTCTACTTCTAATTTACATTATAGAAATGAAGTTTTTAATTACATGCTAATTCTCATTTTTGTTTACATATAAGAAAAATATAAATTTTCTTTACTGTAAATTCCTACTTCTTATTTTCATATAAAAATGTAAATTTTATTTCAAATGCAAGTTCCTACTTTTATTCAAATATAAAAATGTAAATTTATATTTACTATGCAAATTCCTATCTTAACTTACCTTATAAAAATGTAAATTTTATTCCACTATGTAAATTCTACTTTTCACTTACATAATAGAAATGAAATTTTTCTTACTATGTAAATCCTCATCCTTAACCCACATATAAAATGTGAATTTTCATTCTCTATGCAATTTCTCATTCTAAAAGAAAAAAAATGATTTCTTTTCGTCTTTCAAATCTCATTCATAGCTACATAGAAAAATGTAACTTTTATTTGCATTGCAAATCTCATGTCTTTAGTTGCATGGAAAGTTGTACTTTTTATTTTCATTGCCAACTGCACATTATAGTTTCAAATAAAAATGTAATTTTTATTTTCATCGCCAACTGCATATCATAATTTCAAATAAAAATGTAATTTTTATTTTCATCGCCAACTGCATATCATAATTTCAAATAAAAATGTAATTTTTATTTTACGTTGCAAATTCATACCTTAACTATAAAAAAAATGTAATTTTTATTTTATTGCAAAATCTCATTCTTTAATTACATATAAAAATGTAATTTTTATTTTACCGTTCTCATTCATATCTAAGTTACATGTAAAAATGTAATTTTTATCCTACAATGCAAATTCATGCTTTAACTACATATAAAAATGTGATTTCTATCATGCGATGTAAATTCAAAGATAAATTACATAGAAAAATGTAATTTTATCATACGGTGTAAATCCACGTCTTAATTACAAAGGAAAATGTAATTTAAATCATACGGTACAAATTCCCATTTTAATTACATAGAAAAATGTAATTTTAATCATACGATGTAAATTCATGTCTTGATTACATATAAAAATGTAATCTTTATCATATAGTATAAATTCGTGTCTAAATTACAGATAAAAATGTAATTTTTATCATATGATGTAAATTACATTTAAATGCAATTCTTTTCATAACAAAACTATTATTTTAAATCTAATAAGACATTTTCAACATTTTATTATAACATAAAATTTTTGAATTGGCAAACTAATTCAATTCAACAGAAAAAAAAACAAGATGGTATTTTAACAGTTTAATGTCAATAAAATAAACATGACAAAATATGATATTTTATTTGGATTAAAGATTCTAATCTAATCCAATCCACAAACAAGACAATATTTTTAGTTGGATTAAAAATTTTAGTTTAATCAAATTTACAAACCATGATGATTTTTATTGGATTCATCAGAAAATAATACAATAACATATTTAACTAACACAATAGAATCCAATTCATCACAACAACAATCACAATTCATCACAGCGCAAATCTAATTAAATAATATACAAACAATTATTTAACAGCGATAAAATAATGAATTAAATAAATTAAAATTAGAAATTCTCACATCGATTTGGCTGAAAATTCAATTGTCTCCTTTTTGGTCCCGGTCAGTTCTATGTTGTAGTATTCTTTGTTGCGATTCCAATGCAACTGATTTCGTTCGATTCTGAATTCATTTGCAAAAGTTATGATCTTTAATACATTTTTATACCAATAATTTCCAAAACTCGAAATATATAAGTATTTACTGTTATCAATGTAGAAACATCATTCTGAACTCAATGGAAGTGGTTTCGAGTCCAAATTCCTTCATATACCCAAAAGTAGCATTTTTGACCTTTATAAATTTCATAGCGACCTTTTTAAATTTTAATTTGGGCATAACTTTTGATTCCCGCTATGAAATTTCAATTTTTCAGATTCGTTAGAAAGATATTTTTAAATAGATTCTAATATTTTTGGTTATGCTAAAATCCGTTAAATTTTGCATCCTGTACGGTCAGTCAAAGTTCAAGTTTGACTTTTCAAACTACCGCGCTATTTCTAACTCTTTTTATAATTAAAATTAAATTATTCATTCTAACTTCGATCTTTTAATCATTACTATTCTAAATAAATTATTTTAAATATCAAAAACTCAATAAAATTACTTAAATTAAATTTTTTTAAATTTACCCCAAAATTCAGGGTTGTTACATTAATTGCCCTATGATCTTCCACTTTCTTCCTTAGAGCCACCCGTTCCTGGCTATTTGAATCAAGCTCACTACGAAAACGTTCCCTAGCACTTTCTAGCTCAGACCTGTAATTCTCTGCATCTCGCCGAGCTAAAGTTAGTTGGGCATGTGCATCCTCAAGTTCTTTTTCCATTTTGCTCTTAGCCTTAACATCATTATCAATCTTCACTCTGGCTTTGGCTGCTTCCGTCTCCAGATGGCGGATGGTAGTAGAAAGTGTGGCAGCATGCTTCTTCATTACCCCGTATTATTTAGCCACATGGCATACGTACCCTATCACCTTTGTATCCCAATCCTCGGGGAGCGGTTCAAGATCCGGGACGAACATCATCCTCTCAAAGCAAATATCAGGGAATTGCTTTCGCAAGCGCTCCAGCCTGGCCTGAATTTCAGAATTGGGAGCAATATCCTATGCAGCGGTGGTATCCAAGTCGTGCTCACTAGAGGAAACATGAGATGCCTTTCTCTTCTCCACGATCTTGCCCTCATCTTTGTTTTTTCCCTCTGGCTCGTGGTGTTTTTAGAAGACTAGATAATAGAAGGCGTACTTTTCGGAGGGGTCAAATCTTTAGGAAGTTGCTTACCCCCAGCCGGTAGCGATGGACGACTGTGAGGCTTCCCAGAACCTTGCTTTGATGGAGATCGAAATCGTGTAGAATAAGATTGATGAGAATCTCGGGGCTGATGACTATCTCTTCCCCGATTGTCACTACGAACATGCTCGGGATTTGGAAGGAGGCTTGGTGTGCCCTCACGAAGGGAACGATAAGAATAAGATCGTTTACGAGGCATTTCCCTTACAAAAGAAACAGGTGCATGTTAAAACTATGAATGTCAGTGGTATAAGAGTGTTATGATAAATGGTGCATGTGATTTGTGCATCCCGTGAAATCCCCCTTTAACGGACCAGGGCCCAGAGTTAGGCTCGTTTATGTGACTCCTTTTTCTCCAACTGGGGCATTCGTCTCCTCAGAGATAGGAAAAATTAGTTCCCCTCCGAAGTCTTCCTGAGTATAGATATCGTCTGGTAAAGGAATCGTATTCAATTCCCCCAGTATCTGTTCCTCCGTAACTCATCCTGAGCGACAGACTCAACCGGTGATGAAGTTTTTAAGGGAGACTGCCCCTTAGAGGTCGGGACCTCCTTTGGCTCGTCAGCTTGCCCCTCGTCTCCTTTGTATATGTTTAAATCTTCATCGCCCTGATTGATCATCGACGAAGGACTCTTGCAAAGGTTGGTTGTCTCTACGGCTTGAGAAGTTCCTTCTCCCTCAGTCGGAGGTATATACTTGTAAGGTTTGCCACCCGCTCCAAGTCCAAATCTTATATCTAGAAGACGATGTTTGTGAAGGTTTACGTCAGTAATACATTTCTTAATCCTTAAGAAATCTGAGTTACTTTTGAGAAGACGAGACATTCGGTCTTCATATATCGATCCTTCCGTTCTTTCAAAGTTATGATCTGTATGGAACAAAATGACTTATTAGCACTGAAATTATGCATTCAAAGTAAACACGGGAAAGTTGAAAACATACTTGCTTGTAGCCACTTCCTCGCACATCCAGCTTGATGTTTTATATAGAACCAGTCAGATTTGATATCCCCTATATTACTATAAACATCCGTCACAACTTTTCTTTTGGCAATGGATTCAAAGAAAGAAAAATTGGGAGCCCCTGTGGAACGATGCTTGAAATGGTAATAGAATTTCAGATCTTTAAGGGTAAGTTCGGTCTGTAGAATCTCCATATAAGCAATATACAGAGTATATAGAGCCGCATAGGCATTCGGATGGAGATGCATAGGGGCAATGTGTAATTGTCTTAAGAGATCGACAACAAGTGGAGGGAAGGGAGGAATACCTCCTACCCAGCACATGAGTCGACTAACAGTCATGTA
Source organism: Allium sativum (assembly GCA_030737875.1). Lineage (NCBI taxonomy): Eukaryota > Viridiplantae > Streptophyta > Magnoliopsida > Asparagales > Amaryllidaceae > Allium > Allium sativum. The sequence continues at coordinate 747,232,001 of CM060909.1, read as the reverse complement.
CCCCTCTGGGGCAGAATGAGGTCTATCTCCGCTTTCTGGAGTTTTCACATCGTCCCAGGGAATTCCGTGTTTTAAGCATATCTTCTTAAGTTTTCTTTTGTCTAACTTGGAAGGTAGAGAATCCGTGAGCTTCTCAATTTCCTTAACACCCGAAATCTCGTCAGGAGCTCAATCATCCTCATCTTCAAGGGATGTGCTCTCAGAAGTCATTGACTCTATATCGGTATCCGACTCGTAATCAGGGTTGAGTTTTTTCCGCATCTGAATCTGAGGGAAGCACATCAGCGCCGTGATGTACTGATGTCTCTGATTCGGTACCTTCGTTTGGCGTATCAGTCACTTGTTTATCAGACATAGCTGTGTTGGCGAGAAAAATTAGAACACAGTTACACGATCCCCTGTGTGTGTAAGTGCAAGTGTGTGCATGTGCATACATATAAGAAAAGCATGAAGTTAGTTAAATGAATAGGATATTGGTCATGATATGCCAACAAGTTAAGTCGTTCAGTCCAGCTAGTTCATCTTGAAGGTTCTAGTCTAACTGTCCATTGTCATATATTGCATTGCTTAAGTTAATGTGTACCTGAGATCATCAACAAAGATGGTTCATTGGAGTTTTGCGGATCATATCGCGGCATAAATGTCAATGCGTGGAACTGGGATCGGATCGGTGGTGTCCGATCGTTGGAAAGTTATGCCAGCAAAGCTGCATCGCCTCGTGATGTAGGCCATGGATCGTAGCACGATCCAGTCCATGATAACTCTCCATTACCCGAGCAGATCGTGAAAAGTACCCCCGATCCGCTCTACTCCACGACTCCACTAGTTAATACTTCCCCAATATATTACGATCTGACCCGTTGTCGCGTTAAATACCAGCTCCATCTCGCTTTCTTCCATTTTTTGCTATCGCCACGACCCGAGCCTGACCCTCATCTACGATCCAACCTGGCCTACTCCCTCTCCTTCATTGTTGTTCATGAATGCATGAAATCGAACCCATCTACCACCATCGCTAAACCCAGCGCCGTCACTATCTCCATCGCTACATTGGCAAAGATTCACAGGGAATAAAGAGGAGCAAAAAAAATAATAGGAAAGGAGCCTCACGCCGTTACCTTTTTAATCGTAGAGAATTCCTTTTTTTTTGGGAAAAATCAAATTAGGGTTTCGAATGGAAGTGGGTGGCGGCTGCAAAAGGAAGAAAAAGAGGAATGGAAGGGGAAGCTCGACTTATAAAGGAATAAGACCGGCCCTTGGTCTTCCAATTTTTTTGTTGGATTCGTGAAAAGCGGATGGGCCACGGGCACGCGAAAAGCCCACCAAGGTTCGTAAATGGGCCCCCCGGACCACGATCCGAAGCTTACAGGACGGCTCTACTCGAGGATGCAAAGTAGTCCACTGCGGTCCATGATCTGGAGTGGCGATCCGAGCCAAAGCTTGATCAATGAGTTGGAAAGGCAGAATTTCATGTTTATAGAAATACGAAAGTTATTAAGCGTCATTCTGCACAAAAACATTCAGAGCATACCTGACGAATTGATCGTGATGTCCTTCAGAAGTTTGAGAGATAAAAATTGCTCGATGAACATAGAAATGACTGATGAACCCAGTATTTATACCAGTTAAAGAACACGATTATCTGAGGCTGGACGTTTCAGACAGATACGACTTCTGATTTGCATCGCTTCATGAAAAGATAAGTCTGAAATTTCGAAGCATGTTCCATCCTTGATAAAACATACTTCGAGGGGCAAAATGTTGGCTAGCTTTTGGATTAAGCCACCAAGATTCACACATATGGAGTTTTACTCATAAAAGCCATGAAAACCCGATCGTGGTCACTAGGCCCTTGCCGGATCACGGTTCCCTACAGCGATCTGGTCCATCCACACCTGAGTCATTTCCACGATCTGATCCCTAAAGCTGAGAGATGAAGGCCACGACCAAGTCATCCACGACCCGAAGATGAAGGATCTTATGCCACCTGTCCATAATTTTCATTTTGACCATTTCTCCATCAGGCTACGAACCTGTCCGAGATTATCGGGATTTGTGCCACGTGTGACCACGATCCGTCTGCAAATATCACTTATAAATAGCCCCAGACTTGGCATTTTTTAGGATCTTTTTAGCAATTCGGAGCTCTGATTCCACCATTATCATATCTCCACTATTTCTACTCAGAGTTATCTTGAATTTACTGAGTGAATCAATATTGTAAAAGTAAGGTTGAGAGATGACTCATTGGTTATACTCGAATCTTAAGTATAATCATTGATATAAAGTGGTCGTAGGCTCGTTAACACCGAACCACTATAAACCTTGTGTCTTTTCTACTTTTTCTTGCATATTTTCTAATATTAATCTCCCCCAAATTAGAACAATTCGGGTGTTAGACCCCATTTTGGATCTAACAGGCCGTTTATGGAAGTTGACTGTACGGGCCTTGATAAAATTATTAAAAATACCAATAATTAGAGTAGAATCATAAGAAATGATTTGGAAAGAATTGGGACGAAAAATTCCATATTTGTAAAGATAGAAATATATTTTTATCAAAATGAACTAGTTTGAAATAGAATAATAAATCCAATATTTTTAAAATAAATAAATTGGATTTGAAATGATTTTTAAAGATAACCAGGATTTCCAACATATGAATTGGAATGGATTTAAATTGAAATTATCTTCGAAATATTTCGATATTGGATTCTGTGATTATACGGATATTGTGGAGGAATTTGGAAGATATATATATCGTTATTCCGATACGATATTTGTTGGTTTCAGAATTTGATATTGAATATAAGCCGATATATTTTCTATTCAGAGCCTTGTATTTAATACCAATTGGATTTTGGGTTGTCGTGAATGGTATCTTTAATAATATTGTTCTTAAACCCAATGGAGTTATGAAAATTAGAATATGACTGGAGATTAGTTAAGTTGAATGGTTTCCTGGGTATTGATCTGATGTTGGTTTCGGCCTTCGGGGTTAATACTTAGAGAATTGTTCTCTTACTAATTTACAATTAGAGGCTAATGTAAATTGGATTTATTGTGAACTGTGTTTTTTAACAACATTCGTTCTTTAACCCGATTTACGGTGAAATGTGATTTGGAATTTATAAATCTTTTTATTAAGATTTAACGGGAATTTTTCAAAGTAATGGTTATCCAATTTAATATATTAAATTGGAATTGAATGGAATTCGATTGATGATAATCGAAGTGAACTTCTGTGGAGGAAGACTGTTAATACATATGGAATTTAGAAGGCTTTGCCGTTATTCCATTTATGTTATTAGTCGGGTACGGAAATTGATATCGATTATATATTGATTTGTTTTTCCATGAAAATTCCATAATTAATGGGATGTGATTTGGGTTTATCATGAACGGTGTTTTAAATAACACTTGTTCTTTAACCCGATTAATGAGGGAATGTGATTTTGGGTTGTCGTGAATGGTATCTTTAATAATACTATTCTTAGACCCAATGGAGTTAAGAAAATCAGAAACTAACTAGAGATTAGTTAAGTTGAATGGTTTCCTGGGTATTGATCTGATGTTCGTTTCGGCCTTTGGGGTTAATACTTAGGGAATTGTTCACTCGCTAATTTACGGTTAAAGGCTGATGGAACAGAATGTGATTTTGGGTTTATCGTGAACCGTGTTTTAAATGACATTGGTTCTTTAACCCAGTTAAAGACAAGATATGATTTCCCAAGTTAAACAATCGTTAATATTGATTTTTGGGAAGATTAAAATCAAGAGGAGTTTTAATGAATCTTTAATTAGATTGAAATGATATCCAAAGGAAGATTAATGAATAAATTTAAAGAATTTATCTTTAATAAAATTAATGGGAACATTTCCCAAAGTATATTAATATTTGGATAAAGAAATATTCTAGATTGGAATGAGGCGTATGTTGTGTTTTTATAGCACTTGTTTATTATATACGCGAGTTATTCAGAAAGACTGGGTTTATCCCATTCTGAATAACTGATTCGACGATGTGTCGAAGAGGAAGACGATGGTTGAAGATCGGAGGTCTTCACATCGTTTGGATGATTACCGATGTCTTGATTGGGCTGTACACCCAAGGCGAGGTAATAAGTGGTGATCGTCCAGACGTACTTGGAGATCGATGGATATGCTAGGGCCTCTCCCCTGTATTGGACATATGGGGAGAAATAAGGTGCCTCCGGTTTCGTTCAGACCCAGAACGAACTTGTAAATGGATGTTTGTCTAACGTCGGATTTCATTCTGCGTGATTGATAGACATCGGTTGCATAGCGTGAATTGCCTATGTGGCATGCTGAGATGCAAATGATCAAGGCTTCTGTTGAAAAGAAGAGTCTTATTGATAATAAAAGCACGGCTTTAATATAGCATAGCTTTGTGTAGCGTTAATTCGCGAGCCTCACACACCGGTGTGAACCAGAAACGAGAGAGGACTGTAGGAAGGATATGCGTTTCTTTCTAGTTAGGAGTGGTGTTTTGGGTTTTACACGTCCAGACATTTTACTTATGTGGATGGTAGATAGCGAGGCGCCTCGGTTATATATCGGTCGATCTGGGGCCGATGGAGTCATTTGGCTCATTTAGGCCCCATACGGCGGGAAAATGCATTGTTCATGCATTTTAATCCACATCGAGTGGACCGGCCCTGAAGATCCAAGGTGCAGATGCGGCTGTTCCTGAGGCTCGGGCTAGAGAGTCTCGAAGCGGTAAGGACGATCCCTTGCCTTCGTTCACAGATGGAAATGCAACTTCCAATACGACATTTTGCAGTTTTAATTGTAAACCTATATATGACGACATAGTGGTATGGGGGCACTTATGTCGTCTTTGATTGATACTTATGATTGAAATTGTTTTGACACCATACACTTATAGTAATAATAAAACATGAAATTTTACGTACCAAGCATTCTTGGCTATTATAAGGTAAAAACTCTATCCTCCGGCTTGCGTTGCATTGTGTGATGGGACCTGAGTATTATAATAGCTTCATTGTTCTTTATTTAGCATTGCGCTGTTGTTTTATGCATTGGCATTCCAGGGAGGAAACCCGTTCCGTGTTATACGACGTGGTCCCGGGATTTATCTAACTTTAAAATAAAGATTAATAACTGTTTTAGTTCTCACACCAGTCACATGACTGACCTGGAGTTTATTGTTTTAACCTAAACTCTGGGTGCCCCTATTTTCTGCACTTGCAGCTAGTAGTTTTGGTTTTTGCAGATTTATATTTACAGGATCCTTGTTTACAGCTGGAATGATATTCGGAAAGCTCTGTGTCAGTATATTCTTTTCAGTAGTGTATTGTATTATTTTTCCGCTTCATTGTAACTTGTAAATCTCTGATATTTAGTAAATGTATAATATTTATTCATACTCTGTTATATTCTTGTAAGAACCCGTTACTTCCCCGTGAAGGAAAGAGCGGATACTTTGAGAACAACACACAAATGAACGCAGACGGAAGAACATTTCATTTTTATTACAACAATTCCATCAGATACAAGAATATACAGAGTATAATTGAATAAATTACATTCGATAAATATCAGAGATTGCATTAAATTACATAGCAGCGGAAAAATAATACAAAGCACAACTGAAGGTGATATACGGATACAGAGCTTTCCGGATATCATTCCAGCTGTAGACCAGGATCCTGTGAATATAAATCTGCAAAACCAAAACTACTAGCTGCCCGTGCGGAAAATGAGGGCACCCAGAGTTTAGGTTAAAACAATAAACTCCAGGTCAGTCATGTGACTGGTGTGAGAACTAAAACAGTTATTAAAACTTTACTTTAAAAGAGAGTAATTCAAGGGACCACGCCGTATAACACGGAACGGGTTTCCTCCCAAGAATACCAGTGCATAGAATAAACAACGCAATGCTTTTTCGAAAAATGAAGCTATTATAAGACCCAGGTCCCATCACACAATGCAACGCAAGCCGGAGGATAGGATTTTCCCTTATAATAGCCAAACATGCTTGGTACGTTTAAAACAAATCATTTGATACTATAGTAAGGGTATAGTGTCTAAACAATTTCAATCATAAATATAAATCATAGACGGCATAGCATCCCATGCTACTATGTCGCCATACTAGGCTCTACAAATAAAGCCGAAATACACGTATTGGAAATTGGATTTCCGTCATGAGTCGAGGCAAGGGGCAAGATCCTCTCCGCTTCGAGACACTCTAGCAAATGCCTCGGGACTACACACTCTGGGCAACCCCGGATGCGGCTGGGTCGGTCCTCACTTACGTTAGAGGATTAGCAATTCCTGAACACACGTTTCCGGGTCCTTACAGACCTATAATCGAGGCGCCTCATTCCAACAACCACAAAGGTGAAAAGTATATCAATGTCAGGGCTGGTAAGTCACTGACACCACCAAAGCTAGAAAGAAACGTCGTGCTCTCCCAGCGGTCCATATCCCGTTTTTAACTCATACCGAGGTGTGAGGCTCGCGAATTCACGTTATACACAAAGCTATGCCACAAAGGCCGTGCTTTGATCATCAACCACAAGACTTTGCTTTTCAACAGAAGCCTTGATCATTGCATCTTAGCGTGCCACACAGACAATTCATGCCATGCGACTGATGTCCATCGATATACAACCTCTGAGCTCGTACGTCTCAGAGAAGGGCGTTAAGCAAAAGAATAAATTCTCCGCTGCCAAACAGATGTATATTTAATAGAAATCAATCAACACAGAATAAAATCCAATGTCAGACACACAATCCATTTACTAGTCCGTTCTGGGTCTGAACGAAACCGGAGGCACTTTCCTCGCATATCCATCCATCTCCAAGTACGTCTGGACGACCACCAACTATTTCCATCCTATTAGGTGTACAACCCAATCGGGATCGTCAGTAATAATCCAAACGATGTGAAGACTTCCGGTCTTCAACCACCGTCTTCATCTTCGACATATCATCGAATCGGTTATTCAGAATGGGTGTAAACCCGGCCTTTCCGAACAACCCGCGTATATTTAAAACAAATGTTACATAAACACAACATACGCCTCGTTCCCATTCAGAATATTCTTAGGGAAAGGTTCCCATTAATTTTATCCAAGATAAATTCTTTAAAATTTATCCTCTAATCTTCCTTTGGATGTCATTTCAAACTAAATTATGGTTTTTCAAACTAGTCGAGATTAGCGAACCACACCGAAGTAATTATTTATTTTATTTCCCAATCCCAACCTATTCATCCCATGAAGCAAAACTGGTGATACTCCATATCTAATACCACGGTGTTATCGGTAAAGTTAATTACCATTTCACGTTCAAATCTAATTAAAGATTTAACTATCGCTTTGGAGCAAAACTGGAGATACTCCATTCTCGCTCATTTCTAAATTTGATAATTTAGATTATAGATTCACATTTCAACCTAATTGCAGATTCGTTAAAATTCCTTTTATTGGGTTAAAGAACTAATGTCATTTAAAACACAGTTCACGACAAACCCAAATCACATTCTATTTATCATCGGGTTAAAGAACTAGTGTTGTTTAAAACACAGTTCACGATAAACCCACAAATCAATTCTAGTTCAATTCAAATCAAATATATTAGGAATTCCGATTATTTAAAACCCCTTTTTAAATCTAATTTATTTATTTAAAAAAAAATTGGGTTTTAAATTTAGTTCAATCTAGTTTATTTCGATAAAAATCTATTTTTATCTTTTCAAATATGGAGTTTTTCATCCCAAATTTTCCCAAATCATTTCTTCTGATTTTACACAAATTATTACTATTTTTAATAATTTTATCAAGGCCCGTACAGTCGATTTCCAACAACGGCCATCGAACTGCACTTACAGCGACCTTTTTCAAATTTGATTTGGACGTATCTCCAAATCCAACCGTTAGATTTCAAATTTCTAATATTCGTTAGAAAGCTCTTTTCGATACGAACCCAGCGGTTCCGGTTTTAGGAGAATCCGACGGTCGGATCTCCCGTAATGTCCGTTTGAAATAAATGGTCGAAATTCACGAACTGCCACGGCGCGGCGCGTTCTATCCAGGCCATTATATTATATATATAATATATATAATATATTTCGTCGATTTCTATTTAAAAACGAGTTATATAAATAGTTTTGAATTCGTTTCAAAAACATTTTCAACTTCCATTTCAATTCAAATCAAAATTGAATTTTTCCTTATAAATTCGTTTTAAAATTCATTTCTATTCAATTCAAATTCAATTCGGTTTCTATTCAATTTGAATACAATTCGTTTTCTATTCAATTCGAATTGGTTTTCTATTCGATTCAATTCAAATTGGTTTTCTATTCGATTCAATTCAAATTGGTTTTCTATTCGATTCAATTCAAATTGGTTTTCTATTCGATTCAATTCAAATTGGTTTTCTATTCGATTCAATTCAAATTGGTTTTCTATTCGATTCAATTCAAATTGGTTTTCTATTCGATTCAATTCAAATTGGTTTTCTATTCGATTCAATTCAAATTGATTTTCTATTCGATTCAATTCAAATTGGTTTTCTATTCGATTCAATTCAAATTGGTTTTCTATTCGATTCAATTCAAATTGGTTTTCTATTCGATTCAATTCAAATTGGTTTTCTATTCGATTCAATTCAAATTGGTTTTCTATTCGATTCAATTCAAATTGGTTTTCTATTCGATTCAATTCAAATTGGTTTTCTATTCGATTCATTTCATTTCGAAATCGTTTTATATTCAATTCATTTTGAAATCGTTTTCAATTCAATTCATTTCAAAATGAATAAAATCGATATAAATATCGTTCACGTCAAAATGGCGTCAATCTAATCAACACGGCTTCATATATTTCTATTTTCGAATATTCTATTTCAAATATTCCTTTTTCAAATATTTCGATTTCAAATATCTCGTTCAACACATGACTAATCTCAACGGATGAGTACAGTCAACACATGAACCTTTATTTTATATTGATGAAGATGTAAATTTTATTATTAAAATATTTCGTTCAACACATGACTAATCTCAACGGATGAGTAGAGTCAACACATGAACCTTTATTTTATAATAATCTTTATTTTCTAAACTGGAATGAGGCCCAATCAATCACCATATAATGTTAATTATATGGATTTTCATACATCACACGTATATAATAGCATTGAAAAATAATCAACCATCAACCAAAGTGCACTACACTGTATAAGCATCAAATATAGATATCTAACGCTTATAACAGTCTGTCAATCGATCGACCGACATATTTAATCAATCAGGATGAGTGAACTTCGTATTTCATCCCAACACCCGTGTGGGGTTTCAAATCAACAAACACAGATTTTTATTTGTGTAGTTGGGCGATGTGTAAAATTTATCGTCCCAATCAATGTCATTCAAATAGGTGTACATAAACAAACCGTCCGGTTTGTAAATGAATATTTTATTTTATTCACTTCCACGTCAAAAATTATATTTTTAACGATAAAATATTTTATTTCAACACATGAATTTCTATTCAGTTCATTCTTTAAATAAAATGATATTTTTATTTTTCTAACTTATTTTAGAAAATTTCGGTGGCATAACGGCACGATACTACAACGGGACGAGTCCTAGCCTTATCCCCGGTCTAGTGAAGGCCCACGCAATTCACACATCAATCAAATCCATTCATTTCACCAAACAATTCAATTTCAATCAAATAATCTAACTAATTATGCAACCAAACAATTTAACAAACAAGCCATCCATGGTCTGTGGATGACGGGTGTCGGGTGCTACTAAACACTGTCTGCATCCTAGTATATATATATAACTAGAAAAAGAAATTGAAAGGTGAGAAATTCTCACCAATAGCTATCCAACTTCACGACACTTCATTTAGAGAAATCTTCGTCGTTCTCGTCTCTTATCGCTTTCGTCGCCAGTAGCCACTACATATATAAAAATCGAATTTTTACTTCGCTATTCAATATATAAAAATCGAATTTTTACTTTGTTATTCAATATATAAAAATCGAATTTTTACTTTGTTATTCAATATATAAAAATCGAATTTTTACTTTGCTATTCAATATATAAAAATCGAATTTTTATTACCTCGCTATATGGATAAAAATTCCATTTCAAAAATATAGGTTTCGCCTTTATAAAAATAAAGATTTCGCCTTTATAAAAATAAAGATTTCGCCTTTATAAAAATAAAGATTTCGCTTTTATAAAAATAAAGATTTATATTTTTCTCGAAGTAAAAATCATATTTTTACATCCTCTACATAATAAAGATTATATTTTTAATACTTTAAAAATATAAAAATCATATTTTTAGTACACTACTTATATAAAAATAGTATTTTTATATCTTCTATTTATATAAAGATCACATTTTTACTCCTTCTACAGAATAAAGATCTCAACTTTCCTCGTATAAAGCTCTCAGCCTATTTTTATTTCAGCAAAAATCACCCCTTTTTAAATCAACTAATTTAGTTAATCTAATTACATAATAAAATAAATAAAATAAAATTTAAAAACTTACTTTATCATTCGTTCTGAAACAGGGGGGTCGCTACCATCTGCAACAGTGTCGAAGAAGGCCGGAGCTGACTGGAGGAGGCACGGCGCGTTCATCTGACTCCGGTGGCGCGCTCAATGGAGGCTCAGAACTCGAGAGGGGATAGGCAGCTACGGTGGTTGCGTTCCAGGCGGAGGAGGGGGTGGGGGTCCCACGACGGCGTCGGTCTTTGCGTCAGGGTGGGGGCGATTGGGTGGCTGGGGCGGTTTGAAGAGGAGGGAGAGAAGACTGGAGGGAGGATCGAGAGGAGGAGAGGAAGCGGCGGCTAGTGGGGCGGTGATCGACGTGGTGGTGTCGCCGATGGGTGCGGCGCTTTAGATTAGTTTTTTTTAATTATTTATTTGATTTCTGCATCGTTTGAACGGGGGGGGGGGGGGGGGCTGGTTAAAGAGAGGGGTTTTATTTATTTATTTTATTTATCACTAAAAAGCAACTTTTATTTTTGACCACTTAACGAGGCCCACCGCCCGTCGTCCATAGCGTTTTACCCCCGTTCCGAACACAATGGGATATGTATTGTAGACTGGTTCGATCTTTTTGATCAGTTTCCGTTGAATTTACATTTAAATTGCTATATTGAATTTTAAACGTACATTTCAAATTACCGGGGTCACATACTAACTCTATAAATCCCATAAAAATATTTTCTAGCTTCGTATTGATGATACGGTCCTAACAAAACTGGTTTCGTCGAATTCTGAGACCGTTGGAAAAATGGCCAATTTCCAGTCGATTAAAATCAACTGAAACCGATCAAACGCGTTTTCCTTTGCCACACTCACATATTGAATCGAAAAATTATGAAATTTGAAACCTAGCAATAATTTGACACTGCGGATCCAACAAAAGTGGTTTCGTCGAAATCCGAGGTCGTTTGCAAAATTCCCATTTTTAAGGGCCTGAATTCCATAGCGACTATTCAGAATTTTCAACTGGACATATCTTTTGATTCCCGCTATGAAATCTTGATTTTTCGGATTCGTTGGAAAGATATCATCAATTAGATCCTATGATTTTGGTTTCACTAAAATCCGGATTGTTTTGCACCCGGTATGTTCAATTGAAGTTTGAAATCGAATTATCGAATTACCGCGCCATTTTCAATTCTATTTATAATTATATATAATTATTTATATTTTAACGACGACGTATATAATATATACGTTCGAAATATATTCAAAATAGATTTCTCGACGATATTAGTTGAAATAATCTATTTTAAATATTCTAAATTCGTCAAAATTGTTAAAATGAAAATTTTAAACTGGCCCAGATTTTCGGGTTATTACAATTCTTGTATTCTGATGAAATTGTTGTAATAAGCAATGAAATTGTAACGAACCGAGATTTTCGACTCCGAAAATCAACATCAAACTACCATGTTGACCATTCAGACATCGAACATTCCAGATCATTAATAGAAAGAAGTTAGAGGGTGAGAATAGATAAGATAGAAATATTAGAATAGAAGAAGAAGAAACAACACAACCCAGAGTCTCACATCGCAGCGGAACAAAATATAATACAGAAATAACCTTTATTGAAAGCTTTTGAAATACTTACAATATCAGAGTACACATCTGGACAGTGATACTAATCTGTCCTCATATAACACACAGCGGAATAGTAATATCATACGTCTGGACTCTTCCAGCTCGTCTCTTCACAGCAGTCGATAACCTGAACCTGTACAACCCGGCCTAACCCGAGCATTTACAAAACACCGGGTCAGTCTGGTGAACCAGAGTGAGATAAACTCGCACAATAATAAGGGTAAATCATCCAATCATGATTTTAGAGTTCAAAAATCTTTCCAAAAGAAAAGGATAATCGTAAGACCAAATCCACACATAAACATGGACGGTTTTTACCTTACGATAACCCAAAGCAGTTTTGAAACTAATATCTTGTCTGATATTATAATAATGTCTAAATACAAGTAAATAGAATCTAGTAGAACGCTTGCATCTCACGCTCTACATATATAGTATACAATCAAAACCCGTGGGCGCTTATTGGATATTGGATTCCGACTTGACAAGGTATGGGTCCACCTTCCGATCGTGTATCTCTAGAGACGAATACACTGGGTTCAACAAGAACTTCTTGCAACCCGGCCCTCACATGACCGACCACTCATTTCGCTTGAGAGTATCGAACGTATATCACCGACGGTTGGGATCAGCAACCGTCTCCCGACAAGGGACAGCATCGAAACATAGATTAAGAAACAAATAGGATTTCCTCTAGATAGGTGATTCTACACCCTAATGGGAGCGACCCACATAGCCATGCTGCCTGCCCGATTTTTGTCATTTCCCGGTTGATGAGGCTTGAGGTCAGAGTCTATTCTTGAACATCTGATCGCCATTTACTTTGAATGCCACATCGTCAAATCCATCAGATATCACTAATTGATATCCACAAAAATACTCTAGCTGGAAGCTAAGAGAACGGCAAATCCCCGCCAACAACTATCGTACGTTTGAAGAAATCAACGTACGTGATCCTTTGGAAATACTCTGTCAGACATTCGTCCATATACGTCATCCAGGAACAGGATGAACCGAAGGCACTCTCCTACTGCATCCAATATAGGAATCACCCCATGGATCAATAGCGAGAAGTCCTTACAACCCGTAGATTCCAACCACGACAGAATCACAGCTTATCTCGGCTTGCCAGGCAGAGAATATTAGTGGTCCTTCCGTTCATGGAAACCCACGGTCTTCACAGCACCATCTCGATCATCTTCTGAGATCTTCACGTATTTGTTGGTCGGAATGGTTTTCGAATATAAATTCGATCCCGGTCTTTCCGTACCAACAATCGTATTGGGCGGGTTTGATAGTCGGTGTTTTAACTATCAAAATATACAGTGTTTCAAACATGACACTCCAATGAGTTCACTGATTCAGTATTTAGCATCATTTGGCCTTTGACAAACTAATTTCCTTTTTGTTAAATTGAAACTTCAAATTCTTTTAATATTTCAAATACGATATTTGAATACTTGCTTCGTATACCCTTCAAATTTCCACCAACATCACCCTATTAGTTCTCTAATGGAAATAATAAATTATCGCCAGCCTCTGTTACGATTACCAACTAATATCATCTTCAGATAATCCTGATGTTGCTCAAGTTGGGGTATTTTAATTACCTCTCAGACCTTGATTAACAACGTTCTTACCTTTAGATAAATATAAGTTATAATCCTCCCAATATTCTATTCCAGTCGCCCTTTTAAATTCTATTCGACCATTTCCACTTTGGAAATCTCATTTCCATTTCCTTTTTCTTAATTTTATTCAAGTATCGTTAATATAAATTAACGCTTCAACTTTATACCTTATTTACATAACCTTGGTTTATTATAAACCTTTTAACTTAATTTCAAATAATTAAGTAACATTTATTTCAAGTTATCGTCTTTGCTTGAAATCCTCTTTGTAACATCGTTATAAAAATCTCGGGTTTTAGATATAAAACCCGTTCACTAATTCCCTTCACTATCTCTTTGATTTCATTTCACTTTGATTACTTTCGAAAAGTAATTCTCTAAATTATTATTAATTACAATAATAATTTCTTTCGATTATCAACTACTTCAGTCATTAAATCTTTATCAACTAAAGTAAATGGTAAATCTCTTTAAAAACCTTATTAAATTTCAAACAATATTCATTTAACTAATTTAATCAAAGCACATGGATTGGATAATCCATTCAATTCAAAACGGTCGATTAAATTCACTTAAACTGTGGTTATTTCACTAACCGATTCCAAATAAATTCCCACTTTAAATGATTTAAAATTAAATCATTTTAAATAAATTCCATTTATTGGTTTCTTTACCAAGTATCAAAGTTTAACCAGCCGATTCATTTCTTATTCTCTTACTGGTAAATTCTGATTAACATCAGCATTTGTTTTGCAAAATAAATTCGTAACAAATCAAAGTCTTAAACAAATAAAATATTTATTTATTTCTCTTAAATAACTTTTATTCAAATAATATAATTCAAATCTAACTCTGGTTATAAAATAAATTTTTATAACCTCAACTCTATCGATTCACCTGACGGTGAATCAATATCTATAACTCGATTGGTTTTAAAGGCCATACTCTGCCAAACACTTAACCAATATCGCCCATTGGTTTAAACCAAACAGATGTTGAATATCCAGTCAATAATCAACCATCAAATCAATCACACAAACAGATCAGTTCATATATGAGAATATGAAAATAAAAATACATTTTTGAGGAATCCGGTTGGATCCCTCCAACCTGTTCTTCCCTGTATTCAAAACGGTTATCACAAACCAGGTCAAACAATCCCATTTAACGGATATATCATAGCAATTAGCAACCATTTTATATCAACTAACCAATAAAACATTTTCATCAGTTCCTCCAGTTCAACCCAAAACACGTTTATTTTATAAACGTGACCAACCAAGGTGAGTTACCTTTATTGGAACCAATCGTTAAAAATAACGATTTGGATATTTCACTGAAATTAAACACGGTTTAATTTCATCGGTTAAATCAAAAGATCAATGTATAATTAGCAAAATAGTCAACCATTGGCAAGCAGAGCACACAAAATAAAAACACCCAATTTATATAAAATATAAAAAGGGTAACTGAGTGAGTTTAACTCACCTTGTCTGATTCATTTCTGAAACGGTACGGTTTCAGTTAAATTAAACAGTCGTTTAATTTAACTAAATTCCCGGCTGACCCGAACTTTGCCCAAATCGGTTCCAGCTTGTAGTGCTTGTCCATATGGTTCCAGTGTCTCATATATCGTTCCATTCTGATCACATACACATAAATTAAAATATTTAGAAGTTCGTATAGTTTTATTAGAACGATATTTTGTCAATTATTTAATTTAAACTAATTTCATTTAAGTTTTAAAAAGGCCGGCTACTTGGTTTCCTCAGCATTCTTCATCCTTATTAGTCCTGTAGAGGACAAATCCCCGGATATTAACTTAATGACTAACCCTTTAATTAACCCTAATGTTTACGTTTAATTTAAAACCGATTATATTTTTAAGCGAAGTATACGGCTTCTATAGGTCCAGATCCGAACATAGTTGGTCCTTCCTTGTCCTCTCTTGCGTTCAACTCCCAGAAATTTCCAGAACCGTTGTTTTAAATAAATGATGACTTAATTAAACTTTAAACTAAAACCAATTAATTACGTTATTAAATGTTACAGCCGAACCTATTTTGCTTTACTCCTTCACGATCATCTTCTGTTTTCACGCTTCCGAACCCTCCCATGCAGCTTCGATTCAGGCAAGCTCTTCCACGTTAAACACCACACAGTCCCCCTTCCCGAACTCCCATTCGTTCATTACTGCCAACCAACCGTGCCCTTCTTCCAGTATTCATCGTCCGCCCTTCAGTCCCAACACATCCCCCCTTTTTCTTTTCTTTTTTTTCTTTTTTTCCTACACAGCACTCCCTTACATACATCATGCAACCACACCTCAGTCCCACCCTACTGCTCACGCTACTTTACTCCCTTCTCTTTGCAATGGGTTCGGTTTCCATTACACGCTGCGGAAGTAATGGCAGTAAGGATTTTAATTTATTAACATAAAGAAGTTTGGGTTTCATTGTGAAAAAAGAATACGGGTGCCAGTATTTATAAGGGGAAGTTTCTTGGGTATCACGGCTATAAGTTTGGGACACACGGCATTTAGTGGTTTGGTCACCACGGCTTCAAGTTTGACACGCAAGATTTAGAGTAGTAGGATGTGGTAGGTTAGGTCTGTGTGATGGGTGTTTTACGTAATTTGCAGTAGTAGTACCAGAAAGGAGCAGGTGCAGTACTGAAACTTCGGAATGAAGGAACAGCGTGAGTTCCTTTCAAACACAGGGTAAACTTTAAAACTTAACAAAATTTCTTCTACGGTCACTGTACAAGCTATGGAGTTGGACTGCTACTGGTCTAGGCCTTTGTTTGCCATATTAAGTGGTCGATGATTGTACAGAGAATTAGACATTTCAAGATTTAGTTGTCACTGACTGTAGCCTGATTTGAGAACACACTAGGCCTCCTGTTACCGTAGGGTAGCATGCATGGTGTGAGTTACAACGTTTTGATTATGTATATTTTATCTGATGAGGCACATGGGTTAGGTTAGCTAGCTATTTACATCTTTCGGACGCCAAAAAGCTGTGTATTTCATAGCATGTTTGATGAAAAAGTATGGTAGCCGTTGAAAATGTTAAAATAGGCTGTAGCGTTATTTCTTTTCTGCATGTGCTTCCATCCATTCCTAGCTTGTAGTATGTGTATGGCATAATAAATTTATATTATATAATATATGAAACTTCACCGTTAAGTATCGCGTTAAAACCACCACAAACAATTTCTGTTTTCTGACAAAAAGGCTAATCTTAATGTAAAAAGATATTCCGGATCCAATGGGACAAGTTTCATCGAAATCCGAGGTCGTATGAAAAAATTTCCTTTATAAAACCAGAAATGAACACGCGTTTAATTTTTTTATGGTCACCAGATAAATCAAATCAACTTGAAACTGTGAACATCAACAATAACTTTTCGATACGAACCCAACGACACTAATTTCGTCGCATTCTGAGACTGTTGCCCCGGTAGGCTGTTTTTACCCCGAACCGCCTTACCCTTTTTAATGCCGAATTTCCCGATCTCTAAAAATAACAAACTATATATCTATCCTGACTCTAATCGACGATACGAACTCAACTGAACTGGTTTCGCGACCTAATTCGATTGTCTGCTCAAGTTATGCCAAATATCCTTTTATTTATTTTAATACGCGCTATAGAAATTGAACGGGCGTTTACGGCTACCATGGTCACATACGATATCGGTTTTCCACGCAATTCACCACCGTACAATAATTTAGCGATACGGTTCTAATGAAACTGATTTCGTCGAAATCTGAGTCCGTTTGCAAAACGGCCATTTTAAAGGCTTATAATTTAATAACGAATTTCCATAGCGACTATTTCAAATTTTGATTTGGCCATAACTATCAAACTATAACACGAAATCTGGATTTTTCTCTTTCATATGAAAATTATCGTCAATACGCTCCCAACGTGTCTTGTTTCACAGAAATCCGACTTATATCGAATCCTGTATTCTCAGTTGAAGTTCAAAACTCAAATTTACGAACTGCACGCCATTTTCGAGCTCGATTTATAATTATATATAAATTATAACGTTCAACTTCGTTTTTCATAACGAATTAAATATTAAATTCCATTAATATTCCCAATATAATATTTAAAATAAATAAATTAAATTAAATATTTGACGGCCAAAAATGCGGGTCGTTACATTCTTCCCCCCTTAAAATAATTTCGTCCTCGAAATTGTTAAGTTAAGAAAGAACGTTATAAACTCACTAACATTCAAATCCGATTTATTTTAAATCAAAATTCAATTCAATATCATAAATAAATATTTTCGAAAATATCGAAAATTTTCTAACACCTTAAATTTCCGAAAAATTTCGCCAGCACCTCCTCTGTACGGCTCAATCGGTATAACCACAACTCGCCCTTTCTAGGCCTTCTCCAATCCAAAAGAAAATGAAACAGCCAAGTGGCTTGCCATAAAGGCTCACAAATCACCAAACCCATATGAAAATAAACATGTACCTTTTTGTCGGGCATAACATTATATCCTCTCCCATCTGCTACCCTGTCAGCATATACAAATGCATCCCCAAAATTCCAACTTTATCCTCAGAACCAAATCCTTCACGCATCCAATCTAAATCCCATTCCTAACTCAACTTCCATCCATCATTGATTTCAACTCTTAACTTACCAGTCCATACCATTTCAGATTCCTGTCTCCCAATTCAAATCTGATTCTACTCGATATATAATATCCCAATTCAACTTCCAGTTAATCGGTTTCAATTCAATCCATATTTGCTTTCACAAACTTTTATTTAATTTTGCCTTTGTTTAAATAATTTCCTGGGAGTTTTTAAACAGTTCAGCTCTTTCAAAAATCAAATATTCCTTTTCAGGATTTAAAACAACTTGTTTTTCTCAAACAATTCAAAACAAAATCTTTGGTAGTAATTCGTCACTTACAACTCGAAAATGAACACCGATGATGTCCGGATCATCATCGGAATCTATTTTCCAGCTATCGAAGTGAGTTCAATACTATATCACTTTCAAAACCATTTCTAAACACTTCCATTTTGAAATCAGTTCAAAATATCCTTTTCAAGGCTTGTAAAACAATTTAAAATCTCCCAGGATCTTAAATTCCTCATATATTTAACCCAATTTCATTTGTTAACACTTTTCCCACATTTAGGAATTTTAATTCCAATTCTGATTTAAATTTCCGATTTACTTCATCTGATTCCATATATTATACTGATATGAATTCTGGTTGGTTATTTATATAACCATTTCAATTTTAAATCAACCAACACATCCAATATACTATAATATTTCAAATATTAATCATCCTTTTATATTAAAATATAATTTGGGTAAAATTATTTCATTTACCCTCTTCCAAAAACATACTGTGTCGAGTTATTCTGTCCAAGAGTTTAGAAACACTTATCGACACAGTTTGCATTACTGTATCGACCAGAATTCATAAACTACTCGACAAACCAATCAACACAATATAAGACAGTTTTTATATCAATTTACAAATACGCGCTCATATATATACACTCAAACTCAATCTAGGGTATTTCTAACCCCATCTCTAATGAGTCACGCCACAGAGCCAAGGTAATCACTTAACCTTCAGCTCTGATACCACTGTAACGAAATGTTGATTTTCGGAGTCGAAAATCCCAGTTCGTTACAGAAATGTTCTTCTGATTGTGTTCTGATTCATCTTGTCCTCAAGGCAATCCGTGCTTCCTCTTCTCGGGAAATTTCGGGTTCTTACAGTATTCCTTATTAATTATTAACCCAGTGTATTTTGACTTCTGCTAAATTTTATTTATAACTTTGATATTATTATTAATTTTTTTTTTTTTGATTTACGTGTGGAACCTAAGACTTCACTCAAGTCATTGCTTGTCGGTCTTAGTAAACCCCACGGGTAGTGATATACCTCGATTTTTCAACGCCTTCACACTACCTAGGTAGTCACCCCTAGAAATTGGCAGAGTTGGCCCTCGAACCTGAGACCAATGTCTCATCCCAATTCGGCCACCTCTGACCAACTGAGCTAGGAGTGTCGGGTCTTTTTGGGGGGCTCGCGAAGTCACGCTATACACAAAGCTATGCCTAAACAGGCTATGCTTTGATCATCCCACAATGCCTGCTTTTCAACAAAGCCATGATCATATGCGTCTTAGCATGCCGCATCGTCACTCCATATCACACTACCAATCCTTTGCCGAAATATATGAAAGGGTGCTAAGCAAGAGAATAAATTCTCCGCCACCAAGCATTCATACATTCAGCAGAAAATCAATAAGTACAATATATAAAGGAGTACGATGTCAGACACACATTCCATTTATAAGTTTATGCTCTGGCTCTGAGCGAAAGCCAAATCCGTACAAATCAGCACTACGTCCGGATAACTACCATTTTAGCCCCGTCTTGGGAGCAAATACATCAAGGGCCTCAACACTAGTTACCCATTCGATGTGAAGATCGTCGGTCTTCAATCGCCGTCTTCAATTCTTCGAACGTCGTATCATTATTAGGAATGAGAGTAAACTCGGACTTTCCAAATAACTCTCGCATATATAAATTTGAAAACCATTTCATATCGTTGTTAATAATTTATAACGATCTATCGCTATTTTTACTTTACATACACATCCTAAACATAACAATGTTTATTTTCTTCTTCCATCCTTCAATTTACACAAAACGTATATTTGGTTTCATTATTTTCCTAACGAAAATCTGTTCCTTAGAAATGTAAATTTCTAATCTTCTATTTTTATTGGAATTGTCTATTATATTTCAACGTCGCGATTCGTTCTTTTCATCTTATATTTACATTAAAATGTAAATTATAATTCATCGTCCAATTCATTCTTTTAATCTAATATTTACATAAAATGTCAATTATAATTCATCATTCAATTTATTCTTTTAATCTACAATGCAAAATCTTCTTTAGTTACATGATAAAAATGTAATTAACATTCTGTGTTAATTTTTATATCTTTTTAATTTACAACAATTCCTATTACAAAAAAAAATGTTCTTTCGAATACAACGCTCAAATTTTCTTTTCAATTACATTATAAAAATGTAAATCTATTTCCACATCAAATTCTCTTTCTAATTTCATCAAAATGTACTTAATCATAATGGTGAAAAATTCCATCTTTATAAATTACATTAAAAATGTAATTTTAATTACACCATCCAAATCGGTTTTATTATTATTATTATTACATTAAAGATATGTAATTTTACTTACATTGAATTCCTCTTCTCTAAAAATGTAATTTCTAATTACAATGTAAATTCTCATTTCTAATTATATAAAAATGTACTTTTTTTTTTACAATGTAAAATCTCATCCTAATTACACAAAAAGAATGTAACTTTATTTTACGGTGTAAATTCATATTTTAATCACATCAAAAATAATGTAATTTTCATTACGATGTAAATTCTCTTCCTTAATTCACATATAAAGATGTGATTTTCTATGCGGTATAACTTCATGCCTTTTAATTACATAAAAAAAAAGTAATCTCAATTTACATTGTAAATTCTATTCCTAAGTTACATAATAAAGATGCAATTTTAATTTACAATGTAAATACCATTCTTAATTACATATAAGAAAAATGTAATCTTTAATTTGCATTGTAAACTTTCATTCTTAATTACATATAAAAATGACTTTTATTTTCGATGTAAATTCTCCACTTCTAATTACATATGAAAATGTAAATTTGTATTACAATGCAAACCCTACTTTTTGATTACATTATAAAAATATAATTTTTAATTACATGCTAGTTCTACTTCTAACTTACATTATAAAAATGTAATTTAATTTACATGCAAGTTCTTAACTTTAATTACATATGAAAAATGTAATTGTTTCTTACATGCAAATTCTACTTCTAATTTACATTATAGAAATGAAGTTTTTAATTACATGCTAATTCTCATTTTTGTTTACATATAAGAAAAATATAAATTTTCTTTACTGTAAATTCCTACTTCTTATTTTCATATAAAAATGTAAATTTTATTTCAAATGCAAGTTCCTACTTTTATTCAAATATAAAAATGTAAATTTATATTTACTATGCAAATTCCTATCTTAACTTACCTTATAAAAATGTAAATTTTATTCCACTATGTAAATTCTACTTTTCACTTACATAATAGAAATGAAATTTTTCTTACTATGTAAATCCTCGTCCTTAACCCACATATAAAATGTGAATTTTCATTCTCTATGCAATTTCTCATTCTAAAAGAAAAAAAATGATTTCTTTTCGTCTTTCAAATCTCATTCATAGCTACATAGAAAAATGTAACTTTTATTTGCATTGCAAATCTCATGTCTTTAGTTGCATGGAAAATTGTACTTTTTATTTTCATTGCCAACTGCACATTATAGTTTCAAATAAAAATGTAATTTTTATTTTCATCGCCAACTGCATATCATAATTTCAAATAAAAATGTAATTTTTATTTTCATCGCCAACTGCATATCATAATTTCAAATAAAAATGTAATTTTTATTTTACGTTGCAAATTCATACCTTAACTATAAAAAAATGTAATTTTTATTTTATTGCAAAATCTCATTCTTTAATTACATATAAAAATGTAATTTTTATTTTACCGTTCTCATTCATATCTAAGTTACATGTAAAAATGTAATTTTTATCCTACAATGCAAATTCATGCTTTAACTACATATAAAAATGTGATTTCTATCACGCGATGTAAATTCAAAGATAAATTACATAGAAAAATGTAATTTTATCATACGGTGTAAATCCACGTCTTAATTACAAAGGAAAATGTAATTTAAATCATACGGTACAAATTCCCATTTTAATTACATAGAAAAATGTAATTTTAATCATACGATGTAAATTCATGTCTTGATTACATATAAAAATGTAATCTTTATCATACAGTATAAATTCGTGTCTAAATTACAGATAAAAATGTAATTTTTATCATATGATGTAAATTACATTTTAATGCAATTCTTTTTATAACAAAACTATTATTTTAAATCTAATAAGACATTTTCAACATTTTATTATAACATAAAATTTTTGAATTGGCAAACTAATTCAATTCAACAGAAAAAAAAAACAAGATGGTATTTTAACAGTTTAATGTCAATAAAATAAACATGACAAAATATGATATTTTATTTGGATTAAAGATTCTAATCTAATCCAATCCACAAACAAGACAATATTTTTAGTTGGATTAAAAATTTTAGTTTAATCAAATTTACAAACCATGATGATTTTTATTGGATTCATCAGAAAATAATACAATAACATATTTAACTAACACAATAGAATCCAATTCATCACAACAACAATCACAATTTATCACAGCGCAAATCTAATTAAATAATATACAAACAATTATTTAACAGCGATAAAATAATGAATTAAATAAATTAAAATTAGAAATTCTCACATCGATTTGGCTGAAAATTCAATTGTCTCCTTTTTGGTCCCGGTCAGTTCTATGTTGTAGTATTCTTTGTTGCGATTCCAATGCAACTGATTTCGTTCGATTCTGAATTCATTTGCAAAAGTTATGATCTTTAATACATTTTTATACCAATAATTTCCAAAACTCGAAATATATAAGTGTTTACTGTTATCAATGTAGAAACATCATTCTGAACTCAATGGAAGTGGTTTCGAGTCCAAATTCCTTCATATACCCAAAAGTAGCATTTTTGACCTTTATAAATTTCATAGCGACCTTTTTAAATTTTAATTTGGGCATAACTTTTGATTCCCGCTATGAAATTTCAATTTTTCAGATTCGCTAGAAAGATATTTTTAAATAGATTCTAATATTTTTGGTTATACTAAAATCCGTTAAATTTTGCATCCTGTACGGTCAGTCAAAGTTCAAGTTTGACTTTTCAAACTACCGCGCTATTTCTAACTCTTTTTATAATTAAAATTAAATTATTCATTCTAACTTCGATCTTTTAATCATTACTATTCTAAATAAATTATTTTAAATATCAAAAACTCAATAAAATTACTTAAATTAAATTTTTTTAAATTTACCCCAAAATTCAGGGTTGTTACATTAATTGCCCTATGATCTTCCACTTTCTTCCTTAGAGCCACCCGTTCCTGGCTATTTGAATCATGCTCACTACGAAAACGTTCCCTAGCACTTTCTAGCTCAGACCTGTAATTCTCTGCATCTCGCCGAGCTAAAGTTAGTTGGGCATGTGCATCCTCAAGTTCTTTTTCCATTTTGCTCCTAGCCTTAACATCATTATCAATCTTCACTCTGGCTTTGGCTGCTTCCGTCTCCAGATGGCGGATGGTAGTAGAAACTGTGGCAGCATGCTTCTTCATTACCCCGTATTATTTAGCCACATGGCATACGTACCCTATCACCTCTGTATCCCAATCCTCGGGGAGCGGTTCAAGATCCGGGACGAACATCATCCTCTCAAAGAAAATATCAGGGAATTGCTTTCGCAAGCGCTCCAGCCTGGCCTAAATTTCAGAATTGGGAGCAATATCCTATGCAGCTGTGGTATCCAAGTCGTGCTCACTAGAGGAAACATGAGATGCCTTTCTCTTCTCCACGATCTTGCCCTCATCTTTGTTTTTTCCCTCTGGCTCGTGGTGTTTTTAGAAGACTAGATAATAGAAGGCGTACTTTTCGGAGGGGTCAAATCTTTAGGAAGTTGCTTACCCCCAGCCGGTAGCGATGGACGACTGTGAGGCTTCCCAGAACCTTGCTTTGATGGAGATCGAAATCGTGTAGAATAAGATTGATGAGAATCTCGGGGCTGATGACTATCTCTTCCCCGATTGTCACTACGAACATGCTCGGGATTTGGAAGGAGGCTTGGTGTGCCCTCACGAAGGGAACGATAAGAATAAGATCGTTTACGAGGCATTTCCCTTACAAAAGAAACAGGTGCATGTTAAAACTATGAATGTCAGTGGTATAAGAGTGTTATGATAAATGGTGCATGTGATTTGTGCATCCCGTGAAATCCCCCTTTAACGGACCAGGGCCCAGAGTTAGGCTCGTTTATGTGACTCCTTTTTCTCCAACTGGGGCATTCGTCTCCTCAGAGATAGGAAAAATTAGTTCCCCTCCGAAGTCTTCCTGAGTATAGATATCGTCTGGTTAAAGGAATCGTATTCAATTCCCCGAGTATCTGTTCCTCCTTAACTCATCCTGAGCGACAGACTCAACCGGTGATGAAGTTTTTAAGGGAGACTGCCCCTCAGAGGTCGGGACCTCCTTTGGCTCGTCAGCTTGCCCCTCGTCTCCTTTGTATATGTTTAAATCTTCATCGCCCTGATTGATCATCGACGAAGGACTCTTGCAAAGGTTGGTTGTCTCTACGGCTTGAGAAGTTCCTTCTCCCTCAGTCGGAGGTATATACTTGTAAGGTTTGCCACCCGCTCCAAGTCCAAATCTTATATCTAGAAGACGATGTTTGTGAAGGTTTACGTCAGTAATACATTTCTTAATCCTTAAGAAATCTGAGTTACTTTTGAGAAGACGAGACATTCGGTCTTCATATATCGATCCTTCCGTTCTTTCAAAGTTATGATCTGTATGGAACAAAATGACTTATTAGCACTGAAATTATGCATTCAAAGTAAACACGGGAAAGTTGAAAACATACTTGCTTGTAGCCACTTCCTCGCACATCCAGCTTGATGTTTTATATAGAACCAGTCAGATTTGATATCCCTTATATTACTATAAACATCCGTCACAACTTTTCTTTTGGCAATGGATTCAAAGAAAGAAAAATTGGGAGCCCCTGTGGAACGATGCTTGAAATGGTAATAGAATTTCAGATCTTTAAGGGAAAGTTCGGTCTGTAGAATCTCCATATAAGCAATATACAGAGTATATAGAGCCGCATAGGCATTCGGATGGAGATGCATAGGGGCAATGTGTAATTGTCTTAAGAGATCGACAACAAGTGGAGGGAAGGGAGGAATACCTCCTACCCAGCACATGAGTCGACTAACAGTCATGTACCCCTCTGGGGCAGAATGAGGTCTATCTCCGCTTTCTGGAGTTTTCACATCGTCCCAGGGAATTCCGTGTTTTAAGCATATCTTCTTAAGTTTTCTTTTGTTTAACTTGGAAGGTAGAGAATCCGTGAGCTTCTCAATTTCCTTAACACCCGAAATCTCGTCAGGAGCTCAATCATCCTCATCTTCAAGGGATGTGCTCTCAGAAGTCGTTGACTCTATATCGGTATCCGACTCGTAATCAGGGTTGAGTTTTTTCCCCATCTGAATCTGAGGGAAGCACATCAGCGCCGTGATGTACTGATGTCTCTGATTCGGTACCTTCGTTTGGCGTATCAGTCACTTGTTTATCAGACATAGCTGTGTTGGCGAGAAAAATTAGAACACAGTTACCCGATCCCCTGTGTGTGTAAGTGCAAGTGTGTGCATGTGCATACATATAAGAAAAGCATGAAGTTAGTTAAATGAATAGGATATTGGTCATGATATGCCATCAAGTTAAGTCGCTCAGTCCAGCTAGTTCATCTTGAAGGTTCTAGTCTAACTGTCCATTGTCATATATTGCATTGCTTAAGTTAATGTGTACCTGAGATCATCAACAAAGATGGTTCATTGGAGTTTTGCGGATCATATCGCGACATAAATGTCAATGCGTGGAACTGGGATCGGATCGGCGGTGTCCGATCGTTGGAAAGTTATGCCAGCAAAGCTGCATCGCCTCGTGATGTAGGCCATGGATCGTAGCACGATCCAGTCCATGATAACTCTCCATTACCCGAGCAGATCGTGAAAAGTACCCCCGATCCGCTCTACTCCACGACTCCACTAGTTAATACTTCCCCAATATATTACGATCTGACCCGTTGTCGCGTTAAATACCAGCTCCATCTCGCTTTCTTCCATTTTTTGCTATCGCCACGACCCGAGCCTGACCCTCATCTACGATCCAACCTGGCCTACTCCCTCTCCTTCATTGTTGTTCATGAATGCATGAAATCGAACCCATCTACCACCATCGCTAAACCCAGCGCCGTCACTATCTCCATCGCTACATTGGCAAAGATTCACAGGGAATAAAGAGGAGCAAAAAAAATAATAGGAAAGGAGCCTCACGCCGTTACCTTTTTAATCGTAGAGAATTCCTTTTTTTTTGGGAAAAATCAAATTAGGGTTTCGAATGGAAGTGGGTGGCGGCTGCAAAAGGAAGAAAAAGAGGAATGGAAGGGGAAGCTCGACTTATAAAGGAATAAGATCGGCCCTTGGTCTTCCAATTTTTTTGTTGGATTCGTGAAAAGCGGATGGGCCACGGGCACGCGAAAAGCCCACCAAGGTTCGTAAATGGGCCCCCCGGACCACGATCCGAAGCTTACAGGACGGCTCTACTCGAGGATGCAAAGTAGTCCACTGCGGTCCATGATCTGGAGTGGCGATCCGAGCCAAAGCTTGATCAATGAGTTGGAAAGGCAGAATTTCATGTTTATAGAAATACGAAAGTTATTAAGCGTCATTCTGCACAAAAACATTCAGAGCATACCTGACGAATTGATCGTGATGTCCTTCAGAAGTTTGAGAGATAAAAATTGCTCGATGAACATAAAAATGACTGATGAACCCAGTATTTATACCAGTTAAAGAACACGATTATCTGAGGCTGGACGTTTCAGACAGATACGACTTCTGATTTGCATCACTTCATGAAAAGATAAGTCTGAAATTTCGAAGCATGTTCCATCCTTGATAAAACATACTTCGAGGGGCAAAATGTTGGCTAGCTTTTGGATCAAGCCACCAAGATTCACACATATGGAGTTTTACTCATAAAAGCCATGAAAACCCGATCGTG
Source organism: Allium sativum (assembly GCA_030737875.1). Taxonomy (NCBI): domain Eukaryota; kingdom Viridiplantae; phylum Streptophyta; class Magnoliopsida; order Asparagales; family Amaryllidaceae; genus Allium; species Allium sativum. Next base: position 747,204,306 of record CM060909.1, on the reverse strand, counting down.
GTCACTAGGCCCTTGCCGGATCACGGTTCCCTACAGCGATCTGGTCCATCCACACCTGAGTCATTTCCACGATCTGATCCCTAAAGCTGAGAGATGAAGGCCACGACCAAGTCATCCACGACCCGAAGATGAAGGATCTTATGCCACCTGTCCATAATTTTCATTTTGACCATTTCTCCATCAGGCTACGAACCCGTCCGAGATTATCGGGATTTGTGCCACGTGTGACCACGATCCGTCTGCAAATATCACTTATAAATAGCCCCAGACATGGCATTTTTTATGATCTTTTTAGCAATTCGGAGCTCTGATTCCACCATTATCATATCTCCACTATTTCTACTCAGAGTTATCTTGAATTTACTGAGTGAATCAATATTGTAAAAGTAAGGTTGAGAGATGACTCATTGGTTATACTCGAATCTTAAGTATAATCATTGATATAAAGTGGTCGTAGGCTCGTTAACACCGAACCACTATAAACCTTGTGTCTTTTCTACTTTTTCTTGCATATTTTCTGATATTAATCTCCCCCAAATTAGAACAATTCGGGTGTTAGACCCCATTTTGGATCTAACAGGCCGTTTATGCAAGTTGACTGTACGGGCCTTGATAAAATTATTAAAAATACCAATAATTAGAGTAGAATCATAAGAAATGATTTGGAAAGAATTGGGACGAAAAATTCCATATTTGTAAAGATAGAAATATATTTTTATCAAAATGAACTAGTTTGAAATAGAATAATAAATCCAATATTTTTAAAATAAATAAATTGGATTTGAAATGATTTTTAAAGATAACCAGGATTTCCAACATATGAATTGGAATGGATTTAAATCGAAATTATCTTCGAAATATTTCGATATTGGATTCTGTGATTATACGGATATTGTGGAGGAATTTGGAAGATATATATATCGTTATTCCGATACGATATTTGTTGGTTTCAGAATTTGATATTGAATATAAGCCGATATATTTTCTATTCAGAGCCTTGTATTTAATATCAAATTGGATTTTGGGTTGTCGTGAATGGTATCTTTAATAATATTGTTCTTAAACCCAATGGAGTTATGAAAATTAGAATATGACTGGAGATTAGTTAAGTTGAATGGTTTCCTGGGTATTGATCTGATGTTGGTTTCGGCCTTCGGGGTTAATACTTAGAGAATTGTTCTCTTACTAATTTACAATTAGAGGCTAATGTAAATTGGATTTATTGTGAACTGTGTTTTTTAACAACATTCGTTCTTTAACCCGATTTACGGTGAAATGTGATTTGGAATTTATAAATCTTTTTATTAAGATTTAACGGTAATTTTTCAAAGTAATGGTTATCCAATTTAATATATTAAATTGGAATTGAATGGAATTCGATTGATGATAATCGAAGTGAACTTCTGTGGAGGAAGACTGTTAATACATATGGAATTTAGAAGGCTTTGCCATTATTCCATTTATGTTTTTAGTCGGGTACGGAAATTGATATCGATTATATATTGATTTGTTTTTCCATGAAAATTCCATAATTAATGGGATGTGATTTGGGTTTATCATGAACGGTGTTTTAAATAACACTTGTTCTTTAACCCGATTAATGAGGGAATGTGATTTTGGGTTGTCGTGAATGGTATCTTTAATAATACTATTCTTAGACCCAATGGAGTTAAGAAAATCAGAAACTAACTAGAGATTAGTTAAGTTGAATGGTTTCCTGGGTACTGATCTGATGTTCGTTTCGGCCTTTGGGGTTAATACTTAGGGAATTGTTCACTCGCTAATTTACGGTTAAAGGCTGATGGAACAGAATGTGATTTTGGGTTTATTGTGAACCGTGTTTTAAATGACATTGGTTCTTTAACCCAGTTAAAGACAAGATATGATTTCCCAAGTTAAACAATCGTTAATATTGATTTTTGGGAAGATTAAAATCAAGAGGAGTTTTAATGAATCTTTAATTAGATTGAAATGATATCCAAAGGAAGATTAATGAATAAATTTAAAGAATTTATCTTTAATAAAATTAATGGGAACATTTCCCAAAGTATATTAATATTTGGATAAAGAAATATTCTAGATTGGAATGAGGCGTATGTTGTGTTTTTATAGCACTTGTTTATTATATACGCGAGTTATTCAGAAAGACTAGGTTTATCCCATTCTGAATAACTGATTCGACGATGTGTCGAAGAGGAAGACGATGGTTGAAGATCGGAGGTCTTCACATCGTTTGGATGATTACCGATGTCTTGATTGGGCTGTACACCCAAGGCGAGGTAATAAGTGGTGATCGTCCAGACGTACTTGGAGATCGATGGATATGCTAGGGACTCTCCCCTATATTGGACATATGGGGAGAAATAAGGTGCCTCCGGTTTCGTTCAGACCCAGAACGAACTTGTAAATGGATGTTTGTCTAACGTCGGATTTCATTCTGCGTGATTGATAGACATCGGTTGCATAGCGTGAATTGCCTATGTGGCATGCTGAGATGCAAATGATCAAGGCTTCTGTTGAAAAGAAGAGTCTTATGGTTGATAATAAAAGCACGACTTTAATATAGCATAGCTTTGTGTAGCGTTAATTCGCGAGCCTCACACACCGGTGTGAACCAGAAACGAGAGAGGACTGTAGGGAGGATATGCGTTTCTTTCTAGTTAGGAGTGGTGTTTTGGGTTTTACACGTCCAGACATTTTACTTATGTGGATGGTAGATAGCGAGGCGCCTCGGTTATATATCGGTCGATCTGGGGCCGATGGAGTCATTTGGCTCATTTAGGCCCCATACGGCGGGAAAATGCATTGTTCATGCATTTTAATCCACATCGAGTGGACCGGCCCTGAAGATCCAAGGTGCAGATGCGGCTGTTCCTGAGGCTCGGGCTAGAGAGTCTCGAAGCGGTAAGGATGATCCCTTGCCTTCGTTCACAGATGGAAATGCAACTTCCAATACGACATTTTGCAGTTTTAATTGTAAACCTATATATGACGACATAGTGGTATGGGGGCACTTATGTCGTCTTTGATTGATACTTATGATTGAAATTGTTTTGACACTATACACTTATAGTAATAATAAAACAAGAAATTTTACGTACCAAGCATTCTTGGCTATTATAAGGTAAAAACTCTATCCTCCGGCTTGCGTTGCATTGTGTGATGGGACCTGAGTATTATAATAGCTTCATTGTTCTTTATTTAGCATTGCGCTGTTGTTTTATGCATTGGCATTCAAGGGAGGAAACCCGTTCCGTGTTATACGACGTGGTCCCGGGATTTATCTAACTTTAAAATAAAGATTAATAACTGTTTTAGTTCTCACACCAGTCACATGACTGACCTGGAGTTTATTGTTTTAACCTAAACTCTGGGTGCCCCTATTTTCCGCACTTGCAGGTAGTAGTTTTGGTTTTTGCAGATTTATATTTACAGGATCCTTGTTTACAGCTGGAATGATATTCGGAAAGCTCTGTGTCAGTATATTCTTTTCAGTAGTGTTTTGTATTATTTTTCCGCTTCATTGTAACTTGTAAATCTCTGATATTTAGTAAATGTATAATATTTATTCATACTCTGTTATATTCTTGTAAGAACCCGTTACTTCCCCGTGAAGGAAAGAACGGATACTTTGAGAACAACACACAAATGAACGCAGACGGAAGAACATTTCATTTTTATTACAACAATTCCATCAGATACAAGAATATACAGAGTATAATTGAATAAATTATCGATAAATATCAGAGATTGCATTAAATTACATAGCAGCGGAAAAATAATACAAAGCACAACTGAAGGTGATATACGGATACAGAGCTTTCTGGATATCATTCCAGCTGTAGACCAGGATCCTGTGAATATAAATCTGCAAAACCAAAACTACTAGCTGCCCGTGCGGAAAATGAGGGCACCCAGAGTTTAGGTTAAAACAATAAACTCCAGGTCAGTCATGTGATTGGTGTGAGAACTAAAACAGTTATTAAAACTTTACTTTAAAAGAGAGTAATTCAAGGGACCACGCCGTATAACACGGAACGGGTTTCCTCCCAAGAATACCAGTGCATAGAATAAACAACGCAATGCTTTTTCGAAAAATGAAGCTATTATAAGACCCAGGTCCCATCACACAATGCAACGCAAGCCGGAGGATAGGGTTTTCCCTTATAATAGCTAAACATGCTTGGTACGTTTAAAACAAATCATTTGATACTATAGTAAGGGTATAGTGTCTAAACAATTTCAATCATAAATATAAATCATAGACGGCATAGCATCCCATGCTACTATGTCGCCATACTAGGCTCTACAAATAAAGCCGAAATACACGTATTGGAAATTGGATTTCCGTCATGAGTCGAGGCAAGGGGCAAGATCCTCTCCGCTTCGAGACACTCTAGCAAATGCCTCGGGACTACACACTCTGGGCAACCCCGGATGCGGCTGGGTCGGTCCTCACTTACGTTAGAGGATTGGCAATTCCTGAACACACGTTTCCGGGTCCTTACAGACCTATAATCGAGGCGCCTCATTCCAACAACCACAAAGGTGAAAAGTATATCAATGTCAGGGCTGGTAAGTCACTGACACCACCAAAGCTAGAAAGAAACGTCGTGCTCTCCCAGCGGTCCATATCCCGTTTTTAACTCATACCGAGGTGTGAGGCTCGCGAATTCACGTTATACACAAAGCTATGCCACAAAGGCCGTGCTTTGATCATCAACCACAAGACTTTGCTTTTCAACAGAAGCCTTGATCATTGCATCTTAGCGTGCCACACAGACAATTCATGCCATGCGACTGATGTCCATCGATATACAACCTCTGAGCTCGTACGTCTCAGAGAAGGGCGTTAAGCAAAAGAATAAATTCTCCGCTGCCAAATAGATGTATATTTAATAGAAATCAATCAACACAGAATAAAATCCAATGTCAGACACACAATCCATTTACTAGTCCGTTCTGGGTCTGAACGAAACCGGAGGCACTTTCCTCGCATATCCATCCATCTCCAAGTACGTCTGGACGACCACCAACTATTTCCATCCTCTTAGGTGTACAGCCCAATCGGGATTGTCAGTAATAATCCAAACGATGTGAAGACTTCCGGTCTTCAACCACCGTCTTCATCTTCGACATATCATCGAATCGGTTATTCAGAATGGGTGTAAACCCGGCCTTTCCGAACAACCCGCGTATATTTAAAACAAATGTTACATAAACACAACGTACGCCTCATTCCCATTCAGAATATTCTTAGGGAAAGGTTCCCATTAATTTTATCCAAGATAAATTCTTTAAAATTTATCCTCTAATCTTCCTTTGGATGTCATTTCAAACTAAATTATGGTTTTTCAAACTAGTCGAGATTAGCGAACCACACCGAAGTAATTATTTATTTTATTTCCCAATCCCAACCTATTCATCCCATGAAGCAAAACTGGTGATACTCCATATCTAATACCACGGTGTTATCGGTAAAGTTAATTACCATTTCACGTTCAAATCTAATTAAAGATTTAACTATCGCTTTGGAGCAAAACTGGCGATACTCCATTCACGCTCATTTCTAAATTTGATAATTTAGATTATAGATTCACATTTCAACCTAATTGCAGATTCGTTAAAATTCCTTTTATTGGGTTAAAGAACTAATGTCATTTAAAACACAGTTCACGACAAACCCAAATCACATTCTATTTATCATCGGGTTAAAGAACTAGTGTTGTTTAAAACACAGTTCACGATAAACCCACAAATCAATTCTAGTTCAATTCAAATCAAATATATTAGGAATTCCGATTATTTAAAACCCCTTTTTAAATCTAATTTATTTATTTAAAAAAAAATCGGGTTTTAAATTTAGTTCAATCTAGTTTATTTCGATAAAAATCTATTTTTATCTTTTCAAATATGGAGTTTTTCATCCCAAATTTTCCCAAATCATTTCTTCTGATTTTACACAAATTATTACTATTTTTAATAATTTTATCAAGGCCCGTACAGTCGATTTCCAACAACGGCCATCGAACTGCACTTACAGCGACCTTTTTCAAATTTGATTTGGACGTATCTCCAAATCCAACCGTTAGATTTCAAATTTCTAATATTCGTTAGAAAGCTCTTTTCGATACGAACCCAGCGGTTCTGGTTTTAGGAGAATCCGACGGTCGGATCTCCCGTAATGTCCGTTTGAAATAAATGGTCGAAATTCACGAACTGCCGCGGCGCGGCGCGTTCTATCCAGGCCATTATATTATATATATAATATATATAATATATTTCGTCGATTTCTATTTAAAAACGAGTTATATAAATAGTTTTGAATTCGTTTCAAAAACATTTTCAACTTCCATTTCAATTCAAATCAAAATTGAATTTTTCCTTATAAATTCGTTTTAAAATTCATTTCTATTCAATTCAAATTCAATTCGGTTTCTATTCAATTTGAATACATTTCGTTTTCTATTCAATTCGAATTGGTTTTCTATTCGATTCAATTCAAATTGGTTTTCTATTCGATTCAATTCAAATTGGTTTTCTATTCGATTCAATTCAAATTGGTTTTCTATTCGATTCAATTCAAATTGGTTTTCTATTCGATTCAATTCAAATTGGTTTTCTATTCGATTCAATTCAAATTGGTTTTCTATTCGATTCAATTCAAATTGGTTTTCTATTCGATTCAATTCAAATTGATTTTCTATTCGATTCAATTCAAATTGGTTTTCTATTCGATTCAATTCAAATTGGTTTTCTATTCGATTCAATTCAAATTGGTTTTCTATTCGATTCAATTCAAATTGGTTTTCTATTCGATTCAATTCAAATTGGTTTTCTATTCGATTCAATTCAAATTGGTTTTCTATTCGATTCATTTCATTTCGAAATCGTTTTATATTCAATTCATTTTGAAATCGTTTTCAATTCAATTCATTTCAAAATGAATAAAATCGATATAAATATCGTTCACGTCAAAATGGCGTCAATCTAATCAACACGGCTTCATATATTTCTATTTTCGAATATTCTATTTCAAATATTCCTTTTTCAAATATTTCGATTTCAAATATCTCGTTCAACACATGACTAATCTCAACGGATGAGTACAGTCAACACATGAACCTTTATTTTATATTGATGAAGATGTAAATTTTATTATTAAAATATTTCGTTCAACACATGACTAATCTCAACGGATGAGTAGAGTCAACACATGAACCTTTATTTTATAATAATCTTTATTTTCTAAACTGGAATGAGGCCCAATCAATCACCATATAATGTTAATTATATGGATTTTCATACATCACACGTATATAATAGCATTGAAAAATAATCAACCATCAACCAAAGTGCACTACACTGTATAAGCATCAAATATAGATATCTAACGCTTATAACAGTCTGTCAATCGATCGACCGACATATTTAATCAATCAGGATGAGTGAACTTCATATTTCATCCCAACACCCGTGTGGGGTTTCAAATCAACAAACACAGATTTTTATTTGTGTAGTTGGGCGATGTGTAAAATTTATCGTCCCAATCAATGTCATTCAAATAGGTGTACATAAACAAACCGTCGGGTTTGTAAATGAATATTTTATTTTATTCACTTCCACGTTAAAAATTATATTTTTAACGATAAAATATTTTATTTCAACACATGAATTTCTATTCAGTTCATTCTTTAAATAAAATGATATTTTTATTTTTCTAACTTATTTTAGAAAATTTCGGTGGCATAACGGCACGATACTAGAAACGGGACGAGTCCTAGCCTTATCCCCGGTCTAGTGAAGGCCCACGCCATTCACACATCAATCAAATCCATTCATTTCACCAAACAATTCAATTTCAATCAAATAATCTAACTAATTGTGCAACCAAACAATTTAACAAACAAGCCATCCATGGTCTGTGGATGACGGGTGTCGGGTGCAACTAAACACTGTCTGCATCCTAGTATATATATATAACTAGAAAAAGAAATTGAAAGGTGAGAAATTCTCACCAATAGCTATCCAACTTCACGACACTTCATTTAGAGAAATCTTCGTCGTTCTCGTCTCTTATCGCTTTCGTCGCCAGTAGCCACTACATATATAAAAATCGAATTTTTACTTCGCTATTCAATATATAAAAATCGAATTTTTACTTTGTTATTCAATATATAAAAATCGAATTTTTACTTTGTTATTCAATATATAAAAATCGAATTTTTACTTTGCTATTCAATATATAAAAATCGAATTTTTCTTACCTCGCTATATGGATAAAAATTCCATTTCAAAAATATAGGTTTCGCCTTTATAAAAATAAAGATTTCGCCTTTATAAAAATAAAGATTTCGCCTTTATAAAAATAAAGATTTATATTTTTCTCGAAGTAAAAATCATATTTTTACATCTTCTACATAATAAAGATTATATTTTTAATACTTTAAAAATATAAAAATCATATTTTTAGTACACTACTTATATAAAAATAGTATTTTTATATCTTCTATTTATATAAAGATCACATTTTTACTCCTTCTACAGAATAAAGATCTCAACTTTCCTCGTATAAAGCTCTCAGCCTATTTTTATTTCAGCAAAAATCACCCCTTTTTAAATCAACTAATTTAGTTAATCTAATTACATAATAAAATAAATAAAATAAAATTTAAAAACTTACTTTATCATTCGTTCTGAAACAGGGGGGTCGCTACCATCTGCAACAGTGTCGAAGAAGGTCGGAGCTGACTAGAGGAGGCACGGCGCGTTCATCTGACTCCGGTGGCACGCTCAATGGAGGCTCAGAACTCGAGAGGGGATAGGCAGCTACGGTGGTTGCGTTCCAGGCGGAGGAGGGGGTGGGGGTCCCACGACGGCGTCGGTCTTTGCGTCAGGGTGGGGGGCGATTGGGTGGCTGGGGCGGTTTGAAGAGGAGGGAGAGAAGACTGGAGGGAGGATCGAGAGGAGGAGAGGAAGCGGCGGCTAGTGGGGCGGTGATCGACGTGGTGGTGTCGCCGATGGGTGCGGCGCGTTAGATTAGTTTTTTTTAATTATTTATTTGATTTCTGCATCGTTTGAACGGGGGGGGCCTGGTTAAAGAGAGGGGTTTTATTTTTTTATTTTTTTATTTATTTTATTTATCACTAAAAAGCAACTTTTATTTTTGACCACTTAACGAGGCCCACCGCCCGTCGTCCATAGCGTTTTACCCCCGTTCCGAACACAATGGGATATGTATCGTAGGCTGGTTCGATCTTTTTGATCAGTTTCCGTTGAATTTACATTTAAATTGCTATATTGAATTTTAAACGTACATTTCAAATTACCGGGGTCACATACTAACTCTATAAATCCCATAAAAATATTTTCTAGCTTCGTATTGATGATACGGTCCTAACAAAACTGGTTTCGTCGAATTCTGAGACCGTTGGAAAAATGGCCAATTTCCAGTCGATTAAAATCAACTGAAACCGATCAAACGCGTTTTCCTTTGCCACACTCACATATTGAATCGAAAAATTATGAAATTTGAAACCTAGCAATAATTTGACACTGCGGATCCAACAAAAGTGGTTTCGTCGAAATCCGAGGTCGTTTGCAAAATTCTCATTTTTAAGGGCCTGAATTCCATAGCGACTATTCAGAATTTTCAACTGGACATATCTTTTGATTCCCGCTATTGTGTTTTATTTATTCCACTTCAAGGTATTCTGCTTTCGTGTGTTTTTTATTTTCCCGTGACTCTATGATGATTTTATATTTAATCAAATAGCACGAACAATCTGATGTCCTGAATGATTAGAGTTGTTTTTATTATCAACTTAAATGGCCTAAAATAGCATGTCATTATAGAATACGTTTCAAAGTTTTTAATTTGTTTATCAAAAAAATAGGAAATATTATTCTAAAATTGATTTTGTAAAAAGCTAAGAAATGAATTTAACAACAACAAATTTTCCATTGAAATTAATTTTTTAAAGAGTTCTGAAATGAATATAACAACAACAAATATTTTACTGAAATCGATTTCAAAAAAAAGCAAACAATGAATATGGTAACACTAAATTTTCTACTAAAATTGATTTTCGAAACAGTTAAGAAATGAAATAATAAGAGAAAATATTCTACTCAAAAATTGATTTTATAAAAAGTCAAGAAAAAAATATCTATGCAAAACATTTTACTAAAATTGATTATTTAATTTTTTTTTTGAAATGAATATAATGTTTCTAAAAAATAATGAAATTGTCGATCGTTATTGCATGGACGAAACACCAGCATTTTCTTCATGATATGAGAGAAAATTTTCTTGGTTTAATTGTCGTTGGTGTTTTTTCTATCCCAAACATACTTTTAGAATAAAAAAAATTAAAGACAATAGGGAAGATAGTATGCAACCACAAAAATTTTGATCAAATAAAGAAATATATGAAATTTCAAAGGACTATCCAAAGATACATAATACTGACATACGGACTAAAATTCTAGGTAAATGTGGTATTCGTAATTGGTGCAAACAAAGAATATTTTATAAGTTGCCTTATTAGGAAGATCTCCTTCTTGGATATAATATTGATGTAATGCACGACAAAAAAATGTATTTGATAATGTGTTTAATACAATTTTGAATGTTAAGTTCAAACTAAGAACGATCTAAATTCAAGACCAGATATAAAACACTTTTGTAAACGTCTCGAACTCCATATGAAGCTCAGTGACAATAAAATAACTTGAAGCATGTTATAAGCTAGACAACAAGCAAATAAATTTTATAGGACTATCCAAGATACATGGTACTAATGTACAAACTAAAATTCTAGGTAAATATGGTAATCATAATTTGTGCAAATAAAAAATATTTAAAAAGTTACCTTGTTAGGAAGATTACCTTCTTGGATATAATATTGATGTTATGCACAACAACAAAATGTATTTGATAATGTGTTTAATACAATTTTGAATATTAAGTTGAAACTAAGGACAATCTGAATTCAAGACTAGATATACCACAATTTTGTAAATGTCTCGAACTCCATATGAAACTTAATGACAATAAAAAAATTCAAAGCATGTTATAAGTTAGACAACAAACAAATAAAACTTGTGCTAAAGTAACCAAAATGTCTAAAATGTTCTGATGGGATTTCTTCTAATCTCCCTACATGCATTGACTTTAAAAATAAAAAATTGAGTGAAATGAAAAGTGATGATTGTCATGTCATGATGAAATATTTATTATCGGTGATTTTCAAAGAACTGTTGCTCGTAAAGTGTGGAGTGTTATAACATAATACAGTCTGTTTTATAAACGGCTTTGTTCAACAACATTAAAAATCGACCTTATATGTAAACTTGAAGTAAAGGTTCATGTATTTCTTTACAAACTAGGGAAAATATTTCCATTAGGTTTCTTAGATGCAACGGAGCATTTACCAATTTATCTTCCATCTGAATCACTTCGTTGAGGTCCTGTGCAATATGAGTGAATGTACCCATTTTAGATGTGACATTAAATATCCGTAGAATGTATGTTAGTTCAAAATTCATATTTACGCAAGTACATTTGAATTGAGTTAATTTTGTAATGGGTACTTGAGTCATTCGAAAAAGAAAAAAGTTGGACATAAAACATGAATTTGAGGTTCGATTTGCAAATCATATCATAAAGAAGAACTTCATTCTTTTTCTTTCATTACTTCAGTCATCATGTGAACTTATCATTTGTAAGTGGTCCTCATGTGATAAAGTCTTTGAATAAAATTTTTTCTCAAACAACATTTTGACTATTTTTAGACAACATGACAAATCGGTTGGAAATTGTTCGGAAATATAGTTTGACAATAGAGACCACCATGTAGCACATACACATATGTTCTTCTTAGTAGTGCTAAACTTGCAATATTTGTTAAGTAATACTAAATTCATATTTATCCCATTTATACTTACATATTAGTTATGATGTAAAAAATTGTATATATATTTGCAATATTTACGAATAACTGCATCTATTTGGAGATCTCAGTAAATAATTTTCTAAATGATTTTTGAACTACATTTATAATCCAGGAAGCAGAATGAAGAATTACACCATCTTATGCTCGGATCAAAAAACAAGACATATCAAATATTCTTCATCAATGAACTTAAATTCAACACCAAAGATTATGATGTTGAAAATTTAACATATAACAATGGTATATTTATCAAAGGTAGTGGCGATCCAAATGAGCATATAAAAGATTTCTATGGCATATTAACACGGATTTTATAATTGACGTATTATATACAAAAAAAATAAGTGCAACTAATTTAACAATGTTCCTGAAATTAAAATCAACGTGCATAAAGATTATAAGCCAATAAAAATAAAACAAATCTCAAATTACTATAAGTATGATCTCTTTTTATTAGCCAAGCAGGCATTACTAATTTATTTTGCTTTATATCCATCCTTATAAAGAGCAAAAGTAGATTGGTCTACTATTTTTAAAACAAAAGCAAGATTCACATCAACCGTAGAAGAAGCAGCATATCAAACAGATATTGAGCCAAATGATGAAATAATAATAACAACTAATGATACTAATTTAGGGTTATTGAATGATGAATAAAATGTTTTAATATAAGAACTTGACAGTACATTAGAAAACTGTGGTATATAAAGAACCAAGACTAAATTAGAAAACGATGAAGAATGAAAATTTTGATTATTAGTATCACTAATTTTGTAATGTATATTCTAAATTTCAGACGAGATGTGAGCTATTTTGTATAATATATATCTCTTATTGTATAATATATAATGATGGCTGTTGTGAGCTATCCCTACTTCTAATTTTTAAATTCTATATATGTACTAAGGAGATGTTGTCTCATTTATGACATTCTAGTTGAAGACTTCTCCTTCTACGGGAGCGAGGGCTAACGGCACGGCCCCGAATTTGTATCTGGTGGCAGAGGTAGTTTCGGAGAATGAAGGTAAGTATTAAATTTATTATATGTTTTTTACTTAAAGTTTATTAAACTTCCACATCATATTTATACAATGCTTTTGAGGTGCAGCCTTTTGGACTATATTTTGTAAGTCTCTAGAAAGGCGCTCATGAATCAAATGTCAGGATGTTGGGCTCATTGGGATGACATCCCCATTCATTTTATGAATGGTGTATTCACCAACTTAACGGTAAGTATAAATTTATAGTTGATTTGAAAATTAGTATAATTTATATAGTTCAAATCAAATTCAATTTCAATATGCAGACCAATGTTTGTGTTGACCAATAGAATATGGATGTTTTGTATATTATTGGAATCGAAGGAAGCATAAATATCATAAGAACACTATAGCAAAAGCAAAGAGGGCATAAAAGAAGCCATCTTGGATAAGCGTTGATGTCTAGACCCAATATGTTTCTAGATGCGAGGATAAGTTATATTTATCAGTTGCATTAATTTAGTTTACTATGTATTTAAATTTATAGGAAATATCAGTGTGCAATCATGCAAATAAGAACAAAAATCATGTTTTGCACCGTGACAGGTCTAAATCCTTCAAATAACGTTGGAGATAGTTAGTACAATTACAAATTTCATTTATAAATAGTTCTAATATATTTAAACATGTTGATAACATTGTTCACTTGTATTTGTAACTTAAGTTTCAGTAGTTACAACGTGAGCCTACATTTGCCTAGGTCTTCAATCATATACATGCCATCAAGCATATAGATGCAAGTAGAAATGTTTTATATACTTGGACTGACGCTAAATCTCAATCTGTGATGGTAAACATGCTTAATTTCTTTAATTCACATTTTATGAGTTGCAAATTGAATATATACCGTGTTAAACTACTTTTCATCATCGCAGGAGAAATACGAAGTGGATAAAGCTCGGGTGGCAATAGTCCACTCGTCGTGAGTTGACCTTAAAGGGGTCGAATCACATTTGGGATGCTCTCATTGACTTGCCTTCTCAAAACATCCATTATAGTTATGGAAATCACAAGTTAAATTGCTTCAATATTAACTAATATAAATTATATTTAATCCTGAAGCATAAGTTATAACTCCCGGTCAACTAATTTAGAAGAGATTATAATCTGGACGGCTTACAGGAGATCACATGCATAGGAGGAGATACCTCTGCTGAAACAACATAAGACAGAGTTCAATGACTAGTAGAAGAGTAGAGGATTGGCATAACTGCTTGATAAGAAGATTGCTGCATATGTAGCACAGTACGAGACGGTGCATGGGGAGGAGGGGTCGAGAGATGATGAGGATGATCGGTACAAATGTTTTTCTAATTGTTTTTTATCATTTTATTTTGTAATTATTGATATATGTGGATGGATTAGATACTTTGTTGATGGTTGTTGTTGAGTATAACAATATGATTTTGTTTGATGATAACAAACATATATATTATTTTATAAATGTGTTTGTAAACAGTACTATTCTGTATTTCACACCAAATACAGAAATAAATATTTATTGAACAAAATACTATTACATAGAATTGAATATTCAAACAGTATTTTTATTTAAACAAATATTTTATTTCAATTGTTGAAATAGTACATATTCTCTGACTCCACTATTTACAAAATACTTGAATATGTTTGGATATTTCTCTATTAATCTAGACATGATCAACTTGAATATATATCACATGAAATGGTACTATTAAAAGAATTCAAACAAAATAGACAAATTATATTGAACAACAAAATATATTTTTATTTCAATTCAATTTATTACAAATAATAGTACAATTCTATTCAATCGTGTCTACAATCGATTTCATATACAAAAATTTCTCACAACATATCACTCGATCACTTAGTTATATACAGACTCAGTTATACATTCACTGACACCGATACACAGAATTTTCACGTGCTTCCAATTCAGTCCAATCATCTCCATACTTATCACAGAAACACATATAGTAAACTGGAAAAAGAATAGATTTAAATACAAAAAAAATATAAACTTAACTTTAAATTTTATTTTCCTTAGAATTTTGGTGTGTTTCTCATCATTTTTCTAGACTTGGTCTGATATACATATCTGAGTCTAGACTACTTGTAATGTTCATAGTGGTACACTGTAAATACCACAAGACAGACTCATTTCTAGTGCTCACATATCAGCCTCGCACAACTACACTGGTTTGCTGATCAGAACCAACATTATATTTAGCTGATTCTGAATAGCCCCAACACAGATATAGTAGGTCCACTGATTACAGAAATTCATGTTTGTCACCCGAATAGCCCATAAATATAAAATTACACACGTACGATACATGTATATACGTACACTTGTATGTATATACACATATATAAATGTGCAGGTGAGTACGGTCCAACATGTATAAACCAAAATGGACAAAGTAATGCAAATCGAAATGGCGCAAGCGCATGGCATCAGCAAGGCTACAATAATACATGCAAACCAGTGAAACAGGTCTACCAAGGTTGGAGCAGCAAAACAAAAGTGTGCAACTCAAATGGAGCAGCAAACAAAAATGTGTGCAAGCCCAAGACCACAAATGCAAATCAACTTCGAGTGTAGTCATGCTCGACAAAATACACAAAACAGGGTATATGAACACCAACCAGCCAGAAATGACACACACAATAGCTTTGCATTTGAACAAGAACAACATGATGTACAAACTCGACCACTAGCAAATGGGACAGCAAGAACAACAAATGCAGACCAATGAAACAGTTCAACGTCAAACACGGCGAATGCAAAGACCTCAATATACCAAAGTACGGTGTGTTCTTACCAGCATCACCCAGGAAATGTCAATTATGGTATCAACTAGACAACTGGAAACAGCATGAAATAGGCATCAATTAATCACAAAAGAAAGTTCAGTTTAAAGGGAAGAACACAAATATACACAAAGCCAATATACAGGTGCAAGCTTACACATGCAGAAGTATATATATCAAACATGTGTAACAAGCAACAAGATGAAATACATATGGTACAACAATGAGTATATACAAATCCAACAAGGTAAGCTATGGCACAACGGCAATCTGGACACAAGAGAGTATACAAGTAAAGACCAGGTCAAATGAAACCTTTGTTCTTTACAAAAGAAATACAAGTGCAGACCAGTATCAAGTGAAATAACTGTTCTTTACAAAAGCGATACAAAAGAGGACCAGGATCACATGCATGAAATGGAGACAAGGTGAAGCACAACAAAGATTTCAAGTGTATAATCAGTTCAAATGTATATACACAACTTCAAGAGCAAATTACTTCAGTGAAGTATCTATTCACAAGATCAAGAATAACATATGTTCAATCACTCTGCGCATAATGGCAAAAATTCAAGTGTTCATTTTTAAGTATCTGTTCTTAGCAGAAAAACAAGGAATCGAAATTCCAGAAATCACCAAGGCATTATTTTCAGAAAAAGGAATTCGCATTTTTAATCCATATTTATGGGATAAGAGACTCAATTAAAGTTTCCAGAAGCCACCGAAATTTTTCAAAGATAAAAAAATATACGGTCAAGTTTTAAATCGAAGATAAATCACTAGCAAAAATCGCATGAATATTTCAAGCAAATCGAAATATTTAGAATCAGAGTTTTTAGGGATTAAAAACACTAATCATTATTGGCAAAAAAAGGAAACCAGAATCGAAAAATCAATTATAAGTCAAGAGTAAGAAAGGCGAAAATCACATACGATCTTTCAGAGAGCAATTAACATCTCCAATCGAAAATCGCTGGAGCAATAATTCGATCAATCAAGTCTTGGAGAAACCGATTTTAGAAAAACACTAGAGGCTGCCATTTTTTATTACCAAAGAGAAAAGATATCAGGTTGAATAAACAAAAGTAGGGTAAAGTAAGAAATAAAGGGGGTCGGTCAAGTTTAAGGAAGGCTTAAAAAGGATTTTATTTATATAGTTTTAAAATTAGGGTTCTAATTTTTAAGTGTCTTTTATTTTAGTGTTTTTTAATTTATAATCGATTTTAAAGTTTTGTAGTTTATCTATAAAACTATGGAGAAGAATTACGGGTTTGTAATTCAAGGAAAATCTGATCTTGGGGATAGAGATCAGTGCAGGGTTTTGAGCATAGGGTTAGAACAGTTGGGAGCGAATGTCGTGAGTTTACAGGGGATTCTAAGAGTAGAGATTGTTTTAATTCCTACTAGATACCTTAGGGAATGCAGAAGTAGGCAGGGTTTTTCCAAAGCTAGTTATATATGTGTGTTATTTATTTTTTGCATTTACTCTGATTATTGTCTGTGCTGATATTATTTAATTACTCAGCAAAAACTGCAGTAAACCCCATTCACCCCCCTCTAGGGTTAATTTAGATCCTACAAGTGGTATCAGAGCAGGTATTTTTTTTATTTTTAAATAACTCTAGAGTCATGGATTTCCCTAACGATGAGTTTTCTAGTTGTCAATCTAGCAAGAATTTTTCCAGTATAACCCCAACTATTTTTGATGGAACAGATTTTTTAAATTGGAAATTAAAAATGGAATTTTATTTAAAATCCGTTAATGTTAGATGTTGGGATAATGTTGAAAATGGATATGGTATGGTGGATAAGAATGATATTATAATTAATTCTCGTGCTATGCATAGTTTAATTTCTTATTAATGATGGTCAGTTTAACCATATCTCACATTTTTTAACTGCACAGGAAATATGGAAAAATCTGGATGCGTTATATGGAAGAAAAGACAACAATAGCTCAAAACCCTCGAAAGCCAACTTAACTTCAAAATTATGCTCGACTGGATTTACAAAAGATGGATCGGATAATGATAGTGATGAAGACTCAACAGATGATGAGCACGGTGAATTTCCTTTTGAAAAATTAATTTTTTTTTATGATAAATTAACTAAAACTGTTGAGAGTCTCAAAGTGACAAAAAGAAATTTTAAAATATGAAAATGTTGAGTTGAGCAATAAAAATTATGATTTGGAAATAAAACTTGGAAACGTTAAAAAGATTAAAATCTCGAATGCAAAAAATGTATAGAATTGGAAAATGATTTAGTTCATCTTAATGAAAAGTTTCAAAAGCTTGAAAACGAAATTGTGTTTCTAAAAATAAACGAGATTGAACTAAAAACAAAAAACGATTTTTTGCAAAAGGAATTGGATAGGTTAAAGAAGGTTAAAAATTCCAAACATGGAATTCTAGAGAGAAAGAGTTTATTGAAAACCGAATCGATTTTGAGTGAGAGTGAAATTGAAACCAAGAAAATCAAAAATCTCAAATGCGATAAATGCGCGATTTTTCAAAAAGAATGGTTTGAAATAAAAGAAAATTTCAAAACCCTTGAAAACGAAAACGTGATTTTGAAAAGTAACAAATCTGAAATTACTCGTATAAATCAAGATTTGGAAAAAGAAATTGAAAAATTCAAGGATTTTGATAAACTTGGAATTGAAAAGTGTAAACGATTAGATAGTGAGATTTTTGAGGCCAATGTGAAGATTAAAATGCTTGAAAACGAAAATATGGTTTTGAAACAAAATGATTCTGAAAAGAGAAAGATTGCTATAAATCGTTGTTCGTATCTAACGAAAGAAAATAATGATCTTAAATTTAAAATTCAACGACGTGAATAAACATTGGCAAAATTCTCTAAAGGAGAAAAATCGTTGAATATGTTGTTAAAAAACCATTTTTTGTTAAGAATAAGAAAGGACTCGGTATTGACAAATTTGATCAAATTGAAAAGTGTGATTTCAATGATTTAAAAAATCTTTCAAACCGCTTTGGAAAAGATCAAATTGAATTGAACTCTAACAATTTCAAAGGATTTTCAAATCATAAACGAAATGAAAACTCGTTTAGAAACAATTCAGTTAAACGTGTTTGGATCCCAAAAGATAATAAAATGAATTCGATTAAAATTAAACAAATTTGCATTCCTAAAGGCACTTTAGTGGATGGTAATGGATTGTTATATAAACAGGTTTGGTTACCAAAATGTGTAAACGAAGTTAAGAGTGGTAAAACAGTCTTTGTTAGACCACTCGATATTATAAATATTTAGATACTGAAGGAGGCTTAGGAACAACTGTGCTTAAGAGAGATAAAAATTCAAATTGTTCCATATTATTGAACTATTTGGAGTTCCTTAGCCATAAATTTCAGAGTTGGAGATTCATTGGTTCACATCGATAATGGTAAGACAGGTGTGATCTCTAAGCTCATTTTTTATGCTAATTTTTTATTGACACTGCCAAAATATTTTGAGCACAACTTGAACATTGTTAATTGGAATTATAAAATTTGTGATGTTATGAAAATCTAATGAAATTTCACACATCTTTGTTATTTTGAGTTTCTTCTAATTAATTTTGGAAAATATTGAAAAACCGCACTCAATACAGCACGCTACTTGAAAGCTATGATTGATCAGTTGTGAAATTTTCAATTTTTTTTTACTTTGCTTGATTATATTGATTTTGTAATCATTTTTGATTGATTGTTGAATTTCTTGGATTATAAAATTTGGATTTGAATTCTGAAAATAATTTTTTAAGTGATTTCAATTAATTTGCTTTTGATTTGAATCATTATCTGTTCCTTGTGCTGTTTAAAAATACCCTGAAAATTTCTCTTGAAATTCTTGCTTTGAAACTAATTTTGCGCTGCTCTGATAAAGGAAATTGATTTGATTCGTTTAAGTGTCTTAGTGATTGGATGTTGAGTTCAAAAATCAGTGACTAGATTTCTTTAAAATCCATAGCCAATTTGAATTACATATACAAGAGTTTTTAAAATTGTCTAGGAGCAATCAGTCTTGGAAGTATTAGAAAATTTCATATTCTACTGATTGATTTTTAAAACTGATTTTCAGCTTGCACTGATATTTCAAAAACCCCTAAAGAAATTGATATTTTCTATTTTAAAAATTAATTTTTATTATTTATTCAAAAATTGAAATTATTGATCGATTTGAAACTTTCTTGGAACTCATCAAAATTATTAATAGATTTATGAAATTGTGATGAGCTGTGACTATGGTATATTTCGTAATAAGAGAAAATATTATTTAATTCTCATGATGATTGGACAGATCTTATAATATTTTTGAATTAGTGCTTATTCACGATCATCTTCTATTTCTACCATATTTATGTCACTCATCATCGTTTTATATAACGTGGGGAGTTTAAATTGTATTTGAAAATAAGGAAAATTTTGATGAAATTATTAAATAAAAAAATGATTTTTTTTATATCCTTGGTATTCACTCTCATTTAAAAATCCTCGTGGTTATGCATGGGTGAAGCACCTTAATCTCTATGTGCTTTCATTCTCATTTAAAAGTCCTCGCGGTTATGCATGGATGGAACTCATAAGAGAGGATAAAATTTAAGTTACTACTAATCCTATTTAAAAGTCCTAGCGGTTATGCGTGGTTAGAAAGTCCTTAAATTATTCTAAATTATTTTGTGCTTAAATTTGAAATTTATTTGAAAACTATGGAACTCATAAATCTTATATTTGAAATTTAAAAACTCTCCTCATTTTTATAAAAGCAACCGTAAATCCATCATTCTGAAAAGTGAAATTTGCTTTTAATTTGAAGAATATTATGATTTTTATTTAATTAAATGAGATTTACAATATATATTTTCCCTCTTGATTTGAATATATATTTTTCTAGTCTATATTTTCGACTTCTATTATACTTTTGATGATAAAAAAAAGGGGAGAATGGTTAAGATTTTGATTGATGAGTGAATAATTCGAGAATATTTTAATATTGGAAATTCAATTAAATTTATAAATCACTCATATAAGCATATATATATATATATATATATGCTTATATGGGTTCAGTTGTAGGGGGAGCATACAAATAGGGGGAATATTATATTTGTAATGTCCCGGATTTTCTAACCATTCAAAATATTTTATTTATTTAAAATATTTATTTGAGTTTAAATAAGGAGATCTGGCTATTTTAATTTGAATATTTAAATTATATTAATAATATACTAATATTTCAATTTCGGGATATTGAGAAAATGTCGAGTTTTTGACCCATCTTAAGTTTTCGTTTCAAAATACTCGATTTTATGAGGCTATTTTTATTAAATCCCATTGTTTGAATTTTAGTTATATTATATAGATATTTTATAAGTTTTAAGAGTACTCATAATAAACAAGCTAAGTATATATACACACGATATATTTTTATACAAGAGATACTTCTACACCATCATGATAATAGCGACTATCGCAAGGAAATGAGCAACTATAGTATATAAAACATAACTAAGATTTTCAAACGCAGACTAACTACAATAGAAATAAAACATGAAATCTGTACTGTCTATTTTTATCATATTCGTCCAACCCAACAAATAAAAGCTTCATATGAAAGGTTGGAAGTGGCCAATACAAGGAGAATAACATATAGACTTGTCAGTACAAATACAAAACAAATGGACAAGGAAAATCAGGTTGGAAGGTACATGTCTTGTTCCTTCACAAAGAAACAGTAAAAACCAAAATTTTCTTCCTGTAACAGTAAAACAACAGCTATGATACGAACAGACAATGGACAGCTATACATACATACAATAAAGAACAGTATAGGAAAACAGTAACACATTTATGTTTAATGTTTTTAAGTACAAGTCAGTACAAACATTCACCAAACAATATATATATACACACAGCTTGAATAAGAAATGGGAACAACAAAATCTTCTTAACATCAAATCTTCCTCCAGCAATCCGTCATGTCCTGTGAAGAAAGAGAAAAACAAGAGCTATGAGTAGCTGACAAATATAAATATATTTGAAGTTGAAGGATTTGAAAAAAAAAAATATATATATATATACCACATGAAAACTCAGAATTTACAGCAAAGAAAATGCATATGTATTGTACCATCAAGTTTATAAAATCGAAACAGATAGGTATACGTATAATCATATATCAATGAATCGAATCTTACACCAATTCTATATAGTTAAAGAAGACAGCAATTCAACAGCTAAGATTATGCAAATCAGTAATAGGCACAGCTATAGAACAGTGAAGGGTATAGTACAATGGGACAGAAAAAAATCTCATACATATGTTTCTATAATCAAGAAATCCAACAGAAACCAAATCAAATCTGCATATGTATTCACATATATTCAGAAAATAAACAGTAAGGTACACCACTCAATAAAGTAAGACATAGACTATTCAGAAGAAAAATAAAGTATGTGTGTATTTTGCATCAAATCCGCAAGGCCAAATAATCAAGAAAGAAAGATAGGTACATCATCAAATTTCCAGGAGTGAAACAGAGTTATATTATCAAATCTTTAAACGATCGAAAAGGATAATATAAGTTTTTTCAGGAAATCTCACATAAAGGCTGATCTGATAGTGGCACAAAGCACAATTCAGATCTGCTAATAAAATGAGCAATGTAATAGCCGTGTACACACAGATATGATAATACAAACCACAATGCAATCTAGAATTAAATACGAGTTGACTATACAAACATAAATATGTAAGGACAGGGGGAAAACAAGGTCAGAATATCTGTTTATATATTTATTTACCAACATCCACACGCATTCGAAAATTTGAACATTTTCAGTCTCAAATTTCTGGGTGAAATGAACAAGTTATAACCATAACCTCACCTATCTACGTACTCAAAACAAATTCGGCCTTATGACCGAAATAAACAGGGAAAATCACCTAGGATCTAAACACAGCAGTCTAGTTTCCATCACCAACAATTAGATACGGTAGCTGTAAAACTATCACGCCTAAAAATCTAGGAGCAACTAAGTCTCTAACTAGCTAGGACATGACAATTCGTAAATTTACTGTAACCATTCACTAGTATAAATACACAAGCGGGATGATGAAATTGCCAGAACAAAACCAGATCGACACAAAGAGGAAAACCGAACTCAAAAGCAAAAGAAAATCAAAAACAGAAAGTAATTTGGGAAGATAATCACTTAGCTTTTTGGTGGTGGGGCTTCGGTCTGGGTTAAATTGAGTGGAAGGAGGGTGGCGGAGCAACTGAAGGTGAGGTCGGTGAAGCGAGGGGCGTCCAATTTCATTGAGGAGTGCAGCGATGGAAGGGGGCTAGATTTAGGGTTTCTTGCTCCAAATTTTTGTGTGTGGCGGCGGACAACTGAAGGGATGAAGAATGGATCCGATGGTTGTGAGGGTTTTTAAGTGGGTAACGGGTGCGGGCCTATTGGGCTGAACGTTTATCTTGAGTAAGGCCCATTTTTATTTCCTTGTTAATCAAACTCTACTTAGTTAATGTTTTATAAAATTTCAAATATTGATTTCGAACGCACACGAAATCAGATTTCGACGAAACGAAAAGTGCCGGGTCCGTAAAGACGAGTACGACACGATGGATAAGGGCAGAGCAGGGCAGACAGCAGCTGGATTTTTCAAATAAATTAAACGCAGTTTAATTCAACTGAAATGGGCTGATCTATCGACTAACCAATCCATGTGAGTTAAACTCACTCAGTTACTTCCCGCTTATAATTTATAAGTTGGGTTTTTATTTTTGTGCTATGCTTGCTAGTGATTGACTGATTGCTGATACATATATTCAGTTATTGTTTGAACTGATGAAATTAAACGTTGTTTAATTTCGGTGAAATCCAAATCGTTATTTTTAACGATTGGTTCCAATGGAGGTAAGTTACCTTATTGGTCACATTTATAAAATGAACGTGTTTTAAATAAATAAATTGTTTGATTGGTTGTTGTGGTTGATATTGAATTGTCATGAGACCATTATTGAATCGTTTTGATTTGATGATTGAATACTAACCTGATGATTCACCATTTGTTTGGTTTAACCCAATGGGTATTATTGGTTGAGTGGTTGGCAGTACATGGCCTAGGAATTAACCATTTTTAAATATCGATCTACCGTCAGGTAAATCGACGAGATAAAGTTATAAAATTTATTTTATAACTGAAAATGGATTTTTAAATGGATTGTTTGAATTAAAGTTTGTAAAAGCAAATAAATAATAAATAATTATTAATTGAGTTTACAATTGGGTTTTAAATGTTTTTATAAAGGAAAGTGATAAATAAAGGGTTATACAGGACCATGGTTTTATAAACGGAATTTATTGAGGTATAAAGGATCCATAAATATTACCTAATAAAGGAATTAAGTGAAATTTGTGAAATTAGACATTAAGAGAAAGGCTTAAAAGGTGATGTGGTACGCAATAGGAATTTAACAAAAATCCAAGTAATAAAAAGTATTGTTTAGAAAGGTAAAAGAGAAATGTGATGATTTATAAAATAATTTTTCTTAGTCGACGGATTAAGAATTCATGGTTATGTTCGAAAAGGAGGATTAAAAAGGTAATAAGTTTTTATCAACAAAATGGCTAAGAGAAGCGTCTTTGAGGTTAGAATAAATATTTGTTTGAAGTTACAACTGATGTTATCTGAAGGTAAGACCGTTGTTGGTCAAGGTCTGAGAGGTAAATAAATACCCCAACTTGAACGACCTCGGGATTATCTGAGGATGATATTAGTGTGTAATGGGAAAGTTAAATGGGTATTTCCAATGTTAAAGGAAATTGAAAAAAAGTAAAGTCTTGAGAATAAGTTATACCAAGAGAATAATAGCTGGTTATTTTCAAGTGATGAAATAAAGAAGATGTTATAACGTTGTTTGCACCTGAATTAAGGTAGGTCGTTTTCCCAATATGGTTAGTAAAATAGTAATTGGGTTTGAAACAATGATTGGATATGAAAGTGAATTAGTTTGAAACAAGAACCTTACGTAAAATACGTTTTATTTGAAATGTTAAGAAATTTGAGATTTCTATCTTTAATCGTTTTTGAATTAAAGAGGCCATGTGGTGTTGGTACTTAACTGGTAAACTCATGTCATTCACACAATTATTTATTTGATAGTTAAAACACCGACTATCAAACATGACCCATACGATCGTTGGTACGGAAAGACCGGGATCGAATTTATATTCGAAAACCATTCCGACTAGCGGATACGTGAAAGGAGATTGTTGAAGATGGAGCAATGGAAGACCGTTGATCTTCCTAAGCGGAAGGATTACCGATTGGATTTCTTTGGTTTAGCGGCCGAAGATATTTCAACAGTGATTCTGTCGTGGTTGGAATCTACGGATTGCAAGGATTTCTCGCTACTGATCTGTAGGGTGATTCCTAGGATGCAGTAGGAGGGTGCCTTCGGTTCATCCTGTTCCTGGATGACTTGTATGGACGAGTGTCTGACAGAGTATTTCCAAAGGGGTCACGTACGTTGATTTCTCCAAACGTACCATAGTTGATGGCGGAGGAATGGTTTTCTCTAGCCAAATAACTAGAGTATTTTTGTGGACGTCAATTAGTGATATCTAGAGGATCTGACGATGTGGCATTCAAAGTGAATGGTGGCCAGATATTCGGGAAGAAATTCTAGCCTCAAGCCTCATCAACCGGGAGATGACAAAAATCGGGCAGGCAGCATGGCTATGTGGGTCGCTCCCATTAGGGTGTATAATCACCTATCTAGAGAAAATCCTTTTGTTTCTTGTTCTATCGATTCTGCCCATTCGGGAACGGTGGTTTGAGTCCAACCGTTGGTGATATACATTCGATACACTCAAGAGAAATGAGTGGTCGGTCATGTGTGGGCCGGGTTGCAAGATGTTCTTGTTGAACCCAGGTGTATTCGCCTCTAGAGATACATCATCGGAAGGTGGTCCCATACCTTGTCATGGTCGGAATCCAATCTCCAATAAGAGCCTGCGGTTTTGATTGTATACTATATATGTGGAGCGTGAGATGCAAGCGTTCCACTAGATTGTTATTTACTTGTATTTAGACATTATTATAATATCAGAGAAGATATTGGTTTCAAAACTGTTGTTGGGTTATCGTAAGGTAAAAACCGTCCGTGTTTATGTGTGGATTCGGTCTTACGATTATCCTTTTCTTTTGAAATGATTTTGAACTTTAAATCATGATTGGATGATTTACCATAAATACTGTGCGAGTTTATCTCACTCTGGTTCACCAGACTGACCCGGTGTTTTGTAAATGCTCGGGTTAGCCCGGAGTGTACAGGTTCAGTTCATTGAAATGCTGTGAAGAGACGGGCTAGAAGAGTTCAGGCGTATGATGTTATTCCGCTGTGTTGTAAGGGCATATTATTATAACTGTCCAGATGTGTTCATGTACTCTGATGATGTAAGTTATAAAAATTTATTTCTATATTATATTTTGTTCCGCTGCGATGTGAGACTCTGTGATGATTCTTCTCCTTCTTCTATTCTTATAATTCTTTCTTCCTTATCTCACCCTCTAAATTCTTTCTAATAACTATCCAGTGTTTCGGTGTTTGGAAGGTCGGCATAAGTCAGGGTAAGGGTATTTATGTCGATTTTCGAGGCCGAAAACCGCTGGGTCGTTACAGTTGGTATCAGAGCAATGGTTTAGAGATAACCTTGGCTCTGTGGCATAACTCGATAGAGATGGGGTTAGTAATACCCTAGATTGAGTTTGAGTGTATATATATATATGAGAGCGTATTTGTAAATTTTATATACAAATGTTTTGTATTGCGTGGCTGATCGGTTCAGGTGTTGAAAAACGTTGAACTGATAAGGAACACAATATTGTTTTGAAAAAAGGTAAATGAAATAATTTTACCCGAAATTATTTTTGTATTGAAAGAAATTTTCTCAAATTATTTAGATATGGTGTGTTGACTAATTTGAATGGAGTTCAAAATTTGGTTAAAATTTTGGATTGGAACTCAATTGAGTTAAGTGAAATCGAAATAAATAATTAATTTCCATATTGAAATTAAATTAAGAGATAAGGTGGTAATTAAATAAAGTTAATTCGAATTTGGGAATTTAATGAATAATATAATTAAATTGAATATAAATTGGTTGATATTCAAATATGTTGAATTAAATTAAATAATAATATTGAATGTGAATTTAGTTGATTTGATTGGGTTGTTGTGCCTTGATTGTTGATTGATTGTTATGTGCTTGTTTGATTGGCTGAAAAAAAAAAAAATTCATCCATGGATTGACAAGAATTAAATAAACTGATGAAAATAAAATTATGGGATTTACCACAATTTCTTACCTTAGCAATTTCGAGGACGAAATTATTTTAAGGGGGGAAGAATGTAATGTCCCGGATTTTCTAACCATTCAAAATATTTTATTTATTTAAAATATTTATTTGAGTTTAAATAAGGAGATCTGGCTATTTTAATTTGAATATTTAAATTATATTAATAATATACTAATATTTCAATTTCGGGATATTGAGAAAATGTCGAGTTTTTGACCCATCTTAAGTTTTCGTTTCAAAATACTCGATTTTATGAGGCTATTTTTATTAAATCCCATTGTTTGAATTTTAGTTATATTATATAGATATTTTATAAGTTTTAAGAGTACTCATAATAAACAAGCTAAGTATATATACACACGATATATTTTTATACAAGAGATACTTCTACACCATCATGATAATAGCGACTATCGCAAGGAAATGAGCAACTATAGTATATAAAACATAACTAAGATTTTCAAACGCAGACTAACTACAATAGAAATAAAACATGAAATCTGTACTGTCTATTTTTATCATATTCGTCCAACCCAACAAATAAAAGCTTCATATGAAAGGTTGGAAGTGGCCAATACAAGGAGAATAACATATAGACTTGTCAGTACAAATACAAAACAAATGGACAAGGCAAATCAGGTTGGAAGGTACATGTCTTGTTCCTTCACAAAGAAACAATAAAAACCAAAATTTTCTTCCTGTAACAGTAAAACAACAGCTATGATACGAACAGACAATGGACAGCTATACATACATACAATAAAGAACAGTATAGGAAAACAGTAACACATTTATGTTTAATGTTTTTAAGTACAAGTCAGTACAAACATTCACCAAACAATATATATATATACACACAACTTGAATAAGAAATGGGAACAACAAAATCTTCTTAACATCAAATCTTCCTCCAGCAATCCGTCATGTCCTGTGAAGAAAGAGAAAAACAAGAGCTATGAGTAGCTGACAAATATAAATATATTTGAAGTTGAAGGATTTGAAAAAAAAAATATATATATATATATACCACATGAAAACTCAGAATTTACAGCAAAGAAAATGCATATGTATTGTACCATCAAGTTTATAAAATCGAAACAGATAGGTATACGTATAATCATATATCAATGAATCGAATCTTACACCAATTCTATATAGTTAAAGAAGACAGCAATTCAACAGCTAAGATTATGCAAATCAGTAATAGGCACAGCTATAGAACAGTGAAGGGTATAGTACAATGGGACAGAAAAAAATCTCATACATATGTTTCTATAATCAAGAAATCCAACAGAAACCAAATCAAATCTGCATATGTATTCACATATATTCAGAAAATAAACAGTAAGGTACACCACTCAATAAAGTAAGACATAGACTATTCAGAAGAAAAATAAAGTATGTGTGTATTTTGCATCAAATCCGCAAGGCCAAATAATCAAGAAAGAAAGATAGGTACATCATCAAATTTCCAGGAGTGAAACAGAGTTATATTATCAAATCTTTAAACGATCGAAAAGGATAATATAAGTTTTTTCAGGAAATCTCACATAAAGGCTGATCTGATAGTGGCACAAAGCACAATTCAGATCTGCTAATAAAATGAGCAATGTAATAGCCGTGTACACACAGATATGATAATACAAACCACAATGCAATCTAGAATTAAATACGAGTTGACTATACAAACATAAATATGTAAGGACAGGGGGAAAACAAGGTCAGAATATCTGTTTATATATTTATTTACCAACATCCACACGCATTCGAAAATTTGAACATTTTCAGTCTCAAATTTCTGGGTGAAATGAACAAGTTATAACCATAACCTCACCTATCTACGTACTCAAAACAAATTCGGCCTTATGACCGAAATAAACAGGGAAAATCACCTAGGATCTAAACACAGCAGTCTAGTTTCCATCACCAACAATTAGATACGGTAGCTGTAAAACTATCACGCCTAAAAATCTAGGAGCAACTAAGTCTCTAACTAGCTAGGACATGACAATTCGTAAATTTACTGTAACCATTCACTAGTATAAATACACAAGCGGGATGATGAAATTGCCAGAACAAAACCAGATCGACACAAAGAGGAAAACCGAACTCAAAAGCAAAAGAAAATCAAAAACAGAAAGTAATTTGGGAAGATAATCACTTAGCTTTTTGGTGGTGGGGCTTCGGTCTGGGTTAAATTGAGTGGAAGGAGGGTGGCGGAGCAACTGAAGGTGAGGTCGGTGAAGCGAGGGGCGTCCAATTTCATTGAGGAGTGCAGCGATGGAAGGGGGCTAGATTTAGGGTTTCTTGCTCCAAATTTTTGTGTGTGGCGGCGGACAACTGAAGGGATGAAGAATGGATCCGATGGTTGTGAGGGTTTTTAAGTGGGTAACGGGTGCGGGCCTATTGGGCTGAACGTTTATCTTGAGTAAGGCCCATTTTTATTTCCTTGTTAATCAAACTCTACTTAGTTAATGTTTTATAAAATTTCAAATATTGATTTCGAACGCACACGAAATCAGATTTCGACGAAACGAAAAGTGCCGGGTCCGTAAAGACGAGTACGACACGATGGATAAGGGCAGAGCAGGGCAGACAGCAGCTGGATTTTTCAAATAAATTAAACGCAGTTTAATTCAACTGAAATGGGCTGATCTATCGACTAACCAATCCATGTGAGTTAAACTCACTCAGTTACTTCCCGCTTATAATTTATAAGTTGGGTTTTTATTTTTGTGCTATGCTTGCTAGTGATTGACTGATTGCTGATACATATATTCAGTTATTGTTTGAACTGATGAAATTAAACGTTGTTTAATTTCGGTGAAATCCAAATCGTTATTTTTAACGATTGGTTCCAATGGAGGTAAGTTACCTTATTGGTCACATTTATAAAATGAACGTGTTTTAAATAAATAAATTGTTTGATTGGTTGTTGTGGTTGATATTGAATTGTCATGAGACCATTATTGAATCGTTTTGATTTGATGATTGAATACTAACCTGATGATTCACCATTTGTTTGGTTTAACCCAATGGGTATTATTGGTTGAGTGGTTGGCAGTACATGGCCTAGGAATTAACCATTTTTAAATATCGATCTACCGTCAGGTAAATCGACGAGATAAAGTTATAAAATTTATTTTATAACTGAAAATGGATTTTTAAATGGATTGTTTGAATTAAAGTTTGTAAAAGCAAATAAATAATAAATAATTATTAATTGAGTTTACAATTGGGTTTTAAATGTTTTTATAAAGGAAAGTGATAAATAAAGGGTTATACAGGACCATGGTTTTATAAACGGAATTTATTGAGGTATAAAGGATCCATAAATATTACCTAATAAAGGAATTAAGTGAAATTTGTGAAATTAGACATTAAGAGAAAGGCTTAAAAGGTGATGTGGTACGCAATAGGAATTTAACAAAAATCCAAGTAATAAAAAGTATTGTTTAGAAAGGTAAAAGAGAAATGTGATGATTTATAAAATAATTTTTCTTAGTCGACGGATTAAGAATTCATGGTTATGTTCGAAAAGGAGGATTAAAAAGGTAATAAGTTTTTATCAACAAAATGGCTAAGAGAAGCGTCTTTGAGGTTAGAATAAATATTTGTTTGAAGTTACAACTGATGTTATCTGAAGGTAAGACCGTTGTTGGTCAAGGTCTGAGAGGTAAATAAATACCCCAACTTGAACGACCTCGGGATTATCTGAGGATGATATTAGTGTGTAATGGGAAAGTTAAATGGGTATTTCCAATGTTAAAGGAAATTGAAAAAAAGTAAAGTCTTGAGAATAAGTTATACCAAGAGAATAATAGCTGGTTATTTTCAAGTGATGAAATAAAGAAGATGTTATAACGTTGTTTGCACCTGAATTAAGGTAGGTCGTTTTCCCAATATGGTTAGTAAAATAGTAATTGGGTTTGAAACAATGATTGGATATGAAAGTGAATTAGTTTGAAACAAGAACCTTACGTCAAATACGTTTTATTTGAAATGTTAAGAAATTTGAGATTTCTATCTTTAATCGTTTTTGAATTAAAGAGGCCATGTGGTGTTGGTACTTAACTGGTAAACTCATGTCATTCACACAATTATTTATTTGATAGTTAAAACACCGACTATCAAACATGACCCATACGATCGTTGGTACGGAAAGACCGGGATCGAATTTATATTCGAAAACCATTCCGACTAGCGGATACGTGAAAGGAGATTGTTGAAGATGGAGCAATGGAAGACCGTTGATCTTCCTAAGCGGAAGGATTACCGATTGGATTTCTTTGGTTTAGCGGCCGAAGATATTTCAACAGTGATTCTGTCGTGGTTGGAATCTACGGATTGCAAGGATTTCTCGCTACTGATCTGTAGGGTGATTCCTAGGATGCAGTAGGAGGGTGCCTTCGGTTCATCCTGTTCCTGGATGACTTGTATGGACGAGTGTCTGACAGAGTATTTCCAAAGGGGTCACGTACGTTGATTTCTCCAAACGTACCATAGTTGATGGCGGAGGAATGGTTTTCTCTAGCCAAATAACTAGAGTATTTTTGTGGACGTCAATTAGTGATATCTAGAGGATCTGACGATGTGGCATTCAAAGTGAATGGTGGCCAGATATTCGGGAAGAAATTCTAGCCTCAAGCCTCATCAACCGGGAGATGACAAAAATCGGGCAGGCAGCATGGCTATGTGGGTCGCTCCCATTAGGGTGTATAATCACCTATCTAGAGAAAATCCTTTTGTTTCTTGTTCTATCGATTCTGCCCATTCGGGAACGGTGGTTTGAGTCCAACCGTTGGTGATATACATTCGATACACTCAAGAGAAATGAGTGGTCGGTCATGTGTGGGCCGGGTTGCAAGATGTTCTTGTTGAACCCAGGTGTATTCGCCTCTAGAGATACATCATCGGAAGGTGGTCCCATACCTTGTCATGGTCGGAATCCAATCTCCAATAAGAGCCTGCGGTTTTGATTGTATACTATATATGTGGAGCGTGAGATGCAAGCGTTCCACTAGATTGTTATTTACTTGTATTTAGACATTATTATAATATCAGAGAAGATATTGGTTTCAAAACTGTTGTTGGGTTATCGTAAGGTAAAAACCGTCCGTGTTTATGTGTGGATTCGGTCTTACGATTATCCTTTTCTTTTGAAATGATTTTGAACTTTAAATCATGATTGGATGATTTACCATAAATACTGTGCGAGTTTATCTCACTCTGGTTCACCAGACTGACCCGGTGTTTTGTAAATGCTCGGGTTAGCCCGGAGTGTACAGGTTCAGTTCATTGAAATGCTGTGAAGAGACGGGCTAGAAGAGTTCAGGCGTATGATGTTATTCCGCTGTGTTGTAAGGGCATATTATTATAACTGTCCAGATGTGTTCATGTACTCTGATGATGTAAGTTATAAAAATTTATTTCTATATTATATTTTGTTCCGCTGCGATGTGAGACTCTGTGATGATTCTTCTCCTTCTTCTATTCTTATAATTCTTTCTTCCTTATCTCACCCTCTAAATTCTTTCTAATAACTATCCAGTGTTTCGGTGTTTGGAAGGTCGGCATAAGTCAGGGTAAGGGTATTTATGTCGATTTTCGAGGCCGAAAACCGCTAGGTCGTTACAATATTTTACACTCAAACACATTTATCACATTCAAAATTTTAGTGTATGTATGTCATCATCAAAAGAGGGAGATTGTTGAGTATATGACTTTTGTTTAATGATAACAAACATATATATTATTTTATGTGTTTGTAAACAGTATTATTCTTTATTTCACATCACATACAGAAATAAATATTTATTGAATAAAATACTATTACACATAATTGATTATTCAAGCAGTATTTTTATTTAAATATTTTATTTCTACTATTGAAATAGTACATATTCTCTGACTCTACTATTTACAACATACTTGAATATGTTTGAATATTTCTATATTTAATCTAGACATGACAAACTTGAATATATATCACATGAAATGGTACTATTAAAAGAATTCAAACAAAATAGACAAACTGAATAGAACAGCAAAATATTTTTTTATTTCGGTTTAATTTATTAAAATAATATAATTATGATTCTATTCAGTCGTGTCTACAATCAATTTCATATACAGAAATTTCTCACCACATATCACTCGATCATTTAGTTATATACAGACTCAATTATACATTCACTAACACTGATACTTATACACTGAATCTTCACATGCTTCAAATCTAGTCCAGTCATCTCCACATCTATCACAGAAACACATACAGTAAAATGGAACAATAATAGATTTGAATACAAGAAAATATAAATTTAATTTAAAATTTTATTTGCCTCATAATTTTCGGTGTTTCATCATTTTTCTAGACTTGGTCTGATATACATATATGACTCTAGACTACTTGTAATATTCATAGTGATACATTGTAAATACTAGAAGACAGACACATTTCAAGGGCCTACATATCAACCCCGTACAACTACACTGGTTTGCTGATCAGAACCAGCATTATAATTACCTGATTCTGAACAGCCTTAACACGAATATAGTAGGTCTGCTGATTACAAAAATTCATGTTTGTCATCCGAATAACCCACAAATATAAAATTACACATGTACGATACATGTATATACATACAGTTGTATGTATATACATATATATAAATGTGCAGGTGAATATGGTCCGACATGTATAACCCAAAATGGACAAAGCAATGCAAATCAAAATGGAACAAGCGCATGGCATCAGCAAGGCTGCAATAATACATGCAAACTAGTGAAACAGGTCTACCAAGGTTGGAGCAGCAAAACAAAAGTGTGCAACTCAAATGGAGCAGCAAACAAAAATGTGTGCAAGCCCAAGACCACAAATGCAAAGCAACTTCGAGTGTGCTCGATAAAATACACAAAACAGGGTATATGAACACTAATTAGCCAGAAATGACACACAAAATAGCTTTGCATTTGAACAAGAACAACATGGTGTACAAACTCGACCACTTGGAAATGGGACAACAAGAACAACAAATGCAGACCAATGAAACAGTTCAACATCAAACACAGTGAATGCAAAGACCTCAATATACCAAAGTACAGTATGTGTTCTTATCAGCATCACCAAGGAAATGTCGATTATGGTATCAGCTAGACAACTGGAAACAACCTGAAATGGGCATCAATTAATCACATATGCAAGTTCAGTTTAAAGGGAAGAACACAAATATACACAAAGCCAATATACAGGTGCAAGCTTACACATGCAGAAATATATATATCAAACATGTGTATCAAGCAACAAGATGAAACACATATGGTACAGCAATGAGTATATATACAAATCCAAGCAAGTAAGCTACGGCACGACGGCAATTTGGACACAAGTGAGTATACAAGTACAGACCACGTCAAGTGCAACATTTGTTCTTTACAAAAGAAATACAGGTGCAGACCAGGATCAAGTGAAAAAATTGTTCTTTACAAAAGCAATACAAGTGCAGACCAGGATCACATGCATGAAATGGAGACAAGGTGAAGCACAACAAAGGTCCAAGTGTATAATCAGTTCAAATATATATACACAACTTCAAGAGCAAATTAGTTCAGTGAAGTATCTATTCACAAGATCAAGTATAACATCTGTTCAACCACTCTGCGCGTAATGGCAAACATTCAAGTGTTCACTTTTAAGCATCTGTTCTAAGGAAAAATAAGGAATCGAACTTCCAGAAATCACTAAGGCATTATTTCCAGGAAAAGGAATTCGCATTTTTTTTAATCCATATTTAAGGGAGAAGAGACTCAATCAAAGTTTCCAAAAGCCACCGAAATCGTTCAGCGATACAAAAATATACGGTCAAGTTTTAAATCGAAGAAAAATCGGAAGATAAAATCACCAGCAAAAATCGCATGAATATTTCAAGCAAATCAAAATATCTAGAATCAGAGTTTTTAGGGATTAAAAACCCAACAAATATTCACCTAATCATTATTGGCAAAAAAAGGAAACCAGAATCGAAGAATCGAGCATAAATCAATTGTAATAAGGGCGAAAATCACATACGATCTTTCAAAGAGCAATCAACATCTCCAACCGGAAACCACTGGAGCAATAATTCGATCAATCAAGTGTTGGAGAAACCGATTTCAGAAAAACCCTAGAGGCCGCCATTTTTTATTACCAAAGAGAAAAGATATCGGGCTGAATAAACTGAAGTAGGGTGAAGCAAGAAATAAAGGGGGTCGGTCAAGTTTAAGGAAGGCTTAAAAAGGATTTTATTTATTTAGTTTTAAAACTAGGGTATTAATTTTTAAGTGTCTTTTATTTTAGTGTTTTTTAATTTGTAATCGTGTTTAAAGTTTTCTAGTTTATCTGTAAAACTAAGAAGATGAATTATGGGTTTGTAATTCGGGGAAGTATGATCTTGGGGATAGAGATCAGTGCAGAGTTTTGAACGTAGGGTTAGATAAGTTGGAAACGAGTGTCGCGAGTTTACAGGGGATTATAAGCGTAGAGATTGTTTTAATTCCTAGTGGAAACCGTGGGGATTGCAGCAGTAGGTAGGGTTTTGCCGAAGCTGGATGTATCTGTGTGTTATTTATTTTCTGCATTTACTCTGATTATTATCTGTGTTGATATTATTTAATAACTCAGCAAAAACTGCAATAAACCATATTCATCCTCCCTCTAGGGTTAATTTAGATCCTACAGTTGTATAGTGTAATAGATTTATGGATGTTTATTTGATGAACACAAATATTTGTAGATACGGTTGCTATTGGTTATTGGAATATTGGTTTTATTTGATGATAAAATCATGTAATTGTGTTGTATGTTTTATTGTGTGTGACATCATATGTACGAAATTATACCATGCATGTGATGTCATTGGTTGAGTTTACATGTATTGTATATAAAATGGATACAAATATTACATTTGTTATGTGGTTGGAAGCTTAAAAGCGACAAAATATTAAAATTCAGACTTTAGATTAACTAGCATGGCTAGCAACGTCCCACAGATTCCAAGCTTGTGTGAGCTAACAACGACTAGCGTCATTAATTTTGGTTCTAGTGTTGTGACGGTTGGCCACGGCTAGCGATAACATCTCGATCTTCCACAAGATGTCACGTGTCAAAATTTTCAACTCTAACTGTTGCAAATGCAACGACGTAGCCATTGCTGAAGTGTCACTATTTTGCTGGTGAGGAGTGTCTTAGTTGCTACTTTTATCACGGACGTCCGCCAATGGCTAAAATCCTTCACTAAAGGCCTTTGTTTTAGTGTTAACTTTCCTTTTTTACTATCATGTACCATGAAATATTCAAATTTCTATGACACATGTACAGCAAGTTAGAAACAACTCGGGAGATGCATAATTCAAGCTACATATGTTGCAATGAATGCAAAAATAATGGTTTTTTTATTAATGGAAAAGGCAGTTGTTCAAACAAGTCCTTGAACCTTGTTGCAAATGATGCTGAAATTAATAGATATTTAATGTTTTATATGTTTGTGTTTTTATTGTTTAAGCATTAGTTTTCAGTGATTTATTATGCTCAACTGGCCTTATTGATTTGTCATGTTGAACGGTAGAAATCATGATATCTTTGATATCATGTACATCACAATTTTTTGTATAATTTTTATGTGCTATATGTTAACTTTGATCTACAGTTGGAACTCCTTTTGGGTGTGTCAAAATGTATATGTAAATGCTTTATTGGCGTATTGTTTGGTATGTCTAAATTGTAATGCTTATCATCATGATTCTCTACACAGTGCAATGTTCATAAACCCCTTTATATGTATCAAAAGATACAAGTGCTCCATAAATATATATAATGATCAAATATATCGATATTCATTACTTGTAAAATTTTAATGAAATACATTAACACCAAAGATAGTAAATGTTAACGTACTTGATTTGCATTTTATGGATACATTCGCCATATAGTAGCACATGAGTGCTTATAGCAAATACAAGTTATCGATATTAATTGATTTGCATTTCATGACTACAATACAATTTCGAGAATTAGTAGTCGGCTGTAATCTAAGGTTGTTTGTAAAAATAAATTTCTTTTAGCACATTTGTTTGTCTACAGTATCGTAATTTAATAAGATGGACAAATATTTAATATGCCACATATATATTGATAACCTGTATTTGTTATAAGCATATTAGCATGCTACCATATGGTGGACGTATTCATAAAATGCTAATCAAATATGCTAACATTTATTACCTTTCATGTTAATGTATTTCATTAAAATTTATTAATTGATGATATCCACATTTACATAAGGCACATGAACTAGACATTTTATATATGTCAAGTTCATTAATACATGTACACCGAATAAATAATAGTCATGCATTAAAATATTAATTTTGAATACACCAACTGGGTATCATAGTTCATACAGTTTTTCCCCTAATTTTCTAGCATCCTTTCATATACTGGTTTATACATTTACCTTCGTTCGTCATATTGCATACACTGGGTGTCTTCTTATACCTATTTTCAAAACGCCTTTTGCAAGAAAATCAAAATAGTAATGGTGGAGGTGCAAGACAATGCAGCAGAATCTCTAGTTGAAGAAAGAGATGCAACTTTGGTTATTCCTAATGGACATCAAGCAGTAATCAAAAGTAGAAGCTTGTTCTTAAACCCCACTTCAGGTGACTCCACGGTTGCTTTCCCTTATGCTAATTATATATTGTCAACAAAAATGAAAAACCCCTACTTTCAAAGCAGTTTCAGTGGGTGGACTGATCCTCAGTTACATTGGGAAACATGGGTCAACAAGCTTAAACCCAAGTATGCCCATCATTGGCAACAAATTGAGATATTTGATGCTATTATGGCATCCACGTACAAATTCGTGCCAGAACCAAACGTTATTTTAGGTGCTTGTAGGTTTTGGTTTGATAAAACGAACACATTTGTGTTTCCATGGGGTGAAGCGACTGTTACACTAGAAGATGTCATGATTCTCGGAGGGTTTTCAGTTCTTGGCGAACCCATTAGGATAAAGGGTAAATTAGAAGGTGAGCTCGGACATGTAGAATCCATGTTGATCCATGAACTATCCAGAATTAAATGGGGGAAACGCGGGCGAAGACCGAGTAATTGGATTCATCATTATATGGATTTATTTAATAATGGAGATCATGAAATGGAACATGCTGTCTTTTTGACCTTGTGGCTGTCACAGTTTGTGTTAATATCTAGCGAGAGAAACATTAAAAGTGATGTGTTACAAGTAGCGGTTCGACTGGCTAAAGGGATTAAGGTTGCTCTAGCTCCCGCTGTTCTTGCTAGCATTTACAAAGGTTTAAAGGTATTAAAAAACCATATATCTAGCGAAACATCCACGTCCACTCCTCTAGTTGTACAGGCACCTTTGAATATACTTCAATTTTGGGTGTGGGAAAGGTTTTCACACTTGAGTCCGAGTGTGAAGGTTGTCGCTGGTTTCAATATCCCCAGAGTTGCTAGATGGGAACCAAAACTGAATATAAGTACCATGTCGAGTGTAATGGAAACTCTGCAGTCAGCTAATGAGTTTAAATGGAGGCCTTATGTTAAAGATTGGAAAAATTGGCGGAGAACTTCATTTTATGTTAATGAGGGTGAATGGTTGTGCAGTGGAGAGACTCGAGACGAAGGGCTGAGATCTTTTGCACAATGCTTGATAGCTTCTGAGCTAGTAGGTTTAAATAGTATTGAACAGTATCAACCTCATAGGGTTGCAAGGCAATTTGGTTTAAGTCAGGACATACCATGCTTTGTTCCACGCGAGAATTTTAGCTGGGAGGATTCTTGGGAAACCTATGATATTACTTTGAAGAATGTGGAGTATTGTGTTCCTTCGTGTTTTTTCATGCCATTCGTCACTTTAGAGTACTATCATTGGTGGAGGAGATGGGAAGAAGTTGAAGACGGAATGAGGTGGAAAGCAGAAGAACCGCAATGTGAAAAAACCAAGAGAAGGAAAATGAGGAGTCTTGATGATATTTATAATGATCCAGTATCAGATTATGATCCATCACGTTTCGAAGATTCAAAAGCATACAACGAAGAAGAAGTGGAAGATGATCAGGAAAAGATAATTCAGTTAAAGGCAGAAATAGCAGAGATTGTGGCGAAAATAAACAAGGTGGAATCTGAAGCTGAGGCAAACCAAACACCACACTAGTATATTTTTCCTCCTAGCTGAAAATTTTATCAACTTATCATAGTATTCAGTGTCACTATAATCAGTGATTATGTCTATTTAGTTATATGGTAACCATACTACATGCATATATATAGTACAACAACAGCTAATTGGTGTTGAATTAAACTAGATTCTTTTCGCATGTGTTGAATCAATGATATATATTATACTATTGTTTTACTATGGAAATATCTTTGCAATTTGAAGTATATTTGGGTGCAAAATGTAACTGGCTAAGGTGACCAAGAGCAACTTGGGATGGGAGAACGTTTCAGTACAAATGTTATACTGCGTTCTACATATGATGATGTTTATGTGGCAGATTGATGATATAGTTTCAACACAGGCTTTGAAAATGTGTTACCTAATCAGTTTAATATAATTATATAATTTTTTTTGCTTAATCTTAGGGGAAAGTTAGAGTCGTGCATTGAAT
Organism: Allium sativum; assembly: GCA_030737875.1. Taxonomy (NCBI): domain Eukaryota; kingdom Viridiplantae; phylum Streptophyta; class Magnoliopsida; order Asparagales; family Amaryllidaceae; genus Allium; species Allium sativum. The sequence goes on along the minus strand of CM060909.1, from coordinate 747,164,465 downwards.
GCAAGGAAATGAAAATATAGGAAGAAAGCAAAAGAGGTTGTCAACAAAACATAATAAGAATTTGATATAAGTCGGCTTGTTGATTTGGTTGATCAACTATGTTGGTAGTATACATATGAATTATGATCACATGTATAACACATTCGCTTTACGTACATATATAAAATAAAACATGGGAGTTGTATGGCTATGTTATTACGTACCTTTTTTTTATGTCCTGAAACCCGCCTATGTTCTGGAAGCTATTCATCACCCTTGCTTGACTTTGTCTCAGCAGCATGCGAACTGTTTTATAAGCTACAAATTCACTTTAGGTTAACATTCAGACAAAGAAGTATGGTTTATAACTAACAAGAAAGAATGGGATATCCATCCAAATCCCTAGGAACTAAAAAACTTATCCAGTCGAAACATACCCAGCTTAGTATCTATCTATCTATATTATTATATCAAAACTGAGTAGGATTTCTTAATTCTAGACCCTCTTACGCTTTCTTTCAATCCTATATTATCGGTCACGTGTACTCCACAAATCAAGTCTTTTTTTCTAAAAAAAAAAACTAGGAGGAGGTTCATGCTTCGCTTACAGGTAGCATTTGAACAATGTGGTACTGTTTGTTATGATGGTGTAAATATAACCATTGATATGTATGCATGTATCTAAGTGTATATTAAGTTTGGATGTAGTAGGGGTTATAAACTGTGAATGATTTTAGCATGTTAAATTATTATCAGTTGTCAAAATATCATCCAGTGTTAGATGGTCCACTTTTTATGATGAAGTTGGTGCTAGTTTATCAGTGATCCTAATATGGTTGTTGTTCAAGGTTTTCAAAATAAGATTCAAAGCATAAATCGTAAAATTCAAACTTCAAATCAAAAAGAGATTTAAATCGTAAATCGTAGATTCAAAAATTTCATATTTTAAGGATTTGCAAATATTTAGAATTTATTTTGATGCTTGAATTTCTATGGCTAAACCTAAAACTTTATTTCCTCTCTTGTTTCGAATTTATTTTGTTTGGAAATGATTAGAAGTGTGATTGTAGATTCAAATAAGTACACTGAATATATCAATTTGGATTAAATGATTTTACTAATCTATGATATTAGCTAGATTTGAATTGAAATATAAATCGAATCGTAAAGGAAGACATTTAATTTGAAACGGGATTTAAATCGTAGTATTTTAAGATTTTTGACAACAATGGTTTGTTGCATATGCTGAATTATGGCCCAGCCGCCCATGAGTCTTCAATACTGCATGTTGTATAAACCCTTTTTTTCTTCCTTGGCACATTAAGCTCCTATCTTGCTTCCATTGCCAAAAGTTAGTTTTTTGTTTCGTAGGTAATTAAGGAAATAAGGAGTATGATATCATTTAGTAATGTTAAACTTTTAGTACGAAGCAGTATTTCATGTTGTTTGTTTGTAAAACTGCATGGATAGTTAAAATGATACAAAGACATGGTTGATATTATGATATAAAGGAAACATCTCCAAACATAATCCATGACAGTAAAGTAGTAGACCTACATATCTGCACCAGTTATGTAAATTAATTAGTAAAATTAACTTACGATTGTACAATTCAACTCTCTCATTCAACATTTTTTTGCTGAGTATGCGATAATCCAATTTTTAATAAATAAAAGAATTATCGAGAACCTTTTTATAACTCAACATTACGCGCGTAGAATTACAGATTCAGATATTCAGATCAGCGAAAATTAAAGTATGCAACTGAAACTCAAAAAAGCATTTAAAAAAACTGTCATGTGGTGTACCTACAAGCAGCTAATACGCGCCTCAACATAGATTTGTAGTCATTTAGGCTTTTGCTTTCCATATAGGATTCTACAAGAGAATCATTAGTAAGATAATAAACAATTCCAAGTACAAAGGCAAAAACGTCTGACCATTTAGATCCGTCTCCACTTGTGGGTAGAATGAAAAAATAAACTGCAAAACTATATGTGTCAAACAGTTTGTAAGGACTTACCATGTTGCAGGGAATTGTTTCACAAATAAATGAAAAAACTGTCAGCATGTCAATTTACCATGTTGCACAGTTTTGTACCAAGTCGCCTGAAAATATTTGTTAACGTAGATAGGCGATAAATAAAGCAATAGCAGATTCCTGAAAATTACAAAGCACAAACTGATTCAACAATGTTATCTCTTCAGGGCAAAGAGGAATGTATTATTTATTTACCTACATTATAACACTGTTATACAAACAAACAACAACCTAGCTATGTTGAGGAATGTATTATTTATTTACCTACATTATAACACTGTTATACAAACAAACAACAACCTAGCTATGTTGATAGGTTAAGTGCTTGCCTATACCTATGTCGAATACATAGTATAGCGAAGAACTGAAACTGGAGTGGTATAAGGGGGTGATGATACATTTGTCCAATACAGATGCTGGTACCACGCACCGGCATCACATGTTCAAACAGAGGTACAAGCAATATCGTTCGCATGCCTACCAGTATCTTGGAAATACGAGTATGTTACCTGATGGATTATAATTGAAATGCAAAATTCGTCAACAGTCCCTTCCCTGCCGCAGTTACTTGGTGTCTTCCTAACATGCATCAAGACAGTGTAATGAGCAAGTAAATCAGCGTACAAATCACTAAATTGATAGAAATGGAAGGAGAGGAAGTAAATCGATTGTTTGGATCGGTCGAATCCTAGTTATATAATCACTGTCTTGACGACAATGGAATTGAATCCGTAATTTAGGTTTGCTGCAGGCTGCAATCGCTAGAAATACCAAGGTGCCTGCAGTTGAGGGAAAGGGATGAGAAAAACATGCAATGGGGTTTGAGAAGAATTGGAAGGAGAGGAAGGAGGAGGGAATCAATTTCTAAGGATTCAAGAATAATGGCAAGCAGAGGATGGAAGACGAAATTAATCTCTGAGCGGTTGGATTGAATTCGGTTGCTAAAAAGGGATGAGACGTGGGGAGAGGGTTGGATGACTTGGGAAAAGAAAAGGACTGCAGCGGAAACGAAGAACGTAAAAATAAAGAGAAAGCGGCGATGCCACGTAAGCAGGGTTGAGTATCTACTTTTATGTTTAAAGTAATAATCTATTAAATAATAATTAAGCAGAAACTTTTAAAGCTCTTTGCTTGCTTTTAGTATTTTTTTTTTTTCCTCCTTAAATCTCTTTAGATATTTTATTTTTAAATTACATTATCATTTTACGTTTATTTACGATTTATCTCACGTTATTTTAACTTTTTCTGTCATTTTATATTTTGACATGGACATTTCAAAATTTACACAATTATTTATTGACAGTTAGCTCCTAACATTTTACATTTAAGTTTAGATATTTAAATTAATTACAAAATCCAAAATTTAAGCAATTTAAATAAATTTAATTAACTAATATAATTTTAAATACTAAAAATGAAAAAATTATGTTTTTTGGCTCTAAATACCTATACTTTAAATTTTATATAATCATTTAAGACTCTTTCAATTCTTTCTTAATATTTTACATTTAGTACCATATTTTATAATTAATTACATAATAATAAAACTATGTAAATAATTTTTGCAAACTATTATTCATTGATTCGTCTAATAAATCACATCAAGATTAACCATATTCATATCAACAAAAATGAAAAAAAAAATCAAATGTATAAACGCGTCAATCACAAAGCATAAATTATACACGTAATTAATTATCACAAATTTAAAGTTGAACTCATTTACGTCAATATATTAACCGTATATTGCATTGTAATATTGATGTCAAACGTCTACATTTCAAATTTTATTTAGTCATTTACAAAACGCTGCACAATATCAATTAACATTGTACATTTAAACTAATATGTTAAGATTAATTATGTGATTTTGAATTCATTTAATAAATTGATGTTAATTCATCTAATTAATGCTAAGTGTGATGTTTTAAAATGTAAATCATGTACATATCAATAAAAATGGCAAAATTGATCTTTCTTTCGAATATAACAAACAGTTTAAATGATATATGTAAAAAAAAAAATGTTATACAACTATCTCAATAGATTTATCATAAATTGAAGAAAATATTTTCCGCTTTAAATACTTGCATTTTTATAATTATTCGTTGAACCCGATTAATTCTTTCGTGATATTTTATATTTTTGTCCATATGTTTAAACCACTCATGAAATCTTAAATTCTAATTGTTTAAATAATTTTATAGAGTAATTTAGACCATTCTAATAGCTCTTAAAAATATACGCCGATTTTACTATGTATATTTCCTCAAAAAGAAATTTACTATGTATATTCATATTAAAAAAAAGTAGTTTTCTATGCAATTATAAAAATGTATAAATCACGTAACATGAACTATGCATATCAGTAATAATGACAAAGTTCATTAGTAATGATTCATTTATATCAAAAATTTACAATATATTATCATAAAATTCTTTTTGAACATCAATAACTTCACAATAAATTTATACGTTATTTTGCAAATTTGTTTTCAATTCTTCCTGCTATGATAGTTATATACAGTTAAACTAACTTCATTATTTTACATTTAACTTATTTAAACAAAATCTATTAAATAATATTTGCTGATTCATCAAATAAATTACTAATATACATCAGTTTCAACAGGTATATCTATATTAACAAAAATAATTAAATAAATTCTCAGATGTAGATACATATTATTTTGTGAATCATATAACATAAATTATACGTAAATAATAATATAATTTTAATTAATAGTTTATATATTTTACATCATAATTTATCATATATTGCATAACAAAGTTCGCTTTTTAACATTAAAATAAGAAATACTATTTTTAATAATATTATCGTGTGCAACACATGGGTTAAACACTAGTGGAAAAGTATATTTGGATACAAAATTAAAACACAATTGGTGATAGAATGAATTTTCACCATTAGATTTCCCTTTGAATTTCGTCTCTTCATATAAAGACAAAATGATCTAAAGACTTTGATTATATGTCTCTCAATTTATATCTAAATTTGTGTTCAGATAGTCCTCCCCTTGAGTAATAGATTATTTTGTACTCCCTCATTCTCGCAAGTTTATTTCATATTTTCTCCATTTTCATTAATCTCTCTACTATTTATTTTTTTGTTTAAGCACTTACTTATGTTATTTCCTATATTTATTTGACCAACCTATGTTTAATCTTTAATTTTATTTACCAACAATATTTCGATCTTTGATTATATTTTCTTTTCAAAAAATAAAATTGTATGATTTCACAACAAATACTTATAGATCCGTCTATAATGATTTCTCAAAAGGTATGTTTATTTGTCTATTGTTTATATACCTAATAACAAATTTTACATAACAATCTTGCTTCCACTGTATAAGGGTCTTAGCATTCACAAAAGCATACAATTAATGAAAAAGAAGAAGGCAATTAAATTATTGGTACATAAGAATGTTGGGCTTTTGAAAAAGGCTATTTATGCCGCTGAGACAAGTAAGAGAGATGAAAACATCCAGAACATGGGCGGGTTTTAGGACACAAAGAAAAGGTACATAATGGTCTACCCATACATAAACCTCTTGGAACATAACAACGCCCCTAATTTATTTTATATATGCGCGTGAAGCATATGTGTGTACGATATGTGATCACGTGTATGTTACCAATGGGTTGATCAACCAAATCAACAAGCACACTTATATCAAACTAGTTTGTAGCTTCTACCGATGGTACAATTGCGAACTATTATGTAACTACGGTTGGAACAAAGCCTCTCATCCTTGCATGCATATGAGCTGGCACACAACTCCCATACAACAAAAGGAATCCCCTAATGTTAGGTGCATACCAATTCATATTTATACTCAACTCCTTCAATTTATTCCATGATGTGGGACTATTAATTCCAACCCGTCATTCCCTTTTAACAACATGTGAGGCAATCCTAACAGTCTCTCCCTTAACTCGCATCCTACGAGTATCTTTTGAGAGCATTGTCTTGCCTCCATGGCCCAGTCCGAACCTTCGGCTCTGATACCACTGTTATGTAACGACGGTCGCAACAAGGCTCCCCTCCTTGCGCACATATGAGCTGGCACACAACTCCCATATAATAAAAGGAACCCCACTAATGTTACGTGCATACCAACCCATATTTGTACTCAACTCGTTCAATTTATTTCATGATGTGGGACTATTAATTTCAAACCGTCCTTCCTCTTTAACAACATGCGAGTCAATCCTAACATGAACATTGTTTTAAACATAACTCATGGTGTTTTCCATTGAACATATGAGAGATTTGGATATCAGTAAACTTATTATATCGGGAAAATGCTATGAAAAGTGTCCAATTTCTAAACATTATGTATGTGGAGTGAAGTAAGCTGGTTATCTTATACAGTAAACCACAAAAATCACGTTGTCTATAGCAAAAGAACTGCATTGCCAATTCTACAAACATTTATTTTCAATGTATAGAAATGGTGAATTTAATTATACGATGGAATAATGGTCTCCAATATTATTAATAATTGAAGATGGAAATATATCAACAACAAAAAATTACATTAATTGTTTTGCACAAGGAAATTATAGAATTATCAGATAATCCATTTAATTCACTCCCATACATTTGAAAAAACGCTCACAACGTAGCTTTTCAATATTTCGTAACCAAAGGGACATGCTAAATAACGAATTAGACATCATTTGCATGAATGGAACATAAAAATTAGGGCAATAAGTGCATCAGTCATGTTAGGTAATGTATTGTTAAACGAAATGAACTTATACTACATTTATAGGACATAATAAGCGATTTTGTTAATATTATGCACATCGATGAGGTATAGAAAGAAAATAGTGAACGAATGACATAGCCTTTGCCTCCACTAAACAACACACTACTGTTGTTATGAGTATAGTCTATATATCAACTGCAGATCATATTTTGAAACATGTTTTCTAGATGAAAATGTTTTTTGGACGTGCCTAAATTATTATTAACGCAAATAATTAACATGATTTACTCAAGATAATGAAATCATGGAAGAAAATAAGCGAGAAAACATCTCATGTAATATATATATATATATATATATATATATATATATATATATATATTTGTCATCTATAATTCAAAATTCACGCAACTGTAGTTAACTTGTTTTAGATTGTTTTCTTGTACACACTATAAAAGGGTTGTCTGATCATTAACTAAAGAATATTATGAAATAGAACTAAATTTACCACAAATATAATAGAAGAAATAAGGAACACTGCTTGCTCAACTTCTACGCGTTTGAACATTGAAATACATTTTCCTTATATGGATTTGTTGAACATTAAAATGCAATTTTCTTGTATGAGCTTACTGCTTCTATTGTGTTTTTTGGATCTTACGACTAATATGTCATTGAACACTATCTTGAAACTAGAAGTCTTGTCCATAATGATAGTATATCTATGCAACATAATCCGTTAACATGAGAATGTAATATGTATTTAAGATCATAAATAAATTAGATGTATTACAAATGAATATGAGCATACTAAGCAAATATATGGTTACATAGTTATGTTATCAAAGCCATCAATAATCAAACAATATATTTCTGATTGGAATTTAAATAAGAACATCTGAATTACAAAATGAAATAGCGTTTGAAAGATTGTAAGCCATTTTGCATTTTCAAATTTACAATTGCCAAAAACACATGAGTGCATAAGTTTTTATAAAACCATTCCATTTCCTACCGCCTCTAATAAAAATAGTTATGTACAATATTTCATTATCAAGTGTAGAAAAAACATTGATAAAAAATGCATTAACTGTGTTGGCAACACCAATTACTTACACAAACAAAAACCAATTACAGACTGAAGAGGAAACACAAATTAAGAATACTTACTTAAATTCAAACATAACGATTCAGTATTATTCTCCACTATGTTCCATATTATCTTAATTATAGTCCTTTTTCTTAGGTAAAGTAGCCCTTAAAACAATGCATAAATACACAATTCCATCTACTTTATAGTAACTAAGTCAAACGTATGAATAAAAATAATGGGAGTACTTCTGTAATTAAACTATTTATTTTACGTTTATTAAACATTAAAGAGTTAGATTTTTAAATTTATGGAAAACTAAGCGTAGATTTATTTCAAATATAGTAATTGTAAAAATAGACTTGAATATTCAAATGTAAATATTTAGATAAGAGATAAATCTTTGGTATTTTAAATGTCTATGTGAAGGATCAATAAATTCTGAATATGATGAGTTAAGTAAAATTTTTATAAGCAAAACCATGAAATTAATAAATAAAGTAAGATGCAATGACTTGCTGCAATAAGTGATATAATAATTGTAGTGTTACCTATTTAACTTATGAAAAAAAGATAAAATACCTAGGACACATCAAGGGGAAGAAAATTGAAATTCCTCTCTTTTGAGTACAGTAACTAGCCTATTGAAAAATTTAAAAGGTCTGTTACCAAAAAAAAAAAACTTAAATAGCATGGATGCTAAACTATTTTGATGTATAATATGTCAATCTATAAATGAACGTATGATAGATTAATAAAAGCAGAAGCAAGCATTTGTAGTAAAGAACTTAGAATCAAGTAGAACTATTTTATAGTGTATGGATGGTATAAAGTAATATATAAAAAGTGAAACCAAAAATGGTCGTTTGGATCATTTATTCAAACACCTTTTATGTATACTAGTATGAATAAAAACTCAAAATTGATCAAAACATTGACATCAACCTGTACAAAATACATATAATTTAAACTTCCAAACATGAATGAAAATTTAAAATCAAATAAATCTCAACATAAACTCACACATATTAAATTTTAGTGATACAAAATCATAAATAGGAGGAAACAAATATACAAAGTGGAAAATAAATATTTTTAATAAGGAAATGCATAAATTATTGATTGCATTTGCATGAGATGGATGCCGGGTTTATTTTCTTCCATCTTTGCCATTGAAGGGAATTAGTGATTTACTTGCAATTGCACCATTTGTTACCTCAGTAATTTACCAACATTATTTATTACCATATCTTGGTAATTTGATTGATGACTCACATAGATTTCACTAACTATAAATTGAGAATAGACTTCATTGTAACCCTATCTAGGAGTGGAGCCAGTGATCCCCAAATGGAGTGTCTCTTTTTGTTAAGCCTAATTTGAGGTTTGAATATGTAAACTCTTATTTTGTAATCTCTTGTAACTCTCTCATATGGAGTAAAATCTCTCTCATTTGGACTGGACGTACACTATCCGATGGCAGTGGAACCAGTATAAATATTGTGTGTTTCTTTGTTTCTTCGTTATAGTTATTTACTATTTGTTTGAAGTAATAGAATAATTGCTATCATGTTAGATTAATGCTCAATTGACAAATCTAGATCATGTTTATTGTTCTTCCGTATTTGTGCAAATTTTCGCATAATAGTTTAGTATTAGAGCAAGGCGATTTATTTTAAATTGTGCATCAATTATTTCTACATAGGTTGTAGATTCAGTGATGATTATGCTATTACTATTTTTTGGGAAAAGGAGCTTTAGTTAAGTAGATTATGTTGAGAGAGAAGAGTGTTCCAGGCTTGGTACTTTGATGTAGCTCGATCTCCAGATTCTCATTAAGGTTGGGTTATATATGTTAGAATGCGGTCTAACTAACCGTAAAAAAGAGACTTTTGTAGAAAGCAACTTGGAGAAACTGTTTAGAGGTGGTAGAGACCTAAGACGAACCACTGGAAGTGTTAGCAACCTTTCCAAGTGCTTGAGGACACTGTATCACATCAGGTTTAGTTGAGAAATTCTCTCTAAGGTGGAAATATGTTAGGTGTGACTCCTATTATATGAGAGTTACGAGATAAGAGTTAAGTGCGTTAAAGGGAACATTAGATTTAGAAACTATAGGTGATGCAGCTGATTTTGGTGATGGATTTTACACCTTCGAGGCTTATCGAATTCTTATGCCAACTTGGAGAATTTAGTTTATAGAACTGGTTTCTGGCTAATTTGGTGCAATGGTGGTACATCATCCATTTTGTGATGATGTCTTAACGGAGTGGTGCTACATGCAGGTATGTGGACAGAGAAAGAATTATCTTGCACAGAGATTTGGATTTTGGCTCTATATTTGAACTGGTAATTGAGATAATTACTTTTGGCATTGGTGATTTTGAGATTATTTTGGAATCTGCCTTATTTTTGGATGTTTGCAACATTTTGTGGTAGGCGGGGACATAGTATGAGTTCGTTATCAAAGTGTGATGGGGGTAGCTTTGCTAGAACCAATTAGATAAATATTCATTTTTGGCTTATATCTCACTATGAGATTTTAGTTAAAGGTGGAGTTCTTTTGAAGAATTTTATGTTGAAAAGAGAATTTGACTTGAGGTAGGTGTTTGAGATATGTGATTTTGCATCAAGGTGGAGTGTTAATTTTTGGTGATATAAAATTACATATAGGTGGAAACAAATATCCAAATGAAAAGTAAACATTTAAAATATAGAAATGCATAAATTATTGATTGTATTTGCATGAGATGGATGCAGGGATTATTTCCATCTTTGCTATTGAAGAGAATTATTAGTGATTTACTTGCAATTGCGCCATTTGTTACCTCGGTAATTTACATCCAATATTTATTACCATATCTTGATAATTTGACTGATGACTCACATAAATTTCACTGGCTATATATTCAGGGTAGAATTCATTGTAAACTCATCTTGGCATGGAACCAGTGATCCCTAAATAGAGTGTCACTTCTTGTTAGGCCTAATTTGATGCTTGGATATGTAAAATCTTATCATGTAATCTCTTGTAATTCTCTCATGTGGAATAAATCTCTCTCCATTGGACTGGACGTACACTATCTCGATGGTAGTTGAACCAGCATAAATATGGTGCGCCTCTTTATTTCTTCATTACAGTTATTTACTATTTGTTTGAGTAATAGAATAATTGATATCAAATTAGATTGTTGTTCAATTGGAAAATCTAGATCCTATTTATTGTTCTTCCACATCTATGCAATTTTTCGCACATTAACACAAACTTTGAGAACAAAATCCCTAATTATAAAAGGACATTATCAATATTGTAGAAAACGTTCAATTCAAATATAATGATTTAGGAAGCACAAATAATTATTTAAATCATATTCAACACCAGTGGATTTTTGAAAAGTTGAAGTGAAATCAAGACGATTGCCTTTAATTTCATAATTATTTGTGAATCAATGGTTGAAGATTGGAGTAACCATGCTAGATGAAGGTGTAAGAGTACTATATTGAAATCTGTCGGCACCCAAAAGTATCTTCATGTGCGCGCACTTCATTCAGCATAAAGGCACTACAAGCCATTGAACGAAGACCTTTTAGTGCTAGCATCATGATTGGATATCCTTACATCCCCTAAAGAACACATATGTTCATGACAACATTTAATCGTAACAAATGAAATCCCTTGGTGTTACATGTCACCAATCACGTATATATACCCTATCTTGTTTAAGTTATCCTGTGATGTGAGACTAATTACAAATCCAATTACGCACCCACTCTCATACAATGCGGGCCACAACTGACATGTCTCCATCTTGGTGAGCATTTTCTCAACTGAACTCGAAGTTATACATAGTCCTCAAACACTTGGAAAGGTCGCAAACAATTCCAGCGGTTCGGCTTAGGTTGCTGCCACCTCTAAGCAGTTTCGCCAAGTTGTTTTTTTTTTACAAAGAGTCTCTTTTCAATGGTTGTTCCAGACCATGATTTAACATATAACTCTTCCTTAATGAGAATCTGGAGCTCAAGCTACATACTGGAGCAAACTTAGGCTGATGTTGCATCATACTGGTCCTCTCGATCCATCGGCTCTGGTACCATATTAAAAAAAATTGTCACCCCCAAAGCATCTTCATATGCACGCACTTATTTCAGCGTAAAGGCACTACAAACCAGTGAACAAAACCCTCTTGGTGTTAGTGTCATGATTGGATATCCCTACATCCTTAAAGCACACATATGTTCATGGCAACATTTAATTGTAACAAAAGGAATCCGTTGTTGTTACATGCCACCAATTTCATACATGTACCCCATCTTGTTTAAGATATCCTGCGATATGGGACTAATTACATAGCCAATCTATGCATCCACTCTCATACAAAGTGAGTCACACCTAACACGCTATGTTTTTATCCTTTTAAAAGTTTTTTTTTTTGAAAATAGGATGCAAGGTAGAGCAATAAAAAATAATTCAAATTGAGTTTGAAGGGATTTTCGATAAAAAAATATCATGAAGAAATAATTACTAGTAATGGGTCATGGGAAAATAGGGAGAAATTTATAGGATAGGTGGTTTAATCACTTAAATAGTTCCATTTATTTCTATTCTGCCAATAATGTGTTCCATTTTTAGCCACATGATATATATCTTAACATCAAATCTGTTTATCTCTTGTTTAACTATCAAGGAATTTATAGATTCTTATTGTACTTTCTTGACAACTTTGCTTTCTTCCTTCTATATTTTGATTTCCCTGCATTTAATGAATGACTCTACAATTCCCTTAAGATTGAGTAAGAAATTTTATATAGTTACATGAGACTAATTAGGAAGCACATTTTCAATGCCTATGTTGAAACTATATAATCAACCTACTACATAAATATCATCATATATTGAATGCAATATAACATTTCTACTAAAATATTCTCCTATATATTATTATATTATAAAAATGTCCAATGCACAAATCATATATTACTGGAAAAAAATTGAATGTGCTAATATACCGTAAAGAAAATTATTTTGGGTTGTTAATATAGAGAGTAACCACTCTCTCTCTCTCTCTATAGGAAAAACATTCTTAATAGTAGAAAACTGGGAGTATATTCACTTGAAAGAAAATTTCAGGACGACAAGAGTACAAGTTTTTGGTTTGACACATGGATTCATAGAAATTCTCCTACAATTTACTCAGCTAGCAAAATCTTTATATATTTGGAACTGCAAATGCTTCAATTCAAAATATTATTTAAGGAAATTGTTGAGAAACAAATAATCACCAAATAGTTGGTATTTTTAAATAGTAATAGAGAAAATCTATATAGATCAAAAGATATAAAATATTCTTAGTGTTGGTAATTTTGCAACAATGGAAGGTCCTCATTTAAAAAAGTTTGGAATCGTCTAAAAGCCATAGAGGTTGAATACATTGGTATAATGTGATTTGGAACAAACTAATTGTCCAAAGATGGCTTGTTGTGCCTATTTTGCAATAACTAACAAACTTTCAAAAAGGGATAGAAGTCCAAATTAGAGGAAAATTATGACACCAAATGCATCCTTTGTAAAGAAGAGGCAGGAAGTACAAACCAACTTTTTATTGATTGTTTATTTTTGAAATTCATCTAGTTTATTGTCAAAAGGAACCTAAACTTCAATGAAAAATTCCCAATTCCCAATTCCGAATATTAGATATAATATCTTGTATATTCAGAAAAAATACAAAGAAAAATCTTGGGTTTTCAGATTGCATCAGTGTATCTGTCTACAACCATATATTATATTTGGAGAGAAAGAAATTTAAGAATACACAAAAATCAAAGAAAAATTTGGAACTAAATTTAGAATATCACTAATACATATTGCGAGATTAACATCAAAAAAGCATCCAAGTAGAATCATTTTATGGATAATAGCTGCAAAGATGAAACTAAGAATGATAACTATGAAGAAAGGGCAGAAGCTTTCTTACAATGTAGCAAGCTCAATTTAGATATCTCTCGGCTAATGCCCTCAGGCTCCCTTCCTAGTGATGGCCAAACCATGCTATCATTAACTGTCATATGAAGGGGAGAATACAATCAGATCTTATTTATTTTGATTTTTATAATTATAACTCTAATGTTCCACTATGAGACATGTAGAGGATCTACCACGCAACCAGTAGTGTTTCTGAGGATAGAGAGAATCTAATAAAGCAAGAATCAAACTACTACATTCTTTTTATTGTAAAGTGTACTACCAAAGAAAGATAGACAACAAAATACGTCTCTTATCTAAGCTTCAATAATAATGGCTTGATCTTTGCTGAATCTCACAAGATCTAGAAAGAATCGTGGATTTCCCCTTTGATGATTGATGATAATGATGACCCATTGGAAGTTTATTATAATCGTCGTATAGAAGCAAATACTTACTCTAAATAAAGGAAAAAACTCAAATTTGATAAGGGATGGATGCTGCCATAGTTGATTTATGTTGATCGTGAAGCCGGTGTAGCATGTTGTTGCCATTGTTGTCATGTGGAGATGTTGTATTATGTTTTCTTTTTTTGCGGCTAGGGTTCTAACCGTGTTATTTTTTCCCCAAGTTTGGTTGTCAGGTTCCTTACCCATTTTTTGTAGTAGGCCGTGGGCCGTTTTCCTCTTTTAAATGTTCAAATACTACGATATATATATATATATATATATATGTATATGTTCATATATATATATATATGTTCATATATATATATATATATATATCCACCTATGCATACTTTAATTAAATCTTGCTTGCTTTTCCATAGTAAACACTAGCATGCTTTTGTTCACCTTAGCTAGTTACATTAACTTTCTTGCTTCTACTGATAATGACTACTTGTTATATTGTGGACCATAAATAGCCTTTCTGAAAAGTACGACATGTTATTATGTGTACCAATAATTTAGTTACCATATCCTTTTATATTAATTTGTCTTATTATCGTCATTTCTTGGAGAAAATACCAATGAACTCGTTAACGTTTTATAAATTACTCTTTCATTATACATTCTAAAGAAGTCCAACGTACAACTCAAATATTATCATTTATTAATTCTTTTTTCTCTCACTACATTGTCTCCTTTTCTTTTCCTATTTCATATGCTTGCTACAATTCAAGAGTAGTTATAATCTCAATCTAATTCAATTTAAACATTCTTAGACAATTTTGGGCAGTTGCTTTAATTTTATACCATCAAGAATCTGATTGGCTTTGTTAATAGCTTACTTCTATTCAACTTGAACTATTTATAATTTTATCTAAATTTTGCATTGATTGTTCTCTTGTTAATTGTTTACAATGTTATTATTCTTTTGAAAAATAATCTAATTATTTAAAACAAAACTTACTCTACCAGTTTGATTAAGCTTCATCAGAAAGGTAATATTTTCTTATTGTTTTCCTTTTCATTTAGTTTGTTGTTCGATTTGCAGTATTGTCCTAATTTCTAATTTATCAAATTTAAGGTTAATTTTTTTTAATTTGTATGGCTGTGAATATAGTTTTCTTTGTTTGTCTTGTAGATAATTACCCATTTTATAAATGTGTTGATACCATAGAATCTCCTACCGATTAGTAGTAAAAATGAAAATTCTACTTTACTCATAAGTTTTATATAATTATCATTGGTTTGCGTTCTTATTTTTTAATTTGATATGATTTTTCTTATTTTCTTTATTTTTTAAGGGATAATTGAATCTTTGCTACATAGATATCAACTCCAACATTTTATGCTCTTAAGCTATATAAGCGTAAAAGATAATGAATTTGAGAAAAAACATTATATATAATGTGAAAGTATATTAAAATAATGGGATTTTGTATAGAATTTGAAAAAATACTGTAACACTTTGGTCTAGATACAACAATCAACTTTGAATTATTTTGAAGTCTGATACAAAATATATGTTTTATAAACAATTTTTAATTTAAATGTTTTGTATTGTGTATGTGTTACACTACTTAAATTTGTTTATAATTCTAAATACTAATGATACCATTAATGCAAATAGACTATAACTATAAAATAAATGTTTGATACATACTTAAAAAATGTAACTTTTTTTAAATTGCTTTCAATGTTATTGTTTTTATGGAAAATAATATAAATGTTTCAAACTAAACTTGTTTAACTAGTTTGAAAGAGCTTGACTAAAATGTCAGATTTTTTTTTTTATCATTTGTCATTTCATTTAGTATGTTGATTTGGAGATTTTGTCCTAATTTCAATTTCTTAACTTAAGGTTAAATTTTCAATCTGTAAGGTTGTGAATATAGTTCTCCTTATTTTCCTTGTAGATAGTTACCGATTTCATAAGTATGTTGATACCATATAATCTCCTACTGATCAGTAAAAGTAATGCAAATTCATGATACTTACATGGTTTTGTCCAAAATATAAATAAATGTTGATAGATTTCTCTAAATTGTGAAAATAAATTCTAACAAAGGAAACATTTTATACCAAAATTGATGTCTGACAATGAAGAACTTAAATTTTCAAATTTTAATTAAACTAAAAAATGAAAACAGTGTACTTGAAATAATAATGCATATGCAATTTTAAATTATATAGTTTTAAACATAAATCTTCCTTTTATTATAATATATACCATTTTCTTTTTTATTATCCTATAACTAAAATACTAATTCAACTTTTAACATCATATACAAATAGTAACAATAATTCTAATGGTGATACCAATGTAGTCTACAGATGAAATAAACTTAACGATGCAATATTAAAATGAAATCAATTATATTTTCAGTTTTTACAATAAATTTTACAAAATAATACAATCTAATTCCTAAATATGCTACAAAATCCAATATATCAAAAGAAGTCAAATGTCTTTGATTTTCCATAATGTTCCATTTTCAAAAGTTAATCTACTATATATGATGCGATCACTACCAAATCCACTTGCTATCCAAAAATGATACACAATTATTACTTTAAATAAATTAAGACATCACACGATCAATCCAAAACAAAATCAAATCTCATGATTAGTTTGAGTTCAAGAATAAGCAAAACGAACACTAATAAATTTGAAGAAAAAGCCTACCAGTCAATTAAGAACTAAACATGTCACTCACCTGTTCACGTGTAATATGTTTGTAGATCCATGTAATCGCCCATCAATAAATATTGTCTTGAATATTCATATAAATAATCTATACAAAATCAATATTGTAACGACTTGATTTTACGTATCCGAGAATTGTAAAATATTTTTATTTAATTCTCCAAAGGTTGGATAGAACATCTTCAAATTGAATATTTTTTAGTAGTATGTCATAACTATTTTCATAGAACTTCTCATATTTTGATATGTTGTTCATGGTGGTGGGAGACATGTCCACTATTTTTTCAATTTTGTTTGTGACTATTTTACCCGTGTTATTTTTGTTTAGAGCATAACTTTTGAATGAGATTGAACCAGGTGCTGGGATTGATTTTACTGGATCGAAAATGGTTTTTCCAATTCCGTAGAGTGGTCACATTAAAGATTTGGCTGAGCGGTTTGGGAGAAATCGATGTTTTAGTGTAGCTAGTTTCCAGACAGACTAATTAGTCATTAGTGGGTTGATTAGTGAGGCCCATTAAGGATAGGGGTTGTTGGCTATAAATAGGAGGGTAGGGGTAAAGAGAATAATTTAGTCTTTTCATTTCTCATTTGGTTGGGTGTATGTGGTTCTCAGGCTCAAGTAAATACACCTTCATTTCAATTCATAGATTTGAAAAAATAGGGTTGAAGATCAACATTGAGGAAGGGTAGATCGCATCGATCAAGTTGATTTGGAGGCCGTTCCTCGCTGTCTAGATTAGAGATTGGTTGATTTATAGCTATCTTGTGGATTTTGTGTAACGACCCGGTTTTAGCTATTTAATTCTAAATATTTAAATTTGTTTTAAATATTATATTCGGATTATAAAACAATATTTATAAGGAATTTATTTATTAAAAACAAAGTTTGAACGTATAATTTATAATAAAATTAAAATGAGCCCATAAAGTCGCTGTAGTTTATAATATTATGTTTTGAACTTCAACTGGATATACCGAACCCAATATAAGTCAGATTTCTTTGAAATAATAAACATTCAGATCTATTTGACTATATTTTTCTAATGAAAGTGAAAAATAGAAATTTCGTCTTGTAGATTGTAAGTTATGTCCAAATCAATTTTTCAAATAGTCGCTATGGAATCGTTCATAAATTATAACGATTTATTATATAAATAAGTCGATTTTAAATAACTCAAACGTCGTTTTAATTTGAAATATTGATTTTAAAATCCAGATTTGTATTTTGGAGCTACATGATATTCTATTCGCAAAAAATATGATAATGATAATTTATTATTATAAAATTGACCAGTTATTGAAATTATTTATTTTAATCGATTTATTTAAGCCTTAAAAATAGCCTTTTTGACGTTCTTGGAAATTGACGAAACTAATTCCATCGTGTCTGGAATATTTTATTATTGTGGGATTTCAAGTTTTGAGCCATTCGGAGTTGTTACATGAGTGTGGGAAAAATTAACGTGAATAAACTGACAAATTTAATACTCAAAATTTCGCTATTTTTCCAAATGGACTCGGTTTTCGATGAAACAAGTTTTGTTGGGTCTGGAATGTCAAACTACAGCTGGATGTCTATTTTCATCGCATCTAAAGTTCATATGTAGTTACACGAAATTAGAATTTCGGATGAGAAAAATCGATAGGCATCAAGTTATAAAATTAATAAAATATTTGAATTGAATAATATATCTACCTTCTATAAATTCATCCCACTGTAACCCCTATTTCCCTAAAATAAGTCTTTCCTATTCTATGTCAACCACAACCAAAAATCTCCAATTGGTTTTCTTTTTATATATAATCAATTATTAAATGAAATTGTTCACTGAAAGGTCTACTGAATTCATTGGATAGAGAGAATCAATCTAGTATGCCTTTCGTAAGGCTCAGTGGAGTTTTTTGATCCTCGACTTTTGGATGTAGCCAATGTAGGGTTGACGATTTTTGATTTAGGGTTATCCGGAGGGGGAATTGATGAGGACGAAGGGGTTCATGGCCTGTAGCCTGTAGGAAGTGGTGATGCGAAGAAGTCGCGCAATGGTTTTGAGGTTTCTCTGAACTTCGTTGACGGTGCAAGTTCACTGGAAGGTAGGTGAGTGAAATAAAGGGTAGTGTGATACTCAAGTGGCAATCGCGGTCGTCGTGGTAGGGTCGGCCCGGTCTCAGGTGACGTGGAGGGTCTGGCCATGTTGGGCTCGAAGAAATGGAAATGGTGACGGTGGTTCTGAGAAGTCCGTGGTGAAAGTGAGGTACTATTGTGCATTTTCAAATGTCGTTGGGCATTTTATTTTATTCGAGCAATATTGAATCACGTTGATTGGAAATTATGGGGATTCCGATGCGTGGTTGATGACTGAAAAGTAAGTGCGTGATGATTGCTGGTAGCTAGCATGGGTCGGTTTCTTACAATAAGCTACAAGAAGTTGTTTGGCAGCTTGGAAATTAACAGTGAGGAGGTTGGTGGTCTCAATACGTGGAGCCAGTGGAATATGGGAAGAGTTTGAAAGGAGCATACTGCGGTGGAAGTGGAGTCGTGCATGAGAAAACTGGGTGAGTTTGGATGGAACGGGGAGAGATGAAATTGTGTATACGAGTTGAAAAAAGTGGCGATGGAATTTTGTTTGGGACTGTTGTGGGTTCATGGTTCTGGAAAAAGGAATGGGTGTATGAGGAGGATTAAGCCAGCATAGCTGCTGATTAATGAAATCGTTAAGTATTACTCTTTGGGTTAGTGAAGTTAGAAAAAGTAAGATTTGAAATCATGGTATTCTTTGGGTACGAAGGAAGAATGGTTTGAATGGGTACGGGGAAGAGAAGGAAGTTAGAATCCTTAATCACGGCTTTTTACCGATAATAATGGTAATTTTAAAATTAGTGACAATAATAATAATTATTAAATAATTCTAATTTAAACAAAAGTTGAAATCATTATAACTATTGTAAATGTGAACAAAATTGAACCAGACTCATCACGTAGGAACTGAAGCAACGAGTTTTGCATTGTAGAACTGATGGGAATGCGAACAGGACTACTGGAATTTTGTTGAAAATAAAACGCTATTTGAATTTAAACGAAACCAAAGCAGAACTGTTAAGTGCAAAAGAAGGCGAGTAAACTCACTAACTCTGGCTCGTTTATGTTTTTATATAAACGATTTTTAAATTTTTTATAGTAAATTTATACTGTGTGATGGTTGTTTGGATGAATGATTGATTGAAATGGTTGATGTAGTTATATCGTTGATTGATTATTAATTCTATTTGTTATGACATTTCATATTAATGTGAAATTAATATTATTGATGTCGACTAACCTTTGTTGATGAAAGGAAATAGGTTGGAGGGATCCAACTGGACTCCTCAACATTTTTATTTCTGTTTTTTCATTTATTATGATATGTGATGTGTTATACAGTCTATGATTGTTTATGTTGTGTTTGATTTACCCTGGCCTAGAATTTTTATATTTAAATACCGTAAATATTTTCGAATATAAAAAGGGAATTTGATTTTTTGTTAAAAAAGGAATTTATTTCTAAAAATAGGAATTTATATTCAGATAGATTTGGAATTAAAAAATCTGTTTGACGGAGGAAACAGGAAGTGGTTTATAAATGAGATTATAAATTAAGTGAAATATTTATCATTGGACAAATAAAAATAAAAATCCAAGTTTATATATATATATAAATGGAAATGGGTTTTGAAACAGGTTTGTGAAAAGAGATTTGAACTTAGCAATTATAAAGTAAATTTTGATTGAGATTATAAATAGATGGAATAAAAATAAGATTTTATCTGAATAATTGTACCAATAGAAGTTAATGAAGATAATTAGGATTTTTAAATATTATTAAAAATATGAAACTAGGCGGATTGGTTATATTAAAGAAATATTATTCACGATTAAAGTGAATAATGGTTTAAAGCAAATATTTTGTAAATGAAATTTTCTAAAAAGGAAATTTGAATTTGTTTTACATAAATAGAAAGGGGTTGCTAGTAGCTTTATAAACAGAATTATTTATAAATATAATGTGAATATATGAAGTAACTAGATTTGAATCTATAAGGATATTTACAAATAAAAATCAAGTTGATTTGATAAATGGGTCTAGATTCCTATTGAAGAATGATATTCATAAAAAGATGAATAACGATTTGGGAGTAAATATTTTGCGAATGGAAATATTTGTAAAGTGGAATTTGAGTGAACCTGAAATAGTAGATTTATTCCAAAGCTTAGAATATTAATCGAATATAGAATATTCGAAATAGGGTTGTTTATTGAAATTCGATTATATCGAATTCAGGGAATTACTTTTTACTTTCTGTTTTAATCAATATTTAATTATTTATTTATTTACTTGTTATTTATTTTAATTCAAGTTAACGAATTTAGATTATATTTTAATATTTAATATTTCGGAAGCAAGGATTATAACGCTATTATTATAATCAATGTTTTTCGTAAAAGAAGTGGATTCTTGAATTGAACCCGAGAGTCGCGTAAGCGATGTTTTGTTTGAAGTTGTGAGCTTTGATTATTTCGAATTTGAGAATGTTGTTCAGTTAAGGTCTGAGAGGTAATTATACCCCAATTTGATTGACTTCATGATTGACTGAGAAATGGTTAAGGTTCGTTAGCGAAGATTGATTAGTAAAAAAGTTTGTTAGTGAATAATTAATGAATTGAGTTATAATAATGATGTTTTATATAACATCAGTTTAATCCAATAAAAAGGATTTTGGAAACGTTTTCCAAATAAAATCAGAGATATTTTGAAACAAAGAAAATGAAATTAATTAGTTAACGAGAAGTTAAGATGTGAAATATGAGAATGATTTCCAATGTTAATAACGTATATTTTCTAAATATAGGAAATAAGAATCTGTTAATATATGGAAATGTTTTCCAACCATAATAAGAGATATTTTTAGAAAAATGGAAAATGGATATTTTGTGATATATGGAAATGTTTTACAAGGATCGTGGAGATAAGCAAGCTTTGAGAAACCTCTGGGAAAAGATAAGAAAATGGGAAATTCAGAAATGATAATTTAATAAGAAATTAGTTTAAAACGGGGCCCAGTGTTGTTTGATGGTTGATTGATAGAATTTCCATTTGGAAATAGGATCGTTGGTTGTATGGATGTTTTCTTTAATAGTTAAATCACCAACTATCGAGACTGGGATCAGGTTATTACTTGAAAACAATTTCGTATGGGCATTAACGTTGCGAATCAAAATATGCTGAAAATAATTGAAGATGGAGTGAAGTGCAAGGGTTCTTCTGTTAATCCTAGGTAGAAATTGCCCAAGATAGATCAATAGAATGGTTCCTTCGGTTTGTCCAGTTCCAGGACAATGTATATGGACCAATGTCTGACAAAATATTTCCAAATTATCGCATACGTTGATTTTTACAAATATAACAAGTTTAGTGGCAGGGAATTTATTCTCTCAACTTAACACCTAGGGTGTATTTGTGGACGTCAATTAGTGATTTGACGGATTGGACGATCTGTGTAACGTCCCAGATTTTTGAACGTTGTTTACGAATATTTAAATTTGTTTAAATATTAATTTGGCGATATTAACAAATTTTATATCGAATTTATTTTCTAAAATCGAGTTCAAAAATATATAATTTATAATATAAATAAAATGAGCTCGAAAACGACGCGGTAGTTCGTAATTTTCGATCTGAACTTTAATTGAATATACAGAATCCGTTTTACGTCGGAATTCTGCAAAACAAGAAATGTTTGAACCAATTTGATTATATTTTTCTAATAAAAGAGAAAAATCGTGATTTCGTCGTGTAGATAATAAGATATGCCTGATTTAAAATTTCCAATAGTCGCTATAGAATCGTTCATCGACCGTAACAGTTTATCGGATATAACTGCGTACTGGATTCGAATTTAGACAAGATTCTTTTGAGACGTAGTTATAATTTAATTTTTAGAATTTTACTGTGATTTTTAATAAATTAAATAAGCAACTTTTTATTTGAAGTATTTTGCACCCTGTATCAGTATTTCGGGGTTTCACAATATAGGTTAACCTACCGATATTATTATATTTTTGGGATAATGACACCTCGCTGGACATGACTATATTTTTATTTCTGTCCATAGAAGTCATATTTTTTAGTGCGAGTATTAAGCGATAACGCTAACTGACGGTAGAAGAAAATTAAACCTATATAAACTAAAGTCCTTACCCTATGTGCTGCGTACCAAATACAAACAACAGTACATCTACTTGTTCAAGCTACCCTGCCTATTCTATTTTTAGCACGTCCAGACCATGCTGATTGAAATCAAAACGGTGTCAAGCCACATCAATTTAAAGAGGCGCATACCCTATAACTATCACACAGTAACCTACAATATCATTTCATATTAAATCATAGCATGCAAACGTACAAGCAAATAGGCAACCGTGGCGACCAAGTTATTTTGAACTTCCCACTTTCACATGCTAATCTATATTTCTGGCAGACTTAGGATGTTATAAAAATATAAATTATAACGTGCCAACCACGGTATTTACTGCTATAAATACATAAGCGATTTCTATTTTGTGGTAGTAAGCAATGCATCCCCCTCTGGTTTCTTTCAGCAAATAAATCATTCCCTTCACCATTAAATTATACGTTCCCGCAACTGAAATGAAGGACTTCATCCAGAAGATGTCAATTATGTTCTTCCCTTCGCCATTTAGAACCAAACCTTTACGAGGTACCGTGAATTCTAATAGCAGTGAGGTTCGACAAATGGAAGGAGCGCCACGATCTGTGTACAAGTGCGTTGGAGATGCAGCTGTAGGGGAGGATGTTGGGGTTCCAGTTTGTGATGCGTGGAGGGGAAGCTTGCAGGCTTTATATTTGGAAGAGGAGAGGAAAAAGCAGTGTATAGTGAAATATGTTCGGGCATATAAATGGAGAAGAGGGGTACAACAGCACAACAGTGCGTTGAGAAGGCATGGGTGTACGTGGCCGATTTGTTTAATGTAAGGAAGAACAGAAGTTTCGAAAGAAAAAAAAAAAAAAAAAAAAAAAAAAGGGGAGAGAAGGGCGGACATGAGAACTGGGGTGGACAGCAAGCAAAGGGAATGAACGCAAATGCAAGTGAACAGTGCCTCAGATATTGGAACGTGGGTGCATGATCAACGCACCTAATCAGATCAGTTTAAGGTAATTGAAGTTTGTTAAGAATAAATATATTACATTATTTATATTATAACGTAGCAATAATAGGTTACAACTAGTAAATAATCCCAGTCCTATACTAAATCGTTTGGCCTAGTTTAAGTTTTGACATGGACTGTTGAACTAGTTTGCGCCCATCATTAATACACCTGATAACGTAATGGCCAAGTCATGTTAGTAACGTAAGCAACATTTAGAGTATAATGTTAACTTATACATTTGAGTAATTTATATTTAAAGTGCCTAACGAGGTTACATTAAGAAAATAAAATATTATAAAGAATATAATATTAGTACCAAACAACGTATTAAATTTATATCTTGGTAATACAGCAAGATCGGATGAAACAAGTGATGATGAAACCGTCGCAATGAGCACAACGCAATAAAGCTGGTATAATCAGATTCGGCAGCTGATGCAATTTTTAATTAAATTAAACGCTCGTTTAATTAAATTAAAACGAGTCATTTCAGTAGCAAATGAAATCAAGGTGAGTTTAACTCACTCAGTTACCCGTTTATATTTTATATAAACCGGGTTTTATTTTATTTTGTGTGCAAATGTTTGCTGATGGTTGTTTGTTAACCGTTATTGGTTGAACTGTATGGTTGTGTTAAAATTGAGGTAACCATTTTGATGCAGGGAAGGACAGGTTGGAGGAATCCAACCGGATTCCTCAAATATGTTGTTATTTATATGAACCGTTAACCAGTTTGATTGATCATTGTTGTTGAAACCAAATCCAACACTTGTTGATTTTAACCAATGGGTGACATTGGTTAAGTATTTATCGGCAGATGGCCCGTTAATGAATCGTTTTATGGAAATTGGTTTATCATCATGAAAAGCGATAGAAATACGTTATAAAGTTGTTTTATGACTAAAGTTAGTTTTGAAATCTATTTTGTATAGATTATTTTAAATGAAGTGATTAAGAGAAATAAATGATTATTTTTGTTTTGAACTTACAAAGAAGTATACAAAGTAAGATTTGCATGTTAGCGAGTTTTGCGGCCAATATGAAGCGATTTACCAAATGTTTAAGATTGAAGGTAATGGTTAAATGGGTTTATTTAACCTAACTAGATTGTTAATTAAATCAAATGAAAGTATTTAAATTAATCTTCTTTATTTGACCAAGTGATAATGGTTAACAAAGTAACCGTGTTGAAATGTCCAAGTCAACCACTTGAATGAGAATTGTTATTTTAAACTATTCATTTGATTGGTGATTATCATTGAAATTAAGTATCATTTTTTTTATAACCTTTTGAGGAAGATTAATTATTTTTGTAGTAAACCAATTGATGTGAATAACGTTAGACAATTGGCAAGGAATCGAACTGTAAAGGGACTGTAAAAGAATAGTACATGAATTTATAAAGAGACTCGATAAACAAGAGTTGAATATATATGTAACATTGTTTTCTAATGGAACCAAGTATTTTTGATATCGAGTCGAGCTTTCTATAAAAAGAAAAATGTTAACCTTTAAGGTGAATAATGAAAGGAACCAGATTTGAAATGGAAATGGTGGTAAAGGAGATTTGTTGAATAAAACTCTTGTTTATAACAAAAGGACATTTTAGTAAGTTTACTCATAATTATATGAGTTAGAATTTTGATTTATCCCTTGAAGGGAATTTTACAAAAAGGAAAGTTTAAACAAATTTGCATATGAGTTGAAATCGAACAAAAGCTTGAGCAGATTGAATTCTACTATAAAAGTGAAGATAAAACGGTGAGATATGGGGATAAATGTTTTAGATATAGAATGGAGTTAATTGAATCAAAGTGGCCATAAATGGGGTTATATAGAGATGATTGGGTTAATTATTGAAATGAGATTTCGTTAAGAAACTCCTATCTAATCCGAAGATAAGAATGTTGTTGGCTCAAGGTCTGAGAGGTAAATAAAATACCCCAACTTGAACGACTTCATGATTATCCAAGGGTGATATTGGTTTAGAGACGAAGGTAGTTGAGGAAATTAAAATGATATTTATGCGAAGGATATGATAAACTGAAATTTGAAAGGTTGAGTAAATTGATTTGGGAATAAGAAGTGAAGGGCGTACTTCAAATATCGAAAGAATTATAAATGAATGTTTGACTAAACAAGGCCAAATGACGCCGTATACTGAACCAATGGATCCACTTTATTTTATATGGATGATGTTTGTTTATTTTGATAGTTAAAACACCGACTATCAAAATCTGGCCAAATCGATTGTTGGTTCGGAAAGACCGGGATCGAATTTATATTCGAACACCATTCCGACCAATAGATACGTAAACGTTGAAGATATCTGAAGATGGTCGAGATGGAGCATTGAAGACCGTGGATCTTCATAAGCGGAAGGATTACTTGTTGAATATCCTCTGACTAGCTACCAGAGGTATTCTGACGTGATTCAGTCGTGGTTGAGATTTTGCGGATTGCAAGGACTTCTTGCTACTGATCCTTTGGATGTAGTAGGAGAGTGCCTTCGGTTCATCCTGTTCCTGGATGACGTGTGTGGTGGCCAGAGGTCCAAAAGTCGATTACAACCTTAAGCCTCATCAACCGGGAAATGACAAAAATCGGGCAGGCAGCATGGCTATGTGGGTCGCTCCCATTAGGATGTATGATCACCTATCTAGAGAAATTCCTATTGCTTCTTTAATCTATGTTTCGATGCTGACCCTATTCGGGTGGCGGTTGCTGATCCCAACCGTCGGTGATATACATTTGGCACACTCAAGCGAAATGAGTGGTCGGTCATGTGAGGGCCGGGTTGCAAGATGTTCTTGTTGAACCCAGTGTATTCGTCTCTAGAGATACACGTTCGGAAGGTGGTCCCATACCTTGTCAAGTTGGAACCCAATATCCAATAAGTGCCCACGGTTTTCGATTTGTATACTATATATGTGGAGCGTGAGATGCAAGCGTTCCACTAGATTGTTATTTATTTGTATTTAGACACTATTATAATATCAGAATAAGATCTGATTTCAAAACTGTTTTGGGTTATAGTAAGGTAAAAACCGTCCGTATTTATGTGTGGACTGGTCTTACTATTATCCTTTTCTTTCAAAAGGATCTGGAACTTTAAAATCAATATGGATGTTATATAAACTGTGCGAGTTATTCTCACTCTGGTTCACCAGACTGACCCGGTATTTGAAATGCTCGGGTTAGCCCGTGTTGCAGGTTCAGGTTACCAGATGCTCTGAAGTTCAGAGACGAGCTGGAGAGGTCCAGGCGTATGATTTAGACAAAATATTATTCCGCTGTGTTATTTTTGAGGACAGGTTGTTATAGCTGTCCAGATTGTCTGTGGTACTCTGATGTTGTAAGTATATTTTCAGGCTCTCAATAAAGATTATTTCTATATTATATTTTGTTCCGCTGCGATGTGAGACTCTGATTCTGTGTATTGTTCTTCTTCTTATTCTTCTATTCTAATATTTCTATCTTATCTTTCTCATCCTCCAACTTCTTTCTTCTAGCTTTCTGGAGATTCGATACTCGAGTGGGACACCGTTTGTGTAAATGTCGATAATTCGAGTGTCGAATTATCCCGGGTCGCTACAATCTGGCATTCAAAGTAAATGGTGGCAAGATGTTCTTAAAAGATAGTCGTGACCTCAAGCCTTATCGACTGGGAAATGACAAAAATTGGGCAGGCAGCATGACCAAGTGGGTCATTCCCATTAGGGGAATTCTCACCTGATCTAGAGAAATTCCATTTGCTTCTTAATCTATTCGTTGATGTTTGCTTTCAGTAACGGTTGCTGATCAGAACCGTTGGTGATAATATGCTCGGTACAATCAAGTTAAATGAGTGACCAGTCATGTGTGGCTGGGTTGCAAGATGTTCTTATTGAACCCAGTGTATTCCTCTTAGAGATACACTATCAGAAGGTGGTCCTATACCTTGTCATAGTTGTAAATCCATTCTCCAATAACCTCCCTACGGTTTTTAATTTTATATTATGTATATGGAGCATGAGATGCAAGTGTTCCGCTAGATTGCTATTTATTTGATTTAGACATTATTATAATATCACTGGATTTGATATCAAAAATTATTTTGGTTATCGTAAGGTAAAAACCATCCTTATTTATGTGTGGATCGGTCTTACGAATACTATTTATTTTGAAAGGATTTTGAAAGTAAAATGAAATGGTTGGAGTTTACTCACACCAGTGCCATGACTGATCCAGAGTTTACTTTGTACGGACAGTCAAGTAGTCAGGATTTTACAGGTTCACTTGGTGGAGCTTGAAGTAGGAAGCTTCATCAGTTAGCTATAAACTATTATATTTTCCGCTGTGTACAATGTTTTATCTGGAAACGGGTGTTTATAACTGTTCTAGAAATAACTGTTGTGCTCTGATGATGGTATGTATATACACTTACTGATTTGCATTTCAAAAGTTATGTTGTTTAATATATTTTATTCATTCTGCTGTGAGATTTGTTTTCTTCGTTTTCTTCTATTCTAAATTTTCTTTCTTTCTATTTCTCATCCTCTAACTTCTTTCTATTAATGATTCGTATTTCTGTGCAATTTAGGTCGGACATACGGTGAAATTAGTCAACTCAAAGGTATGGAAATTCATGCCATTACATTTGGTATCAGAGCTGAAGGTTGAGTAATTACCTTGGCTTTATGTCGTAACTCAATAGTGATGGGGTTAGAAATACCCTAGAATGAGTGTGAGTGTATATATATGAGCACATATTTGTAGATTTGTTATAAAAATTGTTTTATATTATGTTGACTGGTTTGTTCAGTGGTTTATGTGTTCCGCTCGATACAGAATGTACAATTGTATCGATAGTTGTTTCTAAACTCTCGAACAAAGCCAGTTCGATACAGTATTGTTTTAAACTGAGTAAATGAAATAATTTTGCCCAAAATTATTTTGTTATGAAGGAAATAATTTTCTGAAAATATTATAGTATATGGATGTGTTGATTGTTATTACAATCAAATGAAATTTTAAAATATTTAAATGGTTATATATATCCAAAAATAATTTGTATATGGATAGTATATACAAATAAGATAAGCTAAGATTAAGTTCAAACCAGAATTTTGAGAATTTAAATCCCAGATGTTTAGAAATACTTTCTGAAGTATTTTAAAATGTAATATAACATTATTATGAAGGATTTTTGAATAAGAATGGTTTAAATTGATTTTGAAAGTGTTTAAGCACTGAAATCACTTTAATGGCGAGAAAATAATTCTGATAATGGATCGCGACATTATCGGTATTCATTTTGCTACCATAATAATTTGTTAATGAAAATTTGTTTGAGAAGAACAAGTTTTTTAAAGAAAAAATTCAAATGTTTTGAATTCGCAGATGAATATAATTATATGTATATTCCAAACCGATTTAGAGACAAAAGTCGGGAATTTGAATTCTGAATTTTTATTTAACTTGTATAAGTTAAATTAATTGGAATGATGTAAGTAAATTGAATACATTAAAAATTTAACTTAACTTAAGTTAAATGAAGTGGAAAGACTCCAAGTAAAATAAAAATTTGTGTGCCTTGCAAATTGAAAGTGGATAAATTGATTCAAAATCAATTTGGTTAAATATAGATGGGTAGTGAATTGAGTGTAAGCTATTGAATGGAAATCATTCAAATAAGATGATATAAATCCATTGAAATGGATTTTTTTTGAAATTGAATGGTTACTAGACTTCATATATCAAAACTCACCTGTTAGATTGAGTAAGTACGCGTACCTGCAGCCATCAGCTTTGGCTACGTAAACAACATACGAATTAAGTGAGATCGCTTAATAACGCACATATAAGGTAGGCCTACGCAAAATACAAAATTAGGTTTTGAATTTTATTTTCCGATCGTGTGGGTTGATGTATATATATTTGTTGTTCTTGCGATATCGCAGAATTCCCTCCGTACAAGGGGAAACTCTACCGAATTTTTTTTTAGAAATTTAAGGCGTTAGAAAATTTTCATATTTTTTGAAAAATTTCGTTAATTAGAATAAATTAATATTTTAATTGAAATTAATTATTCAATTAAAACTGAAATTCAGAAGTAAAACGAATGATTTTTAGCTTAGATAATAGGGTTTGTAGCACTCTTCCCACATTAGTAATTTCAAGGAAAAAATTCTTTTAAGGGGGGAGCAATGTATCGACCCAGATTTTAGCCATTTAATTCTGAATATTTAAATTTGTTTAAAAATTATATTTGGATTATAAAACGATATTTATAAGGAATTTATTTATTAAAACAAAGTTTGAACGTATAATTTATAATAAAATTAAAACGAGCTCGTAACGTCGCGGTAGTTCGTAATATTACATTTTGAACTTCAAATGGATGTACCGGATCTAATATAAGTCAGATTTCTTTGAAATAAGAAATGTTCAGATCTATTTGACTATATTATTCTAATGAAAGTGAAAAATCGAGATTTCGTCTTGTAGATTGTAAGTTATGTCAAAATCAATTTTTCAAATAGTTGCTATGGAATCATTGATAGACATAGAAATGTGTTTATTTTATGCTCTTATTTCTTATCTTTTGTATATAAATAAATATTACTTGGGTATTGTTTTGTTACTTTTACAGATATTCCAACCCAGCCCGCATGCAACCAGAAAAATAGAGAAATGGAGATCAAATTGGCATATATTTACATTTTGAAGAATTGTAGATGAATATCTCACATCTAGTTGCTGTTGGACAAGAAAATGATTGGTAGAAAGACCAAGAATTTCTCAAATCAAGGGAAGCTTGTCAAAGAACCAAGAGGAAAAGAAGAAAGGCCAAAAATTTAATAGATTTAATTAAGGCCCATTTGAAACTCTCATTGTAAACTCTTTTGTGAATTCCCTAAGGCCCATCTATCATTGTATTAGGGTTAGGGTTAGGGTTTGGCTATCTATCCTATAAATACCCTTGTAATGTCATTGTAGCCACCATCCATTATTCTGTATTCTCTTCTCCATTAATAAAAGTTCTTCCTTTTTACTATTTCTGCATTTTTCTTTCTTAGCAATAGGTGTTGTCTTCACAATTAGTTTTGGAAGAGCACCAATTGTATTTTACATTTGTTTCATTAGTGATTAGTCGTTTGATTAGTTTCAACGACAATCCTAATTTTATTTTTGTTGTTCTTCTTATTCTGCACTTTTATTTTCTGCATTGTTGTTCTTGTTTTGCAATTTACTTTCTTTAGTGATTAATCGTTGATTAGATTCAACGATAATCCTAATTTCGCAATTTCAGTTTGTTTTTATTTCAACAAAATCTCCATACTTCGTCTAACTCGCCCAAGAGATTAGATAAATAATTTGATTTTAATTTACCTCCCAGTGTTCGACCTGTATGCTACACACCTGTGCGCTTGCAGAATTTTATTACAAATATCGCGCTTTTCTAATTCATAGATTAGCGACGATCAAGTTTTTGGCGCCGTTGCCGGGGAGGTAACAATTGAATTTTATTATTTATTTAATTTCTGATTCGTGTTAGTTTTTTTTCTTTTTGTTTGATTTTGTAAAAAAAAAAATGTTGCCAAATTTTCTTTTATTTTCCTATTGTTTTCTTGTAGATATATATAGATAAAAATCTTGATTAGTTGATTGTGTATCACATATTGATATCATAATCTCTAAGACAAGGAAAAAAAATCTTGCCACTTTTTCTTTTAATTTTCCTTATTTTTTTCATTTATTTTTTTCCTTTTTTTTATTTTGCATTTCTTCCAATCTAATTCCTTCAAGAAGAAAAAAAATATATACAAAAAAAGAAAGTTGCTAATTTTTCTTCAATTTCTTTCCATCTTTCTACCACCTTGCTAATTTTCACATTTTTCTTTTCCCTTTCCTTTTCTTTTTATTTGTTTCCATCTTTTGTCTACAACTTTCTAAAAAAAAAAAACTTTTGCAATTTCTTCTCTGTCTACTTTGATTTATTTCTTGTTTTTGTCTGCTTTTATTTCTTTCCTCAATTTCTTCTACCCTTCCTCTCTACTCAAAAAACCTTGCTTTTTTCTCTTATTTCCTTCCTCTTTTATTTTTTTTCCTTTTTTGTTTGGGTTTTTACCATTCATTTCTTTCCCTTTCTTCTTGTTCAAATTTTCATTAAAAAAAAACTTGAATTCTTTTTTTTATTTTATTTCTTTCCAATTGCATTTCTCATTCACCTCCTACAATCTCTCTTTCCATTTTTTTCATTTATTTCTTTCCGGCTCTCTCCTTCATTGAAAAAAAACAACTTTCAATTTTCCTTTATTCTTTCCATCTTTCCACTTTCTTTCCAATCATCTACATTCTTTTTCTTTTTACAAATTTCAAAAAAAAAAAAAATAGATTCCTCTTTTGCAAAAAAAATTTCCTTTCTTCTTTTGTCTTTCTTGTTCTCAATACATTTGATTTCTTTTCTTCTCTTACAAATTCCCTTTCTTTTCAAAAAAATCCTCTTCTAATTTTACAACAATAAACAAAAAAAATATCTTTCTGTTTTTTTCTTCTCTTTTATTATTTTCCCTTCTCAATTTCTTTTCCAAATCTTTTACAATTACTTTACTTCCTTCCTTTACAATTCTCTTTCTTTCCTGAAATCTCTCTTCCTTTTTTTTGTCATTTGTTTCTTTCCTATTTGTCCACTTTTTCAATAATAATAAAAAAAAGGAAGGTCATAAAAGGATTCATTCTTTTTTTTTTCAATTATTTTTCCCTGCTTCATTTCTTCCCTCTGATCAAATTGTAACACCCCACTCCCGCTAAGGTCACTCACTAAGCGAATGCCTTAATTTCGGTGGAGTATTTTAAGTGAATATAGAACAGAAAAATTACAACAAGACAGATATAAAGAATACTTGAAATCTAAAACATCATTTCATTGCAGCAGAAGATAAACATGTTTGGTTACATATCAAAACCAACTAAAACAAGAGTCAAGTACTAAATATCCATCCTGATAAAACATAAGTACATAATCCCACTACATAACTAATAGCCATAATAGAAAAGATAAGCTGGGCTTTACATCGCGGTCCAAGCTCCAAAAGATAGATAAAGCAATCTGGTCAAAGCCCACTAGTGCTAGGCCCACTCTGAGAACCTGAGGGTTAGGAAAAAGATAAAAACAACGGGGTCAGACATAAGTCTGAGTGAGCCCTATAACTTTAACAATACAATCATTAAAGTAATTAGGGTATGATATAAACTTGGTACGGTGATGACTGTGGATAAATGACTACACTAAGCAGCCAACTAGACATAGGATGAACTAAGATAACGGTAAAGACGCATCTACCCACCCAAGGGTAATTACTACACTGCACCACACCTGTCATTCCTATTTAAAGGTTGATCCCACCCAAGGACTTAGAAAATTTAACTAGTAGTTTCGTGTACCCCTAGCTGACTACATAGGTGTCGTCTGCCCCTATCTCCACTAGGTGTACCCACTACTCCCCAAGCGATCGGCTCCCTACCGTAGATACCCGTGCTGGCCCCACAGTGGGGTGTATCACTCCCCGAAGTGGCAACCCGATACAATCAACGGTGCACAGCTTATACCTACACGATGCAACAACGTCTTACCTACCAGCCCGGGTCCACACACGCATATGAAATCCGTTGGACTTGCGTTGCCACCGCTAACCCGTTTTGGCCTCTTATAGTCAAGCCCAGTACGCGTGTCCCGTCGTCGACATGGGTCGAGCCCAATAAGATACATATGGGTTACTGGTTGAAATGGGCCCCCACAAGCTACCCACCTAAGCTTGTCCCTTTTTCTAGTGCATCCCACTTAACCCTTTAATCATGTTTAATTACATGTTTCCACTTGGTTAAGTATTCTAATCGTATTTTCTATTGCCACCCAAGGCAACCCACTAGATTTCCACATGCCACCCAAGGCACTTACTTGATTTCCACATGCCACCCAAGGCACCCACTTAACCCCTCATGCCCCACTACATGCTTATCTGGTTAAGTGTTTCTTAATTGATTAAGAACGTAACCTTTGTAAAGACCTCTCACATTAGACTGTCTTTTATGGCAGCTGGATTTGCCGGTCGGTTCCGGGCAGCCTTACGCCATAACAGAGTCTAACCTCGTGTCTTTACACTTGTCACGTATTTAGTTTATGCCTAAGACCTCTCACATTGGGCCAATCATTTATAGCCGCTGGATTTGTCGGTCGGTTCCGGGCAGTCTTATGCTACAAAAGGGTCTAACCTCGTGTCTTAGTCGATTAATTACACCTAATTAATCACCCCCATAATTTGTATTAATTATCCCTAATTAATTACAAATTTAACGATGTACATAATTGACTCAATTATGTCCATCCACTTTATGGTATGCATAATCATACCAACTTCACACCATTTTATTAACATGAATATTAACCCCATCGTTCCCCACGTAGTACGTTGACATGACATACTTAAAAGGGAAGATTCATCACAACACAATGGGTTCAACTTGCATAACATTAGCATCAACATGGGTTTTAAAGGTGTCAACATGCATATATGACCATAGCATCAAACCCAACTAGCATAAATAATCAACCCAAACTTGCATGAATCACATATGTCATAAAGAGGGTAACTTGCATAGGTTACTTATGTCATACAAAGAGGTAAACTTGCATATGTATGTATGACATACAAAGGGGTTAACTTGCATATGTATGCATATCATACAAAGGTGTAAACTTGCACATGTTACTTGCATATAATCAAACACCAAACTTGCATAACATGTCATATATGAACTTGCATATAATCAAACACCAAACTTGCATAACATGGTGTCATAATGGATCAATGTTTATCATAGTGATTTGCATAACTAGCATCATGAACACATAGCATAAAACTTGCATAACTAGCATCATGAACATATAGCATAAAACTTGCATAACTAGCATCATGAACTCATAGCATATAACTTGCATAGCTTGCATAACATCATGAACACATAGCATATGACTTGCATAACTTGCATAACATCATGAACACATAGCATATGACTTGCATAACTTGCATAACATCATGAACACATAGCATATGATAACATAACTTGCATTGATCCACATACATAACCATAACCTCATTATATCTTATCATAATTAGTTTAGCAATTGCTTGCTAAAGGCATAGAAACTCACAACTTGTTGATTAGCACTCCTATGAAGAAGATTAAGTTGCTAGAGTTGATTAGAAGTTGATTTGAGAAGCTATCTTCCTCTTTAATTTGTTGGTGGCTCCTTCTAGTTGCATTTTGACGGCATAACGACGTTGTCTCCAATTTTAGTATGAATTAGGGTAGTCTTATGGTGTATTTATAGATTAGTTAAGTGTTTTAGGCCATTAGATTAACCCTAAATCAGATTAGAGCCGTCAGATCTCGTCACTAGCCACCAAAACATAGCCCAAATCCCAAATCAGTGCACCCAGGTCAAACTGACCGACAGGGGGGGGGGGGGGGGTCGACCCCTTGGGGGGGGGTCGGCACCCATGTCGACCCTAGTGTCGACACCCTCTGTCTGGGGGGAATTTCCCGCCTCTTCTGAAATTTGAAATTTGAATATTTTAAATCTGTTTTGAATTTTCTGAAACTTCGGATGGTCATAACTTCTTCATACGAAGTCCAAATCACGCAAACTCGGACTCTATCTCAACCAGAATTCCGAGACGAACACAATGGCGCAACCCGTTTCCCTTAATTCTCACGTCTGAGATTAATTATTCTTTAATTACTAAACATTAATATTAAGTGAAATTCGGGGTGTTACACAAATACCCCTTCCTCTCACATAATCTCATTTCACCACAGTTTTTTTTTCAATCCACACTTCAGCACCATCTTCTCCAAAAAGTTAGCTTTTTTTTTTGTTAATTCCTTTGTTTCTTTTTCTTGTGTTTTTTTTGTTATTCAATTCATTCAAAAAAAAAAGATTTTGAACTAAGGACAAGGTGACTGGAGTTCAAGCAACAAATCAAGATTTCAGAAATCAAAAGAAATTGCAAATAGTGAGATTTCAATCATTGACGCTACTCATTTTTTCTG
The DNA here is from genome assembly GCA_030737875.1 of Allium sativum. Taxonomy (NCBI): domain Eukaryota; kingdom Viridiplantae; phylum Streptophyta; class Magnoliopsida; order Asparagales; family Amaryllidaceae; genus Allium; species Allium sativum. The sequence goes on along the minus strand of CM060909.1, from coordinate 747,128,198 downwards.
GATGGACAGCCATACCCCACTGTAAATTTCTTTTAACTCTACAGGTGCTCTGCTGCAAAGAAAAAAATATAGACAATTGTTGTAAAAAATTTCTGCAGGGGCAGCGGCTTGAATGTAAATTTTTTTAATTTCTGCAATTAAATTGTGTGATTGTTGTTATTTCTGCACTTTTTATTCATTCTGTTAAGGGCAATACCCCAATTCACATAAGATGAGGGATTTCATCACCTTTTCCTTAGCCCACAAATTGCATTTCATCGTAGAATCTGACTAATAATAACGGTTAGACGTTGGACTTAAGGGAGTCACGGGCTCATCTAGGGCTTAATTGTATTGTGATAGTTGATTCATTTGGAACGAATTATTTCTTGGTGTCTAGACAACGGCAGAGAAATAACCGTTTATAAATATTACGGTGATTCATAAATATTATATCGGTTGTTACTCTGAAGGTACTTAAACCTTCGGCTGCATTGCTAGGGTGATTCCTGGTGCACCGATAACTCCTGTCCGTTAACTGGCTAAGAAATCTTTTGATCTAAGTAATCAAACGTGTCACTATATAATTTTGGGTTAGGAGCTATTAAGGACAGAAAATTTCATTGTAGCTAATTTTTGTGCGTGCATTTAACAACAATGAGTGAAAAAAGTGTGAGTCAACAAAATTCTCCTAGGGGTTCTCGAATCAACCAAAATTTTCCAACCGAATTGGATCAAAATCGAGTGAATCACAACTTTCCAAACTTTGGGGATCAAAATCAAATAAATCAAAATTTTCAAAATCTCAATATCCAAATGGATAGACCCTTGTCTCTTCGTGATCGATGTTATCCAACTAGAACCGTTTAACCTTCTGTCATAGTACTTCCACCAGTTGAAGGAAATTTTGAGCTTAAACATTCTTTTATTCAAGGGGTACCAAAATTTACTGGTTCTGAAAATGCTTATGAATTTTTAAGTGAATTTGAATTGTATTCATCCCCAACTCAAATGCAACAATTATCTAATGAATCAATCAAGCTAAGGTTAATTCCATTTGCACTACTTAAAAGCGCTAAAAGATGGCTAAATTCTCTTCCCAAACAGTCAATAAGAAGTTGGGATGAATTCGTCAGCGTATTCCTGAAAAAGTTTTTTCCTTTTCACAAAACTCTGAAAATTCGAACTGAAATAAATCAATTTTCTCAAAATGAGGGGGAAACTTTTTCAAAATACTTTGATAGGTTCAACCAATTACTGTATAGTTGTCCTCATCATGGAATCATAAAAGATTACTTATGTCAAATTGTATATGAGGGTCTAAACTATCAGACTAGAACTCAACTAGAATCAATGTGTGGGGGAGATTTTATGTCTAAAACGGCCAATGAAGCTTGGAAATTCTTAGAGGATTATTCTGAAAAGGACATGCAATGGGAGTCCATTCGTGTTCCCATCCGTGCTTCCACTAAAGGAGTGCATGTCGTGGATACAATTCATATTCCCTTAGAGACTCAAACTCCTCAATTCAATGGACTACCCCAAGACCAAGTCAATGTCATAGCTAAAAATGGTCTTTACTCATCCACATCTGACCCTAGTTGGAGAAATCATCCAAATTTCTCATGGTCTAATTCAAATAATGTCGCAAATCCATCTCACATGATACCGAATTCATTATACCAAGCTCCATTTTCTTCTAGTCCTCAAACTTCTCATGTTTCACCTCAACCTGAGCCTTCAAGTGAACCTTATAGGCACCCCAACTTTCAATCATCAAATAAATCCTCCTAATCTTCTCAACCGTCACAAGATATTGTTTGATTAGAAAAACAAATAAATAATCAAGATGTTAAACTCGAACAAATGATGAATATGATGAAGGAACTAATGAAAAGTAATGAGCGAGGAAAGTTGCCTAGTCAACCCGAGGTGAATCCAAAATATAACTCTCGTACTGTGAATTCTTGTGAGGATGGAAATAATTCGGTTAACGTTGTCACCACCCTGAGGTCTAGAAAAATGATTGACAATAATGTTGGCAATCCCGACAACCATTCGATTTCAACCCCAATTGAAAAGCTTGACAATCTTGCGATGGCAACCAATGCCAACTCCTTGGAACCTTATGAAACCCCATCTTCTTCGAATGTTGGCAACCCCAACATCTCTTCTTCTAATGTCAGCAACCCCGATAATAATTCCTCCTCTAATGTTGGCAATCCCAGCATCTCACCTTCTATTCCTGTACCTCAATCACTTTCCACATCGAAACCTTCTTCTTCGAACGATCAAATTTCTGAAAGAGTCTATAAACCAATAGCCCCTTATCCTCACAGGCTTAACAATAAGAAGAAGGATGCAAATTTAAAAAAAATTCTTGAAATCTTCAAACAAGTTCGTGTCAATATTCCACTCTTAGACACCATCGAACAAATTCCTCAATATTCCAAGTGTCTCAAAGAGCTATGCACCCGAAAACGAGCCACTAATGTTCCTAAAACTGCCTTTCTAACTGCAAATACAAGCTCCATTCTTTCGAATCCTGCCCCAGTCAAGTACAAGGACCCCGGTTGCCCTACAATTGATTGCAAAATAGGAAACATTCACATATCTCGTGCCCTACTTGATCTCGGTGCAAGTGTAAATCTTCTTCCTTACACTGTTTATCGTCAACTTGGATTAGGGGAGATTAAACCAACAAACATCATTCTTCAGTTAGCTGATCGATCTTTTAAAAAACCATTGGGTATAATTGAAGATGTTTTGATTCAAATTGAACAATTTTACTTCCCTGTCGATTTCATAGTTCTAGAAACCGAGCCTGTTTTGAGTCAGGGTAGTCAAATTCCATTGATTTTGGGTCGTCCCTTCTTAGCAACCTCAAATGCTTTCATTAATTGTAGGAGCGGCCAACTTCGACTATCGTTTGGGCACTTAACCATTGAATTGAATATTTTTCATCAACCCAAAGAGATCGAAATAGGAGAAGTTGACATAATAGAAACAGTTTTAGATGGCACATCTGAATTATCTCCTCTAAAAACTTCATTTTCCTCAGTTGACGTGTGCACTATGTCTTTTGAGGAATTGTTCGAAGATGAGCTTAAACTTTTGAATGACGAGGATGGATATATGGAACGTCTCAAACATAATCGTAATTCCATAGCATCAGAAGAAATCATTGTTAAAAACTCAGGCTTATGGGACTATAATAATCTTCAGTTGAACGATTTAAATCATTGGCACGACAAAAAATTTATAGGAAGGATTTTGATCTTAGATCTCACTGACATGCCTTTTGTACCTCAAAAATCAGATACGAAATCATCATCCATCATTTTCGATAGAGGCAAGTGTGGAGGGAAAGAAAAATCTCATTTTTCACATAAAACTCACCGTCATTATAAATTTCATTTTGTATATAATTGGCATTCGCATATAGTGGTTAAATTGCATTTCATTTTACAAATCATTCTGCATTTGATACACCTTTGGGTACTATCTTTCAATTATAGAAAAAAATTACAGTGTGGACGCTGTTTAGTTCTAGTGTGGGGGGAGTCTGCATTTCACTCATTTTCGTTTTTTTTCTTTCTTTTCATTTTCATCATTTAAATACGACCATCATGCATTTTAGACTGTAGTAACATGCCATTTTTTTAGACTGTAATAACATGCCATTTTTTTTAATTATAGAAAAAAATTACAGTTTGGACACTGTTTAGTTCTAGTGGGGGGGGGGGAGTCTGCATTTCACTCATTATCTTTTTTTATTTCTTTATTTTTCTTTCTTTTCATTTTCATCATTTAAATAGGACCATCATGCATTTTAGACTGTAGTAACATGCCATTTTTTTTAGACTGTAATAACATGCCATTTTTTTTTTGAAATACGACTCATTTTCAATTGATACAACAAAATAAGTTTACAATTTTTAGCCAGTTGATGGTATTTTTCTCTCTCGGCTAAATTCGAATTTGAAATATAATGAAAAATTTAATTTGAGGGATAATAGTGTAACCGGTACATAGGGAGATTCTTATGTGATGGCCATGAAATCTATTCTATATTGTAGACTTTGTTTAAATAAGTGGAGGACTTAAAATACTTATATTGGCTTTTCAAATCTTTAAAACTAAGTTGTGTTAAGTTGAATTCGCGTAACTCTCTTTTGTGCTTATATTTTCAATAATAATAACAGTAATCCAAGGGTATCCAACATTGCTTGTATATCAAGCGTTGGTGTGCAAACCCGCCAAGCTCTATCCGACATGTTGTTGACAAAGTCAGCGTTGGAATATCTTGGTCTCATTTTATGAGATTGGACACCTAAGGATTACCGACACGTTGTTGACAAAGTCAAAGTCGGCATGCACAATCCACCAAGCTCTTTACCTACTCTCCGTTAGTCCGCGATGCAGTGCATGGATGGTAAACCTTGGTCTTCTAAGTTAGGTGTATGTACTTGAACATAAATTTTAAAATTTATAGAATAAAGAATAAGCGATGATGCCCAAACACTTCTTGACCTTATTAATTTGACTGGCCATACATGAGAAAATAGTAATACCACTTTGCAAACTGTGCCAAGCAAACTAAGAATTTATTTCATGGCTGCACTATGTTATCGACCGAACTAACTGGCCAAACTGGAATTTAACATTTGAAAACTTGATTTATATTGAAAATTTGTGACAAGTTGAGGTATCTAAAATAAAATCAACTGACTAGAAATTGTTAATTTAATTTGTTGTACCACTTCAGAAACAAGTCTTGTTTTCATTTTTGCTTTTATTTTGCATATGTCCATTGCATTCATGTGGTTTCATTAGAATCATAGCATACTGCATTTGGATTTTGTGGGTAGTATCCGCTGAAAACCCTCACGAGACACCACTCGTCTTACTAGGGACACCTAGAGGTTTAACGGCTTGTTGCATACGCTCAATGCAATCGTGTTTCCTACGAAAGTGTGACCTATCTAGTCTAGTTTTTTCAATTCTTGTTTTACTCGAGGACGAGTAAAAGATAAGTATGGGGGTATTTGATAGACATAGAAATGTGTTTATTTTATGCTCTTATTTCTTATCTTTTGTATATAAGTAAATATTACTTGGGTATTGTTTTGTTACTTTTACAGATATTCCAACCCAGCCCGCATGCAACCAGAAAAATAGAGAAATGGAGATTAAATTGGTATATATTTACATTTTGAAGAATTGTAGATGAAGATCTCACATCTAATTGCTGTTGGACAAGAAAATGATTGGTAGAAAGACCAAGAATTTCTCAAATCAAGGGAAGCTTGTCAAAGAACCAAGAGGAAAAGAAGAAAGGCCAAAAATTTAATAGATTTAACTAAGGCCCATTTGAAACTCTCATTGTAAACTCTTTTGTGAATTCCCTAGGGCCCATCTATCATTGTATTAGGGTTAGGGTTAGGGTTTGGCTATCTATCCTATAAATACCCTTATAATGTCATTGTAGCCACCATCCATTATTCTGTATTCTCTTCTCCATTAATAAAAGTTCTTCCTTTTTACTATTTCTGCATTTTTCTTTCTTAGCAATAGGTGTTGTCTTCACAATTAGTTTTGGAAGAGCACCAATTGTATTTTACATTTGTTTCATTAGTGATTAGTCGTTTGATTAGTTTCAACGACAATCCTAATTTTATTTTTGTTGTTCTTCTTATTCTGCACTTTTATTTTCTGCATTGTTGTTCTTGTTTTGCAATTTACTTTCTTTAGTGATTAATCGTTGATTAGATTCAACGATAATCCTAAGTTCGCAATTTCTGTTTGTTTTTATTTCAACAAAATCTCCAGGCTTCGTCTATCTCGCCCAAGAGATTAGATAAATAATTTGATTTTAATTTACCTCCCTGTGTTCGACCTGTATGCTACACACCTGTTCGCTTGCAGAATTTTATTACAAATATCGCGCTTTTCTAATTCATAGATTAGCGACGATCAATCATTCATAAATTATAACGATTTATTATATAAATAAGTCAATTTTAAATAACTCGAACGTCGTTTTAATTTGAAATATTGATTTTAAAATCTAGATATTGTATTTTGGAGCTATATGATATTCTATTTGGAAATATACGATAATGCTAATTTATTATTATTAAATTGATTGGTTATTGAATTTGTTTATATTTTAATTGATTTATTTAAGCCTTAAAAATTGCCTTTTTGCAAACGTTCTCGGAAATTAATGAAACTAGTTCCATCATATCCGGAATATTTTATTATTGTGGGATTTCAAGTTTTGAGCCATTCGGAGTTGTTACGTGAGCGTGCGAAAAATTAACATGAATATTCTGACAAACTTAATATTCAAAATTTCGCTATTTTTCCAAATGGACTCGGTTTTCTATGTAACAAGTTTCGTTGGGTCTGCAATGTTAAACTGTAGTTGGATGTCCATTTTCATCGCATCTGAAGTTCATACGTAGTTACACAAAATTAAAATTTTGAATGAGAAAAAGCGATAGGCATCAACTTATAAAATTAATAAAATATTTGAATTAAATAATATATATCTACCTTCTATAAATTCATCCCATCGTAATCCCTATTTCTCCAAAATAACTCTTTCCTGTTCTATTTCAACCACAACCAAAAATTTCCAATTGGTTTTCTTTGTAGATGTAATCAATTATTAAATGAACTTGTTCGATGAAAGGTCTGCTGAATTCATAGGATAGTGAGGATCAGTCTCGTATGCCTTTCGTAAGGCTCGATGGAGTTTTATGATCCTCGACTTTTGGGTGCAGCGGATGTAGGGTTGACGATTTTTGATTTAGGGTTAGCCGGAGAGGGAATTGATGAGGGTGAAGGGGTTCTGGAGGCTAGCGATGGCCTGTAGCCTATAGGAGGTGATGATGCGAAGAAGTCGCACAACTGTAATGGGGTTTCTTTGAACTTCGATGATGGCGCAGGCTCACTGGAAGGTAGGTGAGTGAAATAATAGGTATCGTGATACTCAGGTGGAAGTCGTGGTCGTCGTGGTGAGTTCGGCCCGGTCTCAGGTGACGTGGAGGGTCTGGCCATGTTGAGCTCGAAGAAATGGAAATGGTGGCGGTGGTTCCGAGAAATCAGCGGTGAAAGTGAGGTACTATCATGCGTTTTCAAAAGGCATCGGGTATTTTATTTTATTTGAGCAATATTGAATCACGTGGATTGGAAATTATGGGGATTCTGGTGTGTGGTTGATGACTGAAAAGTCGGTGCGTGATTATTATTGGTGGCTATAATAGGTAGGTTTCTTACTGTAAACTACAACAAGTTATTTGGCAGCTTGGAAATCGACGGTGAGGAGGTTGGTGGTCTCAATACGTGGAATCAGTGGAATATGGGAAGAGTTTGAAAGGAGCATACGACGGTGGAAGTGGAGTCGTGAGTGTAACGACCCAGTTTCTAGACTAATTTTATAATTTATAATATATAGATTATACTAATAATCATATTAAACCGAATTAATTAGAATTAAATATCTGGAAAATTCCAAATAAATATATTAATGATTATCGTTTAGTATTGTCGGAAAAGAAATCACTGCTAGAAATAAAGAGTGCTACGCCATATTAACCAAGCCTAACACGTTTTACCTTTTTACTAGTCGATCATTATGCGTTTTCAACAAATACTCAATATTTCAAATTTAATAAAGAAAATTTGGCACGGTTTTTATTTTAGCTATGCTTTCCAAGAACTGTGTTCTTGTAAATTTAATAATTCATTTTCATTTCAAAAATACCAATAACACCTAATTGACTTAAACTATACCAATGGAAACAGCAGTCAGGAAAAGATTTAGTGGAGAATGGTGACATTAAAACAAGGTGGTGTGTACTATCCCCATGCATGCAAATCCATTGAAGCAGAACGAAGCGAGGGTGGCTGTCAAAAGCAAAGGAATAAGACCCGACATTAAAAACTGTGCCCTTCTCCAATCCAATCAATCGCTCACTTTCCATTCTTTTGTTTCTTTTATATACATGTTCTTCAGCGGCAGATTGGGAGATTCGCATGCATTATACTATATATCTTCCATATACATAGCACTATAGCAGAAGTAGTTAGTACAAGCTAGAACATAGACTTCAATAGGTTGATATTGCTTAGATATTAAGTTTGTTTTGCAAATATATTAAGTACATATACATACATACATATAATACAGCCAGGAACACGACTAGGCTACCTTGCTTAAGAACAAAGTTGTAAGTATTTATTTATTTATGAAATCATACATTACACTTTCACCTTACATTCAAGGATGTTACACATATATGCATCCTTCACAATCAAGTAGAGCCAGTCTACATTATCACTATTAAAACCAGCCTAGCATGAGGCGGGAAAAGAAACTAGGCACATGAAATATTTGTACAACAATATCTTAGTTACTTAAGAACTAAGTTAGAAGCATATATTTGTATTGTAAATTCAAGCATCAATTCATATAGGCTACTGCAAATCAATAGCTACTGCATACACTACACATCATCCTTCCATTTTCACTAGGCAGCAGTGTTTGCATTCAATCATACAGGTAGAACCTGTCTGGAATACCCACTACAAAGCCTAGTTTTAAGGTCGTGGGCACATGGAATTGTGCATAAGTATGTACATCAATTCACAGCTTGGTCGTGACCTGTAGCTTTTTCAATAGAAATGACTGTGCATATCCTCTTTTCAATCAGCTAGCAACATGAACTTACATAACACATAACTAACTAGCTGCTGAATAGTGCATGTATGCCCACATGCCTAGTCAATTAGCCTAAGTATTCCCCTATAAATACACAGACATACTACATGAACCCACACACACATGCCTACTGGTAGACGAACAAAAACAATAAGCAAAACTTGAAATGGAAATGGCTAGGAAAAACATGAGCACAAACTTGGAACAGAGAGCAAACCTGAAACAGAGAATAATTAGAGACTGAATGCATAGCAAGAACAATGGAAGGGAATATATAAGCAAAACAGCGTATAGAAATTGGTGAGTAGACACTTAATTCCCCTACTGTTTATATAAATCTGGATTTGGATTCAAACTTTATGTATGTTATTATGTACACATCATCTTTTATTCAATGTTTGAAGTTGTGTAAGGGTAGTTAGTCTATAATGGTTAAAAAATTAGGAAGACTGAGAAGCAAATATATATATAAAACAGTGAACAATACAACATACAATAATATAATAAACATTCTAAATGACTCTGCTATTTGATATAAATTTTTAGGGGATTCGAACTATGTGTATGTTAATATGTTCTCATTTTATTGCATGTAAATATTGAATTGTCCGAAGGATTAATCTTTGAAATAAAATATAGTGAGTTTAAGCAACCTGTGAATGAAATTACAAAAAGACAGAGAGCAGAATATATACTGGTGATCAGTAGACATAGAAAGTTGATACTGCTTCGTATAACTTACTTCTGCTAATGTAAACTTTTCCTATATCCATACACCTATGAAAGTATGCTGTTACATACAACTTAAAAACCTTAAGGATGGTCTGAAACATGTGCCTGGATGTTCCAAACTTGTGAAGTATATACCTTCCTCTTAGTTCAAAAAACCAATAGCTTCAATTCTAGCCTTTTTGGTGCAACTGAGTTCAACTTACTCTTTCATGCTTTCATTAAAATAACCAGACCAGTTTCGTTCCAAAGGAATGTGACACGACCAAATTAACTATTTCGCTGAGAATAACAGAGATGCATACGGCGAAGAACGTAATGCATACTGAGTTAAGTAATATATAAAAAGATTTTTCTTAGGATGATATGAAATGAGGGCATTGATTTAAGTAAATGCAAAGTAATAGGCAAGTTTTTATGTGGTCAGCGAGTTAGAGCACAACCAACAATGGCTTGTTCAGTTACTAAACAAGCCACGGAGCAACCAGGTGTGGCTTGTTCACTCATGCGTGGCTGGTCTGTGGCTAGTTTTGAGCTCCTCCGTGGCTGGTTCACCCAACAGAGACTGGTTCTTATAACGGCAAACTGTTTGTCGTTATAAGATTATAACGGCAAACACTTTGCCGTTATAAGATTATAACGGCAAAGTCTTTGCCGTTTTATGTTTTCTGGTATGTTTTATGTTTATAACGGCAAAGAGTTTGCCGTTATAAACAAAAAATAATTTTTTATTATATTTTTTTAATGTTATTATTTAAGTAGATTCGTGGCTAGTTTTTCTCTCTGGGTGCCATGTGGCTTGTTTAGTTGTAAAATAAGAGAGAGAATGAAGTGAACAGAACGGATGGTTGGTTATGGTCTTAGAGTGAGCAGGCAAGCTGAAGTGACTAACTTGTTTAGTGATTTGGTTCTGGCTAAATTTATTGAATTTTTTTAATAGTAAACAATATCTTTGCATTACTCATTAAGTGGGTAAGGATAAGGACTTTGACAATGATGAAAATTTGATACGCTAACTCTTTTATCTTTGAATATTTGTATTATAAAACAAAGTTAGATTGGTTAGCACTTGATCATGTTATGTAAAATGTAGCACACATGCGGGTCGTTGCTTGTTGTGAGATTGGTGATACAGCGAGTTCTATTTGAATACCGAGCCTATGATCAGAGTCAAACTAATTTTTTCCAAAAATTTAGTATGTGTCTTATAGATGCTTGTTTTAACTTGATGGGATCTAAAAGAAGGAAAAAAAGAGATTATTATAATTAGACAGTTAAAATAACTTGTATGGACCCATGAAGTCACCAAGGGGCATGGAGTTTTAGTACTGCAGTTGGGCCAAACTGGTCCTTCGAAAGACTAATAATAATAGTTTAACAGTTTATTTATATAAATAAAATACGTACATATGTATGTATGAGAAGAAGGGAGTAAGGAGATATGTATGTATGAGAAGAAGGGAGTAAGGAGATCGGCAAGTAGCATGAAACCAATGAGTTTTTGTTAAAATGTAAGATTCCAAATTCATAATCTAAATCCAAATTATTTATTTATTAATATATAAAATATATAAAATAATAGTTACGAGAGCAATCATATTGATTTCGTAATGGCGAGCTAAAATTATAGGTAACAGTCATCAAATTTTGAATCTCCATAAATTTGTATATTTATAGTTTACAGAACAAGTTATATAACATTTTAATTTAAATAAATTTATTTCTGGAAATTGTTGGACAAATATAATATAAGAAAATAGTTGATTCACCAATATCAAAATGTTTCAAGCAATATTAGTTTGAATTTGGAATATCGAATGGTCACCGATAGACCATGCCGTACTGAATGGATATTGTTGATTTTCCGTTATAATTGGGTGATGATCAATTGAATTTAAATAGTTAAAGTAAAATGTTAACACGGTTCATTGGAATTAAATAGACTATATTGCTCATTGTTCTGAAATTGGAAATGAAATTGGTACAAGTGAATTAATTTGGGTGGACATGACATGAAAATTAAAAATATGAAACAATTTGTATAAATATTTTACGTACCTACGCTGTTTAAATTTGATATTTAAAACACCGACTATCTAATAAATATTCCTTACATGTTAGTTCGAAGAGACCGGGATGGGAACTGGGCCCAAAACCACTTTGAACCAATTTTACGTTCGTTAACTAACTTGTAGAGAAACTTATATAAATGGGAAAATTGAAGACCGTAAATTTTCATGAGCGGAAGAACTACTTGTTAAAATTCTCTGGTGGCCGCCAGAGTTATTATAAGTTATGATTCCTTCATGATCGAAATCTTTGGATTTGCAAGGACTATTCGCTACTGATCCTGGGGTGATTCCTATATTGGATGCAGTAGGAGAGTGCCTTCGGTTCATCCTTTTTCTGAATGACTTGTATGGACGAATTTTTGACAGAGTATTTCCTAAAAACCACGTACGTTGATTTTTACAAATATACCGAGTTAGTGGCAAGGAAGGGAAATTCTTTTACATCCAGAGTATATTTGTGGACATCAATTAGTGATTTGATGGGCCTGATAATGCGGCATTCAATGTGAATGGTAGCCAGATGTTCTAAAGGTAAATTCTAAACCTGAAGCCTCATAACCGGGAAATGATAAAATTTGGGCAGGCAGCATGACTAAGTGGGTCGCTCCCAAGTGGGGTACATAATCACCTATCTAGAGAAATTTCATTTCCTTCTTTAATCTACTCGATGTTGTCCCTTTTTGGGAAATGGTTGCTGATCCCAACCGTTGGTGATATACATTTGTTACACACAAGCGAAATGAGTGGTCGATCATGTGTGGCAGGATTGTAAAATGTTCTTGTTGAACCCAGTGTATTCCCCTCTAGAGATACTACTAGAAGGTGGTTTCATACCTTTTCATAGTTGGAATCCATTACCCAATAAGCGCCCGCGATTTTGATTGTATACTATATATGTGGAGCATGAGATGCAAGCGTTCCACTAGATTGCTATTTAGTTGATTTAGATACTATCAAAATATCAGTGTAGTTTTGATATCAAGAAATGTTTGGGTTATCATAAAGTAAAAACCGTCTGTATTTATGTGTGGATCGGTCTTACGATTATCATTCATTTCAAAAAGGATATTAGAACGTTAAATTAAGTTGTTTTAAAATCGTTTACTCACACCAGTTCCATGACTGACCCAGAGTTTATTTTTCTATGTTTTCCCTAAACTCTTGGGTGCCCAAATTTGTACGAGCAGTCAGGTGGTTTTAGGTTTTTACAAATTCACTTGAAGGAGCTTGGAGCTGGAGGCTTCAACATTAGAATATAGAATTTATTTCCACTGTAGTGTGTATGTATTGTATTCTGATAATGTATGTAAGTATAAATACAATTTTGTATTTCAAGATGTTATATAATATATTTTATTATGTTCCGCTGTGAGATTCGGGTTAGCTCTGATTCTATTGCATTCAGTTCTTCTTTTTCTTCTATCCTAACTTTCTACCTTTCTATTTCTCACCCTCTAACTTCTTTCTATTAACGATCTGTTAATTTATAATGTTTGATTAGTCGATATGTGGTACAGGATATGTATTAGTATCCATAATCAGGATCGGAACTTTTCGGGCTATTACAGGGAAAGACGAAATTGTGTATTCGAATTGAATTTAAAAAATGGCGATGGAATTTTTCTTGGGACTGTTGTGGGTTCATGGTTCTGAAAAAAGAAACGGGTGTGGGAGGAGGATTAAGCCAGCATAGCTGTTGATTAATGAAATAGTTAATTATTAATCTTTGGTTTAGTGAAGTTAGAGAAAGTAAGGTTTGAGATCACGTTATTGTTTGGGTAAGGAGGAGGAATGGCTTTGAATGGGTACAGGGAAGCGAAGGAAGTTAGAATCCTTAATCACGTCTTATTACTGATAATAATGGTAATTTTAAGATTAGGACAACAATAATTATTATTAAATAATTCTAATTTAAACAAAAGTTGAAATCATTATAACTATTATAAATGTGAATAGAATTGAACCAGACTAGTCACGTGGGAATCGAACCAACGAGATTTACATTGTAGAACTGATGGGACTGTGTACAGGACTACTGGAATTTCGTAGAAAAATCAAATGTTGTTTGTTGATTTTAAACGAAACCAAAGCAGAACTGTAAACTGCATAACAAGGTGAGTAAACTCACTAACTCTGACTTGTTTATATTTTTATATAAACAAGTTTTAAATTTATTTATAGTAATTTTATACTGGGTGATGGTTGTTTGGATGAATGGTTGATAAAATTGGTTGAAATGGTTAATATAATTATATCGTTGATCGATTATTAATTCTGTTTATTATGATATTTCATATTGATGTGAAATTAATAATATTGATGTTGATTAACGTCCGTCGATCCAGGAAAACAGGTTGGAGGGAACCAACTAAATTCCTTAATATTTATATATCTGTTTGTTCATTTATTATGATATATGAAGTGTTATATAATCTATGATTTATTATGTTGTGTTTGATTTATCTTGGGCCTAGAATTTTGATATTTAAAGACCATAAATATTTTCGAATATAGAAAAGGGAATTTGAGTTTTTTTTTAAAAAGAAATCTATTTCCAAAAATAGGAATCCATATTCGAATAGAATTGGAATTAAAAAACCTGTTTAATGGACGAAACAAGAAGTGGTTTATGTTTGACCGAAAAGTGGTTCTAACACCCAATTGACTGGTAATTCTAAATAAAATGAAGTAAAAAGCAGTAAGAACACAAGATTTATAGTGGTTCGGTGTTAACAAGCCTACGTCCGATTTATACTTCTTTGATTGATGAACTAATCACAAATACAATAAAAATAGCCACTCAATCTCACTAGCACAATCAATAATTTCCCCTAATTTTGTAGAATTATACTCAAGGATTCTAGGTACAATCTGAAATGAACAAAGGAATATTGTTGGTGATGAAGCTGTAGTGGATGGAGAGCCAAAAGTTCCCTTAGAATGGAGTGTTGTGATGTATTTATAGGCATAAAGCATGGTCGAGTCGGATGCCACGTGGCTCCCATCCACACAAATCTCGGGTTCAGATTCTCTAGAGTGAGGACATCACATCAGCAACGTGGATAAGTGGGTGGTAACCGCTCCAGGTTTACAGGAACATGGCGTGTAACTGTTTTATAACTGCAGTCGTCGGAACGGATCGGTGGAAGGTTCCGCACCGAACTGGCATTCATCAGTCTGGGACCTGACCTGGCTTGCGCATTTCGACCTGGCCCCGTTCTCTAGTGTTTGGTGAAAATGAATTTAGCCACCGATCCGACCCGATAAATCCTCTAACATCCAATCCAATGCTTTCCTCTCTTCGATGGTCTATGATTTTTAACCTTTAAGTATACTTAACATTCGATTCCCAAGCTTTGGATAGCATAGTTACAAAAAAGGCTAACTTTTGCCCCCTCGAAGAATGTTTCATCGTGAATGAGACATGCTTCGAAAAGTTGTTAAATTGTCTGTTCTCGAATCGGTGCAACTAATGGTCATGTCTATCTATGGAGTCGCAACTCTTGGTGAAATAGTACTTCCCAACTCTCGTTGCACATCTATAAATGTGAGATCCAATATATGATCATCTTCTTTGCAATTTGGAACACGGGAACTTTTGGATAGGATACAAACAGATTCCCAGGTAAATTTTCTGCTTTTCACTGTTTCAAAAAGTTTCAGCTATTACCCCATTCTATAAGGTTGTCTCGCTTGGAATAACTTCTTCGAATTACATTTGTCTTTAGCTTGTTCTATGTTCATTTGAATATCATTAGGTTGGCATTTATATGGCTTATTGGTTTGAGATGTTTCAATCTGTATCTGTACTTGATTTGCCCGCTACTAGGTCATCCTTATTGCTTTAATTAACGGCTCGGTTCGGCCCGTCATGTCGGAGAATACAAAAAGCCTTATTGACCTCTTATATAAGCCACCCTCCTCTTCTTTTCTCTTCTCATTTTTAGCCGTTGTCTCCCCAAATCTTATCAAGAAATCCTAATTTCTAGAACTCTAATCCCGTTCTTTTCTTAAATCAAGATCATAAGTAGGTGCCAAATTCTATTTTCTTCAATTTTCAGTCAAACAATGTTCAAATGTCGTGTTAATTTGCATTAATTTACTCTCGTCGATGTCAATGCCGATTATGGTGGTTCATAGTCTGTCGCTGTCATCGTTAGTAATGCCCCCATCACCTCCAGGTGGAAGCATTGGTGACTTAAGCCCATCGTCGTGGGTAATGACTTGTGAATGTGTAATCGATTGTGATAAATTGAAAATGACGAGGATGGGTTTTTGGTTCGGTGGAAGAAGAAAGGAGATGAGGCACTTAGCGATTTGGACGAGAGGAAATCAAGGAAAAGGATGAAGCAAATCATGCCCAGGCGGTTTGGATTGGGCTGAACCCCTTCAATTCGTCCTACTGCTTCGAAGTTACTTCAAATCGACTCGGAGTATTCACTTGAGTGCCCCCGATCTGTCCCGGCATTGATTCTTTATCCCCCCCGAACTGATCTATCGTGATTTCCTCTTTGACCTCAAACTGACCCGATCCGACACTGTTCCACTCATAGTTTCGAACTGAACTGCTGCTATTGTAACAACCCGTATTTTTATAACATATTAAAACAAGAAATCAAGGCAGAATTAAATTTTAAAATCAGAATCAGGGGAAACGGGTTACGCCATTGCGTTCGTCTAGAAATTTTAAATGAAATAGAGTCTGAGTTTTCGAAAATCGGAGTTCGGATGAAGAAGTTATGGCATGTACAAGTTTCAGCAGTTTTCAGGCAGCACTGGACCAGGGGGTCGTCCTACCCCCCCCCCCCCCCAAGTCGACCATATGGTTGACCTCCCCCCTTACAGGTCGACCTGGTCGGCTTGTTTTGACCCAGAACTCATTTTTGAAGCCTGAGACATGTTTTGACGGTCCGGATTGATTCTAGAGTTAATCTAAGAGCCTAAACTAGTTGTTACACCTATATAAATACCTTTAGAACTAACCTAATTCATATCAAATCTTTCTTACACTATTATGTTGCTGAACTCCCTCTTGAACCATGGCCGCCGCCCCCAAATTAAAGCTTAAGCATTCAAACTCAAATCAATTCGAAGAACAAGGCTTCTACAATGATTCAAGACAATAAATCAACAACACCACGACATTTTTACAACAAATTCAGTTCTTAATTCATTAGCCATGCTCTATAAGTTCTAGTTGTTTTTAGATTTAAACATTCAATTATAATATGGCCATGGAATAAAGTGGAATTGGATTTAAGTATGTTTATTGATTCAGATCTATTGCTTCTTGAATCCTGAGTTTTGGGACTTTTCTATTCTCATTTTCATGTCAAGCCTATGATCTATTTAGTTTTTTGTAAATCGGTTTTTCTTGATTCATGTTGATATTATTATCAAGATCTATCTTTTATGCCTGAGACGATGTTCTTATGCCAGTTTTCTTTCTGTACTTATTGTTATACAAATTCTACCTTCCCCTATTTATTTTCTTTTGATGAACCTTGGTCAATTTCGGACCTAGGCCTAAACTACGATATACGTGCGATTTGAATACGGGGAAATAGTGGGAGATTACCTATTTGGATATATATGTGTGGTGGAATTGATGGCATAACATGAAATTTGAAATTTGGGTATTGTCAGTATAATTGAAATTGCAAGTTTGGGCATACATGAATTGGCATGTAAATTAAATCACGAGTTTGGGACTAGGTGAATTAAATCAAAAGATTAGGCTTATGATTGGGCACATGTAGAATTGGGATTTTGAACATAAAAGTGATTGTAAATTTGATAATTGGCATAAATGTGTATTATGAGCTTGGGTAGTTGAAGGGTGTTGTAATAAAAAGATTATAGTTTGGGATAACTATGCCATGAATCATGATTTGGGTTTATTTGGACATGAAACTTGATACATGTAATCTTGGCTAGAACTTGGTATGGGTAAAATGGCATAAACCTGGCATACATGTAAATAGGCAAGAATTGGACGTATGTAAACTGACTAGAATTGGGTATATATATATAAACTGGCATGTAATTTTGGAACTTGGGCATATGTTTATTAATATGTAAAGTTAGGAATTTGAAACATGAAAATGACTGTGTATTGGATAATTGACTTGAACTCAAACATGAACATTTTTATATGTTAAACACATGAACTGATATTGGGGTTTTGGGGAAATACGACCATTAATGAACCTTTGACACGAGGTTAGACTCGGTTTGTGGTATAAATCTGCTCGGAACCGCCCAACAAATCCAGTAGCCACAAAGTGTCAGTCTAATGTGAGAGGTCGAAGGTCGAATTGTAGGCGTAACGATTTATGACACGAGGTTAGACTCAGTTTGTGGTGTAAATCTGCCCGGAACCGCCCGGCAAATCCAGTGGCCACAAAGTGCACGGTCTAATGTGAGAGATCATGATTAGTTCGTCATAATGAATGAATTAAGGAATACTAACCATAATAAGATGTGGGTATGGTTAAAGGGTTAGGTGGGATGACATGGAAATTGGACATGTAAATATGGACCTAACCGGTATGAGTTAAGAACATGTAAAACTTATAAATGTGGGCTTAACCAACATAATTGTTAATCAGACCAATGGGTGGGTTAAGTAACATGGCTAGGCTAATGACACTTAACCGTTATAACATGACTAGCGGATGGGTTGGGCTAACTTGAATAGGTTGATAACACCCGATCGATATAACCTGATGCGTGGTAGGGTTATGTAAACACACGAGGGTAACACTTAACCATTATAATATGACTGGTGGATGGGGTTAAGTTAACATGCACTTAACCAATATAACGTGATGCGTGGTATGGTTAAGTAATAACAGAGCGTAACACTTAACCGTCACAACATGATAAGTAGGTGGACTAAGTCAATGTACACTTAACCAATATGACATGACATGTGGTGGGGTTAAGTTAACACAAGGGAGAACACTTAGCCAGTATAACAAGGCTTGCAGTAGGGTTAAGTAACACAAGGAACAACACTTAACCAACTTAACGTAATGGACGGAGAAGGTTAAGTACATATCGGGTTGGTGGGTAATATTAGTAAATATAGGCCCACAAACTTAACCATTAATAAGCACGCTTGAATCGGTGGGTTAAGTACATCACGGGAAGGTGGGTAATATCTGTATGTATGGGCCCGCAAACTTAACCAGTAGGAAACCCTAGTAACGGGGACCCGTTTCAGCAGTAACCCAATTAGGTATCATGGTACCCTGAAACTAGGCTGGGTGGGGCACGATTACTGGGCTGATTGTAAGCGGTCAAAGCGACGGCGGTGGGTGCAACAGTGTAGGTTCTAACGGAGTGCAGGTGTGCACACACTTCGGAGCAGACAAACAGGGCACTGGGGGCACCAGTAGTATAACCTATGTATTCTAGAATTGCGTCGGGCCGCCACCATGGGTCTTGATACACCCCATGGTGGGACCAGCATAGGTATCTACAATCATTGGGGGTCGTATGACACACATAGGTAGCATAATCCCTAGGTTTGACCTAGGTGGTATAAACCCTAAATCCGAGAAGTGTTCAATAGGTAGCATAATCCCTAGGTTGGACCTAGGTGGCATAAATCCTGGTTGAATCTAGGAAGCGCTCGATGGAAAACCCAAGATTAGATCTAGGTAATAAATAATAGATGTACACGTGAAAGCAACCTTAATTTCGGGGATTGGGATCACGTTATGATTTTATCATTTTATATAGATTACTAGTTGGGACACTAGTTAGGTGGTGCAGAGCAAATAGATATCATTTTAATGGTGAAGCAGAGAAATCTTGCGATGCTTGATAGAAATCTTGCGAAACTATACTTAGTTCATCTTGAATGGGAACCTTGCAATGTTATACATGACAGAAATCCTATGATGTTATTCTTAGTTATCGTGCCTGTAGCTTATCTTGTCATCATGCTTATGTTTACTTTTAATTTATTCATGCCATGTTATCTTTACCTGTTTTTATGCTGAAAGCCACTAGGACTTACTCAGTCTTTATGACTGACCCAGTTTGTTTCGCCTCTTTTTCTGTCGTCCCCCCCCCCTCAGGTTCGCAGGGTGGGAATACAACTTAGTTCGGATCTTACCAAGCTCCAAGGCTCTTTCATGTACTGCTTGGATTTCTCTTGGCTATGGCTTGCTTTGCTTTATTGGGGAATGCTACAATTTATTTTCATGCTTCTTTGTTTTTGAGCAAGACATATATTTTAGCTATGTAATTGGGTATTGGAAGTTGATGGGCTTTTATATTAAACAATTATATTTAATAAATGATTTGAAGTACTTCCACTTTACTTTCCGCTGTTTTATATATGTTTGTCTTGTAATATTTCTGTGTATGTTTACCTAGATAATGCTCCACCAAAGCTAGTGCATTCCCTTTGTGAGTGACTCTAGTGGAGGTGGGGTGTTACATCTATATTCTTTATAACACCGATCTGACCTGATGTGTTAACCCAAGGAGCCGAGTCGGTGCTTTCGGCATGGGATATATGCACAACCTTACATTAACCGAACTTGGTTGAAACACATTCTTTAATGATGCAGATTGGTAGCATAATATTGCCTAGAACTTAATTAAAAGCAGAATAGCTCACAAACTCATGGACGTTAGGATAGAGCATTTTAAATTAGAGATTTTCGAATTGAATCGATAAACGATTATTTAACTTTTCTTTATGCTTCATTACATTCTGCTTACTTCTTATTTTTTGGTTTCAACATTGCACATAACAACATAGATTTGTGCGCACACAGACGGGGGGGGGGGGGGGGGCATGGGCACTCATACTCTAATTTCTGTTATCTCTTGGATAGTACAAAAATCATGTCTAGAAGATGTTCGACTAGATTGGAAGAGATAAAAGAAGCTGTTGGGCCATTTGAAAACCCCAACCTCAAAGATGTTTCACCTACTTCGGACTCAGAATAGGGTAGTGTAGGTTCAAACTATGAGATGGAAACTCATGAAAGTGCAGAATCGTCTGGAAGAGAAGTTTACATAAATGTAGAGGAAGAAGGTGGAGTAGGATATAATCGTGCTGCTGACGAATTTTAGAGTGCAACTATCTTAGAGGCACCTACAGACTTGGTTAAATCAATAATCGACGATCCCAAACTTGGATGTCTATGCTTAAAACATGGGATTCTTTGGAAAGACACTAAGGTAGCTACTGAAATAGATCAGCCTCGTAATCCACCAGAAGGATACATGGCGATTATCCACCTGATGTGTGTCATAGGGGCTATCCCTCCATTTCCACCATTAATCATCGATTTTCTAAGACGAACGCAAATCGCCCCCATGCAATTCCATCTCAATGCCTACGTCTATCTGTATATGCTATATATCGCCTACAGAGAAATTCTGGGGACAAAGCTTACTTTTGAAGATGTAAGCTTCTTCTACAATTTCAAACACTGAACAATAGAAACTCCATCTTTCGGGTACTTCGAGCCTGTGCCAATAAAGAAGATTATTGATGAACCATTCAACAGTAAAATAGGTGATGTGAAGCCCGAATGGTTTTATATCAAGCAGCAACTGCGATGCGCTAAGCGATGGCTTCAATCAAGTAAGCTTTAGATTCCAATATTCTGACTTTATTTACTTTCATAAATGTATTGACTTGCCTTATTTTTTGTAGTTGCTAATCCAAAAAAGGAGGTGCACCAAGTGTACTTGGATTGCCTGAACCGTTTGCTTAATGGTGACTAAAAATTACTAACTGTTAGAGAATGTCTAGAGGACGACTACCTTCATCGTCATCATCTTCTTGCTATGACTCGTAGCATAGGCCACGGGTATGGTCCTTATGTATATGTGCCCCTAGTCTAGGGACATGATGAAACTTTAGTCGAGAAGGGACAGAGTTCGAAAGGTCAAGAACTCATAGGATCCAACCAAGAATTGCAATTAGGTGATGAGAGAAAAACAAGGGGTGAGGGTCCAACAGTGCTCCGAAAAATCCATTCTCCTATGCCAATTCAAGATGACGTACTAATGAACATACCAGTCGATGATAGGCGACGATACGTTACTCCTGAGGATGCCGCCACTCCCGAAAGACAAACTTTTCCAAAGACGCCACCATTAACCAAGTCTCAA
The DNA here is from genome assembly GCA_030737875.1 of Allium sativum. NCBI lineage: Eukaryota > Viridiplantae > Streptophyta > Magnoliopsida > Asparagales > Amaryllidaceae > Allium > Allium sativum. The sequence goes on along the minus strand of CM060909.1, from coordinate 747,106,538 downwards.
GATGATGACTCTCTTATAGACGAGTCCATATATCAGGGTTTGGGGAGGCTTCCCCTACCTGATAACATTTATACTTCGCAAGATATTGGAACAGGGACTTTCTTTCCCACTTCCGAGGAAGATGTTACTCCCGTGGAAGCCGGGGAAACTACACAAACAGACCTAGCTCCAGGCTTTGGTCTATTGGGGCGATCATTTAGGACATATACACTACACTTGCATTGCACGTCACGACACTCGCTTACCATATCAATTCCACTTCTAATGGTTACTTGTGTCATTTTGTAGGAAAAATGACGCGCCACCGCTACCCTCTCAGAGATGTTCGCTCAAGCATGCCTAGGTTCGATTCTGATACCGAACACGATCAGTAAGAGAGTCATGGTAGATATGACAGGAGGAACCACCTGCCTCATCCTTATAGATCTTCTCACTCTCGGTCTCCGCATCGTCTAGACTCAGATAAATATAAGAGCCATTCTACATGTCACAAGGGGATAAATATGTTCCTAAGGCCCCAGCTTCGTCCAAAGAGAGACCTCACTAGGAAAAACCATCAAAGAAAGGTTCTGATCCGAAAGATAAGCAAAAGGAGCCAAGTAAAGAGGTGGAGAAGAGCAAAACAACAATTGTGCCATCCAAGCGTCGCAATATCTACATCACCACAACAAGGCCGGTTATACTTGATGATGAAAACGAAGCCAAACTAGAGCTTCTAAGGAAACAATTTCCCGAGCATCAATTCGGGAACATGCACTTTTTCCCGGCTCTTAAGCCAGTATCTCTTGATTGGGCAGATGGGGTCTAGGACAAAATAGATTTCGCAGATACACAATATAAGGAGATGCGTAAATACTCATGGAATCTTTCTAAGATCATTCGTGACTTGTTGGATGATGTAAAATACATGAAAGACAATGCTGACTTCGATGTGAAAGCCATTGAGAATAGCGAGAAGGAACTCAAGGATTCCCAAGCCAATCTTGCCCTCATACAACGTGACGTTGACAATTACAAAGCAATATGTTGATTTAAGCAATGTTACCACACTGAGCTCGAATCCCACAGTCAAGAGCACATAGACTTAAAGAAGCAAATTTATGATGCTAAGTCTGGGAGCATCGAGGCAAAGTCTGCTTGTGCTCTCCTTTAGTAAGAGAAGGTCGAGTTATCAAAGAAGAATGCTGATCTAGAAGCCAAGCTGGCGAAAATCGAAACAAGGGTTATTCTAGCTGAGGAGAATGCAAACATTTCTATTAAATCTGTCGAGGACGCTAATGTGCAACTCGCCGAAGCCCAAAAGGAGTTGGATGATTATAGTGAGCTCATGGTTGAATTCTTTGCCTAAGTGATCCGCTATCAGGACATTTCCTGGATCCAAGACTATCCAACAACTTTGGTCTATCTGTGGGATCAGGTTGTTGAATGGGAGAAAATCCAGCTTAAGGTGGACACCATAGATGAGGAAAAACTCATGGAGAAATATCTGAAGGATGAGGAGCCGGAACGCTTAGCCGAAGGGTGTAAATTAATTACAACTACTACGGAGGAGGAAACACGCCGGCTCAAGGGAAAAGAAACTATTGAAGCTGGTTCATTTTCTGCCTTCTCTGAAGCTACTAAAGCAGAAGGTATAATCCTGAGCACCTAGAGCTCCCTAAGACTTCTTGCCAGTCTCCAATTGCTGAAACAACCTTAGAAACCCCGGTTGCTCATGTTGAAAAGTCATCTAAAGGTATCTCCACCTTTTCTCCTCAATTTGTTAGAGCCATTTCAACTTTCTGTCATATTGTTGGAGCATCTATTGAAGAACCCAAGTTTCCTGCAAGCTAATAATTGTTGCTTCTCGTTCTTTAGGTGCAAAGCCAGCTGAGAAGACCGAGGAGAAACACGAAGAAGTCGCTTATATACCTATCGTCTCGTCAAGTACTAAGACTTCCTAGGATAGAGACATGATAGAAGCTCTGAAGGACGATGACGACAATGATGGAAATGAGGGAGATGACAGTGTAGTTGTAACTGGACGCTCTGGAGAATCTGACGACATGACTTTGGCCGAGATGAAGGCTAGGAAATATGATCTTTTGAAAGCTAAAGATGAAGAAGGAACCGATGAACCTCTTAACGTTGATCCTATCCAGGCGATTGCTCCTCAGTCGGATTGATTGTCAAGCTTTCTACCCGATTTGTGACGACCCCAAACCCCGTACTAACGGTGACAAGGGTAATCTTTGGAATATAACACATAAACAGATAATAGTAGAATAGAAATAAATAAATACACCAGATAATGTACAAATAATACACTGGGTAAACATAATCATCAGAGTTACGCAGTATATAGGATCTTACTTAGTACAAATAGAATTCAGCTATACATAAATGTCTACAGCGGAAAACAAACATAATATGTACAACAGGAGCTGAACATCATAAAAAGAGATAAATGATAGAATCCATCTTCAGCTCCAGCTATCCAGAAAGAGCCTGCCAAAACCTGAACACAAGGCTGCTTGTGTAGAAAAAGGGGCACCGAGTTTGCAAGTGAAACAAACTACGAGTCAGTCATGGGACTGGTATGAGAAATCTACTTAACACATTTTATAATATGGCTAATCACAGGACCACGCCACTTTCTTGGAATGAGTTTACTCCATTGGATTGCCAGTGCTTTAAAACAAGTAAATATTTTAAACATCGCAATGCTTTTTATAAAAATGAAACCATTATAAGACTCAGTTCTCATTGCACAATGCAACGCAAACCGAAGGATAGAGTTTTTACCTTATAATGGCCAAAATATGCTTGATACGAATAAAACAAAAGCATTTGGTATTATAACTAGTGTTTATATATTTCAAAAACAATTTCAAATCATAAGTATCAATCATAGACGGCATGGGTTCCATATATCATGTTGCCATATATAGGTATACAATCAAAACCGCACATGTCGTATTTGGAAATTGGATTTCCGTCATGAACCAAAGAAAAAGATAGTCCTTACCGACTTCGAGACGGTCTAGGCCGTGTCTCAGGCAAGTACTCAGTCAAGCCTTTGGATCGTCAGGGCCGGTCCACCGATATGGATTAAAATTCCTGAACAATACGTTTCCCCGCCCTTTGGGGCATAAATGAGCCAATGAATGACTCCATCGGTCCCGGATCGACCGATATATTCGAGGCGCCTCGCATCAGCAACAACCACACAGGTGAAAATAATATAAATGTCAGCCAGTTCAAGCACTGACACCACCTCTAGCTAGAAGGAAACGCATGCCCTCCCTGAGGTCCTCTCCCATTTCTGGTTCATACCGGGGTCTGAGGCTCACGAATTCACGTTATACACAAAGCTACGTCACACAGGCTGTGCTTTGATCATCAACCACAAGACTTTGCTTTTCAAAATAAGCCTTGATCACTGCATCTTAGCATGCCACACAGGCAATTCACATCATGCAACTGATGGCTATCAATCACACAGAATGAATTCCAATGTCAGAAACATAGTCCATTTACAAGTCCGTTCTGGGTCTGAACGAAACCGGAGGCACTATATACCTCACATACCCATCGATCTCCACATACGTCTGGACGATCACCACTCATTATCCATATTTCGGGATGCTCCCAATCAGGACATCAGTTATCATCCAACCGAGGTGAAGATCTCCGGTCTTCAACCACCGTCTTCATCATCGACTTCTTATCATCGATTCAGTTACTCAGAATGGGATAAACCAGGTCTTTCTGAGCAACTCGCGTATATAATAAACAAGTGCTACACAAACAAAACATACGCTTCATTCCAATTCATTATTCACTAACCGTAAATTAGTAAGAGAACGATTTCCCAAATATTAACCCCGAAGGCCGAAACCAACATCAGATCAAAACCCAGGAAACCAGTCGACTTAGCTAACCTTCAGTTAGTTTCTAAATTTCACATTCAACCATCAAATATTCCATAAACCGGGTAAATTCGGTTTATTTCCATTCCATATCGTTTATAATATTTTATAACGATTTATCGCTATTTTTATTTATTTATTTATAGCCAATTCATTCAAACGACACTTCGGGCCATAACGCGGCCGTGGCGCTGTTTTTCTTCAGATTTGATTTACACATATCTGAAAATATAACCACTAGATCTTCACAAATTTTATATCATTAGAAAGATCTTTTTAAAACGAATCCAACGGTTCCAGTTTTGGGTAAATCCGACGGTCGGATCTCCCGGTACACTCGTTTGAAGTTTTGATTTCAAAATACGAACTACAGCGTCGTTATTCGATTTAATTTAATTATATATATATATATATATATAATTGATTCTGGCGCTATTTTTCTTCAGATTTGAATTAAACATTTCAGACAATCCAACTGTTGGATTTTCACAAAGTGGGTATCGTTGGAAAGATATTTCCAAGGCGAGCCCAACGGTTTCGGTTTCTGGAAAATCCGATGGTCGGATCTCCCGCACTAATCGTTTGAAATCACGGTTTCATAACACAAACTGCAGCTTCGTTATTCGATATATTTCAATTATATATATATAATCGATTCTTCGATTTTAAAACTATTTTCTTTTCATACATTTGATAAAAATGATATTTTTATCCAACCGACATTTATTTCGACACTTCACTATTTTTAACGATTCATGTATATAGTAAAAATGTGATTTTTATTGCAAAACAATTTATTTCAAAACACGACTATTTTATATAGTTCATATAGGTGATAAAAATATGATTTTTATTATAAAACAATTTATTTCAAAACACGACTATTTTATATAATTCATATAGATGATAAAAATATGATTTTTAGTATAAAACAATTTATTTCAAAACACGAATACCATTCAACACATGAATTTCTATTCAACGAGTGAATTTCTATTCAACACATGAAGGTTTTCTATAGTTCGTATATATAATAAAAATGTGATTTTTATTGTTAAAGCAATTTATTTAAAACACGAATACCTTTCAACACATGAATTTCTATTCAACGAATGAATTTCTATTCAACACATGAATGTGGTTTCAACATATGAAAATAATTTCAACAAATGAAAATAATTCTAACACATGAATATTTCAGAAAATTTCGGCAACATAACGGCAGGGTAGTTAAAACCGGGGCTGTCCTTAGTACGGCTCCTCGCTCTACCTTAAAGCCTCGCAGCTTTTGACAATGGGGATTTCATGCATCTAGTTCACACGCAGGCGACATGTATATTTTTTTTCATTTCCACAAACTAATCCTATGTGGTTTCAACCAAATAATTCTCAACCACAAACGGGTATTTTTCAACCAAAATCAATCAATTTCAACCACAAACAATTCTAATCAACCATTCGCTATCAACCAATTTTCACACCAATCACAACCAATAAATATCGTCCATGGTTTGTGGACGAGGGACGTGTGTATATATATATAAGTATATTTCACTTCTATTCAACACATATATACTTTTTACAACGCATATATAACTTATACATCGAACGTACAACTTATACAACGCTTATACATGAGGTGTACAATGCTTATATAACTCATACATCGACTATATAATTTATACATCGTCGTTTTCTATATCGTTTATAATTCAAAAATCTCACATTGGGTTCCACTCCACCAAAAATAGCAGAAGGCTCAGAAAAATATCAGGTCTCTTCTAGAAGGTAGAAGACGTCCACACGAGTCCACTGTCTCTTGTTTCACTGAATTTCGTCAACAAAAGAAAAAGATATGATTTTTACAGTGAAATCAACAACCGTAGCACTTTAACGTGCTATAATATAGTTAAATTAAAAACAGCCGTATACCTCTCAGAATTCATTCAAAACTAGGCTTTGATTTTTTGTGAAATCCGCGAATCGATAGGACGACCGGACTTCACCACACTGTCGAGCCTCGAGAGGCGCACATGCGCCTGAAGTGTGGTCCACTTCGGTAGTCCCTGTTGGCTGCGGCGGCGGTTTAAAACCCGCGACTTCGAAGCAGCGATTCTCCCTCAACACTCGACGAAAATTTAAGCAACTGGTATGGATTTGAAGAGTGGAGAGAGCTCTCCAAAAAGTTCAACTGGAGCTCCTGATTTTATTGCGTGGAGGAGGAGAAAACGAGGAGGGAAGGGAGGAGCGGTTTTCCGCCGTATAGCACCATCGGGGAGAGAGAGAATGGGGAGAGAGAAAAGTGAGGGCCAATGAATTTTTTATTTTGTTTATATATTTTCAAAATTCTAAAATACCCCTCTTCACACATGAACACCAATTCAAACCCAACGACTGTTGTCCCTAGCTAAATACCCCCATTTCGAACACAACGGGATATGTTTCGTAGGCCCATTCGACTGTTTGAGTCAGTTTTGCTTCAAATTAAAATATAAAACATTCAATATTTGATTTGAACGTACATTTCAATTTGCCGGGGCCACATACTGATTCTAAAAATTCCCGAAAAATAAATCTAGCTATGTTTTGACGATACGGTCCCAACAAAACTAGTTTTGTCGAATTCTGAGACCATTTGAAAAATGGCCCTTTTTCGGGTCGATCCAATTTAATAGAAATCGACCAAACACATTTTCCTTTGCCACGCTCACATACTAGCTTCAAAAATTATGAAATTTGAAACCTAGAAATAATTTGACATCTCGGATCCAACAAAAGTGGTTTCGTCGAATTCTGAGGTCGTTTGCAGAATGGCCATTTTCACGGGCTATATAAACTCTATAGCGACCTTTTTGAAAATTCATTCGGCTATAACTTTTGCTTCCCGCTACGAAACTTCGATTTTTTAGATTCGTTAGAAAGATATTCACTAACAGATTTAAATATTTTTGGTTTCACTCAAATCCGTTTTAATTTGCACCCGGTACAGTCAGTCAAAGTTTGAATTCAAATTTTGAAACTACCGCTCCATTTCCGGCCTTGTTTATATTTAAAATTAATTATATTCATTTTCAAACATCGATTCAAACTCACTTTTCATCGTTATTATTTAAAATATTTATTTTAAATATTTTAAATCCACTAAAATAGCCAAATTAAAATTTTCAAACTGGTTCAGATTTTCCGGGTTGTTACACGATTGATCACTAGTAGCTTAGCCCAGAAATCGTCTACTGATCTGAATGCGCCTCCGGTAGATAAAGGAAGAAAGAAACATATCCTTACTGAAATTAAGCGAGAGGAGAAGGCTAGGCTTAAAATTGCCAAAAAGCTCAAAGGTTTCCGAAAGTCCAAGTGAAATGTAGCTTAATCTTTTCATTTTGTTTTCCACTGGCCTGTCGTTGTTGTAGCGAGTGCGACCCTCACATCTTTTGATTAGTCTGCACTTATGTATATAAATTAGTTTGTTTCCCTGCAATATCAAATATCTGAAAGTTTGTCATTTATTCCAATAAAGTTCATTAGCTATCAAAACATTATTAATTTAAGGAACAAATGATAAATCACAGATCAAACAAAAAGTCCCATACAAGCTTCCCTGCAAACAATAACCTGTGCAATATAAGATGATACTAAGCTAAGAAACAAACAACAGGGGGTGTGATGTGTATGACGTTAATGTCCCCTATCAATCTTGAATAAAATACCTGGCCAGAGCTTGTTTAGGATTCATTAGGTTCGGCATTAAATTGCCCCCAATCCTTCATTAGGGTAAGGATCCTTTTTCATTGGCATTTGTTCCCGACGCCTTTATACTCTCTTATTGTTGATGCCAAAAGTGGTCATCAACGGCCAAAAGTCAGATATGAGCATGATATATGAAGAAATATCAGAAAAAACGAGAAAAAACAAGACAACGGTATTTTTATAGTGGTTCGGCGTTAACGAGCCTACGTCCACTTTATAATCTCATAATAATATCATAAATTCGGAGATACAATGAATGAGATCGTCAAGATCTCTATTACATAGACGTTTTTTGAGGAATATAGCAAGTATTTCGTGATGGAAGTGGTTGGCAGCCATGGTTGAGTCATGCATGGGCCAAAGAGTTAAGCTCTTATCTGAGCCGAAGAAGATCCTCCCCTCTTTGTTGTATTGCTTGGTGTATTTATAGGCAGTAGGATTCAATAATTGGAGGTGCCATGTGTTGGTTGATCCATGTGAATAGCAAATAATGGAGCTAAGTCTTGATTACGTGGAGAAGTTCCCTTCAATATGTGGCAGCATAAGTATAGCTTGATCCAAGTTTATATGCTTTAGAATAGGTAGTTGGACCAAGTAAGTAGGCTATGAAATGGACCACATGACCAAGTCATTGTTGTAGTGTAAGCTGATCTCAAAACCATCTAGTCTAGGTCTTTCAAGATGAAATACTTCCATCCAGGAGCCCACGAGCTAAGGAGCCACGAGCCAAGAATGTCTGGGCTTTTCCAAGCCCATGCCCGAGCCCTGAACGAACCTATGAGGGGTCCATGGGTTGACGGCCTTGCCAAAAGGCAGGTCAACACTTTGCCCCCCAAAGTACATCGTGTGGTAAACAGGATGTACTTTGAATAAGCCAAACTGCATCTCTTTGGAATGTCATTCATCTTCGGGGAAGCAATGTTGAATTGTAATGTCTTCAGGAGTAGTCCTGAAGCTTGGATTCGTTTTTTCTTTTCTCTATAGGAACAACATGTCATGTATCACACCGCCATTTGTGGTACCTATCGAGCCAAAGTTCGAGGCTGGAGTAGTTGAGATGAACAGGTAATCACTTACGCCTCATCGAATTAAGAGGTCGAATGATATCATCATAAGTCAAGCTGGGCCGCTAGCTTCTGCACATGGTTGTTCATAAAGAGTCTTCGCCAAATGGTGTCATCTTCTTATGCAAGTCGAGGACATGGTCAAGTGTAAGGTCAAGTAATATCGAACACATAAGCAGTCTCGCTAGAATGAGTGAGTCCAGTCATGTCGAACACATGAGCAGTCTCGCTTGAATGTGTGAGTAAGACAAATCGTGTCATGGTCCGAAGGTATAATATATATCCTTTGAATCACGTGTCAAGTCAAGGACGTGTTCAAAGACAGTCTGTAAGCTGACGCTTATGCCCACAGCGTCGGTGGGTACAAACAAAGCCAGTGCTCATGCCCCCAGCTTCAGTGGGGGTCGAGCTAAGTCGGTCGGTCGTCTAGTCCTTAAGCCTTTATACTCTCCGTCATTGTTTCTGGTTAGAGTTGCAGGTTTGGTAGTCTTAGCCAACCCAAGTCGTTTTATACTCTCTCTGAGTCAGTGAGTGTTAGAGTTGAACATACGAGCAATCGAATCACACTTTTCTAGGCATTGTTCCTTCACCTTAGTCGGAAAGTGAGGATCGCCTCATCGAGCGTCAGTGAACTTGGTTACTCTTATATGAACAGTTGCAAAGTCTAGTAAGTTCACCAAAATACAAGCGAATGAACATTGCTAAGGTGTTAGTCGAACTCCTTTGTTCATGTTTTAGCATAATCCAAAATGGTCATCATTCTCTTGTTGAGTTTCTTTTCATGCTCGGTTCCATTGAGGTCATCATTTTTGCTGTGGTTTGGGATCCTATGAAAATTTAAGAAGTTGAAAATGTGCATAGAGTAGTCGAGTAATAGATTCATGCTTTTCATGGATCGCACTCTTCGTCCCTAGTCATTGGGGGCTTGATTGAGTAGCGGACTCCAAATCCATGTCTTCTTAGGATTCATACTTCCTCATCATGTCGTGAGTTAGAATTGGATGCAAAATGATTTGTTGGTATTCAACCCATGCTGGTTTCTGCTCTCCCATTCAAACTCTGAGGATCGAAGTTGGGCTGCAAGAGGTCAGACTGTAGTCACTTTGAATTCTCTCATTCTTCCCCTTCCGATTGGGAATTATGTTGGATCAGTCAATGAATGGTCACTCTGCACCCCTTTCGTGGTCCATATGCGGCTCTCAAGATCTCCTTTCGGTCGTTGCATTGAGTCATGTGGGAAGTTTAGCATTAGAAATCGACGTCAATCCTTCGAACACGACCCCTTTGTTGTTGTACGCGAGTGTGTCTCCGTGTCTTTGCTTTGTATCTGTACATAATCCTGCAATTCGAAAAAGAATAGTTCGCTTAGTCTTGCAAGCTTCTAAGTCGATCTTTAAGTCACAAGCAATTGTAGCTCGAAATGAAAACATGTTAAGTGCTAAGCTATCTAGCATAGAATGATTAAGTGTCGAAGTACAAAGTGTCGTCGTGCGGAGGTATAGTGTATATAGCCTCCATTTAACCTTGAATCACGAGTCGCGTTCGAAATGTGTTCAAAGTCATTTCAGAAGTTTATGTTCGTGCCCCCAGCGTTGGTGGGAACCGAGTTAAGTCGTTCGGACGTCCGGTCCGTAAGTCTTTTGTATTCCTGTCCTCAATCAAAGGGTGATGGAGATTGCATGCACGTTGCAGCATTGTCTTTTATACTCTCTCCTAAGTCGTGAGAGTTAGAGTTATGGATTTAGCGGTCTTAAGTCATGGTGCACCATTCACACTAACCCAATAGGTTTATACTCTCTCTCAAGTCGTGAGAGTTAGAGTTATGGACGTCGTGGCTCGTCCTTTATACTCTCCCAAAGTCAGTTTGGGTTAGAGTTGTGGATCGAGTGGTGTTAAATCTTGGCGCGCCCGTCACACTTGTCCTAGGTTTATACTCATATCCAAGCTCTGAGGATTAGAGTTAGTCGGGCAAATAGTCGGGTCACATTTGCCTTGGCATCGTCCCATTGTTCCCTCGTCAAAGGCAAAGGTCGCCATCAGGGATGGTCGGTTCACGTCCCCGTTGAGTTTAGACTCCTCCCGCCGGAAGCATGGGAAAGAGTTAAAGACGTCGTTGGAGAGCGGTCGAGTCATACTCATCCTTATCTTAATATTTCTCTTTCGCCCCTACGTCGAAGGCAAAAGTTATTATGCTTTTCATGGGATCGTGCCCCTATCATTGTTGTACTCTTCCCGTTGGATCTAGGGATGGAGTCATAGAATAGCTAGGTGGTTATGTCACACCCGAGTATATCTCTATGTCGTGTCTAGCGAATCAAAGGCTAGATGTTGAGAATGCCTTATTAGTATGCCTATGCATAGATGGCTCACGTCGAAATCATGTGCATATATTCTCTTGCCCCCTACTTTAAGGGCAAAGAGTCGGTGAATGAATGGTCGAACTTCATTTATGTCAGGTTGTTAGCATCAGGCCATGAGTAGGAGGGTGAATAGTTGAATCACGTTTGCCAAAGTTTTACGTTCCTCCGACCAAACTGTGGAAGGAGTGGTTGGTACCAAACCTTGGGTACCTACATCATTTATATACAAATTCGCGTGAGTTAGTTATTTCGATAACTCAAGGAGAAGATAAAGGAAAAATGCATGATTGGAAAGTAAGTATGTTGATGGGCAGTGTTGCCTCCTTTATTTGAATTTATGTAATCCGATGGTCGTCAAGCATAGGATCCATCTATATGGACTATCGAACTTCGTCCATTCTGAGTCGGATTCGGACTTCGAAATGCAAAAGTCGATGCACAATTGTCTTGAGTCATGTCGTGCATGAGCAGAGTAGTGGATGCTCGTGTCAGATCCACCTTGAGCTGTATTACTTTCCTCGGATGGAGGGCATGGTTTCGTAAACGAGCGGTTCAGTCGGGCTCGTTATGGTAATGCTCTGACTCTGGATACCTATATCATTCACACATAAATTCATATGACTTAGTCGCATCAACAACTCATAAAGCATGCAAGGATAAGAGATGTGGGTAGGAAATAATCATGTTAAAGGAATGAGTATTAATGAGAATGGTGGTGCATATCCTTTGCTCGTCAATTCCGTTTTGTCCTATTTCGGACAGGTGATGACTGCTGAAGTTTTAGTTGATGAAGGAAGTCTCTTCAAATCTTCGTAGGGCGGCATTGCCAAGAACGATCGGACCTTGAACCGGGGTATTTGGATAATAAAGGCAATCAGGTGACCTTTGTGGGTGAATGATGAGGGTGTGTTTCCTTTGAATCGCCTTCTTGCCCCCACCTCAAGGGCAAAGAATAAGGGTCAGTTAGTCAGATCAGAACCGCTAATAGTGGCATCTCATCTTGGTGGTGCTAAGACGATGATCAGCATGAGATCAGTGGATCCAGGCTTATAGAAGCTTTGCCTTTTCCATGCAGGAAGTGGGATATGGAGGCTAGGAATGTAGACATGCCTCATCCATCCGCAGTTATGTCTTTGATTCCACGTCGGGCAATGAGAGCTGATATATAGACAATCAATCAACATCCAGGCTTAGACGTTTCAAACTTTTAATCGTCGATCTTCGGGCAAGACTGAAACAATCGATAAGGATTGAATAACCTCAGTAAATAGGGGTGATGGCTCTTGGAAGAATCCCAATCGTTGCCATCTTGTTGTTGATATTCTCGGACCATCCGTCGAATCTTGGATGATAAGTCCTTACAATTATTGTTGGCTAAAATATATGCTGAGCCGAAGGCGAGACGTGCTCTGATCCGAAAGCGAGCCGTCAAGCGGGTCCGGGCTCAGCGCCGGTGGGGGTCCGGGGCCCCACAGTCCCGACGGCGATTTTGGAAGATGGAGCCTTTTCTGAAACGATCAGGAAAATGCATTTTTTCTGAAAATGAATTTGTCTCGGGTCGATGTGCAAGACTTTAGAAATGACTAGTTATCCGGACCGGTATATCTGGAAAAGTTGTTTCGAAGCAGGTCGAACTGGAGAGCTTCATCGAGTCGGTCGACCTGGAGAGCTTCAAAGGAGTCGGTCGATCTGAAGTTGGTCGACCTAGAGAGCTTAAACATTACTATGACGATGGTTGTTCAAACCGATCTCACCCAGCCTAGGATCTTCTTCGAGCCAAGCTACATACAAAGAGCTTTCCAATATGCAATTATTACTGGCTGGTCTTCTGGTCGGGTCGAACCCAAAACTGGGAAAAAATCATTTTTTTATGCCGATACTGCTGCTTTGGCTTTCCAAAGCATGTGCAGAAGTATTAGAAATCATGGCTGCTGAAGATGACTGAAACTAGGATTTTCTCTTGGACTTGGTGATCCAACAGTTGAGCAAAACCCTTAAGACGTTGAAAATTCATTTCTCAGTGAAAGCACCAAACTATTGAACCCAAAAAGTGGTCATCAACGGCCAAAAGTCAGATATGAGCATGATATATGAAGAAATATCAGAAACAACGAGAAAAAACAAGACAACAGTATTTTTATAGTGGTTCGGCGTTAACGAGCCTACGTCCACTTTATAATCTCATAATAATATCATAAATTCGGAGATACAATGAATGAGATCGTCAAGATCTCTATTACATAGACGTTTTTTGAGGAATATAGCAAGTATTTCGTGATGGAAGTGGTTGGCAGCCATGGTTGAGTCATGCATGGGCCAAAGAGTTAAGCTCTTATCTGAGCCGAAGAAGATCCTCCCCTCTTTGTTGTATTGCTTGGTGTATTTATAGGCAGTAGGCTTCAATAATTGGAGGTGCCATGTGTTGGTTGATCCATGTGAATAGCAAATAATGGAGCTAAGTCTTGATTACGTGGAGAAGTTCCCTTCAATATGTGGCAGCATAAGTATAGCTTGATCCAAGTTTATATGCTTTAGAATAGGTAGTTGGACCAAGTAAGTAGGCTATGAAATAGACCTCATGACCAAGTCATTGTTGTAGTGTAAGCTGATCTCAAAACCATCTAGTCTAGGTCTTTCAAGATGAAATACTTCCATCCAGGAGCCCACGAGCTAAGGAGCCACGAGCCAAGAATGTCTGGGCTTGTCCAAGCCCATGCCCGAGCCCTGAACGAACCTATGAGGGGTCCATGGGTTGACGGCCTTGCCAAAAACCAGGTCAACACCTGTCGTATGACCAATTTAGAATATGGTCAAGGCGGTCTTTAATCGTGGTGCATCATCACGCCTCGGGAACGTTGTCTTCCTGTCTCTCTCTCGAATCATAAGAGTTAGAGTCTGGGACGTCGTCTTCGTATCCTTTATACTCTCTCTCGAATCATGAGAGTTAGAGTTTGGGACGATGTCTTCCCATCCTTTATACTCTCTCTCGAATCATGAGAGTTAGAGTCTAGGACGTCGTCTTCCCGTCCTTTATACTTTCTTATGCAAACGATCATTTCGTTTGCTCCGGTTTTTTTATACACCCCATTCTTCAAGGAGGAGTCTCACTGATTTGAGTGTCATGCTGGCTATCTTTTCTAATTCAAGTTATATATATTCTAAGCCTAGAACAAAACAATCACAGGACTTGAATAAATAAATGCAATAAAGGTAAGTGACACGTAATATTTTATAGTGTTTCGGCCAAATCATTGCCTATATCCACTTTATAATATATTTTTATATCAACTTGACTGTTCTAGGCAAGTCGTGCCTTTGTACATAGCTTACAAAACAAAAGAAACAATACAATCTTAAGTCAAATAGTGCTGCAAGTGTTGGGCATTCAACGCTCTGGGGATTTCATCACCATATGCGGTCGTAAGCTTGAAAGCTCCTTTGTTAAGTTTCCGTTGAATGGTGTATGGTCCTTTGCATTTCGGACCAAGGTGGATAGTGGTCGGGAAGATACATCTCAAGACTAAGTGTCCAGGTTCAAAGGTCTGGGGTCGAACCTTCCTATTGTAATATCGAGCAACTTGGTGTCGGTGCCTCATGGCGCATAAATCTACTTCATCTCTCTTTTCTGAAAAAGTTGTGTATGAGTTAAGGATCCTTCTATATGGAATACTGCAGAATTGAATATGAAATTCTAACTTGTATATTACAATAGTTATGCAAATAAATATTGAATTGTATAAACTAACACAAATAAGTAAAAGTAGTAAGTAAAGTGACACCAGGAATTTTATACTAGTTCAGACTTCCCGTCCTATGTCCAGTCCTAGACTCCTTCTGGAATTCTACTATCAGCGCCCTCTCTTCACCCGAAAGAACAGATTCACAATAATCCAAGCGCCAACAAGGATTAATCCGAGCCTCAACAAGGATGTCTTGCTTGAGCACCAACATAGGAGTTTTACAAATTACAAGAGTTTGACATCTGTTTGTGTTCTTGGAACACTGAATAGCCAATGACTGAATACACCCTTCCTATAATCTTATCCTTAAGTATATAACGTGTATGTGAAGATTGAAAGAAGCATAATGCTTATTGAATCAAAAGATTTGGACAGAACTGGAGATTTGAAAGTGAAGATTATGATGTTTATATAATAGTAGAAGAGCGGCAACCTTTCATGAATAATTACTACGAAGAGATATGTCCATTTCTATTTAGAAATGAATAGAAATCTATTCATGAAAGGAGATGAATCTTCATAAAAATGGTTAATGTTTCGAATCAGTCAACTGGTATGCATTTTACCAGTCAACTGGTTGAAAATACTGAAAATCGTTTATATTTAAAAATATATAGAAACTAGCCGTTATTGACTAGAAATACACTGACCATTCGACTGGTGCATTTCGAACCAGTGGACCGGCTCAGGGAATTTCTGTCCAGTCTGGCTGTTTCTAGCTATTATCATATATATATATATATACATATATATATATATAAATTGTGCTTTGTGCATGCGTGTTATACTATGAAGATTGATTTTAACATATATCCAACATGACTTAATATTTATATATATGACACTTAGCTCTTCAATATGATCTCCATTCCTATGTTGTCAAGAATCGAAAATCCCGTGACATTCTCCTTATTTTTTTATTGATGACAACACTTTGCATATTTGTTGAGATAATGAATTGGTCCCCCTGAATACATGCTTATATATATTCTTGTCCCCCTGAATATAAAGTTTCTCTGCAACATTTTGTTAGTGCATATGTAAAACACTTATCATTTGTTTCCCTGTAACAAAATTTTACTGTATAATGCATATATATTCCATAATTTTTCTCCCCCTTTGTCATCGATTAAAAAGAATACGTAACATGATAAAGTAGTAATCGAGCACAAATAAGAGAAAACAAGCATAGATAGTTTTAAAGAGCATACGAGACTATTTACTATATGTCCTATAGAGATACCAAAATAGCCTTCTCATTGTTGTTGTGTACCTGCAAAAAATATGATTTATATACTTTGGTACCCACTTACTTCGTTTGGGTCCAGGGGTTAGATGAAAGGTAACCATACCCAAGAGGGTTTAATGGAACCTTTAAAGACAAAATTTTAATTATTAACTATTGAATCAAAATAATCATCGATATATTTTTCTCTGTTTTTACAATTTACAGGAACCCATATACTTAAATAATTTTGATATTTCTTTTCGTACTTCCAGATTTATAACGAAGATCTCTAGTCATAGAAGTATTCGAATTTCTACAATGATTGGATTTTGGATGTGCATAGGTTTTATTATATCCTAAACCACTTTTGTCATGTAAATATCGAGATCTAGATAAGATCATATTCAAATCACTTTGACCTTTATTAAATATCGCGACCTTACATTCTTTAGATAATTCTAAATTCTTTTCTATTAAAGCATCATTCTCTTTTTCAAGAGAAAAAAAATTAAAGAATTAGAATTATTTAAAGAATCTTGTAATGATGTATTTTTATTTCGAAGTCCCATCAATTTCCTTTTAAAAGAACATTGTTTTAATCTTCTAGTTGGTCATTTTCTTTTTGTAGGAAATCTTTTCGAAAAACAAGCCCTTTTAAGGAATTTTCAAAACATTTGGCTTGTTTAACTAAAAAATTGTTTTCCTCTTTTAGTTCAGAATTTTCTTGCTCACAATCTTTATACTTGGCTAATATAACTGCATTAAGTTTACCTAAGCTTTTAAAATCTTTTAACAATTTTTCATGGTCTAAAAAAAGAACTTTATATAATGAATCTACACACACCGATTGTGATCTGATTAAGCCGTGAGACATTTTCTTCCTTGCTCTCTTGATTCAGCTTTGTTGCTCTTCCATTTTCTAATCCCTTGACAAGATTTCTTTATTGCCATTTATTATAGGATGTTGTTACGATCTCTAGAACAACAGGCTCTGATACCAATTGAAAAAAGTCGTGTATGAGTTGAGGATCTTTCTATATGGAATATTGCGGAACTGAATATGAAATTCTCACTCGTCTAATACAGTAGTTATGCAAATAAATATTGAATAGTATAAGCTAACACAAATAAGTAAAATTAGTAAGTAAAGTGACATCAGGAATTTTATGCTGGTTCGGACTTCCCGTTCTACATCCAGTCTCAAACTCCTTCTGGAATTCTACTATCAATGCCATCTCTTCACCCGGAGGAACAGGTTCAAAACAATCCACGCTCGAACAAGGATTAATCCAAGCCCCAATAAGGATGTCTCACCAGAGCACCAACACATGACTTTTATAAATTGCAAGAGTTTGACTTCTGTTTGTGTTCTTGAAATACTGAATAGCCAATGATTGAGTACACCCTTCCTATAATCTTATCCTCAAGCATATAATATGTATGTGAAGATTGAAGGAAGTATAATGCTTATTGAATCAAAAGAATTGGAAAGAACTGGTGATTTGGAAGTGAAGATTATGAAGTTTATATAATAGTAGAAAAGCAGCAACCTTTTACGAATAATTACTACAAAGAG
Organism: Allium sativum; assembly: GCA_030737875.1. Classification (NCBI taxonomy): domain Eukaryota; kingdom Viridiplantae; phylum Streptophyta; class Magnoliopsida; order Asparagales; family Amaryllidaceae; genus Allium; species Allium sativum. The sequence goes on along the minus strand of CM060909.1, from coordinate 747,088,912 downwards.
ATATGTCCATTTCTATTCAGAAATGAATAAAGATCTATTCATGAAAGGAGATGACTCTTCATATAAATGGTTGTTGTTTCGAATCAGTCAACTAGTATGCATTTCACCAGTCAACTGGTTTAAAATACCAAAAAAAAAATTATATTTAAATATATATAGAAACTAGCCATTACTGGCCAGAAACACACTAACCAGTCGACTGGTGCATTTCAAACCAGTCGATTGGTTCAGGTAATTTCTGTCCAGTCTGTTTGTTTCTCGCTATTATCATATATATATATATATATATATATAGTGCTTTGTGCATTCATGTTATACTATGAGGATAGATTTTAACATATATCTAACATGACTTAATACTTATATATATGACACTTAGCTCTTCAATATGATCTCCATTCCTATGTTGTCATGAATCGAAAATCCCGCGAATCAACGTTCTCCCCCTTTTTTGATTGATGACAATACTTTTCATATTTGTTGAGATAATGAATTTCTCCCCTGAATGTATGCTTGTATATATTTATCTCCCCCTGAATATAAAGTTTCTCTGCAACATTTTGTCAGTGCATATTAAGATACTTCCCATTTGTTTCCCTGTAACAAAATTTTAGTGTATAATGCATATATATTCCATAATTTTTCTCCCCCTTTGTCATCGATTAAAAAGAATATGTAACATGATAAAGTAGTAATCGAGCTCAAATAAGAGAAAAAAAGCATAGATAGTTTTCGAAGAGCATAGGGACTATTTATTATATGTCTGATAGAGATACCAAAATAGCCTTCTCATTGTTGTGGTGTACCTGCAAAAAATATGTTGTATATAGTTTGGTACCCACCTATTTCATTTGGGTCCAGGGGTTAGATGAAAGGTAACCATACCCAAGAGGGTTTAATGGAACCTTTAAATAGAAATTTTCATGATTAACTACTGAATTAAAATAATTATCGATATATTTTCTCTTTTTTACAATTTACAGGAACAAAAATACCTAAATAATTTTTATTGATGTTTCTTTTCGTACTTCTAGATTATTATGAAGATCTCTAGTCATAGAAGTATTTGAATTTGTATAATGATCGGATCTTGGATGTGCATAGGTTTTATTATATCCTAAACCTCTTTTGTCATGTAAAAGTCGAGATCTAGATAAGATCATATTGAAATCATTTTGACCTTTAATAAATTTCGCGAAGTTACATTCTTTAGATAATTCTAAATTCTTTTCTGTTAAAGCCTCATTCTCTTTTCAAGAGACAAAATTAAAGAACAAGAATTATTTAAAGAATCTCTTATGATGTATTTTTATTTTGGAGTCTATCAATTTCCTTTAAAAGAACATTGTTTTAATCATCTAGTTGGTAAATTTCTTTTTGTAGGAAATCTTTTTGAAAAATAAACTCTTTTAACGAATTCTCAAAACATTTGGCTTGTTTAAATAAAAAATTGTTTTCCTCTTTTAGTTTGGAATTTTCTTGCTCACAGTGTTTATACTTGGATAAAATAACTGCGTTAAGTTTAGCTAAAGTTTTAAAATCTTTTAATCAATTTTTCATGGCTTAACAAAAGATCTTTATATAATGAATCTACACATATCGATTGTGATCTGACTTTAGCCATGTGACATTTGCTTCCTTGCTCTCTTGATTCTGCTTTGTCGCTCTTCCATATTCTAATCCCTTGACAAGTTTTCTTTATTGCCGTTTATTCTAGGATGTTGTTACGATCTCTAGAACAACAGACTCTGATACCAATTGAAAAAAGCCATGTATGACTTTAGGATCTTTCTATATGGAATATTGCGGAACTGAATATGAAATTCTAACTTGTCTAATACAGTTGTTATGCAAATAAATATTGAATAGTATAAGTTAACACAAGTAAGTAAAAGTATAAGTAAAGTGACACCAAGAATTTTATACTGGTTCGGACTTCCCGTCCTACGTCCAGTCCCACGCTCCTTCTGGAATTCTACTATCAACACCTCTCTTCACCTGGAGGAATAGGTTCACAACAATCTGATCCCCAATAAGGATTAATCCGAGCACCAACAAGGATTTCTCGCCTGAGCACCAACACAGGACTTTTACAAATTGTAAGAGTTTTACTTCTGTTTGTGTTCTTAAAACACTGAATAGCCAATGATTGATTACAACCTTCCTATAATCTTATCCTCAAGTATATAACGTGTATGTGAAGATTGAAGGAAGTATATTGCTTATTGAATCGAAAGATTTGGAAAGAATTGGTGATTTGGAAGTGAAGATTATGATGTTTATATAACAGCAGCAGAGATACAACCTTTAACAAATAATTACTACGAAGAGATATGTCCAATTCTATTCAAAAATGAATAGAAATCTGTTCATGAAAGGAGATGACTGTTCATATAAGTGGTTGTTGTTTCTAATCAACCAACTAGTCTGCATTCGACCAGTCAATTGGTTGAAATTACTAAAAATCGTTTATATTTAAAAATATATAGAAATTAGCCGTTATTGGCCAGAAACACACTGACTAGTCGACTGGTGCATTTCGAACCAGTCGATTGGTTCAGGTAATTTATGTCTAGTCTGCTTGTTTCTGGCTATTATCACATATATATATATATATATATATATATGTGTGTGTGTGTGTGTGTGTGTGTGTGTGTGTGTATAAATTGTGCTTAGTGCATTCGTGTTATACTATGAGGATAGATTTTAGCATATGTCTAACACGACTAAATACTTATATATATGACACTTAGCTCTTTAGTATGATCTCCATTCCTTTGTTGTCATGAACCAAAAATCCTGTGAATCAACAAGTTTTACCTTATAATAGTCAAACATGATTGATATACGGGAATTTTCTTATATTATTATTAGTGTATAGTGCAGAAAACAATTTAAAAAATAAATGTATCAATCTTAGATGACATAGTACCCCTCCTACTATGTCGCCGTAGGCATACAAATAAAACCGTAAAGTCGCGTATTAGAATTTGGATTTCCATTATGGGCCAAGGCAAGGGATCTTTCTTATCTGATTTGGGCCATCTCTAGCGGAATGTCCAGGACCATATCCAAGTGCCCTTGGATCGACAAGGTCGGTCAGACGTACCTCGCTGATTAGTTATGCCTAGTCCATACATTTCCCGGTCTTATCAAACCTCTTGGTCAATTCATCGATCATCTTGGCTAACTGCGGCTATATCCGAGGCGCCTCGCTTACCAACATGCATATAAGTAAAATGTCTAGGCTCTATACCACAACACCAATTCTAGCTAAAAAGGAACGCATGGCCTCCCTGCTATCCCTCTTCCCGTTTTTGACTCATACCGTGGAGTGAAGCTCGCGAATTAACGACATACACAAAGCTAAGCTATATAAGCTATGCTTTGATCATCATCCACAAAGCTATGCTTTTCAACAAAAGCTTTAATCCATGCATCTCAGCATGTCACATTGTCAATCCATATAACACATTGATTTCCACCAATATATACCCTCTAAGCTCATACATCTCAGAGAAGGGTATTAAGCTAAAAGAATAAATTCTCCGCCACAAAATAGAGATATATTAAGAAAAGATCACTGAATACAACACAAAGCACAATGTCAGACATACAATCCATTTGCAAGTTCGTTCTGGGTCTGCACGAAACCGGAGGCACCTTATTCCTTATCCCATATGTCCAATACAGGGGAAAGGCCCTCGCATATTCGGTCAATCTCCAAGTACGTCTGGACGACCACCAATTATTACCTCGTCTTAGGTGTACAACCAAATCGAAACACCAGCAATCATCCCAACGATGTGAAGATCTCTGGTCTTCAACCACCGTCCTCGTATTTTCAACTTTTAATCGTCGTAACAGTTTTTCAGAATGGGTTACCTGGTCTTTCCAAAAACTCGCGCATCTTTAGAATCATGTGATATATAAACATACCTGCGATCTCATTCCAATACAGAATATTCTTCTATTCAAATATTCGTTACATGGGAACTAACCCCATAAATCTTTTAAAAGATTTATTTTCATTTAAACCTCTTGTTTAAATCTTTTCTTCAAAAACATTGCATAAGTTTTTATAATATCTTTTCACGATCTTAAACCAAATTAATGTTTACACGCCTTATCGGCATTAATAAGGCTTACCAAAGTATCACTCGTTTTATTATCCCAATCCCAACGTATTCATCCCATGAAGAAAAACTGGTAGTACTCCATATATAACACCCATCTTGTGATCGGTAAAGCTAATTGCCATTTAACGCTACAAATCTAATTAAAGATTTAACTATTGCGTGGAGTAAAACTGGTGGTACTCCATCTCGAACACTTCTCGAATTAGGTAAATCTAATTACCACATTCATCTTTCAATCTAATTAAAGATTTATCAAAACTCCAACTTGGTTTTAATCTTCAAAATCATTACTTAATTATTATTCAATTTTTTTAGGGAATTAATCATGTCTTTAACTAGGTTAAAGAAAAAAAATGTCATTTAAAACATCGTTCACAATAAACCCAAAAATCAACTTGCATTTAATTCCAATTTAATGCATATAAATTGGAAACTTCATAATATATTAATTCAAAGATTTAGTCTCAAAATTCCATTTTCAACTGAGTTTAATAACAGTGTTATTAAAGACACCATTCACAACAAACCCAAAATCTAATTTGATATTAAATATAAGGCTTTGAATAGAAATTGCATCAACTTATATTAAATATCAAATTCTAAGATCAACAAATATAATTTTGGAATAATGACATCTATATCTTCCATATACCTCAACGATATCTGTGTAATTACGGAATCCAATCTCGAAATATCTGAAGATAATTTCCGCTCAAATCCTTTCCAATTTATTCATTGGAAAACTCTAGTTACATCAAAACCATTTTCAATCCAATTTGTTATATTAAAAACATTGGATTAAATCTTTTTTGAAAACATCATTTGATCTTAGTTGAATACCCGATGTTCCTTTCGGTTTTTCCACCCCTCGCCTAATGGAATTATTTCCAGTTAAATCTCACGAGTGCGACTAAACCGTACTCTCAGGGATCATCGCATATTTCTTTTTTTCTTTACTCTAGTTGTTAACTAGTTCGTTCAGATAAAAATATCTTTTATCTTTTCAATTTGGGAATATTTCATCAAAAATCTTTCCTAATCATTTATTATGATTTAACATAACTTTTCTCTATTTTTAATCTTTTAAAAATAGGTTCTTTTTAAAAATCTTTAATTACAGGTCGTTATTGGTTTTGGCGCTTTTTTTATTCAAATTTAAATTAAACTTATCCCAAAATCTATCCGTTGGATTTAAAATCTCTTATTATCATTTGAAAGATCCTTTTGATACGAACTCAATGGTTCTGGTTTGAGGAGAATCTGACGATTGTATCTCCCGTTACGTTAATTCGAAATTACGGGTTGAACTTCATGAATTGTTGTTGCATGACACGTCGATTTCCAAAATAATTAAATATTATAAATTATGCACAACTTCCATTTTAAAATTCTATTTCAATTATTTACTGTTCACAATCAAATATCTCAACATTAAATCATTTTAATATTATTTAGATTAATAAAATAATATTATTATTTTTCCAAACTTGCTATTTTCAGTTCAAAATCTCCTGTCATTCGTAATAAAAATAAATAAAGAGTTTGCAATTGAAGACTTCTTTTAGAACGTTTGCCAAATGGCCTAACTGAACTTCACTTTGAAAAGCAACTATTTTTTTTGATTTGGAAATTTTTTCAAGCCAAAGCTGTCTAAAAATTAATTCAAAATCATTTCGTTCACTTACGAAAATTCATCAATATTTTTATATCATTGCTTCTACCCAAAATCAGACGTCAAAATCAAGCTTTCATTTTCATCGAATATTATATTATTAAAATATTCTGTTTTATTCCAAATTGTAATGAAATCTCAACCAATATTCATATAAATAAATTTAAATGAATTACATATATCATATGCATTCAATAATAGTTGCGAACAACTATTTAACATCTAAATTACATCCAACACAACGCATCCAATTCAAGCACAAAGTGCAATATACCATATAAGCATTAAATAACGCTTATACAATTCTATTAATTCACAAATTGACAATCGGCGCACTTGGGATTCTGATTAGTGTTTGTCTTCCTCCCAATACTCATATGGGGTTTTCAACCAACCAATAATCAATTAATAAATTATTTAATCAATCCAAATCAATCACAACTCCATGAAGTTAATCATAACTTATCTGTTTCAAGTTATTATTCAATCCAGTCACTATCACTTAAATGGGTGAACATTAAAAAGTCGTTTGACTTGTAAATGGATGTTTAAGCCAATATCAACTACCACAAATATTTTAACATTGTTTTTAAACATGTTAATCAACTCAAAATCACATCCAAATCATAACATAATAAATCATCCATTCATCCACTTGGTTTTCAAACAACTTGTGATGTGAGCTACTAATACCATATTAAATTTTGTGATAATTAACTAAATAAAAATTAGCATAGGCAATCAATATATATATTCAGTTATGATTATAGTAACTGTAAAAAAAATCAGTTTTACTAAGAGCTCTCATATTAGTCGTTTATCATTAAATTTCGGTAAACATCGACAAAGTAAATCAGACATTTTCCTTTTCCAAAAATTGCCAGGACCTTCAAATCACCCCCAAATCAGTGTCGTTGCGATGCTATCGTCGATACGATTCCAACAAATCATGTTTCGTTGAATTCCGATAACATATGAAAAAGTTATGATTTTTACAGTTTTTCATATATGTTTCTACCAAACACTTAGCATATTTATGATTTAACTAAGCAAATTAAATATTTTGAATGAGAAATTCTCACCTTAAGCATCCTTACATCACAACACTTCACTGTAGACCCTCTACGGCTTGCTACCAAACCAAAGATCTTGCTTTTACACTCAAACTCGCTAGCAAACACTTGAATACTAATAGATCCAGAGTTTTTAAAGCGAAATGGAGGAAGAAATGGGAGTATTTGGAGCTAGGGCAGCGAGGCTGGGTGAGACGACCCAGACTTCCCCAATCCCCGAAAAAGAAGGAGCCCGGATTGTTTTGAGAACACGATGCATCAAAACAAAAACATTAGAACATTTCTTTGCTATTACAACAATACTAAATCATAATAAAAGAATATATCAGAGTTCAGATAAATAATATACAGTGGAAACATAAATATCAGATATTTAATTTACATTTAAATACATCAACATAATGTTGCGGAAAATATATACATAGATATAATATGCAACAGAAAACATCAACTACCACAACAACAACAAAAATATACATATATAAAGAATTCCGAATATAGCTCCAGCTTTAATCCAGGATCCTAGGAAAAGAAATATCTATGAAATATCAAAACTACTCGCTGCCCGTGTAGAAAATATCGGCACCCAGAGTTTAGGTAGAAACAATAAACTCCGAGTCAGTCATGGGACTGGTGTGAGAACTAAATCAGTTATTAACTTTATTTTAAAGTTGGGTAAATCAAGGGACCATGTCATATAACACGGAATGGGTTTCCTCCCAAGAACACCATAAACAACCAACGTAATGCAAAAAAGGAAAAATGAAGCCATTATAAGACTCAGGTCCCATCACACAATGCAACGCAATCCGGAGGACAGAGTTTTACCTTATAATGGCCAAATATGCTTGGTACGCGAAATTTATCTTTTATTATTACTATAAGTGAAGAAATCAACTTCAAATATAAATGTATCAATCATAGACAACATAGTACCCCATCCTACCATGTTGCCATATAGGTTTACAACTAAAACCGAAACGTCGCGTAATTGAAATTGGATTCCATCTATGAGTCGAGGCAAGGGATGTCTCCTCACCGATTCGAGACACACTAGCAAATACCTCATGATCACACCTATGGGAAACCCTTGGATCTTCAGGGCTGGTCCACACTTACTCTAGTGGATTGGTTATTCCTAAACACAAGTTTCCCAGTTCTATCGGACCTATCTCTAAGCCATTAGAGATTTAATATCCGAGGCGCCCCATTCCACCATCCACATAAGTAAAAATGTTTGGGATTCATAGCATGACACCACTTTTAGCTAGAAAGAAATGCCGTGCACTCCCTGCAGTCATTATCCCATTTTTGACTCATACCGGGCGTGAGGCTTGCGAATTAACGCTAGACACAAGGCTATGTGTGACGGCCCACCCCGCACCAACTGACATTTCCCTGGAATGCGATGTATCGATGTCCAACCAGCACGGGACAGTCGTCAAATGGAAGGAAAAGGGAAGGATTTGAAATTATGAATCATCAAAGAACTTGTAGTATATCTCATAGCGCATGGAACAAAATATAATAATAACATAACTTGATATAAAACAGGCGAGATAATGCATAAGCTGAAAACTAAACCATCATAGCAGCAGAAAGATTCAAAATACAGCTTATGATCTAAACCATCATTATTACAACTTTTAAAACTGTCTCTAAAGCAAAATAGGAAGGCACACAACTAATGCCCAAAGTAGTGACCAACAACAACACAGGGAGAATATATGGGAACAATACGTGTAAGCCTTCTGCTCGTCTCCGGATAGCTACACGTGCATAACCGGCTAACCTATCTCTAGTTTGCTTGTTTAGGAGCACCCAGAGTAATAAGAAGAGACAAAAAAACTCTGAATCAGACAAAAGTCTGGTATGAGCGATAAGCAGCAAAAAACAGAACAATAACAAGTATACATAACCATACCTGGACCTGCAACCAAAGAGTTAGCACAACAGGATGTACAATACTCTAAGGTGACACTAACACATAGTGTGAAAATAATGGGGAGGGGGTGTGCATGTCGTTGTGATAGCAAACATCAAACATAGCAATCATCCTCACATCTCTCACTCAGTGCGTAAAGTATACGATATCCACTACTTTGATCACCCAATTCTTTGTTACGATCACTCTACCCCATGGAGTCCTGACGGCTCCACTACACTGATCCATAACCACTAATACTTTGCTATGTCCACTCTGCCTTATGGAGTCATGACAACTCCACCGCACTGGCTCATAGCCTTGCTACGATCACTCTGCCGCATGGAGTAATGACGACTCCACTGCACTGATCCATAGCCAATATCCGTCTCTCAGCGGTGAGTCAAGGCTATAGACATCGATAACCCCTTTACACGCATCCCGCATCAAAGTCCAACTCATGAAGTTAACTCGTTGACTCCCATCAGGATCCTGAGTAACAACTTCTCATTTGGACTACCTTTGCATCTCGGATTTGGTCTTCTCCGGATTGGTTCGGTCCTTCTTCTTACTTCTGGTTCGGTTCGGTCATGAGTACCTTTCCCTGGCGGTTCCGTTCGGTCCTCCTGAGATGATTCCACTTCGAATCGGTTCATGATACCTCGTCCGGGTCGGGTCGTGGTCATCGCATGGGTTCGGGTCGGGCATCCTCCTACTTGGTTTAGATCGTGACTCCAGGCTTCATGGCTCCACCAATGGTTCGTGATCAACGAACCGGTTTGGTTCTCCTCTTCAAGCATCGGATTGGTCACGGTCTTCGGTTCGGGCTCGATGCACTGGCTCTTGGTGTAGCAGTTCGGATGAGCAGTTCGTGGGAGGGGGGTGCTTTACGAGCGGGTCGGTTCGTGCCTTCTTCCTCCGATCCGATCCGATTCGGGTCAAATTCTTACAACTTTTCCAACAAGCTATTTACGCCATACGACGACGTTTTCTACCAATTTAACTTTTCTATGCAATCACAAATCATTCCAAACATTCATAACAACATGTATAATCGACCATGAACACCAAAACAACAACTTAACATGTCAATATGAATTAAACACACCCAAAACCCATGTCTTCCCCTTAATCATGTTTTAACTATATGATTAGCAAACTTAACCCAAACTAACCCAAATTTTTATTAGAGCCATAAAATATTATTTAAGAATTTTTACATATTTTCCATAACTTTAACATGCATAATTTCGCTAATTAACACTAATCACCTCTAATTAGCTGTAATTAGTGAAAAACAATGCAAATCACTCACCTTAGCCACAAATGAATTAGAGATATGAACTTCTCTACTATTTTGGGTTGGATTCCTATGCAACACAGCAACTCCAACTCTGATTTGATGTTAATCTTCCTTGATTTGACGTAGATTTGGCAAATAAGTGATTAGAAAGTGATTTGGGAGTGATTTAGAAGGTAGAGGCCATTGCTAGGGTTAGAGAAATGTTTTAGGCAGCTGAGAAAATGAAATGAGATTGTTTCCTAACTCATTTCAGGCTCCCCATAACCGTAATCCCGAAATGGGTTATGGGCCCATATGCTAATTACCCTAATTAGGCCCGGTTAAGTTGTTTTCGCCTTCCAAAGCTTATTTTAGCTATATCTCCCAAACGGTAAGTCCGTTTGATCATCGTGACCACTTTATGGAAAGGTAAACCATCATCCGAATCCAATGGATGTGGTTTCACATCAAAACTCCTTATCGGTCAAAAGTTATGGACGAAACAAGATTCGCTAAGGGTAAAACGGTCATCTAAATATCGGCAAAAATCGTGAACATGGGAAATGACCCCAGTAGTCGTTCCCCAAAGTTACACGACTATACGACCTAATATGATAATGAAATACAATATTCTACGATCCTCCGATCCGTGCGGGTCGTTACATCCCCCCTTAAGAAATTTCGCTCTCGAAATTCCTTAACTAAGAAACAACAATGGGTCCCGCATGCCTATCAACCATTTACAAACAACATACATAGCAGCATAACAAGCCTATCCTAGCATGCGGTTTACTAACAAGGGGATAACTAAATGGTCATTAAAATCTTACCAGGCAAAGAGTTCTGGATACATCTCCCTTATACTCTCCTCTGTTTCCCATGTACAGTCATTCTCGTTATCACCCCATTGGACCTTGACTAGTTACACCATCTTCCTACAAAGTTGCTTTGTATCGTACTCGACAATACGAATCGGCCTGCGGTTCCCAACCGCCTTGGGTTGTACTTCGATGTCATCCAACTGATCCGGTGAAATAGTCATATCAGGGTTGTGTACGAACTTCCTTAATTGGGAAACATGAAATACGTTTTGAACTCCTGCCATCTTGTCAAGTAATCCAACCTTATATGCTAAATTCCCAACTTGCTCGAGAACTGGGAATGGACCAACAAACCTTGGTGCTAACTTGCCTTTCCTACCAAATCGAATCATGCTCTTTAACGGAGAAATCTTGACAAACACTAAGTCTCTAATGAAGAATTTCAAGTCTCTTCGTCTCTTATCAGCATAACTCTTCTGCCTATCTTAGGCAGTCTTCATTCGCTGTTGGATCACTTTGATCTTATCCGAGGTTTCTCTTATCACATCTGGCCCAAGCACAAATTTCTCACTGGTTTCTAACCAATAAGAAGGTCAGTTGCACGATCTTCCGTACAAAGCTTCAAATGGAGCCATAGCAATACTGGATTTACAACTATTATTATATGTGGACTCCACTAGATGCAAATGGTCATCCCAGGATCCTCCAAAATCCAATATACAAGCTCTCAAGAGATCCTTTAATATGCGATTCACCCTCTCTGTCTGACCGTTGGTTTGAGGATGGTACGCGGTACTGAGATGTAATTCTGACCCTAAAGCCTCTTGTAAGCTCTTCCAAAACCCACTAGTAAACAACAGGTCTCGGTCACTCATAATGCTTTTGGGTACTCCATGAAATCTCACTACCCACTTTATATACAGTTCTGCTAACTTAGCTGCCATTCTGTTCGACTTGATTGGTATAAACCTTGCACTCTTGGTCAATTGATCCACAATCACCCAAATACTATCATGGCCCAATCTAGTTCTGGGTAAGCCATCAATGAAATCCATTAAGACTTGTTCCCATTTCCATTCGGGAATTTCTAATGGTTGCAACAAACCACTAGGCTTCTTTTGTTCAGCTTTAACTAGCTGGAATTTCATGCATTTGGATGTAAACTTCCCATCGTCTCTTTTCATCCCTTCCCAGTAGTAGGTATGCTTCATGTCTCGATATATTTTTTTACCACCGGGATGTATAGTCAGTGTTGAGTGATGAGATTCTCTAAGCACTTCATCTCTCAATCCATTGACATTGGGTACAACTAGTCTCCCATTCTTTATAAGCCATCCTTCTCGATCAAGCCCATACTTGTTCATTTCCTCACTGTCGATACCCATCTCTAACTTGGAGATGATTTCCAATAGATTAGGATCGTTCCTCTGACTGGAACCAATTTTCTCAATCAAGGTGGGTCTGACCGTCAAACTTGCTAACATTTCTGGATCCAATTCGTACTTTGGTCTGAAATCATACCCACTGATGTACTCCAGTTGCTTCCATTCCAGAAACATAACCCCTAAACTGGCATGTCTCTTACTCAATGCATCAGCTACCGCATTTCCCTCTCCTGGTGTATATGCGATATTGAAATCATAGGAAGCCAATAATTCTAACCATCTCTGCTGACGGGGTTTAGATCCTTCTGAGAGAAAAGATACTTTAATGATTTATGATCAGTAAACAACTCGAATCTTTCTCCCAAGAGATAATGTCTCCACATCTTTAACGCGAACACGATCGCTGCCAATTCCAAATCATGGGTAGGATATCTTTTCTCATGCGGTTTCAGTTGCCGACTAGCATAAGCTACAACCCTACCTCCTTGCATCAGTACAATACCTAGTCCGGTACACATGCATCCGTGTATACTGTCATCTCTTCATTCCCTTTAGGAATGACTAACAATGGAGCACGCGTCAATTTTTCCTTTAGACTCTTGAATGCATTTTCACACCTTTCGTCCCAGACGAAAGCTTGATTCTTCTTGGCCAACTGAGTTAACGGTGCCGCTATCTTGGAGAAGTCTTGGATAAACTTATGATTATATCCAGCTAGTCCCAAGAAACTTCTTACATCTGTTACATTATTAGGCGTAGACCAATCCTGTACCGTAGCCACCTTCGCAAGGTCCATGACAATACCATTCTCTGAACCAACATGGCCCAAGAACCTCACTTCCCTCCTCTATAAGTGACAATTTGTAACGACCCGCATTCTACGCATCATAGGATCGTAGAATATTTAATTCTGTCACATACGAAGTCGCATGGTCATGTAACTTTGGGAGACGACTATTAGGGTCATTTCCCATGTTCATGATTTTTCCCGATTTTTAAATGACCATTTTACCCCTAGTTGGTACTGTTTTGGCCATAACTTTTGACTGGGAAGGAATTTTGACCTGAAACCACTTCCATTGAATCCGGATGATGGTTTCTCTTTCCGTAGAGTGGTCATAATAGCCAAACGGACTCGCCGTTTGGGAGATATGGCTGAAACAAGTTTCAGATGATGAAAAACAGCTTAATTGGGCTTAACCGGGTAATTAACAGCTAGGCCCAAAGGGGAATTTCGGGATTAGGAGTTTAAAAGGGCTGTTAGGGTTTGGAGAATACATTTTTCTCATTTTTCAGCCGTCACTATTCATTCCTCTTAACTTAGCCATGGCCTCCACCCTCTAAATCTCTTCAAAACACCTCTTAATCACTTTCTAATTGAAGATTAGGCTTAGCAAACATCAAATCAAGGAGTATTAGCACGAGAACCGAGGTAGAGCTGCTGTGTAAGATTGGGAACAGCGCCAAATCAGAGAATATTTCAATTTTGGGGTTTTAGTTGTGGCAAAGGTGAGTGATTAGCTTGCTTTTACACTAATTACGGTTAATTATGGGTAATTAGTGAAGATTAGCGAATTTATACATTAATAAATTCTGGAAAAATTCCTAAAATTCTATAATGATGTTTTATGGCTCTGATAAAAATTTGGGCTAATTTGGATAAGTTTTGCTAATTGTATGCATAATCATGGTTAAGAAGGATTAAGGGGAAAACATGGGTTTCTGGGTATGTTTGATCTAAAGTATTTCATGTAAATGATGTTTTAATGTTTTTGATTGATTCTATATGTTGTTACTGCTGTTTGGAATGTTTTGTAATGTCATAGGAAGTTTAGAATGGTTGAAAACGCCGTCGTTCGGCGAAAATAGCTTGCTGGAAAATGTTGCAGATTTCAGAACCGGTTAGGAAGAACACCCGATCCGAACCGGATAGGAGGAGGAGATCCGATCCGAACCGGATAGGAGGAGGAGATCCGAACCGAATTGAGTAGGAAGAACATCCGATCCGAACCGGATAGGAGGAGGAGATCCGATCCGAACCGGATAGAAAGAGGAGATCCGAACCGAATCGAGTAGGAAGAACATCCGATCCGAACCGGATAGGAGGAGGAGATCCGAACCGAACCGGATAGAAGGAGGAGATCCGAACCGAACCGAATAGGAGGAGACACCCGAACCGAACCGGATAGGAGGAGGAGATCCGAACCGAACTGAATAGAAGGAGGAGATCCGAACCGAACCGGATAGGAGGAGACACCCGAACCGAACCAGATAGGAGGAGGAGATCCGAACCGAACCGGATAGAGGAGGAGACCCGAACTGAACCGGATAGGAGGAGGATGCCCGAACCAAACCGAATAGGAGGAAGAGACCCGAACCGAACCGAAGAAGACCATAACCCGAGAGGCAAAGGTAGTCCAAATGGGAAGTTTGTACCAAGGATCCAGATGGGAACCAACGAGTTAACTTCATGATTGGGCTTTGCTGCGGGACGTGTGCTAAGGGGCTGTCGATGCCTGTAACTTTGGATCACTATGTATAGGGGGTACGTGAACGGATTCAGGGCCACAGTGGTCAAGGTACGACTAAAAGAGCTATAGACCAATGAAGTGGGGTTATTTGTAAAGGTTTAGTCATGACTCCATGGGGTAAGCTTGGTGGTAGCAGTAGTTGTACAAGCCGAACTCCGTCACTACTTCGATGGGTCTAGTGGTTGAAAGCGGTATACATCGTATGCTTTATGCACTGAGTGAGAGATGTGAGGATGGTTGCCATGATTGAATTGTTTGCTATCACTATGACATGCACACCCCACCCCCGTATTTCTTTACACCATATGTTGATGGCACCTTAGAGTATTGTACAGTATGTAGTGCTAACTCTTTGGTTGCAGGTCCAGGTTCAGGTATGGTTTAGTATACCTGTTATTGTTCTGTTTAGCTGCTTATCGCTCATACCAGACTTTTTGTCTGACCCAGAGTTTTATGTCTCTTCTTATTACTCTGGGTGCTCACACGAGCAGACTAGAGACAGGTTAGGAGGTATGCACGAGTAGCTGATCCGGAGACGAGCAGGAGGCTTCCACGTATGATTTAGATATTCTCCCTGTGTTGTTGAAGATCACTGCTTGGGCATTAGCAGTGCATCTTCTACTGTTGCTTTCTTTTGCTTTAGAGACAGTTCTAAAAGTTGTAATAAGCTGTACTTTGGATTTCCGCTACTCTGATGTTGTTTAGTTTTGGTTTCAGTTTATGCACTGTCTCGCCTGTTTTATGTCAAGTATCTTGCTATTATATTTTATTCCATGCGCTGTGAGACATTCTACAGGTTATGTGTTCGTTCTTTACCTTCTTTCTTTTCTTATGACGACCGTTCCGTGCCAGTTGGACATGTGTACAGCGCATACTTGGAGGAAGTGTCGGTTGGTGCGGGGCGGGCCGTCACACACTTAGAAAATTTCACTTTCAATTGGTGTTTTCTCAACACCTCCATCAGTATCCTCAAATGTTCCTTGTGTTCTTCCTCTATCCTCGAGTACATAAGGATATCGTCCACGAACACAAGGACAAACTTATTCAATTGATCCCTGAATACCCTATTCATAAGATCCACAAAATATGTTGGTGCATTGGTCAACCCGAATGGCATGACCAACCACTCATAGAATCCAGACGGTGTCCGAAATGCCATTTAGGAATACTCTCAGCAGCAACTCGGAGCTGATGAAATCCTGTCGCGAGGTCCAACTGGGAGAACAATCTTGCTCCTTCCGGTTGATCAAACAAATCATCTATCCGTGGAAAAGGATACTTATTCTATCTAGTCACCTTATTCAATTTGCGATAGTCCACACATAAACGAAGGGAACCATCTGCCTTAGTGGCAAATACAACTGGTGCTCCCCACTCGGAGACGCTTCTTCGGATAACTCCCTTCTTCAAAAGATCACTTACTTGCACCCCGAGCTCTCGCTGCTCCCTTGGTGCCATACGACGAAGTGGCATCACTACAGATCTGTTTCACTAAATCAATACGGAACTCAATCTCTCGGTGTGGTGGAAGTCCGGTCACCTCCTCAAAGATATCCGGATACTGGCTAGCAATGGGAACCCCTAATAACTCGTCCTGTAGAATGACGAGGGAATGTAAAAAACTAGCCATCACCTCATCACTAGGTGGGCCACCAAACACTACCCTCCGCCCATCATCCGCCCTAATAGTCACCGAAAATCGCTCACAATCTACCACCACTTCGTACCTTTGGAGCCAATCGACCCCCAAAATAATGCCAAACCCAGTAAAGCCCAAAACAAAGCAATCACAAGCAAACATACATCCATGACTCGATAAGACCAAATTTCGACAAATCATACTAAGGCTAGTTGAACCACCAATTGGGTTCGTCACAACTAAAGGTCTAACGACTATCTCAGGTTTCAATCCCAGCCTATCTACCAGGTCACTAGACATGAAGGAACGGGAAGCCTTAGTATCAAACAGTACTCGAACAGGAAAATCATAAATAGAAAGCATACCTTGAATGATGACATTCTTTCCTATCTCCATTGCAGTTGAGGCATTCGACGAAGAAGGAACAACATTAATAGCATATGCTTTCACAATCTGCTTCTCTTTAGGAGGTTGTGGACACTTATCCTTATAATATCCCGCTTGACCGTAGTTGAAGCACTTCCTGTCTGCTGGCTTTGCTCGACATTCCTTAGCATAATGGCCCTTCTTGCCATAGCTAAAGCACTCAATATCTTTCTTACCCTTCTTATGACCATCCTTAGCTTGGTTTTGTTTCCTCTTATTTTGCGAATTATTCTTGCCTCCACCGCTTGCTTGCTGCATTACTCGCCTGCAAATGCAATAGCGACTTCAGTCTTGGGCTTAGGAAAAAGGCTCTCTGATCTCAATGCTTTCCCAACAATCGATCCAAAAGTCTCATCAATATGGTTTATAAGCCTTTCCCCTAAGTACTGATCTAAGCCAGTTATGAACTTCTCATTCTTCTTCTCGGGAGTATTGATAAGAGATAATCCATACTTCGATAAAGTATCGAACTCGGCAATATATTCCGAGACTACCCTACCATTCTGTTTAAGCTCCAAGAACTTCCTAAACAACTCTGACTTATGAGCAGCTGGGATAAACTTGTCACTGAATCGGGCCTTAAACTGATCCCAAGTAACTTGATCATCAGGGGTATCTGCCTTAATAGCATTCCACCAATTCATAGCCCATCCTTGCAGTTGGCGGGATACTAGCTTTCTCTTCATTGCATTTCCGATTCCTAGATCCTTAAAGATACGCTCACAACTATCAAGCAAATCCTGAACTTCTATAGCCGATTCCGTTCTGTAGAACGGCTTCCCACCAAGACAAGTGTAGTCCGTACAGAGCTTGGCGAAATCGACCCTAGGCGTCTGTACCGCTGCACCACCACCTTTTGCAACATTAGGGGCTGCCCTCTGAACATCCCTAAGCATCTCTCTCATGAAGTCAGTGAACATCGTCCTCATATCAGGAGCATTCCTATTATTGGCTCCTGAACTAGTATTCCTCGTATATCGGCTCATTATTTAATTTGTAAAGAGAAAATGATTAACCATCTCTTCAGTGGTGCCGGTGCAGTGCGAGTCCATCCTTAGATATACTAATAGTGTGTGTATATATAGCTTTTGAAAATCAAAACATCACAAATACGCGCTCTCATATATGTACTACCTCTCCCTGGTGTCTTTCCCTAGGTTAACTACGCAACCTAGAGCTCTGATACCAAATTTGACGACCCGCCCCGCACCAGCCGACATTTCCCTGAAATGCGTTGTACCGATGTCCAACCAACACGGGATAGTTGTCAAATAGAAGGAAAAAGGAAGGATTTGAAACTGAATCATCAAAGAACCTGTAGTATATCTCACAGCGCATGGAACAAAATATAATAAAAACATAACTTGATATAAAACAGGTGAGACGGTGCATAAGTTGAAAACTAAACCATCATAGCAACGGAAAGATTCAAAATACAACTTATGATCTAAACCATCATTATTACAACTTTTAAAACTATCTCTAAAGCAAAATAGGAAGGTACACTACAAATGCCCAAAGTAGTGACCAACAACAACACAGGGAGAATATATGGAAACAATACTTGCAAGCCTCCTGCTCGTCTCTGGACAGCTACTTGTGCATAAGCAGCTAACATGTCTCTAGTCTGCTCGTTTAGGAGCACCTAGAGTAATAAGAAGAGACATAAAACTCTGGGCCAGACAAAAGTCTGGTATGAGCGATAAGCAGCAAAAAACAGAACAATAACAGGTATACATAACCACACCCGAACCTGCAACCAAAGTGTTAGCACAATAGGATGTACAATACTCTAAGGTGACAATAACACATGGTGTGAAAACAATGGGGAGGGTGTGTGCATGTCGTGGTGATAACAAACATCAAACATAGCAATCATCCTCTCATCTCTCACTCAGTGCGTAAAGTATAAGATATCCACCACTTTGATCACCCAATTCTTTGTTACGATCACTCTGCCCCATGGAGTCATGACGGCTCCACTGCACTGACCCGTAACCACAAATACTTTGCTATGTCCACTCTGCCCCATGGAGTCATGACAACTCCACTGCACTGGCTTATAGCCCTGCTACGATCACTCTGCCCATGGAGTCATGACGACTCCATTGCACTGATACATAGCCAATATCCGTCTCTCAGTGGTGAGTCAAAGCTATAGACATCGATAACCACTTTGCACGCTCCCACAGCAAAGTTCAACTGATGAAGTTAACTCGTTGATTCCCATTTGGATCCTGAGTAACAACTTCTCAATTGGACTACCTTTGCATCTCGGGTTTGGTCATCTCCGGATCGGCTCGGTCCTTTTTCTTACTTCTGGTTCGGTTCGATCGTGACTACCTTTCCCTAGCGGTTCGGCTCGGTCCTCCTGAGATGATTCCACTTTGGATCGGTTCATGATACCTCGTCCAGGTCGGGTCATGGTCATCGCATGGTTTTCGGTCAGGCATCCTCTTACTTGGTTCGGATCGTGACTCCAGGCTTTGTGGCTCCACCAGTGGTTCGGTTCGTGATCAACGACCCGGTTCAGTTCTCCTCTTCAAGTATCGGATAGGTCATGGTCTTCGGTTCGGGCTCGATGCACTGGCTCGTGGTGCAGCAGTTTGGAGGAGCAGTTCGTGGTAAGGGGGTGCTTCACGAGCGGGTCGGTTCGTACCTCCTTCCTCCGATCCGAACCGGTTCGGGTCAAATTCCTGCAACTTTTCCAACAAGCTATTTACGCCATACGACGGCATGTTCGACCAATTTAACTTTTCTATGCAATCACAAATCATTCCAAACAGTCATAGAAACATGTATAATCGACCATGAACACCAATACAACAACTTAACATGTCAATATGGATCAAACATACCCAAAACCCATGTTTTCCCCTTAATCCCCTTAATCATGTTTTAACTATAGGATTAGCAAACTTAATCCAAATTAACCCAATATTTTATTAGAGCCATAAAATATTATTTAAGAATTTTTACATATTTTTCCAAAAATTTTACATGTATAATTTCGCTAATTAACACTAATTACCCCTAATTAGTGAAAAACAATGCAAATCACTCACCTTAGCCACAAATGAATTATAGATCTGAACTTCTCTACTATTTTGGGTCGAATTCATATGTAATAAAGTAGCTTCAACTTTGATTTGAAGTTAATCTTCCTTGATTTGACGTAGATTTGGCTAATAAGTGATTAGAAAGTGATTTAGGAGTGATTTAGACGGTGGAGGCCATTGCTAGGTTTAGAAAAATGTTTTAGACGGCTGAGAAAATGAAAAGAGATCGTTTCCTAACTGATTTCAGCCTCCCCATAAGCCTAATCCCGAAATGGGTTATGGGCCCATATGCTAATTACCCTAATTAGGCTCGGTTAAGCTGTTTTTCACCTTCCAAACCTTATTTCAGCCATATCTCCCAAACGGTAAGTCCGTTTGATCAGTGTGACCAGTCTATGGAAAGTTAAACCATCATCCGAATGCTATGGAAATGGTTTTAGGTCAAAACTCCTTACCAATCAAAAGTTATGGATGAAACAAGATTCTCCCAGGGTAAAACAATCATCTAAAAATCGGCAAAAATCGTGAACATGGGAAATGACCCCAATAGTCGTTCCCCAAAGTTACACGACTATACGACCTCCTATGATAATGAAATAAATATTCAATGATCCTCCGATGCGTAGAATGCGGGTCGTTACACTATGCTACTTAAAGCTGTGCTTTGATCATCATCCACTAGACTCTGCTTTTCAACAAAAGCCTTGATCATTTGCATCTTAGCATGCCGCACTGACAATCCATACTGTACCACTTATTTCCACCAATATATAACCTCTAAGCTCGTACGTCCCAGAGAAGGGTGTTAAGCAAGAGAATAAATTCTCCGCCACCAAACAGATATATATTTAGCGTAGATCAACGAATACATTATAAAGGAATACTATATCAGACATACCATCCATTCACAAGTCCGTTCTGGGTTTGAACGAAACTGGAGGCACCTTATTCCTCATCCTCTTTGTCCAATACAGGAGAGAGGTCCTCGCATATCAGGTCGATCTCCAAGTACGTCTGGACGATCATCACTTATTACCTTATCCTGGGTGTACATCCCAATCAAGACATTAGTAATCATCCAAACGATGTGAAGATCCTCGGTCTTCAACCACCATCTTCATCGTTGACTTTTAGTCGTCGTATCAGTTATTCAAAACAGGGTTAAACCCGGCCTTTCCGAATAACTCGCATATTTTATAATCAATAATCAAGTGCTATAAAAACACATCGTACACCTCATTCCAGTTCAGAATATTCTTTTATTCAAATATTCACATCTTAGGGGAAAGGTTCCCATTAATTTTATCAAAGATTCTTTTAAACTTATACTTAAATCTTCCTTTGGATATCATTTTCAAAAGATTTTATTTTATCTTTCCGCAATTTAAACCGAATTAAGGTTTATCAACTAGTCGGGATTATCGAGCGTTACCCAAGTAATCATTTATTGTTAATCCCAATCCCAACCTATTCATCTCATGGAGAAAAACTTGTAGTACTCCATATATAACACACACTATGTTATTGGTAAATTAATTACCATTTCGCGTTCAAATCTAATTAAAAATTTAGCTATTGCATTGTAACAACCCGTATTTTTATAACATATTAAAACAAGAAATCAAGGCAGAATTAAATTTTAAAATCAGAATCAGGGGAAACGGATTACTCCATTGCGTTCGTCTCAAAATTTTACATGAAATAGAGTCCGAGTTTTCGAAAATCGGAGTCCGGATGAAGAAGTTACGGCCTGTACAAGTTTCAGCAGTTTTCAGGCAGCACTGGACCAAGGGGTCGACCGTAGGATCAACCTACCCCCCCCCCCCCGGTCGACCATAGGGTTGACCTACCCCCCAGGTCGACCATATGGTCGACCTCCTCCCCATAAAGGTCGACCTGGTCGGCCTGTTTTGACCCAGAACTCATTTTTGAAGCCTCAGACGTGTTTTGATGGTCTGGATAGATTCTAGGGTTAATCTAAGGGCCTAAACTAGTTGCTACACCTATAAAAACACCCTTAGACCTAATCTAATTCATATCAAATCATTCTTACACTATTATGCTGCTGAACTCCCTCTTGAACCATGGCCGCCGCCCCCAAATTAAAGCTTAAGCATTCAAACTCAAATCAATTCGAAGAACAAAGTTTCAACAATGGTTCAAACAATAAATCAACACTACTACAACGTTTTATGACAATTTCATTTCCTAATTAACTAGCCATGCTCTGTAAGTTCTAGTTGTTTTTAGATTTAAACATTTAAATTATAATATGGCCATGGAATAAAGTGGAATTAGATTTAAGTATGTTTATTGATTCAGATCTATTTCTGTTGCTTCTTGGATCTTGAGTTTTGGGACTTTTCTATTCTCATTTTTCCTGTCAAGCCTGTGATCTATTCAGCTTGTTGTAAATCAGTTTTTCTTGATTCATGTTGATATTATTATCAAGATCTATCTTTTATGCCTGAAACGATTTTCTCATGCCAGTTTTCTCTCTGTACTTATTGTTATACAAATTCTACCTTCCCCTATTTATTTTCTTTTGATGAACCTTGGTCAATTTCGGACCTAGGCCTAAACTACGATATACGTACGATTTATATATGGGGAAATATTGGGATATTACCTATTTGGATATATGTGTGTGATGGAATTGATGGCATAACATGAAATTTGAAATTTGGGTATTGTCAATATAATTGAAATTGCAAGTTCGGGCATACATGAATTGGCATGTAAATTAAATCACGAGTTTGGGACTTTGTAAATTAAATCAAAAGATTGGGTTTATGTTAATTAGGCTTATGTAGAATTGGGAATTTGAATTTGAAAGCGATTGTAAACTTGATAATTGGCATAAACATGTATTATGAACTTGGGGAACTGACATGTATTGTAATAAAAAAGATTATAGTTTAGGATAACTGCATCATGAATCATGATTTGGGTTTATTGGGTATAAAACTTGATACATGTAATTTTGGCTAGAACTTAATATGGTAAAATGGCATAAAATTGGCATACATGTAAAACGACATAAATTGGTACGAATTGGGCATATGTAAAATTTACATGTAATCTAGAACTTGGGCATATGTTAATTATGTAAAATTTAGAGTTGAAACATATATAAAAATTTATGACTTGGTAAAGGTTTAATATGAACGCGTCTAAGTTGGGTTTTGGGTAATTGCCATGTATTGTAAATAAAAGGCTATAACTTGGCATAACCTTATAGTGAATTATGATAATAATTTGGGAATACGTTTTAGGGGCAAAAACGTGAATCATGAACATTTCTATATGTTAAACGCATGAACTAATATTGGGGTTTTGGATGGAATACGACCAATAATGAACTTTTGACACGAGGTTAGACTCGGTTTGTGGTGTAAATCTTCCCGGAACCGCCCGGCAAATCCAGTAGCCACAAAGTGTCAGTCTAATGTGAGAGGTCAAAGGTCGAATTGTAGGCGTAACGATTTATGACACGAGGTTAGACTCAGTTTGTGGTTTAAATATGCCCAGAACCGCCCGGCAAATCCAATGGCCACAAAGTGCACGGTCTAATGTGAGAGGTCATGATTCGTTCGTCATAATGAATGAATTAAGGAATACTAACCATAATAAAACGTGGGTATTGTTAGAGGGTTAGGTGGGATGACATGGAAATTTGACATGAATATGTGGACCTAACCGGTATGAGTTAAGAACATGTAAAACTTATAAATGTGGGCTTAACCAACATAACTGTTAATCAGACCAATGGGTGGGTTAAGTAACATGGCTAGGCTAATGACACTTGACCGTTATAACATGACTAGCGGATGGGTTGGGCTAACTTGAATAGGTTGATAACACCCGATCGATATAACCTGATGCATGGTAGGGTTAAGTAAACACACGAGGGTAACACTTAACCATTATAATATGACTGGTGGATGGGGTTAAGTTAACATGCACTTAACCAATATAACGTGATGCGTGGTGAGGTTAAGTAACAACAGAGGGTAACACTTAACCGTCGTAACATGATAAGTAGGTGGGCTAAGTCAATGTACACTTAACCAATATGACATGCGGTGGGGTTAAGTTAACACAAGGGAGAACACTTAGCCAGTATAACAAGGCTTGTGGTAGGGTTAAGTAACACAAGGAACAACACTTAACCGATGTAACAAGATGTGTGGTAGGGTTAAGTAAAACAAGAAAAAACACTTAACCAACTTAACGTAATGGACGAAGAGGGTTAAGTACATATCGGGTTGGTGGGTAATATTAGTAAATATAGGCCCACAAACTTAACCATTAATAAGCACACTTGAATCGGTGGGTTAAGTACATCACGGGAAGGTGGGTAATATCTTTATATATTGGCCCACACACTTAACCAGTAGGAAACCCTAGTAACGGGGACCCAATTCAGCAGTAACCCAAATCAGGTATCAACGGTACCCTGAAACTAGGCAGGGTGGGGCATGATTACTGGGCTGATTGTAAGTGGTCAAAGCGACGGCGATGGGTGCAACAGTGTAGGTTCTAACAGAGTGCGGGCGTGCACACACTTCGGAGCAGACAAACAGGGCACTGCGGCACCAGTAGTATAACCTATGCCTTCTAGAATTGTGTCGGGCCGCCACCATGGGTCTTGATATACCCCATGGTGGGACCAGCATAGGTATCTACAATCATTGGGAGCCGTATGACACACATAGGTAGCATAATCCCTAGGTTGGACCTAGGTGGTATAAACCCTAAATCCGAGAAGTGTTCAATAGGTAGCATAATCCCTAGGTTGGACCTAGGTGGCATAAATCCTAGTTGAATCTAGGAAGCGCTGGAAAGAAAAACCCTAGATTAGATCTAGATAATAAATAATAGATGTGCATGTGAAAGCAACCTTAATTTAGGGGATTTCAATCACGTTATGATTTTATCATTTTATATAGATTACTAGTTGGGACACTAGTTAGGTGGTGCAGAGAAAATAGATATCATTTTAATGGTGAAGTAGCGAAATGTTGTGATGCTTGATAGAAATCTTGCGAAACTATACATAGTTCATCTTGAATGGGAACCTTGCAATGTTATACTTGATTCATCATGCCTGTAGCTTACCTTGTCATCATGCTTATGTTTACTTTCAGTTTATTCATGCCATATTATCTTCACCTGTTTTTATGCTAAAAGCCACAAGGACTTACTCAGTCTTTATGACTGACCCGGTTTGTTTCGCCCCTTTTTCTTCCGTTCCCCCCCAGGTTCGCAGGGTGGAAATACAGCCTAGTTCGGATCTTACCAAGCACCAAGGCTCTTTCATGTGCTGCTTGGATCTCTCTTGGCTATGGCTTGCTTTGCTTTATTGGGGAATACTACAATTTATTTTCATGCTTCTTTGTTTTTGAGCAAGACAGATATTTTAGCTATGTATTTGGGTATTGGAAGTTGATGGGCTTTTATTGTAAACAATTCTATTTAATAAATGATTTGAAGTACTTCTACTTTACTTTCCGCTGTTTTATATATGTCTGTCTTGTAATATTTCTATTCCAGTACCCATAATGCTTCATTGAAATTAAGGCATTCCCTTTGTGAGTGACCTTAACGGATGTGGGGTGTTACATGCATAGAGTAAAACTGGTGGTACTCCATTCTCGATCATTTCATGAACTCGATAAATTTGATTATCCCATTCTCATTTCAGTCTAATCAAAGATTCATTAAAACTCTAACTTGGTTTTAATCTCAAAAATCATTACTTTATGATTATTCAACTTTAAGAAATTGATCTTATCTTTAACTGGGCTAAAGAACCAATGTTATTTAAAACACAGTTCATAATAAACCCAAATCAACTTCCATTAATTATGCAATTTTCATGGAAAAACAGATCAATATCTAATCGATATAAATTTTCGTCTCAGACTAATAATATAAATGTAATAATGGGAAAGCCTTTTAAATTCCATATATAGTAATGGTCTTCCTTCACAGAAGCTCATCTAGATTATTACCAAATCGAATTCCATTCAATTCTAATTTAATATATTAAATTAGAGCTTTACTTTGGAAAAAATTCCATTAAATCTTAATAAAAAGATTTATAAATTCCAAATCATATCTTCACTGTTAATTGGGCTAAAGAACCAATGTCATTTAAAACATCATTCACAACGAACCCAAAATCATCTTCCATTTAATTCCAGTTAATAAATATAACTGGAAAACTTCATTAATCATAATTAAAAGATTTATTCCTTTCTCGACTAAGTTTAAGAACAGTGTAATTTAAGACACAATTCACGACAAACCCAAAATCCTATTTGATATTAAATACAAGGCTGTAAATATAAATTATATCGGCTTATATTCAATATCAAATTCTGAAACTAACAGATATCATATAGGGAATAATGATATCTGTATCTTCTAAATTCCCCAATAATATCTGTATAATCACAGAATCTAATATCGAAATATTCCGGAGATTATTTCCATTAAGATCCTTTCCAATTCATATGTCAGAAAATTTTGGTAATTTTAAAACCATTTCAATTCCTTTCTGCTCTTTACTCAAACCGGTAATTAACTTATTCAGATAAAAATATATTTTATCATTACAAACTTGGAATATTTCATCCAAAATCATTTCAAATCATTTATTATGAATTTACATACTTTGTTCATACTTTTAATAATTTTATTAAGGCCCTTACAGTCGGTTTTTAATATCGGCCGCCGAATTGCATCCATAGCGACCTTTTTCGAAACCGATTTGGACATATCCTAAAATCCAACCGTTTAAATTTAAATCTCTTAATTCACTGGAAAGATTTTTTCGATACGAACCCAACGATTCCAATTTTAGGAGAATCCAACGGTCGGATCTTCCGTTATGCCAATTCGAAGTTAATGGTCGAAATTCGCGAACAGTCGCTGCGTGTTCTGTTCAGGCCATTAATCTTATATATAAAGAAAATACTTTTCCTTTTGAAGCCTTTTTCGAATTTCCAAAAAGGTCCTATTCCAAATCGTTTCTTTGAAATATTGAATAAGGTTATGTTTGGTCTTTTAACTAGCCTGGAACTTAGTTTCGTATGCACATTTAAAGGATCCCCAACAGGGGGTCGGTTGCTTTCCAACCGACCCCCAACGATGGGGTTAAAGCCTAAGCCAATGTTGCCATGGCAACATTGGGGTTGTTAGAGCGACCGATTGGTTTCTCCAATGACACAGGCTTAGCCAGCTTGAATCAAGCCGTCTAAGTGGAGAGGTGTTGTCCCTACCTTGACCAGCTTGGTTAAAGCCAACCAAGGGGGGAGAATTATTAAAATTCTACCCCCTTAATCGGCTTTACGAAAACCGAAATAAGGCTATATAGTTGTTGCACCACCTTATCGTTGTATTTTTGACCATTGTTGCTCATATTCTTACCGTTGGTTAACTGCTATATGTACTAACATTCATTTTTACAGCATAACACACTTATATCTTCTTCCTTCTTTTCATTTTCAAGTTATTTGCAATGTCACAAAATGTCGAAGCCATGAAGGGTGCCTCCAAATTAGCTCGAAATCAACACAGTTATCAGTCCAACTGTAATCAGTTTCCTATGCAATCGACGTACCAGCAGAATTAAATTTCCCATTATGGTAACTTCCCGAATGGTCCAAATTGTTACGCTCCTCAACAAAACCCAAATTTCTATCAATTGCAGCAAAACTCCAATCATTCTCATAGTACTCAAAGTTTTGATTCTGGACAGAATGCGTCTTTTCAGCAAAATTACGCTGATCATCACTACGCTTCTCCAAGTAGCCAACAAAGGTTAGTCTCGCATGAAACTTGTCCAAATCTCTCAATAAATTTAAACTGTTTGTTTGGAGACAATAGCAATATGAATGAAGAAACATAAGTTGAAGTTAAAGAAATTCTTGATATATACAGTAGTGAGATGACCAAACAAATTAGTGAAATGGTCTCCAGAAGAACAAGTAGAACTTGGTTTTTGTTGGGTCGAATGCTCTAAAGATAATGTTAAAGGAATTGGTCAGTCGGAGAACTCATTTTGGGGTTCTGTTGTGAGATTATTCAACGGCCATGGTCCAGAAAACCTACCGAGAATAGTAGACTCTTTGAAAGAGTCATGGAAGAGAATCAACGCTAACTGTCAGCGTTGGAAAGAGATTATGGCAGGACTAGAAAGTAGACGGCAATGTTGTGCCAACGATACCGACTTGGTACTTATCATTTACATATTTAATTGTTATATTATTTTACTGCATAATTATAGCAAGTTACACTAGTTCAATCCACACAGCTAAACAAAGTGAACAAAGTGTATATGGCAGAGCACAAAAACCAACGATTCAACTTGCACAACTTTTACTCTATTCTGTCTAGGGAAGAAAAATGGAGCAAAATACGCTAAGAACACTCAACATCGCGATTTATGCCGAGAAGACCGATGGAGGAATCAAGCCCTGGAACTCCTGATCCCCAAGAAAACACCCCTTTTCTACAAGTTATGGTCGTAGTCCTTCTGGTAAATTCAAAGGAAAAAAAGCAGTCATCGATTATAGTTCGTACTACGAACAAATAGGCAAATGGTAGCTTTTGAAGAATCTAATATCCTTTTGGAGGAAGCCAAGGAAGATAAGAGATCTGAGAGAGCCCAGGAAAAATAGCGAAGACATGAAGAACTTCAAATATCAAGAGACCGTGAGATGGATGTTAGGAAGCGTGAATTATCTCGACTCGAACGTGCTGACGACAGGGCACTCATGACTATCAACCTTGATACATTAAACCCAATGCAACACTTATTACTGGAACATGAACTAGAAGCGTGCCGCAAAAGACGCATGGGATAGGTCATATTTATGTTTTCATCATTTAACTGTAGTTGTTTTTTATGTTGTTATGTATTTTCCAATATTTAAGTACCATTGTTGTAGCAGTCATGGATGTACTGAGTGTCCTTAGTTTGGTAGTAGTTGTTAGTGTTGTACCAGTTCCTCAATTAAATTTGGCTTTTAAGTTGTTGCTAGCACTGTTGCCAGTATGAACATGTTATAACCGAATAATAACGTAATATCTCATAACACTAGCATTAACCAATACATAAAAGCATACATATTACGAACTAAACTTATATGTTGTTTAACTTGAATCTTTAGATACAGTAATCCACTTCCTAATGGTTTTCCGTATGCTTCCAATAATGTTCCACTAATTCGTCCCTTAATACTAGATGTGATTGGGGATTTCTAACGTCTTGGATACGTTGCAAGTATTGTGCAAAAGTATTCGGGTCCTTGTAAGGCTTACTTGTAAACTCCATCGCTATATCCGGATAGCTCTTAAGTTGCAGTTCGAATCCTCCCCTTTCTTCTTCAACTATCATATTATGTAGTATAATACAACAATACATAATATCCGATATAACTGCTTGTTCATGATAGTGCACTTCTTATCATAAAATATGAAACCATCACTGTAGAACTCCAAAAGCTCTTTCTATGTCTTTTCTCAAACTTTCTTGCTGTTGTGTAAACTTGTCTTCTTTGGCATTGTTCATCTTTTTGAATGCTTGCACAAGTGTTTTCCATTTAGGATAAATTCCATATACTAAATAATAACCAACAGAATAGTCGTTATCACCAATTTTGTAGTTGCACGATTGCGAAAGATCGTTGTACAAATCATTAAACAAGTATGATTGTCGTAGGACATTGATATCGTTGAGTGATCAAGAACGCCAAAAAAGGCATGCCATATGTACAAATCAAATGAAGCTACGGCTTCTAACACTAACGTAGCTTTTTTGGTGTGTCCTCTGTACTGGCCTTGTAGTGCTACTGGACAGTTTTTCCACGTCCAATGCATACAATCTAAGCTTCTCAACATACCTGGGAAACCATGTTGATCTCCCATTGCTAACAATCGTTCAATGTCGTGTTAAGTGGGTGATCGTAGGTACTCTTCACCGAAGACACAAACAACTGTTTTGCAAAATTCTTTCAAACACAAAACTAATGTTGATTCACCAATTCGTAATTTGTCATCTAGTGAATCAGCTGAACTTCCATACGAAATCATATAAAGTGTCGCATTCACTTTTTGTAGTGGCGAAACTCCAAGTTCGTTGATTCCTTTTCTTCTATGGGTAAAAAATATATTGGATTCAGAAACCTTGTTTAGTACTCGAACAAACACTATCCTTGACATAAGAAATATACGACGAAAGTATACATCGCCATATATTGGGTTTGGCACAAAGTAATCTTTCATCAACTGATTGTGGCCCCAGCATAGTCACATCCGTAGCGTATATCTCTTCTACCCACTTGGCTTCCTCCTTGGGTTGATTTTGAGCTCTCTGCAATATCACGTTGCATCGCATTTAAAGTTTCTCTTTGATACATCAGTTGTTGTTTGTTGTACTTCTCTTCGTCTTCATCTAAATTCGAAGACGAAGATGATGAGGAATTTGTGGACACCATAATCAGTTTAAAGCGTTCATGGTGTTAAGGATAATTTGTGCAGAATGTAAAATGATTGACTTAGTATCACTACGCTACGGTTGCTTAAATAAAAGTAAAGGGGGGGGGGGACCTACACATACATTATCTTAGTTTTGAATAAATTATCTTGCAAACATTCACGGGTAGACAAAAAGCATAAAAGTAAAAGGGGGCCTATGCATGCATACTTAATTAGAATCCTTTCAAACCAATAATGTTGGTAAACGATGAAACATTAATTTGTTTTCCTTGGAAGATGGACTAACTTAAATAAATAAATGTTAAAGTTGGTTGTCTTGGTTCTAGCTGTTCACCATTAAGCTTACAATTTTTGTATGAACTGCCAGTTGCAGCTTTAAAAGTAGGAGTCCCATCTCATTGAAAGAGTTGACCTATCATTGTCCACAGTGATTCAGCACACTGTCTTTTCACTTTATTACTTTATGGCATCATTGTATCACTTTATGACAATGTTGCTATATTATTATCATAATTATGTTAATGATAAAGTTGATGCACTATATGGAACAAACATTTAATGCCCCTTTGGGATTTGTTGCTATACAAAGTGTTAACAGTGATATAGTATACAGTGCAAACTGTTGTCCGCTGTTAGTGTATAGTGTAGATTCCTTTAATATAAATGTGATATCACTTTCTGATTGTATCACTTTATTAATTAGTCATTGTTTCACTACCATAAATTTATCATGGGTATCCCCAGAGTAGACCAGTCCATGTTGGGAATTGCAACATTTCATTTTACAAATGTAGCCCTACATTGTGTTCAGACGCAACAATATATATGCACCTGTTTTATTTCTCTAACATGACAAAAATTTCATACACTTTGTATTCATTTCATTTTTTGTAAGTCTTTGTTTTCAGTTCCAGCCATGGACAACTTGGAGATTGATGGTGAAACAATGAATAATTATTACAAAGCGTTTGAACGGTCAAGGAATAATGTACAACACAACAAGGCTATGGTGGAATTCAGTGAAGGAGCACAAGTTCGGTCTAAATCAGTGAAGCCGAGAACAAAATCTTTGAATCCTCGATTGCACGAAGTTGTAGTAAATCAAAGACCAGGTAAGCAGATCGTATATGAAGGACAAGTTATCGAGCCCCTACATCCTATCGATCTAACACTACCTAGTGGAGCTTACCCTGTTTTTTGTTGTGGAAATGAATCGGTTGTTGCTGTTGCCAAAACTAAAAAAAATGCTGGATGTCGATTTTTCGGATGTACTGCCTTCAAGGACGATAGGTATTACCCTAATGATGTTCAATGTTGTAATTTTATGCATTGGATAGACCCCCGATGTGTCAACGTGGACTTCAATCCGCACTGGAAGCAAGCCGAAATAAGGCGGTTGAACAAGATTGTTGCTGAGGCAACTAGAGCCGGATATCTCAAAAATCTGTAGTATTCAGTTTTTCTTGGAACGATGTTTTTTTTATTATACTTTGAATTTGATGTTGGTATATTATGTTGTTCTAGTTCCTGTAAGTGTAGTTTGGAAAGTCTTAACGTTTGTTATTGCCTTCTTGTCGTTTAGAAATGCAAAATTCTTAAATGTTTTGTAATCTAGAAACATTTTTAAATTATCAACTTTATGGCCGAAGAAGTAGTCTGACCCAATTAGTACATAACATGCCGACATACCAAGGTTTACCGATAACTCCATAGTCTACGTACAAACATCAAATTAAGTAGACATTCAAACAACAATAAAATCATAATACCATAAGCCTATTCAATTCCATAGCGGGTCAACCAACTTCAGTGGAGTTTATACGCTTTGTATCCAACAAATTCCTCACCATATTCGAAAAGGTAACGAGAATCATATGTTGCTCGATTTGTTTTAAATATGTTTTCATCTTCAACAGTTTCGATAATCTTTGTGTACCGATCACAAGCGTCTGCAAAACAACGATTAGCCATTTGGATTTCAACCGATGTTCATCTAGTTGGCCGGGAACGATGGTTGTTTATAGCCTCGTGATCATTGCCCATCTTTCTTCATATGTTAAACCCCCTCCACTTTGCATTAGTAACTCATCTCTTTTATCAACCTCAATATAGGCTTTTACGAGGGCCAGCAAATCCTTGGAAGAAAATTCACGAGTTGCAGAATTCAATGTTTGAACACTATTACTAGGTCATTGAATTACTGGAGAAGGACGCAGAACTTGTAACACCCCGTGAATTCTATAACTGTGAAATTCACAAATTAAAGTATAATTAATTTCAAATCAAAGAACTAAGGGAAACGGGATACGCCATTGCGTTCGTCTCGGAAAAATACGCGAAATAGAGTCCGAGTTTTCGGAAAACGGAGTCTGTATGAAGAAGATACGGCCTTCGGAAGTTTCTAAATTAAGTTTAAAATTCAAACAGAATAGAATAGCTCAGAAAATCAAGTTTAAATTCTAAAATGGGGCCCAATGGGCCAGGGCGGAAAAACACCCGCCTAACGCACCCAGGTCGACTGGGCTGTCGACCTGGTCTAACCAGGTCGACAGGGCTGTCGACAGGGCTGTCGACAGGCATGTCGACCTGGTCCAGAGCCAGGTCGAACCCAGTCCAACCTGGCTGGCCTATTCTATGTTGGTCGATTTTCTGTAGACTGCTTTGTCATTAGGGCTAGGTGGCAGGCTCTAATTGGTCTCTCCTTAGGATGAATGGCTACGATCAATCCAAGCAACATCAATGGTCCTAATCAGTTCATAAACCCTATAAAAATGACCCTAGACTCAACCCTAATCTATTCATTCAAAAATAAGAACAAAGCCGCCATGTTGCTAAGGAACGACTAAGAGTAGCCACCAATTGGAGAAAGGATTAGGAGGCAAATTCTAAAAGCATAAAGCAACTTAATCAAATCAAATCGCATCTCCAAATCCCTAAATTGGAGAATTCGCCACACCATTGTAAGTAGAGTATTACTTTGGTATGAACAAATAACTGTGTTGGTTTGTATACTTGGTTGTGGTGATAAATAATTCATAATTTGTGCGTTACTATGATTCTTATCGATTTGGAATATTGTATACATTTGGATATTCTCGAATTATGTTATTCAGTTATGAAAAACTACATGCGGTAGTTTTATGCAAGTATACGTTTGGAATATTCGCAAATTATTTAATCCTTGTTGAAGCTACATGTATGTAGTTGTTTAATTGAAACTCATGCAAGTTTGGGGTTTTGCTACTATGCCATCATAATGTGTATTTTTATACAAACATCATTTTTGTGAAGTAATTGGAATAAGTTTGGGTTATCATAGTCCATATGAAATTATGTTGAAAATTTGGCATCATGATCTATGTATTAAGTCATGCTTTTGTACTAGAAAACCTATTTGCAAACTTATGAATATGACTAGGCTATGATTGATATTTTGCATAATTAAGTCTATATTGTTTACAAGAATTATATGATGACATATGTGGTACATAGCTAGGTTAGATTCAAAGTCCCTTTGTGCAAGTTTGCATGACTAAAGTAAAAATCATGATTTCATGTTAGAAATATTTATGCCATGGTTATGTGAACAAATTTAACTATACTTTTGTATTAGTCACAAAAGTAGACACCTTTGTAAACATGTAGTAGTCTTATGAACATGATTTGCTTATGTTTGACATTATGCCTGAATAAAAATATAGGTTTATGTTGTAGTTAAAGCCTATGTGCCAATAGTGATATTCTTAACTTAACTACAAGTTTACATGCTTTGATTTATGTCACTTATGCTTTATGACCAAAGTATATGTCACTACTATGCAAGTACACCAGTTTCTATTTTGTATTTCCAACGTCATATTGCAAGTTCATGCGTTCACATTCCCCTTTTCGTGTATGTAATCACGCTTTAAGCCTCCCCTTTCCGCATGGCTAAGTTGGGCTTTAAAAGGCTAAGCCCAACATATATATAATAAACGGACGGGTTAAACGGGGGAAAATAACGTTGGGTTAAAAATTAATAATGAATGAAAATATAAAATAGAAGGGCCCAAATTCAAGTATGGGTTGGGCCCATGATTGGTGTAGCCTCTACACCATTAACTTAATAATGGGCCGCAAATATTTACATATAAGAAAATAAAGAAGAAAGACAAAATATGTAAATGTAGAACATACGATGTGTTTAACCCGAGGTTGGATTGAGTTGTGATGGAAACCTGCCCGGAACCGCCCGGCTGTCCAGTAGTCACAGCAATACCTATCCAATGTGGGAGGTTAAACATGGAGCCCAATAAGGACCCGAGGTTAGACTGAGTTGTGGCGTAAGACTGCCCGGAACCAACCGGCAACAGGCAGCCACAACAATACCTGTCTAATGTGAGAGGTCAAGGCTTTAATAAGACAATTAAGGCTGAGTCAGGATTGTTAGGATTAAGTGGACTAAAGACTTAATCAAAATGGAACATGCTAAACTAAACGGACTGGTGGGGGTTAGGTTAGGAAACACTTAACCAACTTAGCATGTTGGCTAGAGATAGAAAACCTAGTAACGGGGGACCCTTTTCAGCAGTAACCCTAGAAGGTGTATCAGGATACCCTGAAACTAGGCAGGGTGGGGCACGATTACTGGGCTGATTGTAAGAGGTCAAATCGACGACGGTGGTGTAGCAGTGTAGGTTCTAACGGGGTGCGGGCGTGCACACACTCCGGCGCAGAAAAATAAGGCACTGGACACCAGTAGCATACCTGTGCACTCTAGGATTGTGTCGGGCCGCCACCATGGGACTTGATACACCCCATGGTGGGACCAACATAGGTAACTACGACATCGGGGGCCGTAAGACACATGTAACTATGCGAGTAGGAGCCGATCATTATAAAATGGATCACTTCACCCTGATTATGGGGTGCCAGTTGGGAACTAGTTTATATGGGTTCAGAGATTAACATGGGGTACGATAGCATATTCGACCCTAGATAACTTAACCAAGTTTATAGTGCTTTCCCACTTCTTGTTTATACTTATCATACCCAGTTATTTATTCATAGACAGAATAGTACTAGACTTACTTAGGCTTTATGTCTGACTCTACTTTTCTTTCGTCTTCTTTTCTTCCGTTTCCCCTCCCCCCTAGGTCCATAGGGAGGGAACACTGCAGCTTGACCAGCCTTAACATCCAGCTTGAAGAAGAGAAATGTATTGCTTGGACTTTTTCGTTTTGAACTATGGCTTTGGACAAACTCTATGGGGCTTTTGCAGTTTATCTATGTTTTATTTATGCTTCTTTAAATAATGTAATCAAGACAGATTATGAAAGTGTTATGTTTTTTGGAAAAGATGTAAGACAATTATGGTGATGTTGTTGTAATACGTATTTGCTTTTATGAAATAAAAGATGTTGTTTTTCCGCTGTTTACAAATATGTGTTCTTATATCTGTCTTGTATATCTGTGACTTATACTTATAAACCTCCACCAAAATTAGGGCATTCCCTTTGAGAGTGACCCTAACGGAGGTGGGGTGTTTCACTTGGTATCAGAGCATAGGTTTACCAGATAAGATAAAAAGTTTTGAAAAATTATTTTCAAAAAGGAAATTTAAAAAAGCATTTTTAAAAAGAAAAATAGTATTTTATTTTAAAAAAAAAAGGCAAAGTCCACCCCCCAAAGCCATAGGTACTATCTCTTATCCTTCGTTTTGAATCTATCCTTTTTGTTTCAGCATGTCAGAAGATCTTAACTTGCCGGAAGGGGTGCGAATACCTGGTTGGTTTAGACGGTTCTTAGAAGCAAGAGCCACTCAGCCAGGTCCTACCGTTCCTCCTCCCCTAGCTGCAGGAAATCATCCAGCTGCAGCGGCACCTTTTCCTCCACCTCCTCCATGGGGAAACACATTTGCTAAGATATTTAGAGATTTTAAAGCTATGGGAGGAAAGGATTTCCATGGAACTGAGTCCTTCGTAGCAGCTAGGAATTGGCTGAAAGAAACGGAGGACCTATTCATCATCTTTGAGGTAGAGGATAGACAAAAAGTACAATTGGCAGTGTGGCTATTGAAGGGCGAGGCTTCCTACTGGTGGGAAGTCACTAATGCTGAAAGACCAGTGGAAACATGGGAGGACTTTAGGGCAAGGTTTGAGACTAAATTTCTCTCAGATGCGGAAAGAAGTTTGCAGTTGGAAAATTTTTTATTTCTTAAGCAAGGGGACAAGACAGTCAGAGAGTATGTGAATCAGTTCGATGAGCTGGCTAGGTTTGGGCTTGACCTAGTCAACACCCCGCACAAGAAGGCTCTCCGTTTCGTCAAAGGGTTGAATGAGCCATTACACAGTTTGGCCATGACCCATATACCCATGGGAGCCACGTATGAAAGATTGGTGCAAATGGCATTGCTGAATGAAGAGGATAAGGGCAAGAAGGAGACAAAGGCAGAAAGCTCTCAAGGGAAGAAAGAGGGTTTGCAGCCTAAGAAGTCAGACTTTAAGAAGGGCGGGAAAGGCAACAAAGAGAAGAGGAAGTGCAATTTCTGTGGCAAAGTGGGGCACTTAGTAAAGGACTGCCGGAAAAAGAAGGCCAAGGAGAATGGTGGGTGCTTTTCTTGCGGTGAGACGGGCCACAGGGCTAAGGACTGCCCAAAGAAACGAGGACAGGGGCAGAGGGCTGGATCCACCCCAGGGGCACAGGTCCATGTGCTGGAAGCACCACCTCTGCAACAGCGAGGTATAAATACTTCTGTAGAAAGTGTAGTTTATCTTTATGATCACCCCGTTCGCACTTTATTTGATTCTGGCGCATCACACTCCTTTATCTCGTCTGCTTTAGTAGAATCTCTGCACCTAAAAACTAGTATGGTAGAGGACCCCTTAATTGTTTCAAACCCAATTGGGGGCCCAGCTCATTTGTCTATGATCTGTTTGGGATTGAAAATTTCTATTCTAAGTGTAGAATTTCCATGTAGTGCCTTTGTTTTGGGCTTTTCGGGTTATGGTTTGATTTTGGGTATGGATTGGCTATCCAGTAATGGGGCCATCCTTGATTGTGAGAAAAGGGTTGTTAGGCTCCTAACCCAGCTCGGTAATACTTTGGAAATTTCTTGTAATCCCTCGTATGCGGTTATGTTTAGTTATCTTGAATCGCTAGATGCCTCTGTTGAAAATTTGCAATCAGTTAGAGTGGTCCGGGAATATCCGGATGTCTTCGAAGAGGTGAAGGGCTTGCCTCCGAAGCGGGAAATAGACTTCCGCATATATCTTGTAGATAATGCAAAGCCCGTTGCGTTGCCCGTCAGACACATGGCTCCACGAGAAAGGAAAGAGCTCAGTAAACAGATTAAAGAGCTTCTAGAAAAGGGGTTCATTAGGAGGAGCATTTCAGAATGGGGCGCTCCGGTGGTGTTCGCTACAAAGGCGGATGGATCACTCCGTCTATGTGTTGACTATAGGGAGCTCAACAAGCTAACGAAAAAGAATAGGCACCCTCTCCCTAGAATTGACGATCTATTTGACCAGCTTGTAGGAGCGTCTGTTTTCTCCCAACTCGATTTAGCAACCGGTTTTCATCAGCTAAGGGTGGCTGAAGATAGCATCGATAAAACGGCGTTTAGAACCCCAGACGGCTTCTTTGAATGGCTTGTCATGCCTTTCGGCTTGACAAATGCACCTGCTTACTTCGTGGACCTGATGAGTAGGGTATTTAGAGATTTCCTCAACAAATTCGTAGTGGTCTTCGTAGATGATATCCTTATCTTCTCAAAGAATGAAGAGGAACATGCTCAGCACTTAAGGGCAATCATGGAAACTTTGCGAGTCCATCAACTAAAAGCCAAATTCTCCAAATGCCACTTTTGGAGAGAAGAGGTGAGGTTCCTTGGGCACATAGTATCCAAACAAGGGTTAGCAGTGGACCCTGCTAAGGTAGTGGCGGTACAGGATTGGAAGACACCAAGGAATGCAACTGAGGTCCGAAGCTTTCTAGGACTAGCAGGTTTCTATCGAAAATTCATAAGGGATTTTGCGAAAATCTCAGCTCTACTCACGAAATTAACTAAGAAGAATCTAGTGTTCAATTGGGAGTTGGATTGCGAATTTGCTTTCCAACGACTGAAAAGGGCTCTCACAACAGCCCCAGTTTTGACGCTGCCAGATGGGAGCAAGATGTTCACTGTTTATACGGATGCATGTGGGACAGGGCTAGGCGCCGTCTTAATGCAAGAAGGAAGGGTAGTAGCTTATGGCGGGAGGCAGTTGAAAGTGCACGAAAAGAACTACCCAACCCACGATCTTGAGTTAGCCGCCAACGTCTTTGCACTCAAGTCTTGGCGACACTATCTCCTAGGTGAGAAGTTCGAACTTTACACTGACCATAAATCGTTGAAATATCTTTTCTCGCAGAAGGATCTTAACTTGAGGCAACAAAGATGGATGGAGTTTCTTGCCTCGTACGATTTCGAAATCTCCTACACTCCGGGCAAAGGCAACGTAGTGGCAGACGCGTTGAGCCGAAAGAAATTGACCCTAAGCCCGTTGTTTGTTGAAAGACAAAGCCTAGAGTTTATAGCCAGCTTCGACTTTAGGCCTTCCTCCGATTTCGTACCAGGCTTGCTAGCATCTCTCGAAGTGCGCCCAACTTTAGTGGATTCAGTAGGGACAACACAACGCGAAGACCCTCAGCTTGTGGAAACAATTGATAGGCTAATTAGGGGTGAGACTTCAAGTCACCTCAACAGATACTCCATCGACGATAAGGGTTTGCTAAGGCGAGACGGAAGACTATGCGTCCCACAGACAAAAGATTTAGTAAAGAAGGTTCTCGAGGAAGCACATCACTCCAAGATGACGATACATCCAGGCGGAGATAAAATGTACAAAGATATAAAAAGGACTTTCTTCTGGAACAACATGAAAAAGGACGTGGCAGAATTCGTTTCTAAGTGTATGGTGTGCCAACAGGTTAAGGCGGAACAGAAAAAGCCTGGCGGACTGCTACATCCTTTGGAGGTCCCGCAGTGGAAGTGGGATAGCATCTCAATGGACTTCATCGATGGGCTGCCTAGGTCTAGGAGAGGCAACACTAGCATTTGGGTAATAGTGGATAGGCTTACTAAAAGCGCCCACTTTTTACCTGTCAAAAGTAAAAGAACTGCCTCATCCCTAGCATCACTTTACCTCAAGGAAATCGTTCGACTCCATGGAATACCATCTAGCATTGTTAGTGACCGAGACCCCATCTTCACCAGTGAGTTTTGGCGGAGTCTGCAAGAAGCAGTAGGAACGCAGTTATGCTTGAGCACAACCTATCATCCCCAAACCGACGGCCAAACAGAGGGAGTGAACAGAGTTTTGGAAGACCTCTTAAGGCTATGCGTCCTTGACTTCGGAGGGACATGGGAAGACCACCTTCCTTTGGTGGAATTTGCCTACAACAACAGCTATCAAGCAACCATCGGAATGGCGCCCTTCGAAGCTTTATATGGAAGACCGTGCCGATCGCCTACTTGTTGGTGGGAGTCTACTGATAAGCTCATACTTGGACCAGATATGATCCGAGAGACTTCAGAGAAAGTAGACTTAATACGAAGAAGGATGAAGACGGCCCAAGACAGACAAAAGTCCTATGCCGACAAGAGAAGGACCGACCTTGAATTTGAGGTTGGAGACAGAGTTTTTCTCAAGGTATCACCACTAAGAAACGTTGTTCGTTTCGGAACCACAGGAAAACTGGCACCAAGGTTCGTAGGGCCATTCCCTATCATCGAGAAAATTGGGAAAATGGCCTATAGATTAGAGCTACCCGAGAAGTTGGCTGGAGTCCACAACGTTTTTCACGTTTCACATCTCCGAAAATGTCTACATGAGTCTGCTGAAGTGGTAGAGCCAAATATCCTCGAAGAGGCCGAAGTGGAGCGCGAAGCAACCATAAGAAAAGTTCCAACCCGCATCTTAGGAACGGAAGTGAAGAAGCTACGCAACCGTGAAGTCAAGCTCGTCAAAGTTCAGTGGAGCGACGCCGAGGGAGACGCGACTTGGGAAACTGAAGCTAGAATACGCACTGCCTACCCTTTTCTGTTCGAGGGTACATCTTTGATCTTTCCTTTTCCTTAAGTTGCGCTTTTATCTATCTTTTTAGGTATATTTCCTCGACCTTATCTTTTAGGTAGAAACCCTTTGGATGGAAACATGTAATTGAAACATGTTATGGATGATGGTTGCCAATGGTTGCAAGTGATTGCTAGTGGTTGCTCGTGGTTGCATATACACACACAATCTAGGTTTTAGATCGGCTCAGTCACTTCATATTGCATATGCATATATGTTTGCATTCGTATATGGTTGAACTTTAATGTGTTGTCATATGGATGTTGCATTTGTATGAATGATTGTGCACTCATGTAGAATCATGAATAGGAAAATTTGCATACATAATGGATTCATGGCACTTACATAATTCACATTAAGGAGGTCAACTGAATCAGTAGACCGCCTGATTTTGCATTAGATAAGTACATGTACACACACACTTCGCATATGATCATGAAGCATTAGAAGTCTTTTAAGGACAATGGATGCTCGTGTTTGATGGATGAGTAGATGGATGATTGGATGGTAGGATATACATTCCTCCTAACTTGAAGATTTCGGGAACGAAATCCTTTTAAGTGGGGGAGAATGTAACACCCCGCGAATTCTATAACTGTGAAATTCACAAATTAAAGTATAATTAATTTCAAATCAAAGAACTAAGGGAAACGGGATACGCCATTGCGTTCGTCTCGGAAAAATACGCGAAATAGAGTCCGAGTTTTCGAAAAACGGAGTCCGTATGAAGAAGATACGGCCTTCGGAAGTTTCTAAATTAAGTTTAAAATTCAAACAGAATAGAATAGCTCAGAAAATCAAGTTTAAATTCTAAAATGGGGCCCAATGGGCCAGGGCGGAAAAACACCCGCCTAACGCACCCAGGTCGACTGGGCTGTCGACCTGGTCTAACCAGGTCGACAGGGCTGTCGACAGGGCTGTCGACAGGCATGTCGACCTGGTCCAGAGCCAGGTCGAACCCAGTCCAACCTGGCTGGCCTATTCTATGTTGGTCGATTTTCTGTAGACTGCTTTGTCATTAGGGCTAGGTGGCAGGCTCTAATTTGTCTCTCCTTAGGATGAATGGCTACGATCAATCCAAGCAACATCAATGGTCCTAATCAGTTCATAAACCCTATAAAAATGACCCTAGACTCAACCCTAATCTATTCATTCAAAAATAAGAACAAAGCCGCCATGTTGCTGAGGAACGACTAAGAGTAGCCACCAATTGGAGAAAGGATTAGGAGGCAAATTCTAAAAGCATAAAGCAACTTAATCAAATCAAATCGCATCTCCAAATCCCTAAATTGGAGAATTCGCCACACCATTGTAAGTAGAGTATTACTTTGGTATGAACAAATAGCTGTGTTGGTTTGTATACTTGGTTGTGGTGATAAATAATTCATAATTTGTGCGTTACTATGATTCTTATCGATTTGGAATATTGTATACGTTTGGATATTCTCGAATTATGTTATTCAGTTATGAAAAACTACATGCGGTAGTTTTATGCAAGTATACGTTTGGAATATTCGCAAATTATGTAATCCTTGTTGAAGCTACATGTATGTAGTTGTTTAATTGAAACTCATGCAAGTTTGGGGTTTTGCTACTATGCCATCATAATGTGTATTTTTATACAAACATCATTTTTGTGAAGTAATTGGAATAAGTTTGGGTTATCATAGTCCATATGAAATTATGTTGAAAATTTGGCATCATGATCTATGTATTAAGTCTTGCTTTTGTACTAGAAAACCTATTTGCAAACTTATGAATATGACTAGGCTATGATTGATATTTTGCATAATTAAGTCTATATTGTTTACAAGAATTATATGATGACATATGTGGTACATAGCTAGGTTAGATTCAAAGTCCCTTTGTGCAAGTTTGCATGACTAAAGTAAAAATCATGATTTCATGTTAGAAATATTTATGCCATGGTTATGTGAACAAATTTAACTATACTTTTGTATTAGTCACAAAAGTAGACACCTTTGTAAACATGTAGTAGTCTTATGAACATGATTTGCTTATGTTTGACATTATGCCTGAATAAAAATATAGGTTTATGTTGTAGTTAAAGCCTATGTGCCAATAGTGATATTCTTAACTTAACTACAAGTTTACATGCTTTGATTTATGTCACTTATGCTTTATGACCAAAGTATATGTCACTACTATGCAAGTACACCAGTTTCTATTTTGTATTTCCAACGTCATATTGCAAGTTCATGCGTTCACATTCCCCTTTTCGTGTATGTAATCACGCTTTAAGCCTCCCCTTTCCGCATGGCTAAGTTGGGCTTTAAAAGGCTAAGCCCAA
Source organism: Allium sativum (assembly GCA_030737875.1). Lineage (NCBI taxonomy): Eukaryota > Viridiplantae > Streptophyta > Magnoliopsida > Asparagales > Amaryllidaceae > Allium > Allium sativum. Next base: position 747,046,047 of record CM060909.1, on the reverse strand, counting down.
CATATATATAATAAACGGACGGGTTAAACGGGGGAAAATAACGTTGGGTTAAAAATTAATAATGAATGAAAATATAAAATAGAAGGGCCCAAATTCAAGTATGGGTTGGGCCCATGATTGGTGTAGCCTCTACACCATTAACTTAATAATGGGCCGCAAATATTTACATATAAGAAAATAAAGAAGAAAGACAAAATATGTAAATGTAGAACATACGATGTGTTTAACCCGAGGTTGGATTGAGTTGTGATGTAAACCTGCCCGGAACCGCCCGGCTGTCCAGTAGTCACAGCAATACCTATCCAATGTGGGAGGTTAAACATGGAGCCCAATAAGGACCCGAGGTTAGACTGAGTTGTGGCATAAGACTGCCCGGAACCAACCGGCAACAGGCAGCCACAACAATACCTGTCTAATGTGAGAGGTCAAGGCTTTAATAAGACAATTAAGGCTGAGTCAGGATTGTTAGGATTAAGTGGACTAAAGACTTAATCAAAATGGAACATGCTAAACTAAACGGACTGGTGGGGGTTAGGTTAGGAAACACTTAACCAACTTAGCATGTTGGCTAGAGATAGAAAACCTAGTAACGGGGGACCCTTTTCAGCAGTAACCCTAGAAGGTGTATCAGGATGCCCTGAAACTAGGCAGGGTGGGGCACGATTACTGGGCTGATTGTAAGAGGTCAAATCGACGGCGGTGGTGTAGCAGTGTAGGTTCTAACGGGGTGCGGGCGTGCACACACTCCGGCGCAGAAAAATAAGGCACTGGACACCAGTAGCATACCTGTGCACTCTAGGATTGTGTCGGGCCGCCACCATGGGACTTGATACACCCCATGGTGGGACCAGCATAGGTAACTACGACATCGGGGGCCGTAAGACACATGTAACTATGCGAGTAGGAGCCGATCATTATAAAATGGATCACTTCACCCTGATTATGGGGTGCCAGTTGGGAACTAGTTTATATGGGTTCAGAGATTAACATGGGGTACGATAGCATATTCGACCCTAGACAACTTAACCAAGTTTATAGTGCTTTCCCACTTCTTGTTTATACTTATCATACCCAGTTCTTTATTCATAGACAGAATAGTACTAGACTTACTCAGGCTTTATGTCTGACTCTACTTTTCTTTCGTCTTCTTTTCTTCCGTCCCCCCCCCCAGGTCCACAGGGAGGGAACACTGCAGCTTGACCAGACTTAACATCCAGCTTGAAGAAGAGAAATGTATTGCTTGGACTTTTTCGTTTTGAACTATGGATTTGGACAAACTCTATGGGGCTTTTGCAGTTTATCTATGTTTTATTTATGCTTCTTTAAATAATGTAATCAAGACAGATTATGAAAGTGTTATGTTTTTTGGAAAAGATGTAAGACAATTATGGTGATGTTGTTGTAACACGTATTTGCTTTTATGAAATAAAAGTTGTTGTTTTTCCGCTGTTTACAAATATGTGTTCTTATATCTGTCTTGTATATCTGTGACTTATACTTATAAACCTCCACCAAAATTAGGGCATTCCCTTTGAGAGTGACCCTAACGGAGGTGGGGTGTTTCAGAACTATAACCACTCGATGTTGAATCGCTCTAGGAACATCTACAGTTTTTGTATCAGGAACTAATCCAAATTCAGTATCGTTGACTAAGTTCCATTCGTACTCATCAAAAATCCTTCCCATTTGTTCATCTCTTATTTCTGAGTTGTCCATGTAACCTATGCATCAATAGAATAACTAGAGTTACTAGATGTACAAAGTTTACAGATAATAACCATTACCTTTAAGCAAACAAGGAAATAAATTTCTTACTTGAGACTAGAACGGTGTTGCTTGAAGAGATAAAAGGTATAGGATGGATTATCAAATATGCAGTACTTATAAGGATAATGTACTACCAACAGCTATAATTCAACAAAATAGAGTACTCATTACTGAGTTCTCATGATATTATGTTACATTCCCTACAGTGATCGTTCACATCATTGCAGTACGAAAAGCAGATTCCCTACAGTATTGTGTCAGACGAAATAGTGTATTTATATATCTTTTATGAGTAGATGTGCTTGCTTGTGAATGACACTATTACTTCTATTAATTGTATAGGCCACACAAACTTTATAGGTGCACTATTAATGCAAGCATCCAACGTGCGTGCATGACTTAGGACCACTAGAATTATGTAGGTCCCTCATAAGAAATGTTGTCATTTACTGTTGATTATCCCACTACTCAACATGAATGCTTTGACAACTCAATGACTACTCAATGCACGACTTATTATTTTAATATACTGTTGTCATTTATTTCGGAAATGACTACTCAATGCAGTCTATGAATTGTAACAACCCGCATTCTACACATCGAAGGATCGTAGAATATTTATTTCTTTCTCATATGAGGTCATATGGTCATATAGAGTTGGGAAACGACTATTGAGGTCATTTCCCATGTTCTTGATTTTCGTCGATTTTTAAATGACCGTTTTCCCCCTAGCTGATCTTGTTTCAGACATAACTTTTGATTGGAAAGGAATTCTGACCTGAAACCACTTCCATTAGATTCGTTTGATGGTTTACCTTTCCGTAGAGTGGTCAATAGCTAAACGGACTTACCGTTTGGGAGATATGGCTGAAATAAGGTTTGGAAGGTGAAAAACTGCTTAACTGGGCCAAATAGGGTGATTAGTGAATGGGCCCATAACCCATTTCAGGATTAGGGTTATGGGGAGGCTGAAAAGAGATAGGGTTTCATTCCATTTCAGTTTTCTAGCCTCCACTTACCTCTTAGAAACCCTAAAAATGGCCTCCAACCTCTAAATCCCCTCCAAATCACTTTCTAACCAAGGATTAAGCTTAGCAACATCAAATCAAGGGAGATCTTCACCAAATCAAGATTAGAGCTGCTGTTTAGCATTAGTATTCATGCCATATCAGAGATTTATTTTAGATCTAAGGTTTATTTGTGGCTAAGGTGAGTGATTTGCATTGTTTTTCACTAATTACGGCTAATTAGGGTAATTAGCGAAGATTAGCGAAATTATAACTTAGAAAAATTTAGAAAAATTTGTAAAATTCTAGAATATTATTTTATGCCTCTGATATGAATTTAGGTTAATTTGGACTAATTTTGCTAATCCCGGAATTTAGGGGATCAAGGGGTGATTAGTGATAATTAGCGAAATTATGCATCATAAAAATCTGGAAAAATATTCAAAAATTCTAAAATATTTTTTTAGACATCTGTTAGAAAATTTTGCTAATTTGGTTAAGTTTTACTAATCATGTCAGTAGTTTTGCTTAAACATGCTTAAGGGAAAATATAGAGTTTTGGCTATGTTTGATCCATTTTAACCTATCATATTGATGTTTTGGTGTTCGAGGTCACTTCTACTTGTTGCCATGACTGTATGGTATGCTTTGTGATTGATTAAAATAGTTATAATGGTCGAAAACACCGTCGAATGGCGTAAACAACTCGCTGGAAAAAATGCAGGAAATGGACATGGATCAGATCGGATCGGATGGGGAGGTCCGAACCGAACCGTTCGTGTGACCCATCCATGATCCGCCCCCTTGCATCCGAACCGAGCCTGCATGCTACGAGTTGACTTGAAACCTGGAGGAGATCACGTCCGACCCGATCCACCAGAAGTACTCCGATCTGATCCGCCATAGTACCCCGAACCGAACCGATGTACTACGATTGGACTTGGAGACTGCCATCCGACCCGGTGTCCTTTGGAAGAGGCCGATCCGAACCACCACCAAATGAAGACCACGATCCAATCCGGAGAAGCTTGGCACGAATCGATCCAGTGGGGGATACTGAAGGCCGATCTGAACCGCTATGACATGAAGGCGATGATCCGAACCGATCTGATGAAGACCAATAACCCGAGATGCCAAGGTAGTCCAAATGGAAGTTAGAGCTCAGGATCCAGTTGGGAACCAATGAGTTCACTTCATGATTGGGCTTTGCTGCGGGATGTGTGCTAAGGAGTTGTCAACTTTCATAACTTCGATTCACCACTGAAAAGGAATGATGGGCTACGTATCAGTGCAGTAGAGTCATTATGACTCGAGGGGCAAAGTGATTGTAGCAAGACTATGAGCCAGTGCAGTGGAGCCGTTGTGACTCCATGGGGCAGAGTGGACATAGTAAAGGATTAGTAAGGCTATGAGCCAGTGCAGTGGGGTGTGTATGACTCCATGGGGCAAAGTGGACATAGCGAAGGATTAGTGGCTATGGATCAGTGCAGTGAAGCCGTTGTGACTTCATGGGGCAGAGTGATCATAACAAAGTATTGGGTTATCGAAGTGGTGGATATCGTATGCTTTACGCACTGAGTGAGAGATGTGAGGATGGTTGCTATGCTTGATTGTTTTCCATCACTATGACATGCACACCCCCCACCCCCATATACTTGTACACCATATGTTAGTGGCACCTTAGAGCGTTGTACAGTATGTAGTGCTAACTCTTTGGTTGCAGGTCCAGGTTCAGGTATGGTTTAGTATACCTGTTATTGTTCTGTTTAGCTGCTTATCTCTCATACCAGACTTTTGTCTGACCCAGAGTTTTATGTCTCTTCTTATTACTTTGGGTGCTCCTAAACGAGCAGACTAGAGACAAGTTAGTTGGTGATGCACGAGTAGCTGATCCGGAGGCGTGCATGAGGCTTCCACGTATGATATATATATATTCTTCCTGTGTCGTTGGTGGTCACTACTTGGGCATTAGCGGTGTACCTTCCTTATCTTGCTTTTGAGAAGGTTTTAAAGTTGTAATAATGATGTTGTGGAACATAAGATGTATTTGGATTTTCCGCTGCTATGATAGTTTGTTCTCAGCTTATGCATTGTCTCACCTGTTTTGTGTCAAGTATATGTTATGATTATATTTTATTCCATGCGCTGTGAGACATACTACGGGTTCTTTATTGATTCTTCGACTTCTTTCTTTTCTTCTGACGACCGTTCTGTGCTAACTGGACATGTGTACAGCGCAATTTTTGGAGTAAATGTCGGTTGGTGCGGGGCGGGCCGTCACATGAATGATGGAGACGTTTACTAGAATCCTAGATATGAATGATGGAGACGCTTACGACCAATCAACAAATGTTACAATATTTATTTACTCATTTCACATCAAAGCTTACGATTTTTATCAACAACGGTCGTACTTCTAGGAATTTTAATTTTTTGCATTACACAACTTAGAAGCTTACAACAACGACAATTATAACAGTAAAAATTAAAAGTACAATAAAAATTAAAAGCTTACAACAACGAAAATTACAACAAGAAATGCCAAACCACAATCATACAACTACAACAACAAACCACAATCACACAAACACAACTGAACACACAAACATCACATACACCTACCACGACCTTGGGAAAGGTCCAACTCTAGTTTTATCGGCAACAATCTTGTTCAAGCGTCTTATTTCGGCTTTTGCTTCCCATGCATACTGACGTCGACGTTCGCACATGGGAGGTTCAATCCACTGCTTAAAGTAACAACAATCAATTTCATCTGGAAAAACCTTGTGGTCCTTGTAGGCTTCATAAGCGAAAAATCGACGATCGGCATTTTTTTTAGTATTGGCAACAACCACGACCGATTCTTGTCCACAACGGCTGATAGGGTTGGATCCAATTGTACGTAGCGGCTCGGAAACCCGCCCTTCAAGTACAATTTCTTTACCAGGTCATTGATTAACGGAAGCCTCATCATCATTTTCCCAGTTGTCTATAGCTTAAATTGTGAATGTTTAGTAAATGAATTATGAGCTTATAGAGATAAAACTTGGGCATATAAATACATCTTCGACGTTAACTTTATATCCATGCAATATACACCATAAACATACTCCATTGCTTTAACTTTACAGCGTGTCAGTGATATCACGCGTCAACAATTTAACGGAGTAGACTAGTCTTTGTAGTGCTAAAGAAGTGTACTTATGGAAGAGTGCAGTCATTTGTCATGTTTTATAGTAGAGTGTAGTCATGTCACTCTTTTTCGAGAGTTTTCGGATCATAATGCAGTCCTGTTTGGGTCGTCCTCAATATACGTTATCATTTAGAAACAGATTCCCTACAGTTGTAACAGTGACCGGTTACATCAATATTTATTTTACTACATACAAAAGCTTCGAAAATCACATAACGTAAATCATAGTGCAGCCAGTGACCGTTCACATCACTACTAACCTTGCAGCTATATATATATTAACTTACTTACAACTTACCTCAGTCAAACAACTTTGTTCCCATTCTTAGAGCACATCCTTCTATTAGCACTCATTGAAAATTTCTTCTTGGTCATCAGCTGTAGATTCCGAGGAACAGGCATACGAAGAGAGGAGGCTACAAGAGCTTGAAGACGAATTCCAGTTTCTAAACCAAATGAGACCTCAAACTGAACCACCGTACGAACAAGTGAACGGTCAACTTCCACATGAAACGCAAGTACCACCTGTTCAAGTATCATATGAACAGTCGGTCGCTCAATCAATGCAAGAAGTAAAGTTCTATAGAGTACCACTGCATGAACATGTAGTTGATTCCTATCCAGTTCGTTGCTACTTCAGGTATGCGGTAGAAGTAGTGGTTCGAGCAGAGGGCAACAATATAGGTCGGCGCATGCAGCAATGTCTATCCTATCCAAATGATTGCAATTACACGAAATGGATAGACCAACCTTTATGTCCTTGGGGAATAGCATATGCAAACGAACTCGAACGAGAGATTAAACGTCTCCAAAGTGAAGTTGACTAGTTGTGATTGAACATCATGAGACTCCCTTAAGACTAAACATAAAATGTAGTTTACTTAAGTTACTGTTTCTTACTTCATGCTTTGACGTTTTAGTTCGCATCTAGTATCGTATGTTGTTATATCTTTATAAATTTTTGTATCTTTATTCTTATTGTTCGCATCTATGCACGTCCATTACAAATAATCTGTATTGGTTAAAAATCAACTGTACGAGTATTAAAAATAACAAGATAAATTACAAGGTACAAAAGAAAGATACAGAAAGATAACAACTACAATACAACCATTACAAGATGATACCCAAAATACATGCTTCTTACACACATACGGCTTACATATCAGATTACAGTCTAACAAATAAGATAACAATAATATTGTACATAAGGGGGTTTCAAAATGTAAAATTACTAGTACAACAAACTAAAAGGATAACGTACGAATACAACTAGCTACACTAACATACTACATAAAATGAATCGAAGGTGCATCAAAGAACCACGAATCATCCCCAAGAGGTGTTGCTAGTCCACTATTGATAGAGCCATCAACATCGTCATCTACTCGTCGTGTCGGATGATATCGCTCATCATCCTCAGCAGTTAGCTCGTTAATACGAACCGTCAATTGATCAACTGCGCGCTTATGCTCTCTATACATCGTATCATGAAGGCCAATATGCATAAGATATAGTTCCTCGTAAGGAAGAACAGCAGGATCTGGAAACTGTGTAACAAGCCGTGAAATATCAATGTATGTATCCTGACCGGATGTGCCAGGAATGCCCGCAGTCCAACCGTAACTCGTCGACATAGTCAAATGTGGTGGTTAGGCATGCTGATGCGACTGAGGAGCCTGATGAGGCTGGTTCGAATGAGGAGACTAGCGAGGCTGGTGTGAAGGAATGGATTGACAAGGCTTCCGAGGAGGCTGATGATGAGGAGGCTTATGCAAAGTAAGTGTACTCTGAGACATGTCACATAATACAGATGGAGCACCAATCGAAGTGTAGGCGGAAGGACCAACTAAATCAACCGCGGCAGCATGAAAAAACGTTGCCAAATTAGAAGGTGTATAAAACGATCCCCAAAAAGAAATGTAATCTTTACCGGAATGATAAATCTGTCAGCTGGCCACCACTCACCGGCATACTGTTGTAAATCAGCACTGGAATAAACCCGTTAATGACCTGTATCAGGGCGGGGATCATCGAGAACAACGTCAACATCGAATAACTATCACCAACAACGCTCCCCCAAGTACCAATAACATCATAAAGCAGGTGGCGATGATACCAATGGAAATCGTCTACCTGACAGAAACTGAGCATGCTACTGGGTGGGCCTACCAAGAAAGGGGAGCTAACAAACAGATGCCACAAAATTAACTCTCGTGTGGTCCTCATCTCTATCTGGTTACGAGCTACTACAAATACATGACGGCAATCACTTCTGGTATAACCCGCCGGTTTGGGCGTCCAAGCTTTCACCCGAGGGTAGAAATGTGATAGTGTAGTATCCAATATCGGACAGGCCATGTTATGAAAGTACTCAAAATACAACTACTGCAGCACCTCCCAAAAACCTATAATCGATGACCTACGGGCCTTAATAGTGCAGTGTTGGTCTAAACCCCTGTACAAATGAGCTACAATCGGCGTAGCCAGTCATAGGTAATGAGACTAGTGTTGAACGACAAGCCCACAACAACAACAACTACATATCCACATGGCAATGTGTTTGATGCGTTAGTAAAGAATAAATTACCCATTACATATAATATAAACAGTCTAAGAATCTATAAGTGGTGAACTGCTGGCTGAGCTTCCACTAATTTCATTATGGCTTGCTTCATAAACGAGGATGTGATATGATGATTGTTTGTTAAGCCTCCCCCTCATAAGTCCAAATGTGGGAATATACTAGCCAATAGGTCATAATGCTGATATAGCTCATCATAAGGTAAAGTTGCACCATGACCAATTGATATGCCAGTAAGCATTGAAAAATCTAGTGACGTAAAACCCATCTATCCAAAACTGAAGTGAAGTGTATGTGTAATATTCCACCAACACATTGCTAATGCACCACGTAACTGAATATCATTATTGTACAGGTTTTCAATACCAAATATGCAAATGATATTAAAATCAAGTAAATATTTTACGTTTATAACATACATATTATGTAAGTAGGTTCATCAAAATTACGTACTCAAGAAATCTCCAAATCCAATACTTCTAAGGTATCCCGCAATAATGCCGTCTATGTCGTACGCACGAATCGTCCTATACAAACGGACGATACTAACCCACGATCCACGTGTATGATCAGTACGAGCCTATTAACATACAAAAGAATTACTTATTTTTTGTATGACACAGTTTTTTTTTCAAGTACCAACTAGTACACTAACCAGTTTAAGAAGTTATACCTCTAACGACGATTTCAAGGAATCGGTAAGGTGTCTTTCGCCTTCGGGCAATTCACGAAAATCAGCCAATTCGTTGTATCTAGTCAAATTAATATCGATGTGCCAATCCAGCGTAGCATAAACACTAGCTCTAGTAACCCGTCTTCTCCGAACGGGCCTTGAACGACGAGCGTCGCTTAGACATGCATCTTCAACCGGTTCATTCTCCCCATCTAGATTGTTGTTGGCTACATTACTACTCCCAACACCAAGAATAGCTTTACCTAATCTTCTCTCTTTTTTATGAGTTTTAGGGTGCGGCGGAAGAGGAAAATGAAATGGAGAGGGTGGCGGCTCGAATTAAGCTGCAGAGGAGGGTTTAAGAGGAGAAAGCAATCGGGTTTGTACACCCGATTCCTGACTAAGGGTATACACCCTTAGCCGGTGTTGATGAAACCAGCTAAGGGTAGTCGGTTTCATCAACACCGGTTAAGGGTGTATAACCCTTAGCCGGTTGGGGGGTTGCTCGTGTCAACCCCCTTGAATTGAATAAGAGCAACCCCCACATTGCGATGCTCCTAACCCATCACGCCGTTGTTTCCCTCCACTACGCAAAAAATAGGTAACTGACGTACGTCTGCTTGGTTACTCATTTGTTCCCCCATAAACCCAAAATAAGAAATCTGAATAAGCTCAAAAAAAAAAAAAAGATAAATTGAAGCGGTTGGTTTTAGGGTTTTGCCGACCTGAGTACGCCGGAGTCTATGATGAACGATATCATATTTTCTAGAAGATCATCGGTCTAGATTGTCGTTCACGGCCTACAAATTGATTTTCAAAATCTACGCTTATAGGCTATACTCTTCTGAATTTGTTACATCATTTGTTCTTCGATGATTTATTGGATGTTCTGGTGAACATAAATTCCTCTCCAGTTCGTTTTACGGTTTTAGTAGGGTTTTGCCGAACTGAGTAAGCCGGAGTCTGTGATCGGCAAATCATGTTTTCTACAAGATTATCGCTACTGATCGTCGCTTACGGCCTACAAATTGATTACCAAAACATACGCTTACAGGTTATACTCTACTGAATTTGTTACTTCCTTTATTCTTCAATGGTTTATTGGAAGTTTTGGTGAACATAAATTCATCTCCAGTTCGTTTATTACTAGCCTACGATACATTAACCATTATGGTTCACTGTAACTTATTAGCTTCATTTCTCCAACTTACCAGCATATATGTACATATGTAACTATTTTATTTGTAGGTTTTTTCTTCCTCTGTTATTTATTGTTTCTGTATGCTTATTTAGATGACACTTGCGAGATGAAATCAGTGGTTGCGATTGGGATGACTACAACAGTGCTCCAACATATTGCTCAATTGTTATTAGATATAAGCTTAGGTAGTTTTTTATTTTATTTTGTAACTTAAGTACTTCCCTATATACAAATCTTCCATTCACATATGTCTACTTTAGCAATCATCATACTCTACTTTTATTTTTGTCAATGAATTTTAATGAAAGGTTAGAATGTTTTGAGGCTTATAAGTATATTCTACTTTGAATTATTTACTTCTTATGTTATGGATTTTACATCTTATACAAGGTAAAGATTCACCTATATATACATTGTCATTTTGTTTGTTGAGTTCTCTTTGTACATATAATTAAATTGGTCGCTATGTATGTATGCAGGACCATGACATTGACAAGATTAAGCTGGAAGGAGAGTCAATGGCTTGCACATATTGCAACACCTTAAAAGAATCTGACTTGAAGTTTAGGCATGTTTTCATTTGAGTTGACGAGTATGCTAACAGAACTGCATTTATCTTAATATGTTGAGTGGCATTTAGTTTGAAGATAACACAGCTGTTTTCTCAACTAAATTGTTACTTGTTATTTGGAAGTTTTGTTTGGGAACATTGCTATTGATTTGGCATGCATGCTACACCACAAATCATGTAATTTATGTTAATGTTTAATTACTAACGACATAAATAATGAGATAGAATAATAGTCCAAGTATTGTACATTATTTTTACCATTATAAATGCTAGGCCATATAGCTTTCAAAAATTTTCTTTGTACATTATTTTAATAAAATCATATGTCATAACTGTCAACTATTCACTTTATATTTCCATTAGATTTTTTGCTCCTACCATGTTTGGAGGTCAACAAACATTAGAATTATCCATGATCAAAATCATTTTTAGACTCGAAACAATGTTGATCGTAATTACGGATTTAAGAGCAATTCAGGTATCTCCTGATAATACAAAACAATGTATCTAGCTTTGCCTATTCAGTAAGCCACCTATCATTGATCATGTGTTTTAAATGAAACAAGGAACATGCAGCTATCCATTCAACGAATGCTACTATTTTGAAGTTTATATCTTAAACATTAAGTGGAATAAAATATTTTGTCAATAAGAGTTTGTCCTTTTATTTTATTTCTTTACGAAATGATAATATTCCAATTTTGCGTACTTTTAGCATGGATGACACATAAAAAATTAATTCACGATTGATGCAATCTTACTGACGATTTTTACTTTAATACTTTTCAATATGTACAGTTCCAATGCTACCAATGACCTGCTAACCTCTTCCAACCTATTACGCCTACTATATAAAAAGCAAAAAATGTGAATTTTCCTGTATTATTGATGAATCAAACCTTTATGTAAACAAAATCATGAAGTTATTTATTTCAGCTGCCAAAAGTGCATCAATATTTGGTTACTTGCCGTATCAAAATTATGTCGTTGTGGTCCCAATATATTTAGTACGTTAGTTGCATACCTTATGTATAACATGTGCATCATAATAAAGCACATCTTTAACAAATTACATTGCATTCAAATGCTTACATGTTATATATAGTATAAGATTTTTTAATCATGCTTTTTTACTATTTAGTGCCTATTTCTATTGTTTCTACAGAAAAGGCAATGTTAGTTGAACATTTAGTTTTAGTTATTTATTATTTGGTTGCTTTGCAAATTATGATTTCACCAGAATAAGGGTTTTAAGTACATAGACAAATAGGTCTCTGAAACTTATCTCTTAGTAATTTCTTATTTGGAGATAGTTGTATAGTTAAGATAATATCTTATGTTGTGTGCTTGAACAGTTTATTAGAATCATGAAGAATATAATATGCAAACTATATTTGTATTTCATATATTTTTCTTATTATATTTTTTTGTTGTAGGTTGATGGAATCTGCTTTGACACAATTATTAAGCATGAGCATATTACGCATTTGACCATGTCATGCGAAGAAGTTGCATTTGTGAAGCTAATATTACAAATAGAGGTGAATAAAAATTAGAAGATATTGTATTTTTCCTTTTTAATTTTAGTTAGTTTTATTATCTGCTTCTTAATACCTTATTAAGGCTTGGTTGTAGGAATGCTTGGTTAGCAGTTAGATAGGCCATCATAGTCTAAGCATCTCTATTATCAGTTTCTTTACCTAATGCATATCACTTCTACATGCACTTATATTTGTTTACCTTTCTATTAGATAACATACACTATGATTGTCCGGATAATGTTATTTCTTCCAGACCTTTTGTGCATTATTTCTTTCTCAATATAGATTAGTTACATTTCTATCTGAAAGTCGTTTATTTATGCTAAGCACAATATGTTATTATCTAACTTCTCGAATAGCCTATCTTTTTTGAAAGGAAATATTTCCCCTAAAAAGCAGTTTGATTCATTATTTTAGCAACTTGAATATATTTGCATGTATTTTGTTAATTTTTAATACTTTCCAAAACTTTTCGCCTGATAATTACGAAGCTATTTATCTTATGCATGAATTACTAATCGTAATTCATTTTGTTGTTGTCTACTACCCTTGAAAAAAATGAATGAAGTGACTTTTCAAATTGCTCCAAAAAACAGCACAAAAAACTAAATTATTGTCTTTATTAGTTTAATGTAATGAATATTCTCAGTAGTATTTTCTACACCGGCTATGATGGTTTGATATTGATAATAAGTTATCTCTAAGATTCTCTTGGCTTTTATTGATGAAAACCACATGGAAACTTATGATTTTATTCATCATCCCATAGATTTTAAGGTGAGTCTAAGAAAAAGTTTTTTTGTTGACTTAATTTACGAGTAATATTGTATAGTAAGATTAACCTTTTTTCATATTTAGAGCAAATGTAATGCATGTTATGCTTTCAACAATATGGCTAATCCAAAGCACATTGTCCCTTCCTTCTGGGTTTGCTATTATAGTTCTCTAATTCAATGGAAACATCTTTCTTTTGCATATGAAATAAAATAAAATTGAAAATGAATTAAAGTTAATTACAATAGGCATTCAATGGTAAGAAGTCAGAGAATTTAACATTTTGGAAAAGCAGTTTCCGTTGCCTATGATAACATTTAGGGAAAAGCAACACTGAGGTACTGTTTGATTTGTTAACTGTGCAGTTAAAGTTCGCGTCTGCGTCTGACGTGTCGGATGCGTCCATAATAGGGCTCACACGTTTGCCCCTTCAAGACGAACGGTTGAAAAGGTGGCTTTCGCGTCCGATGCGTCGGACGCGTCGGACGCACGTCTGATGCGACGAAATTTCCAGAACAACCGATTCCTTCCCCTCCATTTATATATTTGCTCATTTTCTTCCCTTTCCATCAGCAAACCGAAAATATACAGTCCAATCAGCGTCTACTAGTCAATCGTTTCAGGTTTTTGCATTTATTTTCGTATTATTTAGCTTCTTTACTAAAATATATATTTTACTCATAATTTTAAGTTTTTTTTAGAATGGTATCCAGTCAATCTTCATCTACCCGTTCCATCGCCGAATGGAACAACGACATGACTAACACTTTCATCGACATGTGTATGCAACATTTCAATTCATGTGCACACAATGTTGGAGGATGGTACCGGCTGATCGCTAGGGCATTCAATGAACGGACCGGATTAGACTACAATGCTGGTCAGATGAAGAACAAATTCGATAACATGAATAGAGATTGAGCTCCGTGGAACAGACTGCTACAGTATGGTGGAGGGGCGCGGGACGACCAGTTGGATACCGTCATAGGAACGGACAAAGGGCGGGCGACGGTGCCAATAGCGGCCTGCAAGTACAAGTCTGCGTCCCCGACGCGATTTAGGGAGTTGGACTCCATGTTTGCAGGTTGCATTCGTACCGACAAATGTTAGTACGTAATTCCGAGTGCTCCACCAGCTCATTTGCAAGAGGCTCAGCTCTTTGGCGATATCATTCGTGGTGATAATGCGAAGATCTCGAGTCATTCGACTCGTAGGTAGGTCAGGTCTAGTGCTGGCCCTTCTCGTTCAGCTCCTTCGCGCATGGATATGAATAAGCTTATAGATTTATGCATGTCTGTACGCCGTGAGAATGATGAATATCAGGAGTGGGAGGTGGCGGTTATTCTGTTAGAGCATGACAGATTAGGCCACAACCCTTTTTATTCTTTGCTGGGCAAGCCCGCACAGCTTAGGAGTTGTGTTATTTATTTTGTTAGGAAGTCGAGGACTGGACAGATGTGATGTTTTCTTTTATGTAGGTGTTGTAGTTGTGTTGTCTGGTTTTGTGATGTTTTATTTTGTGGTTGTGTTGTGGTTTGTGATTGTGTGGTGATGTTTTCATTTATGGTTGTGTTGTAGTGATGTTTTTTTTTTTAAATGGTATTGTAATGCGTTCTACTGGCTTTTGGATTCTGCAATTTCAATTCAATAATTTTTATTCTGCAATTTGTATTATGCATTCTATTATCCTGTTCGATAATATACACACAAAAACACAAACATAAACATAAACAATAAAATAATATTTAAAAAAACATTTAAAAATTATAAATTTGCCCCTTTCGTAAAAAAAAGCATTCCCCATTCGCAATAATTCCCCTTTAAATACCCCTCCCAAACAACTCTTTTCATTCAAAATCAAACGGACCCTAATTCTTCATTTTCAGAATTAAATTTGGGTAAGAGGCGTTGTCCTGTTATTTTTCGTTTGAATTCTTCAAATGCAGAGTAATTATTAATTTATCATCATTTCCCTATCACTGTAGCCTTACTCAATCAAAGGTTCTTTATGGCCTATTTTTATTTGTCACAACATAGATAAGGAAACACAATATATGTATGTGTGCGCACACACATTTTTAAGGCTGTTGTGCATTTTCTTTTCAAATGGTAAAGTTCAATTTATAAACAAACCTGCTAAAAAAATTGCTCCGAGAAACAGTAGAAAATACAAAAGTATAGCCTTTTTATGGTAGTGATAATATTTTGTTTTTAGTCCATAATTTTTGTCGATATTTGAATGATTTGTATGGTGGCCTACTTACTACTAGCTTTATCCACTGAATAAATAACTTTAGTTTTTTTTTTTATTTTTTTTTATTTTTTTTTTATTTTTTTATACATATATATCATTTTTCCCTGTTTTCAACAATGACCAAGTTAGTTTTTTGTTCGTGAGTATTGATATTTGTTTCAAAGATGTAACAAAAGAAAATTGCAGTTTTCAACTGTTTCATACATACTGGGTTTGCCTTTTGCCATATATGATGACCCTCATAGTTGAAGCTTCATCATGATATTTTGATTTAGAAAATAAATAAATAAAGGATGTATTTGTCGTCCACATTTAAGATGATCAAAATCTATGTGCTTGAAATTATTCTGCTTCGCCTACCAAAATGGCAAAAGGGTACTCAGCAATAAAGAGGATAGGCAGCTTGACTTCCTGGATCATATAATTGAGCACAAGAACAAGGAAAAAAAGGGTAAATGCTATCTGATGTTACTGTCAAGAGGCTCATGTTAGTATGTTTATTCTTTTAACTTCTCCAACTTTCAGTTCCCTAATTAATTTTTGCATGCTGATTGTTAATGCCAAAAATTGATGTGCATCTCATATTGTTTAGGACATGTTCACAGCCGGTTCAAATGCTACAATAATGATAATCGAATGAGTAGTAGCAAAGATATTCAATGATCAACTCATAATGAAGCGTGCTATCAGTATTTTGGAAGGTGCATCTGATGCAGATATTAGTATTCTGCCAAGCTATAGATATTCTGAGTCTCCCAATGACGAGGAAATATCGTCAATGGAAGGGATGATGATTCCAATTGCAAATTGCCTTGGAAATCCATTATCCATCCAAAGAGTTGTTTTACAAGTGGATGTGGAATGCTGCGTTTGCCTTGCATCTTATAAGTTGAACTCCTTTCACTTCCATGCAAGCATCATTTCCATTCAGCATGGATCGTTAGATGGTTAAGAATCAATCACTTGCCCACTCTGCAAATATAACATGCTTAAGAGCAGCGAATGTGTCTAGAAACAACGTTGATTACCAAAACTGAACCTGACAGCAGCATCATATTTTTATTTGTGTTAATGGAAACAGCTACCTATACATTATGCCTGTATAATTATAGCTACAGTTTGAGGTGTGCAGAAGCATTTTTGTTGGTTAAGGTTATACATACGGTTAAGAAGATAATAAGGTGGATATTTAGAATCCTGTTGCTAATTGGTATAATGTGACATGTGCTTTTCTGTTTTAAGATGAGGGAGTTAAGTTTTACTATAGCCTGTATATAATGATGCTCATGGGAGCTTATGTGACCATTGTGATCTTAGTGATTATATATATGAATTGAAAACGCCCAAAAAAAATTAATGTGCTCAAAATGAGATGGATTGTGTCATAGGAAAAACATGCAAGCTTTAGGTGTCAGACTTACTAAATATACTATATCTCGAAGCAACACCAAAAGAAGCTTTGTGATTGCAACTTCCTCACCTTTAAAATTTTCCACGTTTCCATTGTACAATTTTGACTGTGAATTAGCACCAAATAAGGAAAATCTTTGAAATTTATGTTTATGAATTCATTTGATGGTACTGCATTTCTCTACATTAACATACTACCGTGCAATGTTTCTTTACATTAATATACTACTATGCAATGCCTTAAATGTAATAGCGTTAGCCTAATAGCAAACCTCTTTCATAGTTAACATGTAACTATGGACATAACTAATTGCAACTCATTTTTTTTTTTCTATTTACAAGTTCTACTTTAAATTTCTTTACTGCTCCTCGACATGCACGTATGTATACACTCCTGCTATATTACTTTACATACTTAAGGGATTTTTTGTATGACTATGGTGGGTTGGTAGTTACAATTAACCAGGTTCTCTCACATTTTCAGTCATTTGTCCTTTTTTTTTAATATTGCTTCAATAACTTGCATCGCTACTTTCATTTTGTTACACATGCACTTGCTCACCTACCTCATCACTTTTCCATGACTGTGGTGTACATAAAAAATCCCTTGGTAAATATTCTCCGTTCCACCATCAACTTGGTCTTCACGCCGATTTCACGTCTGCAACAATAAGAGCCAAACAAAGATTAAATTTCCAAAAGGGATGATATGGGAATCACTTCTTTCCATATGGGTGCATATACATGGACAATTGTTGGTTTTGAGTCTTTGACTGTACATGTTGGACACGTACTGTTGAAGGTTGCAAATAGGTGATGACAAAATAATTATTGTCAGCTATTTTTTTTTTGACCCTTTTTTTTCTAATCTTTCTCTTAGCTTTAACATAGATTTAACTATCTATTTACTATCCCAGGTGTTATACCTACCACAACTAAATATGGTTGGAATTTTACAGCACGCCATCCGATGAAGAGCAGAATGTTATTGTATGCTACCATCATACGTTGGATTAGAGGACAATGTCCTACAAAGCATTACCTAGGGACCGTGACAATGGGATGAAGGTGATAGGCAGATATGTGAAGGTGTATTTTGTACGGTATTAGAATACGGATGGTAAACCATAGTCTTCACACTTCATTCGTTGCTTGAGGGTCTGCCTTGGTCGAATGCATTTGCATAGATGGATGTGTATGAGGATAGATTAGTATATTTTTGGTTCATCGACAACATACAGCAAAACTATAATTACAACAGACTCATGCAGTGCATGCAAGTTACTCAATTGTTAAAACATATGATGTTGACTACGACATTACAGCTTATTTTATACAAACTGGGCAGCTGAGAGGTGAAGTGACAGACTCCAACTGTTTGTTTAGTTCCTCGAAGAAATGCATCAACCAACGTTCTCCTGGGAAACAAATTGAGCGACAGATGACTGGCTAACGACACAGCCCCCATTCATTTCGAAACCGTCCACGTTTCTACAAATATTTCTTCTTTCGAGGAAACATGAAGATTCTATAAGTAACTGTACGCCACATGTTGAAAAACTTTTAGAGTCAATCGGCCATTAGCTAGCATTCTTTATACTAGTTATTTCATAATAACAGATGTATTTGAGGACTTACACTGTTTTTACGCTTATGTTGTACGTAAACCTTTCTAAATACATGAGATTTCATTAATCTGTTTAACTGAACATGTTTCTGAAACAAGGTTGTTTTTGGATTGCCAGAGCCAAGCTTAACCAGTTTAGTACTTGGACATAGTTGTTGGGTTCGGGGGTGGGGGAGCTCTATAAGACCATAACCAACAATCTGTTCTATTCACTTATTCTTTATCTTGTTTTGCAACTGATCGAACGAGCCGAGCAATTAGAAGGGGAAGCAGCCACAAGGCTAGCCAGTGGAGGGGAGGGGGTTTATAATGGCAAAGAGTTTGCTGTTATAAAATTACAACGGCAAACTCTTTGCCGTTGTAACTTTACAACGACAAACTCTTTGTCGTTATAAAGTTATAACGGCATAGAGTTTGCCGTTATAAAGTTACAACACTCCAACTTGGACTTGCCATACAGATAACGATGAAACAATCTCCCAACCAAGCTGTATAAATATGATGTTTCTAATGTGACAATTTACTCTACTGTAGCGTACACTGTAGCCATGATGATGTACTTAAAGTAACTAATGTGACAAATTACTCCGCTATAGCATACACTGTAGCCATTATGGCATACACTGGAGTCATGACATTGTTTTCAAAATAATTAATATGACAACTACTATCTCTTATTGCATGCACTGTAGCCATGATGTTATACTTAAGATATATGAAGTGACAACTACTACATGTTAATGCGTACACTGTGGCCATGCTGGTGTATTTGAACTATATATTAGCACCAACCACATCTCCAACGCATCATTTCAAGAAGCATATATAAAAAATTAACTCGAAGTTGTAGAAATAAATGGATCCAAACCTATACTACTAGTACTACGAAGTCATGAATCAAACCGACGATGTCGAACTAGAAATGGAGGAAAAGACGGAGGATGTGCTGGAACAGCAAGCAATGGTTGGGTATTACATTTTTTTTTGCTGAAAGCTCAATGAACCACCATCGAGGTAGTATACATGGCCGAATTGACCGACGGTATAAAAGAGACTACAAGGATAAACATGAAAGACTAATGAGGGATTACTTCATCGACAATCCGACCTACGATATAGCTTTGTTCCGTCGTTGGTTTCGTATGAGTCCGGCTATTTTCTCAAAAATTTATCTTAAACTTCATCAGTCAAACCCATATTTCACTTATACACTGAACGGAGCACAAGAAATCGGCCACTCATCCCCAAATCAAAATTCATCAGCATTGAGGATGTTAAGCTATGGAACAGCTGGTGACCAAATGGATGAATATTTCAGAATCGCAGCATCAACAACAATAGAGTGTTTGAAAGAATTCTGTAAAACAGTTGTTCAACAGTTCGGGGAGGAGTAACTACGAACGCCTGGACCAAATGATATAAGTAGGATACTACGTAGGGGAGAAGTTAGAGGATTTCCAGGTATGATTGGAAGTTTAGATTGCATGTATATTGGCCTTGGAAAAACTGCCTAACGGGATGGAAAGAAATGTTTACCAGACATAAAAAAGTGCTGTCAATGATCCTTGAAGCAGTAGCATCAGACGATTTATAGGTTTCGCATGCTTTTTTTGGAGTCCTAGGTTCATTAAATGATATAATTGTTTTAAAACAATCATACCAGACATAAAAAAGTGCCGTCAATGATCCTTGAAGCAGTAGCATCAGACGATTTATAGGTTTCGCATGCTTTTTTTGGAGTCCCAGGTTCATTAATGATATAATTGTTTTAAAACAATCATACCTATTCACAGAATTGCTAATGGACTGTCAACGGATGTTTCATATAATGTCGGTAATATCGAACAAAAAACTGGATACTACCTAGTGGATGGAATATATCCAAAGTGGAGAACTTGATGCAAGGATACAGAGCACCATAAAATGACAAAGAAAGTTATTTCACTGAAAAATTAGCTAGCTACAGAAAGGACACTGAACGTACGTTTGGTGTTTTACAATCCGATTTCATATTTTACGAAATCCTGCTCATTTTCATGATGCAAGAGTTCTTTCAGAAATCATGTATGCTTATATAATAATACATAACATGATTGTGGAGTCTGAAAGAGGCGGATATAATAATAAAAAGTCTAATTATCCTGATATGTTTAAGGGGTCTAATGCAAGACCCCATAAAGATATAAACTCAATGGGAGAATATGTTGCTATTGTTCAACAAATTAAAGATCAATCTGCGCACTTCCAATTGCGGGTCAAGTTGGTGGAACATTTGTGGGCGCATAAAGGAAGGAATAGTCAGAATCTTTAGTTGCTAGTTTATGTTTGCAAGACATTTAACATGTCTGTGTACTATATTTTTTTAACAAATTTGTGTGTTGGTAGCTATGTACTGTTTGCGTACAACTTAAATATTAACAAGATATTACAAAGTAGTTGGAATACTGCATAAACAACAAGTAGTATATAAACAACAACTAGTACGTGAATACTACAAATAGTTCATGATATTCACGTCCTTATATAGTTGCGATAAGTTATGGCACTGTAATCAATGTTAGGCCTTTATTATCTTTTTGTTAAAGCAGACACTGTAGCCATGTTCAATAGCTGTAAAGCATGCCTGGTATCCTTACTGTTGATCTCCTCGATGTTGGGTCAATTCAAGCATAGTAACCTTAATATTTTGTATTCAGTGAACGGTCTAATCATGTCAAGACCCATATGAATGGTACGTTTTGAATACACGTGACTCGTAACAAAAGGAACATAACAATTGCCAAATCTTTGGGCTACAAATAAAGGGTGCTTTGGGTCCTTAGTTTCGCCCAGTAAACATTTTCTCATTCCCCGTTACTCTCCTTTATTCATGCCTACTGATAGTGGGTCTCCCTCTCAGTTACTTATACTTGTCGAATCGTATATTGACTTTCAAGAAATGCATGACAAAAATGCTGCAAGGAGGTGGCGGAGTAACCCATTAAGTGTACTGGCAATTGATTCAAAAAAGTACAACGACAACCCCAAGTGTCCGTCATGAAGGTCTAAAGAAGAGATTCATAGCAGATATAGGACCTTCTAGGATGATTGTGCCCGATACCGCTAGATAATCGAGGCAGTTGAAGAGGAAGATATTTTCAAAGCTAATCGTGCCAATTTCGATTCACGTTATCTTTTCGAACATGGAATGGAATTCGTAGGCCATGAAGCGTATGAACTTCATTACAGCTAGCTAGCGCGCTTTGGTTATGATTGGTAGAGGCGTTTGTGCTATTATTCATATTAGACCGTGTAACAACATCAGCGGTATCATACTCTCTTTCAACAGTGTTCGTGTACTATGTACCAGTGTGTATTATTGTCAAAGATTGTAGTAGGCTTGTCAGTGTCCCAATGTGTAGTCGTGTCAATGTTTTGAGCTATGAATCAATTGTAGTAGGCTTTGGAAACAGTATGGTGAGTTGTATTGTCATCGTATCAAGTTTGTATACATGTAGGAGTTAAAAAAAAGGGGTCGTCCCTGCTGCATTAAATAATTCAGTCTAGTCCTCTTCCACGTGAGCATTGACTGGTTACATTATTTTGCGGCGAGCAGCTATATAACTCTCTGAAAATACTCCCATCTTACAGTTTTTAAACCAACTAAGACCCCAGGCTCAAAGTACAACACAAACATCAAATTCAAAGTACAACAACAATGAAGCTTAGAAGCTTACAACAACAACAATTATACAAACTACAACAACAATCATACAAACTACAACAACAACAAATTAGAAGCTTACGACCAAACCACAATCATGCAAACTACAATAACTGAACACACAAACATCAAATTCAAAGTACAATAAAAATAAAAAATATAGCAAACACATACATCTACCACGACGTTGGTAAAGGTCCAGCTCTAGGTTTATTGGCAACAATCTTGCTCAAGCGTCTGGTTTCAACTTGTGTTTCCAGTGCATACTGACGTCCACATTCGCATATGGGAGGGTCAAACCACTACTTAAAGTTACAACAATCAATTTCATCAGGAAAAACCTTATGGTCCTTGTGCGCTTCACAAGCGAAAAAGTGACGACCAACATTTTTTTCAGTATTGGCAACAACCATGACCGATTCTTGTCCACAACGGCAGATAGGGTTGGATCCAAACATACGTAGCAGCTCAGAAACATGCCCTTCAAGTACAATTTCTTTTCTAGGTCGTTGATTAACGGAAGCATCATCGTCATTTTCCCAGTTGTCCATAGCTCAAATGGTGAATGTGTAGTAAGTGAATTATGAGCTTATAGAGCATAAAATTTAGGCATATAAATACATCTTCGAAGTCAATTATATATTGGTGCTATAGTGTATTACTAGCCTGTAGTGAGTGATGCGCATTGACTGGTCAAGTCTTGCATAGTTCCCATAGTGCAGTCAGGTTATATAGTAGAGTGGAGTCATATCACTCTTTTTTGAGAGTTTTTGGATTATAGTGTGGTCCTTAGTCCATTGTCCTATTTGGGTCGTCCTCGATTTACGTTATCAATCAAAAGCAGATTCCCTACAGTATTCCCTACAGTCGTGTCAGTGCCCGGTTACATCAGTATTTTTTACTCTCAACACATGCTTTGAAAATCACAAAACGTAAATCATAGTGTTGCTAGTGCTTGTTCACACCGTTACCAATCTTGCAGCTATATATACATATGTTAACTTACACACAACTTACCTCACTCAAACAACTTTGTTCCCATCATCAGACCACCTCCTACTATTAACACTCACTGAAAATGTCTTCGTGGTCATCATCTACAGATTCTGAGGAACGGGCGCACGAAGAGATGAGGCTACAACAACTTCAAGAGGAATTCCAGTTTCTAAACCAAATGATACCTCGAACTGAACCGCCGCACGAACAGGTGAATGTTCAACTTACACATGAAACGCAAGTACCACTTGTTCAAGTGTCATCGGAATAGCCGGTCGCTCAATCAATGCAAGAAGTAGACTTCTATCGAGTACCTCTGCAAGAACATGTAGTTGATTCCTATCCAGTTCGTTGCTACTGCGGGTATGCAGTTAAAGTTGTGGTTCGAGCAGAGGGCAACAATATATGTCGGCGCATGCAGAAATGTCCATTATATCCAAATGGTTGCAATTAAATGGAATGGATAGACCAACCTTTGTGTCCTTGGGGAATAACATATGCTAACGAACTCGAACGAGAGATTAGACGTATTCAAAGTGATAATGAACAGTTGCGATTTAACATCATGAGACTCCCTTAAGACTAAACGTAACATGTAGTTTACTTAAGTTACTATTTCCTACATCTTGCTTTGATGTTTTAGTTCGCATGTACTATCGTAAGTTGTTGTATCTTTATAAACTGTTGTATCTTTATGCTTATTGTTGGATCTATTGGTGCTATTTTTGTATTCTTATGCTTATAAACTGTTATATCTTTATGCGTTTCATAAGTTGTTACACACATCCATTAAAAATAATTTGTACTGATTAGAAATCAACTGTATGAGTATTAAAAATATAAAGATAAGTTACAAGGTACAAAATAAAGACATAGATTGTTGAAATGATTAAGAGGAGCGACCGTTGCACTAGAATGGCTATAAAATATAACGGCAAACAGTTTGTCGTTATATGTTTATAACGGCAAACTCATTGACGTTATAAACTTATAACGACAAAGAGTTTGCTGTTATAAACATATAACGGCAAACTGTTTACCGTTATAGCCACCATTTGCTTTTCAGTGAACCAGCCACCACCCAGCTACAGACTAGCCAGGGTGACTGAACAAGCCATACTTGGTTGCTCCGTGGCTTGTTTAGTAACTGAACAAGCCATTGTTGGTCGTGCTCTAATATAAAAAGTAAGGTGGTGGCAGGATTCTTAGAGCAACTCCAACAAATCGGGTGTGAAATTTCAATTTTGTACACTCTGAATAATCGAAACGATGAAATATCTCAAAAGTTTTACATCCAGGCGGTTGTTTAACAAACACCCGAATACCAGGAGTTTGTTGAACAAATGCCCAAAATAAATTAAAATTATCTGAATATACTAAAATAAGTATGTGGGCTACATACTTTAAAATGTTAAAATTGGGCAGAAAAGTAGGGAATGTGGCAGCAAAGCATTGGTTTAAGCCAAGTAAGTGAGCCAGCATGCGTAAAAAATGGACACAAAAGTAGGGGATTGTTTGCATAATTTGCAACGTGAAAAGTAGGTTGAATGCTTCTTTGTCGGGAAGGAAACAACTATGTGTCCCCACAAGCCAAATTAACATTATTTGAAAAATTAAAAATGCCTGCATGTGGTCCTGAAATAAACCATGCGTTTGTTGAACAAACGCCTGGAGTTAGGCATTTGTTCAACAAGCTCATAGGTAGTTTGCATATTCCGGAACTTTTCCCCTTGAAATTCGAACTCACTGCTCTTTCTATACGCTAGTGAGAGCTGTTTTGAGTGTAGATTTCATATTTTGGGAAATCTCGTCTTTTGTTGGATTTGCCCTTATAGTAAGCTCTTATATAAAAAATTGAACAGTGGAACCCAACAAATTTGCAGCAATATGTTTTTATGTGCTTACTTGAGCCTTTAACTAATAGACTTTTAATATAACAACGTCCAAGACTAAAAAAGTACCACTGATACTTATACTTCCTTGCTACATAACAATGGAACTAAATATGATCTCACGTTTACATTTCAACTACAATTACAAAATATGGCTGCAGTTAGGCTACGCTAAAATTAAATCAATTACAAAACCCTCAATACGATATTACACAATATTTGAGGTACAACGGTCCACGCGCGAAGCAAGTGCCTTGATCACGCGCGAAGCGCCTGCCATCATCACATGCGAAGCGCATGCCGTTAGGCTCGTATATATAATATATTTCGTCGATTTCCATTAAAAACGTATTTTATAAATCGTTGATATATTCATTTTAAAATGATTTCAACTTCGATTTCAATTTTTAAATAAAAATTGAATATTCCATATCATTATAATATTAAAATAATAATATTTTCAAAATATCATATTTTGAAATCAAATCTTTTCAATATTCATTATAAAATGAGTAAAATCGACAGAAAATTCCGTTCGAGTAAAAATGGTGCACATCTACTTAACTCGGCTTCATATATTTCAATAATTTTGTGTCCATTCAAAATCGTATATCAAAATCATACTTTGATTCTTTACAGAGTATTATTTTAAAATATTCGTTATTTATGAATTGGAATCAGACTCAATCAATTACCATATAATTTTATTTATATGGATTCTATATCAAAAACAGTGATAAACAACTATTAAACAGTCAGTTCACCTTCAGAGTGTAATTTACAACTGTATAAGCATTAAATAATTAAATAACGCTTATACCAGTCTGTAAATTAATCGGTTGACATATAGTTAAATTCAGGAGAGGTGTGAATAAATTATCATCCCCAGACCCTGTGGGGTTTTCAAACATCAACAAATAATTGGGCGATGTGTAAATTATCGTCCCAATACCCGTGTGGAGTTTACATCACAGTCCATGTGAATTTATTTATTTTTTGTAAATGTTTATAATCACAGTTTAATAATGATAACATTAAACTGTAAATAATCATCAAACAGACATTACAGTCACAGACAAACAATATATACGTAGTCATAAAAATAAATAACTGTACAAAATTTTGAGTGACAGAATTCTCATAGTTGTTTCCACTTCGCCATTCTTTATTGGAGGATTGTTTTAATAAAATTAAACGATTGTTTAATTTTATCAAAAACTGCAACAACTTCTGTTTCTATTATGGTCAGTTCCATGTTGTAGCATTCGTTGTCACGATCGCGACGCAACTGAAATCGTTCAATTCAGTTACTGTTTGCAAAAGTTACAAGTGTTTATGCATTGAATGTTTTTAATACATCATTAACTATAATTAATAATAATTAAATAATTAGCCTAATACCATTATTAACCCTAATCATAAATTAAGCCGCGCTCCTCATCTTCGTGATTTTTTCTGGACTGGGAGAACCTAAACTTCGACTTCGAAGTTCCCCCACCGCCATGCCTAAAAGCAACCAGAACCAGATTGCTTTCCTCCACGTTGAAGCCGCCTTTGTGCTCCGCCCAAGCTAGGAATTCCTGCGCACTCGAAGTCCTCCCTCTCTCTCGATTTCCATGCGAATTCGGTGCGTTTGATCTTCACTTCCTTGCGATTTGGTCCACTAGAAGTAACTATGTCAGTATAGATTTAAAGATTGTTAAAATCTCCATTATTCTTGTTTAGAAAATTTTCAGAAATATTTCATGGATTAGAAATGATTGTGGAAAGAAATCTCGAACTGTTTCGGCCATTGAATTTGATTGGCGGCTGCAGATAAGTGAATGGGGAGACTAGGGTTTAGAAATTCCTTTATAATCCTTATTTTAATTATTATTTAATTCCAAATTTACTTATTTATCGTACCGAACTCCAAATCAAACTCAACGACTATCGTTCCTAACCAAATATCCCCATTTCGGACACAATGAGATAGGTTTTGTAAGCCAATTCGGCTGTTTCAACCAGTTTTTATTAAAATATAAATTAATAGAATGGTCAATATTGAATTTGAAAATACTTTTTAATTTACCGGGGCTACATACTAACTCAAAAAATTATGAATATTGAAATCTAGCTATATTTTGACGATACGGTCGTAACAAAATTAATTTCATCGAATTTGGAGGCCATTCGTGAAATGGTCTTTGTAATGACCCGCATTTGCAGAGGTATTATAATTAATTTATTTAATTATATAAATAGCGGTATAGTGAATTAAAAGGTCGTTGAATTAAATAATAGTAAATATTTAATTAAAATAATAATTAAATAATATGTTTAATTCTGAAATAATCAGAATTGGCTGAAATGGCAATATGGTGTAAACTGGATCGTCTGTGATATTTAATTCAGCTTGGAATTTAATTTGAGTAACGAATATATTATATAAACGACAGTTTGAATGTAGAGTTATAATATAATTAAAATCGGGCTCAAAATGGCGCTGTAGTTCGTAAATTGGCGATTCGAACTTCAACTGAATGTACAGGATTCGTTTTAAGCCGGATTTCTGTGAAACAAGAAACGTGTGGAGCTAGTGGAGTATATCTTTCTAGTGGAAGAGAAAAATCGGGATTTCGTCGTGTAGATTTTGATTTACGTCCAAATCAAATTTTAGAAAAGTCGCTGTGGAATACCTTTATAATTTATAAAGGAATTATTTATATTTTAAAAAGGAATTTCATTTTAAATCGAATATCGATTTAACCGGGATTTGAAATATCAAGTTATAAATCCCAGTAGAGCTGTATGGTATTCCTCTGCGAATATATACGATAATATTAATTTATTAATATTTTATTTAATTACATTTAAATATATTTATATATTTAAATGGGTCATCCAGAGCTTTAAAAATAGCCACTTTTGCAAACAAAGTCAGAATTCAACGAAACTAATTTTGTTGGATCCGCAATGTCAAATAGTTGTTAGATTTCCAGTTTCGTGATTTTTAGAGTCAGTATGTGCCTGTAAGGATTTTTAGAGTGAAAAACAGTTAGTATTTTGACGGTTAAAAATATGCTGTGTGAGCAAACGGAGTCGGAATTCGACAAAACCAGTTTCGTTGGGATCGTAATGTCAAACTCTAGCTGCATGTCAATTTTCGTGATTTTTGGGTATTGTTTGTGACCACAGGAATTTTTAACAACAAATGAAAGTAGCGTTAACTTAAATATCAATATAAAATACTAATATAAAATTATTTAAAAAATTTCTATAAGTACCACACCAATCCTTCTAAACCTAATTACATTTTTCTGAAGTGAACACCAAAAAAATGGCGCCGTTGTTTTCTCTAGTATAAGGTCTCGGTCTTCAAAAAAAATCAAACAAAATTCCAATAATTTTCTATAAATCGTATAGCGTATATACATGAGTTTGTGTTGATGTATACTTCAATCCCATACCCGTTCTCTGGTGTTCGATGTTCCTTTTGAGGGTGCGGTTCTCGACAGTAAGGTTAGGGTTCCAGTTCGCAAGTAGTAGCAGCATTAATTTCATGTTTCGATGTTGATTTCGGGTAGAGGGGATCGAGTAGCATCAGCCATGAAGTTTTAGTTTGATTTGGGTTTAAATATGTACGGTGGAATACCGTTGATTTGATTCAAATACTGTTCAACACAACTAAATGCTGAGGGCGATTGGGATGCGTGGTGGTGAGTAGATGGAGAGTTCGAGAGGAGCTTGATGGCAGTGTTTGTTTTGGGGTTTATGAAGTAGAGAGGGATTGGGTAGTGTGTTGTTAGTCATTGTGAGGAGCAGAATTGGTCACGGCACCATTTGCGGAAGAAGGGTACTTGGGCCGAGGAAGTTAAAGAGGGGTGAGGCCCATTTAAAAATAAATGATTTTTGTTTAAATTAAAATTCAATGTGTATTAACTTCTTAATGTTATATCTTGGTCATACATTATCAGTTTTTCGAACGGCCGGATCCGTTGGGACCGTATGGATGAGAGCTCCACAATGGAACTTACTACAAGTGGACTCGTTTGAATATAAGGTGAAATAAATTGTTTGATTCAAATCAAACAAACAGTTTATCGTTCTTTAACGATGAACTGCCAATGTGAGTAAAACTCACCAACTCTGAACAGTTCTATTTTTATAACGTATATTTAGAACTGATAAATGATGACTGATTACTGTGTGTTAATTGTTTGGTTGAATTGTTTGTGTATTGATTGAAATCATAGATAACGATATATATATAAATCGTTAACCGAATATTGATTCTGCTTAACAGAATATTTTATATTCGTGTTGTTTAACATCTGTGATGTAGGGAAACAGGTTGGAGGGGTCCAACTGGACTCCTCAATATATATGATACTGTTTTGTTCATGTATTGTAATATATGATGTGATATATAATCTATTATGGATTCTGTGTGTTAGAATGATGTTGCTCATTGCTATTCGATATTTTTAATATCATAAGAAACCCTGGGACATAAAAAGGAATATTTCAACGTATATTGAAATAAAGGAATTTTATAAAAGCAACCGATTTTATAAAAGGAAATAATTTGAAAATATTTATTTAGAAAATAAATAGGATATTATAAAGGAGAATATTTATTTAGAAAATAAATAGGATAAAGGAATATATATTTAGGAAATGAATAGAGTTAATCGATTAGAGTAAATCAAATAGAGTAAATCGATTAGAGTAAAACATACATAGTTATTCGGGATGAGATTCCATTTAGTACGACTGCTAGCGTAATTCGCAGGGATGCAGATAGCCTACGGAGATCGGATGTTTCCTCAAGGAATCAGGCGTAACCATTGTGATCGCTGCGATATTGAGTCAAGCGAATTTAGTTAAATTCAATATTAGTTATTCGAATAGGGGTTAAACAAATAGAGTTATTCAATTAGAGTAAATCAAAATGGAGTTAAACAGAAATTAGAAACTGACTATAGATTAATAAGTTGAATAAGTTTTCTGGGTATCGATCTGATGTTGGTTCCAGCCTTCGGGGTTTATATTTGGGAAGTTGTTCTCTTGTTGGTTATAGTTAGAGTCTGATAGATGTGGGATGATAGTGATCTGTAAATAAACAATGGAAATGTTTTCCGGTCTTAATAACGTATATTTTCTAAACATAGAAATAAGGAGATATATATATATATATATATATATATATATATATATGGTTGATGATTGATCGATATAATTTCCAATTGGAAATAATATCGTTGATTGCACACCTGTTATTCTTTGATAGTTAACTCATCGACTATCGAAGTTTTCGACCATTTTAATGTTGTTAATATGGAGAGACCGGTTGGATTATTATCCGAAGAACCACTCTGTATTGGCATAAGCGTTGTGAATCATATATGCCAAAGATAATTGAAGATGGAGTTATGCAAGGGCTATCCTGTTTACAGAATAGTGCCTTCGATTTGTCCAGTCCCAGGACGACCTATATGGAAGAATGTCTGACATAGTATATCAAATAGATCGCGTAAGTTGATCTCTTCAAACGTATCCATGTTTGGTGGCGGAGGAATTCCTTTCTCTTAGCTGTATACCCATGGTATTTTTGGGTAAATCAATTTGTGATTTGGCAGGTATGACGATGTGACATTCAAAGTGAATGAAGCTGTGACATGTAAAAGATGAGCGTAGCTTCTAGCCTCACATCCGGTAAATGACAGAAATCGTGCAGGCAGCATGGCTAAGTAGGTCGCTCCGAAGTAGGGTGTATAATCACCTATCTAGAAAATATTCATTTGCCTCTTTAATCTATCAATGTTGTCCTATATATATACGGGAAACGGTTGCTGATCCCAATCGTTGGTGATATACATTCGATACACTCAAGCGAAATGAGTGGTCAGTCATGTGTGGCTGAGTTGCAAAATGTTCTTGTTGAACTCCAGTGTATCGTTCCTAGAGTACACTGATCGGAAGGTGGTGCCATACCTTGTCATTGGTTGGAAATCCATTACCCAATACGTGCTTGCGGTTTTGATTGTATACTATATATGTAGAACGTGAGATGTAAGCGTTTCTGCTAGATGATTATTATATTGTGTTGATAGACATTATTATAATATCAAAAGGTTTTTGATATAAAGATATTTGGATTCTCATAAGGGAAAAACCCGTTCCGTTATACGTCGTGGTCTTATGAGATATCGTTTACTTGTTTAAACTATTTTAAACTGTTTTACTCATACCAGTCCCATGACTGACCCGAAGTTTATTTTGTTGTTTTCCCTAAACTCTTGGGTGCCTAAATTTGTACGGGCAGTCAAGTAGTCGGGATTTACAGATACTTGAAGAGCTGGAGCAGGAGGCTTCAGGATCATATAACTATATTTTATTTCCAATGTGTTGTAAGTGCTGTACTTTGATAATGATGTATATTCAAGTACAGATGTATATTTCAAGTTATGTTATATATATTATATGTTATTCGTTCCGCTGTGAGGTTCGTGTTACTCTGATGTTGTGTTCTTCTTTTTCTTCTTCTATTCTAAGTTTCTATCTTATCTTTCCTCACCCTCTGTCTTCTTTCTATTAATTTCTAGGTTTCCAGTGCAATTTGGGGTTGGACTTGTGTTATTTAGTCA
This sequence comes from Allium sativum, assembly GCA_030737875.1. Classification (NCBI taxonomy): domain Eukaryota; kingdom Viridiplantae; phylum Streptophyta; class Magnoliopsida; order Asparagales; family Amaryllidaceae; genus Allium; species Allium sativum. The sequence goes on along the minus strand of CM060909.1, from coordinate 747,014,225 downwards.
GCTCAAATTGGACAGGATAACCCGGGTCATTACAATTGGTATCAGAGCTTAAGGTTAAGTAATTACCTTGGCTCTGTGGCGTAACTCAGTATAGATAGGGTAAGTAATGCCCTAGATTGAGTTGAGTGTATATATACGAGTGCGTATTTGTTATTTGATATATATATATATAATGGTTTTATATTATGGAGATTTATTGGTTGAGTTTTTTATGAGTTCTGGTCGATCAGTTTGATCCACTATATCGGTAGGAGTTGGTAAACACTTGAATACGATGAGCCGTCATGGTATGTTTTGAAAAGAGGGTAAATGAAATGATTTTACCCAAATTATATTTTGATATAAAGGATTTATACTAGAATGATTATAATATATTGGATATATTGGTTGTTATTATAATCGAGTAAGATTATAAATTAAATGGTTATGTAAATAACCGATCAGAATTCATATAAGTGAAATATATGAAAGCAGATGAATTAAATCTGAAATTTAAATCAGAATGGAGATTAAAACCCTAGAAATTTTAAAGGTGTTTATAAATGGATTTGGATTAAAAATAAGGAAAAATTAAGATCTTGGGTGATTTTAAATTATTTTACAAGCAGTGTGAATTATATTTTGAAATGAATTTCAAAGTGGAAATGTTAGAAATTGTTTTGAAAAGCGATATAGTGTTGAACTCACTTCAAAAGCTGGAAATAGATTCCGATGATGATCATGACATCATCGGTGTTCAATTTCGAGTTGTAAGTGACGAATTACTACCAGAGATACTGTTTTGAGTTTTTTTGGGAAAAAACAAGTTGTGTTGAATTTCAAAAAAAGAAAATTTTGATTTATGAAAAGAGTAAACTGTTTAAAAACTCCCAGGAAGAGACTGTTTGAATTAAGAACAAATTTAAATAGAAATTTGTGAAACCGAGTTGGAACTGAATTGAAACCAATTAACTGGAAATTGAATTGGATACGATATATCAAGTAGAATCAGATTTTGAATTGTGAGATAGAATCGAAAATGGTATTGGATAGATGAGTTAAGAATTTAAAAATCGAAAATGGAACTTTGATTTGAAACTGAATTCGACTTAGGTATAAGCGAATGGTTGGATTTGTGGATAAAAACAGATTGGAATTTGATTTGGGATGACCCTTGTATCTGCTGAATTGGCAGCAGATGGAAATAAAATAATGATATGCACGACAAAAGAGGTATAAGTTTATATTTCATATGTTATGAGATTTTGATGAGCCGATTTGGCAAGCCGCTTGGCTCTTTGATTTTCTTTTGAGTTGGAGATGGCGCAGAGAGGCGAGTTGGAGTTTGACCTATTGACCCGTACAAAGGAGGTGTTGGCAAAAAATTTCGAAAAGTTAAGGCCTTAGAAAATTTTCAGGATTTTTGAAAATTTTCGTTGTTAAGGATGAATAAATATTTTAATTGAAATTAAATTGGTTTAGTTGAAACTGAAGTTAAGAAGTGAACAAATATGTTCTAACCAGTCGATAGGGTCGTCCTCTACCTTAGCAATTTCGAGGACGAAATTATTTTAAGTGGGGAAGATTGTAATGACCAGCATTTGCAGAGGTATTATAATTTATTTATTTAATTATATAAATAGTGATATAGTGAATTAAAAGGTCGTTGAATTAAATAATAGTAAATATTTAATTAAAATAATAATTAAATAATATGTTTAATTCTGAAATAATCAGAATTGGCTGAAATGGCAATATGGTGTGAACTGGATCATCTGTGATATTTAATTCAACTTGGAATTTAATCTGAATAACGAATATATTATATAAACGACAGTTTGAACGTAGAGTTATAATATAATTAAAATCGAGCTCGAAATGGCGCTGTAGTTCGTAAATTGGCGATTCGAACTTCAACTGAATGTACAGGATTCGTTTTAAGCCGGATTTCTGTGAAACAAGAAACGTGTGGAGCTAGTGGAGTATATCTTTCTAGTGAAAGAGAAAAATCGGGATTTCGTCAGGTAGATTTTGATTTACGTCCAAATCAAATTTTAGAAAAGTCGCTGTGGAACACCTTTATAATTTATAAAGGAATTATTTATATTTTAAAAAGGAATTTCATTTTAAATTGAATATCGATTTAATCGGGATTTGAAATATCAAGTTATAAATCCCAGTAGAGCTGTATGGTATTCCACTACAACGATAATATTAATTTATTAATATTTTATTTAATCATATTTAAATATATTTATATATTTAAATGGGTCATCCAGAGCTTTAAAAATAGCCACTTTTGCAAGCAAAGTCGGAATTCGACGAAACTAATTTTGTTGGATACGCAATGTTAAACAGTTGTTAGATTTCTAGTTTCGTGATTTTTAGAGTCAGTATGTGGCCGTACGGATTTTTAGAGTGAAAAATAGTTAGTATTTTGATGGTTAAAAATACGCTGTGTGAGCAAACGGAGTCGGAATTCGACAAAACCAGTTTCGTTGGGACCGTAATGTCGAACTCTAGCTGCATGTCAATTTTCGTGATTTTTGGGTATTGTATGTGACCATAAGATAGCGTTAAGGTAAATATCAATATGAAATACTAATATAAAATTATTTAAAATTTTCTATAAGTACCACACCAATCCTTCTAAACCTAATTACATTTTTGTGAAGTCAACACCAAAAAAATGGCGCCGTTGTTTTCTCCAGTACAAGGTCTCGGTCTTCAAAAAAAAAATCAAACGAAATTCCAATAATTTTCTATAAATCGTATAGCGTATATACATGAGTTTGTGTTGATGTATACTTTAATCCCATACCCGTTCTCTGGTGTTCGATGTTCCTTTTGAGGGTGCGTTTCTCGATAGTAAGGTTAGGGTTCCAGTTCACAAGCAGTAGCAGCGTTAATTTCATGTTTTGATGTTGATTTCGGGTAGAGGAGATCGAGTAGCATCAGCCGTGAAGTTTTAGTTTGATTTGGGTTTAAATATGTTCGGTGGAACACCGTTGATTTGGTGCAAATACTGTTCGACGCAACCAAATGCTGAGGGTGATTGGGATGCATGGTGGTGAGTAGATGGAGAGTGCGAGAGGAGCTTGATGGCAGTGTTTGTTTTGGGGTTTATGAAGTAGAGAGGGATTGGGTAGTGTGAAGTTTGTCATTGTGAGGGATAGAATTGGCCACAGCACCATTTGGGGAAGAATGGTATTTGGGCCTAGGAAGTTAAAGAGGGGTGAGGCCCATTTAAAAATAAATGATTTTTGTTTAAATTAAAATTCAATGTGTATTAACTTCTTAATGTTATATCTTGGTCATACATTATCAGTTTTTCGAACGGTCAGATTCGTTGGGACCATATGGACGAGAGCTCCACAATGGAACTGGCTACAAGTGGACTCGTTTGAATTTAAGGCAAAATAAATTGTTTGATTCAAATCAAACAAACAGTTTATCGTTCTTTAACGATGAACTGCCAATGTGAGTATAACTCACCAACTCTGAACAGTTCTATTTTTATAACGTATATTTAGAACTGATAAATGATGACTGATTGCTGTGTGTTAACTGTTTGGTTAAATTGTTTGTGTATTGATTGAAATCATAGATAACGATATATATATATATATATATATATATATATATATATATAAATCGTTAATCGAATATTGATTCTGCTTAACAGAATATTTTATATTCGTATTGTTTAACATCTATGATGCAGGGAAACAGGTTGGAGGGGTCCAACTGGACTCCTCAATATTTATGATACTGTTCTATTCATGTATTCTAATATATGATGTGATATATAATCTGTTACAGATTCTGTGTGTTAGAATGATGTTTATCATTGCTATTCGATATTTTTAATATCATAAGAAACCCTGGGATGTAAAAAGGAATATTTCAACGTATATTGAAATAAAGGAATTTTATAAAATCAACTGATTTTATAAAAGGAAATAATTTGGAAATATTTTTTTAGAAAATAAATAGGAGATTATAAAGGAGAATATTTATATAGAAAATAAATAGGATAAAGGAATATATATTTAGGAAATGAATAGAGTTAATCGATTAGAGTAAATCAAATAGAGTAAATCGATTAGAGTAAAACATATATAGTTATTCGGGATGAGATTCCATTTAGCACGACTGCTAGCGTAATTCGCAGGGCTGCAGATAGCCTTCGATGATCGGATGTTTCCTCAGGGAATCAGGTGTAACCATTGTGATCGCTGCGATCTAGAGTCAAGCGAATGGAGTTAAATTCAATATTAGTTATTCGAATAGGAGTTAAACAAATAGAGTTATTGAATTAGAGTAAATCAAAATGGAGTTAAACAGAAATTAGAAACCGACTAGAGATTAATAAGTTGAATAAGTTTTCTAGGTATCGATCTGATGTTGGTTCCGGCCTTCGGGGTTTATACTTGGGAAGTTGTTCTCTTGTTGGTTATAGTTTGAGTCTGATAGATGTGGGATGATAGTGATATGTAAATAAACAATGGAAATGTTTTCCAGTCTTAATAACGTATATTTTCTAAACATAGAAATTAGGAGATATATATATATATGGTTGATGATTGATCGATATAATTTCCAATTGGAAATAATATCGTTGATTGCACACGTGTTTTTCTTTGATAGTTAACACATCGACTATCGAAGTTTTCGACCATTTTAATGTTGTTAATATGGAGAGACCGGTTGGATTATTATCCGAAGAATCACTCTGTATTGGCATAAGCGTTGTGAATCATATATGCCAAAGATAATTGAAGATGGAGTTATGCAAGGGCTATCCTGTTTACATAATAGCGCCTTCGGTTTGTCCAGTCCCAGGACGACCTGTATGGAAGAATGTCTGACAAAGTTTATCTAATATATCGCGTAAGTTGATCTCTTCAAACGTATCCATGTTTGGTGGCGGAGGAATTCGTTTCTCTTAGCTGTATACCCATGGTATTTTTTGGGAAATCAATTTGTGATTTAGCAGGTATGACGATGTGACATTCAAAGTGAATGAAGTTGTGACATGTAAAAGATGAGCGTAGCTTCTAGCCTCACATCTGGTAAATGACAGAAATCGGGCAGGCAGCATGGCTAAGTCGGTCGCTCCGAAGTAGGGTGTATAATCAACTATCTAGAGAATATTCATTTGCCTCTTTTATCTATCAATGCTGTCCCATATATATACGGGAAACGGTTGCTGATCCCAACCGTTGGTGATATACATTCGATACACTCAAGCGAAATGAGTGGTCGGTCATGTGTGGCTGAGTTGCAAGATGTTCTTGTTGAACTCCAGTGTATTATTCCTAGTGTACACTGATCAGAAGGTGGTTCCATACCTTGTCATAGTTGGAATCCATTACCCAATACGTGCTTACGGTTTTGATTGTATACTATATATGTAGAACGTGAGGTGAAAGCGTTTATGCTAGATGATTATTATATTTTGTTGATAGACATTATTATAATATCAAAAGGTTTTTGATATAAAGATATTTGGATTCTCATGAGGGAAAAACCCATTCCGTTATACGGCTTGTTCTTATGAGATATCGTTTACTTGTTCAAACTATTTTAAACTGTTTTACTCATCCAGTCCCATGATTGACCCGGAGTTTATTTTGTTGTTTTCCCTAAACTCTTGGGTGCCTAAATTTGTATGGGCAGTCAAGTAGTCGGGATTTACAGATACTTGAAGAGCTAGAGCATGAGACTTCAGGATCATATAGCTATAGTTTATTTTCGCTGTGTTGTAAGTGCTGTACTTGGATAATGATGTATATTCAAGTACAGATGTATATTTCAAGTTATGTTATATATATTATATGTTATTCGTTCCGCTGTGAGGTTTGTGTTACTCTGATGTTGTGTTCTTCTTCTTCTTCTATTCTAAGTTTTTATCTTATCTTTCCTCACCCTCTGTCTTGTTTCTATTAATTTCCTGGTTTCCAATGCAATTTGGGGTTGGACTTGTGTTATTTAGTCATCTCAAATTGGACCGGATAACCCGGGTCATTACAGTCTTTTTATTAGCTTAATAAATTCAAATTGAAATTGAAAACACATTTAAATTTACTACGCTCGCATATTAAGTCCAAATGATTTGAAATTTCAAACCTAACAATAATTTGACATTCCGGATCCAATAAAAGTGGATTCATCGAAAAATGGAGGTCATTCGCAAAATGGCTATTTTTTTGGGCTATATATAATATTAAAATATATATAAATTACATCGCGACTATTCTTAATTTTAAACTGGACATAACTTACAATTTTAAAGTGAAATCTCAATTTCTTACATTCATTAGAAAGATACAATTAAACAGATTCTAACATTTCTTGTTTCACTGAAATCTGATTTATTTTGAAATCTGTACATTTATTTGAAATTAGAAATCAAATTTTCAAATTACCATGCCATTTCGAGTTCATTTTAATTCAATTTTAAATTCATACATTATAGTTTTGATTTAAACAAATTTTAAATCGTTAATTCTCAAAATAAATCATTTTAAATTCTTAGAATTCATTAAATTAATTAAAAATAAAATTTTAAATTGGTTCAGAATTTCTGGGTTATTACACAGGGTACGTTGCCGTTGGGCTGCTGCGTGGGGCCTGCATCGGGGCTGTGGTAGGGTCCACTTGGCTCTGGTGTGGGTTAGGAGGTCGAAAAGAAGGTGTAAAGTAGTGGTTGTGTGCTAAAATGGAAGAAATGAGGTGTTTTGGAGTGGTGGAGGGAAGGGGGCCCGCTCGTGGCATTGAGAGACGTAGCAGGGGCAACACATGGTGGCTAGGGGTGGGGCAGTGCGGTGGTGGCATGGCTAGGGGTGGCGGTCGAGGAGGGAAGTCATGGGAGAGGAGGAAGGAGGTAAAGTGGATGTACAAAAGAAAAGAAAGGTAGAAAAAAAAAGAGAAGAGGGAAAGGCTTAATTGCAAAATTACCACCCATCACGCGGATCGCTGAGGTGGCACGATCTGGTGAATAGGAAGAAAAACACCATGGTCCATTGGATGCTCGCAGTTTCATTTCAAGCTTCATTTAACGGTCAACGTAAAAGTGTGCTAGTTCACCTTCACGCCTTTTGATCGCACGACCACATATCAAATCCATTTGTCACGAAAGTTTGGATTTTGACAATAAATGTAATACCGGATCCAACAAGACAGTTTCGTTGAATTCTGAGTTCGTTTGACCTTCCATTTAATTTTTCTATTGTGTTTCAATTAAATTTCGACTTGTTGTTTTATCGTATGTTTAATCCTCGCATGCCAACACGTTAGCTCAAAAAACTATGAAATTCGGTATCTGACCATTATTCGATGTTATGGATCCAAAAAAAAAAAGTTTTATCGAAATCAGAGGTCATCTCAATAACATTCCTTTGTAAACTGCTGAAATCAGAATTAAATAATTGATTTTTGAAATTTGATCGTAAATTCACACAAAATTATATTAAAAATAATTTTTAAATTGGTTCCAAAATTCCGGATTGTTACACTAACAATTTGTTAAATTACCTAAACTTCCTCTTGAATTTTACATATTAATTTATAGTATAAGGACAAAATAAATATTAAAATAATTTTCTTTGTCTTTAAGTAAATAATTGTCACAAATGATATGTGTCGTAATTGTAATAACAATTGCATGAGGGTGCAAATGCAAAAAATACTCTAAGATCATTGAGAGATCAGTGTTTCATCTGAAATCAAATGAGAATCGAAAATAAGAATCATAACAACTTGAAAATTTGAAATTTTTTAAATGTTGATTTATTTGAAATTTAATTTCAATTTTTATATTTAATTTATGTTTGAATTATACGAAATAAATTAGATTTCTGTATACAGACATAAGTAGGTACAATCTGGTAATGAAAATTTAACTGTTGTCAGTTCAGATCTTATGTGTCGAGTTAACTTAATCAATATTTTTATTTGAATATAAATTCATTCTAAAAATTTGAATTTAAATAATAAACTTGTGATATTGAGTAGTATGGTTATCAAATCTATTGAAACGAAACATTTTCTGAAAAAAGTCAATTTTGGTTAAAAATATTGAAAATTTGAATTCTAGTTGAAATTTCAAAAGTTTGAAATTTTGATTTGGTTTTTACTCGATATTCTAAGTTGGTCTCTCTTTTTCATTTCTTTAGAATCCAATTTATTTTGTTTAATATATGCTTTTATAATTTGTAAGAACACACGAAAAAATGCCGTTGTGTGTTCATTCTTGCATTCTTTCATTTGTTCTTTATTTAAACTTATACCTAACTTTTATTGAAAGTTACTTCTGCCACATCATTCCACTAGAATTTTATTGGACTTCGTGAAAGTTATATATGGGCTTTCTTCTTTATGTGAATTTTATTATTTATTATGCAAATTTATTTATGGGTTTAATTTTGTCCAAATCATGTCATCTGCTTACATCTGATCAATATGCAGTATACCTGATCTCCAGTCATTGTTCTCGTCGTATAGCATCAAATAATTGAATAGAATATGGTTCACATCATATAAGCATCAAACAGCCACATTCTTATGTTGGGCTATGCTTATGATGTATCGTCCAGTACCTGCTTTCTATCATATGGTGTTGTTTAATTAATCCAGAAACCATCACTCGCATACAATTCACACATAGTAGTCATAAATAAATACTCAATCATCCAATGTCATTCAAGGTACCATAAGTGTCCATCCACGTAGTATGAAATGCGAGTGTCACATATTCATACAACGCTTCTAATGCAAATGTTTTGTGAATAGTTCAAGTGTTGAACTAACAAGAATATGAATGAATGCATGTAAGCAGTAGTGAATAACAACAAACATGATTAAATATTTTTAATCGCCAACTACTAATCAAAATAGAATTCACTACATTAATTTGCCAACTCTGGGTTAGCAAAAGTTTAAATATTAACTTACATAACGATTAAAAATATATTTTTTAATCGTTAATCGCTTACTAAAATATCAATAAATTTTATTATCATATTACTTTGTAGTTAAAATTTATTTAATTCATTCTAGTTACAATTCCATGATATCAATATGATTTTATTTACATGTCGTGCATGTAATTTACATTGCATACATTAGTTAAAAATCACATTTTTAACTAACTAAAAATTATTTCATCGCATACACTAGTTAAAAATCACGATTTAAATTAACTAAAAATTATTTCATCACATACACTAGTTAAAAAACATATTTTTAACTAATTAAAAATTATTCCATCACATACACTAGTTAAAAATCACATTTTTAACTAATTAAAAATATTTCATCGCATACATTACTTGTTTAACTTAAGAACTAACTTAGAAAAGTTTTCTAACGATTCATTAACTTATCTAACCCCTTTCTAAATTGAATTTAGACTTCACACCGCGAGTTGCACTCTACCAATTCTTTAAATGCAGAAGAATGTGATTACTCCAAGCTCTAATGCTTGTCTATGCTTGATGAAGACGAATTCGAGCACGAATGGAGCACCTAAACTTCACTTCTCAGTTGTCCGGATTTGGCATGGTGAATGGAGAGAGTATTGGCGAGTTTAGAGAGGTGTGGAGGTGGTGTGATGTGCTAGGTGGTGTAGCTAGCTTCGGAAGGAGGAAAGATAGAGTTTTGGAGGAGGAAGAAGTAGAGAAGGGGGTAGGGGGCCGCACACGCAAGAGGTAGGGGGCTCTAGGCTGACATGGGGTAGGGTGTACGGCGACGGCTAGGGGGAGGAAGGGGAGGAGGAGCTAGGGTTGGAGATGCTAATGATTTAGGGGAAATGGAAGAGAGAAAGAAATGAGAGAAGTGAGGAGAGTAATGAGAGAATGAAGAGTTATGTAGGAATTTATCTCCCGCTCTCTTCGAATGCGAAATATCTCTGTTTGCCTCTAGCTTTCTTCACGAGATAATACTCGTCAATACAAATCCAACGAATCAAGTTTCATCGAATTATGAGTTCGTTTGACCTTCCATTTTAATTTTTTCTCTAGCTCAAATTAGCTTTAAAATGAGATTTTTTATCTTTTCACGTTGCACGCCCACATGCTAACTCCAAAAATTATGAAACTTCAGATTCCTTCATTATTTGATGATACAAATCCAAAAAAAGTGCAATTGAATTCCGAGACCGTCTCGATAATGTTCCTTTGTAAATTGACTTCCCGATTCTTAGCAAATGTGTCTGCCTCTCACGGCCACATGTTGACTCTGTTTAACGTGAAATTTAAATTTTAGCAATGATTGATTATTCCGAATCCAGAAAAATTGGTCTCGTCGAATTCTGAGGTCGTTGTCAAAATTTCATTTTATAAGGGCTATGCGATGATTTAAAAATCAAAATTTTAAATTTTGATGCATTTTCTGATAAAATTATATTAAAAGTATTTTTAAAATTTGATGTGAAATTCCAGATTGTTACAAACTCCCCTACTTAGAATTTTTCGTCCCCGAAAAGGAAATAGCAGCAAAGTAGGAAACTAAATAGTAATGCAACATAACATAAATGTACCTCTCACTAGAGCTAATCAAAGATGTCCATTGTGCACTTGGGATAAGTCAGCTTAATGCTATCTTCTGCCTCCCATATACAATCTCTAGGATCTCCGCTCCATTGCAATTTGACTAAATGCACCTTCTTGTTCCTTAGAACTCTGGTTTCTCTACAAATAATCTTTAGTGGCTCTTTGTGAATAGCCAAACTCAGAGTATTATCTAATATCGGTTACTCGATCAAGTATGGATCATGTACATGCCTCCGAAGTTGAGAAATGTGAAACACATCATGCACTTCGGGCAACCAATCTGGCAACTAAACCCTGTAAGCTAAAGTTCCAATCCTCTAGAGTATAGGAAAAATACCAATATATCTAGGTGCCAACTTACCTATCTTCCCAAATCGAATTACTCGTCTCAATGGAGAAATTCTCAAATATACGTGATCACCAACATAAAATGCTAAATCTCTTCTTTTAGAATCTGCACAACTCTTATGTCGTCTTTGTGCTGCTTGCAGTCACTTCTTAATGAATACCACTATATCTGAAGCTTCTTGGATCACTTCTGGATCCAACACTAATCGATTACCAGGCTTTATCTAACATGCAGGAGATCTACATGGTCTAATATACAATGCTTCAAAGGGAGATAATTTCAAACTCGCCTGATAACTATTATTATATGAGAACCCAACCAAATGTATGTGATCTTCCCACGATCCCCCAAAACCAAGAATACAAGCCCATAATAAATCTTCTAATATACGATTCACCCTCTTAGTCAGGCCGTCTGTCTGAGGATGATATACGGTACTGAAAGTTATTTTCGTTCCCAATTCAGATTGGAGTGCTTCCGGAAATTACTCGCAAAGATCGGATCACGACCGCTAACAATGCTGCTAGGAACTCCATGCGGCCTAACAATCTCTCCAAAATATATCTGAGCCAAATTATGAGCGATTCTAGTCAATTTCACTGGAATAAAATGGGCGCTCTTTGTGAAACAATCGACAATAACCCAAATACTTTCATTTTCCTTCTTGGTTCTAGGTAAACCATCAAATCCATAGAAATCCGATCCTACTTCCATTTTGGAACCTCTAATGGTTGCTACAAGCCAGCGACCTTCTGCTGATTGCTCTTAAACTGTTGGCAAGTTGGATACTTGCTAACATATATAGAGATATTTCTCTTCATAGACCTCCACCAGAATGTGCACTTAAGATCGTAATACCTCTTACTTACGCCTGGATGAATACTAAGCTTGGACTTGTGACATTCATCTACTACCCCTCTTTTGTGTCTGGGAATGTTCGGAAACAGATTCGGCCTAACAATCTTAGAACCCCCTTGCTATCAATCTGGAAACTCGAGATTTCGCCTTTTTGAATTCTTTTAATAATCATTTAAATAAAATTATTGTCTTTCTGAAGTACAGAGATCTTCTCAATCAATGAAGGCGTGATGATAAGATTAGCGATGATTGCATTGTTTCTGCTAAGTGCATTATCTTCAACATTAGCTTTCCCTAGAGTATACAAAATATTCATATCGTATGCCCAAGAAATTCTAACTAACATTGTTGTCTCAAATTCAAGTCTTTTTGGGTGAACAAATACTTCAATGATTTATGATCTACATATAATTCAAACTTCTCACCTAAAAGATAATTTCTCCACATCTTCAAAGCAAATACCATGACTAATAACTCTAAATCGTGAGTAACATACCTCTTCTCATGCGGCTTCAACTGACGGCTAGCATAAGCAACAACTTAGCCTCTTTGCATTAATACCGCACTGTTGGATCTAGAATAACCCAAGAGGGGGGGGTGAATAGGGTTTTTCACAGTTTTTAACTGAATTAAAAACTTAACGAGATATATAATAATAAACTGATCACAGAAAATAGCAGAAACTGAAATGCAGAAAATAAATCACACACAGATATACCCAGCTTCGGCAAAACCCTGCCTACTGCTGCATTTCTAAGGTTTCTACTAGGTGATAGAACAGTTCCCGCATACAAGACCATGTACACTCGCAAACCCCTGCTCCTATTCTAACCGTACGCTCAAAACCGTAGACTGATCTAATCCCCTAGATCAGATTTCCCGAATTACAAACCCTGTAACTCGTAACTCAGATTTACAGACTCTGAAACTGACAGTCAACACCTTGACTAAATCCCCCTAGATTTTACAGACCTAGAACTGTTCAGAAATGATTTTACAACACAATTTAAAAAACAACAGAATGAAAAAAAAATTGTAAAACCTAATTCTTAAAATAAAAAAAAGAGTTTATATTAAAGGGGTCATCCCCTTTTCCCATTAAAAAACGGCCGGCCCATTTTCTTGCTTCATTCTTCTGCCCGATCCTCTTTTGCCTCTGAGAAAAAAAATATGGCGACTAGGGTTTTCTAGGGTTTTCTTCATTTGCCCCAAATCGATTCGGTTGTTGTCGAAATCAAACCTCTGAAGCTCTAGTCTCTACGGCTTTCTGGTTCTTCGATTTGAGATGTTTTTTTCTGGCGTCGATCGAAACTGTGAGTGTATAAAAAGAATTTTCTTTTTGCTGCTTTGAATATTGATTGAATAATTTCGATACTTTGCCAGTGATGTTATGGGTGTTATTTATAGGGTATTAGAAACCCTAAATCGTGTCTCTGATTTCACAAGTGACTCGGTCTGATTTGCTTGACTTTCCCTTTTTGATAATTCCTTGAATGAAATGGATTTGCTTGGATTTGAATGAAATGAATTTCGGCTTTTAAAAAACTTGCTGCGTGATTTCTGCAGTAAAACTGTGAATTTCTGAAATACAGACTTGCTAAAAATATTTGTTGTTTCTGGAAACTGATTGAGAAGTACTTTCCATGTTTGTTGCCGAAAACTGATGTGCATTTCTTTTCTGAAATTGTCCCATTCGATTTTTGCCTTGATTGTTGAAATTTGAATTTACAGATGGTTGCCAAGATTGATTTTAATCTGTGCCATATATGATTTTCTGCACAATAAAAATCTCTTGCCATATATATATATATATATATCAGTGTGATTTCCTTGTTTGTCTTGAGTAATATATGCTCTGCCATAATTCTCTGATTGTTTCAAAACTGAAAACAATAGATTTGCCCAAACAAAAAAAATTGTGATTTCTGGAAAAACTTAAACACTTGCCAAAAAGAATTTGTTTCTGGAAAAGGAATATCTTGATTTCTCAAAACATTAAAGATCATTTGTGATTTCTTGGGGTTTAAAAGTTTTCCTGAAATGATTTGATTCCTTCTGCTGCATTGAATTTATCGAGTTGCCCCTTTTGAATTTAAAACTATTTGACGCAAATCTGGAAATTCCTGTATCTCTGGAATGACACAAAAAAAAACATTAAAACCATTCCTATTTATAAAATTGCTCACTGTATTCTTGAACCCTTTAATATCCTTTGCCAGAGCTGTTCGCTTGATTTTCTCCATGCATTTATCTTAGATGAATACATTTTATTGCCAACTAAAATGTTGCTGACATGAACTCCTTGAATACATTTGTGTAAACTGATCCTTGCTATGTATGCTCCATTGAATTATTGCCGAGTCACCATGTATATGTTGTTGTGTAGTTGAACTTCACCACCAATGGTTTATTTGTTTATGCTCACTAGCTGCTTGGTCACTTTGTCATACTACTGCACTTCACACTGTTATTCAATTTGCCTTTATCATGCTTCATGCTTAAGTGAACTCATGTGTGCATGTTCCTCCGACCATTCTGCCTTGTACTTGCCAGTGCATATAAATGCTTTTACTCATGCATTCACCAATGTGCTTCCATGATCCAAGTAGCGTATCCTTATATATGAGTGTGTTCGTGTGCTCCCATGCTTTATTTATATGATCTGCTCCTTTTGTACTCCACTGGCTTGTATTTGTCATGTGTGTGCATGCTCGAACATGCTCCATTTGTACACAGAACTTGCTGCTGTATTTTCCTTGCTATTGCCCCTGTTTTGCTTGTGAACTTGGATTTATGCATTTCTGCCTTCATGCAGACCTAACCATTTTGAGGTGTACATTTTTTTCTTTGCTGCTCCACTTTGTTTTTGTTCACTTGCATTATGATTTGTATATGCTGTTCTGAAATGAACTTGTTGCACTCTAAATGTGCTGCTTCGATGCTTTGTAGCTGCTGTTCTTTGCCATGTATTGTTGCTCGACCACACATTGGCTATACTTGAGTTTCATATTGCTGTTGACCCATTTCTTCATTGATGTGATGTCTTGTTTGACCATGGTTTGACTTTGACATGGCTCGACGCTTGATTGGGCTGTTTTGACTTTGTTTATTGCACTGAGTCGAGCAGGTCCATGTGGCTACTCCTCAGTTGCGCACTGATTGGCGAGGCAGTGCACACGTGTATTTATACACGTGTGTATATGCAGCCATCAGACAAAATTTTCCTGTCCCTGCACTGTATATACATACTGTCTGCCTTGTGGTATTTACAGTGTATCACTGTGAATATCACAAGCTGTCTAGACACAGATTGATGGTTTTATAATTCAGATCAAGTCATGAAAAATGATGAGAAACACACCAGAAAACTGAGGCAAATAAAATTTTTAAAAATAAAATTTATATTTGCATATATTCTGTTTTATTTCTATTGCAGTGTACTATGTGTGTGTTTCACATGTGACAGGTAAGCAGGAATGACTGGACTGACTGTGATGACTGGACTGAAAGCTGAAGATAAGAAGACAGTGTGTGGTGTCAATGAATGTATGAGTCTGTATATACAAGTGAAAATGGATATATATGAAATGTAACTGTATATATGTTGTGTGTATGTATGACTGAGTGACAATGAATGAACTGTACTGAGGAGCTGTGAGAGAATTGTACAGATATATGTAATAAACAAATATGATTGAAATAAAATATCATTTTATTGTTGTCAAACGAACTTGTCTTATTATATTCTGTTTATATACAAGTACAATATACAGTGAATGTTTAAATAGTGGAGTTATACAGAGTTGTACTGTTTGAAAGTTGAAATAGAATATTCAATTTAAATAAAATACTGTATAGATATATGAATGTGTATACAGTCGCATTCTATTTAAATATAAATATTATATTACAGTCTGTGTTGTAATGAACAGTACAACAACAAACACATATAAAATAATATTTATTTGGTTGTTATCATCAAACAAAAATCATATAATTGTGTATACAACACCGTTATATACAACAATCTCCCCCTTTTGATGATGACAAACAAATAAAAGATTTTGTATATAATAAATGTGTTTGTTCGTGAATATTTAAACTCCCCCTATTTAAATGCTCCCCCTCTAACAGAAACTCCCCCTATAACTGTGCATGAGTGTAAAGAATATAGAATGAATTGAATTTTCAAAATTAAAAATATTTATAAAATATTCACTCATAAATCAAAATCTAATCCATTCTCCCCCTTTTGTTATCATCAAAAGGATATAGAATTTAAAATATAGATGAATATTGACTAACAAATATTATATCAGCTTAAGAGGAAGAACGATCATCATAAATCTTAATCAGTCAAACAAAAATCATAACATTCTGAGAACAGGTGGCATATTTCACATTTTAGAGAATGACGGATTTACGATGAATTTTATATAAAATGGAGAAAAAATGATTTCCAAATATTTTCAAAAGAATTTTATAAAAATGAGTTCAAAAACAGTGATGGATTCGGACTTATAATTATAAATTCAATTTAAATGACAAAATCGAATAATCTCAAATTCCAATATCTATTAATCAACAAATCATAATACGTCATAAAATTTCAACACATTTCACAGATTAGAAAGTGGATTGATAGGCTGGTTAATATACACCAAGGAGAATTTCACATAAAAATTTATTTATTGCAAATTATTTTCTTTTCTTTTGATTTAAGAGCACCCTGACCACGCATAACCAGAGCTTGGATTTTTAAATGAGGTCAGTCGCAGCTTAAATTATAAGTTGTCTCTTAACCATTCATGACCAGAGCTTGGATTTTTAAATGAGGTTAGAAACACACTTATATATTAATTATATTTTCATCATTTTCAGCTTTCAAAAAGAAAAAAAAACTCCTCGATATATAAAACCAGTATGGATGATAGAAATGTGGTAAGTACAGAGATGGACTGTGAAATAAGTTTCTAAATTAATTATATTATGAGATATGCATGAACTGTACCGGGATTATTGAAAATTTTCATTTGACACTAATCCTGAAAAATAGCATAACCACAATTCCATCACAACTATTTTCACTGTTTGTTCAAGGTGATTTTAAAAATATTAAACTCTCCACATTTAAAAAAAATATCATGGATGGCAGAATGATGAAAGATAATGAAGATGATCGTGAGATAATTTGCCAGTTCAAAGACATTATAATAAATGTTCAACAATCATGAAAATTAAAAAATCTCCTCTTGTTGTGAAATATATTGCAGTCCCAATTCATCACAATTTCAAAATCTAAAAATAATAATTTTGATTGAATTATAAATACAGTTTAATTGGATATTGATTTCAATTTCTGAATGAATAATTAATAAATAATTTTAAAATTGAAAATCAAATACAAGAGGAATATGCTGATCTATGCACGACAAGAAGGGAAAAAAAAATGTGTACAAGACAAAAAGAGTGTGTGGATTTATACATGGTGAAGATTTGAATCTAAGTACAGATGGGTGAGACAAATATAAGGCACTTCTGATACCAAATCAAGCAGTCAAAAAAAAATTTACAAATCAATTTCTTATAATCAGAGCAGCATGATTCCAAAACAAACAATTTTCAAAAACAGTATCAGAGCTGGTTCCTTTTATCAGAGTAGCAAGCAGATTAAATCAAGTAATTTCCAACCCATTTTTCAAATCAATATCAGAGAAAAATCAAGAATCAGTTCATGTCAGACTTGTCAGGATGATGATCATAACAGACAGTTCATGATTAAGATTAAAATACTGTTTATTTTAAATCATTTGATGGAATATGTAAATATCAGGATTTAATGAATCAATCACACCAGATTTTAAAAATATGATTTGAGATATGTATGAGATTCAATAAATCGATAACTTTAAATGATTTTAAACAAACATATATTTAAATCAAATAATCATGAAATAACAGTGATTTTCAAAACCAAGTTCAAAAAGAACATTTTCAAGAATTTCTCAAAACTATTTCCGACAAGCACAAGAGAAATTTCAGGTCATTTACATCAAATTTGAAAATATTCATGATCGGGATAATTTATTTGAAATCACATGAATCAATGTAAAGTTTTGGGATATAATGAATCAGTCACACGAGATTGACAATTTCAACAATAAGAGGTGTGTGATATTCAAAATATCTAGAATTTCAGATGATTTCAAACAAACATATTTTAATATAATGATCATGAATAAAGATGAATTCCAAGATGTATCACTGATACAAGCCAATCTGAAAATCAATGAAATTATCACAACTGATAAATAACAGAGTGTTGTAATGAGTATAATATTTTGAGCTTTTCTAAAATGAATTAGAATAAACTCAGAACAACAAAGGTGTGTGACATTTCATTAAATATTCAGATCTTCAAACAATTTAGAATTCTAGTTAACAGTGTTCAAGATATGATATGAATGCATCAACATTGTTATGAATTCAATAATCAGAAACTAAACTTCAAAACAATTGTAGATATTTACAAGTTTAAATACAAGATCTGGAAAAGATTAAAATATCAGAATTATATTCAACTAAGGCAAATTTCCAGAAAATATGAATTCTACAATAAGAAGTTAATGAAGCTCGGAAGAAGTTACAGTGATATTGCAGTGATAAAACAAATAGAGAAGAAGAAGAGGGAAGAAATAAACAAGAAAATAAAAACTAAAAATATTTACAAAAGTGAGTTCAGAGATCATACCAGAATTCGATTGTAAACTAGAATCTCTAACTCGACCAGATTTGGCTAAGGAACTGTGAATGATTTAATAATATTTGAAATCAGTTTCTCTTTGGCAGTGCAGTTCCTCGGCCTCTTTTGATACCTAGCAATTTGAGGAAACGAGTGGTCTAACAAAATTTGTAAAGCCACTCACAGTTGTACCCATTTGCTTTGGTACCCAAACCAGATCGTCATATGATAAGTCCCCATCGTCTGAATCCACATGAATAGTTCCAGTTAAGCACAGATCTGAATTTGAGTTGGCAGTTGAGGGTTTTGAGGAGTTGTCAGAATTTCCATACCGCGCGTTGAGAGTTTTCCAGATGTCCTGCGCAGTTAAACAATGAGAGATAAAGTCAAGCTGATTATTATCAAGATAAGAATATAAAATATGCATAGCTTGAGCATTTAAAACCTTATTCGTCTTATTTGACATATCTTCCATATTTTCAATAATATTCCAATAATCAAGATTAACATATTTTAAATATGATTCGAAATTTGATTTCCAAATTGAAAAATCTGTTCCCTTAAAAATAATTGGAATATTACGGGACTGACTCTCATAAGACTGACAACTAGGATCCATGTTTCTAGGGTTAATGAAATAACCAGGCTCTGATACCACTTGTTGGATCTAGAATAACCCTAGAGGGGGGGTGAATAGGGTTTTTCACAGTTTTTAACTGAATTAAAAACTTAACGAGATATATAATAATAAACTGATCACAGAAAATAGCAGAAACTGAAATGCAGAAAATAAATCACACACAGATATACTCAGCTTCGGCAAAACCCTGCCTACTGCTGCATTTCTAAGGTTTCTACTAGGTGATAGAACAGTTCCCGCATACAAGACCATGTACACTCGCAAACCCCTGCTCCTATTCTAACCCTACGCTCAAAACCGTAGACTGATCTAATCCCCTAGATCAGATTTCCCGAATTACAAACCCTGTAACTCGTAACTCAGATTTACAGACTCTGAAACTGACAGTCAACACCTTGACTAAATCCCCCTAGATTTTACAGACCTAGAACTGTTCAGAAATGATTTTACAACACAATTTAAAAAACAACAGAATGAAAAAAAAAAATGTAAAACCTAATTCTTAAAATAAAAAAAAGAGTTTATAATAAAGGGGTCATCCCCTTTTCCCATTAAAAAACGGCCGGCCCATTTTCTTGCTTCATTCTTCTGCCCGATCCTCTTTTGCCTCTGAGAAAAAAAATATGGCGACTAGGGTTTTCTAGGGTTTTCTTCATTTGCCCCAAATCGATTCGGTTGCTGTCGAAATCAAACCTCTGAAGCTCTAGTCTCTACGGCTTTCTGGTTCTTCGATTTGAGATGTTTTTTTCTGGCGTCGATCGAAACTGTGAGTGTATAAAAAGAATTTTCTTTTTGCTGCTTTGAATATTGATTGAATAATTTCGATACTTTGCCAGTGATGTTATGGGTGTTATTTATAGGGTATTAGAAACCCTAAATCGTGTCTCTGATTTCACAAGTGACTCGGTCTGATTTGCTTGACTTTCCCTTTTTGATAATTCCTTGAATGAAATGGATTTGCTTGGATTTGAATGAAATGAATTTCGGCTTTTAAAAAACTTGCTGCGTGATTTCTGCAGTAAAACTGTGAATTTCTGAAATACAGACTTGCTCAAAATATTTGTTGTTTCTGGAAACTGATTGAGAAGTACTTTCCATGTTTGTTGCCGAAAACTGATGTGCATTTCTTTTCTGAAATTGTCCCATTCGATTTTTGCCTTGATTGTTGAAATTTGAATTTACAGATGGTTGCCAAGATTGATTTTAATCTGTGCCATATATGATTTTCTGCACAATAAAAATCTCTTGCCATATATATATATATATATATATATCAGTGTGATTTCCTTGTTTGTCTTGAGTAATATATGCTCTGCCATAATTCTCTGATTGTTTCAAAAATGAAAACAATAGATTTGCCCAAACAAAAAAAATTGTGATTTCTGGAAAAACTTAAACACTTGCCAAAAAGAATTTGTTTCTGGAAAAGGAATATCTTGATTTCTCAAAACATTAAAGATCATTTGTGATTTCTTGGGGTTTAAAAGTTTTCCTGAAATGATTTGATTCCTTCTGCTGCATTGAATTTATCGAGTTGCCCCTTTTGAATTTAAAACTATTTGACGCAAATCTGGAAATTCCTGTATCTCTGGAATGACACAAAAAAAAAACATTAAAACCATTCCTATTTATAAAATTGCTCACTGTATTCTTGAACCCTTTAATATCCTTTGCCAGAGCTGTTCGCTTGATTTTCTCCATGCATTTATCTTAGATGAATACATTTTATTGCCAACTAAAATGTTGCTGACATGAACTCCTTGAATACATTTGTGTAAACTGATCCTTGCTATGTATGCTCCATTGAATTATTGCCGAGTCACCATGTATATGTTGTTGTGTAGTTGAACTTCACCACCAATGGTTTATTTGTTTATGCTCACTAGCTGCTTGGTCACTTTGTCATACTACTGCACTTCACACTGTTATTCAATTTGCCTTTATCATGCTTTATGCTTAAGTGAACTCATGTGTGCATGTTCCTCCGACCATTCTGCCTTGTACTTGCCAGTGCATATAAATGCTTTTACTCATGCATTCACCAATGTGCTTCCATGATCCAAGTAGCGTATCCTTATATATGAGTGTGTTCGTGTGCTCCCATGCTTTATTTATATGATCTGCTCCTTTTGTACTCCACTGGCTTGTATTTGTCATGTGTGTGCATGCTCGAACATGCTCCATTTGTACACAGAACTTGCTGCTGTATTTTCCTTGCTATTGCCCCTGTTTTGCTTGTGAACTTGGATTTATGCATTTCTGCCTTCATGCAGACCTAACCATTTTGAGGTGTACATTTTTTTCTTTGCTGCTCCACTTTGTTTTTGTTCACTTGCATTATGATTTGTATATGCTGTTCTGAAATGAACTTGTTGCACTCTAAATGTGCTGCTTCGATGCTTTGTAGCTGCTGTTCTTTGCCATGTATTGTTGCTCGACCACACATTGGCTATACTTGAGTTTCATATTGCTGTTGACCCATTTCTTCATTGATGTGATGTCTTGTTTGACCATGGTTTGACTTTGACATGGCTCGACGCTTGATTGGGCTGTTTTGACTTTGTTTATTGCACTGAGTCGAGCAGGTCCATGTGGCTACTCCTCAGTTGCGCACTGATTGGCGAGGCAGTGCACACGTGTATTTATACACGTGTGTATATGCAGCCATCAGACAAAATTTTCCTGTCCCTGCACTGTATATACATACTGTCTGCCTTGTGGTATTTACAGTGTATCACTGTGAATATCACAAGCTGTCTAGACACAGATTGATGGTTTTATAATTCAGATCAAGTCATGAAAAATGATGAGAAACACACCAGAAAACTGAGGCAAATAAATTTTATAAAAATAAAATTTATATTTGCATATATTCTGTTTTATTTCTATTGCAGTGTACTATGTGTGTGTTTCACATGTGACAGGTAAGCAGGAATGACTGGACTGACTGTGATGACTGGACTGAAAGCTGAAGATAAGAAGACAGTGTGTGGTGTCAATGAATGTATGAGTCTGTATATACAAGTGAAAATGGATATATATGAAATGTAACTGTATATATGTTGTGTGTATGTATGACTGAGTGACAATGAATGAACTGTACTGAGGAGCTGTGAGAGAATTGTACAGATATATGTAATAAACAAATATGATTGAAATAAAATATCATTTTATTGTTGTCAAACGAACTTGTCTTATTATATTCTGTTTATATACAAGTACAATATACAGTGAATGTTTAAATAGTGGAGTTATACAGAGTTGTACTGTTTGAAAGTTGAAATAGAATATTCAATTTAAATAAAATACTGTATAGATATATGAATGTGTATACAGTCGCATTCTATTTAAATATAAATATTATATTACAGTCTGTGTTGTAATGAACAGTACAACAACAAACACATATAAAATAATATTTATTTGGTTGTTATCATCAAACAAAAATCATATAATTGTGTATACAACACCGTTATATACAACAATCTCCCCCTTTTGATGATGACAAACAAATAAAAGATTTTGTATATAATAAATGTGTTTGTTCGTGAATATTTAAACTCCCCCTATTTAAATGCTCCCCCTCTAACAGAAACTCCCCCTATAACTGTGCATGAGTGTAAAGAATATAGAATGAATTGAATTTTCAAAATTAAAAATATTTATAAAATATTCACTCATAAATCAAAATCTAATCCATTCTCCCCCTTTTGTTATCATCAAAAGGATATAGAATTTAAAATATAGATGAATATTGACTAACAAATATTATATCAGCTTAAGAGGAAGAACGATCATCATAAATCTTAATCAGTCAAACAAAAATCATAACATTCTGAGAACAGGTGGCATATTTCACATTTTAGAGAATGACGGATTTACGATGAATTTTATATAAAATGGAGAAAAAATGATTTCCAAATATTTTCAAAAGAATTTTATAAAAATGAGTTCAAAAACAGTGATGGATTCGGACTTATAATTATAAATTCAATTTAAATGACAAAATCGAATAATCTCAAATTCCAATATCTATTAATCAACAAATCATAATACGTCATAAAATTTCAACACATTTCACAGATTAGAAAGTGGATTGATAGGCTGGTTAATATACACCAAGGAGAATTTCACATAAAAATTTATTTATTGCAAATTATTTTCTTTTCTTTTTCTTTTGATTTAAGAGCACCCTGACCACGCATAACCAGAGCTTGGATTTTTAAATGAGGTCAGTCGCAGCTTAAATTATAAGTTGTCTCTTAACCATTCATGACCAGAGCTTGGATTTTTAAATGAGGTTAGAAACACACTTATATATTAATTATATTTTCATCATTTTCAGCTTTCAAAAAGAAAAAAAAAACTCCTTGATATATAAAACCAGTATGGATGATAGAAATGTGGTAAGTACAGAGATGGACTGTGAAATAAGTTTCTAAATTAATTATATTATGAGATATGCATGAACTGTACCGGGATTATTGAAAATTTTCATTTGACACTAATCCTGAAAAATAGCATAACCACAATTCCATCACAACTATTTTCACTGTTTGTTCAAGGTGATTTTAAAAATATTAAACTCTCCACATTTAAAAAAAATATCATGGATGGCAGAATGATGAAAGATAATGAAGATGATCGTGAGATAATTTGCCAGTTCAAAGACATTATAATAAATGTTCAACAATCATGAAAATTAAAAAATCTCCTCTTGTTGTGAAATATATTGCAGTCCCAATTCATCACAATTTCAAAATCTAAAAATAATAATTTTGATTGAATTATAAATACAGTTTAATTGGATATTGATTTCAATTTCTGAATGAATAATTAATAAATAATTTTAAAATTGAAAATCAAATACAAGAGGAATATGCTGATCTATGCACGACAAGAAGGGAAAAAAAAATGTGTACAAGACAAAAAGAGTGTGTGGATTTATACATGGTGAAGATTTGAATCTAAGTACAGATGGGTGAGACAAATATAAGGCACTTCTGATACCAAATCAAGCAGTCAAAAAAAATTTACAAATCAATTTCTTATAATCAGAGCAGCATGATTCCAAAACAAACAATTTTCAAAAACAATATCAGAGCTGGTTCCTTTTATCAGAGTAGCAAGCAGATTAAATCAAGTAATTTCCAACCCATTTTTCAAATCAATATCAGAGAAAAATCAAGAATCAGTTCATGTCAGACTTGTCAGGATGATGATCATAACAGACAGTTCATGATTAAGATTAAAATACTGTTTATTTTAAATCATTTGATGGAATATGTAAATATCAGGATTTAATGAATCAATCACACCAGATTTTAAAAATATGATTTGAGATATGTATGAGATTCAATAAATCGATAACTTTAAATGATTTTAAACAAACATATATTTAAATCAAATAATCATGAAATAACAGTGATTTTCAAAACCAAGTTCAAAAAGAACATTTTCAAGAATTTCTCAAAACTATTTCCGACAAGCACAAGAGAAATTTCAGGTCATTTACATCAAATTTGAAAATATTCATGATCGGGATAATTTATTTGAAATCACATGAATCAATGTAAAGTTTTGGGATATAATGAATCAGTCACACGAGATTGACAATTTCAACAATAAGAGGTGTGTGATATTCAAAATATCTAGAATTTCAGATGATTTCAAACAAACATATTTTAGTATAATGATCATGAATAAAGATGAATTCCAAGATGTATCACTGATACAAGCCAATCTGAAAATCAATGAAATTATCACAACTGATAAATAACAGAGTGTTGTAATGAGTATAATATTTTGAGCTTTTCTAAAATGAATTAGAATAAACTCAGAACAACAAAGGTGTGTGACATTTCATTAAATATTCAGATCTTCAAACTATTTAGAATTCTAGTTAACAGTGTTCAAGATATGATATGAATGCATCAACATTGTTATGAATTCAATAATCAGAAACTAAACTTCAAAACAATTGTAGATATTTACAAGTTTAAATACAAGATCTGGAAAAGATTAAAATATCAGAATTATATTCAACTAAGGCAAATTTCCAGAAAATATGAATTCTACAATAAGAAGTTAATGAAGCTCGGAAGAAGTTACAGTGATATTGCAGTGATAAAACAAATAGAGAAGAAGAAGAGGGAAGAAATAAACAAGAAAATAAAAACTAAAAATATTTACAAAAGTGAGTTCAGAGATCATACCAGAATTCGATTGTAAACTAGAATCTTTAACTCGACCAGATTTGGCTAAGGAACTGTGAATGATTTAATAATATTTGAAATCAGTTTCTCTTTGGCAGTGCAGTTCCTCGGCCTCTTTTGATACCTAGCAATTTGAGGAAACGAGTGGTCTAACAAAATTTGTAAAGCCACTCACAGTTGTACCCATTTGCTTTGGTACCCAAACCAGATCGTCATATGATAAGTCCCCATCGTCTGAATCCACATGAATAGTTCCAGTTAAGCACAGATCTGAATTTGAGTTGGCAGTTGAGGGTTTTGAGGAGTTGTCAGAATTTCCATACCGCGCGTTGAGAGTTTTCCAGATGTCCTGCGCAGTTAAACAATGAGAGATAAAGTCAAGCTGATTATTATCAAGATAAGAATATAAAATATGCATAGCTTGAGCATTTAAAACCTTATTCGTCTTATTTGACATATCTTCCATATTTTCAATAATATTCCAATAATCAAGATTAACATATTTTAAATATGATTCGAAATTTGATTTCCAAATTGAAAAATCTGTTCCCTTAAAAATAATTGGAATATTACGGGACTGACTCTCATAAGACTGACAACTAGGATCCATGTTTCTAGGGTTAATGAAATAACCAGGCTCTGATACCACTTGTTGGATCTAGAATAACCCTAGAGGGGGGGGTGAATAGGGTTTTTCACAGTTTTTAACTGAATTAAAAACTTAACGAGATATATAATAATAAACTGATCACAGAAAATAGCAGAAACTGAAATGCAGAAAATAAATCACACACAGATATACCCAGCTTCGGCAAAACCCTGCATACTGCTGCATTTCTAAGGTTTCTACTAGGTGATAGAACAGTTCCCGCATACAAGACCATGTACACTCGCAAACCCCTGCTCCTATTCTAACCCTACGCTCAAAACCGTAGACTGATCTAATCCCCTAGATCAGATTTCCCGAATTACAAACCCTGTAACTCGTAACTCAGATTTACAGACTCTGAAACTGACAGTCAACACCTTGACTAAATCCCCCTAGATTTTACAGACCTAGAACTGTTCAGAAATGATTTTACAACACAATTTAAAAAACAACAGAATGAAAAAAAAATGTAAAACCTAATTCTTAAAATAAAAAAAAGAGTTTATATTAAAGGGGTCATCCCCTTTTCCCATTAAAAAACGGCCGGCCCATTTTCTTGCTTCATTCTTCTGCCCGATCCTCTTTTGCCTCTGAGAAAAAAAATATGGCGACTAGGGTTTTCTAGGGTTTTCTTCATTTGCCCCAAATCGATTCGGTTGTTGTCGAAATCAAACCTCTGAAGCTCTAGTCTCTACGGCTTTCTGGTTCTTCGATTTGAGATGTTTTTTTCTGGCGTCGATCGAAACTGTGAGTGTATAAAAAGAATTTTCTTTTTGCTGCTTTGAATATTGATTGAATAATTTCGATACTTTGCCAGTGATGTTATGGGTGTTATTTATAGGGTATTAGAAACCCTAAATCGTGTCTCTGATTTCACAAGTGACTCGGTCTGATTTGCTTGACTTTCCCTTTTTGATAATTCCTTGAATGAAATGGATTTGCTTGGATTTGAATGAAATGAATTTCGGCTTTTAAAAAACTTGCTGCGTGATTTCTGCAGTAAAACTGTGAATTTCTGAAATACAGACTTGCTCAAAATATTTGTTGTTTCTGGAAACTGATTGAGAAGTACTTTCCATGTTTGTTGCCGAAAACTGATGTGCATTTCTTTTCTGAAATTGTCCCATTCGATTTTTGCCTTGATTGTTGAAATTTGAATTTACAGATGGTTGCCAAGATTGATTTTAATCTGTGCCATATATGATTTTCTGCACAATAAAAATCTCTTGCCATATATATATATATATATATATATATATATATCAGTGTGATTTCCTTGTTTGTCTTGAGTAATATATGCTCTGCCATAATTCTCTGATTGTTTCAAAACTGAAAACAATAGATTTTCCCAAACAAAAAAAATTGTGATTTCTGGAAAAACTTAAACACTTGCCAAAAAGAATTTGTTTCTGGAAAAGGAATATCTTGATTTCTCAAAACATTAAAGATCATTTGTGATTTCTTGGGGTTTAAAAGTTTTCCTGAAATGATTTGATTCCTTCTGCTGCATTGAATTTATCGAGTTGCCCCTTTTGAATTTAAAACTATTTGACGCAAATCTGGAAATTCCTGTATCTCTGGAATGACACAAAAAAAAACATTAAAACCATTCCTATTTATAAAATTGCTCACTGTATTCTTGAACCCTTTAATATCCTTTGCCAGAGCTGTTCGCTTGATTTTCTCCATGCATTTATCTTAGATGAATACATTTTATTGCCAACTAAAATGTTGCTGACATGAACTCCTTGAATACATTTGTGTAAACTGATCCTTGCTATGTATGCTCCATTGAATTATTGCCGAGTCACCATGTATATGTTGTTGTGTAGTTGAACTTCACCACCAATGGTTTATTTGTTTATGCTCACTAGCTGCTTGGTCACTTTGTCATACTACTGCACTTCACACTGTTATTCAATTTGCCTTTATCATGCTTCATGCTTAAGTGAACTCATGTGTGCATGTTCCTCCGACCATTCTGCCTTGTACTTGCCAGTGCATATAAATGCTTTTACTCATGCATTCACCAATGTGCTTCCATGATCCAAGTAGCGTATCCTTATATATGAGTGTGTTCGTGTGCTCCCATGCTTTATTTATATGATCTGCTCCTTTTGTACTCCACTGGCTTGTATTTGTCATGTGGGTGCATGCTCGAACATGCTCCATTTGTACACAGAACTTGCTGCTGTATTTTCCTTGCTATTGCCCCTGTTTTGCTTGTGAACTTGGATTTATGCATTTCTGCCTTCATGCAGACCTAACCATTTTGAGGTGTACATTTTTTTCTTTGCTGCTCCACTTTGTTTTTGTTCACTTGCATTATGATTTGTATATGCTGTTCTGAAATGAACTTGTTGCACTCTAAATGTGCTGCTTCGATGCTTTGTAGCTGCTGTTCTTTGCCATGTATTGTTGCTCGACCACACATTGGCTATACTTGAGTTTCATATTGCTGTTGACCCATTTCTTCATTGATGTGATGTCTTGTTTGACCATGGTTTGACTTTGACATGGCTCGACGCTTGATTGGGCTGTTTTGACTTTGTTTATTGCACTGAGTCGAGCAGGTCCATGTGGCTACTCCTCAGTTGCGCACTGATTGGCGAGGCAGTGCACACGTGTATTTATACACGTGTGTATATGCAGCCATCAGACAAAATTTTCCTGTCCCTGCACTGTATATACATACTGTCTGCCTTGTGGTATTTACAATGTATCACTGTGAATATCACAAGCTGTCTAGACACAGATTGATGGTTTTATAATTCAGATCAAGTCATGAAAAATGATGAGAAACACACCAGAAAACTGAGGCAAATAAAATTTTTAAAAATAAAATTTATATTTGCATATATTCTGTTTTATTTCTATTGCAGTGTACTATGTGTGTGTTTCACATGTGACAGGTAAGCAGGAATGACTGGACTGACTGTGATGACTGGACTGAAAGCTGAAGATAAGAAGACAGTGTGTGGTGTCAATGAATGTATGAGTCTGTATATACAAGTGAAAATGGATATATATGAAATGTAACTGTATATATGTTGTGTGTATGTATGACTGAGTGACAATGAATGAACTGTACTGAGGAGCTGTGAGAGAATTGTACAGATATATGTAATAAACAAATATGATTGAAATAAAATATCATTTTATTGTTGTCAAACGAACTTGTCTTATTATATTCTGTTTATATACAAGTACAATATACAGTGAATGTTTAAATAGTGGAGTTATACAGAGTTGTACTGTTTGAAAGTTGAAATAGAATATTCAATTTAAATAAAATACTGTATAGATATATGAATGTGTATACAGTCGCATTCTATTTAAATATAAATATTATATTACAGTCTGTGTTGTAATGAACAGTACAACAACAAACACATATAAAATAATATTTATTTGGTTGTTATCATCAAACAAAAATCATATAATTGTGTATACAACACCGTTATATACAACACGCACAACTCCTTCATGAGAAGCATCTGTATAGACAGTAAAATCCTAATTGTCATATATACTTGTCAACACTAGAGCAGTAGTCAACCTTACTTTCGGCCCTTGGGAAGTTACCACACGTTCTGTCGTCCAATTAAATCTCATATGCTTTTTTGTAAGTTTCGTTAATGGGATAGATACGTTCGAAAAATCTTGAATGAATTTCCGATAATAGCTTGCCAATCCCAGAAAACTTCTGACTTCTATAGGGGTGCTAGGTTGCTTCCAATCTCGTATGGCTGTAATCTTGCCTGGATCTACTGAAATCCCTTCCTTTAATAGTACATGGCCAAGGAACTTCACTTCTTCTTGCCAGAATATGCATTTAGAAAAATTGGCTTTCAATACATTCTTTCTTAGAATTTCCAAAACCTGTACCAAATGCTTTGAATGCTCGCTAGCTGACTTAGAGAAGATTAAAATATCATCAATGAAAATTAGCACAAATTTATTCAACACTTCACGAAATACTCGATTCATCAAATCAACAATATAAGCAGGAGCGTTACATAAGCCGAACGACATTACTATCCATTAATAAAATAAGTCTGGACCTCTGAAGGATGTCAAAGGGACACATTCTTCGGCAATCGGCAACTGATGGAAACTGTAGCTAGGTCCATCTTCGAGAACACTCTCGCTCCAATTAAGCTATCTAATAAATCATAAATGCGCGGTAATGGATACTTATTCTTTAATATTTGTTTATTGACGTCTCGGTAATCTACGCATAATCTGAGAGTACCATCTGACTTAGGAAGAAATACCACCGCTGCTCCCCAACTCGAGAAAGTAGGCCGGATCAGACCTTTCCATAACAGTTGCTAAGTTTTATCACTCAACTCTTCCTTCTCTTTCAACGTCATTCTTCAAATTTAATGCACAACGCGCCTTGCATTCGAAACTAGATCAATTCTAAAATCAATTTCTCTGCACAGAGGTAAGCTATCCACTTCTTCGAACACATCCGCATAATCTTTAACAATAGGAATATTCTCAATGGAGGTGGGAGAAACCTTAAGAGGAGACCGAAATTCTTTTCTATCTGAATTCGATCCTTCGCATGGTATAACAATATCTCCAAGCTTCGTTTTAACCTATACAACTCTTTCCGCGCATTTTACTTCTGCTTCATGCTTAGTTAACCAATCCAACCCAAGTATGATATCAAACTCTAAAAGATTCACGACGATCAATTTAAAAGGAAACCGATAAAAAGAATAGGATACAAGCACACTACAATATAAACTGAGAATGAGCGAACCCCTATTGGATTATGGAAACTAATTGATCCTTTGAGATTTCTCAATTTTAAATTTAATTTCTTAACTTTGTTACTCGAAATAAAACTTCGCGATGCACCCGTATCAAATAGCACTTTAACAGGAATATTTTTAATTGTAAGTGTACCTTCCAAAACATCTGGTCTTCCTCCACCAGTAGAGGGAGCTGGCGCATTCGCCCCATCATAAACATGAGCTACCCCATCTTTCTTAGTTAGTGGGCAGTTCCTTGCAAAATGTCCCAGCTTATGGAAATCATAACACTCACCACTATTGCGAGGCTGCTGGCTAGGAGCAGATTCACTTCCTTTTGGCCTCTTAGGATCATTGCACTGATTAGCCCAATGCCCATACTGGTCACAATTGAAGCATTTAATTTTTTCTCACTTATCTTCTTAAGACTTCGCTACTTCAGTATTTCCTGTCTCAGACTTTGCGTCGGGAACCTTTCTCTTACTATTGGCTTGACTTCTTTCCCGATCCGCTTGAGAGTTTTTCTTATCGATACCCTCATATCTACAAGCCATCTCGACAATCTTAGCAAATGAAAGTTCTATATGGGTTGTTACTCTACTACGGTACCTCCTCTAAAGACCATCAATGAATCACTTGTTCTTCCTGATCGGTTCCTGAATTAATTTTGGTCCGTAGCAAGAGAGTGCATTAAACTTGCTGACGTACTCATGAATGGTTCTGTCACCCTGCTCGAGGTTAGCAAATTCGTCATGCAAGCGCTCGACTTCCTGTCGTGGAACAAACCTTTCCTCAAAGATTTCCTTAAACTTAGTCCATGGCATATCAACTTCTAAATCACCTACAATCACTGCTTCCCACCAGATTAGGGCCTCATCGTTAAGCAAACTAGATGCCAAGAATCTTTTCTTGTTATTTGCCAATTCTAGGCCCATGAAGATCCATTCGCAAGACCTCAACCAATCTTGAGCTTTCATTACCGTTCCAACGCCCGGGAATGGTACTCCACCCAAGTTCTTGTATTTCATAGCAACTGCATCCATATCAACTGGTTGTTGTGGGGATGAAATGGTTGTTGTGGGGGTTGGTGTGGCAACACTAATTCATTGTTAGCATACGATTCAACTTCATCGAAACCATGATGACTATTAACAACGGGGATATTACCCCCTCTTCGGCCTCTGCCTCCTCCACTCATTTCTATTAGTTCAGCGAATAGAAAGAAAAGAGTTAGGCCAACGGAAAAGATATCTTAATGAATAATAGAAACATAAATACATATGCATGAATAATGACGTAATAATCAAGTCATATGCTATGCTGATGTACACATTCTAGGATATTGCTAATCCTATCTTTAATCAGTTACTTACCCTTGAATAATACTCATTCTATCTCTGACGAGTCGTTTAATGTGTTTTATTTTAGAGCTAAGGTTAACCAAAGCTCTGATACCACGACTGACATGAACACAACCCCTGCTCTACGGTGGCAAGGTCTGTCTTTGGAATATTACACATTAATCACATCAACATATTACAAAACATAGCATAAAACATAAAAATCAAAGGATAATTTAACACATATCATAATAGTGGAAATCTTCAATGTCATAATCATCATCATCAGAGTTACACAAATATAGGATCCTACTTAGTACATAACAAGTTTCATCAAGTAGAAGATAAGTCTACAACGGAATTAAATATAAACATACATCAGATAGTGCTTAAGAGTCCAAAGGAAATGATAAAAGATAAGTCATCATCTTCAGCAAAAATAGCATCCAATGCTACGGTGCATATAAAAAGAAATCCAGTCACATGTTCCCTTCGCTGCCCATGTAAAAATAGGGGCACCCGAGTTTGCAAGGGAAAAACAAACTACGAGTTAGTTATAGGACTGGTATGAGAAATCCTAAGGTTACTTAACTTAATTAAGGATAAGGCGAATCACAGGATCAGGCCGTATGTCACAGAACGGGTTTTCTCCATTGGATTGTCGGTGCATACAATAGAGTAAATCAAGTAAACAATGCAATGCTTTTTATAAAAAATGAAGTCGTTATGAGACGTAGGTCCCAATACACAATGCAAACACAGACTAGAGGATAGAGTTTTACCTTATAATGGCCAAACATGCTTGATACACATAAAACAAAAATCATTTAATATTATCATTAGTGTCAAGATGTTTCAGAAACAATTTCAACATAAATATATCAATCATAGACGGCATAGGTACCATATATTATGTCGCCATATAGGTTTACAACCAAAACCGCGCAATGTCGTATTGAAAATTAGATTTCCATCATGAGTCAAGGCATGGGAAGGTCTCCTTACCGAATTCGGATCACCTCTAGCAAGATGATCCAGGATCGCACCTATGGGAAACCCTTTGATCCTGCAATTCTGATCCACACCTAACGTTTGTGGATTGGTTATTCTTGAACAATATGTTTCCTAGTCCTATCAGACCTCTCACTCGAGCCTTTTAGTCAACTCTATATCTGAGGTGCCTTGCAAACCATCATCCACATAAGTAAAAATGTCCGAGTTTCATACCATGACACGAATTCTAGCTAGAAAGAAACGTATGCACTCCTTACGTCCCTTATCCTGTTTCCGACTCATACCGAGGTGTGAGGCTCGTGAATTAACGCTATACCCAAAGTTATGCTTATTAAAGCCGTGCTTTGACCATCAACCACAAGACTTTGCTTTTCAACAAAAGTCTTGATCACTGCATCTTAGCATGCCACATTGTCAACCCATACCATATCATTGATTTCCACCAATACATAACCTCTAAGCTCGTACGTCTCAAAGAAGGGTATTAAGAAAGAGAATAAATTATCCACCACCAAACAGATATGTATTAAACAGAGATTAACGAATATGGCACATAATTCAATGTTAAACATACGATCCACTCATACGTCCGTTTTGGGTCTGAACGAAACTGGGGGCACCTTATTTCTCGTTCCATATATCCAATATAGGATAGAGGTCCTGAAACACCCCACCTCTGTTAAGGTCACTCACAAAAGGAATGCCTTAACTTCAGTGGAGCATTTTTAGTACAAAATGCAGAAAAATTACAAGACAGACAAATAAAGCAGCGAAAAATAAATAACCTTTATTGATTAAAACAGCTTGTACAAAGATTGTTTTACAACACCAATACTTATTACATGAAAGCATCTATCTTGTTTAATATATAAGAAGCACAAACTGACAATGATATTCCCCAGTAAAGCATAAGACAGCCATAGCAGTAGAAAATGGAGTTCGAAGCAATGCACCAAAGAATCTTCAAGCTCGGAAAGAGTAATGGCCCCAAAATGAGCTGAGCTTTTCCCTCCCTTACTACCGGGGGGGGGGGGGGGGGGTGAATGGAAGAAAAGAGGCGAAAGAAAACTAGGTCAGA
The DNA here is from genome assembly GCA_030737875.1 of Allium sativum. NCBI lineage: Eukaryota > Viridiplantae > Streptophyta > Magnoliopsida > Asparagales > Amaryllidaceae > Allium > Allium sativum. The sequence continues at coordinate 746,980,039 of CM060909.1, read as the reverse complement.
CATAAAGTCTGGTAAGTCCAGTGATTCTTAGTATTTAAACGAGGAAAAGGGTCATGACAAGAATAAACTAAATACAAGACTAAACCATAGTAACAAGATAACATGGGGGTAAACATGGGATATGGCAAGATAAACCGAATGTACCGATAAACTGAATGTACTGATAAACTGAATGCGCTTCTACTCCTTCTCCACTTCGCAACTACCCTGTTATACTGATTTCAATATCTCTGCACTACCTACTAGTGTCCAAACTAGTAATCTATGATCATATGATAACGTGATCCTAATCCCCGTATTTGCGGTGGCCTTCAGGTGTTCATCTATTATGGGGATTCCATTTATTACCTAGATCTAATCTAGGGTTTACAATCGAGTGCTTCCTAGATTCAACCAGGGTTTACGCTACCCAGGGCCACTGGCGTTTATGCTACCTATTGAATACTTCTCGGATTCAGGGTTTACGCGACCTAGGTCCAACTAGGGATTATGCTACCTACTTTGTATTAATTTTCCATGTGTCTGTGTCAGTTGGCCCTCTCTTGCATGAAGATACTCTGTGATGGCCTCACCATAAGGTGTATCAAGCCTTATGATAGCGACCCAACACGATTCAAGATGCACAGTGTATAACTACTGGTACCCAGTGCTTGCTTTTTCCGCTCCAGAGTACGTACATGCCCGTAAACCGTCGGAACCTACACAGACGTACCCCCTGCTGCTATTTTGACCGCTTATGATCAGCCCAGTAATCGTGCCCCACCCTACCTAGCTCAGGGTACCGTGATACATCTATGTGGGTTACTACTGAAATGGGTCCCCGATACTAGGGTTTCCTACTAGTTAAGTTTGTGGGCCTATATATATATATATATATATATACACAAAATACTACCCACCTACACGTGATGCACTTAACCCTCCCACTGATTCAAGCATGTCTATTTAATAGTTAAGTTTGTGGGCCTATATGTACTAATATTACCCACCGATCCCGATACGTACTTAACCCTTCCACTGGTTCAAGCATGTTTATTTAATGGTTAAGTTTGTGGGCCTATATTACTATTATTACCTACCAACCTAATATGTACTTAACCCTCCCACTGATTCAAGTTGATATATATTCTTGGATAAGTGTTATCCATTCATTCAAGTTAACTTAACCTGCCCACTCATCATGTTATATATATATATATATATATATATATATATATATTGGTTAAGTGTTCCCCTTGTGTTACTTAACCCCTATCACATATCATGTTATATATATATATATATTGGTTAAGTGTTCCTCTTGTGTTACTTAACCCTATCACACATCATGTTATATATATATATATATATTGGTTAAGTGTGTCCTATTAACTTAACCTCACCCACTTGTCTAATTAACATGTTATGATGATTAAGTATTCTAAATTTACATAACCTCACCATCTAGTCTAGTTAGCATGTTAAACACTTACATAACCCTACCCACTTGTGTAGTTAACATGTTATTATGGTTAAGTGTTTTCTCGATTACTTAACCCTACCCTTCTTGTCTTTGTTAACATGTTATTACGGTTAAGTGTTTCCCTAGTTACTTAACTTCACCATTTCTAGCTTGATTTATTCATGAGCCTTAATTAATTAATTAATTAAAGCACCAACCACTCACATTAGACAGATATTGTTGTAGTTATTGGATGAGCCGGTCGGTTCCGGGCAGGTTTATACCACAACTCAGTCTAACCTCGGGTCTTTCTGGGCTTGATGCACTAACCACCCATGTTAGACAGGTATTGTTGTGGTCTCTGGATGTGCCGGTCGGTTACACCACAACTCAGTCTAACTTCGGGTTAGGCATATTCGTCTTTTATAAATTTACATATTTACTATTTATGTAAATTTTCCGTAAATCAATTTAGCCTAGATCATATTCAACTGTCATGCAAATTAACAAACTTATATTCTATGCCAAAACTTGATTAACCAATCAATTAACCCAATTTGCAGTTTATACCAATTTAGATTTAATATTCCCCTTTTTCATTTTAGGCCCAATGTAGATTAATATTCCAATTTACGGTTCATGTCAAAACTAGATTTAATATTCTAGTTTACCGTTTATGTCCAAAACTTAGTTTACACGCCAATTACACACTTTGCGGCCAATTAAATTTATCAATTCATGCCCAAGTCTAATATGCATGTAAATCATTCACTATTATAGCAAATTTAGATTATGCCAACATATTTATTATGCCAAATTAACTTAATTAAGCTATTCCCAATCCCCGCATCATAATCGTATGTATAACATGATTTCACAAGTTTTCTATGTACTCATGAAATGGCACTAATCAAAAGGAATAGGGGATAAGCACAAGATTTGATATAAAAGATTAGACATGCAAAAATAATGGCTCCAACAGGTTCGATGTACATAATAGTGAATAGGAATAAACTAGCCAAGTTACACACTAAATATGAGATCCTCATAATCAAGGGAATAGGCATAGGTGATTTGGTCCAACATAATGCCAGTTCAAGGTACAACATGATCGGTTAATTGTAACAATGGTAATAGTCATAAGCAACTAACTACAATAGTCATAGGCAATTAACCACAATAGTCATGGGTGACTAATCACAATAATTTCTTAATCAATGTCATAGGCAATAGTCTCATAGTTATGATTCATAGTCGTAGGCAATAATTTCATAGGCGACAGTTCATGGCCATAGTCTTTGACAAAGGTCTCATAGTCATAGTCATAGTCATAGTCATAGTCATAGGCAACAGTCTTATAGTCATAGTCATATGTAATAGTCTCTTTGTCATGATTCATAGTCATTGGCGATAGTTCCATGGGCAACAGTTTCATAGTCATAGTCTTAGGCAAAAGTCCCATAATCATAGTCATTGGCAATTAGCCACAATAAGTTCTAGGCCACAATCGAGAATCAGATCCAAAGGCACAGATAACGTTAGATTTGACATAAGCATGAATCAAAGATAATTAACTTGCAAATAGGCACAGTTCTATATTTCAATTTATTACATTCACGAGTCCAATTACACGTTCAAATCTAAGGAATAACCGAACTTATAGTGATCGGTCTAGAAAAGGCGATTTGCTATGATTCGAGTGACGTTGCTTGAAGCGGAACGCCTATGGTCCAACTTGAAGCTTTAACTTGATTTGAATCTCCAATTTGAACAAGAACTATAACTTGTTTTAATGGAGAATAAGATTTCTTTTTTTTAACGGTGGAGGCTGGAATAGAGAGAAACAGCATGTAGACGCCTCAAAGAATTTGTATGGAGAAAGCTTAGGTCTAGGCATTCTTTTATAGGTGTAGAGAGTGTTTTAGAGCCATTAGATCGCCCTAGAAGCCATCCGGTCCGTCCAAAATAGGTAAAAATCATTGCAGTCCAGATCTGGAAAAATAGGGCTGGTCGACCCCCTGGTCGACCTATAGGGGTGGAGGTCGACCCCCTGGTCGATCTATGTACACAGGTCGACCCCCAGGTCGACCCCCTGATCGACCTGGGTCCTGGGCGGGAAATTTCCCGCCCGGCCCGGGTGTGTGTTTTGAATTCGAATTTTGAATCTGTTTTTATTTATTTAAATTCTTGAAACTTCTGAAGGCCATAACTTCTTCATATGGAGTCCGATTTACGCAAACTCGGACTCTATCTCAAGCAGAATTTCGAGACAAATGCAATGGCGTAACCCATTTCCATTAATTCTTCTTTTAAAATTTATTTATATTTTAATTTGTGAAACTTATTGTTACAGAATTACAGGGTGTTACATTCTCCCCCTTAAGGGATTTCGTCCCCGAAATCTTGAAGTCAGGAAGAATGTGTCGTACCATTCAGTTATCCATCTACTCAACTATTCAATCATAGGCATTCATTATCCTTAAAAATATTTCTAACGGTTTCATGTTCATATGCATAGTGTGCGTATATGTCCTTATCTAATGCAAAATCAGGCGGTCTACTGATTCAGTTGACCTCCTTAATGCGAATTATGTCAGTGCCATGCGTCCAATATGTGTGCAATCCTAACGATACATATCATTTATATATGAGTGCACAACACATTACTCAAATGGAACACATCAAGTTCAATCCATAAACAAGTACATATATGCAAATGCAATATGAAAGTGACTGGGCCGATCTAGTGCCCTATGTGTGTATATGCATCCACTAGCAACCACTTGCAACCATCAATCATAACATGTTTCAAATACATGTTTATTTCCATTGGTTTCTACCTAAGGATCACGAAGATAGGACCTAGAGGATATGCTCAAAAAGATGGAAACAAGAATGCCTAAAATTCCTAGCAAAAGAGATCAAGGATATACCCTCAAGAAAGAGGGTATGATGCGCGTATCTAATCTTCCGTCTTCTAAGTCACATCTTCTTGAGCTTCACTCCACTATACCTTATCTAATTTAACTTCATGGTTACGAAGCTTCTTGACCTCCATTTCCAAAACCTACTAGCAAAGATAGGCCCTCGATCACTTACCATGCTAGAGGGTATCCAATGTAGTCGAACTATCTTTTCAAGATAAACAGATATTAACCATGATATCAAGTGTATATCCTAAGATGATTAGAGGTCTCTCCTCTACTTATCTTATCCATCATGCTACAAATCTGAGGGTCTAAAGATAATGGTTACTATGTGCTTATTACCTCTCTTAAGGTCAGTCTAACTTAGGGTGTCAGCCCCAACCATTTATTTCTCACGCAAACCATCCTAGTCGAACACGACATCTGTAACAACCCGCAAAAATCAGGACCAATTTAAAAATTTTATTTTAGAAAATTTTAATGAATTTTGACAATATAAAATAATTTATTTAAATAATAATGATCACAAATTTGATTCAAATCGAAGTTAGAATGAATGATTTAATTTTTATTATAAAAAGAGTTAGAAATAACGCGGTAGTTTGAAAAGTCAAACTTGAACTTTGACTGACCGTACAGGATGCAAAATTTAACGGATTTTAGTGGAACCAAAAATATTAGAATCTATTTAAATTTATCTTTCCAACGAATCCGAAAAATCGAAATTTCATAACGGGAATCAAAAGTTATGTCAAAATTAAAATCTAAAATGGTCGCTATGAAATTTATAAGGGCCAAAATGCTACATTTTGCAGAATAAGGAATTAGGACCCGAAACCATCTCCATTGGTTTTAGAATGTTGTTTACATATAAAAATGACTATAAGAACTTATATTTTTGAGTTTCGGAAAAATTCCACTATTTTTGGTGTTTTTAAACATTAAAAATATACGCCTGAAAAATGGAATTTTTGCAAACGAACTCCGAATTCGACGAGACCAGTTTCTATGGATTCAGAATATTAAAATAAGGTTAAATTCTAAAATTTATAATTTTTGGAATTATTTTGTGGCCGGTATAATTTTTACAGTGAAAAATAGCATATTTTCAGACTTCGGAAATTCATAATAAATTCATACGGACTCGGAAAATTACGAAATCAGGTTCGTTGGGTTCGTAATGACCTGAAATAATTATGTTTAAAATTTTATTAATTTTGAAATCAGCATGTATTTATAAGAATTTTTGAACTGAAGAAAACAGTTGAAAATTGAGTAATTGGGCACATAATGATATTTGGGCCCAAACCAAAATTAAACCCATGGTATATATTATCTTTTTTCTGAGTTTTAGGGCTGAAATTCGAAATGCACAGCAGCCACTCTCTTTTCCATCATTTTTCTCAATTTCCATGGCGGCTCCCTCTTCCTCTAAAATTCATAAAAAAATAAAATCTCTTCAAACCATAGCAAATTATATGTTTTCTCGAAGGTCTCGACGATACGAAGCTAATGGTGTAGTCGGTTTTGTCAAACAGCGCTCGGATTCGCCGGAATCTCGTCTTAAAGCTCGCTGTTTTCGAAATTCAGAAACTCAAAACGTAAATCAAGAAATTCCCGTGAATCGAGGAAGAATTAGACGAAGTCACGAACACGGAAGTTCTTCGTCTACGCAAGACGAAGATGCTCAGAAAATTTCAGGCAGTTTGGAGGTGTGAGGCGGCCTGTGGGACCCGCGAGGCGAAATCCTTTCTAGGCGATTTCCCGATGATCGGAGAAGCTTTAGGGGCGGCTCTTTCTGGTGGTGGTGCGTCTCGCCAAGACGAAGACATTGGTGGTGGTCCCGTGGCGTCAGGTGGCCCGAGGCAGCGGCAAAGTGCGGTCAAAGTTCGGCGGTGAACAGTGTTTTTCGGTCAATGGGCTGAGGGTATTTTCTATTTTATTTTTAAATTATTTAATTAATTTCCAGAACTTTAAAATTGCATAACTTACTCATACGCAGTCGAAAATCGACGATTTCAGGTGCGTTGGGATCGTGGCGACGAGATGGACGCGTGGACACTAATTTTGTCCAATTCTGAGACAGTGAAATTTTTAGGTATTTTTCACGAATATTAATTAATTATTTAATTATGTCCAACTTTAATAAATCATAACTCTCTCGTACGAGGTCCGATTGACGAACCGTAAATTGCGTTGGACTCGTCTTTTCGAGCTCTTCGCGATGGCGCAGACCAGAGCTGAATCCGAGACAGTCAAATTTTCAGCAAAAATCAATGTGAGATTCTATTTTTAATTTAATTATTATTTTTTGTTATTTAAATAATTTAATGAGAAGTGGACTAGATCCGTGATGTATGACTACATATTGATGCTTGGGTTTGGATTTGTGTTTGGATGATTGTCATATGAATTACGTTGTTGGAATCTACACGAATGGATTTGATCCCTTTTTATGTTGTTTTGACAAAAAAAAAACAAAAAAAAAATTAGATTTTGTGTTTTATGTTGTTTTGAGAATAAAAATTTGATCTTTTATTTTATGATGTGTTAAGAATAAAGATTAGATCTTTATTTAAAATTTATAAAGATAGGATTTTTATATTGTAAAAGAAAGTTTAAATCTTTTAATTATATTTATAAATCAAGTTAGGATTTTTATAATATATATATAAAAAAAAATCTTATTTTATTTAGATTTAGAAAGAAAAAAACAAAGTTTGGATCTTGACACAAAAATGCGACACTACATCTTATGATGTTATTATATGCGATGACATGAAGATTTAATACCATATTGTATGTTGTCATTATTGTTTGTCGACATGAATGCTTAACATTAATCTACATGTTGCTCATTGAATGGTTTGGAATGGATTTGAACACCCCATATTATGTTATTTATCATTTTAATGATATGCAAGCGCGACACCATATTCTGTGTGTTATTAATTTTTGGTATGCGGTCATGTGAATTGGAAGATGACCATAATTTTTGTGCGGTCATATAAATAGGAAAATAACACATTTTAGTGCGTGAGTGTAAATAGCAAATTTGTATTATATTTTTAGCACTTAAGTAAGAATAAGATTATTAAAATAGTCTTAGCGTCTTAATAAAATTTAAAAAAATAAACTTATTTTCATAGTTAATGTCACAATCGGAATGCAACCTTATTCCCAGCGTTTATGTAAAAATATGAGTGTTGTTATATTTTTTAGCGCGTTAAGTGAAAGTAGAAAATGAATGTATTTTCATTGTTTAAGTTAAAATAAGATTGATAACTTATTTTCAGCGCGTTAGGTAAATTTAGAAAATAATTATAATTTCATTGTTTTTGATAAAATAAGAATGCAAACTTATTTGCATTGTTTTTGATAAAATAAGAATGCAAACTTAATTGCATTGTTTATTACAAAATATAAATGCAACATTATTCGCACTTGTTTTGATAAAAATATGAATGCAAACATTATTTACACTTTTTGATAAAATATAAATGCAAACTTTATTTGCATCGTTCTGTTAAAATATGAATGAAACTTTATTTTTATTTACATAAAAATATGAATGCAACTTTATTTTTATTGTTATGTCAAAAACATGAATGCAAGTTTATTTTAAGCGTTTTTAAGTAAAATATGTAAATAAATACATTCGTAGTGTTTCTGATTAAAAATATAATAAAAATTTATATATGGATATTGCACATGAAAGTTGTACATGGAAGTGAATATATAATTAGCGTTATTGAGGAACTTGAAATATTTTCATTATTTACTCAATTAATGGAATTAATGGACGATTTAATTAAGAAGATTGCACATTTAAGAAGGATGAAATAAAAAGTTTAAATTGGTAAGATTTCATTCCAATTATAATAATGAAGATTTGAATTGAAAAATCTCGTTTTTATGTTAACTTGTAAATTTAGAAGATTTGATTTTAAAATTTAACATAAATGGATTAATTGAGGAAGATTTCATTTAATATCAAAATGGTAAGTTTTGATATAACAATTGAAGCATTTTGGGAATAGTTTTATGATATTAATATGGAAAGATTAATGTTTACTGAAATGAAAGGATAAGTAAAAGAATGAAAGATATTTTAGAAATTAGATATTCTAAAATATGAAATGTTTTAAAATAATACTTTTAAGAGATAATTATAATTATAATTATTAATTGTACCTGGACACGAGGTTAGGTCACATTTATGGCGGAAGTCTGCCCGGAACCAACCGGCATATCCAGCAGCCATAAATGTGGGCCTAATGTGAGAGGTCCAAGTGCGCAAATACGAACTGGGTCAAGACACGAGGTTAAGCCCAACCTGTGGTAGAAGTCTGCCCGGAACCAACCGGCATATCCAGCATCCACAAGCTGTAGGCCTAATGTGAGAGGTCTGGCCCGCTATTAAATAATAAAATGTAAAGATAAACATAATAAATGGATAAGGAAAATGAATTGGGCTATTCAGTCCATTTTAAAATAGTAACTCCATTTTAACCCGTATAAATTATGTTATACATTTTATGAAGGAAATCGGAGATGATTAATATTTTATTTAAGATTAAATGAAATACTCTGAAATAAATGATGTCTAATTATATATATTAAATGGGAAATTTATGAAATCTAAATTTGGGTTTATCGTGAATTATGTTTTAAATAACATTTATTCTTTAACCCGAATTTATGATAGAATTAATTCCCTAGAAATTGAATAATCATTTAGTAATGACTTTGGAAGATTAAAACTAAATAAAATTTTAATTAAATCTTTAATTAGATTGAAAAGGGAATTAAGTAGTTAAGATCACTGAAATAAGAAAGTGATCGAAAATGGAAAATGAACCATAAAGCAATGAATATTTTCATGTTATAAATGAATGAAAACATGAAATGGTTATATTATTTATATATTTTATATAAATAAAAGTAATGAAACTTTTATTTACATTTCATATGTAAATAAAAGAATGAAAATAAGAATGAAACTTTTATTTACATTTCGCATGTAAATAAAAGATAAAAATAAGAATGAAACTTTTATTTACTTTTCACATGTAAATAAAAAGATGAAAATAAGAAGGGAATTTTTATTTACATTTCACATGCGAATAAAAAGATAAAAATATGAAATGAAACATGATTTAGAAGCATGAACCACATATGAAAATTTAACATGTTTTAAAAAGCATGAAGTCGCATATGAAATGCATGAAATGGATGGACGATATTTATATTTATAAAAGAATAAATAACGATATAGAATGGTTTGCAAATTTATATATGCGAGAATTATTTGGAAAGTCCGAGTTTACTCTCATTCCAAATAATGATACGACGTTCGAAGAGTTGAAGACGGTGATTGAAGACCGACGATCTTCACATCGAATGGGTGTGTTGCTATTGAGACCCATGATGGGAGTAGCTACCTTGAAGGGGCGACAGTAGTAGCCGTCCGGACGTAGTGTTGATTGCACGGATTTGACTTTCGCTCAGACCCAGGGCATAAGTTTATAAATGGAATGTATGTCTGACGTTGTAGTCCCTTATACTACATTCGTTGATCTCTCTTAATATATATATCTGTTTGGTGGTTAACACCCTTCTCTGAGACGTACGAGCTTAGGGGTTATATATTGGTAGAAATTAATGGTATAGTATGGACTGACAATGTGGCATGCTAAGATGCATTGATCAAGGCTTTTGTTGAAAAGCAGGCCTTGTGGTTGATGATCAAAGCACGGCCTGTTTAGGCGTAGCTTTGTGTATAGCGTGACTTCGCGAGCCTCACACCCCGGTATGAGTCAAAAACGGGATATGGACCGTAGGGAGTGCACACGTTTCTTTCTAGCTAGATTGGTGTCAGCGACCTGCCAGCCCTGACATTTTACTTATGTGGATGATGGATTTTGAGGCGCCTCGTTTTTTTTATAGGCCGTTGGTGGTCATACTATAGGTCCAAAAGGACCGGGAAGCGTGTGTTCAGGCATAACTAATCCACTGCCCATTGGCGGGGACCGGCCCTATTGCTTCCAAGGGTTCACTGCGGGGAATCCTGAGGCATTTGCTAGAGTGTCTCGAATCGGAGAGGATCTTGCCCCTAGCCTCGACTCATGATGGAATCCAAATTTCCAATACGCCCTTGCGGTTTTGATTGTAGAACTAGTATTGGCGACATGCTATATGGTAACCATGCCGGCTAGGATTGATACTTATGATTCAAATCTTTTTATTAAAACATATATACACTAATAATAATATCAAATCCGTTTTATACGTATCAAGCATCTTTTGACCATTATAAGGTAAAACCCTATCCTCTGGTGTGCGTTGCATTGTGTGATGGGACCTGGGTCTTATAATGGTTTCATTTTTTCCAAAAAAATACATTGCGTTATTTCTCGATTTACTTTGGTTTATGCACCGGCAATCCATTGGAGTAAACCCGTTCCGCATTAGCGGCGTGGTCCTTGGATTTGCCTTATTACTATTAGTTAAACTAGTTAAGAATTCTCACACCAGTCGCATGACTGACTCGTAGTTTGTTTCACTTCGCAAACTCGGGTGCCCTCTTTTCCACACGGGCAGTCGAGTAGCTTTTTGCAGATATCTCTCTCTTTAGCAGGATCCTGGATCGAAGCCTAAAGCTGTGTCCAGAGCTTAGAAGTCTTCCGCTGTTTAATGTATTAAATCTGTTGTAATTTATCTTCCGCTGTAGTTTACTTTATTTGTACTCTGATATTCTGTACTCTGATGTTATATTATTGTAATGTAATAAAAGTCTGCTGTTATTGTTCTGATGTTTTGTATTCCCAAAGTTAACGTATGCGGGTTTTGAACGGTCTTGGTCGATTTTGTGATCGATTAAGGTCGGGCAAAATCCGTGTCGTTACAACATCCCTCAAGTACAAACCCCAAAGGACTAAACCAATATCAAACAAGCACCCAAGGGATACCTCCTCCGAATTTGGACGATCTATGTGAGATGATACTAAGAAAACAACCAAAAAATTGAGCACTTTACCGACTCTGGCTATCCTCGCCAATCTTGCTCCAGAATTATTGTTGATCGCATAACTGGCTTTGCAGTGTCATCTACATACATGCGGAAGTACGTCTCGAGTTTTTAGGGGGACAACCCCTACCCTGGTCAAAACATCTTGCGTACTCAGGGACTATCCCAATGGATCGAAAATCGTCGATAGATAAGTAAAGTGATTCTAGGTAGCTAAGACAAATTGATCCCTTAGGATCGTGCGAAATTTCAAGGGTATTCTCGAGGCAAGTCGAAAGTCTAACTACCCTTGTTTCATAATTACTAGCTAACCAATCAATGCCTAGAATCAACCCATAGCCCAAAAAACATAAGCATAAATATAGCTATTCTCAAATCCTCACAAGTCAAAGATAAGTGGGCCGAACCAGCAATTCGATTCGAGACTATAATGGGATCCTCTACTACACAATATCTAGGGTGCATAGACTCAACTATGGAAGCAGATATATATATACGGATGTGAAGCGCTAAAATCGGAAGGAGTACTAACAGGATAATCAAAAAGGAAAAACTCTTTCAATCGAAATCTTACTGCCTCTCTCAGGTATGCTGGCGGTGAGAGCATGCACTTGCCTTCCGGAAAATCCTGTCCCTTGTTCTTTGCCCTTGCCCTTAATTGTACGACCCGTTATACCAAAATAAAGATACTTCCTCTTGTTTTAGCTTTTACTATATTTTCCTCCTCTCCTTTGTGAACCAAGTCCATATCCTTGGGGTTTTCAACCTTGTGTTGTGCTCCATAGCCAGACCCCCTCATTCTCAACTTTTCCATCCTTGTGTAACTTGTTGACATGTCTCTCAAAAGTTGCCTCCATCGCACGGAGAATCCTATAAAGCTTGAAAGGAAACTACGGCTACAGATGGAAGTTAGGCACTTATTTGCCCTTTGACAAGTGTCGTAGTCTCATCAAGCCTACGAAACCATGTTGTGATGAGGTTACCTCCCAGAAAGCCAGGAGCCCCAGAGACTCAAGAAAGAAGGAAACGAAGATTCAAACAGAGGATCAAAAGATAGTGCATATGGCTTTGGGGAATATGCCTTTAAAACAAAACTTTTCTTTTGAAATGCTTCTTTTAAAATCATTTGAAATAATTTTTCAAATCTTTTTATCTGATCCGGTAACCTTCAGCTCTGATACCAAGTGAAACACCCCACCTCTGTTAAGGTCAGTCACAAAGGGAATGCCTTAACTTCGGTGGGGCACTTTTAGTACAAGATGCAGAAAAATTACAAGATAGACAAATAAAGCAGCAAAAAATAAATAACCTTTATTGATTAAAACAGTTTGTACAAAGATTGTTTTACAACACCAATACTTATTACAAGAAAGCATCTGTCTTGTTTAATATATAAGAAGCACAAACTGACAATGATATTCCCTAATAAAGCATAAGCCAGCCATAGCGTAGAAAATGGAGTTCGAAGCAATGCGCCAAAGAATCTTCAAGCTCGGAAAGAGTAATGGCCCCAAAATGAGCTGATCTTTTCCCTCCCTGACTACCTGGGGAGGAACGGAAGAAAAGAGGCGAAAGAAAACTAGGTCAGACATAAAGTCTGGTAAGTCCAGTGATTCTTAGTATTTAAACGAGGAAAAGTCATGACATGAACAAACTAAATATAAGACTAAACCATAGTAACAAGATAACATGGGGGTAAGTATGGGTATGGCAAGATAAACTGAATGTACCGATAAACTGAATGTACTGATAAACTGAATGCGCTTCTTCTCCTTCTCTACTTCACAACTACCTTGTTATACTGATTTCTATATCTCTGCACTGCCTACTAGTTTCCAAACTAGTAATCTATGATCATATAATAACGTGATCCCAATCCCCGTATTTGCTGTTGCCTTCAGGTGTACATATATTATGGGGATTCCATTTATTACCTAGATCTAATGTAGGGTTTACTATCGAGCGCTTCCTAAATTCAACCAAGGTTTACGCTACCTAGGGGCACTGGGGTTTATGCTACCTATTGAATAATTCTCGGATTCAGGGTTTACGCGACCTAGGTCCAACTAAGGATTATGCTACCTACTTTGTATTAATTTTCCATGTGTCTGTGTCAGTCGGCCCTCTCTTGCATGTAGATACTCTGTGCTGGCCCCACCATAAGGTGTATGAAGCCTTATGATAGTGACTGCATAGTGTATAACTACTGGTACCCAGTGCCTGATTTTTCCACTCTGGAGTACGTGCACGTCCGTAAACCGTCGGAACCTACACTGACGTACCCCCTCCGCTATTTTGACCGCTTATGATCGGCCCAGTAACCGTACCCCACCCTGCCTAGCTCAGGGTACCGTGATACATCTATGTGGGTTACTGCTGAAATGGGTCCCCATTACTAGGGTTTCCTACTGGTTAAGTTTATGGGCCTATATATATACAATATTACCCACCTACACATGATGTACTTAACTCTTCCACTGATTCAAGCATGTCTATTTAATGGTTAAGTTTGTGGGCCTATATGTACTAATATTACCCACCGATCTCAATACATACTTAACTCTTCCACTGGTTCAAGCATGTTTATTTAGTGGTTAAGTTTGTAGGCCTATATTACTAATATTACCCACCAACCCGATATGTACTTAACCCTCCCACTGATTCAAGTTGATATATATTCATGGTTAAGTGTTATCCATTCATTCAAGTTAACTTAACCTGCCCAATCATCATGTTATATATATATATATATATATATATATATATATATATATATATATATATTGGTTAAGTGTTCCCCTTGTGTTACTTAACCCTATCACATATCATGTTATATATATATATATATATTTTGGTTAAGTGTTCCTCTTGTGTTACTTAACCCTATCACACATCATGTTTTATATATATATATATATATATATATATATATATATATATATATTGGTTAAGTGTGTCCTATTAACTTAACCTCACCCACTTGTCCAATTAACATGTTATGACGGTTAAGTGTTCTAAATTTACTTAACCTCACCATCAACCCTACCCACTTGTCTAGTTAACATGTTATTATGGTTAAGTGTTTTCTCGATTACTTAACCCCACCCTTCTTGTCTCTGTTAACATGTTATTATGGTTAAGTGTTTACCTAGTTACTTAATCTCACCATTTCTAGCTTGATTTATTCATGAGCCTTAATTAATTAATTAATTAATTAAAGCACCAACCACTCACATTAGTCAGATATTGTTGTGGTTACTGGATGTGTCGGTCTGTTCCGGGAAGGTTTACACCATAGCTCAGTCTAACCTCGGGTCTTTCTGGGCTTGATGCACTAACCACCCACATTAGACAGGTATTGTTGTGTTCACTGGATGTGCCGGTCGGTTTCGGGCAGTTTTACACCACAATTCAGTCTAACCTCGGGTTAGGCATATTCGTCTTTTACTAAATTTAATATTTACTATTTATGTAAATTTTCCGTAAATCAATTTAGCCTAGATCATATTCAACTGTCATGCAAATTAACATACTTATATTCTATGCCAAAACTTGATTTACCAATCAATTAACCCAACTTGCAGTTTATACCAATTTAGATTTAATATTCCCCCTTTTCAATTCAGGCCCAATCAAGATTAATATTCCAATTTACGGTTCATGTCAAAACTATATTTAATATTCTAGTTTACCGTTTATGTCCAAAACTTAGTTTACATGCCAATTACACACTTCGCGGCCAATTAAATTTATCAATTTATGCCCAAGTCTAATATGCATGTAAATCATTCACTATTATAGCAAATTTAGATTATGCTAACATATTTATTATGCCAAATTAACTTAATTAAGCTACGCCCAATCCCCGCATCATAATCGTACGTATAACATGATTTCACAAGTTTTCTATGTACTTATGAAATGGCACTAATCAAAAGGAATAGGGGATAAGCACAAGAATTGATAAAAAAAGATTAGGCATGCAAAAATAATGGCTCCAACAGGTTCGATGTACATAATAGTGAATTGAAATAAACTAGCCAAGTTACACACTAAATATGAGATCCTCATAATCAAGGGAATATGCATATGTGATTTGGTCCAACATAATGCCAGTTCAAGGTACAACATGATCGGTTAACTGTAACAATGGTAATAGTCATAAGCAACTAACTACAATAGTCATAGGCAATTAACCACAATACTAATGGGTGACTAATCACAATAATTTCTTAATCAATGTCATAGGCAATAGTCTCACAGTTATGATTCATAGTCGTAGGCAATAATTTCATAGGCGACAGTTCATGGCCATAGTCTTTGACAAAGGTCTCATAGTCATAGTCATAGGCAACAGTCTTATAGTCATAGTCATATGTAATAGTCTCTTTGTCATGATTCATAGTCATTGGCGATAGTTTCATGGGCAACAGTTTCATAGTCATAGTCTTAGGCAAAAGTCCCATAATCATAGTCATTGGCAATTAGCCACAATAAGTTCTAGGCTACAATCGAGAATCAGATCCAAAGGCATAGATAACGTTAGATTTGACATAAGCATGAATCAAAGATAATTGTAATAACCCGGAAATCTGGGCCAGTTTAAAATTTTTATTTTGGTAATTTTAGCGAATTTTGATTATTTAAATGGATTATTAAAAATAATAACGACGAGAAATTTATTTTGAATATAATTCGAATGTATATATTCGTTTGAATCGTCGTTAGAATATAAATATTTATTTATATTTATAAAAGGAATTGAAAATGGCGCAGTAGTTCGATAATTCGATTTCAAAGTTCAAATAAATGTACCGGGTGCAAAATAAACCGGATTTTAGTGAAACCAAAAATAATAGGATCTTATTGAAAATATCTTTCCAACGAATCCGAAAAATCAAAATTTCATAGCAGGGATAAAAAGATATGTCCAGTTAAAAATTCTGAATAGTCGCTATGGAATTCAGGCCCTTAAAAATGGAAATTTTACAAACGACCTCGGATTTCGACGAAACCACTTTTGTTGGGTCCGTGATGTAAAGTTATTGCTAGATTCCAAATTTCATAATTTTTTGAATTAATATGTGAGCGTGGCAAAGGAAAACGCGTTTGACCAGTTTTAGTTGATTTTAATCAACTGGAAAATGGCCATTTTTCAAACGGTCTCAGAATTTGACGAAACTAATTTTGTTAGGACCGTATCGTAAATACGAAGCTAGAAATTATTTTTCGGGAATTTTTAGAGTCAGTATGTGGCCCTGGTAAATTGAAATGTACGTTAAAATCAATTTTGAACGTTATATTAATTTATATTTTAAATTTGATAGAAACCTATCGAAACAGCCAAATTGGCTCACGATACATATCCCATTGTGTTCGGAATGGGGGTAATTGGCTAGGGGCGATAGTCGTTGGGTCTCATTTCGAGTTCGAAATAAAAAGTCGTTTTTTGGAGAAATAAATTAATAAAATAAATAATTCTCCCTCCTCCTTTTTTTATCCCCCCCTAGTCAACGCTCGTTCAGATCGAATTAGGATAAAAAAAACCCGCAACACCAAAACCCGTCGCCCAACCCTATTCCCCCAAATCGAACGTCGAACCCTTCCCCACCTTTGCCACCGCCGCCTCCGGCAGATCCCACCAGCCTCGCGCCATCTCGCCCCACCCCATTGAAGACCGCGCTCGAACCCAACTCCCACCCGCGAGCAAGAACCTCCGCACACCCTCTGTGCCGCGCGTCGCCACCTAATGGGCCTCCGCCACCAGCAACGCCCACGCCGCCATTTCCGCCGCCTCCTTGATCGACCAACACCCCTTTCCTCGATCCGACGACGCTCCAGTTCAGAAACAGAAAAAGTGAGTAACTTTATTCAACTTATTAAATTTTTGGTAATTTAATAAAATCAGTTTTTATGTAATAGCTTTTACAAATTCAGTTTTCTTCATATATATAATATGATAGAATTAAAAAGATGATTTTTAAGAGGTTTTCATTATGTTAAAAATAAGGTGATTTTTGTTTATATATTAACAATATCAAAAATCTAATTTTATAAAATATATGATTTGGATTAACAAGAAAAGGTATGATTTTTCTATAGAAAAAAATATGATTTTTGTTTATATAGTTATGGTATAAAGAAATGGTTTTTATATATAATTTTTAGCTAATGAAAAACATGGTTCTATTTTTAGTAATAATCAAAAAGTATAGATTTTTATAATCAAAAAATATAGATTTTTATAATCAAAAAGTATAGATTTTTATAATAAAAAAGTATAGATTTTTATAATTGAAAAGTATAGATTTTTATAGTCGGAAAGTATGGATTTTTAACAAAGGAAAGGCGGGATTTTTATCAATGGAAAAGGTATGATTTTTAGCGAATGGAAAATATAACTTTTAGCGAAGTAAAAATCGATTTTTATATATTGAATAGCGAAGTAAAAATGTGATTTTTATATATGTAGAGAATACGGGCAGTGAAAATTTACAAAAAGGCAAGAGTGGCGAAGAACTACAAAGAAGAGTCGTGGCGTATTGGATTAGCTATCTGTGAGAACTTTTCACCTTTAATTTATTTTTCTAGTTGAAATATATACTAGGATGCAGACGGTGTTTAGTAGCACCCGACACCCATCGTCCACAGACCACGGACGGCTTGTATGCTTGTTTGTTTGATTTTGATGTGTAGTTGATTGTGTGATGTGATGTGAAATGAAATAAAATATTTATATAGTTAAAAATATTTTATAGTTAAAAAATAGAATTTTTAACATGCATATGAAATGAAATAAAAATAAACAAATTGGACGATTTGTTTATATACACACATTTGACTAATATTGATTGGGACGATAAATTTTACACATCGCCCAACTGCACAAATAAAATCTGTGTTTGATTGTTTGAAACCCCACACGGGTATTGGGATGATATATGACATACACTAATCCCAATAATTAGTTGTATGTCGATCGATTGATTGACAGACTGTTATAAGCGTTGAATATTTATATTTGATGCTTATACAGTGTGGAATGCACTTTGGATGATGGTTGATTATTCATCGTTGTTGATATATACCTGTGTTGTAGAAAATCCATATAATTAACATTATATGGTAATTGATTGGGCCTCATTCCAGTTTAGAAGTAGAAATATTTGAAATAGAATATTTGAAATAGAAATATTCAAAATGGAATATTTGAAAATATCAATATATGAAGCCGTGTTGATTAGATTTACGCCATTTTGACGTGAACGATATTTATATCGATTTTATTCATTTTATAACAAATATCGAAAGTGATTTCAAAATCTGAAATTTTGGAAAGAAATGAATTCAAATTGAAATTGAATAGAAATGAATTCAAATTTAAATTGAATAGAAATGAATTCAAATTGAAATTGAATAGAAATGAATTCAAATTGAAATTGAATAGAAGTGAATTCAAATTGAAACTGAATAGAAATGAATTCAAATTGAAATTGAATATAAATGAATTCGAATTGAAATTGAATTGAACTGAAAACGAACTGAAATTGAAATAGAAATCAATTTGAATTGAAATCAATTTGAAATGAATTTAAATCGAATTTAAAAGGAAAAATTCAATTTTGATTTGAATTTGAAAAGAAGTTGAAATCGTTTCGAAAACGAATTTAAAACGATTTATAAAATACGTTTTAAAAGGAAATCGACGAAGTATATATTATATATATATATATATATATAATATAACGGCCTGAATAGAACGCGCCGCGCCGCGGTAGTTCGCGAATTTCGACCATTGACTTCGAATGGATATTGCGGGAGATCTGACCGTCGGATTCTCCTAAAACCGGAACCGTTGGGTTCGTATCGAAAAGAGCTTTCTAACGAATATGAGAAATTAGAAATCTAACGGTTGGATTTGGAATTATGTCCAAATCAAATTTGAAAAAGGTCGCTGTAAGTGCAGTTCGATGGCCGTTGATGGAAATCAACTGTACAGGCCTTGATAAAATTATTAAAAATAGTAATAATTTGTGTAAAATCATAAGAAATGATATGTGAAGAACTGGGATGAAAAACTCCATATTTGAAAAGATAAAAATAGTTTTTTATCGAAATGAACTAGTTTTGAACTAGAATTATAATTCTATTTATTTTTAAATAAATAAATTGAATTTGAAAAGGGTTTTAAAAATAACCAGAATTTCCAATGATTGCGTTGGAATGGATTTGAATCGAAATTGTCTTCGAAATATTTCGATGTTGGATTTCGTGATTATACAGGTATTGTTATGGAAATTTGAAAGATATAGGTATATATATCGTTATTTCCAATACGATATTTGTTGGTCGTAGAATTTGATATTGAATATAAGCCGATATATTTTCTATTCAGAGCCTTGTATTTAATATCAAATGTGATTTGGGTTTGTCGTGAATGGTGTCTTCAATAACACTGTTCTTGAACCCAGTTGAGAAAAGATTAAATCTTTTTTATTTAGGTTTAATGAAGTGTACCAATTAAATAATATTTAATTGGAATTGAATTGATATTGATTTTTGGGTATATCGTGGACAGTGTTTTTAATAACACTCGTTCTTTAACCCGATAATCAGTGGAATGTGATTTTGGGTTTATCGTGAACCGTGTTTTAAATGACACTGATTCTTTAACCCAGTTAACGATTAAAACTAAGTGGAGTTTTAATGAATCTTTAATTAGATTGAAAAGGTGTTAGAATGGAGTATCACCAGTTTTGCTCCTGGCGATAGTTAAATCTTTAATTAGATTTGAACGTGAAATGGTAATTGAATTTACCGATAACACCGTGGTGTTAGATATGAAGTATTACCAGTTTTACTTCATGGGATAAATAGGTTGGGATTGGGAAATAAAATAAATGATTACTCCGGTGTGGTTCGCTAATCCTGACTAGTTTGAATTGATATTCAAAGGAGATTAAAGAATAAATTTTAAAGAATTTATCTTTGATAAAATTAATGGGAACCTTTCCCAAAATATAAGAATATTTGAATAAAAGAATATTCTGAATTGGAATGAGGCGTATGTTGTGTTTGTGTAACACGTGTTTATTATATATATACGCGAGTTGTTCAGAAAGACCGGGTTTATCCCATTCTGAATAACTAATTCGACGTGGTGTCGAAGATGAAGACGGTGGTCGAAGACCGGAGGTCTTCACGTCGTTTGGGTAATTACTGATGATCTTGATTGGGCTGTACACCCAAGAAGATGGAAACCGTTGGTGATCGTCCAGACGTACTTGGAGATCGGTGGATATGCGGGGTACTAGGTGCCTCCGGTTTCGTTCAGACCCCGAACGGACTTGTAAATGGACTGTGTGTCTGACATTGGATTTTAGTCTGTGTGATTGATTTCTATTAAATATATATCTGTTTGGCGGCGGAGAATTTATTCTCTTGCTTAACGCCCTTCTCTAAGACGTACGAGCTCAGGGGTTATATATTGATGGATATCAATCGCATGGAGTGAATTGCCTGTGTGGCATGCCTAAGTGGCAAATGATCAAGGCTTCTGTTGAAAAGCAAAGTCTTGTGGATGATGATCAAAACAAGGCCTGTGTGGCATAGCTTTGTGTAGCGTTGATTCGCGAGCCTCGCACCCCGGTTGTGAACCAAAAACGGGAGAAGGACCTCAGGGAGGGCATGCGTTTCTTTCTAGCTAGGGTGGTGTCAGTGACCTACCAGCCCTGACATTTATATACTTTTCACCTGTGTGGTTGTTGCTGTTGCAAGGCTCTTCGGTTAGATCGGACGATCCGGGTCCGATGGATCCATTCGTTGGTTCATTTACGCCCCAAAGGGCGGGGAAACGCAGTGTTCAGGAATTTTAATCCACATCGGTGGACCGGCCCTGACGATCTAAAGGCTTGACTGAGTACTTGCCTGAGGCTCGGGCTAGAGAGTCTCGAATCAGTTGAGGACTATATTTTGCCTCGTTTCATATATGGAAATCCAATTTCCAAATATGTGACATTTGCGGTTTTAATTGTAGAGCCTAGTATGGCGACATGATATATGGTACCCATGCCGCCTATGATTGATACTTATGATTTGAAGTGGTTTTATACACTATACACTTATAATAGTATTAAATGATTTCTTTTAAATGTATCAAGCATTCTTGGCTATTATAAGGTAAAAACCCTATCCTCCGGCTTGCGTTGCATTGTGTGATAGGACCTGGGTCTTATAATAGCTTCATCTTTCTTTATTTAGCATTGCGCTGTTGTTTTATGCACTGGTATTCTTGAGAGGAAACCTGTTCCGTGTTATACGGCGTGGTCCTTTGATTTACCGTACTTTAAAATAAAGAATAATAACTGTTTTAGTTCTCACACCAGTCCCATGACTGACCTGGAGTTTATTGTTTTAACCTAAACTCTGGGTGCCCTTATTTTCGACACGGGCAGCTAGTAGTTTTGGGTTTGCAGATTTATATCCACATGATCCTGGTTTACAGCTGGAATGATATCCAGAAAGCTTTGTACCCGTATATCTCTTCTAGTTGTATATTGTATTAGTTTTCGCTGCGATGTATTTAAATGTAATTTAAATCTCTGATATTTCTGTGTAATATTCGTTTGTACTCTGTATATTCTTGTATTCTGATGGAATTGTTGTAATAAACAATGAAATGTTCTTCCGTCTGCGTTCTATTTTGTCGTGTTCTCACAGTAATTCATTCTTTCTCTTCTCTTCGGAGACCAGGGAAGTTCGGGTCGCTACAATAATTAACTTTCAAATAGGCATAGTTCTATATTTTAATTTATTACATTCACGAGTCCAATTACACGTTCAAATCTAAGGAATAACCGAACTTACAGTGATTGGTCTAGAAAAGGCGATTTGCTATGATTCGAGTGACGTTGCTTGAAGCGGAATGCCTATGGTCCAAATTGAAGCTTTAACTTGATTTGAATCTCCAGTTTGAAGAAGAACTATAACTTGTTTTAATGGAGAATAAGATTTTTTTTATGGTGGAGGCTAGAATAGAGAGAAACAGCATGTAGACACCTCAAAGAATTTGTGCGGTGAAACCTTTGGTCTAGGCATTCTTTTATAGGTGTAGAGAGTGTTTTAGAGCCATTAGATCGCCCTAGAAGCCATCCGGTCTATCCAGAATAGGTCAAAATCTTTGCAGTCCAGATCTGGAAAACAGGGTAGGTCGACCCCTGGTCGACCTATAGGGGAAGGTCGACCCCCTGGTCGACCTATAGGGGAAGGTCGACCCCCTGGTCGACCTATGTACACCGGTCAACCCCCTGGCCGACCTGGGTCCTGGGCGGGAAATTTCCCGCCTAGCCTGGGTGTGTGTTTTGAATTCGCATTTTGAATCTGTTTTTATTTATTTAAATTCTTGAAAATTCTGAAGGCCATAACTTCTTCATACGGAGTCCGATTTACGCAAACTCGGACTCTATCTCGAGCAAAATTTCAAGACGAACGCAATGGTGTAACCCATTTCCCTTAATTCTTCTTCTAAAATTAATTTATACTTTAATTTGTGAAACTTAATGCTATAGAATTACGGGGTATTACAGGTCCTCGTATATCCGGACGGTCAACAAGCACGTCCGGAAAACTACCACTTTAACCTTTTCAAGGGAGCTACCCATATCGAACGTATCAGTAGTAATCCATTCGATGTGAAGAATGTCAGTCTTGCACTGTCTTCATTTTTCTTTGACTTTTAGTCGTCGTTTAATTACTTGAAATGAGAATTAACTCGGTCTTTTCAAATAATTCTCGCATATATAAATCAAATCAAATTATTTCCTTAATTAAGTTATTGGCCTTCACAACTCATTTCACTACCTTATTTTAAGAGGTTTAATCAAGAATTAAATTCGGTCGTCGAATTAAATACTCGGTCATAATATACCCAAATTCATTTAATAAGTTTTCATGTCAAATCATACTTAACCATTTTCATTTTTATAAACCAAGTAAAGTTGGTTTAAAAACATTCTAAATCGCTTATAATAGTTTAAAACGATTTTTCGCTATTTTTATTTACATAAGAATAGCTCAATTCAGTCGAACGACGTTTCAGGTCATTCAACTACACTGGCGTTGTTTTTTATTCAACTTTGAATTAAACATTTCTAACGATCAAATCGTGGGATCATAAAATATTTATTATCGCTGGAAAGATCTTTTTGAAATGAACCAAACAGGTCAAATTTTGGGAAAATCCGATGGTCGGATCTCCAGGTATACTCGTTTAAAATTACGAATCGAAAACGCTAACTACCGCTGTGCTATTCATTTAATTTAATTTATATTTTTCGTATAAAATATATTTCATTAAACAACTTTCAAACTATTTAATTGACTAAATATTTGGCTAACACCTTTAAATTTCGGAAAAATTCGCTATAACCTCCTTTGTACGGAGTGCTTAGAAAAATCACATATGGCATAAAAAGGCTCCAATAAATCACAATATATCCATACAATACAAATACATTGAGAGATGTGTAAAACTATACCATTTCAATGCCCGTGCGGGAATTAAAAATCATGTGAACATCCATTGTGCCTTACACACTACCCCAGGCAATGTGCACAATTTAATTACCCCAATCCCTATGTACCGTAACTACGCAAGAGTGACGTGTATATTTTTGTAATCTCTTGAACTATGTAGGGTTTATTATTAAATCTTGCATATTTATTTATGGGTTTAATTTAGTACAAATCATGTTCTCTGCTCGCATCTGACCAATATGCAGTATACTTGATCTCCAGTCATTGTTCCCGTCATATAGCATCAAACAATTGAATACAATACAGTACACATCATATAAGCATCAAGCAGCTACATGCTTATATGGGTATGTTGGGCTACGCTTATGTTGTGTTGTCTAATACCTGCTTTATATCCTATGGTGCTATTTAATTTATCCAAAAACCATCACTCGCATACAATTCACACATAGTAGTCATAAATAAATAAATACGCAATCATCCAATGTCATTTAAGGCGTCATAAGTATCCATCCACGTATTATGAACTGTAAGTGTCACATATTCATACAATACTTCTAATGCAAATGACTTGTGAATAGTTCAATTGCTGAACTAATAAGAATATGAATGAATGCATGTAAGCAGTAATGAATAACAACAAACATGATTAAATATTTTTGATCATCACTACTAATCAAAATAGGATTCACTTCATTAATTTGCCAATTCTAGTTATGCACAAGTTTAAATATTTACTTACATAACAATTAATTTTTTTTTTAAACGTTAGTCGCTTTCTAAAATCTTAATAAATTTTATTATCATAATACTACGTAGTTAATTTTATTTAATTCATTCTATTACAATTCCATGATATCAATATGGTTTTATTTACATATCATGCATGAAATTTACATTGCATACATTCAGTAAAAATCACATTTTTAACTAATAAAAAATTATTTCATCGCGTAAACGAGTTAAAATTCACATTTTTGACTAATCAAAAATTATTTCTTTGCATATACTAGTTAAAAATCACATTTTTAACTAACTAAAAATTATTTCATCGCTTATACTAGTTAAAAATCGCATTTTTAACTAACTAAAAATTATTTCATCGCATACACAACTTGTTTAACTTAACAACTAACTTAGAAACAATTTTCTAACGATTCATTAACTTACCTAACCCCTTTCTAAATTGAATTTAGATTTCTCATCGCGAGTTCCACTCCACCAATTCTTTAAATACGGAGGAATGGAACTACTCCAAGCTCTTTTGCTTGTCTACACTTGATGGAGACGAATTCGAGCGCGAATGGAGCACCTAAACTTCACTTCTCCGCTGTCTGGACTTGGCACGGTGAATGGAGAGAGTATTGGCGAGTTTAGAGAGGTGTGGAGTGGTATAGAGTTGCTAGGGGGTGTAGATAGCTTCGGGAGGAGGAAAGATGGATTTTTGGAGGAGGAAGAAGAAGAGGAGGGGAAGAGGAAGGACCAACTAGGGTAGGAGAGGCCATTGATTTGGGGAAAATGGAAGAGAGAAAGAAATGAGAGAAGTGAGGAGAGAAATGATAGAACAGATAGTTATGTAGGAATTGTTCTCCCGCTCTCTCCGACTGCCCAACTGCAAACTATCTCTATTTGCCTCGAGATTTCTTCATGAGATAATACGCGTCAATACGAATCCAACGAATCAAGTTTCGTCGAATTCCGAGTTCATTTGACATTCCGTTTTAATTTTCTCTTTAGCTCAAATTAGCTTTAAAATGCGATTTTGGCGTACCTTTTCGTCTTGCACACCCATATGCTAACTCCAAATTATGAAACTTTAGATTCCTTTATTATTTGATGATATGAGTCCCAAAAAAAAGTGAAATCGAATTCCGAGATCGTCTCAATAATGTTCCTTTGTAAGCTGACTGCCCGATTCTTAGCAACTGTGTCTGCCTCTCACAGCCACATGTTAACTCCGTTTAATGTGAAATTTTAAATTTAGCAATGATTGATAATTCAGAATCCGAAAAAATCGGTCTCGTCAAATTCTGAGGTCGTTGTCAAAATAATTTCAATTTTTAAGGGATATGCATGAATTAAAAATCAAAATTTTAAATTTACGCATTTTCCGATAAAATTATATTAAAAATAATTTTAAATTTTGTTATGAAATTCCGGGTTGTTACATACATTTTAATTGACATGATAGATGCATAATTGTTTTTATAGTTTAGGATTAAATATATGCATATGTAAGATAACCATGATAAAAATCATTATATTGTTTATATACCGTAGCAATTTATGATGGTTACTGCTGTACATTGTATTATATCCATATAAGGGACATATCTGTTAATATTTTTTGTAAATGCTCAATTTCCTCGATCAGTGAAATGTGTTGGAACAAGATTATTAATAATTCTGGAATCATTAAATCATGTACGAACCATTCTGACTACTTTGATTGTCAAGGATATGTAGTCAATTCGTTTGTTTAAATTATTTTATTTTGGAAACATATCGGGTCTTGATATTAGGATAGCCCCAAATTTATATAACTCTGAATTTTAATGGGCCTGCAGGTTTATATAGATAATTTTAGAAATTATTATGGGGTCATCATCAACATTCTACAAAACTAGGCCTTGAATCGTTTGGGTTGGATGTTGTATAAAATTGGAAATGGAAGTAAAAATATGAAATTTAATATTATATTTATAATTTCTGCCTCACTACCGACGACAATTAAAGTTAACCATTTTTTATTTCGAAACGTTCAGATAAACTACATTTTGGTTCCTTTATAATGTTGAATTTAAATTCATATATGCATTTCATATATACTATTTAAATCCAATTAAAAATTATCAATGTCAAATGTGTGTGTGTATATATATATACTGATATGTGTAAATGACATTAATATTGTTTCCCATTACGAACTATAAAATCCCTTTAAAGCAAATTTTGTTATATTAAGTTATGGTGAAGTATTGCAATATATACACCCATCAATGCCAGTCTTATTTGATTTAGGTAATGCCAAAGCATTGTGCATCCTTTTATTTTGGTTATAAGTAGTAATGAAATTGTGATACCTCGATTGTATTATTAGGTCTAACTTAACTAGGCTGCATAATAGTTTTTATGGCTTTAGAGACAAAGAGCATGTATAATTTTATATTTGAGCAAATGAATAATTCAATGAACAAAATGTTCATCATGCGATGCAAAAATTATATACGATATAATTGACATAAGATGTCTACCTAAAAGGTTGTGTTTTGGTAATTAGCCAAAGCTAGGTCAAGGCATGACTAGATATGGATCTTGGAACACCATTATATATATATATATATTTGTTAATTTGAGTGGGAGCATATTTTAGTTTAAATTATACACTTATAATATTTTGCAATATTCTATGTAATTTTGAACGTCAAAATTATACAAAATATTGCAAAAATTCTACCTTTATTTTATTATTTATTATCTACTATAGATATTTAATGAAAACAACTATATAATTTATTACTAAAATTGATCCTTGAGAAGGATAAATTGAATTAAATCCAATTTCTTGACTAACAATGAAATTTGAGGATTGTCCTCAAACATGTTAAAACATAATTGTTTTACAAAATAGAAGATCTAAAATGAAAGTTGACGTATGACTTCAAATCGAATAAGATATAAATGTTATAACAATCTACTTATACATCTCTAGTATTATATACTGGATATGAATCACATAGATGTATATTTACAGAAATTGCAAATTAAGTAGAAATCTACCAGAAGGACAAGTGGACTTTCGATTGGAAATGAAGCAAATGTTGCTAGATTATCCATAGGAAGTTGCTTCTTGTTCTATGTACTGGCTTAATTGAATAATTAAAATTTTATTATTATGAAATTCCATTTAAAATATATGTTATCATGAATCTTGTTTAGACAAGTTTGAATTTCATTTGTAATAAAAGAACAATTGTTATTCATTTTATTTAAATGAAATATCTTATGGAATTCACAAATAGTTAATGAACTTTATAAATCCTTAACTATGATGTGCTTAACATAAATACTGAGCGGATTAAATTTAGTGATTTAAACCCAACACACCTTTAGCATTGTTAGTTAACCCATATAAACAAGAAACACATATCAAAACTCCATAATGTTGGAATTTTGAGGTCATTTGATTTCGAATCATATGAAGAATGCAAATTTTGTTTATTAAGAAAAATAACTAAATCACCTTTCACTTGACACAGCGAATGGGCTAGTAAGTATTGGGTCTCATACATAATGATGTATATGCAGCAATGAATACATAAGTTAAAGGTAGGTTTTATTACTTCATTATATTTATTGATGATGTCAGTAGATATAAATATATGTATCTTATGAAACACAAATCAGAATCATTTGAAAAGTTCAAAAAATTCAAAAAGTTCAAAACCAATTTAGATAGAAAATAAATACTCTTCAAACAGATCGAGAGATTATTTAAGCCAATAATTTATTGACTATCCAAATGAGTGTGAGATTGATTTACAACACACTCCACCTAGACCACCATATTTGAATGGTGTGCCTGAAAGGAGAAGTCGCACCTTATAAGATATGGTACGATCAATGATGAGTCATACAGATCATCCAATAAATTTTGTATTATACCCTTAAAACAATTGTAGTCCTACTAAAATGATTCTGAAGACGCCATATATGATATGAACTAGGAGATGTCCTAGTTTGTCTAATATGAAAGATTTGGGTTGAAAGGCGTTTGTTAAACGTCTTGCCTTTGAAAAGATCAGATCCAAATCTGATAATTATTTTGTGGAATATCCCAAAGAAGAAAAAGGATATTATCTCTATAAATTCCTTTACAATAAAATGTTTACTGCTCGAATCGGTATCCTTTTAAAAGGGAGCCAGTCTCTAAGATGCCGATAGGAATGAAATAGAATTTGAAATGTCTCGAAAACCATAGAATAACATTGAATCTTGTACAAACAAGAAATTGAATAGGAGTGACAAAATAATTCTAATATTATATATTGATAACACGTTAATTATTGTGAATAATGTTAGTTTTAAAACAAGAAATAGATACTGAATCTAAGAAAGAAAATGTTTAGGATAAGAAGTTCATAATGAATCGAATTACTTGTTGATCCAATGATATACATTGTGATAACAATGAGGCTATTGCTCAGGCCTAAAACCTTGAACTGATTATCGATCCAAACATATATTTAAGAAATATAATTTCTTATGTGAAGTTGTTCACAGACGAAATAAACATATTTGCAAAGTTGCAAAAGGTTGTAATGTTGCAGACCTACTGACTTAAACTTTGTCACAACAGAAGTTTAATAGTTACACTAGTTTCATGGGTATACGATACATGAATTATTGAATCTAGTGCAAGTCAGAGATTGTTAGAGTTTATGCCCTAGAGGCAATCCATTTGATGAGATTAATAACACTGTTGATATTATTGTTTTATTTGGAATAAAAATATTCTGTTACGTTATATATACTGCGTAATATAAGTATTAACATAATAGAAGTCCTTAGAATAATAATACAGATTTATATAGTTCAAGTAAATGACTTGAACTTGAGATTATATAATACATTAATTATTATAATTCTTAAATATACCTAGTCAAGTTTTATTATATACAAAGGACAACAATAAAACATTGACATAAGTATGTTGATTGACTGATTATCATATCTCACTAATGCTAATATATGTGATATTAATGTCAATACATAATTACGTATTGCAGAATATCGTATTGGACTGACCCAACATGAGAAAACTACACGAAATATAATTAATAGTATCATAAGTTATTCTCATAGTGACAGTGATGTAACGGTCCTCAGACCTGAAATCATTATAATTTTATTCGAGGATATTTGTATTTTGATATCATCAAAAGTTGATTTTAATCGAGTGGACGATAATGGTGATTATTTGATACATCCCGATATGAATGAAAATTATGAATGTTTTAGATGGTATATAACCCTACAACTAATATCCATGGGCCTCTTGATTGAGTGAGACTATAAAATGCATGGTTGTGCTCAAATATTGATTTGTTTTATATAGTCTACTCATTGATCAGGATAAAAAGATTAAATTATAAGGAAAGTGATACGTTCCATGCCTTGAGTTTAATCTTGGATATTTTGGTTAAAAAGATTATATTACATTGATACACTGGCCATGAAAGGAAGTATCGAATCGTTGATCTTATTATAACTTGGGTAGCAGCGATGTATTGCTAGATGTCAATCACTGTTTATGGTTTTAAATATGATTTAAAATCATTGCCAATGTTGTAATAACCTATAAGGTCACACAATAGAGCGTTACAAAGGAGAAATATTTTTCTTTGGGTTAGATAAGATATCAATTTGTTGATATTTTATTTGCAGTTAGAATAAGTAGTCTGGTCGGTTCTTATTCTAGGGTTAAACTTTTAAATTTAAAAGAGATGTTTATTTTCCCTTTTAAATATACACCGCTATACCTTGAGAAAATTAATTCAGATCATAAAAATAAGAAAGCCTCGAATATGTCTTTCTCCAAAACCATAGAAAAACAAGGGCGACTAGCATCTCCCCTTTTTCCATCTTTGATTCGAACGAAGGAGGATACTTTATTTGGATACCAATAGAGGCCCAACGCTTGCTGAGCTTTCCAACTCGACGATACAATGGTTCACTCGATTTCGATTTTCTTTTGAATTATTCAAGGATTTAACACGATTGGCATAAACTCTAATCTAGATTGATTTTGTTTTACTTTTATTACACAGATCCTAGATTAAATTTTGTTAAATCGTCAATTTGGCTTAAAAGATTAGATCTAGCAAACCCTTCATACATATTTAACATTGATGAGGTATTTATGCCTTCCTTACAGCTAGGATGACAGAGGCTTTTCTGAAAGTGAAAATCTTCTGCATGCAACCCATTCTCCCCTCAGTTACCAATACCACGGTAAAGTTTTCTCAAGATCCTTAAAAATCTCTAAGATTGTGAACTAATTAGCTTAGTCGGATCTTGAAAGGTTGTATAGAGTTGTGACTGTGTTGACTTTGCTGTGGATGCTTCCACAAACTATGGTTTTGACTAGGAGTGGAACGACTACGGAGGTGCTGATTATTGGTTTGTTTGAGACTACGATTGAGAGAGTTAGAATTGAAGTAGTTGCAAGATCTCAAAGATTTTTATTGCTAGATTTGATATACTCAATGAGATATGGGATGATGCCACTCTTTACTTTTATTTCCTTATTGCGTTCATTTCAGACAGTTGACATAATGAATCCACAATCGAAGGAAAACATTGAAATGAGGAAGACGAGAAAGGATGAAAGTAATTGAGGGGAAGACAAGGAAGGGAGTAATTTAGGTTTTAGCGGAAAATGAAAACAGAGAGGGAAGTGAAATGTAATGGGAGGGAAAACGTTAAACGTAACCACTATTTTAGTTAGTTGTTAATTTAATGTAACCAAAACCCTTAAATGCAAAACTAAAACCACATTGGTTGCATATATATATGTAAAGACCCGCAACCTCCCCGTAAAGGAAAGCGTCGGATAGTTCGAGAACAAGCCACAACAAAACGCATACAGAAGAACATTTCATTGTATATTTCAACAATGCATCAGATTACAAGAATATACAGAGTATAAAGGAATATTACACAGAAATATCAGAGATTTAAATTACATTTAAATACATAGCAGCAGAAAAATAATACAATACACAACTAGAATGAGATATACGGATACAAAGCTTTCCGGATATCGTTCCAGCTGTAAACCAGGATCCTGTGAATATAAATCTGCAAAACCAAAACTACTAGCTGCCCGTGTCAAAATAGGGGCACCCAGAGTTTAGGTTAAAACAATAAACTCCAGGTCAGTCATGGGACTGGTGTGAGAACTAAAACAGTTATTAATCTTTATTTTAAATCATTAGGTAAATCAAGGGACCACGCCGTATAACACGGAACGAGTTTCCTCCCAAGAATACCAGTGCATAAAACAAACAGCGCAATGCTAAATAAAGAAAAATGAAGCTGTTATAAGACCCAGGTCCTATCACACAATGCAACGCAAGCCGGGGGATAGGGTTTTCCCTTATAACAGCCAAAGAATGCTTGGTACGTTTTAAAACAAATCATTTGATACTATTATAAGTGCATAGTGTATAAAACAACTTCAAATCATAAGTATCAATCATAGGCGGCATGGGTACCATATATCATGTCGCCATATATAGGTTTGCAAATAAAACCGCAAACGTCACGTATTTGGAAATTGGATTTCCATCCATGAACCGAGGCAAAAGATAGTCCTCAACCGATTCGTGACTCTCTAGCCCGAGCCACAGGAACAGCCGCAACTGCCCCTTGGATCGTCAGGGCCGGTCCACACGGAGTGGATTATTATGCCTGAACAATACGTCTCCCCACCCTATGGGGTGTAAGTCTGGTCCGTCAGCCGACCAGAATGCATTCGGCCGAAACCGATATAACCGAGGCGCCTCGCAACCGCAACAACAACATAAGTCAAACTCGTCAGGGCGTGTAAAACCACTGACGCCACTTCTAGCTAGAAAGAAACGCAAGTCCTCCCTGAGGTCCGTCTCCCGTTTTTGGTTCATACCGGGTGTGAAACACGCGAAGTAAACGTTACACAAAGCTACGCCACAAAGGCCGTGCTTTGATCATCACCACAAGACTTTGCTTTTCAACAGAAGCCTCGATCATTTGCATCTTAGCATGCCACACAGGCAAACCATCCTATGCAACCGATATCAGTCACACAGAATGAAATCCGATGTCAGACACACAGTCCATTTACAAGTTCGTTCTGGGTCTGAACGAAACCGGAGGCACCTAGTACCCCGCATATCCATCGATCTCCAAGTACGTCTGGACGATCACTAACTGTTTCCATCTTCTTGGGTGTACAGCCCAATCAAGATCATCAGTAATTACCCAAACGACGTGAAGACTTCCGGTCTTCGACCACCGTCTTCATCTTCGACTTATCGTCGTATCAGTTATTCAGAATGGGATAAACCCGGTCTTTCCGAATAACTCGCGTATATTTTAAATAAGTGTTACACAACACAACATACGCCTCATTCCAATTCATTAGTCACTAACCGTAAATTAATCAAGAGAATAATTCCCCAAATATTAACCCCGAAGGCCGAAACCAACATCAGATCAATATCCAGAAAACCATTCTGCTTGGCTAACCGACAGTTAGTTTCTAAATTTCACGTTCAAATCTAATTAAAGATTTAACTATCGCCTGGAGCAAAACTGGTGATACTCCATTTTCGATCATTTCAATCTAATTAAAGATTCATTAAAACTCCACTTAGTTTTAATCATTATCTGGGTTAAAGAATCAGTGTCATTTAAAACACGATTCACGATAAACCCAAAATCACATTCCATTAATTATCGGGTTAAAGAACAAGTGTTATTTAAAACACTGTTCACGATAAACCCAAAAATCAATACCAATTCAATTCCAATTAAATATCATTTAATTGGTACACTTCATTAAATCTAAATAAAAAGATTTAATCTTTTCTCAACTGGGTTCAAGAACAGTGTTAGTGAAGACACCATTCACGACAAACCCAAATCACATTCGATATTCAATACAAGGCTCTGAATAGAAAATATATCGGCTTATATTCAATATCGAATTCTACGACTAACAAATGTCGTATTGGAAACAACGATACAAATATATATCTTTCAAATTTCCATAACAACACCTGTAATATCACGAATTCCAACATCGAAATATTCCGAAGACAATTTCGATTCAAATCCACTCCAATGCAATCATTGGAATTTTGGTTACTTTTAAAACCCTTTTCGAATTCAATTTATTTATTTAAAAATAAATAGAATTATAATTCTAGTTCAAAACTAGTTCATTTCGATAAAAATCTGTTTTTATCTTTTCAAATATGGAGTTTTTCATCCCAAACTTTCACAAATCATTTCTTATGATTTTACACAAATTATTACTATTTTTAATAATTTTATCAAGGCACGTACAGTCGATTTCCATTAACGGCCATCGAACTGCACTTACAGCGACCTTTTTCGAATTTGATTTGGACGTATCTCCAAATCCAACCGTTAGATTTCAAATTTCTAACATTCATTAGAAAGCTCTTTTCGATACGAACCCAACGGTTCCGGTTTTAGGAGAATCCGACGGTCGGATCTCCCGCAATGTCCGTTTGAAATAAATGGTCGAAATTAACGAACTGCCGCGGCGCGGCGCGTTCTATTCAGGCCATTATATTATATATAATATATATAATATATATTTCGTCGATTTCTATTTAAAACGAATTATATAAATAGTTTTAAATTCGTTTCAAAAGCAATTTCAACTTCCTTTTCAATTCAAATCAAAATTGAATTCTTCTTTATAAATTCGTTTCAAAATTCATTTCTATTCAATTCAAATTTCAATTCAATTTGAATTCATTTCAATTCGTTTTCAATTCAATTCATTTCGAAATCGTTTTCAATTCAATTCATTTCGAAATCGTTTTCAATTCAATTTGAATTCGTTTTCAATTCATCTCATTTCGAAATCGTTTTCAATTCAATTTATTTCGAAATCGTTTTCAATTCAATTTGAATTCGTTTTCAATTCATTTCATTTCGAAATCGTTTTCAATTCAATTCATTTCGAAATCGTTTTCAATTCATTTTGAATTCGTTTTCAATTCAATTCATTTCGAAATCGTTTTCAATTCAATTCATTTCGAAATCGTTTTCAATTCATTTTGAATTCGTTTTCAATTCAATTCATTTCGAAATCGTTTTCAATTCATTTTGAATTCGTTTTCAATTCAATTCATTTCGAAATCGTTTTCAATTCATTTTGAATTCGTTTTCAATTCAATTCATTTCGAAATCGTTTTCAATTCATTTCATTTCGAAATTGTTTTCAATTCAATTTGAATTCGTTTTCAATTCAATTCATTTCGAAATCGTTTTCAATTCAATTCATTTCGAAATCGTTTTCAATTCAATTCATTTCGAAATCGTTTTCAATTCAATTTGAATTCGTTTTCAATTCATTTCATTTCGAAATCGTTTTCAATTCAATTCATTTCGAAATCGTTTTCAATTCAATTCATTTCGAAATCGTTTTCAATTCAATTCATTTCGAAATCGTTTTCAATTCAATTCATTTCGAAATCGTCGATTTCAAAATTACTTTTTAATATTCATTTTAAAATGAATAAAATCGATATAAATATCGTTCACGTCAAAATGGCGTCAATCTAATCAACACGGCTTCATATATTGATATTTTCAAATATTCCATTTCGAATATTTCTATTTCAAATATTTCTATTTTAAAACTGGAATGAGGCCCAATCAATTACCATATAAAGTTAATTATATGGATTTTCATACAACACATGTATATAATAACATTGAAAATAATCAACCATCAACCAAAGTGCACTACACTGTAAAAGCATCAAATATAGATATTCAACGCTTATAACAGCCTGTCAATCAATCGATCGACATATTTAATCAATCAGGATGAGTGAACTGCAAATTTCATCCCAACACCCGTGTGGGGTTTCAAACAATCAAACAAATATTTTATTCGTGCAGTTGGACGATGTGTAAAATTTATCGTCCCAATCAATGTCATTCAAATAGGTGTACATAAACAAACCGTCTGGTTTGTAAATGAATATTTATTTATTCACATTCACGTTAAAAATTATATTTTTAACGATAAAACATTTTATTCCAACGTATGCATTTCTATTCAATTCATTTTTCCAATAAAAATGATATTTTTATTTTTCTAACATATTTTAGAAAATTTCGGCGGCATAACGGCACGATACTAGAAACGGGACAAGGCCTAGCCTTATCCCCAGTCTAGTGAAGGCCCACGCCATTCACACATCAATCAAATCAATTTCGTTATGCAAACCACAAAATTTGGAGTAAGAGTCTAACCTAGCCTTACTCCTTCGCCTTATAACGGCGCACGTCTAATCCTAACCAATTTATCGATTCGATCTTTCACACCACAAACCACATTCAAACCAATATCACAATCAATAACCAAACAGCCAAACAAACAAGTCCATGGTCTGTGGACGATTGTGTCGGGTGCTACTAAACACCGTCTGCATCCTAGTATATATATATAACTAGAAAATAAATTTGAAAGTGAGAAATTCTCACATATAGCTATCCTAGCTCCACGGCACTCCTTTGCAGAAGTCTTCGTCGTTTCGTCTTTTTGTCACCTTCGTTGTCCGCTTTCACTACATATGTAAAAATTGAATTTTTACTATGCTATTCAATTTATAAAAAAAAATCGAATTTTTTTTCCCGAAGTTCAATATAAAAAAAATTCTATTTTTATTCTGAAGTTCAATATATAAAAATTCTATTTTTATTCTGAAGTTCAATATATAAAAATCATATTTTTATTCTGAAGTTCAATATATAAAAATTCTATTTTTATTCTGAAGTTCAATATATAAAAATTCTATTTTTATTCTGAAGTTCAATATATAAAAATTCTATTTTTATTCTGAAGTTCAATATATAAAAATTCTATTTTTATTCTGAAGTTCAATATATAAAAATCATATTTTTATTTCTGAAGTTCAATATATAAAAATCATATTTTTATTTCGACAACATAAAAGATTATATTTTTATAACTTTACAACATAAATAAAAACCAGTTTTAAAGTAAATAAAATTCCGTTTTTTTTTTAACAAAATGAAATCAGTTTTCTAAACAAAACAAGATCAGCTTTCTAAACCAAAATAAAAATCAGTTTTCCTAAACAAAAATAAAAACAGTTTTCCTAAACAAAAATAAAAACAGTTTTCTTAAACAAAAATAAAAACAGTTTTCTTAAACAAAAATAAAAACAGTTTTCTAAACTGTAAATATAAAACAAAATCAGTTTTTTTATTCTGTACTTTAATTAAATTAAAGATAAAATAAAATAAGAAAATAAAATAAACATAAAAAAACATACCAGCGAGGGGGGGGGGTTTGAATCGCGGTGGTGGCCTAACCGGGCTTGGCTTGCTGGTGGGAGCAGATGTCGGAGGCCAAGGTTTAGCTCGGGCTCGAGTTCGATTGCGAAGAGGAGAAGGTGGAGCTCGCGGTGCGGTGGGGCCAAGGGTCGGTGGCGATGTTGTTGGGTAGCTGCGCGATGGGCTACGCGAGGTGGGGCCGCGATGTGGTGACGTGGGAGGTTGGCCGAGGGGGGGGGGGAAGTGAGCGGGGTCTTGGGCGATTGACAGAGCGAGGGAGGGGGCGGCGAACGCTTCGAGGCGGCGGCGGGTCTCCGATCCCCTTTCCTCCTTTTTATTTTTTTTTATTTTATGAAGACTGAATCGGGGAAGAGAAAAGGAAGGGGGGGGGGGTTTATAAAGTTTATATTATTTAATTTATTTATTTTTAATTGCCAAAAAGTTGACTTTCACAAACGACCTCTAAACGAGGCCCACCGCCTGACGTCCATAGCGTTTTACCCCCATACCGAACACAATGGGATATGTACCGCAAGATGATTTGACTGTTACAATCAGTTTCCTTTGAATTTACATTTAAATCACTATATTGAATTTTAAACGTACATTTCAAATTACCGGGGTCACATACTGACTAGAAAAATTCTCGAAAAATATTTTCTAGCTTCGTATTGACGATACGGTCCTAACAAAACTAGTTTCGTCGAATTCTGAGACCGTTGGAAAAATGGCCAATTTCCAGTCGATTAAAATCAACTGAAATGGTCAAAACGCGTTTTCCTTTGCCACGCTCACATATTGATTCGAAAAATTATGAAATTTGGAATCTAGCAATAACTCGACATCACGGACCCAACAAAACTGGTTTCGTCGAAATCCGAGGTCGTTTGCAAAATGTCCATTTTTAAGGGCCTTATATATATAAAAATATATATAAATTCCACAGCGACTATTTCTAATTTTAAACTGGACATATCTTATCATTTCTAAGATGAAATCTCAGTTTGTTAACTTTGTTACAAAGATATAGTTATACAGATTCAAATATTTCTTGTTTCGTTCAATTCTGACTTATATTGAATTCTGTATATTCATTTGAAATTAGAAATCGAATTTTCGAACTACCGCGCCATTTTCTATTCCTTTTATAATTATATATAAATTTTTATATTCTAACGACGACGCGTATAATATATACGTTCGAATTATATTCAAAATAAATTTCTCTTTGATATTATTTATAATAATTCATTTTAAATATTCAAAATTCGCTAAAATTGCCCAAAATAAAAATTTCAAACTGGCTTGCATTTTACGGGTTGTTACAATCTCCCCCACTTAAAACTTTTCGTCCCCGAAAAGGAACAAAGTCGAAAGTGGTTTGATTATTAAGCTCTACATTCGATCTGGCTTTCATTCTCTAACTTTTCAGTTTCTGAGAATTTTCTAAATTTCAAAAATTTGGCTAACACCCTAAATTTTTGAAAAATTTCGCCATAACCTCCCCTGCACCGGGAGCATCGGGGAATTTCAAATAGCTTCCCCGGTCCTTCAGATCTCAAAAAGAAAAAGAAAAAGCCAAGCGGCTAGCCAATAGGCTCACAAAATCATCATCACCCAAACAAAACAGGAAATTATGTAGTAAACATGTACCTATTTGTCGGGCAAACAAATTTTATTCTCTGGCTCTAGCCTCCTTGCTATGACCTGTTCAATGATATATATGTATATGCAAGCAAATGCGACCAATTTTCAATATAATTCAATATTTGGTTCTATTAGGCATAATGGTTCAAAATTTGCAAACAAATAAACAAACAACACAAACATCAATCAATTAGTGAATTTAACGTTTCAAATTCATAATTTTGATATATATACTGAAAATCTTGTTTTTGATGCCAATTCACAACAAAGTGTTCTAGCTATATAAGATTTGGTTCTCACACCAGTCTAATGGAAATATATAGATATCACACTTTCGTTACTCGAAAATAAATGCTGGTGATGGTATACTTCATCATCAGGACCATGTCCGGGCGACTAGAGTGCGACTCTATATCTATCCAATATATTAAAACTTCGAATACACGCGGATCAGACGTATACGCAAAATCTATATATACTGGATTGTCCACATCAATATAAATAAATAATCAAATACGAATAATTGATTTTAATTTTCAAAACAAAAATGTTTTCATTTGAAAAATATACTCTTCACACTCGTTCTAGGATACTACTGATCCTATCTCTAACGAGTCATTCTAATTGGATATTACTAATCCAATATCTGATGAATTCTTTCGTATGGTTCTAACGTGCCTTGTTCTCTAGCTTTGTAAACCAAAGCTCTGATACCACGTGTAAAGACCCGCAACCTCCCCGTAAAGGAAAGCGTCGGATAGTTCGAGAACAAGCCACAACAAAACGCATACAGAAGAACATTTCATTGTATATTTCAACAATGCATCAGATTACAAGAATATACAGAGTATAAAGGAATATTACACAGAAATATCAGAGATTTAAATTACATTTAAATACATAGCAGCGGAAAAATAATACAATACACAACTAGAATGAGATATACGGATACAAAGCTTTCCGGATATCGTTCCAGCTGTAAACCAGGATCCTGTGAATATAAATCTGCAAAACCAAAACTACTAGCTGCCCGTGTCAAAATAGGGGCACCCAGAGTTTAGGTTAAAACAATAAACTCCAGGTCAGTCATGGGACTGGTGTGAGAACTAAAACAGTTATTAATCTTTATTTTAAATCATTAGGTAAATCAAGGGACCACGCCGTATAACACGGAACGGGTTTCCTCCCAAGAATACCAGTGCATAAAACAAACAGCGCAATGCTAAATAAAGAAAAATGAAGCTGTTATAAGACCCAGGTCCTATCACACAATGCAACGCAAGCCGGGGGATAGGGTTTTCCCTTATAACAGCCAAAGAATGCTTGGTACGTTTTAAAACAAATCATTTGATACTATTATAAGTGCATAGTGTATAAAACAACTTCAAATCATAAGTATCAATCATAGGCGGCATGGGTACCATATATCATGTCGCCATATATAGGTTTGCAAATAAAACCGCAAACGTCACGTATTTGGAAATTGGATTTCCATCCATGAACCGAGGCAAAAGATAGTCCTCAACCGATTCGTGACTCTCTAGCCCGAGCCACAGGAACAGCCGCAACTGCCCCTTGGATCGTCAGGGCCGGTCCACACGGAGTGGATTATTATGCCTGAACAATACGTCTCCCCACCCTATGGGGTGTAAGTCTGGTCCGTCAGCCGACCAGAATGCATTCGGCCGAAACCGATATAACCGAGGCGCCTCGCAACCGCAACAACCACATAAGTCAAACTCGTCAGGGCGTGTAAAACCACTGACGCCACTTCTAGCTAGAAAGAAACGCAAGTCCTCCCTGAGGTCCGTCTCCCGTTTTTGGTTCATACCGGGTGTGAAACACGCGAAGTAAACGTTACACAAAGCTACGCCACAAAGGCCGTGCTTTGATCATCACCACAAGACTTTGCTTTTCAACAGAAGCCTCGATCATTTGCATCTTAGCATGCCACACAGGCAAACCATCCTATGCAACCGATATCAGTCACACAGAATGAAATCCGATGTCAGACACACAGTCCATTTACAAGTTCGTTCTGGGTCTGAACGAAACCGGAGGCACCTAGTACCCCGCATATCCATCGATCTCCAAGTACGTCTGGACGATCACTAACTGTTTCCATCTTCTTGGGTGTACAGCCCAATCAAGATCATCAGTAATTACCCAAACGACGTGAAGACTTCCGGTCTTCGACCACCGTCTTCATCTTCGACTTATCGTCGTATCAGTTATTCAGAATGGGATAAACCCGGTCTTTCCGAATAACTCGCGTATATTTTAAATAAGTGTTACACAACACAACATACGCCTCATTCCAATTCATTAGTCACTAACCGTAAATTAATCAAGAGAATAATTCCCCAAATATTAACCCCGAAGGCCGAAACCAACATCAGATCAATATCCAGAAAACCATTCTGCTTGGCTAACCGACAGTTAGTTTCTAAATTTCACGTTCAAATCTAATTAAAGATTTAACTATCGCCTGGAGCAAAACTGGTGATACTCCATTTTCGATCATTTCAATCTAATTAAAGATTCATTAAAACTCCACTTAGTTTTAATCATTATCTGGGTTAAAGAATCAGTGTCATTTAAAACACGATTCACGATAAACCCAAAATCACATTCCATTAATTATCGGGTTAAAGAACAAGTGTTATTTAAAACACTGTTCACGATAAACCCAAAAATCAATACCAATTCAATTCCAATTAAATATCATTTAATTGGTACACTTCATTAAATCTAAATAAAAAGATTTAATCTTTTCTCAACTGGGTTCAAGAACAGTGTTAGTGAAGACACCATTCACGACAAACCCAAATCACATTCGATATTCAATACAAGGCTCTGAATAGAAAATATATCGGCTTATATTCAATATCGAATTCTACGACTAACAAATGTCGTATTGGAAACAACGATACAAATATATATCTTTCAAATTTCCATAACAACACCTGTAATATCACGAATTCCAACATCGAAATATTCCGAAGACAATTTCGATTCAAATCCACTCCAATGCAATCATTGGAATTTTGGTTACTTTTAAAACCCTTTTCGAATTCAATTTATTTATTTAAAAATAAATAGAATTATAATTCTAGTTCAAAACTAGTTCATTATTTCCATTAACGGCCATCGAACTGCACTTACAGCGACCTTTTTCGAATTTGATTTGGACGTATCTCCAAATCCAACCATTAGATTTCAAATTTCTAACATTCATTAGAAAGCTCTTTTCGATACGAACCCAACGGTTCCGGTTTTAGGAGAATCCGACGGTCGGATCTCCCGCAATGTCCGTTTGAAATAAATGGTCGAAATTAACGAACTGCCGCGGCGCGGCGCGTTCTATTCAGGCCATTATATTATATATAATATATATAATATATATTTCGTCGATTTCTATTTAAAACGAATTATATAAATAGTTTTAAATTCGTTTCAAAAGCAATTTCAACTTCCTTTTCAATTCAAATCAAAATTGAATTCTTCTTTATAAATTCGTTTCAAAATTCATTTCTATTCAATTCAAATTTCAATTCAATTTGAATTCATTTCAATTCGTTTTCAATTCAATTCATTTCGAAATCGTTTTCAATTCAATTCATTTCGAAATCGTTTTCAATTCAATTCGAATTCGTTTTCAATTCATCTCATTTCGAAATCGTTTTCAATTCAATTTATTTCGAAATCGTTTTCAATTCAATTTGAATTCGTTTTCAATTCATTTCATTTCGAAATCGTTTTCAATTCAATTCATTTCGAAATCGTTTTCAATTCATTTTGAATTCGTTTTCAATTCAATTCATTTCGAAATCGTTTTCAATTCAATTCATTTCGAAATCGTTTTCAATTCATTTTGAATTCGTTTTCAATTCAATTCATTTCGAAATCGTTTTCAATTCATTTTGAATTCGTTTTCAATTCAATTCATTTCGAAATCGTTTTCAATTCATTTTGAATTCGTTTTCAATTCAATTCATTTCGAAATCGTTTTCAATTCATTTCATTTCGAAATTGTTTTCAATTCAATTTGAATTCGTTTTCAATTCAATTCATTTCGAAATCGTTTTCAATTCAATTCATTTCGAAATCGTTTTCAATTCAATTCATTTCGAAATCGTTTTCAATTCAATTTGAATTCGTTTTCAATTCATTTCATTTCGAAATCGTTTTCAATTCAATTCATTTCGAAATCGTTTTCAATTCAATTCATTTCGAAATCGTTTTCAATTCAATTCATTTCGAAATCGTTTTCAATTCAATTCATTTCGAAATCGTCGATTTCAAAATTACTTTTTAATATTCATTTTAAAATGAATAAAATCGATATAAATATCGTTCACGTCAAAATGGCGTCAATCTAATCAACACGGCTTCATATATTGATATTTTCAAATATTCCATTTCGAATATTTCTATTTCAAATATTTCTATTTTAAAACTGGAATGAGGCCCAATCAATTACCATATAAAGTTAATTATATGGATTTTCATACAACACATGTATATAATAACATTGAAAATAATCAACCATCAACCAAAGTGCACTACACTGTAAAAGCATCAAATATAGATATTCAACGCTTATAACAGCCTGTCAATCAATCGATCGACATATTTAATCAATCAGGATGAGTGAACTGCAAATTTCATCCCAACACCCGTGTGGGGTTTCAAACAATCAAACAAATATTTTATTCGTGCAGTTGGACGATGTGTAAAATTTATCGTCCCAATCAATGTCATTCAAA
The DNA here is from genome assembly GCA_030737875.1 of Allium sativum. Classification (NCBI taxonomy): domain Eukaryota; kingdom Viridiplantae; phylum Streptophyta; class Magnoliopsida; order Asparagales; family Amaryllidaceae; genus Allium; species Allium sativum. The sequence goes on along the minus strand of CM060909.1, from coordinate 746,936,578 downwards.
TAGGTGTACATAAACAAACCGTCTGGTTTGTAAATGAATATTTATTTATTCACATTCACGTTAAAAATTATATTTTTAACGATAAAACATTTTATTCCAACGTATGCATTTCTATTCAATTCATTTTTCCAATAAAAATGATATTTTTATTTTTCTAACATATTTTAGAAAATTTCGGCGGCATAACGGCACGATACTAGAAACGGGACAAGGCCTAGCCTTATCCCCAGTCTAGTGAAGGCCCACGCCATTCACACATCAATCAAATCAATTTCGTTATGCAAACCACAAAATTTGGAGTAAGAGTCTAACCTAGCCTTACTCCTTCGCCTTATAACGGCGCACGTCTAATCCTAACCAATTTATCGATTCGATCTTTCACACCACAAACCACATTCAAACCAATATCACAATCAATAACCAAACAGCCAAACAAACAAGTCCATGGTCTGTGGACGATTGTGTCGGGTGCTACTAAACACCGTCTGCATCCTAGTATATATATATAACTAGAAAATAAATTTGAAAGTGAGAAATTCTCACATATAGCTATCCTAGCTCCACGGCACTCCTTTGCAGAAGTCTTCGTCGTTTCGTCTTTTTGTCACCTTCGTTGTCCGCTTTCACTACATATGTAAAAATTGAATTTTTACTATGCTATTCAATTTATAAAAAAAAATCGAATTTTTTTTTCCCGAAGTTCAATATAAAAAAAATTCTATTTTTATTCTGAAGTTCAATATATAAAAATTCTATTTTTATTCTGAAGTTCAATATATAAAAATCATATTTTTATTCTGAAGTTCAATATATAAAAATTCTATTTTTATTCTGAAGTTCAATATATAAAAATTCTATTTTTATTCTGAAGTTCAATATATAAAAATTCTATTTTTATTCTGAAGTTCAATATATAAAAATTCTATTTTTTTTCTGAAGTTCAATATATAAAAATCATATTTTTATTTCTGAAGTTCAATATATAAAAATCATATTTTTATTTCGACAACATAAAAGATTATATTTTTATAACTTTACAACATAAATAAAAACCAGTTTTAAAGTAAATAAAATTCCGTTTTTTTTAACAAAATGAAATCAGTTTTCTAAACAAAACAAGATCAGCTTTCTAAACCAAAATAAAAATCAGTTTTCCTAAACAAAAATAAAAACAGTTTTCCTAAACAAAAATAAAAACAGTTTTCTTAAACAAAAATAAAAACAGTTTTCTTAAACAAAAATAAAAACAGTTTTCTAAACTGTAAATATAAAACAAAATCAGTTTTTTTATTCTGTACTTTAATTAAATTAAAGATAAAATAAAATAAGAAAATAAAATAAACATAAAAAAACATACCAGCGAGGGGGGGGGGTTGAATCGCGGTGGTGGCCTAACCGGGCTTGGCTTGCTGGTGGGAGCAGATGTCGGAGGCCAAGGTTTAGCTCGGGCTCGAGTTCGATTGCGAAGAGGAGAAGGTGGAGCTCGCGGTGCGGTGGGGCCAAGGGTCGGTGGCGATGTTGTTGGGTAGCTGCGCGATGGGCTACGCGAGGTGGGGCCGCGATGTGGTGACGTGGGAGGTTGGCCGAGGGGGGGGGGGAAGTGAGCGGGGTCTTGGGCGATTGACAGAGCGAGGGAGGGGGCGGCGAACGCTTCGAGGCGGCGGCGGGTCTCCGATCCCCTTTCCTCCTTTTTTTTTTTATTTTATGAAGACTGAATCGGGGAAGAGAAAAGGAAGGGGGGGGGGGGGGGGTTTATAAAGTTTATATTATTTAATTTATTTATTTTTAATTGCCAAAAAGTTGACTTTCACAAACGACCTCTAAACGAGGCCCACCGCCTGACGTCCATAGCGTTTTACCCCCATTCCGAACACAATGGGATATGTACCGCAAGCTGATTTGACTGTTACAATCAGTTTCCTTTGAATTTACATTTAAATCACTATATTGAATTTTAAACGTACATTTCAAATTACCGGGGTCACATACTGACTAGAAAAATTCTCGAAAAATATTTTCTAGCTTCGTATTGACGATACGGTCCTAACAAAACTAGTTTCGTCGAATTCTGAGACCGTTGGAAAAATGGCCAATTTCCAGTCGATTAAAATCAACTGAAATGGTCAAAACGCGTTTTCCTTTGCCACGCTCACATATTGATTCGAAAAATTATGAAATTTGGAATCTAGCAATAACTCGACATCACGGACCCAACAAAACTGGTTTCGTCGAAATCCGAGGTCGTTTGCAAAATGTCCATTTTTAAGGGCCTTATATATATAAAAATATATATAAATTCCACAGCGACTATTTCTAATTTTAAACTGGACATATCTTATCATTTCTAAGATGAAATCTCAGTTTGTTAACTTTGTTACAAAGATATAGTTATACAGATTCAAATATTTCTTGTTTCGTTCAATTCTGACTTATATTGAATTCTGTATATTCATTTGAAATTAGAAATCGAATTTTCGAACTACCGCGCCATTTTCTATTCCTTTTATAATTATATATAAATTTTTATATTCTAACGACGACGCGTATAATATATACGTTCGAATTATATTCAAAATAAATTTCTCTTCGATATTATTTATAATAATTCATTTTAAATATTCAAAATTCGCTAAAATTGCCCAAAATAAAAATTTCAAACTGGCTCGCATTTTACGGGTTGTTACAATATATATATATATATATATATATATAAAACGCAACCAATGAATGCAACCATATGTATGTTTTCTTATAGTGGTATTAATTTAAATACATGTATTATTGTGGTATATAAAGCTATTGAGTAGTGTAGGAAAACCATTTGCCTTCTAATAATATGTGATTAAATAAGATTTTTATTGTTCTTGATCATGTGTTAAATAAGATGTTTTATTGTACTTGATGATGTGTTTAATAAGAAGTTTTATTGCTCCTGATCATGTATTATAGTACTGTAGTTTGATATGTCTCAGAATGATTATACATGTATGGGCAGCAGAGCAATTGGTAATGGCTCTGAATCGTATCTAAAATGGAACAGTTAGATATTTACATATGTCATACCTATTGAGGAAACTAGGCATGGTTTAAAGCCATATCTAGTAATTAAAGTTGCCATTTTCAGCTATGGATAAGAGTCGTACTAAAATTCGTTAGAAATGGATTTTAGCCGTGGATAAATTGCATTAATGGTGTAGTGACAATATGGGGTTTTCCCTTATTATAATCAAAACACTAGCTACATAAAATGTTTTGATATTATTTCTAATGACATTCTTTTGGAAACACTTTACAAGTAAATTTATGAATCTTATCTGAAATTATTACCATTATTAAATTCTAGTAAATCTATGAGATTTATAATTAAGTCTAAAGGAACCCATGGAGAATGGATTCCATACAATGATGTGGCAAGGCACCACCTTCCATAAAGTATATTTATAAAGGAAAGTACCAAAGATCGACATCTTTGAAACCTCAACAATCTAGCAAGACTGACCAATATGTAGACCTATATGATGGGATGTAGAACCAAATATGATATCATCCTGATCATAACTCACTTACAAGGGTTCCATAGCATACACAAAATATTCGGTATTCTAGGAATAGCCTAGATGTGTAATGACCATACTCTAATTGAAGAAAACCACATGATCTTATGACATTCCTTATTTAACCATTACCGGGTGATGACTCCAGAGGTAATGATTACCTTTCAAACAGAACACTTTCCATTTCAACTGCCACTGTTGACTTGAAATTTAGTTCTACCTAGTCTAATACCTGAATTAAATTACTAGTCGCAAAATACTCATATTCAAGTCAATCTAAATGAAGAACGCATCAAAGTAAAGGGACACGAGTTTTATAGTGGTTCGACCATCGGGGCTACATCATTTATCACAATTGCTTGCATATATTCTGTAATTTCTAGTACAATAGAGTTTTATCTATGAAATTTGAAGGGAAAGAGAATCAACCCAAAAACCAGCAGAGTCTCGATGTACGAAGCAAAGAAGATCCCCTCCAATGACCAACTGTAACGACCTAGATATATAGTTGTTTTATTTTGAACATTTAAAATTTGTTTTAAATGTTGTATGAGAAATATAAATGGATTTTTATATAGCTTTCACCAATTTAATAAGCGAATATGATTATATTTCGAATATATCGAATTATCGTAATACGAAAACGAGAATTAATCGAATTCTAAGTTAAAAATGAATTGAAAATGATTATAACAATTAATATAAATTCTATTTGAATATATACGACAATAGTAAATTATTATTATTTGATTTGATTTTTTTTAAATCGATTTATATTTTATCGATTTAATTTAACACTTAAGAATACCAATTTTCAAACAATCTTGGATTTCGACGAAACTAATTTTATAAAATCCATAATGGCTAATTATTGAAAGATTTCTAGTTTTGAGTCAAATGGAGTTATTATGTGATCGTGCGTGACATAAACACGTATCGATCTACGTTTTTATATTAAAATAAGTTTTTTCAAGCGGTCTCAGAATTTGACAAAACCAATTCCATCGGGTTTGGAATGTTAAGTTATTGCAGAATGTACATTTTATAGCAAACAAAGCTCGTACGAGATCATATGAATTAGAAAATCGAACAAGAATAATGTTGAATATAATAATAATAAATCAATCAACCCTATAAATAGCCATTCCCTTTCCCTAAAAACCTTAAACTTCTGTTTCTGGTCAACAAAAACATGAGCCGCCACCTACAATATTCATTTAAAATTTTAATATTAAACCAAAAACTTGATGAAATCCAATAATATTCGATCGGTTGGGTTCGTATATTAGAGCGCTTAACTTCTATACCATTCGATTTGGGTTTGGTCTATGTCTATATCGCATGAAATTCATGGCAGCGTGGTAGGTTATGGGTTTCGGGGAAATCCAGGTGATGAGAGATGGTGTTAAGGTCGGTTTCAGGTTCCTGGTGAAGTTTAACACTTGCTTGATTTTTTTGGGGTTTTCGACAAAATTATCATCGTGCCTGTCACTTTTACATCTTGTGAGGAAGCCGAGAACGCTACTACAGGCGAAGTTGAGAGCTTTGATTTTTGGGGTGGAGTTGAAAGGATTCATAAAGAGGAGGAGAATAGAGGAATCAACTTTGGAAATCAATGCTTGTGGAAGGAGGTATGGATGGAGGAGTTGTTCGGTTATGGGATGAAAGATGCAGCTGGAAAACTACCGGGAAGAAGAAGAAGAATATTTATAAAGCGGCAAGTGTAACTAAATAGGGTAATTAGATGTTATTTATGGTACTTAGTGTTTTAATATTTTTTAAAAATGATCAATTTCTTATTTGATCAATGTAAACTCATATGTGTACATAATTGCATGTGATGACCTGTCTTGCTGGTTGGTTGGAACCGATGGTTAAACTGACTTAAACCGATCAACAAAACATATCACATAGGGTTACAACTAATAAGAACTGAACAAAACAACTTTTCCAAACTCATTACAATAAATTTTACATCATAATACAACAATAAATCAGATTACAATAATAAATACATGCACAGCGGAAATAACTATATCAGAGTGTATCATGTACACATCGGAAAACATAAACTCTCAGCGAAAAAATAAAATGCATTAGACATAGCTTTAGCTTCAATCCAGCACCTGCATTATAAAATACCTGCAAACCAAAACTACTAGACTGCCTGTTTGGAAAATATTGGCACCAAGAGTTTAGGTGGGAAACAATAAACTCTGGATTAGTCATGGGACTGGTGTGAGAATTGTAACACCCCGAAATTTTAACGACACTGAAGAGAACAAATTAAAGGATAATTAATTTAATATTCATTGCGTCCGTCTCGAAATTCTGGTCAAGATAGACATTTGGTTTGCGTAAAACGGACACCATATGAAGAAGTTATGAGGGTTTGAAGTTTGTATACATGCAGAAGAACTATACATATAGATATATATAATAAATTAAAAAATTTAGAAAACAGCTTGAAATTTGAAAATATAGTGGTGGCAACTTTCCCGCCCTAGGGGAGTCGACCCCTTAGTGGGGATATCGACCCATGGGTCGACCCCCCTAGGGCTGAGGTGGAAGTCGATTTCTGGAGACTGGCAGCTGTAAATAAAGGTCCATTTCTCTTTTTTCTCTACTGGAAATCAATGGAGGCCAAATGTTGTCAGTTCCTGGACTAAATCGGATTCTTTTTACTTCTTTTGCAGTTACAGATTTAGATATTCAAGTGTAGATATGTTCTTCTTCTAGTCCTATTTCTCTAATCCAAACACTGTGAGTTTCAGTTATTTTAATATTTAAATAACTAAAAGTAAAACATGATATAACTGTTAAATTGGATCTATGCCTGTGACTGAATTATACAAGATGTATTGTAAATTACGAATATATGACATTCTGAATTAGTTATGACTTGAATCTCAATCTTTATCATATCGGATCTATTGCAACTTATGGATTTATGATGTTATGACATATTATGAATTGGATCTAAATCTTTATCAAGAAGGATGTACTTTTGATTCTAGATCTAGCTTATCACTTAGATCGCCTTATGCCTATCATATTGGATCTGAACTAGTTGGACATCCAAATTGTTATTTAGATCTTATTATACATATTGTGACATTTCTACTATGTTAGGACTAGTTTAATTATCACTAATTCACCAGATCCATTCTTGTATGTCCACCTTATCACTATGTCAATATATACGCCAGTTATGTTAGAGTAATCACTATTGTCATCTTCCCATCACCATTTCCTTTTATTGTTTATGGCCAGGCTACTTTCTATCCAAGGCGTGCCACCAAATATACGCGAATGCAATAGTTAAGGAATGGGGGAAAATATTAGAATTGGCATAATTTGTATAATGAATATGAATTTTGAGATATAATTCACTATGAACATAATTGGGGGAAAAAAGGGGCATGAAACCTATAACCTATAAAGGCATAGGTGAAAATTGGATAATAATGAAATGCCTAGGACTACAGTAATTGGAAACTATAACCACACTTATGACACGAGGTTAGATTACATTTGTGGTGGAAGTCTGCCTGGACCCGACTGGCATATCCAGCAACCGCAAATGTTGAATGTAATGTGAGGGGTCTAAGTGCACAAATACGAGATGGGCTAAGACATGAGGTTAGGCCCAACTTGTAGAAGAAGTTTGCCCAGACCCGACCGGCATATCCAGCATCCACAAGATGTAGGCCTAATGTGGGAGGTCTAGCCCATTATAAACCATAAATGGACATGGTAAGGAATTGAGATACTTAACCCAGCTGAATCCATAGGGATCGGGTGAACATAAACATGAATAGGGGTTACGTAAACTTGGTTGAATAATAGGAGGGTTAAGTTAAGTATATATGAGATGGGTGGGTAATATTTAATATATAGGCCCACAAAACTTAACCAATTGGGGGTTATGTATTAAAGACACCTATAGGTAAGCATAACCGGTAGAAATATTAAGGTTATATAATTAAAGACACCTTTTAGGGTAAATATAACCTATGGAAAACCTAAGGGGATACAAGACAAAGGGGAGAGCTTGTATCATATTGCATGGGACCCGTTTCAGTCAATAACCCGGAGTAGGTATCAAATAAAGTACTCCGAACTAGGTCGGAGAAGGGGCACGATTACTGAACTGATTGTAAGAGATCCAAACGTGGAGGACGATGTCGGCGGCGCAAACCGATAGGGTCATGTGCGTGCATGCGCCATGCAGAGGGGGATAAGACGACCGTGACACCTATAGATATGGGGTTGTGCATACTAGCAAAGGGTTGCCACTTTAGGATGTGATACATCCAACAGTGGGGTCAGCAAAGAGTATCTACGCAGATTAGGGAGCCGATCGACTAGGGTAGTAATTAGGATACATTTAGACGTATGCCTAAGTCTACCACCTTATAGTGGAAGGGATCATCTCATTCTGGTTATACTAGTAATAGTGCAGAGTAATCATTAGTGAAGCATATACACTCTATCATGTTACCTTGTCATACTTACCTTTTGTGATGTCATCTTTCTTATCCACTTTATATGACTTCATGCTACTTTTATTTATTTACTTTCTAAAAGTAACTGGACTCGCCAGACTTTATGTTTGACCCTTTTTGTTTCCTCTTCTTTCTTCTGTTTCCCCCCAGGTTCTTAGGGAGGGAACACTTAGGCTTGACCGTGATTCTGCTTTATCTTTCCAGGAGCTGCACTTAAAGTATTGCTCAAGTTCTTATCTCTACTATGGCTTTGTCTCTTTTTTGAGAATTATGTTTTTATGTACTCTGATGGAAAAAGACATAAAGTTTTATGTTTTTGTAATGGCTTTTATGTAGTTTCAGACTTGTGATATTTTGGACCACGATGTTATGATTTATGTTTGAAATAAAAATTTGAATTCCGCTATTGATTTTATATCTATCTTGTTATGTTTCTGTTTTCCCGAAACTTAATGCATTCTCTTAATGAGTGACATTAACGGACGTGGGGTGTCACACTTGGTATCAGAGATGAAGGTTACTAGATTTGATAAAAGTTTTTGAAAATTATTTTCGAAATGGGTTTAAAAGAAAGCATTTCAAAAAGAAAAGTCTGTTTTGAAAAACATTCCCCAAGAAGCCATAAGTAATATCTTTCGATCCTTGTCTGAATCTCTTTCCATTTCTTTTTTAGCATGTTTGTGGAACCTAATATTCCAGAGGACGTTACGATACCAGGCTGGTTCCGTAGGTATTTGGAGGCCATGGCGCCTTCCGAAGGCCAAGGAAACGTTCCTTCTCCGGCTGCACCCGTTGTTCCTCCTCATCCTCGGCGTGCTGACAACTTCTCTAAGATCTGCAAAGATTTCCATGCTATGGGTGGAAAGCCATTCCATGGAACCGAGACATTCGTAGAGGCAAGGAATTGGCTCAAAGAGACTGAGTATTTGTTTGTAATCTTTGAAGTGGAAGATCGAAGGAAGATCCAGTTAGCTGTCCAGCTACTGAAGGATGAAGCTTCGTTTTGGTGGGAGGTAACCCAAGCAAGTCGTCCAGTGGAAACTTGGGATGATTTTAGACAGAGGTTTGAAATGAAATTTCTTTCCCAACCCAAGAAAAGCATGAAAATGAAGAGGTTCTAAGCACTCAAACAAGGAAATTTGACTGTTAATGAGTATGTGAACAAATTCAACCAACTGGCAAGATTTGGACTGGAATTGGTGGATACTCTGCATAAGAAAGCTTTGCAGTTTGCTAGAGGGCCGAATGAACCCCTTCATGGGTTAGCTATGTCCCATATTCCAATGGGGGCAACTTTTGAAAGGCTTGTTGATATGGCATTGATGTATGAGGAATAGAAAGGAGAAAAGAAGGAGATTAAAGATGAAGAAACAACGCAAAACAAGAAGTTATGGCCAAAGAAAAGACAACAACAACAACAACATAAGAAGAAGAAGGATGGAAAGAGCAACAAGGCTAAGGATAAGAGGAAGTGTCACAATTATGGATATGAGGGTCACTTGGTGAAGGACTGCAAAAGAAGGAAGAATTCTTGCTACAATTGTGGAGAGGTCAGACACTTTGCTAGGGAGTGCCCAAGAAACAGGGGCAAGGTCAAAGGGCAAGAACTTCTAGAGGGCAGGTGCATGCTCTCGCGATCAGTGCTCCTAATAGAGGTAGAAAAATTTCTATGGAAGGTTTAATTTCTCTTTCAAATCATGCTATTAGAACACTTTTTGATTCTGGCGCTTCACATTCATTTATATCTAGATCTGTGGTTGAATCTCTACACTTAAATACTAGTATGGTAGTGTATCCCGTAGTTATCTCAAACCTGTTGGTGGTTCGGCTCATTTATCAATGATTTGTCAGGGTTTGAGATTATCTGGGTTAGGCATCGAGTTTGAATGCGATGTGTATGTGCTCAGTTTTATGGGCTATGGTTTGATTCTAGGGATGGATTGGTTTACCACGTATGGTGCCATCATAGATTGTGAGAGGAGGGTCATTAGACTTTTGGATTGCCAAGGGAGGACCCTCAAGATTTCTTGCGAACCCCAAGGGTCTGTTATGCTTAGTTTCCTAGAGTCTCTTGATGCATCTATAGATGATTTACAATTTTTTCTAGTAGTCTGAGACTATTCTGATGTTTTTAAGGAGGTCCGGGGCTTACCTCCAAGGCACGAGATCGATTTTCATATATATTTGGTGGATAATGCAAAGCCAGTTGCATTGTCTGTGCGCCATATGGATCCAAGGGAAAGGAGGGAGCTTAGCAAACAAGTAGGGGAGCTACTTGAAAAGGGGTTTATTAGGCGAAGCATATCTGAATGGGGTGCTTCAGTAGTATTCGTGACTAAGGCGGATGGTTGGCTTTGCTTATGTGCAGACTATAGAGAATCGAATAGACTCACCAAGAAGAACAGACACCAACTACCGAGGATAGATGACTTGTTTAACCAGCTTGTTGGTGCCTTGGTATTCTCTCAGTTAGACTTGGCCACGGGGTTTCATCAGTTACGGGTGGCTGAGGACAATATAGACAAGACTGCTTTTAGGACTCCAGATGGTTTCTTTGAATGGCCAGTTATACCTTTGGGTTGACGAATGCACCCGCCTATTTTGTTGATCTAATGAGTAGGGTGTTTCGGGAGTTTCTAAATAAATTTTTCGTAGTCTTTATTGATGATATTTTGATCTTCTCCAAAAGCGAAGAAGAGCATGCCCAACATTTGAGAGAAGTTTTGAAAACTCTCCGTGAGCACCAACTTAAGGCAAAGTTCTCCAAATACCATTTTTAGAGAAAAGAGTTGAGATTCTTAGGGCATGTAGTCTCCAAAGAAGGGATAGCTGTAGATCCCGCGAAGCTAGTTGCAGTGCAAGATTGGAAAATTCCGAAAAATGTATCAGAGGTGAGAAGCTTTCTTGGATTGGCAGGTTATTATAGGAAGTTCATTAAGGACTTCGCAAAGATATCAGCACCTCTCACCAGAATGACAAAGAAGAACTTAGCATTTTCATGGGATATAGATTGTGATGTTGCTTTTCAACGTTTGAAGAGGGCTCTGAAAACAGCCCCAGTCTTGACCTTGCCTGATGGGAGCAAAGTATTTACGGTTTACACTGATGCATGTGGTACTGGGCTTGTGCGGTTCTGATGCAAAAAGGAAAGGCAGTGTGTTTTGGAGGTAGACTGTTGAGTGTTCATGAGAAGAACTACCCTACCCATGATTTAGACCTAGCTGCCATAGTATTCGCGCTTAAGACGTGGCATCATTATATACTTAGAGAGAAGTTTGAATTATACACCAATCATAAATCTCTCAAGTACCTGTTCTCACAGAAGGATCTTAATTTAAGGCAACAAAGGTGGATGGAGTTCCTAGATTCTTATGATTTTGAAATTTCTTATACCCTAGCAAGGATGATGTGGTGGCCGACGCACTAAGTCTGCAGGGGATGGCTTTAATTCCTCTGTTTGTGGAAAGAAAGAGCTTGGGGTTCAGATCAACTTTTGACTTTAGACCCTCCATCAAGATATTTCCTGATTTATTTGCATCGCTAGAAATACGACCAACTCTTATGGATTAGATAGGAGTTTCGCAGCAAGGTGACCCACAGATTTTAGACATCATGGATAAGCTCAGAAAAGGGGAGACTTCTAGTCACCTCAGTAGATATTCCATAGATGAAAAGGGGTTTTTGCGACGAGATGACAGACTTTGTGTTCCTCAAACTGGAAGCTTGATAAAGACAGCCCTAGAAGAAGCCCATCATTCTAAGATGACCATTCATCCAAGTGGCGATAAGATGTACAGAGACATGAAGATGGTATTCTTTTGGGCTGGGATGATGAAAGATGTGGCAGAATTTGTTTCTCAATGTTTAGTTTGTCAGCAAATCAAAGCGGAGCAAAAGAAGCCCGGAGGTCTGCTTCATCCTTTAGAGGTTCCACAATGGAAGTGGGAGAGCGTCTCCATGGATTTCATAGATGGTTCGCCCAGATCAAAGAAAGGCAACACCAGTATCTGGGTTGTGGTGGATAGACTTACTAAGAGCGCACATTTCATTCCAGTTAAGAGTAAGAGGACGGCATCATGGTTGGCAGCAATTTATGTCTGTGAGATAGTCCGTGTTCATGGAGTACCTTCCGACATCGTAAGAGATCATGACCACATCTTTACTAGTGAATTTTGGATGGGCTTGCAGGAAGCATTAGGAACACAACTGTGTTTGAGCACCGCTTATCATCCTCAGACCGATGGGCAGACGGAAAGGGTTAACATAATTCTTAAGGATCTTTAAGGCTGTGTATCCTAGACTTCGGAGGGACTTGGGAAGAACATCTTCCTTTAGTATAGTTTGCCTACAACAACAGTTATCAAGCTAGCATTGGTATGGCACCCTTCGAAGAATTGTACGGATGACCCTGTAGATCACCAACTTGTTGGTGGTAATCTACAGAAAGATTATTAATTGGACCGGATATATTTAGAGAAACGTCCGAGAAGATTAACCTTATTCGACGACAGATGAAGATAGCCCAAGATAGGCAGAAATCTTATGCAGACAAGAGAAGGAATGACATCAAATTTGAAGTTGGAGACTTAGTTTTTATTAAAGTATCACTTCTGATGAATGTGGTTTGCTTCGGATCTATAGGGAAGCTGGCACCCAGATTTTTGGGACCATTTCCCATAACCGAAAGGATCGGCCAAATTTCCTATAGAGTAAAGCTCCCAGAAAATTTGTCCGGCGTTCATGATGTTTTCCACGTTTCTCATATGCGGAAGTGCTTGCATAACACTGCGGAAGTTGTTGAGCCAAGTGTATTAAAGGAAGTAGAAGTGGAACGGGAGGCAATAGTTAGACGAGTCCCTACCCGTATTCTTGGATTAGAAGTTAAAAAGCTACGTAGTAAAGAAATCAATCTGATGAAGGTTCAATGAGGAGATAAGCCAGAGGATGCGACTTGGGAAACCGAAGACAAGATTCGTTCTTCGTACTCTTTCCTTTTCGAGGGTAAGTTCTTAACTCCTTTTCAAAAGATTTATCTATGCTTGTTTCTATCATTTGAGTATGTCCTATCAATAGTATTTTAGACCTTTAAAGAGGAATCCTACAGATGTAAACATGTGTTTGAGACATTTTATGTTTGATGGATGCAAGTGTTTGCTAGTGGTTGTCTATGGATGCATACACACACATTAGGCACTTGATCGGCTCAATCACTCTCATACTGCATATGGATGTGTGTGCATTTTTCTTTGCTTTTAATGGGTGAAAATGGATGAATTATCAAATGAATGTTACATGGACGAATGAGTGTGCACGCATATAGAACTTACATGTTATAATAGTATTATTTGCATATATATTAGATTCATGGCACTAACATACGTATCCTTAAGGAGGTCGACTGAATCAGTAGACCGCCTGATCTTCGCATTAGTATTGGGACATATACACACACCTTTGCATATGTTCATATAAGCATTAGAAATCTTTAAGGACAATGGATACATGTGGTTGATGGATGAGTAGTTGGGTGATGGATGGTAGGATATACATTCTTCTTAACTTGAAGACATCGGGGATGAAATCCTTTAAGTAGGAGAGAATGTAACACCCCGAAATTTTAACGACACTAAAGAGAACAAATTAAAGGATAATTAATTTAATATTCATAATTAAGGGAAATGGGCAACGCCATTACGTCCGCCTCGAAATTCTGGTCAGGGTAGATATTTGGTTTGAGTAAAACGGACACTATATGAAGAAGTTATGAGGGTTTGAAGTTTGTATACGCGTAGAAGAATTATATATATATATATAATAAATTAGAAAAATCAGAAAATAGTTTAAAATCCAAAAATAAAGTGGCGAAATTTTTTGCCGCCCCATGGGAGTCGACCCCTTGGGTGGGGTGTCGAACCCTCAAGCGGGTGTCGACCCCTCAAGTGGGGCGTCGACCCATCGGTCGACCCCCTAAGGGGGGGTCGACCCCCTTAGGGCTGAGGTGGCAGTCGATTTCTGGGGGATGGAAGCTATAAATAAAGGTCCATTTCTCTTGTTTTCTCCACTGGAAATCAATGGAGACATAATGTTGTCAGTGCCTGGACTGAATCAGATTCTTTTTCCTTCTTATGCAATTAAAGATTTAGAGATTCAAGTGTAGATATGTTCTTCTTCTACTCCTATTTCTCTAATCCAAACACTATGAGTTTCAGTTATTTTTAGATTTAAATAACTAAAAGTAAAACATGATACGACGGTTAAATTTTATCTGTGCCTGTGACTAAATTATACCAGATCTATTGTAAATTATGAATCTATTACATTCTGAATTAGTTATGACTTGAGTCCCAATCTTTATCATATCGGATCTATTGTAACTTGTGGATTTATGATGTTATGACATATTATGACTTGGATCTAAATCTTTACCAGGATGGATCTACTTTTGATTTTAGATCTAGCTTATCATTTAGATCACCTTGTGCCTATCATATTGGATCTGAACTAGTTGGACATCTAAATTGTTATTTAGATCTTGTTATACTTATTTTGACATTCCTACTATGTTAGGACTAGTTTAATTATCATAAGTTCACCAGATCCATTCTTGTATGTCCACCTTATCACTGTGTCAATATATACGCCAGTTATGTTAGAATAATCACTATTGTCATCTTCCCATCACCTTTCTCTTTTATTGTTTATGGCCAGACTACTTTCTAGCCTGGGAATCCCGCCAAATATATGTAAATGCGTTAGTTAGGGAATGGGGGATAAATATTAGAATTGGCATAATTTGTATAATAAATATGAATTTGGACATATAATTCACTATGAACATAATTGGGGGGAAAAGGGGTATGAAACCTATAACCTATAAAAACGTAGGTGAAAATTGGATAAAAATGAAATGCCTAGGACTACAGTAATTAGAAACTGTAACTACACTTATGAATCGAGGTTATATTGCATTTGTGGTGGAAGTTTGACGGACTCGACCGGCATATCCAGCAACCGCAAACGTTGAATCTAATGTGAGGGGTCTAAGTGCACAAATACGAGACGGGTTAAGACACGAGGTTAGGTCCAAATTGTGGAAGAAATCTGCCTGAACCTGACCGGTATATCCAGCATCCATAAGCTGTAGGCCTAATGTGGGAGGTCTAGCCCATTATAAACCATAAATGGACATGGTAAGGAATTGAAATACTTAAACCAATTGAATCCATAGGGATCGGGTGAACAAAAACATGAATAAGGGTTACGTAAACTTGGTTGAACAATGGGAGGGATAAGTTAAGTATATCTGAGATAAGTGGGTAATATTTAATACATAGGCCCACAAAATTTAACCAATTGGGGGTTATGTATTGAAGGCACCTATAGGTAAGCATAACTGGTATAAAGATTGGGGTTATATAATTAAAGACACCTTTTAGGGTAAAAATAACATGTGGAAAACCTAGTGGGGGATACAAGACAAAGGGAAGAGCTTGTATCATACTGTGTAGGACCCGTTTAGTAAGTAACCCAGAGTAGGTATCAAACAAAGTCCTCTGAACTAGGTCAGAGAAGAGGCACGCTTACTAAACTGATTGTAAGAGATCCAAACGTGGAGGACGGTGTGGGCGGCGCAAACCGACTGGGTCATGTGTGTGCATGGGTCGGGCAGAGGGGGATAAGATGACCTTGACACCTATAGATATGGGGCTATGCATAGCAGCGAAGGTTTTCCACTTTAGGAAGTGATAGATCCTACGGTGGGGCTGGAACAGAGTATCTACTTGGCTTAGGGAGCCGATCGATTAGGGTAGTAACTAGGGTACGTTTGGACCTATGCCTAAGTCTACCACCTTATAGTGGAAGGGATCATCTCATTCTGGTTATACCAGTAATAGTGCAGAGTAATCATTAGGGAAGCGCATACACTCTATCATGTTACATTGTCATGCTTACTTTTTGTGATGTCATCTTTCTTACCCACCTTATATGCCTGTTATGCTACTTTTATTTATTTGCTTGCTAAAAGTAACTGGACTTGCCAGACTTTATGTCTGTCCCTTTTTGTTTCCTCTTCTTTCTTCCGTTTCCACCCCCCTAGGTTCTCAGGGAGGGATCACTCAGGCTTGACCGTGATTCTTCTTTTATCTTGGCAGGAGCTGCTCTTGAAGTATTTCTCAAGTCTTATCTCTACTATGGCTTTGTCTCTTTTTGGGGAATTATGCTTTTTATGTACTCTGATGGAATAAGACAGAAAGTTTTATGTTTTTCTAATGGATTTTATGTAGTTTCAAACACGTTATATTTTGGACCACGATGTTATGATTTATGTTTGAAACAAAAATTTGAATTCCGCTGTTGCTTTTATATCTTTTTTGTAATGTTTTTGTTTCTGTTTACCTATAACGCTTCACAAAACTTAATGCATTCTCTTAATGAGTGACATTAACGGAGGTGGGGTGTCACAAGAAATAAAACAGTTATTTACTTTATTTTAAAGTTGGGTAAATCACAGGACCACGCTATATAACACGAATGGGTTTTTTTCCACATGAGTGTCGGTCATAAACTACTCGCAATGCTTTTTGAAAATAAAGCTATTATAAGAGTCAAGACTCAAGTCTCATCACACAATGCAACGCATATTGGAAGAGAGAGTTTTTTCATATAATAGCCAAACATGCTTGATACGTGAAAGCCTCTTTTATAATTACTAGTGCACAGTGTAGAGATAATTTTAAAAAGTAAATGTATATATCTAAGCTCACACACTGCCCCATCCCATTATGTTGGCTATAAGGTTACATCTGAAAACACAAAGCTTGCATTGGAAGTTGGATTCCAACAATGACCAAGGAAAAAGATCTTCTTGAACCGTTCGGAACACCTCTAGCAGGATGTCCAAGGACTCAACAAATGATCCTTCGGAGCGGCAGAGGCGGCCAGCACTAACAGGCTAATTGGAATCTTACTTGAACATAACGTCCCACGGCCATGACTATCCATTATCTGAGGCACTTCAATCTATCATCCACATAAGTAAACTTGCCAGGCCACCATACCGTAGCATCAATTTTTAACTAGAAGGAAACGTATGTCATTATCTGTGCCGTTGTAACGACCCGCATTCTACGCATCATAGGATCGTAGAATATTTATTTCTTTCACATACGAAGTCGTATGGTCATGTAACTTTGGGGGACGACTATTGGGGTCATTTCCCATGTTCATGATTTTTCCCGATTTTTAAATGACCATTTTACCCCTAGTTATCACTGTTTTGGCCATAACTTTTGACTGGAAAGGAATTTTGACCTGAAACCACTTCCATTGGCTCCGGATGATGGTTTCTCTTTCCGTAGAGTGGTCACATTAGCCAAACGGACTCACCGTTTGGAAGATATGGCTGAAACAAGTTTCAGATGGTGAAAACAGCTTAATTGGGCTTAATCGGGTGATTAGCAGCTAGGCCCAGAGGGGAATTTCGGGTTTAGAGGTATAGGAGGACTGATTAGGGTTAGGTTATCACTTTCATTTCAGTTTTGAGCCGTCACAACCGTCCATCATCCTATTTTCATCCATTCATGGGTTGTATGGCTCTAAAATCTCTTTTTAACACAAAGCTACGCTATATCAATCATGCTTTGATCAGCATCCACAAAGGTCTGGTTTTCAACAAAAAACTTTAATCGTCTCAGCACTTAGCATGCCATGTTGTCGATTCACAACATATAATTGGTGTCTATTAATTCATAACCCTCTAAGGACATAAGTCTCAGAAGAGGGTGTTAAACTAAATGATAAATCCTTCGCAACCAATCTGATACAAATTAATAGAAGCCAATTTATTATGCCATAAAATACAACGTCGGACACACACCCGTTTACAAGTTCGTTCGGGGTTGTAAACGAAACCGAAGGCACCTTATTCCTGGTCCAACAAACGGAGAGATGCCCTTGAAAATCTAGACAATCAGCAAGTATGTCCATAGTACTGCCACTTATAACCTTCTCTTTGGTGTACCTCCCAAACGAGACATCAACAATAATCAAAACAATGTGAAGATCCTCGGTCTTTAACCACCGTCTTCAGTATCTTCAATACTCGTCGTATAGTTATTCAGAATGGGTCGAAACCCAGTATTTCCGAATAACTAGCGCATCCTTACAAACCATAATTGTTATGTAAAATATCACAAGTCTCATTCCATTTCAGAATATTCGTTTGCTCAAATCATTCTTTATATTGGGAAATGCTCCCATAAATCTTATCAAAGATTTACACTTTAAACTCTGGTTTAAATCTATAGTTGGAAATCAATTCAAAAGATTATAAAATCCATTTTCACAAACTCAACTCAAGTTTTCTACGCTTTAGCGAGATTATTGAATCTCGCAAAAAAGGTAATTTCTCAAATCATTATTCCATCTTGTTCATCTCATGGAGCAAAACTGGTGATACTCTATATCTAATGCCCCTCGCATTTTGGTAAGTTTAATTACCTTCTTTCTTTGATTCATATTTCTAATCTAAAATCATACTTACGAGTTCTTAATTTTATTGCTTAAGAAAAAAACCTAACCTCTTTTAAGAGACTCTTAAACTCATTCCCATTATCATTTGTTAAGGAAAACTCTTTCATTCAAATTTTATAATCAAATTAAATAAAGATTTCTTTTCAACTAATCTTGAGAAATCATCTTATGCTTTTACTAGGTTAAAGAACACTGTTATTTAAAACATCATTAATGATAAACCCAAAATCATACAGAGACCTATCTCGATTATCACTAAATCAATTTCCATTCAATTCCAAATTAATTTATTAATGATAAAACTTCATTTTGGGAAACTCCATTGATCTTAATTAAAAGATTTGTTCCATAAACTTCATCTTTAACTAGGTTAAAGAACGATGTTATTGAAGACACCATTCACGAAGAATCCAAACTCAATTGATATTAAGTATAAGTTTAAAAAAGTTTACATCCACTTACATTCAACACCAAATCTCATAATCAATTAATACAATCAATGGGATAACGATATAAACATCTTGCAAATTGCTCAAACAGTAAACGCCTACACATTGGTAATCAATACCAAATATGTGAAGATCATTTCTGTCCAAATCCATATTCCATTTAGTCTTAATGTAAATATTTCTCAAAACTCATCTTTCAAATCCAATAATAAACCAGTATTCGGGAATCTTAAGTTTATTTAACTTAAATTCACAAAACGTCGTTTTAGCGTACTGAGCAAGTTAGGCTGAAAACACAAAAATCAAAATATAGTTCAAAACTTCATATTTCTTTTCCAAATCAATCTAATATCACTTATTTTGATTTATCATAAATTTCCATATTTTTAATAATTTTTATATGGCCTTTTCGAATGATTTCAAATTACGGTCATTGAACTACGTTTACAACGACCTTTTCAAAAATAGATTAAACCATAACATGGAATCTATAAGTTGAAATTCCAAATTTCTTCTTTCATTTGAAAGATATTATTAATAGAAAACAAACATTTCTTGTTTCAGGGAAATCTGATTTAAATTGCATTAGTTATGCTTGTTTGAAGTTCATGGTGGAAATTTGCGAACTGTCGCTCCGCGACACGCCCTATTCAAACCATATTATAATTTAAAATAAAACTCATCTGATTTCATGAGAACATATTTTATAAAACTATTTGAAAATGATTCCAACTTCAAATTCAAATTCAATTAGAAGTCAAAATTGAATGTTCTATATTATTATAATATTAAAATAATAATATTTTTCAAATTATAATATTTTGAAATCCAAACTTTCCTGAAATCCATTATTAAAATAAATAAGATCAGTGGAACAATTGACTCAAGTTATAAACGTTGTTTATGTATCTATCTTGAATTCACTTTTGACTTTACTATTCCAATTCAAATTTGATTAGAACAAGCCATTTCTAATTAAACTCTTTCAAATTCATTTCAACCTTTTCAATAGTTGTTTGAAATCATCTTAATTTCATTTCCAAATCGTTTAAGATATAAAAATCCAATTTTCATTTTCATAGCTTATTTAATTTAAATGAATATATAGTTTATTTAAAATTCCAATGAAATAAGACTTGTTCAATTCCCAAATAATTCCATATTCATGGTCTTAATTTGTGTGAACAATAATAAGAACCACAACGGTTATCAACCATCAACCAACAATCGTAAGATAAGTGTTATAATTGTTAACGCTTAAATGCACATAAACAGTAAATAAATAAATAACTGTAATAAACATCCATCATCCACGAAGTAATCATAACAACCACAAGCTATTAATATATAATCAGATAAGATTATAATAACGTTACAAAACTGTAATGTCCCATATTTTTGGGAATCAGATATTTGATATATTTTATTATTTTAAATATTATATTTGGAATATTAATGGATTTAATATTGAAATTGTTTATTAGAACGATTTTGAACATTAAATTTGTATATAATTTAAAATGAGCTCGAAATGGCGGTAGTTCATAATATTAAGTTATCAACTTCAATTGAATATACAAGATCCGATATAAGTCGGAATTCTGTGGAACAAAAAAATGGGAATCTTATTGACTACAATTTTCATATGAAAGAGAAAAATCCAGATTTCGTGTTATGGATTGTTAGCTATGTCCAAATCAAATTTTAAAATAGTCGTTATGGAAATCGTTAATAAACGACAACGTTTATTTAATAAATTTAAAAGGGTTTTAATATAATTTGTACATTGTTTAACTCAAAATTTATGATATTGAGTTGTATAATTCATATTTGAAGCTATATGATATTTCCAGTTGGATATTTATGATAATAATAATTTATTTTTATTTTATTAATTGGATTTTATAATATTTCAACCGATATTATTACAAGCCTTAAAAATGGCCAGTTTGCAAACAAAGCCCGTTTTCAGCGAAATTAGTTTCATTGGAATCATGGCGTTAAATTATTGTATGGTATAAAATATTGTGGAAAACCAATGTCGTATGTGACAATAGTAGCCGTCAACGCCCAATCATTTAATATAGCGCTTAAATAAATTAAATATTTAATTGAGGGGTATTTGTGTATAACTTGAGCAGACGATCGAATTAAACCACGAAACCAATTCCGTTGTGTTCGTATCAATATTTAGAGTCAGATTAGGCAGGTAGTTTGTTATTTTTAGACATCGGGTGTTTTGGTGTCCAAAATAGTGTGACACCAACATAGCGTTGTTTGGCATGTAAAAATAGTGTACCAGGAAACGGTCACGGAATATGACGAAACTTGTCCAATGGATTCGTATTAATTATTATAAGATTTCAAATTTCGGATCAATCAGACATACCGTTTGATCGTGGTAACGATAAACGCCCTAATTAGTTATATTATTTTGGCCAATTTAGATAGGGGTAATTTAAAGGAATAAACGACTGGCCAAATGAATTTCGATTTTAGCAAAACAAATTTTGTTGAATCCATAAGGAAAATTTATAGTAGAATTTCAAAGTTTCAAGTTGATTGGATTTATTTTGTGGTTGTGGGAAGTTTAAACGAGTGATTTTTATCTTGTGATTTATAAAGGACTTTTTACAAACAAACTCGGAATTTGACGAAACTTGTCCCATCGTGTCCAAAATATTTTTTATGTCAGGACTGGGAGTTTCATCCTCATCAGAAGTCGTTTGTAGCTATTTTTACGTGATACCTCAGGACAAAGTTTCATATATTAATATTTTATTCTATCCCTCACCTATATATACCCATTTTAAGGATGAAACCGTAATTTTATGCCGTAAGGATCAACTATGTGGTCAATAGAATTATAAGCCGCCTCTTATAAAACGAATGGCCGGAATTCACCAACTCTTACTCCAATTTTCTAAAAATCCACTCAATTAATTCAAAATCTTCCCACTAGAAATATCTTACACTCATCAAGATCTTCGATACCAACGGTTGCGATCTAATTTCGTGCAGCATCATTGCCTGAATCTGGTCGTGAAGTGGTTTCGCTTGTCGGTAAATATCTGAAAAAATGGGACGTTGAGTTCAGGTAGGCTTCAAGCGAAGGAGAAGCTGGCGTAGGCACGCCGGGCAGTGGGGTTTGATCAAAGCCAGGTCGACAGCGTAAGGTGTTGCAGCTAGGAGTTGGGGGGTCTTGCGAGACTGAGGCCGTTGGAATGAAGTTGCGTGAAGAAGCCTCAACAAAGCAAGAGAAGGACCTGTGGCGTGTTGGAACAGCAGAAGGCAAATGAAAGGGCAGGGAAAACAAATAAAGACGTAGGGCATGGGGATTGTTGTAGGGAGTTTCGCATGGATTGGAGAGGAAGTTGAGGGATGGATGTGTACAGCTAAGAATGGGGGAGTTGACGTGTTGGAACCAAAGAGAAGGTGGTGCGATTTACTACTGGGAAGGATATAGGGCGACACTTAATGTTTGCTTGCGGAAGTATATACATCGGAAAAGGGGATGTAGCAGATGCATGAAATGGTGATGGGTTCGGAATTCGAAAGCAACAGAGTAGGAGTAGGCATATTGGTTGAAGCACGGTTCTAGAAGCAGAAGACAATGGGTAACGCAAGGAAACAAAGTAGAAGAGGATCAACCGGTTATTTTTACAGTGTAATCAGTTCATTGCATAATTAATTAGTTTAGTAAAAACTTAATTTATGAATTAATTAGTTATTTAAAAAAATGTTGAAGAAAATACGCAAAGAACAATTAAGGGAAATGGTTGTTATTTCGAAACACAGTTAGTCTGGTCAGTATTGACAAATCAAAATGGATCGTTCCTACTAACAATATTTTCAAAGAAATTAGTTTAAATAAAAACATAATTAAGGATTAAATAATTAAATTATGTTAAACTAGATTGCTAATAACTCATCTGTATATCAACAGAGTTGGATGATTTAAGTTGCGGTATGATTGCCTTGACGAGATCTACATTGTGGAGCTGTCCTGGATGACTTTCGAATCAATTGGAAAATTTAGTTAAATTAAACGTAAGTTTAATTTAACTAAATTGAACAGCTTCAACGATAAACACAAGGTGAGTTAAACTTACTCAGTTCTTCCCACTTATATTTTATATAAGTTGGGTCTTTATTGTGTGTGATAAAATTGCTAATGGTTGATTGTTTGTTAATTATATATTCATATGTTTGTTAAACTGATGAAGTTAAACGTCGTTTAATTTTAGTGAATCACCAAATCGTTATTTTAATGGTTGGAACCAATGGTTGGAACCAATGGAGGTATCTTCCCTTGTTGGTTGCGTTTATAAAATAATTAAATGTGTTGAATTGTTTTGTTAGTTGGTTTATGTTAAATAGCATAATTTAATGTTATAGAAATAATCAGTTAAATTGAATTGAATGGATTTATGTGAGATAATATATTTTAATGCAGGGAAGAATAGGTTGGAGGAATCTAACTAGATTCCCCAAATATATTAGATATTGTTTATTCCCATAATATCATTACATGAACTGTTTTGATTAAATGGTTGATTTGGTTGACCGTTGACCTGAAATTCAACTTTTATTTTGTTGTAACAAATGGGTAATATTGGTTGAGTAATTGGTGGAATATGGCCTATAAATCAATCGTTTTCTAAATATTGATTTACCGTCAGGTAAATCAATAGAAGTGAAGTCATAAAATTTATTTTATAACTGAAGATAGATTTTTAAATCGGTATTATGAATAAAAGATTGTTAAAAGAAAATAAATATTTATTATTTAAGTTTATAATTAATTGTTAATTGATTTTATCAAGTAAATTCTAATGTTAATCAAATTTATAAGCAAGAGAGTATAAAATTAACCTAACGGTTAAGATTTTAATAATTATTTTAAAGAAAGAATTAAATGAAATTATTTAAATTAATTTTATTAATTAATTTAAAGGAAGGACTATAATTGGAATCGATTAACGAGATAATTGCGTTTGAGTTGACGAAGTCAACCTTTTTAACTGGGATTATTAAATTGTTGCATTAATCTAATAAAAGTTTAACGGATATTTGTTTTAATTTTAACAAGTTTTTAAAAAGAAATTTACTATTTATTTTAGTTAATAAAAGAAGTTAACTACTGCTACTGTAACAACCCAAAAAATCAGAACCAATTTAAAAATTTTATTTTAGAAATTTTAATGGATTTTTAATATTTTAAATAATAACGAGTAAAAATTTATTTAAACCAAAGTTAGTGAATCTGGCAATTTCCCGCGAGGGGAATTTTCGAGTCATTACATGTGGTATCAGAGCTTTGGTTAACTCAAATCTTTGGGGTACAACTCGTTAGAACTAAACAAAAGACTCATCAGAGGTAGGATTAGAAATTTCCTGTAAAAGAACACTCATTAGAGACAGGATCAGTAGCATCCTAGAATGAGAAACTCATTACAGATGGGGTTAGTAATGCCCTAGAATGAGTTGAGAGTGACAAGTTTATAATTAACGTATTTGTGATTATATATATATAATCCGATTTTAGAAAATATGATTTTTGAATATATAAAAGTTATATATATTTGAAAAGCTAAGCAACTAACAAAATTATTGAAACCAATAAAAAAATGAAAGTTGAGTTGGTTAGTTAAACAACTTTTAGCTCCTTTGCTTTTCGAGGACGAAAAGATTTTAAGTGGGGGAGATTGTAACAACCCAAAAAATTGGAACCAATTTAAAATTTTTATTCTAGAAATTTTAATGGATTTTTAATATTTAAAATCATTTATTTTAAATAATAACGACTAAAAATTTATTTAAACCAAAGTTAGTGCATCCGGCGATTTCCCGCGAAGGGAATTTCGGGTCATTAAAGCTGTTGTAGTTAATGATTGACGTAAATTATTATTTTAATTAATAATAATTTAGGAGAATACTTTTAAATTGAAATTCAATTAAAAAGTGATCGAAGTTGAAATGAATCTAATCAAATGTAAAGGAATTTATGAATGGGTTTTATATTAAAACCGAGTTTTTATAACGAAGTTCGGAAGGTTAATCGAAGGCGAAAGCTAAATAAATGGTTTTGGAAATGGCAACAAAGATAAGTTGTCGTAAATGATTTACATAACGATTTTGTAAATGGAAATTAAGAGTTTAGAAATGTAATTGAAATATTAGTTGTCGATAATAATTTACAAATGGAATTTGTAAATAAAGTAAGAGTTTTGAAAAATGAATTTGTAACGAATATTACAAATAGTAAATTGAACTATTTGATTTATAAACTGAAGATCATTAAAATATCACATGCATAAGTTGTCGGAATGATTTGAAAATGTGTAATATAAGAATATAGGAAGTTTTGAAATGAAATCTGTAATGTTTGTTACAGATGTTAAGTTGAATTGTTTTGATAAAAATAAACATAAGGATTCGTATGAGATGTCAATTATATGAATCGTAAAAGATAAATGTAAGATTTATAAAGATA
Source organism: Allium sativum (assembly GCA_030737875.1). NCBI lineage: Eukaryota > Viridiplantae > Streptophyta > Magnoliopsida > Asparagales > Amaryllidaceae > Allium > Allium sativum. The sequence goes on along the minus strand of CM060909.1, from coordinate 746,911,038 downwards.
TTTCTATAAAAGTTGTAAAGATGCTTATATTAGATTTGTTAAAGACAGTAATATATGATTTAAAAACAAATGTATTGAAGAATGTTTGTAAAGAGATGTTGAAGAAATTTTATAAATGATTCTATTTATAATTGAATCAAAGCTCGAATATAACATTATAAAGTATTATTAAAGATTAATTGAGAAGTACAATAATAGTTTACTTTAATATTTATTAAGTAAACGTTGTTGAGATTTAAATAAGGTTTTCAAAGAAAATGTGTGGTTAATAAACTTCTATCCATTCTATAGATAGGAATGTTGTTGGTCAAGGTCGGAGAGGTAAATAAAATACCCCTACTTGAATGACTTCACGATTATCCAAGAATGGTATTATTTTATAAATGAGAGAAATTGAGCGAAACATAAGTTATGATTTCCGTAAATAATATTAAAAGCTGTATACGAAAAAGATTATAAGTGAATGAAATGATTTTTAAGAATATTCTTATTTATAACAAGAAGTAAAAGATAGACTCCAATTATTGGAAGATTTAAGAATATAATTAACAAATGTTTAATTAACGAGGCCAAGTAATGCGGAGTACTGAATCAGTGAACTCATTTATTCTCATAATTATATATTTGATAGTTGAACAACCGACTATCAAAATCTGACTTAATACGATTGTCGGTACGGAAAGACCGGAATCGAAATTATATTCGAAAACCATTCCGACCAGCAAATACGTTGAAGATGTTAATTGAAGATGGAGCATTGAAGACCGTGGATCTTCATAAACGAAAGAACCACATATTGAATTCCTCTGGTTTAGCGGCCAGAGATATTTCGGAAGTGATTCTATCATGAGTGGAATCTTCGGATTTGCAAGGACTACTCGCTACTGATCCTTGGGATGATACCTATATAGTGTAACGACCCAGAAAATCTAAACCAATTTAAAATTTTTAAATTGGCTAAAATAATGGATTTTTAATATTTAAAATAAATATTTTAAATAATAGCAATGAAAAGTGAGTTTGAATCGACGTTTGAAAACGAATATAATTCATTCTAATTATAAACAAGGCCTGAAATGGCGCTGCAGTTTCAGAAATTGAATTCAAACTTTGTCGGACTGTACCGGGTGCAAAACAAAACGGATTTGAGTGAAACCAAAAATATTTAAATCTGTTAGTGAATACCTTTCTAATGAATCTGAAAAATCGAAGTTTCATAGTGGAAAGCAAAAGTTATGGCCAAATGAATTTTCAGAAAGGTCGCTATGGAATTTATATAGCCCGTGAAATTGGCCATTTTGCAAACGACCTCGGAATTCGACGAAACCACTTTTGTTGGATCCGGGATGGGAATTTATTGCTAAGTTTCAAATTTCATAATTTTTGAAGCTAGAATGTGAGCGTGGGAAATGAAAACGTGTTTTGGTCAATTACAGTTAAATTGGATCGACCAGAAATGGGCCTTTCTCAAACGGTCTCAGAATTCGACGAAACTAGTTTTGTTGGGACCGTATCGTCAAAACATAGCCAGATTTATTTTTCTGGAATTTTTCGAATCAGTTTGTGGCCCTGGCAAATTGAAATGTACGTTCAAATCAAATATTAAATGTGCTATATTTTAATTTGAAGGAAAAACTGACTGAGACAGTCGAATGGGCCTTCGAAACATATCCCATTGTGTTTGGAATGGGGGTAAAACGCTAGAGATGACAGGCGTTGGGTCTGAATTGGTGTTCGTGTGAGACAAGGGGTATTTTGGAGATTTTAAAAATTATATAAAAAACCCATTGGTCCACATCAGCCCCCGCGACATTCTCTCTCCCCGACTCAAAATCGAACGGCGCCTTCAGCTCAAAACTTCCCCCTCCGATTCCTCCTCCTACACGCAATAAAAACCCATGCCCCAGTTGAAGTTTTTGTTGATCGTCTCAAGATCTTCAAATTCATATAAGGATTGTAATTTATCGCTCAGTATTGTGGGAGATCGGGCACCCTGAAGTTGCGCCGTTCGAGCTGGAATCCCTCCTCCCTGGCGCACGCGAGTTGATGGCGGTGGACACACCCAGGCGCGGTTTTCGAAGCACTACCGCGTGGCGCTGGCCGATCGACGCGAATCTTCGCGGATTTCGTGCAAATTGCTGACCTAGTTTTGAACATCAAAACGAGGTATACAGCTATTTTATTTTTAACTATATTATAGCAGTTTAAAGCGCTACGGTTTTAGATTTCACTGTAAAAAAAATATCTTTTTCGTTTCTTGACGAAATTCAGTGAAACAAGAGACAGTGGACTCGTGTGGACGTCTTCTACATTCTAGAAGAAACCGCATATTTTTTTGAGCCTTCTGCTATTTTTGGTGGAGTGGAACCCAATGTGAGTTTTCTAATTTATAAACAATATGGAAAACGACGATGTATAAATTATATAGTTGATGTATGAGTTATATAAGCGTTGTACACCTCTTGTATAAGCATTGTATAAGTTGTACGTTCAATATATAAGTTATATATGCATTGTAAAAATTATATATGTGTTGAAACAGAAGTGAATTGCTATATATATATATATATATATATATATATATATACACACACGCCCCTCGTCCACAAACCATGGACGATATTTATTGGTTGTGATTGGTGGGATAATTGATTGATAGCAAATGGTTGATTGGGATTGTTTGTGGTTGATATTGATTGATTATGGTTGAAAAATACCCATTTGTGGTTGAGAAATATTTGGTTGAAACCACATAGGATTAGTTTGTGGAAATGAAATAAATATACATGTCGCCTGCGTGCGAACTAGATGCATGATTCCCCATTGTCAAAAACCGCGAGGTTTTAAGGTAGAGCGAGGAGCCGTACTAGGGACGGTCCCGGTTTTAACTACGTTGCCGTTATGCTGCCGAAATTTTGAATAATATTCATGTGTTTGAATTATTTTCATTTGTTGAAACTATATTTATTCGTTGAATAGAAAGCCTTTATGTGTTGAGTCGATATTCATTCATTGGATAGAAATTCATGTGTTGAATGGTATTTGTGTTTTAAATATAAAAATCACATTTTTATCAACTATATAAAATAACCTTGTTTTGAAAGAAATTGTTTTATAATAAAAATCCTATTTTTATTACCTATATGAACTATATAAAATAATAGTGTTTTGAAATGAATTGTTTTACAATAACAATCACATTTTTATTATATACATGAATTGTTAAATATAGTGAAGTATTGAAATAGAAGACAGTTAGATAAAAATATCATTTTTATCAAATGTATGAAAAGAATATAGCTTTGAAATCGAAGAATCGATATATATATATATATATATATATATATATATATATATATATATAGAATTGAAATATATCGAATAACGACGTTGCAGTTCATATTTTGAAATCGTGATTTCAAATGATTAGTGCGGGAGATCCGACCATCGGATTTTCCCGAAACTGCAACCGTTGGGTTCGCTTTGGAAAAATCTTTCCAACGGCACCAACTTTGTAAAAATCAATGGTTGGATTGTCTGGAATGTTTAATTCAAATCTGAAGAAAAACAGCACCAGAACCGATTATATTTATATATATATATATAATTATATTTAATCGAATAGCGACGCTGCAGTTTGTATTTTGAAATCGAAACTTCAAACGATTATACCGGGAGATCCGACCGTCGGATTTTCCCGAAACTGGAACCGTTGGACTCGTTTTGAAAAGATCTTCCTAATAATGTAAATTTTGTGAAGATCCAACGGTTAGATTTTCAGATATCTGTAAATCAAATCTAAAGAAAAACAGCGCCACGGCCGCGTTATGGCCCGAAGCGTCGTTTAGAATAAATTGGCTATTTTAAAATAAATAAAAATAGCGATAAATCGTTATAAAATATCATAAATGATATGGAATGGAAATAAACTGAATTTTCTCAATTTATGTGGTATTTGATGGTTGAATGTGTTTGGTGTGAAAATTACATTAAAGAACAAAATTGGTGTTGTCGAATGATTTAACCATTGAAATAAATTGATTTGAAATGCTAAATATTCGTGAATTATTTGAAAAGGCCGAGTTAATTCTCATTTCAAATAATTGACCGACGATTGAAAGTCGAAGATGAAGACGGTGGTAGAAGACCAGAGATCTTCACCTCGTTTGGATGTTAACCGAGGTCCTGATTGGGAGGCATTCCGAAATATGGATAATGAGTGGTGATCGTCCAGACGTACGTGGTGGTCGATGGGTTTGCGAGGTATATAGTGCCTCCGGTTTCCTTCAGACCCAGAACGGACTTGTAAATGGACTGTGTGTCTGACATTGGATTTTATTCTGTGTAGATTTATCTCTATTAAATATACATCTGTTTGGCGGCGGAGAATTTATTCTTTTGCTTAACGCCCTTCTCTGAAAAGCCCGAGCTCAAAGGTTGTATATCGATGGACATCAGTCGCATGGCATGAATTGCTAGTGTGGCATGCCTAAGTGGCAAATGATCAGGGCTTCTGTTGAAAAGCAAAGTCTTGTGGTGATGATCAAAGCACCGCCTGTGTGGCGTTGCTTTGTGTATAACGTGAATTCGCGAGCCTCACACCCCGGTATGAACCAGAAACGGGAGAAGGACCTCAGGGAGGGCATGCGTTTCTTCCTAGCTAGGAGTTATGTCAGTGTTTTTACACGGCCTGACATTTTACTTATGTGGATGATGGATAGCGAGGCGCCTCGGATATATCGGTCGATCCAGGACCGATGGAGTCATTCGTTGGCTCATTTACGCCCCATAGGGCGGGGAAACGTAGTGTTCAGAAATTTTAATACACATCGGTGGACCGACCCTATCACTCCAAGGGCTCACCTGTGTCTGGGTCCTGAGGCTTGGGCTAGGCAGTCTCGAATTCGGTAAGGACTATCTTTTGCCTTGGTTCATGATGGAAATCCAATTTCCAAATACATGACTGAGCGGTTTTGATTGTATATCTATATTTGGCGACATAGTGGCATGAGACGCTCATGTCGTCTATGATTGATAGTTATGATTTGAAATTGTTTTCAAAACATACAAACACTAGCAATAATATCAAATGCCTTTGTTATATTTGTATCAAGCATATTTTGGCCGTTATAAGGTAAAAAATCTATCCTCCGGTTTGCGTTGCATTGTGTGATGGGAACTGAGTCTTATAATGGCTTCATTTTTATAAAAAGCATTGCGATGTTTAAAAGAAAGATTTGTTTTAGAGCACTGGAGATCCAATGGAGTAATCTCGTTCCACGAAAGTGGTGTGGTCCTGTGATTAGCCATATTTTAAATGTGTTGAGTTGATTTCTCATACCAGTCCCATGACTGACTCGTAGTTTGTTTCACTTTCAAACTCGGGTGCCCCTTTTTCTACACGGGCAGCCTTGTATTTACGTTTAGCTGGTTCTTTTTGGATAGCTGGAGCTGAAGATGGATTCTATCATTTATCTCTTTTTATGTTGTTCAGCTCCTATTGTACATTATGTTTGTTTTCCGCTGTATGCATTTATGTATATCTGAACTGCATTTGTACTAAGTATGACCCTGTATACTGTGTAACTATGATGATTACTTTTATCCAGTATATTCTATTGTTCATTATCTGGTGTATTTATTTATTTCTGTTCTGCTATTATCTGTTTATGTGTTATATTCCACGGATTTCCCTTGCCACCGTCAGTACGGGGTTTGGGGTCGTCTCATTTGGTATCAGAGCTTTGGTTAAGCTTAGTTCTGGAATATAGCATATTAACGAACTTGTCAGAAATAGAACCAGTAGTGTTCTAGGACGAGTAACTCATTACAGATAGGATCAGTAATATCCTAGTATGAGTAGGAGAATGAAATAACACCTCGATAGATACATTTACATTTGAAGTATATGCTTCTATGTTTTAAAATATCTTTTCTGTGACCTGACACTTGATCTGCTATTTGCAGAAGTACTAGAAAATGAGTGTCAGAAAAAGAAGGAATGCAGAACCGGATATTGAGGCCCTATTAATCAAATATCGAAATATGGGTGGAATACCGTTCTTTGGTGAAGAATCTATTATGAAGACACAGGCTTGGATTTGTTCTGCTGAAAAGATCTTTGAGGGTGTAAAGCTGAGGGATGACCAGAAAAGATTACTGGCATCCTAGGCACTCAAAGACGAAGCTTTGTTCTAGTGGGATTCGGTTATTGAGAATAATCCAGAAGGTGATATTACCTGGGACAGATTCAAAGTGATTTTCCTGGAAAGATGTACTCCTCCCGAAGCGACTGAGCGATTATGCGTCGAATTTTTTTATCTGATACAAGGTGATATGACCATCCCAGAATATCATAAGAAATTCAACGAACTTTCTCACTTTGCCCCTCATCTGATTAAAGACCCAAAGAAGAAGAGATATATCCTTTGTTGTTGGCGACTATGTATATTTGAAAGTATCGCCGATGAAAGGAGTTATCCGGTTCGGTAAAACTGGAAAGTTGGCGCCCAAATTCATTGGTTCGTTTCCTATTCTGGAACGGATCAGAACTCTCGCTTATAAGGTTAAATTTCCTGATTGGTTGCCTGGGGTGCATGATGTATTTCATATATCTCAACTTCGAAAGCACGTTCATGATCCAGACTTGATCGTGGAAGAAGCAGCTCAACAGGATATTGAAATTACTCCAGAATTAGCTGTGAGAAGAGAGCCGCTCAAGATCATCGGCAAAGAAACCAAAGAGATGAGGAAAAAAAAGGTTCACTTAGTCAAAGTGCAATGGAGTGGAGATCCACGAGATTGTACTTGGGAAACTGAGGAGAGCATTCAGAAAGCCTATCCTAGATGCCGAGTGGATATCTCTGATTGACTCCGGTGCAAGGTACATTTACCATACCTTGCATTACCAATTAGTTCTCTACTCTGTTGTTATTTTTCTTTCCATGGATGTGCACTTTTAATTCTATAGTCTGAATGATTTTAAAAGAGTATAGAAATTAATTAGTATGTTTTTAAAAAGTTAAAAACAATTTGATTGTTGTTGTGTTGTGTGATTGTAGATTTGATTAATTGAATTATTAAAACGATAGTTAATTTAATCAATAATAGAATGAATGGTAGAATTTATTCGATTATATCACACATTGAACTGATTAGAAAATAGATAGAAATATATACATGTGCATTATATATGTTTGAACAGGTAAATGGATAGCTGTTGAGTAAAGATTTTATTTGTGTGCCCGACAGATAGGTAAACCTTAATGAGTTGGATGCGAAATATTATTATATCAACTCCTGTGAATGCCATTGGATGCGGAGTGCTGGTTATTCTGTGTGTAAAAATAAATGTCGCCATAGGATAGTAACAATTAATTTTGAACTACATTACATGGCATACTTCTGGAAGATAGGCATACTTCATCATATACCACATAAGCATTTGGAGCTTGTGTGACGAGGTGGAAGATTTACCATACGAGCGAGAGGCTTGTATGGCGATGACTATATTTTACAGGTTGAACTGATGACTGATATGGACTATTTAAATTGTAAAGATAAATTTGCCAGATTAATAAAAACCCCACACGGGTCTGGGGTTGACAATAATCACGTCTCTCTAGTTAGTAGAAACGGCACATGGACTATTTATTTCCCATACGGGACGAGGCGACGAGGATTTATCCTCTGGAGCATTTAAAATACACACTCCCTCAGGCTTTGACAGGGTGACGAGAATTTATTCTCTGGAGTTATTATCAATACAAGCTCCCCTGTAAACACCAGAATATATCACTATAAATATGTGTATGCTTATTAGGATTTATTGGGTACCTAATACGGCCCAATAAATTTCCAAACCTCTCCCCGTACAAAGGAGGTTATGGCGAAATTTTTCGAAAATTCCGGGTGTTAGCCAATTTTTTTGAAGAATTTGAAAATTCTCAGAAACTGAAAAGTTGGAGAATTGAAGCCAGAGTGAACGTAGAATAGGTTAATCAAACCACTTTCGACTTTGTTCCTTTTCGGGGATGAAAAGTTTTAAGTGGGGGAGATTGTAACGACCCAGAAAATCTGAACCAATTTAAAATTTTTGAATTGGCTAAAATAATGGATTTTTAATATTTAAAATAAATATTTTAAATAATAGCAATGAAAAGTGAGTTTGAATCGACGTTTGAAAATGAATATAATTAATTCTAATTATAAACAATGCCTGAAATGGCGATGCAGTTTCAGATATTGAATTCAAACTTTGTCGGACTGTACCGGGTGCAAAACAAAACGGATTTGAGTGAAACCAAAAATATTTAAATCTGTTAGTGAATACCTTTCTAACGAATCTGAAAAATTGAAGTTTCATAGCGGAAAGCAAAAGTTATGGCCAAATGAATTTTCAGAAAGGTCGCTATGGAATTTATATAGCCCGTGAAATTGGCCATTTTGTAAACGACCTCGGAATTCGACGAAACCACTTTTGTTGGATCCGGGATGGGAAGCTATTGCTATGTTTCAAATTTCATAATTTTTGAAGCTAGTATGTGAGCGTGGGAAATGAAAACGTGTTTTGGTCAATTACAGTTAAATTGGAATGACCAGAAATGGGCCTTTTTGCAAACGGTCTCAGAATTCGACGAAACTAGTTTTGTTGGGACCGTATCGTCAAAACATAGCCAGATTTATTTTTCTGGAATTTTTCGAATCAGTTTGTGGCCCTGGCAAATTGAAATGTTCGTTCAAATCAAATATTGAATGTGCTATATTTTAATTTGAAGGAAATACTGACTGAGACAGTCGAATGGGCCTTCGAAACATATCCCATTGTGTTCGGAATAGGGGTAAAACGCTAGGGACGACAGTCGTTGGGTCTGAATTGGTGTTCGTGTGAGACAAAGGGTATTTTGGAGATTTTAAAAATTATATATAAAAAAAACCCATTGGTCCACATCAACCCCCCCCCCACCCCCCGACATTCTCTCTCCCCGACTCAAAATCGAACGGCGCCTTCAGCTCAAAACTTCCCCCTCCTATTCCTCCTCCTACACGTAATAAAAACCCATGCCCCAGTTGAAGTTTTTGTAGATCGTCTCGAGATCTTCAAATCCATATAGGGATTGTAATTTATCGCTCAGTATTGTGGGAGATCGGGCACCCTGAAGTTGCGCCGTTCGAGCTGGAATCCCTCCTCCCTGGCGTGCGCGAGTTGACGGCGGTGGACACCACCAGGCGCGGTTTTCGAAGCAATACCGCGTGGCGCTGGCCGATCGACGCGAAGCTTCGCGGATTTCGTGCAAATTGCTGACCTAGTTTTGAACATCAAAACGAGGTATACGGCTATTTTATTTTTAACTATATTATAGCAGTTTAAAGCGCTACGGTTTTTGATTTCACTATAAAATCATATCTTTTTCGTTTCTTGATGAAATTCAGTGAAACAAGAGACAGTGGACTCGTGAGGACTCGTGTGGACGTCTTCTACATTCTAGAAGAGACCGCATGTTTTTCTGAGCCTTCTGCTATTTTTGGTGGAGTGGAACCCAATGTGAGATTTCTAATTTATAAACAATATGAAAATTGACGATGTATAAATTATATAGTCGATGTATGAGTTATATAAGCGTTGTACACCTCTTGTATAAGCATTGTATAAGTTATATATGCGTTGTAAAAATTATATATGTGTTGAAATAGAAGTGAACTGCTATATATATATATATATATATATATATATATATATATATATATATATATATACGCCCCTCGTCCACAAACCATGGACGATATTTATTGGTTGTGATTGGTGTGAAAATTAATTGATAGCGAATGGTTGATTGGGATTGTTTGTGGTTGATATTGATTGATTATGGTTGAAAAATACCCATTTGTGGTTGAGAAATATTTTGTTAAAACCACATAGGATTAGTTTGTGGAAATGAAATAAATATACATGCCGCCTGCGTGCGAACTAGATGCATGATTCCCCATTGTCAAAAACCGCGAGGTTTTAAGATAGAGCGAGGAGCCGTACTAGGGACGGTAACAGTTTTAACTACCCTGTCGTTATGCTGCCGAAATTTTGAATAATATTGATGTGTTTGAATTATTTTCATTTTTGAAACTATATTTATTCGTTGAATAGAAAGCCTTCATGTGTTGAGTCGATATTCATTCGTTGGATAGAAATTCATGTGTTGAATGGTATTCGTGTTTTAAATATAAAAATCACATTTTTATCAACTATATAAAATAACCTTGTTTTGAAAGAAATTGTTTTATAATAAAAATCCTATTTTTATTACCTATATGAACTATATAAAATAATAGTGTTTTGAAATGAATTGTTTTACAATAAAAATCACATTTTTATTATATACATGAATTGTTAAATATAGTGAAGTGTTGAAATAGAAGACAGTCAGATAAAAATATCATTTTTATCAAATGTATGAAAAGAATATAGCTTTGAAATCGAAGAATCGATATATATATATATAAATAGAATTGAAATATATCGAATAACGACGCTGCAGTTCGTATTTTGAAATCGTGATTTCAAATGATTAGTGCGGGAGATCCGACCATCGGATTTTCCCGAAACCGCAACCGTTGGGTTCGCTTTGGAAAAGTATTTCCAACGGCACCAACTTTGTAAAAATCCAACGGTTAGATTGTCTGGAATGTTTAATTCAAATCTGAAGAAAAACGGCACCAGAACCGATTATATATATATATATATAATTATATTTAATCGAATAGCGACGCTGTAGTTCGTATTTTGAAATCGAAACTTCAAACGATTATACCGGGAGATCCGACCGTCGGATTTTCCCGAAACTGGAACCATTGGACTCGTTTTGAAAAGGTCTTTCTAATGATGTAAATTTTGTGAATATCCAACGGTTAGATTTTCAGATATGTGTAAATCAAATCTGAAGAAAAACAGCGCCACGGCCGCGTTATGGCCCGAAGCGTCGTTTAGAATAAATTGGCTATTTTAAAATAAATAAAAATAGCGATAAATCATTATAAAATATCATAAAGGATATGGAATGCAAATAAACTGAATTTGCTCGATTTATGTGGTATTTGATGGTTGAATGTGTTTGGTGTGAAAATTACATTAAAGAACAAAATTGGTGTTGTCGAATGATTTAACCATTGAAATAAATTGATTTGAAATGCTAAATATTCGTGAATTATTTGAAAAGGCCAAGTTAATTCTCATTTAAAATAATTGACCGACGATGGAAAGTCGAAGATGAAGACGGTGGTAGAAGACCGGAGATCTTCACCTCATTTGGATGGTAACCGAGGTCCTGATTGGGAGGCATCCAGAAATATGGATAATGAGTGGTGATCGTCCAAACGTACGTGGTGGTCGATGGGTTTGCGAGGTATATAGTGCCTCCGGTTTCGTTCAGACCCAGAATGGACTTGTAAATGGACTGTGTGTTTGACATTGGATTTTATTCTGTGTAGATTGATCTCTATTAAATATACATCTGTTTGGCGGCGGAGAATTTATTCTTTTGCTTAACGCCCTTCTCTTAAACGCCCGAGCTCAGAGGTTGTATATCGATGGACATCAGTCGCATGGCATGAATTGCTAGTGTGGCATGCCTAAGTGGCAAATGATCAGGGCTTCTGTTGAAAAGCAAAGTCTTGTGGTGATGATCAAAGCACCGCCTGTGTGGCGTAGCTTTGTGTATAACGTGAATTCGCGAGCCTCCCACCCCGGTATGAACCAGAAACGGGAGAAGGACCTCAGGGAGGGCATGCGTTTCTTCCTAGCTAGGAGTCGTGTCAGTGTTTTTACACGGCCTGACATTTTACTTATGTGGATGATGGATAGCGAGGCGCCTCGGATATATCGGTCGATCCGGTACCGATGGAGTCATTCGTTGGCTCATTTACGCCCCATAGGGCAGGGAAACGTAGTGTTCAGGAATTTTAATCCACATCGGTGGACCAACCCTGTCGCTCCAAGGGCTCACCTGTGTCTGGGTCCTGAGGCTTGGGCTAGGCAGTCACGAATTCGGTAAGGTCTATCTTTTGCCTTAGTTCATGACGGAAATCCAATTTCCAAATACGTGACTGTGCGGTTTTGATTGTATATCTATATTTGGCGACATAGTGGCATGGGACGCTCATGTCGTCTATGATTGATAGTTATGATTTGAAATTTTTTTCAAAACATATAAACACTAGCAATAATATCAAATGCCATTGTTTTATTTGTATCAAGCATATTTTGGCCGTTATAAGGTAAAAACTCTATCCTCCGGTTTGCGTTGCATTGTGTGATGTGAACTGAGTCTTATAATGGCTTCATTTTTATAAAAAGCATTGCGATGTTTAAAAGAAAGATTTGTTTTAGAGCACTGGCGATCCAATGGAGTAAACCCGTTCCCCGAAAGTGGCGTGGTCCTGTGATTAGCCATATTTTAAATGTGTTGAGTTGATTTCTCATACCAGTCCCATGACTGACTCGTAGTATGTTTCACTTTCAAACTCGGGTGCCCCTTTTTCTACACGGGAAGCCTTGTATTCTGGTTTAGCTGGTTCTTTTTGGATAGCTGGTGCTGAAGATGGATTCTATAATTTATCTCTTTTTATGCTGTTTAGCTCCTATTGTACATTATGTTTGTTTTCCGCTGTAGGCATTTATGTATATCTGAACTGCATTTGTACTAAGTATGACCCTGTATATTGTGTAACTCTGATGATTACTTTTATCCAGTATATTCTATTGTTCATTATCTGGTGTATTTATTTATTTATGTTCTGCTATTATCTGTTTATGTGTTATATTCCACGGATTGCCCTTGCCACCGTCAGTACGGGGTTTGGGGTCGTCTCATATAGGATGTGGTAGGAGGGTGCCTTCGGTTCATCCTTTTCCTGGATGACTTGTATGAACGGATGTTTGATGGAGTATTTTGAAAGGGATTACGTACGTTGATTTCTACAAATGTACCATAGTTGGTGGTGGATAAGGGCACTTCTCTTAGCTTAACTACTAGAGTATTTTTTATGATGTCAATTAGTGATTTTCTGATGGATCCGATGATGTGACATTCAAAGTGATTGGTGGCCAAATGTTCTAAAGTTATTTATGACCTCGGGCCTCATCAACCGGGAAATGGAAAAAATCAGTTAGGTCGCATGGCTATGTGGGTTGCTTCCATTAGGGTGTATTGTCACCGTCTAGAGAATATTCATATTTGTTCTTCTTTTCGCTTCTGTTTCTCTTAGAAACGGTTATGTTGCTAGCAACTGTAGGTGACAATATATTCGGAATATTCAAGCGAAATGAATGGCCAGTCATGTTTAGCCTGGGTTGAAGGATGTTCTTGTTGAACCCGGTGTATTCCTCTCTAGAGATACACTATCGAAAAGGTGGTTGCCCATACCATACCATAGGAATCCATTCTCCAATAAGAGCTTGCGGTTTTGATTGTCTACTATATATGTAGAGCGTGAGATGCAAGCGTTCTACTAGATTAATATTTATTTGTATTTAGACACTATTATAATATCAGAAAAGATTGATTTCAAAACTAATTTGGGTTATCGTACGGTAAAAACCGTCTGTATTTACGTGTGGATTTGGTCTTACGACTATCCTTTTCTTTCAAAAAGATTTTGACTTAAAAAATCAAGTTGGATGATACCTTTAAACTTAGTGTGTTTTTTCTCACTCTGGTTCACTAAACTGATACAGCGTTTGTAATGCTTGGGTTAGACTGGGTTGTACAGGTTTAGGTTATCGGATGCTGTGAAGAGATGTGCTGGATGGGTTCAGATGTACGATATATATACGGTGTGTATTCCGCTTTGTGTTGTATATGAGGACAGATTATTTAAACTGCCCAGAGGTGTTGATATACTCTGATATTGTAAGTATTTTTAAAGCTCACGGTAAAGATTTATTTCGATATTATACTTTGTTCCGCTGCGATGTGAGACTCTGTGTTGTGTTGGTTCTTCTTCCTCTATTTTAATCTTTGTTTCTTTCTTATCTCACCCTTTAATTTCTTTCTATTAACTATTTGTGTTTTCGATGCTTGGGTTCTAGCAAGTGGTACAGCTTTATGTATTCTTGTCGGAATTCGGGCATCGTATCCCTTGGGTCGTTCCAGTGGTATCAGAGCTATTAGTTTAGTAATAACCTTGGCTCTGTTGCGTAACTTGATAAAGATGGGGTTAGTAATACCATAGATTGAGTTGAGTAAATATATGATAGAGCATATTTATAGATTTCATATGCAAATGTTTTGTATTGTGTTATTTAATCGGTTCAAGTATCGAGAACATTGAACTGGTAATGGATACAATATTGTTTTGTAAAGAGGGTAAATGAAATAATTTTACCCAACTTATATTTTTGTATAGAAAAGAAATAATTTTATCAAATTATTGATATATTGGTTTGTGTGCTGATTGATTTGAATGGAATTCAAATTGGATTAAAATTTGAATCGGAACTTAACTTGGTTAAGTGAAATTGAATTAAAAAATGATTTTGAAATTAAATAAAAATAGATTTGGATTTGGAATCTAAATAAATATTTAATTAAATAGAAATCTATCGGATACTAAACGATTGATATTCAAATATATTAAACCAAAGTAAATATAAATATTTAATATAAATACAATTTATTGATTGAATTAGCTGTGTATTGTTTGTTGATTGTTCGAATAAAATAAATCTACAATTTAATAACGAAAGTTGAATGAATTAAAGCTAAGATAATGAATTCTAGAGTTATAAAATTGGAATGAAACCACATATGAATTAAAATTAGGTGATATAACCTTGTATTATATAAACTGAATTGATAATTCATGTTTAATTCTGAGAGTTTGTGAAATTATAATTGTTAATCAGTGAAATATCATTTAAAATTTCATGTATTTGCGACGTACATGTAAATTGAGATAAGTACAGGTACCAGAAGGCAATGAGATTGAGTTTGGTTGCGTAAATTGCATGTAAGTTGAGCAAGTATGATCAACAGCTCTCGTAAAAGGTATGTGAAAATAAAAAAAAAATTGTTTTTTGTTTTTTTGTTTTCTGACCGTGTGTGTCGATATGTGTGTGTGTGTATATATTAGTTGTTCATGCGATATCGCAGATGTCACTCCGTACAAGGGAGACTCTGCTGAATATTTCCAAGAATTTAATGTGTTAGAAAATTTTCTATATTTTTGAAAACTTTTATTTATGATATTGAATTGTTTTTTGATTTATAATAAATTGGATTTTGAAAGTTAATAGGCTTGTAACATTTTTCCTACCTTAGTAATTTCGGGGACGAAATTCTTTTAAGGGGGGAAAAATGTAATGTCCCAAATTTTTGGCAGTCAGATATTTAATATATTTAATTATTTCAACTATTATATTTGGAATATTAATGGATTTAAAATTGAAATTGTTTGTTGAAAAGAAGTTTGAGCTCGAAATGGCGCGGTAGTTCATAATTTTGAGTTTTTTTGACAATTGGTCTAGTTTTATTACGGCCCAATCTTAGCCCAAGAATATTTATACCCAATTATCCACTTACATACTGTATAATACTAGTTCTATAACACAGCCGCATTCTAAAAAAGCAATTTTCTAGTTAAACTTGTTCTTGCCCTAATTGCTTTCATGGTGGATGGAAGCGCAATATACTTTGGATTTGATCGTGCCTCGCTTCTTGATGTACGTCTCCAGTATCAACTTTATTGCTATCCAGGCCTGAGGTATGTCTCCTTCTTCTACTCTTCAATTTCACCTCCACATCTTGAATAATTAAGAAGCTAACTTCCACTGTTGTTCGTGTCTTCTACTGAAACAATCAGCGGTTTCTCTCCTTCCAAATCCCCCAAATTAAAGATGTGAACATGGCACTATCTACCTTGGATTCCATGTTTTTGGGTTGCCACTGGTTCACCAGGTATTCCAGCAATCTGTTCATGTTATTTTCTCGTTATAGTTTCCCAAATTTCTGATAACAACGAATTACAATGTCACTAGAGTACATGGATTCAATGAATAGATAGCTATGAGTCTACTCCGAATTGTTGCACAACACACATGAATTGTTATTGATAATGTTCCACCTATTAAGTCTGTCTTTAGTTGGTAATCTCCCTTTAATTGCTTTGAACGTAGTGATAGCCATTTTGGGAATGTTTGATTTACTCCAAATGAATTTGTCACATAGTTTACCTTCTTCACTCACATCGTTGTATGCAAATTTGATAGTGAAGTCATCACCATGTTTCCATTTCCATACATCACTGCTTCGATCTGAAAAAATTATCATATTGACAATAATATCTTTCAATTCATTATTAATAGGTAAACTCACCACATTCCAAACATCATTACTTATGATGAAGTTTACATTATTATTAGGACATCCAAAATCTAAACATGTTTCCTATCCCACATAGTCAATTATAGATTTGCCATTAATCCACGGATCTCTCCATAAATTGGTATCTATTCCATTAGAAAATTATCTAACACAATTACGAGCCAGAGAATCTCTACTGTTAGGGATAGCTTTCCATATTGAAGAAGCTTTAGAGTCAATATTCATAGTCCAAAAAAATTCTTTCAGGAACTTACTCTCCATCCATCTTGCCTATAAACTTTTTGAGTTAATGAATTTCCATGCAAGTTTCAAGGAGAAAGCTTGCTTCATATCATGCAAATTTCTCAAACCCACTCCCCCTTCCTTCTTCGGCTTACACAAATCACCATATTTAATCTTATGAAACCCCCTCTCCAAATAAAATATGCACATACCTTCTCAATTTCAGCAATTGATGCTTAAGGAAACCGAAACGTTTGCAACCAAAAATATACTTTTGCTTTAATAACTGGATGAACTAGTTTAATTCTTCCTGCAAATGATAAGAGTTTCGAACTCCACCTATATGATCTTTCTTGAATGTTAGAAATAAGAAAAGCACATTCTTGGTCAGTAATTTTATTCGATGATAGAGGAACACCAAGTTACTTAACCGGAAGTGATCCTTCGTTCAAAATCATAATAGCCAAAATCTCATTTTTGTTTCTATAGAAAGCATTAAAATAGCATTTTGATTTTTTCTCATTCATCTTAAGTCCAACAAATTTCTCCAGTTCCATGAAAATACTCTTAATTATCGTAGTTGTATCACAACCGGATTTTATACATATAATCAGACTATCCGCATACGACAAGTGAGTGTGCGTGGTTCGAAATTGAAAACTGGGTAGATTAGCTTTTGATGGCATGCCAGTTCCATATTAAAGGAGAAAAACTCCATAGTAATGGAAAATAAATATGGTGATAGGGGGTCTCCTTGTCTCAAACCACGATTACTCGAAATGTATCCTCTAGGAATACCATTATTGAGGATAGAAAATGTGGGAGAGGAGATACATTCACCAAATTAGATTAACAAAAGAATCAGAAAATCCCATTAACTACATCAAATGAATAATGAAAGAAAAATTTGTCTTATCATATGCTTTCTGCAAATCCACTTTTAAACAAAATTTATCAGCCCCTATCTTATTAAAATTTCTAACCAGTTCATGTGCAACAAGGGAGTTTTCAGACATACTACGACCTTTAATACCTTTAATAAAAGCATTTTGATTTTCAGCTATCAAGTAAGGTATAACTAATTTCATTCTATTGCATATCACTTTGCTTAAGATTTTATAGATGACATTGCAGCATGCAATAGGTCGATAATCCGGTATAGAATTCAGTCGATCGATTTTGGGAATGAGATAAATAAAAATATGGTTGATTTCTTTCATAATCTTGCCTGATGTGAATGATTCTTGAATGGCTGACACCCAATATTTATGCAGACTGAACCAGTGGCTCAGATAGAAGGCCGAATTGAACCTGTCTGGCCTAGGGGATGCATCAATGTTGATGCTATCCAAAGCAGCTTTAACTTCTTCGACAGTGATTGCCCCCAATCAACATGCTAGCTCCCTCTTCGTTGATGAGTCTTCTTGGATTGACCAGGGGTAATTCTTCATTAATTTCACTGTTATATAGTTCTTGGAAGTAGCAGATTGCCTCCCTTTTAATTTGGTTGCAATTGACAGTGAAATTCCCATCCTGATTCAAAAATTGAAAATTATAGTTAGTATTTCTTCTCACTGACATTTTTTAATTTAGGTTTATTTTCAGCATATTCTCTCCAAATTGAGTCCTCAACATCATCTTCTTTAAGCTTAGCCACCAATTCAACATTAATTTTCTCCAATTCCTTAATAATACTATTGTCATTTGGCCTTTCCTTATTCCATATTTTCAGCCTTCTTTTAGTTCATTTGAGAAATTGAACTAAATGTAACATATGACCATTATTATGAATCACCAACTCAGAGCAAATAATGTTTGAGTGATAACCATTAATTAAATGCCAATGATTAGCATATCTAAATGGTTTCCCTTTTTCTTCTCTATCACGAGACTTCAAAATGATATGAATAGGAGAATGATCACTAGTAGATGGAGGAAGCACATTGACTTTAATTTCTGCAAACAAATTCATGTATGCGTCATTTACCAAAGCCCTGTCAAGTTTGCTAGATATTTTCCTACATTCACCACTCCGCGATGTGTATTGCAGGCCTGAATGTACTGGCTCCACTAATCCTGCAGCAATGATGCAATTGTTAAACTCAGAAAGTTGTGACACTCAAATAGTAAGACCACCTTTCTTATTATTTGCTTTTAATATTGCATTAGAATCATCAGATACAACCTAAGGGTTATCAATAGAGGTAGAGAGGGATATATTCTTGTTCTACAAGTCTACACATTTGTTTGCATAATTGCTAGCATAAACTATGGTCACAAAAATGACTAGTCCTCCCATATTACTAGCCTTTATGGTCATTTGTTGTGAATCAAAATAAAAAACACTTGCTTGCCAAATCAATTTATTCCATAACACTAGGATACGACCATGTATATCAGAATTATTATTATGTGCGTGTTCCAATTCAACACCCAACATATTAACAAAAAAATTAAAATTGTCATCATTTAATTTATTCTCCAAAATACCCAATATAGAAGGAGCAAGCTTCCTTCTAATGTTTGAGAGATCTAAACACCAGGTATCATTGTTTAGACCTCTCACATTCCATGTAATTATTGACATTAAGGCTTGAGACTTCGACTCCTCATTATGGGAGGGGATCTATCTCTTGCCTTGGTAGTCTTATCTTTTGCCGCCTTTTCTCCGGACCGCTCTTCATATTTTTCATTAAGCTTTGTTAGACTCTCTTTGTTGCTGAAATTTTCTTTATCACTCTCATTCTCTTTATCACATTGAATGTTTATTTCCATTTTATTGATGTCTTCAAGTGATTCAGGAGGTATTTCCAGATCATTCTCAGACTCTACTTGATGAGCTTTCTTAGTTAGTGAAACCATTTCTTCTTTTTAACAACGTATAGGAGAATGCAATGGAGGATCCACCACCACTAATGCTAGCTGGGGAATATTCTGGTGAGGCTCCTCATCCACTTCCATTGATGGATCAGAATCCAGAGGATCTGGGTCGACCACCACCACTTCCTCCTTAGAATTATTAGACAAATTAACTCAAGTTGTAATGTTAATAGTAGAAGTATCATCGCCTTCATTGTTGCTATTAGTAGTGCCAACATTTTGATTTGTATATAAGCAATCATTGGCGGAAGCATCCTTACGTCGCTAATACATTGGCTTAACAACAGTGGAACATTACTCATCAGAGTGCCCAACGCACTCACACTTTTTGCAAATAGGTGGTATGTATTCATATTCCACCTGTTGTATATATAAGTTGCCCTTAGCATCCTTAGCTCTTAGTTGTTGCTTAATTTCACTGCTAGCTTTAATATTGAGTTTTCAACTTCAATTGAATATACAACATCCTAAGCTCTTAATTGATTATTTTGGATTTTTATAATATTTCAATCGATATTATTATAAGCCTTAAAAATGGCCATTTTGCAAACAAAATCCATTTTCAATGAAATTAGTTTCGATAGAACCATAGCGTTAAATTATTGTACGGTATTAAATTTCATGGCAAACCGATGTCGTATGTGACAACGATAGTCGTAAACGCCGAATCATTTTATATAACGCGTAAATAAATAAATTAAAATAAATAGAGGGGTATTTGTGTATAACCTGAGCAGACGATAGAATCAAACCATGAAACCAATTCTGCTGAGTTTATATCGACATTTAGAGTCAGAATAGGCAGGTAGTTTGTTATTTTTGGACATCATGTATTTTGGTATCCAAAATAGCGTTGTTTAGTATGTAAAAATATCATACCAGGAAACAGTCTCAAAATGTGACGAAACTTATGCCATTGGATTTGTATTAATTAATTATTATAAGATTTCAAATTTCATATTAATCGGAATTACCGTTTGATCGTGGCAACGATAAATGCCTTAATCAGTTATATTACTTTGGCTAATTTAGACAGGGGTAACTTTAAAGGAATAAATGATTGGCCAAATGAACTCCGAATTTAACGAAACAAATTTTGTTGAATTCTTTAGGAAAATGTCCGGTAGAATTTCAAAGTTTCAAGTTGATTGGATTTATTGTATGGTCGTGGAAAATTTAAATGCATGATTTTTAGCCTGTGATTTATAAAGACATTTTACAAATGACCTCGAAATCAGACGAAACCTGTCCCATTGTGTCTTGAATATATTTTTTATGCTAGGATTGGGAGTTTCATTCCCGTCAGAATTCGTTTGTAGCTATTTTTACGTGATACCTCCGGACAAAGTTTCATATATTAATATTTTATTCTATCCCTCACCTATAAATACCCATTTTAAGGGTAAACCCCTAATTTTATGCCATGAGGTTCAATTATGTGGTCAATAGAATAAATGCCGCCTCTTATACTACGAATGGCCAGGATTCACCAACTCTTACTCCAATTTTCTCAAAATCCACTCAATTAATTCGGAATCTTCCAACTAGAAATATCTTCCTCTCATCAAGATCTTTAATAACAACAGTTGCGATCTAATTTCATGGAGAATCGTCACCTAAATATGGTCCTAAAGTGGTTTCATTCATCAGCTAATACCTAGAAAAAAGGGACGTCGAGTTCAGGTAGGCTTCAGGCGAAGAAGAAGCTAGCGTAGGCACATCGGATAGTGGGGGTATAATCAACGCCAATTCGACGGCGTAAGGTGTTGCAGCGAGGAGTTGGGGATCTTGCGTGAGTGAGGATGTTGGAATGAAGTTGCGTGAAGAAGCCTGTAAGGACCCCAAACTTCCCCGGTCTCCGAGGAGAAGAGGAAGAACGGATTGCCTTGAGGACACGACAAATCAGAACAAAAACAGAAGAACATTTCATTGCTTATTACAACAATTCCATCAGAATACAAGAATATACAGAGTATGAGTTACATATTAGACATTTACTAAATATCAGAGATTTACAAATTACAATGCAGCGGAAAAATAATACAAAACACAACTGAAAGGAATATACGAATGCAGAGCTTTCCGAATATCATTCCAGCTGTAAACCAGGATCCTATGAATATAAATCTGCAAAACCAAAACTACTAGCTGCCCGTGTGGAAAATAGGGGCACCCAGAGTTTAGGTTAAAACAATAAACTCCAGGTCAGTTATGTGACTGGTGTGAGAACTAAAATAGTTATTAATCTTTATTTTAAAGTTAGGTAAATCCAGGGACCACGCCGTATAACACGGAACCGGTTTCCTCCCAGGAATACCAGTGCATAAAACAACAAGACAATGTTAAATAAAGAACAATGAAGCTATTACAAGACTCAGGTCCCATCAGACAATGCAATGCAAGCCGAAGGATAGAGTTTTTACCTTATAATAGCCAAGAATGCTTGGTACATAAAATTTCATGTTTTATTATTACTATAAGTGTATAGTGTCAAAACAATTTCAATCATAAGTATCAATCATAGACGGCATAAGTGTCATATACCACTATGTCCCCATATACAGGCTTACAATTAAAACCGCAAAATGTTGTATTGGAAGTTGGATTTCCATCTATGAAACAAGGCAAGGGATCGTCCTTACCGCTTCGACACGCTCTAGCCCGTGTCTCAGGAACAACCGCAACTGCACCTTGGATCATCAGGGCCGGTCCACACAGAGTGGATTAAAATGCCTGAACAATCCGTTTCCCCGCCCTTTGGGGCGTCAACTGGTCATATCCTGACCAAACTATCGGCCCCGGAACGACCGATAAAACCGAGGCGCCTCGCTATCTATTATCCACATAAGTAAAATGCCAGGGTGTGCAAAATGCTGACACAACTCCTAGCTAGAAGGAAACGCATGACCTCCCTGATGTCTCTCCCGTTTCAGGTTCACACCGGGGTGTGAGGCTCGCGAATTAATGCTACACAAAGCTACACTATATTAAAGCCGTGCTTTGATCATCAACCACAAGACTCTGCTTTTTGACTGAAGCCCTGATCATTTGCATCTTAGCACGCCACACAGGCAATTCATGTTATGCAACCAATGTCAATCTATCACACAGAATGAAATCCGATGTCAGACACACATCCATTTACAAGTTCATTCTGGTCTGAACGAAACCGGAGGCACCTTATTCCTCCCCTATATGTCCAATACAGGGGAGAGGCCCTTGCATATTCGTCGATCTCCAAGTACGTCTGGACGATCACCACTTATTACCTTGTCTTGGGTGTACAGCCCAATCAAGACATCAGTAATCATCCAAACGATGTGAAGACCCCCGGTCTTCAACCACCGTCTTCATCCTCGATACATCGTCGAATCAGTTATTCAGAATGGGATAAACCCAGTCTTTCTAAATAACTCGCGTATATAATAAAACAAGTGTTACAAAAACACAACATATGCCTCATTCCAATCCAGAATATTCCTTTATTCAAATATCCTTGTACTTTGGGAAAGGTTCCCATTAATTTTATCAAAAATAAATTCTTTAATCTTCCTTTGGATATCATTTCAATCTAATTAAAGATGCATTAAAACTCCACTTGGTTTTACTCTTCCAAAAATCAATATTAACGATTGTTTAACTTGGGAAATCATATCATGTCTTTAACTGGGTTAAAGAACCAATGTCATTTATAACACGGTTCACGATAAACCAAAAATCACATTCCATTCCATCAGCCTTTAACCGTAAATTAGCAAGTGAACAATTCCCTAAGTATTAACCCCGAAGGCCGAAACCAACATCAGATCAATACCTAGAAACCATTCAACTTAACTAAACTCCAGTTAGTTTCTGATTTTCTTAAATCCATTGGGTCTAAGAATAGTATTATTAAAGATACCATTCATGACAACCCAACATGTTATTCATGTCTTTAACATGGTTAAAGAACCAATGCCCTTTAAAACACGGTTCACAATAAACCCAAAATCACATTCCATTCCGTCATCCTTTAACCGTAAATTGGCAAGTGAACAATTCCCTAAGTATTAACCCCAAAGGCCGAAACCAACATCAGATCAATACCCAGGAAACCATTCAACTTAACTAATCTCCAGTTAGTTTCTGATTTTCTTAACTCCATTGGGTCTAAGAACAGTATTATTAAAGATACCATTCACGACAACCCAAAATCTTATTCCTGTAACCAGGGTTAAAGAACCAATGTCCTTTAAAACACGGTTCATAATAAACCCAAAATCACATTCCATTCCATCTGCCTTTAACCGTAAATTAGCATGTTAACAATTCCCTAAGTATTAACCCTGAAGGCCGAAACCCACATCAGATCAATACCCAGGAAACCATTCAACTTGACTAATCACCAGTTAGTTTCTGATTTTCGTAACTCCATTAGGTCTAAGAACAGTATTATTAAAGATACCATTCACGACAACCCAAAATCTTATTCCATTGTTAATCGGGTTAAAGAACAAGTGTTATTTAAAACACCGTTCACGATAAACTCAAAGACCAATTTCAATTCCATTCCAATTAAATATCAATTAATTGGTGTACTTCATTAAATCTAAATAAAAAGATTTAATCTTTTCTCAAATGGTTTCAAGAACAGTGTTAATGAAGACACCATTCATGACAAACCCAAATCCCATTTGATATTAATTACAAGACTCTGAATAGAAAATATATCGGCTTATATTCGATATCCAATTCTGAGATCAACAAATATCGTATTGGAATACCGATATACATATCCTCCAAATTCATCCACAATATCCATATAATCACGGAATCTAACATCGAAATATTCCTTATATAATTTCGATTCAAATCCATTCCAATTAATATATTGGAAATTCTGGTTATTTTTAAAACCATTTCAAATCCAAATTATTTATTTAAAAACATTGGATTATAATTCTTGTTCATAACTAGTTTATTTCGATAAAAATATATTTGTACTTTTTCAAATATGGGATTTTTCATCCCAATTCTTTCCAGATCATTTATTATGATTTTACACTAATTTTTGATATTTTTAATAATTTTACCAAGGCTCGTACATTCGATTACCACAAATGGCCATCGAACTGCACTTACATCGACCTTTTCCAAATTTGATTTGGACATAATTCCTAATCCAGCCCATAGATTTCAAATCTCTAATATTCGTTAGAAAGATCTTTTCGATACAAACTCAACGGTTCTGGTTTTAGGAGAATCCGACGATCGGATCTCCCGTAATGTCCATTCGAAGTCAATGGTCGAAATTCGCGAACTACCGCAGCGCGGCACATTTTATTCAGGCCATTATATATATAATATATTATATATATTTCATCTATTTCCATTCAAAACGTATTTTATAAATTGTTTTAAATTCATTTTCCAAACGATTTCAACTTCATATTCAATTTCAAATCAAAATTGAATATTCCATATCATCGATATATAAATGATAATATTTTCAAAACATTAGATTTTGAAATCAATTCCTTTTCAATATTCATTATAAAAATGAATAAAATCTATATAAATATCGTTCCCGTCAAAATGGCGTTAATCTAATCAACACGGCTCTATATATTTAAATATATTCCTGTCCATCCCCAAATCGGACATCAAAACCAAATTTTGATTCTTTTTTGAATATTATTTGAAAATATTCATTATTTCAAAATAATCGTTATTTTAAAATATTCATTCTTTCTGAAGTGGAATCAGACACAGTCAATTACCATATAATGTTATTTATACGGATTTCACACAACAAATGTGTATGACAACAATAATAAACAATCAACCATCATCCAGAGTGCATTCTACACTGTGTAAGCATTAAATATAAATATTCAACGCTTACATAGCTTGTCGACAAATCGATTGACATACGACTAAACAATTGGGATTAGTGTACATCAAATATAAACCCAACACCCGTGAGGGGTTTTAATCAAAAAATACTGAATAATATTTTTGCAGTTGGGCGATGTGTAAAATTTATCGTCCCAATCAATATCAGTCAAATCAATGTACATAAAAAAATCGTCTGATTTGTAAATGAATATTTATTTTATTCATATACACGTTACAAATTATATTTTTAATGATAAAATATTTATTCGGTTCATTTACACAATAAAAATGATATTTTATTGTTCTAACATATTTTACAAAATTTTGGCGGCATAACGGCGTGATACTAGAACCGGGATAATGCCTAGCCTTAACCTCAGTCTAATAATGGCCTGCGCTATACGCATACCATCTAATCCATTCCATTTCATTTTCCAATCCAAATTCAACAGAACAATCCAATTAACCAAACTAAACAATCACACAACTTGTCCATGGTCTGTAAACGATGGGGAACAGTTCATATATGCAGTTATAAAATAAATAACTGTATAAGAAAATTTTAGTGAGGAGTTCTCACCTTTGGGATCCACTCCTCCATTCTTTATTTCTGAATGGTTCGGGTTTCGTTTTGATTTCAGTCGATACCATCGCTATCTTTTCCCGCTACTTCCTATGTAAAAATCATACTTGTATAACGATGTTTATATAAAAATTATATTTTCACAACGCTACTTGCCATAAAAATTATATTTTTATATCGCTATAAATATATATATATATCACATTTTTATTTAACCATTCAAACAATAAAAATCGTATTTTTACTTTGCTATATATATGATAAAAATCACATTTTTAATATTGCCACTTCATATATAAAAATCGTATATTTTCTTAACTAAAAATCAGATTTTTCTAAACTAAAAATCACATCTTCATACGATTTAAAATCATATCTTTTTCAATATAAAAATCTAATCTTTTTCAATATAAAAATATAAACTTTCCTTGTATAAAAATATAAACTTTCTTAAATAAAAATCAAATCTTTCTAAAACTAAAAATCAAACTTTTTTGAAGTTAAAAATCAAATCTTTTTGAAGTTTAAAATCAAATCTTTTTGTAGTTAAAAATCAAATCTTTTTTTAGTTAAAAATCAAATCCTTTTGTTTTCAAGTTATATATATATATAAATTCTATTTCTAATTCCTTCTCATTCATATTTTTGTCATGCAATTTCTATAATCAAAATCATAGCTTTAATTAACTATATAAACAAAACTGATTTCATGAAATATAAAAACTTACAGTCTTCGTTTGAAGGGGGGTTCTCGTCGAGAGGGGGGGTTCGGTGCATCACAGCGGTCAGGGGGGGGTTCACCGTTCGTCGGAGGGGAGGGACTTGCGGTTGGCGGGTCTTGGCCTGAGCGGTGGTGGTCTTCAGCGATTTGGGCTAGGGCGTTTGGGATTGAGCAGAGGAGGGGCTCTGGAGGGGTACGGCATCGCTTGGTGGGAGGGGCTGAGGTCCGGCGTCAACGGCTAAGACGGGGTGTAGGCGATGGGTCAACGGGGGGGCTCCGTCGGGTTTTTCTCTTTCTTTGTATGTTATTGTAAAGTGAACGTGAAATAGGGAGGGACTTGAGAGAAAAAGGGTTGACCAAAATATTAATTTAATTTTTAAATCCCCAAAAGATACTTTTTATTTTGAACTCCAAATCGAACTCACCGCTTGTCATCCGTATCTAGCTACCCCCATTACGAACGCAATGGGATACGTCCCATAAGCCAATTCATCAGTTACGATCAGTTTTCGTTAAAATTACAATATCAATTAATATAATAGTCAATATTGATTTTAGCGCACATTTTAATTTACCAAGACCCATACGGACTCTAAAGATTATTTCTAGCTTTGTAGTGACGATTAAGTTCAACTAAAATTGGTCAAACGCGTTTTCTTTTGCCACACTCACATATTAATCCCAAAAATTATGAATTTTGGAACCTTGCAATAATTTGACATCCTGGATCCAATAAAAGTGGTTTCGTCGAAAATGGAGGTCGTTTGCAAAATTTCCATTTTTAAGGGCCAAAATTCCATAGCAACTATTCTGAATTTTCAATTGGGGATAACTTTTTATTCCCGCTATGAAATTTCAGTATTCGCATTTGTTGGAAATATATTTTCAAATTGATTCAAATATTTTTGGTTTTGCTAAAATCCAGTTTATTTTGAATCTTGTAATTCATTTGAAATTTGAAATCGAATTTTCAAACTACCACATCATTTTCAATTCCTTTTATAATTAAAATAAATATTTATATTCTAACGTCGATTTATATAAATATTTAGTTAAATTTCTCGTCGTTATTATTTAAAATAATTCATTTTAAATATCCAAAATTCAACAAAATTGCCAAAATAAAATTTTAAATTGGTTCGAATTTCCCGAGTTGTTACAATCTCCCCCACTTAAAATCTTTTCGTCCTAAAAAAGGATCGGAACTGAAAGTTGTTTTACTAATTAACTCAACTTTCAGTTGGGCTTTTATTCTTCATCTTTTCAACTTCTAAGAATTTCGAATTCTTCAAAAATTTGTCTAACACCCTAAATTTTTGAATTTTTTTGCCATAACCTCCTTTGTATGGGAGCATCGGGAAAATCCCCAAACCGCCACACAGGCCTCTCCAATCAAAAAGAAAAAGAAACAGCCAAGCGGCTAGCCAGTCGACTCATAAAATCATCAAAAACCCAAAGAAATACAATAAACATGTACCTATTTGTCGGACAAATAATTTTATTCCTCTTCTCTAGCCTCCTTGCTATGACCAGTTCACACATATATATGTACATGCATACATTTGCAATCAATTTTCAATATTCGACACAATTTGGTTATATGTACCGTTCTTTCACGTAATGGTTTAAATGAATAATCGCTTAACACAAACAACAATATGCAATCAATTAGTTGATTATCTTTTCAAATTCATAGTTTTGATATATATATATATATACAAAAAAAATCCATTTTTGGTGCCAAATCACAACAATAGACCTTATCTAGTTTTGGTTCTCACACCAGCCAATTGGAACCATATAGATATTCCACTTTTCGAAACTCGAACACAAATTCTGATGATGAAGCTTCAATCATCAGAACCATCTCCAGGCGACTAGAGTGTGATTCTATATCTATCTAGTATATTAAAACTTCGAATACACATGGATCAGACGTATATGCAAAATCTTTATATACTTGATTTTCAAAATCAATATAAAAATAAATATTCAAATATGAATAATAAAGTTTAAATTCTCAAAACAAAACTTATTTTCAATTTTATTTTAAAAAATATTACTCTTCGCACTCGTTCTAGGATACTACTGATCCTATCTCTAACGAGTCATTCTCATTGGATATTACTAATTCGATATCTAATGAATTCTTTCGTTTGGTTCTAACGTGTCTGGTTCTTCGAGATCTGTAAACCAAAGCTCTGATACCACCTGTAAGGACCCCGAACTTCTCCGGTCTCCGAGGAGAAGAGGAAGAACGGATTGCCTTGAGGACACGACAAATCAGAACACAAACAGAAGAACATTTCATTGCTTATTACAATAATTCCATCAGAATACAAGAATATGCAGAGTATGAGTTACATATTACACGTTTGCTAAATATCAGAGAGTTACAAATTACAATGTAGTGGAAAAATAATACAAAACACAACTGAAAGGAATATACGGATATAGTGTTTTCCGAATATCATTCCAGTTGTAAACCAGGATCCTATGAGTATAAATCTACAAAACCAAAACTACTAGCTGCCCGTGTGGAAAATAGGGGCACCTAGAGTTTAGGTTAAAACAATAAACTCCAGGTCAGTCATGTGACTGGTGTGAGAACTAAAACAGTTATTAATCGTTATTTTAAAGTTAGGCAAATCCAGGGACCACGTCGTATAACATGGAACGGGTTTCCTCCCAAGAATAACAGTGCATAAAACAACAGCGCAATGCTAAATAAAGAACAATGAAGCTATTATAAGACTCAGATCCCATCACACAATGCAACGCAAGCCGGAAGATAGAGTTTTTACCTTATAATAGCCAAGAATGCTTGGTAAGTAAAATTTCATGTTTTATTATTACTATAAGTGCATAGTGTTAAAATAATTTCAATCATAAGTATCAATCATAGACGGCATAAGTGCCCCATATTACTATGTCGCCTTACCTCTTCGAGACACTCTAGCCTGTGTCTCAAGAACAGTCGGAACTGCACCTTGGATCGTCAGGGCCAGTCCACACGGAGTGGATTAAAATGCCTGAACAATGCGTTTCCCTCCTTAGGGCATCAACTGGTCATATCCCGACCAAACCATCGGCCCTGGAACGACCGATATAACCGATGTGCCTCAGCTATCCATCATCCACATAAGTAAAATGTCAGGGCATGCAAAATGCTGACACAACTCCTAGCTAGAAGGAAAACGCATGCCCTCCCTGATGTCCTCTCGCTTTTCTGGTTCACACCGGGGTGTGAGGCTGGCAAATTAACGCTACACAAAGCTATGCTATATTAAAGCCATGCTTTGATCATCAACCACAAAACTCTGCTTTTCAACAGAAGCCCTGATCATTTGCATCTCAGCATGCCACACGGGAAATTCACGCTATGCAACCGATGTCAATCAATCACACAGAATGAAATCCGATGTCAAACACACATCCATTTACAAGTTCATTCTGGGTCTGAACGAAACCGGAGGCACCTAATTCCTCCCCCATATGTCCAATACAGGGGAAAGGCCCTCGCATATCCGTCGATCTCCAAGTACGTCTGGACGATCACCACTTGTTACCTTGTCTTGGGTGTACAGCCCAATCAAGATATCCGTAATCATCCAAACGATGTGAAGACCTCCGGTCTTCAACCACCGTCTTCATCCTCGACACATCGTTGAATCAGTTATTCAGAATGGGATAAACCCAGTCTTTCTGAATAACTCGCATATATAATAAACAAGTGTTATAAAAACACAACATACGCCTCATTCCAATCCAGAATATTCCTTTATTCAAATATCCTTACACTTTGGGAAAGGTTCCCATTAATTTTATCAAAGATAAGTTCTTTAAATATATTCTTTAACCCTCCTTTGGATATCATTTCAATTTAATTAAAGGTTCATTGAAACTCCACTTGGTTTTAATCTTCCAAAAATCAATATTAACGATTGTTTAATGTGGGAAATCATATCATGTCTTTAACTCGGTTAAAGAACCAATGTCATTTAAAACACAGTTCACGATAAACCCAAAATCACATTCCATTCCATCAGCCTTTAACCGTAAATAAACAAGTGAACAATTCCCTAAGTACTAACACCGAAGGCCGAAACCAACATCAGATCAATCCCTAGGAAACCATTCAACTTAACTAATCTCCAGTTAGTTTCTGATTTTCTTAACTCCATTATGTCTAATAACAATATTATTAAAGATAACATTCACGACAACCCAAAATCTTATTCCTGTCTTTAACTGGGTTAAAGAACCAGTGTCCTTTAAAACACGGTTCATAATAAACCCAAAATCACATTCCATTCCATCATCCTTTAACCGTAAATTAGCAAGTGAACAATTCCCTAAGTATTAACCCCAAAGGCCAAAACCAACATCAGATCAATACCCAGGAAACCATTCAACTTAACTAATCTCCAGTTAGTTTCTGATTTTCCTAACTCCATTGGGTCTAAGAACAGTATTATTAAAGATACCATTCACGACAACCCAAAATATTATTCCATTGTTAATCGAGTTAAAGAACAAGTGTTATTTAAAACATCGTTCACGATAAACCCAAAGACCAATTTCAATTCCATTCCAATTAAATATCAATTAATTGGTATACTTCATTAAATCTAAATAAAAAGATTTAATCTTTTCTCAACTGGGTTCAAGAACAGTGTTAATGAAGACACCATTCATGACAAACCCAAATCCCGTTTGATATTAAATACAAGACTCGGAATAGAAAATATATCGGCTTATATTCAATATCCAATTCTGAGATCAACAAATATCTTATTGGAATACCGATATATATATCTTCCAAAATCCTCCGCAATATCCATATAATCACGGAATCTAATATCGAAATATTCCGAAGATAATTTCGATTCAAATCCATTCCAAATTATATATTGAAAATTCTGGTTATTTTTAAAACCATTTCAAATCTAATTTATTTATTTAAAAATATTGGATTATAATTCTAGTTCGTTGCTGGTTCATTTCGATAAAAATGTAATTTTACCTTTTCAAATATGGGATTTTTCATCCCAATTCTTTCCAAATCATTTATTATGATTTTACACTAATTATTGATATTTTTAATAATTTTACCAAGGCCCATATAGTCGATTTCCACAAACGACCATCGAACTGCACTTACAACGACCTTTTCCAAATTGATTTGGACATAATTCCAAATCCAAACATTAGATTTCGAATCTCTAATATTTGTTAGAAATCTCTTTTTGATACGAACCCAACAGTTCCAGTTTTAGGAGAATCCGATGGCCGTATCTCGCGTAATGTCCATTCGAAGTGAATGATCAAAATTCGCGAACTACCGCAGCGCGGCGCGTTCTATTCAGGCCATTATATATATATATATATTATATATATATTTATATATATATATATATATTTCGTCAATTTCCATTCAAAACGTATTTTATAAATTGTTTTAAATTCATTTTCCAAACGATTTCAACTTCATATTCAATTTCAAATCAAAATTGAATATTTCATATCATCGATATATAAATGATAATATTTTCAAAACATTAGATTTTGAAATCAATTCCTTTTCGATAATCATTATAAAAATGAATAAAATCGATATAAATATCTTTTCCATCAAAATGACGTTAATCTAATCAACACGGCTTTATATATTTAAATATATTCGTGTCCATCCCCAAATCGGACATCAAAACCAAATTTTGATTCTTTTCTGAATATTATTTGAAAATATTCGTTATTTCAAAATAATCATTAATTTAAAATATTCATTCTTTCTAAACTGGAATCAGACACAGTCAATTACCATAAAATGTTATTTATACGGATTTCACACATCAAATGTGTATAACAACATTAATAAACAATCAACCATCATCCAGAGTGCATTCTATACTGTGTAAGCATTAAATATAAATATTTAATGCTTACACAGCTTGTCAACCAGTCGATTGACATACGACCAAACAATTTGCATTAGTGTACGTAAAATATCATCCCAACACCTGTGAGGGGTTTCAATCAACAAATACTGAATAATATTTGTGTAGTTGGGTGATGTGTAAAATTTATCGTCCCAATCAATATCAATCAAATCAGTGTACATAAACAAATCTTCTGATTTGTAAATGAATATTTATTTTATTAATATACACGTTAAAAATTATATTTTTAACGATAAAATATTTATTCAGTTGATTTACACAATAAAAATGATACTTTTATTATTCTAACATATTTTAGACAATTTGACGGCATAACGGCGCGATACTAGAACCGGGATAAGGCCTAGCCTTATCCCCAGTCTAATAATGGTCTGCGTTATACACATACCATATAATCAATTCCATTTCATTTTCCAAACCAAATTCAACCAAACTAAACAATCACACAAGTCGTCCATGGTCTGTGGACGACGGGGAACAGTTCATATATGCAGTTATAAAATAAATAATTGTATAAGAAAATTTCAGTGAAGAGTTCTCACCTTTGGGATCCACTCCTCCATTATTTATTTCTGAACGGTTTGGGTTTCGTTTTGATTTCAGTCGATACCAACGCTATCTTTTCCCACTACTTCCTATGTAAAAATCATATTTTTATAACGATGTTTATACAAAAAAATTATTTTTACAATGCTACTCGCCATATAAAATTTATATTTTTATATCGTTATATATATATATAAGATCACATTTTTATTTAACCACTCAAACAATAAAATCGTATTTTTACTTTGCTACATATATGATAAAAATCACATTTTTAATATTGCCACTTCATTATAAAAATCGTATGTTTTCTTAACTAAAAATCGGATTTTTCTAAACTAAAAATCTCATCTTCATACGTTTAAAAATCATATCTTTTTCAATATAAAAATCTAATCTTTTTCAAAATAAAAATGTAAACTTTCCTTGTATAAAAATATAAACTTTCTTAAATAAAAATCTAATCTTTCTAAAACTAAAAATCAAACCTTTTTGAAGTTAAAAATCAAATCTTTTTGAAGTTAAAAATCAAATCTTTTTGTAATTAAAAATCAAATCTTTTTGTAGTTAAAATATCAAATCTTTTTGTTTCCAAGTTATATATATATATAATTCTATTTCTAATTCCTTCTCATTCATATTTTTATCATGCAATTTCTATAATCAAAATCATAGCTTCAATTAACTATATAAACAAAAATGATTTCATGAAATATAAAAACTTACAGTCTTCGTCTATAGAAGGGGGCGTTCTCATCGAGAGGGGGGGTTTCAGTGCACCGCAGCGGTCCGGGAGGGGGGAGGGGGTTCACCGTTTGTCGGAGGGGTGGGGGACCTACGGTTGGCGGGTCTTGGCCTGAGCGGCGGTGGTCTTCAGCAATTTGGGCTAGGGCGTTTGGGTTTGAGCAAAGGAGGGGGTCTGGAGGAGTACGGTGTCGCTTGATGGGAGGGGCTGAAGTCTGGCGTCGGCGGCCGAGACGGGGTGGAGGCGATGGGTCAATGGGGGGCTCCGTCGGGTTTTTCTCTTTCTTTTTTCTTTTTTATATGTTATTGAAAAGTGAACGGGAAATGGGGAGGGGCCTGAGAGAAAAAGGGTTAACCAAAATATTTAATTTTATTTTTAAATTCCCAAATAGATACTTTTTATTTTTAAATCCAAATCGAACACACCGCCTATCGTCTATAGCTAACTACCCTTATTCCGAATGCAAAAAGCCAATTCATCGTTTATGATCAGTTTTCGTTAAAATTAGAATATAAATTAGTATAATTGTCAATATTGATTTTAACGCACATTTTAATTTATCGGGCGCACATACGGACTCTAAAAATTCCTAAAAAGTTATTTCTAGCTTCATAGTGACGATACAATCCTAACAAAACTAATTTCGTCGAATTCTGAGACCGTTTGAAAATTTGTCATTTTCCAGTCGATTAAATTCAACTAAAACTGGTCAAACGCGTTTTCTTTTGCCACGCTCACATATTAATCCCAAAAATTCTCAATTTTGGAACATAACAATAATTTGACATCCTGGATCCAACAAAAGAGGTTTCATTGGAAACGGAGGCCGTTTGCAAAATTTCCATTTTTAAGGGCCAAATTTTCATAATGACTATTCTGAATTTTCAACTGGGCATAACTTTTTATTCCCGCTATGAAATTTCAATTTTTCAAATTCGTTGGAAAGATATTTTCAAATAGATTCAAATATTTTTGCTTTCACTAAAATCCGGTTTATTTTGAATCCTGTACATTCATTTGAAATTTGAAATCGATTTTTCAAATTACCGCGCCATTTTCAATTCCTTTTATAATTAAAATAAATATTTATATTCCAACGCCGATTTATATAAATATTCACGTTCTAATTCCACTCAAAATAAATTTCTCGTCGTTATTATTTAAAATAATTCATTTTAAATATCCAAAATTCAATAAAATTGCCAAAATAAAAATTTTAATTGTTTCGGATTTCCCGAGTTTTTACAAAGCCTCAGCAAAGCAAGAGAAGGACCGGTGGCATGTTATAACAGCAGAAGAAAAACAAAGGGACAGGCAAAACAAATAAATACGTAGGGCATAGGGACTATTGTAGGGAGTTTCGCATGAAGTAAAGAGTAAGTTGATGGAGGGACGTGTACTGCTTAGAGTGGGGGAGCTGACGTGTTGGAACCAGGAAGAAGGTGGTGCGAATTACAGTTGGGAAGGATATGGGGGCGACAGTTAATGTTTGCATGCAGAAGTATATATATGGGAATGGGGGATGTAGCTGATGGATGAAATGGTGATGGGATCGAAATTCGAAAGCAACATAATAGGAGCAGGCGTATTGGTTGAAGCATGATCTTGGAAGCAGAAGACAATGGGTAACGCGAGGAAACAAAGTAGAAGAGGATCAAACATTTATTTTTACAGCGTAATCAGTCCATTGTATAATTAATTAGTTTAATCAAAACTTAAGTTATGAATTAATTAGTTATTTAAAATGTGTTGAAGAAAATACATGAAGAACAATTAAGGGAATTAGTTGTTGTTTCTAAACACAATTGGCCCGACCAGTTCCTTGGGGTGATATATATAGGATGTTGTAGGAGGGTGCCTTTGGTTCATCCTGTTCCTGAATGACTTGTATGGACGTATGTCTGACGGAGTAATTCCAAAAGGATTACGTCCATTAATTTCTTCAAACGTATTATAGTTGGTGGCGGAGAAGGGCGCTTCTCTTAGCTTAACTACTAGAGTATTTTTGAAGACGACAATTAGTGATTTTCTAATGGATCTGACGATGTGACATTCAAAGTGAATGGTGGCTAGATGTTTTAAAGGTATTTACGACCGCGAGCCTCATCAACCGGGAAATGGAAAAAAATCGGGAAGGTCGCATGGCTATGTGGGTCGCTCCCATTAGGGCATATTGTCACCATCTAGAGGATATTCATATTTGTTCTTCTTTTCGCTTCTGTATCTCCCGGAAACGTTATGTTGCTAGCAACCGTAGGTGACAGTATATTCGGAACATTCAAGCGAAATGATTGGTTGGTCATGTTTAGCTTGGGTTACAAGATGTTTTTGTTGAACCTGGTGTATTCCTCTCTAGAGATACACTGTCGGAAAGGTGGTTGCCCATACCTTACCATGGAAATCCATTCTCCAATAAGCGCCTGTGGTTTTGATTGTATACTATATATATATATATATATATATATATATATATATATATATATATATAGCATGAGATGCAAGCATTTTGCTAGACTGATAATTATTTGTTTTTATACTATTATAATGTTAGAAAATATATTGATTTCAAAACTAATTTGGGTTATCGTAAGGTAAAAACCATCCATATTTATGTCTGGATTTGATCTTATGATTAACCTTTTCTTTCAAAAGGATTTCGACTTAAAAAATAAAGTTGGATGATAACTTTAAATTTAGTGTGTTTTTTCTCACTTTGGTTCACTAGACTGATTCGGCGTTTGTAATGCTCGGGTTAGACCGAGTTGTTCAGGTTCAGGTTATCGAATGCTGTGAAGAGACGAGATGGATGGGTTCAGACGTATGATATATATATATATATATATATATATATATGTGGTGTGTATTCCATTGTATGTTGTATACGAGCACAGATTATTATAACTGTCCATGTGTGTTGATGTACTCTGATATTGTAAGTATTTTTAAAGCTCTCGGTAAAGATTTATTTCTATATTATACTTTGCTCCGCTGCGATGTGAGACCCTGTGTTGTGTTAGTTCTTCTTCTTCTATTCTAATATTTCTTTCATTCTTATCTCACCCTCTAATTTCTTTCTATTAACTATTTGTGTTTTCGATTCTTGGGCTCTGGCAAGTGAAACAGGTTTATGTTTTATTATCACAATTCGAGCATCAAATCCCTTGGGTCGTTACAAAAACAGATAAGAAGTTCTCAAATTGATTTTTTATTATTATAATAACAATCGCTTTTGGATTAAATTAAATATGGGTTTAATTTAACCCAAAATTCCAACTAGCTCACGTCTCATCCAAATAAGTTCCATAGCTTAGCTTACGTCCATACAATCCCACAGATCTCGTTTCTCTGTATTGTAATAACATATGGAAAAGATACGATTTTTTTACAAGATTGAACATATTTTTATAATAATAAAACACCATTAACTAGTTAATTACATAATTAGCAACTAACCCTCCCACTCATCAACTTCACCAAATTTAAATGTGCGGTCCCACCTCCATTACAGTTTTCCATTGTTGTTAATTCTCTCCTCCATCATGGCCTCTACACACCATGAAACTTCACGAAACCACCATCAACTTCACTTCAAAATCTCCTCCTGCCTAGCACTATTTCCACCAACCCGCACCCCCTTTGAAAACACGTGAAAATACTTGGTCACACACATGAGAAAAACATTGCGCCCCTTCTCGAGTCGAAATCCAACCAAAATTTTCCAACAAATGCCTTTTCCTTTGATACTACAACTTCAAGCTTCGTTTTGCCGAAAACTACATATATGCGCCAAGAATCAAAGCCCTGGGTATTCAAACCCATAAGCTACCCACGACAAAACTAAAGCAACCCTCGAAACACCTTCGAACCCGACCAAAATCATACATATCGAAGCCCACACTCATACAAGCTTAAACATCCAAGCTTTGCATTTTATAGAATTTTCTTGTATTTTTTTTGAATTTAAATGGGAGAAGTTTCCCTTTTTTCTTTTGGCTTCAATTTTAAAACTCACAGAAAATGAAAGAAGTGAGAGAGGAAAGGGGATGAGCTGTCTAATTTTTAGTGGGGTGGAAGGGTAGTTAAGGCCATATTTAAGTAATATTATACCGATACGTATTTTACGATGAACGTTTATTATGTTGTATGTTCTCATACGAACTCCGATCGCAGTGAAAATGGATATACAACTATGGTTTGACGTTACGATCCTAATGAAACTTGTTTCATCGAAATCTGAGTATGTTTGCTAAAATAGCGCTAGTTTGAGCTTAAATTCTTGATATACGTATTTAATTGAACGTTTATAGCTCGCACGACCACATACTAACTCCGATTTGCCCGAAATTCGAAATCTTACAATAATTTATCATTACGGATTCGATAAACTTGGTTTGGTCAAAATCCGAGATTGTTTGCAAAATGGATATTTTTCCATATTCAATCAAATCAAAAAAATATAATTTAAATTCAAAAATGATTCAATTTAATAATAATAAATTAATATCATTGTATCTTTCCAAATAGCATATCTTATAGCTCTAAAATAAACATACTTAGGTTTATAACTGAATACTTCCATTTTTAAGCTAAATCGATAATAATTTTATAGTAATATCCATTTATTTTATTAAATAAATCATTATGATTTATAAAGGATTCCATAATGACTTTTTGAAAAGTTAATTTGGACATAACCTACAATTTACTAGAGGGAATCTTCGTTTTTCTCTTTCGTTAGAAAACTATAGTTTAATATATTCGAACATTTCTGATTTCAACGAATTCTGACTTACAATGGATTCTGTATGTTCATTTAAAGTTGAAAATATAATATTACGAACTACCGCGCTGCTACAAGCTCATTTTTAATTATATTATAAATTATACGTTTAAACCTTAAATTGGGAAAAAAATAAGTCGTTAATTCTTAAAATAATTCGTTATAAATATTTAATATTCACTAAATATTTCTTAATAAAATCTAGGTCGCTATAATCTCTTCCACTTAAAAAAAATTCATCCTCGAAATCAAAGTCAGAACTAAAGGTTGTTTACTTAAACCAATAACGCCTTGATTCTAACCGACTTAAGTTCCTTAACTTTTTAGTTTCTAAGAAATTTTTTAATTCTCAAAATTTGATTAACGCCTTAATTTTTTGATTTTTTTTTTGCCATAACCTCCTTTATACGGCTCAATTGGTACAACTACAACTAAACTTTCTAAGCCCTCATCAATCAAAAAGAAAATCCAAAAGCCACACGGGTTTCCAATCAGCTTATAAAATTATCAAGCCCAATCAATATAGTAAATATGTACCTTTATGTCGGGCATTCAATTTTATTATCTTCTTAGCTTCCATTCAATAACCTGTCCAACATATACACGTCCAATTCCAACTCATTTCCTATTCAATTCAACATTAACGTTAAATTTGACTTATCTCAACTTATTTCCATTCTTATATTGGTTTAATCATTCCAATTCCACTTGATATAAATCTAATCCAATTTTATATAAATTCAATTGAATTAAATTTTATTTCGTTTGATTCACTTCTATCTTTCTAATTTATTTAACTTGTATTAGTTAAATTTAAAGCTGAAATCAACTTAATGTTTTCCCACATTGAAACATTAAATTTTAAACAAGTTCTTAACTTAAGGTTATTCTTTCCTTTAGCTTGGCTATTTAAATAATTTTCAAACACTCATCTAAATAGGTTTAAGCATATCTCAACATTTCAATAGAAATCATATTGTCATCCACTTTTAAAACTCGAAAATAAACACTAATGGTGTTCGAACTATCAATAGAATTATCCTATAGAGACTAGAATGTGATTCTATATTTATCCAGTATATCTGAGACTTCATCTACTTGTCGGCCAATCGTATATTCAAAATCTTCATATACTTGATAGTCCAACCTCAGCGTCAAATAGAATACTAAAACTCTTATTATATGATAATCGGCTAGGTTATCCATATATATTATTTCAAAACCAGATTCATTTATATATACATGTAAATTCATACTTATATATAGTACTCTTCAACCTCATTCCGGGGCATTACTAACCAAATTTCTACTGAGTCACTCTTCTAGGATATTACTAATCCTACCTCTGATGAGTTCTTTCCTTACCTTCAAACGAGTCTTACCCCAAAGCTTTGTATAAACCAAAGCTCTGATACCAATTATGATGACCCGTCCTGTTGGCCGGTTGGAACCGATGGTTAAAACAACTTAAACCGATCAACAAGACGTATCGCTTAGGATTACAACTAACAAGAACTGAACAAAACAACTTTCTCATTATCATTACAATAACTGTTACATCATAGTACAGAAATATATCAAAGTGCAATAATAAGTACATGCACAACAGAAATAACTATACTAGAGTGTATCATATACACAACGGAAAACATAAACTCTCAGCAGAAGAAACAAAATGCTCTCAATAGCTTTAGCTTCAATCCAGCACCTACTCTATAAAATATCTACCAACCAAAACTACTAGACTGCCCGCGTGGAAAATATAGGCACCTAGAATTTAGGTGCGAAACAATAAACTCCACATTAGTCATGGGAATGGTGTGAGAACTAAAACATTTATACTTATTTTAAAGTTGGGTAAATCACAGGACCACGGTGTATAACATGGAATAGATTTTCTCTACATGAATACCATTCACGAACTACTCGCAATGCTTTTTGAAAATGAAGCTAATATAAGACTCAAGTCCCATCACACAATGCAACGCATACTGGAGGAGAGAGTTTTTTTCTTATAATAACTAAACATGCTTGATACGCGAAAGCCACTTTTATTATAATTAGTGCATAGTGTGAAAATCATTTTCGAAAGTAAATGTATAAATCTTAGCTCGCATAATTATCCATCTCATTATATTGGCTATTAGATTACATCTGAGAATGCAAAGCTCGTATTGGAAGTTGGATTCTAACAATGACCAAGGCAAAGGATCTTCCTCAACCATTCAGAACATCTCTAACGGAATGCCCCAGGACACAACAAATGATCCTTTGGAGCGGTAGAGCCGGCCAGCACAACATGCTGGATGGAATCGTACCTGAACATAATGTCCACTGGTTGTGACCAACCATTATCCGAGGCTCCTCGATTTATCATCCACATAAGTAAACTTGCCAGGGCTCCATACCATAACATCACTATTTAACTAGAAGGAAACTTTTGTTCTTATCTCTACGGTCCACCATCCTGTTTTTGGCCATTCACGAGTTGTGAGGCTCTGAAGTCATGTTTTAACACAAAGCTATGCTATATCAGTCATGCTTTGATCATCATCTACAAAGCTATGCTTTTCAACAAAAAGCTTTGATCGGCTGAGCACTTAGCATGCCACATTGCCAATTCACAATACATAATCAGTGTCTATTAATATACAATGTTTGAGGACATAAGTCTCAAAGGAGTGTGTTAAGCTAAAAGGATAAATCCTCCACCACCAAACTAATATAACATTAACAGAAACCAATTTATTAAGCCGTAAAAGGCAACGTCAGACACACATCCATTTACAAGTTTGTTATGAACAAAACCAAAGGCACCTTATTCCTCGTCCAACAAATGGAGAGTGACCCTTGCAAATTCGGACAATCAACAAGTACGTCCAGACTACTTCCACCTATGCCCTTGTCTTGGATATGCCTCCCAATCAAGACATCAACAATAATTCAAATGATGTGAAGATCCACGGTCTTCAACCACCGTCTTCAATATCTTCAATACTCGTCGTATAGTTATTGAGGATGGGTCGAAACCCGGTCTTTCCGAATAGCTAGGTCATCTTTACAAACCATAATTGATATGTAAAATATCATGAGTCTTTTTCCATTTCGTAATATTCTTTTACTCAAATGATTCTTTACATTGGGAATTCCCTCCATAAATCTTATCAAAGATTAAAACTTTAAACTCAGGTTTAAATATTCCCTTGTAAATCATTTCAAAAGATTATATAATCTCTTTTAACAAACTTAGCTCAACTCAAGTTTTCTATGCTTTATTGAGATTACTGAATCTCGCAAAAAGGTTAATTTCTCAAATCATTATCCCATCTTATTCATCTCATGGAGCAAAACTGGTGATACTCCATATTTAATGCCCCTCTCATTTTGGTAAGTTTAATTACCTTCTTTTTTTGATTCATACCTCTAACCCAAAATCGTACTTAAGGTTTCTTAATCTTATTTCTCAAGCAAAAAACATGCCTAACCTCTTTTAATATATTCTTAAACTCGTTCCCATTATCGTTTGTTAGGGAAAACTCTTTCATTCAAATTTTTATAATCAAATTAAATAAAGATTTCTTGTCAACTAATCTTGAGAAATCATCTTATCCTTTTATCGGGTTAAAGAACATTATTATTTAAAACATCATTCAATATAAACTAAAAATCAAAGGGACACCCGTCTCGAT
This sequence comes from Allium sativum, assembly GCA_030737875.1. Lineage (NCBI taxonomy): Eukaryota > Viridiplantae > Streptophyta > Magnoliopsida > Asparagales > Amaryllidaceae > Allium > Allium sativum. Next base: position 746,868,659 of record CM060909.1, on the reverse strand, counting down.
TATCACTAAATCGATTTCCATTCAATTCCATATTAATTTATTAACTGGAAAACTTCACTTTGGAAAACTCCTTTGATCTTAATTAAAAGATTTGTTCCATAAACTTCAACTAGGATAAAAAATGATGTTATTGCAGACACCGTTTATGAAAAACCCAAACTCAATTGATATTAAATATATGATTTAAACAGAATTTACATCCACTTATATTCAACGCCAATTCTCATAATCAATGAATACTGTCAGTGGAATAACGATATAAACATCTTCCAAATTCCTTAAACAGTAAACGTCTACGCAACAGTAATCAATACCAAATATCTGAAGATCGTTTCTATCAAATCCATATTCCAATTAAATTTAATTTAAATATTTCTCAAAACTCTTCTTTGAAATCAAATAAAGCAATATTCGGGAATCTTAAGTTTTATTTAACTTAAATTCATAAAACGTCGTTTTACCGTATTCAGCAAGTTAGGCTAAAAACACAAAAATCAAAATATAGTTCAAAATGTCGTATTTCTTTTCTATATCACTTTAAAATCACTTATTATGATTTTTCATATTTTTAATAATTTTTATATAGCCATTTCGAACGATTTAAAATTACAATCATCGAACTACGTTTACAACGACCTTTTCAAAAATAGATTTAACCATAACTTGAAATCTATAAGTTGATATATCAAATTTCTTATTTCATTTGAAAGCTATTTTTAATGGGAAACAAATGTTTCTAGTTTCGGGGAAATCTGATTTAAACTGCATTAGTTATGCTCATTTGAAGTTAATGGTTGAAATTCGCAAACAGTCGCTATGCGACACGTACTATTCAAACCATATTATTATTTAAAATAAAATAGTCCGATTTAGTTGGAATATATTTTATAAACTATTTATAAAATCTTTTGAAAATGATTCCAATTTCAAATTCAATTATAATCAAAATTGAATATTCTATATTATTATAATATTAAAATAAAAATATTTTTCAAATTATAATATTTTAAAATCCAAACTTTCCTGAAGTCCATTATAAAAATAAATAAGATCATTGGAACAATCAATTCGAGTTATAAACATCGTTTATGTATCTAACTCGAATTCACTTTTGAATTTACTATTCAAATTCTAATTTGAATTAGAACAAGCCAATTCTAATTCAAAACTCTTTCAAATCCATTTTAGCCTTTTCAATAGTTATTTGAAATCATCTCAGTTTCATTTCCAAATTGTTTCAGAAATAAAAATCCAATTTTCATTTTCATGCCTTATTTCGTTTAAATAAATATATAGTTCATTTAAAATTCCAGTTAAATTAGACTCAGTCAATTCCCAAATAATTACATATTCGTGGTGTTAATTTATGTGAACAATAATAATGACCACAAAATTTATCAACCATTAACCAACAACCATAAGATAAGTGTTATAATTGTTAACGCTTAAATGTGCACAAACAATTAAAAAATAACTGTGATAAACATCCATCATCCAGGAAGCAAGCATAGCAACCACAAGCAATCAATATATGATCAAATAAGATTATAATAACTTTTCAAAAGAGTTAAGAAGTTCTCACATTAACTTTTGATCGTTATAGTAACAATCTCTTTTGGATTAAATTAATCGTGGGTCTAACTTAACCCAAAATTCCAACTAGCTCTAATCTCATCCAAATCAGTTCCTTAGTGTATCTTACGTCCATACGATCCCAACGAATCTTGTTTCGCTGAATTTTGATAATGTATGGAAAAGATAAGATTTTTACAAAATTGAAACACCATTAACTAGTTAATTACCTAATTAGAAACTAATCCTCCTACTCATCATCTTAACCAAATTTAAAAGTGTGTTTGCTCCTCCATTAAGTACCCCATGGCCGCTAGTTCTGTCCTCCATCATGGCCTCTACACCATGAAATTTCACGAAACCACCACTAATCACCTTCTCTTCAAATTCTCCTCTCGCTTGGCACCATTTCCACTAACCCGCACCCCAACTTAAAAACACATGCACAGCCTAGGTCACGCACAGAAGAAGAGCAGTGATTCCCTTCCCGAGTTGAAACCCTACAAATTTTTTCCAAACGGTTCCTCTTCCTTCGCTAACTATAACTTCGAGCAACGTTTTGCCGAAAACTAGATTTATGCGCCAAGAATCAAAGCCTTAGGTATTCAAACCCATAAGCTACCCATGACAAAACTAATGCAACCCCCAAAACACCTTCGAACCCGAAAAAACTCATACATATTGAAGCCCACAATCATACAAGCTTAAAGATCCAAGCTTTGCAATTTATAAAATTTTCATGTATCTGTTTTTGAATTTAGAAGGGAGAAGTTTCACCTTTTTTTCTTTTGATTAACATTTTGAAACTCACGGTATATAAAAAGAAAAAAGAGAGAGTGGAAAGGGGATGAGGGGTCTAATTTTTTTTGGGGTGGAGGGGTAGTTATAGTTATATTTAAATAATATTATAATGATATGTATTTCACAATGATCATTTATTAACTTGTACGATCACATACGAGCTGCGTTCATGGTGAAAATGGATATACTACTATGGTTTTACAATACGGCCCTAGTGAAACTTGTTTCATCGAAATCTGAGTTTGTTAACACAAATAGCGCTAGTTAGAGCTTAAATTATTGATATACGTATTTACATTGAACATTTATAGCCCGCACGGCCACATTCTATTTCCGATTGGCCTGAAATTTGGAATCTTACATTAATTTATCATTACGGATCTGATACAATTATTTTCTTTGAAATCCGAGATCGTTTGCAAAAAGGCTATTTTTCCATACTTAATTAAATCGCTAAAATATAATTTAAATACCTAAACGATTCAATTTAATAATAAAAATTTGATATCATCGTATATATCCAAATATATTATCATTAGCTCCAAAATAAATGTACTTGGTGTAACACCCCGAATATTTAATGACATTAAAGAGAATAAATTAAATAATAATTAATTTAATGTTCAGAATTAGAGGAAAAGGACTGCACCATTGCGTCCCTCTCGAAATTCTGGTCAAGATAGACGTTTGGTTTGCATAAAACGGACACAGTATGAAGAAGTTATGAAGGTTTTAAGTTTGTATATGCACAGAAATATTATATATATACGCATGAGTCAGAGGTGAGTCAGAGATGAGTCAGAATCCTATCCAGAGGATTCAAATTCAAAAAATTCCTCTAAGCGGCAAAATTCCCGCTTCAAGGGGTCGACCCCCCTAGAGGGTTGTTGACTTAGGGGTCAACCCCCCTGAAGGGGTGTCGACCTAAGCGTCAAACCACCCACAAGGATGTCGACACCCTTAGGGGTGAGGTGGCACTCGGTTTCAAGGGGTCTGGCAACTATATATATGTGTCATATTTCTCATATTCTCTTCGTTGGGAGTCATGGAGGCCATATGCTGCTGGAGTGCGAACTGAACCGTTTCTACAACAACATATTCTACAAATCCAATTCAGATATTCTAGATCTGTTCTTCCTAAATTCTCTAAACCTAACGCTGTGAGTTTCTAGATTACTTTTATGTTTAGATAAATAAAAGTATCCTTCGAAAGACTATGAATTGGATATGTTGTAAAGTATGATTTTTGTTAATGTGAAATTCTATACTATGTCATGACAGATCTAATTTCCTAGATCTAATAAAATCGTGGTGATTTGATTATGATGCTTATGTGGATCTTGACTTGTAACCATGTTATGGTGGATGTACATCTATTAATTTGGACAATTGAGACATTACTTGGATCTAGATCTTTATGTTAATCACCTTTCACCTATCTTATTGTGATTCATTGAGATATATTGTAAACTTGACATGTGAATCCACCTTTTGATCTAAACATGTTACTATGTCACCCTAACTATGCTAGATCTAGGTAATTGGACACCTAATGTTTAATCTAGATCTCATCATGCTTGCTTAAACATCATAGTGATTGCCACAAGTTACTAGTTTGATTGCCACTTTATTATGATGTTAATCACATGTCCATCCACTTTGTTATTATGCCAGTTTATGTTCATGTTTATGCCAAGACATGTTGAAACTATCACCCTTGTCATATTCCCTTTTTATTGTTATATCTAGGCTACTTTATAACCTAGATGCCGCCAAAATATGTGCGAATACATTAGAGAGGAAACGGGAAAAATGGATTATAATTGGCATGATTTATGTAATGTTCAATATGAAATGGGACATGTAATTCAAATGGGGAAAACATAGAAATAGTTACCTATAATGACATAGGTAGATTTAGATTAATTTGGAATGTTTAGTAATTTACGATTAGGAATTGTAAATTGTACTTATGACACGAGGTTAGGTTACATTAGTGGTGGAAGTCTGCCCGGACCCGACCGAAATATCCAGCAACCACTAATGTTGAACCTAATGTGGGAGGTCTAAGTACGTAAATACGAATCAGGGCTAAGACATGAGATTAGGCACAACTATGGAATAAGATTGCCCGGACCCGAATGACATATCCAGCATCCACACAATGTAGGCCTAATGTGGGTGGTCTAGCCCATTATAACCATAATTGTACATGGTAATGAAATGGACTACTTAACCTAATTTAATAGGACTATGGACTTAAGTTAGGGTTAAGTAAAATTGGATGGGTAGTGGTGGTTAAGTAAATTAGAGGGGATGGGTAATATGTATATATAGGCCCACGTACTTAACCCAATAATGTTATGTAATTAAAGATACCTAGTGGTATAGATAACCAGTAGATAATGTAATAGGGTTATGTAATTAAAGACACCTAGTGGTATACATAACCCGTAGATAATGTAATCAAGTTGTGTAATTAAAGACACCCTTTAGGGTAAGCATAACTAGTATAGGGCTATGTAATTAAAGGCACCTAAGGGTATACATAGTCTGTGGAAAACCTAGTTGGGATACATGACAAAGGGGAGAGCTTGTATCATATTGTGTGTGACCCATTTCAGTCAGTAACCCGGAGTTGGTATCAAGTAAAGAACTCCGTACTAGGCGGAGAAGGGGAACGCTTACTAATTGATTGTAAGAGATCCAAACGAGGCGGATGGTGTGGATGGCGCAAACCGACCGAGGACATGTGCGTGCATGGGTCGGGCAGAGGGGGCTAAGACGACCGTGACACCAGTAGGTATGGTTGTGCACACCATGGGTTGCCACTTTAGGAAGTGATACCTCCTACTGTGGGGCCAGCACCGGATATCTACAGGGTAGGTAGTCGACAGATTAGGGTAGTGGTTAAGGTATACTTGGACGTATGACCTAAGACTACCAACTTGTAGTGGGAGGGATCATCTCATTTCGGTTATACTAGTAATAATGAAGAGTAATCATTAGTGCGGCGCATACACCTTAACTTGCTTACCTTGTCAACCTGCCATTTATGTAGCGATCTCTCTTATCCGCTTTATATGTTTATCATGTTGCTTTTATTTATCTACTGGCTAAAAGTAACTAGACTCGCCAGACTTTATGTCTGACCCTATTGTTTCTCCTCCTTTCTTCCGTTCACTCCGTCCCCCTAGGTTCTCAGGGAGGAAACACTTAGACTTAATCAGTAATCAGATATCATCTTGTTAGGAGCCACTTTTGAAGTATGGCTCAAGTTCTTGTCTCTACTATGGATTAACTCTTTTTATTGGGGGAAATGATGCTTTTTATTTACTTACGTACTCTGATGGTGCAAGACAGAAGTATTTTTATTGTAATAGTTTTTGTGACTCATGAAATTGTGGACCACGGTATTATGACTTATGTTTGAAATAAAAGTTTAAATTTTCCACTGCTGCCTTTTTTATATCTGTCTTGTAATTATTCTGTGTTTGTTTACCTATAGCGCTTCACGAAACTTAATGCATTCCCTTAGTAAGTGACTTTAACGGACATGGGGTGTCTCACTTGGTATCAGAGCTGAAGGTTACCAGATTAGATAAAAGTTTTTGAAAATTATTTTCAAAAAGATTTTAAAAAGGAAAGCATTTTCAAAAAGAAAAGTCTATTTTGAAAAACATTCCCTAAAAAGCTATATGTAGTATCCTTCGGTCCTTTATCTAAAATTTCCTTTTCCTTTTTCCAGCATGCCTGGGGAACTAAACATCCCTAATATCCCGGAGGGTGTCACATTACCCGGATGGTTCCATAGGTATTTGGAGGCCACGGCGCCTGCCGAAGGCCAAAGAGACATTCCTTCCCCTGGTGCACCGGTTATTCCTCCTCCTCCTCCTCCAAAAGCTGACAACTTTTCCAAGATCTGCAAAGACTTCCGGGCTATAGGAGGAAGGCCATTCCATAGGAACGAGACATTCATAGAAGCTTTGAATTGTCTTAAGGAGACTGAGGACTTATTCGTAATCTTTGAAGTGGAGGACCGAAGAAAAATTCAATTAGATGCTTTGCTATCAAAGGACGAAGCCACATTTTGGTCGGAAATCACCCAAGCTCGACGTCCGGTAGAAACTTGGGAAGTCTTTAGACAAAGGTTCGAAATGAAATTTCTTTCCCAAGCGCAGAGAAGCATACGATGGAGAGGTTCTTAACACTCAAAAAAGGAAATTTGATGGTGAAGGAGTATGTGAACAAGTTCAACCAGCTGACAAGGTTCAGGCTAGAATTGGTAGACACACCGCACAAAAGGGCTTTGCGGTTTGCTAAGGGGCTGAATGAGCCTCTGCATGGTTTATCTATGTCCCGTCTTCCAATGGGGGCCACCTTTGAAAAGCTTGTTAATATGGCCCTAATGCATCAAGAGGACAAGAGAGAAAAGAAGGAAACAAAAGTTGAGGGGACATTGCAGAATAAGAAGGTATGGCCCAAGAAAGGGCAGCAACATCAGCAACAGTAGAAGAAAGAGGGGAAAGTTGATAAAGGCAAGGATAAGAGAAAATGTCACCGTTATGGAAAGGAGGGCCACCTAATCAAAGATTGTAAGAGAAGGATGGCCAGTTGCTTTAATTGCGGAGAGGTCAGACACTTCTCTAAAGAGTGCCCGAAGAAACATGGATCGCAGGGACAAGGGGAATGAGCAGGGACTTCTGGACGGTAGGTGCATGCTCTCGCGATCAGTGCTCCTGAAAGAGGTAGAAAAATTTCCGTAGAATGTTTAGTTTCTCTTTCAAACCATCCAGTTAGTACACTTTTAGATTCTGGTGCTTCACACTCATTTATATCTAGTTTTGTGGTTGAATCTCTGAACTTAATTACTAGTATGGTAGTAGATCCCGTAGTTGTTTCAAACCCTATTGGTGGTTCAGCTCAATGATTTGTCGGGGTTTGAAAATATCTGTGTTAGGCGTCAAATTTGAATGCGATGCGTATTTGCTCGGGTTTATGGGCTATGGGTTGATTCTAGGAATGGATTGGATTGCCATGTATAGGGCCATTCTGTATTGTGAGAAGAGAGTTGTTAGACTCCCGACTTGTCATGGGAAGACCCTCGAAGTTTCTTGTGACCATCAATGTAACAACCCGAATTCCGACGGACCGAATTTTTTTTCAAAATTCAATTCATCGAGACTCGAGTTGGTTGCTCTGGTATCCTGCAGAAAAGACAAAGAAAAGAGATATGTCAGAGTACGGAAAAACAGCTCACAGCAGAAGGAATAAAATATAATATATTTTAAAACATAGCGTTACCTTAATCACAATACTGCTAAATCAGTATTCCCAAAGCTAAAAGTCTCTGTCTAACCTGCGAATGTTATGAGGAGGGGGTCAGAACATAAGTTCTGTGTGAATGAATTTAAACTACACTTCTTGAATAATCCTACATATACCGTTCAATTGCAATTTCTTATTTATTAGGTTATACGTGTTATTAGCACTCACAGCTTACACACACGTCACACCCATCTACCCCCTAGTAGATTAACCTAATATAGTGTATATGTAGCTACCCCCAAACTGAGGTACACCTCGTGATACCCCACTCACACGGTCTCCTCTGTATCGCTACAGTAATATGCGTAGTCCCTCATCCTATGCCGTACAACGCTACATCCGTATAGAACCACTATCGCGGTGCTACGTAAGTGTACTGACTGATGTCCTCGAACTATTCGATCGAGTTTGGTTCCATCACCGAATAGTGCCCTCTAGTCTACGATACACCACTCAGAGCAGACATGGTTGTACCTAGACTTTCCCACATGTGTATCATCAATCATATTCAATGTTTCTACTACACATAACCTCTACTTGTGCACCAAAGTTCCGTGGCAGGGCTACACCAGAAAACACGAAACTCGGTCGGGAGCTTTTCTATATCTGTACGGGCCCGCCTCTAAGAGTGACCAATGTACAGATATCCCTCGGGTCTGGTTTTTCTATGGTGGCTATGGCCCCACCTCAGCCCGTCCCTCATCTAGTAAAGACCACACGAGCTAAGCGACCACCCCTAACAAGCAAACAATCTAAACATCCATGTTGGGTCTCCCCGCACCCGTCCCTTGATAGCAAAGGTTAACGATCTCTAAGGGTTAGCTTTTGTCTTTTTGCATTCCTTAAGCTGCTGGGGACAAGCGTCTGACGATCTTGCTATCGTTTGGTCTTGACCCTCCACCTCTGCCTGAGGCAATCGCCGAACCACACTTAATGCCACCACGTACAGCATTCTAACTGCCCCCTACTTGTGCAGTCAAGGCCCACCCACCTGGTAGTTCCGCGCAGACCCAACCTCTGTAATCGTAGCCCGAAGCTAAACCACTACAGAGGACTACCAGGAGCACCTTTAACGTCTCAGGAAGCCGCGTGCTTCCCCCTCCATTCCGTTGGATCCTCCAAAATAGCGAACGTATGCTCTCCTCGTGCCTTATGACACCATCATGATCTACCTCGTTGGGTTATTCATCCTACAATGTACAGACTGCTTCAAGTGCCTTGGTTTTATATGTCATTAGACCCTAAGTCTAACCATTTATTTCACGCTTGTGCCACCTCGTCAACTTTCTCATTTAACTTGGTTATTAACATTAGCTTCCTTTTTTTCGTGTTCACCAAGTTACCCTTGCTTATTAATTTAATTTATACTTAACCCACTTAAGTCCATTAACATGCCCACAACATGTTAGTTTCCAATTTCATAAATTATTCCCTTTTTGTGTTACAACAACATGTTATACTTAATTCATAGTTAAGCATGCCTTATCCCACATACATACTGATTGGGAGAATAACCCTCTAAACACCAGCCCCGATGACCGAAATCAACATCAGACTGGCACCCAGAGAAATGCTCAATCCAACCAACATATATGATTCTAATTTACTTCTTTTCCACTCATATAACTTATATCATTTTTAATTTCACATTTCTCCTTTCCAAACCACTTAATTTACGTATATCTTTACATATAAGTTATCTCATCTTCCTTATCGTTTCCAACAACTTATCTTGTCCCGTAAGTTATAATTTCCACCTATTATCCTTTCTTGCCTTATTCAAGTTTATTCATAATAGGTTATCATCCCCCATTTCTTATCATTAATTTTAGATTAACTTATTTCATAATATAAGTCATCCCACCCTTCAAGTCTTGTATTACATCTTAATTCATAACCTTCCCTTGTCCCTATGACAAGTTTGCCTCTTACTTAATTTTACATCACCTCAACTCAAGTTCATAATAGGTAATTATCATTCCCCCATTACTGTGTCATTAATTTTAGATTTGACTTAACCCTTCCTTTTACTTAACCCATTACCTAAACTTTACCCAATTCAATTGATTTATGATACCGCTATGGGTCCCATTTTGTTAAGCATATCTAAAGTCTGTTTCACATGTCACACGTGTCCCACTTAACCCCTTTTCTATTACAGTTTCCATGTCTTACACATGTTTTACTACGCTTAAGTCTACCTTGGTTATGTCTTACATCACATGTCTCACAACGGTTAAGTCCACATTAGTTATGCTTTACATGTCATTTATATCGCCCACTTAACCCACTAACCATACCCATGTCACCCTCATGTCTTATTATGGTTAGTATTTCTTAATTTATTAATTAAGCCATAACGATGTATGACCTCTCACATTAGACGTCCGTTCGTGTCTGCTGGATTTGTCGGGCGGCTCCGGGAACTTATACCACAACGCGCCTAACCTCGTGTCATAAACCGTTACACCTCTAGTTCTTTCCATTGACCTCTCACATTAGACGTCCACTTGTGGTTGCTGGATTTGTCGGGCGGTTCCGGGCGGTCTTACACCACAAACGCGCCTAACCTCGTGTCATAGGCGTTCATTAACAATCGTCTTTCACCCAAACCCCAGATTCATGTCATGTGTTCCAAATTCAACTTAATTACATTCCATTTTTATGCCTATTCCAATTTGCTATTCGCTACACCAATTACATAATAGTTAGCCAATTTTCATATTACCCAAATTATCCAATTATAGCCAAATTCACTAATTCCATGTTATTCATACCCAAACATGCCAATTTCCAATATCCAATTATAACCAATTTCATATAATCAATATGTTCCCAATATATATACCCCAACATTCCCACGTTCATGCGTATAATCTAATTCACCCTATAGGCTTACTTTTCAAGTCACGAATAAATTTCACCAATCCATGTTATCCAATTACATGTTGTTAATATTGAATTTTACCAATTCCATATCCAATGACAATTATGTCAAACTTACATAAATTCAACATTATAGATTATATTCCTCGACTGCATAAAATAGATTATGCCTAATATATGCAATAACAATTGTTATGCCACAAACCCCAAAATTACAGATTATATTCCAATATCCCTATATTCCAATCGTGCGTATTGTATAATAAGATTCCGTCTAGGTTCGAGATAACCAAGATCCAAAAATAAAAAGGGGAAAGGATATAAAGGAGAGAACTCAAACGTAGGCATAAAGAAAATAACATATCTTATTAAATTAACATCATATTCATTATGGGGAATGGTAAACGATAGAAGCAACATTATACAACAAATATAGTTCAAATCCACTCACCTTGACTGGATTAGAGAAATAAGCGATTTGTTGTTGATGTATAACGCTAATTTAATATTCTTATTTGATTATTGGTGAAGAGCTTGAATCGTTGATGAAGAAATTTTCTTCTTGATTTGATTAAACTCCAAAGTTGCTGAAGAACTTGCAATTTAGTTTAAGGTTTTGGGGCGGCGGCCGTGTTTGGTTGAAGTTTGGCGGCATGGAGGCGTCAAAAGGAATTGTTTATGAATTAGGTTAGGTCTAGGCACTATTTTATAGGTGTAGAGAGCATTTTAGGGCCCTAGGATTGACCTAGAAGCCATCCGGTCCGTACAGCACGTCAAACCACGTCAAAGGCACAAAAACTGCCCAGATCTGGGTTAGGTCGACCCCTAGGTCGACCTCCTAGGGGGTAGGTCGACCCCCTGGTCGACCTGACCCCCAGATCGACCCCCTGGTCGACCTGCCCTGTTCTAGGTGGGAAATTTCCCGCCCAGCTGCCTGGGTTGAATTTCGAACTGTTTTGAATCTTCCGAAGGCCATAACTCTTTCATATGGAGTCTGATTTTCAAAAACTTGAACTCTATTTCATGTAGAATTCCGAGACGAATGCAATGGTGATGTTCACTTTACTTAATTCCTGATATTTAAATTAAGTATCTTTATTTTATTATCTTCTTCGTTACGTACACTGTCATTGAATTAGTCTTTCCTTTGTGTTTCATGTATTAATTAATTTCCGTTGTACATCACCATATTTGCCTATCTATGCATATATATATATATGTATTCATTTTTAATTATATTAAAAATGCGGGTGTTACATTCTCCCACCTTAAAGAATTTCGTCCCCAAAATTCGAGAAGAGTAAAATAGATATTCCCTCGCAACATCCATCCATCAAGTGTGCATCCAATTGATGCAAACATTGTGCACATGTGCAAAGTGAGATACATCATAGTAAAGTATGTATGCCTAATTTGGATACACCTTTATGTATGAAAATCTTAAAAACTCTTTCAAAACATGATGCTCACATCCTAAATATACTAGCAGTTCTATATGAATGCAATATTTTTGAAAAATCAAAACATTTTTCATCCACATTTTCCTACACTCTTACAGAGTAAGAGCATAGTTCATCCAATTTTCGCATCCGAAATCCTACCAACCATCATTAAATTCGAAATTTAGAGAGAAATCTAATTTCCAAATTTGATTTCTTTTGTTACGAAAAGGTGTAAAACGGAAAAATTCACATCCTTCGTTTTTCTTTTCTAATCGTACTTGGATTTTTATATGACTATTCTACGAAGATTTCCTATTTTCCCATCCAAGTACAATCACATAAGAAAATTTCTTCTCTTTTTCCACTTATCTTGAAAATTTTTAATATTTATTTATCTTTTTCTTAAGATTTCCATTTTCTTTTCCCGTCTCGTTTTGCTGCTTGATTGATTCTGTTGTTTTCTTCTTAGTTAGGCTAGTTTCTTTCTTAGCTTATTTGACTTAATCAAATTACATAAGTTTATTATTTTCAAATAAGCCTTTTCGTTTTCAACTCAAACAACATCCTACACAGCTACTACTATGGGCCAAGAATCTTAGGACTAATGTCACGAGTCCACTCAGCAGGATCTATACACTTGCTTGCCCTTCACTACCTAGTAGTTACCACTAGTCCATGCTGTGTATTTCTAGCCTATACTTCTCTTTCAAGCAACAATCATTTTTCTTTTTCTCAAGCAACAAACCTAGTTTCTCAATGCTCATGCATTCTATGGGAAATTTTCCATTAGTTTAATATTATCTAATCCCTAACTGTAAATTGGCAAGAAAATAACTCTCTAAGTATCAATCTCGAAGACCGAAATTAACATCAGATTGATACTCGGAGAATTTCGCATCTCAACCAATTCCCAGTTGGTTCTAATAGTTTTAACTTTATCTTGTTCTTTCTAGGCCTTAATCCTTAACTACTCCATTTTTAAAACATGGTTTGGCCTTCTCTCTTTTTATAACATTCTTCTTTCAAAAAAAACTAAAGTGGTAAAACTTTTATTCTTTTCTCAAAACTTGCTTTTTCCAAATCATAAATACATGTTACAAAGTAAAATTGCAATTTTTTTTCAAATCACAAAATCTGGAGTAGACAAGGACAACTAACGGGTTACACTATTCCTATTTACAATGTTAACTTTGGCAGCTAAGGTGCAAATATCTATTCTATTCTTACACTCTACCGCTTATTTTGTTCACCCAACAAAATTTCTTTTTAAAACAATAATCAAAATTTATTGTTAACCAAATAGAGATTTCAAAACTTCTTTTCATATGAATACTAGCGAGCTATTTATGCTTCATAATATGCACCTTTTTATAAGAGAATTCTTTTAAAACAAGAAATCATTATTTTACACAATACACCCCACTTTACTTTAAAACCCAACATGCATTTATCAAAAATACTTTTAAGATTAAATCTTGGAAAATACCACAAATCCTTTTACAAATTCAAGTTCTTAAAAGTTTATCATTGGGTTAGACTCAAAGCGGGTTTTCAACTCAACTAGACTTCCCTAGGCAATTTCACGAATTCAATTTTCTTAACTATATATATTCCTAATCCATTTTTCATATTTCAACCTTTTCCAATCTATAAGGTTTCACGTCCGAACCCACTACTCTGAAATAACATTCCAGTTTTAATTATGTGGGATACTTTCTTTCTCAAATACCAATTCATATTATACACTTTCCAACCAAACCACCTAAGGGTCTCAAAAATTTCTATGTTTATTACTTTAGTGTACCAACTAAATATCCCAACTCTTTCCCTACCTAGTTGGCTACTTTATGGATTTAGGTTTATATATATATAATATATTTATATTTTATAAAATACAAATACTTCACTCAATATCTCCCTAAGATCCCTAAACCAAAGCTCTGATACCAGATGTAACAACCCGGATTCCGACAGACCGATTTTTTTTTTCAAAATTCAATTCATCGAGGCCCGAGTTGGTTGCTCTGGTATCCTGCAGAAAAGAAAAAGAAAAGAGATATGTCAGAGTACGGAAAAACACCTCACAGCGGAAGGAATAAAATATAATATATTTTAAAATAAGGCTTTACCTTAATCACAATACTGCTAAATCAGTATTCCCAAAGCTAAAAGTCTATGTCTAACCTGCAAATGTTATAAGGAGGGGATCAGAACATAAGTTCTGTGTGAATGAATTTAAACTACACTTCTTGAATAATCCTACATATACAGTTCAATTACACTTTCTTATTTATTAGGTTATACGTGTTATTAGCACTCAAAGCTTACACACACGTCACACCTATCTACCCCCTAGTAGATTAACCTAATATAGTTTATATGTAGCTACCCCCAAACTGAGGTACACCTCATGATACCCCACATGGTCTCCTCCATATCGCCACAGTAATATGCGCAGTCCTTCATCCTATGCCGTACAACGCTACATCGGCATATAACCACTATCGCTGTGCTACGTAAGAGTACGGACTTCTATCCTCGAACTATTCGATCGAGTTTGGTTTCATCACCGAATAATGCCCTCTAGTCTACGATACACCACCTAGAGAAGCCATGGTTGTGCCTAGACATTCCCACGTACGTATCATCAATCGAACTCGATGTTTCTACTGCACATAACCTCTACTTGTGCACCCAAGTTCCGTGGCAGGGCTACACCAGAAAACACGGAACTCGGTCGGGAGCTTTTCTATATATGTACGGGCCCGCCTCTAAGAGTGTCCAATGTACATATATCCCTCGGGTCTGGTTTTTCTATGTTAGCTATGGCCCTACCTCAGCCCCTCCCTCAACTAGTAAAGACCAGATGAGCAAAGCGACCACCTCTAACAAGCAAACAGTCTAAACATCCATGTGGGGTCTCTCCGCACCCGTCCCTTGATAGCAAAGGTTAACTATCTCTAGGGGTTAGCTCTTGTCTTTTTGCATTCCTTAGGCTACTGGTGACAGGCGTCCGACGATCTTGCTATCGTTTGGTCTTGACCCTCCACCTCCGCCTGAGGCAATTGCCGAACCAACCTAAATGCCACCGCGTACAGCATTCTGACTACCCCCTACTTATGCAGTCAAGGCCTACCCACCTGGTAGTTCCGCGCAGACCCAACCTCTGTAATCCTAGCCCAAAGCTAAACCACTACAGAAGACTACCAGGAGCACCCTTAACGTCTCAGGAAGCCGCGTGCTTCCCCCTCCAGTCTGTTGGAGCCACCAAAATAGCGAATGTATGCTCTCCTTGTGCCTTATGACACCATCATGATATACCCCGTTGGGTTATTCATCCTACAATGTACGGACTGCTTCAAGCACCTTAGTTTTATATGTCATTAGACCCAAAGTCTAACCATTTATTTCACGCTTGTGCCACCTCATCAACTTTCTCATTTAACTTGGTTATTCACATTAGCTTCCTTTTTTTCTCGTATTCACCAAGTTTCCCTTGCTTGTTAATTTAATTTATACTTAACCCACCTAAGTCCATTAACACGCCCACAACATGTTATTTTCCAATTTCATAAATTATTACCTTTTTGGGTTACAACAACATGTTATACTTAATTCATAGTTAAGTATGCCTTATCCCACATACATAATGATTAGGAGAATAACCCTCTAAACACCAGCCCCAAAGACCGAAATCAACATCAGACTGGCACCCAGAGGATTGCTCAACCCAACCAACATATATGATTCTAATTTAGTTCTTTTCCACTTATATAACTTATATCATTGTTAATTTCACATTTCTCCTTTCCAAACCACTTAATTTAAGTATATCTTTACATATAAGTTATCTCATCTTCCTTATCGTTTCCTATAACTTATCTAGTCCCATAAATTATAATTTCCACCTATTATCCTTTCTTGACTTATTCAAGTTTATTCATAATAGGTTATTTATCATTCCCCATTTCTTATCATTAATTTTAGATTAACTTATTTCATAATATAAGTCATCCCACCCTTCAAGTCTTGTATTACATCTTAATTCATAACCTTCCCTTGTCCCTATGACAAGTTTACCTATTATTTAATTTTACATCACCGCAACTCAAGTTTATAATAGGTAATTATCATTCCCCTATTACTGTGTCATTAATTTTAGATTTGACTTAACCCTTCCTTTTACTTAACTCGTTACTTAAACTTTACCCAATACAATTAATTTATGATACCGTTACGGGTCCCATTTGGTTAAGCATATCTAAATTTTATTTCACATGTCACACGTGTCCCACTTAACCCCCTTTTTATTACAGTTTCCATGTCTTACACATGTTTTTCTACGGTTAAGTCTACCTTGGTTATGTTTTACATCGCATGTCTCACAACGATTAAGTCCACATTAGTTATGCTTTACATGTCATTTATATCGCTCACTTAACCCACTAACCATACCCGTGTCACCCTCATGTCTTATTATGGTTAGATTTGTTAATTTATTAATTATGTTGTAACGATGTATGATCTCTCACATTAGACATCCGTTCGTGGGTGTTGGATTTGCCGGGCGGTTCCGGGCAGACTTATATCACATCGCACCTAACCTCATGTCATAAACCATTACGCCTCTAGTTCTTGCCATTGACCTCTCACATTAGACGTCCGCTTGTGGTTGCTGGATTTGCCAGGCGGTTCCGGGCGGTCTTACACCACAAACGCGCCTAACCTCGTGTCATAGGCGTTCATTAACATTCGTCATTCACCCAAACCCCAGATTCATGTCATGTGTTCGAAATTCAACTTAATTACATTTCATTTTTATGCCTATTCCAAATTTCCATTCACTACACCAATTACATAACAGTTGGCCAATATTCATATTACATAAATTATCCAATTATAATCAAATTCACTAATTCCATGTTATTCATACCCAAACATGCCAATTTCCAATATCTAATTATACCCAATTTCATATAATCAATATTCTCCCAATATATATACCCCAACATTCCCACGTTCATACATATAATCCAATTCACCATATAGGCTTACTTTTCAACTCACGAATAAATTTCACCAATCCATGTTATCCAATTACATGTTGTTAATATTGAATTATACCAATTCCATATCCAATGACAATTATGTCAAACTTACATAAATTCAACATTATAGATTATATTCCTCGACTGCATAAAATAGATTATGCCCAATATATGCAAAAACAATTGTTATGCCACAAACCCCAAAATTACAGACTATATTCCAATATCCCTATATTCCAATCGTGCGTATTGTATAATAAGATTTCGTCTAGGTTCAAGATAACCTAGATCCAAAAATAAAAAAGGGAAAGGATAAAAAGGAGAGAACTCAAACGTAGGCATAAATAAAATAACATATCTTATTAAATTAACATCATATTCATTATGGGGAATGGTAAACGATAGAAGCAACATTATACAACAAATGTAGTTCAAATCCACTCACCTTGACTGGATTAGAGAAATAAGCGATTTGTTGTTGATGTAGAACGCTGATTTAATCTTCTTATTTGATTATTGGTGAAGAGCTTGAATCGTTGATGAAGAATTTTGCTTCTTGATTTGATTTAACTCCAAAGTTGCTGAAGAACTTGCAATTTAGTTTAAGGTTTTGGGGCGGCGACCATGTTTGGTTGAAGTTTGACGACATGGAGGCGTCAAAAGGAATTGTTTATGAATTAGGTTAGGTATATGCACTATTTGATAGGTGTTGAGAGCGTTTTAGGGCCCTAGGATTGACCTAGAAGCCATCTGGTCCGTACAGCACATCAAACCGTGTCAAAGGCACAAAAACTGCCCAGATCTAGGGTAGGTCGACCCCCAGGTTGACCTCCTTGGGGATAGGTCAACCCCCTGGTAGACCTAACCCCCAGGTCGACCCCTAAGTTGACCTGCCCTATTCTGGGCGGGAAATTTCCGGTCCAGCTACCTGGGTCGAATTTCGAACTATTTTGAATCTTCCGAAGGCCATAACTCTTCCATACGGAGTCCGATTTTCGAAAACTTGGACTCTATTTCATGTAGAATTCCTAGACGAACGCAATGGTGATGTCATTTTACTTAATTCCTAATATTTAAAATAAGTATCCTTATTTTATTATCTTCTTCGTTACGTACACTGTCATTAATTTAATCTTTCCTTTGTGTTTCATGTATTAATTAATTTCCGTTGTACATCACCACATATACCTATCTATGCATATATATACACATTTTTAATTATATTAAAAATGCGGGGTGTTACAATCAAGGGTCTGCTATGCTTAGTTTCCTAGAGTCTCTAGATTTATTTGTAGATGATTGCAATCTGTTCCAGTGGTTCGAGATTATTCAGATGTTTTCAATGAGGTACGGGATTTACCTCCAAGTCGCAAAATTGACTTCCATATATATCTGGTGGACAATGCAAAGCCATTTGCATTACCAGTATTCCACCTGGCTCCAAAGGAAAGAGGGAGCTACTTGAAAAGGGGTATATCAGACAAATTATGTCAAAATGGGGTGCTCCAGTAGTATTCGTAACAAAAGCGGATGGTTCGCTTCGTTTGTGTATTGACTATAGAGAGTTAAATAAGTTCACCAAGAAGAATAGGCACTCACTTCCGTGGATTGATGATTTATTTGATCATCTTGTTGGTGCCTCGGTATTTTCTTAGTTGGACTTGGCTACGGGGTTCCATCAGTTGAGGGTGGATGAGGACATCATAGATAAGACTACTTTCAGTATTCCAGACGGTTTCTTTGAATGGCTAGTTATGCCTTTTGGGTTGACAGATGCACCCGCCTATTTTGTTGATTTGATGAGTAGGGTGTTTCAGGAGTTCCTAAACAAATTCATCGTAGTCTTCTTTGACGATATTTTGATCTTCTCCAAGAGCGAAGAAGAGCATGCCCAGCATTTGGGAGAAGTATTGAAAACTCTCTGTGACCATCAGTTAAAAGCATAGTGCTCCAAATGCCATTTATGGAGAAAGGAGGTGAGATTCTTGGGGCATGTAGTCTCCAAAGAAGGGATAGCTGTAGATCCCACGAAGGTGGTTGTAGTACAAGATTGGCAGATTGCTAAAAATGCTACCGAAGTGAGAAGATTTATTGGGTCGGCTAGTTATTATAAGAGTTCATTAAGGACTTCGCGAAGATATCAACCCCTCTCACCAGGCGTACAAAGAAGAATTTGACATTTTCATGGGACATAGACTATGACGTTGCTTTCCAACGACTGAAAAGGGCTCTGACAACAACCCCAATCTTGACCTTACCTGATGGGAGTAAAGTGTTTACTGTTTACACTGATGCGTGCGGTACAGGGCTTGGTGCTGTTCTGATGCAAGAAGGAAAAGTAATATGTTATGGCGGTAGACAGTTGAGAGTTCATGAGAAGAACTACCCCACCCATGATCTAGAGCTAGCTACCATAGTGTTCGCGTTAAAGACGTGGCGTCATTATTTACTTGGAGAAAAGTTCGAGGTATACACCGATCTTAAATCTCTCAAGTGTCTATTCTCACAAAAGGATCTAAACTTAAGGCAACAACGATGGATGGAGTTCTTAGCTTCATATGATTTTGAGATTGCTTATACCCCCAACAAGGGTAATGTGGTGGCCGATGCACTAAGTAGGCGGAGGGTGACCCTGAGTCCTCTGTTTGTGGAAAGAAAGAACTTGGAGTTCATATCAGCTTTTGATTTTAGACCCTCCATCGAAGTTTTGCCTGATTTTCTTGCATCCTTGGAAATACGACCGACTCTTATGGATCAGATAGGAGCTTCGCAACAAGGTGACCCACAGATTCTAGACATCATGGATAAGCTCAAAAGAGGGGAGACTTCTAGTCACCTTAGTAGGTATGCCATAGATTAAAAGGGGTGGTTGCGACGAGATGGAAGGCTTTGTGTTCCTCAAACTGGAAGCTTGATAATGACAGTCCTAGAAGAATCCCACCATTCTAAGTTGACCATTTATCTAGGCGGTTACAAGATGTACGAGACATGAAGAGGGTTTTCTTTTGGGCTGGGATGAAGAAGGACATGGCCGAATTTGTTTCTCAATGTTTGGTTTGCCAGCAAGTCAAAGCTGAGCAAAAGAAGCCCGGTGGATTGCTTCATCCGTTGGAGGTTACGCAGTGGAAATGGGTGAGTGTCTCTATGGATTTCATAGATGGTTTGCCTAGATCGAAGAATGGTAATACCAGTATTTGGGTGACTGTGAACAAACTCATTAAGAGCGCTCACTTAATTCCAGTTAAAAGTAAAAGGA
This sequence comes from Allium sativum, assembly GCA_030737875.1. NCBI lineage: Eukaryota > Viridiplantae > Streptophyta > Magnoliopsida > Asparagales > Amaryllidaceae > Allium > Allium sativum. Next base: position 746,848,326 of record CM060909.1, on the reverse strand, counting down.
CGGCATTACGGTTGGCAGCAATTTATGTCATGAGATAGTTCGTCTCCACGGAGTTCCTTCCAGCATCATGAGCGATCGTGACCCCATTTTTACTAGCGAATTTGGGAGGAGCTTGCAAGAAGAATTAGGTACACAGTTGTGTTTGAGCATCGCTTATCATCCTTAGACCAATGGGCAGACGGAGATGGTAAACAGAATTCTAGAGGATCTTTTAAGGCTGTTTATCCTTAACTTCGGAGGGACATGGGAAGAGCATCTTCCTTTAGTAGAGTTTGCCTATAATAACAGCTATCAGGCTAGCATCGGTATGGAAACCTTCGAAGCATTATACCGACGACCCTGTAGATCGCCAACTTGTTGGTGGGAATCTACAGAAAGATTATTACTTGGACCAGATATGGTTAGGGAAACATCCGAAAAGATTGACCTTATTCGATGGAGGATGTAGACAGCTCAAGATAGGAAGAATTCCTATGCAGATAAGAGAAGGACTGACATCGAATTCGAAGTTGGAGACTAGGTTTTTATCAAAGTATCACCTTTGAGGAATGTGGTTTGCTTTGGATCAGTTGGGAAGTTGGCACCTAGGTTTGCGGTAACATTTCCCATAACCGATAGGATTGGCCAAATGGCCTACAAATTAAAGCTCCCATAAAATTTATCTGGTGTTCATGATGTTTTTTGTGTCTCTCATCTACGGAAGTGCCTACATGACCCCATAGAAGTTGTTGAGCCGACCATGTTGGAAGAAGTCGAAGTGGAACGGGAGGCGACAATCAGACGAGTCTCCATCCGTATTCTTGGGTCGGAGGTTAAGAAGCTGTGCAATAAGGAAATCAAGTTGCTAATGGTTCAATGGGGAGATAACCTAGAAGATGCGACTTGGGAGACCAAAGACAAGATTCGTGCTTCGTACTCTTTCGCGCTTTGTACCCTTTTCTTTTCGAGGGTATGTTCTTAACTCCTTTCCTACGTTTTATCAGTACTTGTTTCTGTCAATAGAATATTTCTTATCTATCGTATTTTCGACCTTTAGATAGGAATCCTATGGATGTAAACATGTGTTTGAAACATGTTATGTGTGATGGATGCAAGTGGATGCAAGTGTTGGCTAGTGGTTGCGTGTGGACACTTATACACACGCACATTAGGCACTAAGATCGACTCAATCACTTCCATATTGCATAAGGATGTGTGTGCATTTTCTTTTCTTTTATGGATGAACTGGCATATAGAGTCGCACTTGGATGAATGGGTTTGCACACATATAGAACTTATATGATACAATAGGTTTATTTGCATACATATTGGATTCACGACACTAACATACATTGAATTAAAGAGGTCAACTGAATCAGTAGACCGTCTGATCTTCGCATTAGTGCTGGGACATATACACACACCTTTGCATATATTCATATAAGCATTAGAAATCTTTAAGGAAAATGGATGCTAGTGATTGGTGGATGAGTATATGGATAATGGATGGTAGGATATGCACTCTTCTCAACTTAGAGATTTCGAGGATGAAATCCGAGTAGGGGAGAATGTAACACCCGAATTTTTAACGACATTAAAGAGAATAAATTAAATAATAATTAATTTAATGTTCAAAATTAGAGGAAACAGACTACACCATTGCGTCCATCTCGAAATTCTGGTCAAGATAGACATTTAGTTTGCGTAAAATGGACATCATTTGAAGAAGTTATGAAGGTTTTAAGTTTGTATATGTACAGAAATATTTTATATATACGCATGAGTCAGAGATGAGTCAGAATCCTATCCAGAGGTTTTTAATTCAAAAAATTCCTCTGAGCGGCAAAATTCCCGCTCTAGGGGGATGACCCCCCAAGAGGGGTGTCGACCAAGGGGTCGACCCACCCATAGGGGTGTTGACACCCCTAGGGCTGAGGTGGCACTTGGTTTCAAGGGGTCTGGCAGCAATATATATGTGTCATATTTCTCATATTCTCTTCATTAGGAGTCATGGAGGCCATATGCTGCTAGAGTGCGAAATGAACCGTTTCTACAACAACAAATTCTACAAATCCAATTCAGATATTCTAGATCCATTCTTCCTAAATTCTCTAAACCTAATGCTATAATATTCTAGATTACTTTTAGGTTTAGATAAATAAAAGTATACTTTGAAAGACTATGAATTGGATATGTTGTAAAGTATGATTCTGTGTTAATGTGAAATTCTACAGTATGTCATGATAGATCTAATTTCCTAAATCTAATAAAATTGTGGTGATTCGATTATGATGCTTATGTGGATCTTGACTTGTAACCATGTTATGGTGGATGTACATCTATTAATTTGGACAATTGAGACATTACTTAGATCTAGATCTTTATTCAATCACCTTTCACCTGTCATATTGTGATACATTGAGATAGGTTGTAAACTTGACATGTGAATCCACCTTTTGATCTAAACATGATACTACGTCACCCTAACTATGCTAGATCTAGGTAATTGGACACCTAATTTTTAATCTAGATCTCATCATGCTTGCTTAAACATCATAGTGATTTGTAACACCCCGTGGCCATTAATGTCACTCACAAAGGGAATGCATTAATGTCATGAAGCGTTATAGTAGTATAGAACAAATAAATTACAAGAATAAATAAATAAAACACAGCGGAAGATAAAACTTATTTCATAGCATCATAACTTTAAAACAAGCTTACATAAGTAGTCTCCAAAAAAACCATTACAACAGGATCAATTATCTTTTCCAAAAACTTCAAAGTACATAAAGAATTAAATACTTAAGTAACATAAATGCATAAATCCCCACTGAGCACAAGCAAAGCCATAAATATGAGAGATTCCAAAGCGATACATCTACTCTCTTCAAGCAACTGAAAGAAATCGGCACTAAGCTGTAGTATTCCTTACTTGCAAACCTGAGGGGGGGAAAGGAAAGAAAAGAGGTGGAAACAAAACGGGTCAGACATAAAGTCTGGAGATTAACAAATAATAGGTAAGGTAAATGATTAAGACATAAATAGGCATCATGAAATGGTTGTAACATAGATAAGGTAGATAAAAAGGATGGACAAGATGATTCCGTTCCTAAGTACTAAGAGAATCCTACACCTTGGCTAAGCGAACAATCCTCCAAGTACTAACCCCGAAGACTAAAGTCAACATCAAACTAGCACCCAAAGGACTATCCAACTCAACCAACATGTATTTCGTTACACAACATTACTTAATTACACCGCACATCTACTAGTCTCTATTTACTAAAGGTTGATCCCTTCCCACTAACTGTACCCACATGACAAACTTGGTAGTTACTTGTACATAGCTGCTATCGTAGGTGCCGACTTGCTCCTACCACCCCTAAGGTACCCTTACCCTACCCATTTGATCGGCTCCCTAAACCCCGTAGGCACCCATGTTGGCCCCACAGTAGGGTGTATCACTCCCCAAAGTGGCAACCCCGATACCAACATAAAATGCACGGCCATACCTACACGATGCAACAACGTCTTACCTACCAGCCTGGACCCATGCATGCACATGAACCCGTTGGACTCACGTTGCCACCGCTATTCACGTTTTGACCTCTTACATTCAAGTCCAGTAAGCGTGCCCCAACCCCGGCCTAGTACCGGGCCCAATTAGATACTCAAATGGGTTACTGGTTGAAACGGGTCCCCCATCCGACACAAGCCTCCTACCTATGCTTGGTCCCCACTAGGTTTTTCTCCCACTTAACCATTTTAATTTAAATGTCCATGTCTTACACATGCTATGGTTAAGTCCATACTTACATGTCATAATGTCTATTTTATGCCGGTTAAGTCCAAATTTACATGTCACCCAACTTAACCCTCTAACCATACCCATGTCTTATTATGGTTAGTATTCCTTAATTCATTCCTTATGACGAACGGTGCACGACCTCCCACATTAGGCCGAACGCTTTGTGGCCGCTGGATTTGTCGGGCGGTTCCGGGCAGTCTTATGCTACAAACCGGGTCTAACCTCATGTCATTAACCGTTGCGCCTACAATTCATTCCTTTGACCTCTCACATTAGACGTCCAATTGTGGTAGCTGCATTTGTCAAGCGGTTCTGGGCAGTCTTACGCCACAATTGCACCTAACCTCATGTCAAAGGTTTATTAATAATCGTATTTCACCCATACCCAATTTTCATGTCATGTATATCCAATTAAACATATAATCATGTTTATAATATTGCCTATTCCAAATTGTCACTAATTACATATTAATTAGCCTCAATTACAAATTTACAATTATAGGCAATTTCATCAATTCCATGTAATTCATACCCAAATAGGCCAATTTCACATATTATCCAATTATCCAATAATATCCAATTTTCCATATTTCACATATTCCCATCGTTCCCACGTATTTGCATTCGCGCGTATTTTTAACATAGGCTCGAAGGTAGCCTAGATCCAAAAATAAAAGGAATAGGGATAAGAAGAGAGAATCAAATCACAGAAAATTGGAATTAATACAACATCATGAAATAAAGAGGCATGTAAACTGGCATAGAGGCAAAATGATGGAATCAACATGAATAAACTGATAAAGGAATGAACTTTACATAGAAACATAGGCATATGATGACATGAATCAAAAAGGTGAAGACTTGGATGAGACTTAAATTACATACATACATATGAATCCTGTTTTCAACTTCATCATGTTACTTTTAATCCCATTATATTGTGAAAATCACCGTACTCACCTTTCGTGGTTAAAGAATAGAATTATGCATTGAAATTGGTATAGAAATGTTGCGGTGTTGCTGATTTATCTTCTTGAATTATTGTAGAAGCTCTAATCTTTAATTTGAGTTGAAGTAGAACACTTGAGATTTGATTTAGAGGTGGCAGCTAGAGTTTAAGAGAGAATTTGACAACATAATGGTGTCATAGATAATATTTATGAATTAGGGTTAGGTCTTAGGGTGTATATATAGGTGTAGGAAGTTATTTAGGCCTTAGGATTAACCCTAGAACTGATCTGGACCACTCAGATGCCATATCATCCCTTAGGGAGAATCAGGCCACGGGTTAGCAGCCAAACACCCTGGATTGACCTCTAGTCGACCCAGCAAAGCTCGGGTCGACTCGAAAAATGGTGCGGTTCGGCTATTCCCCCTCCCGATTCGTTGTTTTGAACTTTTTTTTTGAATATTTATTTATTTAATTTTTATATATATATATATATATATATATATTTCCCTCATATGCATACAAACTTCATGGATTAATAACTTCTTCATAATTAACCATTTTCACACTAAACCACTTTTTGAACTACGTTCACACTAAACCACTTTTTAGCCATTCCCCTAAAACAAAAATATGGCGCTGGCGAGGATCGAAATCTGTACCTCTTGTATGCAAGCCACATGTTCTAACCAAATGAGCTACTAATTCTTTTGCTTACAATCCTTAGAACAATGCTAAACATCATTCTTTTCTCATTCCTCTTTTTCAAATAAATTATTCTTTAATATGTTATTTTAATATTCTCAGAAAATACGGGGTGTTACATTCTCCCATACTTAAAGGATTTCGTCCTCGAAATCTCTAAGTCAAGAAGAACGTATCCTGTCATCCAATCATCCATCTACTCAACCATCAACTACTAGCAACCATGGTCCTTAAAATATTTCTAATGCTTTTCATGTACATATGCATAGTGTATGTATATGTCCGTATACGAATGCAAAATCAGGCGGTCCACTGATTCAGCCGACCTCCTTAATGCAAATAATGATAGTGCCATTTATTCATCATGTATGCAAAGAACCCTATACATATCATTACTACATGTGTGCACAACCATTCATTTAAATGCAACATCCATATGATACACACATTCAACGTACATTCATTTTACTAAATACATCCATTTATATGCAATATGCAATATGAAAGTGACTGAGCCGATCTAGTGCCTAAAGTGTGTTTATATGCATCAACGAGCAACCACTAGCAAACACTTGTATCCACATGCATCCTCATGCATCCACCATAAATAACATGTCTCAAACACATGTTTCAACCATAGGATTACCCTATCTAAAGGTCAAAGATACTAGTGAGAGAACATACTAAAGATAGAACAAGTACAAGCTAAGCGATAAAGGAGAAATTAAAAGACATACCCTCGAAAAGAAAAGGGTACAATGAACGCATCTTCTCTTCCGTCTCCAAAGTAGCGTCACTCTCATCATCTCCCCATTGTATTTTGACTAGCTTGACCTCTCGATTCCTCAACTTCTTAATCTCCGGCCCAAGAATGCATGTAGGAGCTCGTCGAATCATCGCATCATGCTTTATTTCCACCTCTCTAAGCAAGCTCTTCCAAAACTCGCTAATAAAGATAGGATCGCGATCAATCACTATGCTAGAAGGAACACCGTGTAAACGAACTATCTCTCGAATGTATATGGAGGCTAACCATGGAGCAGTCCTCTTACTCTTCACGGGAATGAAATGGGCGCTCTTAGTAAGTCTGTCTACCACGACCCAATCCCCGTATTACACTTACTTGATCTTGGTAACCCATCAACAAAGTCCATCGAGACACTCTCCCACTTCCATTGTGGGTCCTCCAATGGGTGAAGCAACCCACCGGGCTTCTTTTGCTCTGCTTTTACTTGTTGGAACACCAAGCATCTAGCGACAAACTCGGTACATCCCTCTTCATACCGGCCCAAAAGTAAACCCATCTCATGTCCATGTACATCTTGTCCCCGCCGGGATGAATGGTCATCTTCGAACGATGTGCATCATCAAGAATGGTCTTTCTCAAGTTCTCATCTCGTGGTACACAAAGTCTACCATCCCTACGTAACCAACCCTTATCATCTAGGGTATACCTACTGAGATGGCTCGATGACTCCCCTCTTATGAGCTTCACTACTAACTCAACCAACTGTGGGTCATCTCGCTGTGCCTCACCAATCCGTCCCAAAAGCATAGATCTGACCTCTAAGGATGCCAGCAAACCAGGTACAAAGTCAATGGAAGGTATAAAGTCAAACATAGAGATAAACTCTAAGCTTCGCTGCTCAACAAACAATGGACTCAAGGACAACCTTTTCCTACTTAAGGCGTCTGCCACCACGTTACCCTTGTCAGGGGTATATGTTATCTCGAAATCATAGGACGCTAAGAATTCCATCCACCTTTGCTGCCTTAAGTTCAAGTCCTTCTGAGAGAACAAGTATTTTAGCGATTTGTGGTCTGTAAACAATTCGAATTTCTCGCCAAGAAGATAATGACGCCAAGACTTAAGCGCGAAAACAATAGCGTCTAACTTTAGGTCATGTGTAGGGTAATTTTTCTCATGCACTCTTAACTGCCTTCCTCCATAGGTTATTACCCTCCCCTCTTGCATTAAGACTGCGCCTAGTCCTGTTCCACAAGCATCAGTATAAACGGTAAATGGCTTACTCCCATCTGGCAACACTAAGACTGGGGCTGTGGTCAAAGCTCTCTTTAAACGTTGGAACACATCATCACAATCTACGTCCCACGTGAAAACTAGATTCTTCTTCGTCAAGCGTGTCAGGGGGGCTGATATCTTTGTGAAGTCCTTGATAAACTTCCTATAGTAGCCAACCAACCCCAAGAAACTCCTCACCTCAGTAGCATTTTTAGGGACCTTCCAATCTTGGATGGCCACCACCTTCGCGAGATCCACAGCTATCCCTTCTTTGGAAACCATGTGCCCTAAGAATTGCACTTCCTTCCTCCAAAAGTGACATTTAGAAAATTTAGCTTTAAGGTTATGCGCTCGAAGGATATCCAACACTTCCCTAAGATGTAGGGCATGCTCTTCCTCGCTCTTAGAAAAGATCAAGATGTCATCCACAAAGACCACCACGAATTTATTAAGGTACTCCCTAAACACCCTACTCATCAAGTCAACAAATTATGTGGGGGCATTTGTCAAACCGAAGGTCATCACAAGCCACTCATAGAAACCGTCCGGAGTCCTAAAGGCAGTCTTGTCTATGCTATCCTCAGCCACTCTCAATTGATGGAAACCAGTGGCTAAGTCCAATTGCGAAAACACTGAGGCGCTAACTAACTAATCGAAGAGATCTTCAAACCTCGGCAGTGGGTGCATATTCTTCTTAGTAAGCTTATTAAGTTCTCTATAGTCCACACAAAGTCTAAGGGACCCATCCGCCTTCGTGGCAAATACAACTGGAGTACCCCACTCCGATATACTACGTCTTATGAACCCCTTCTCAAGCAACTCCCCTACTTACTTATTCAGTTCCCTCCTCTCACGAGGAGCCATGTGGCATACTGGCAGAGATACGGGTTTTGCATTATCTACAAGATAAATACGAAAGTCTATCTAACGTTTTGGGGGTAGACCCCTCACCTCATCGAAGACATCAACATATTCACAGATTATACGAACAAAATGTAAATCATCATTGGATGCGTAAAGTGACTCAAGATAACTAAGCATCACCAATCCTCTAGGGTCACAAGAAATATCAAGGGTCTTTCCACTACAAGTCAAAAATTTTACTACCCTTTGTTCACAATCTAGGATGGCAACATTTCTGGCTAGCCAATCCATCCTAGAATCAACCCATAGCCCATGAAACCAAGCACAAAAGCATTACATTCAAAACCAACGCCTAAGATAGACATTCTCAAATCCCTACAAACCATGGATAAATGATCCGACCCACCAATAGGATTTGAGACTATAATGGGATCCATAAAGAGACTAGTATTTAAGTGTAGTGTTTCAACTAATGATGTAGATATAAACGAATGTGATGCGCCAGAATCGATAAAGTACGGACAGGATGATCAAACAAGAAAATCAAACTTTCGACAGAAATTTTTCTATCTTCTTCCTGCCCCGGAGCCATGAGAGCATGAACCTGCCCACCTGAAGTAGAACATGCCCTCTGCCCTTGCTTCTTAGGACAGTCCTTGATAGCATGAACTGGATCACCACAATGATAACAAGCGAACTTCTTCTTCTTCCTACAATCTTTATTCAAATGGTCGGGTATCCCACAGTTGTGACACTTCCTCTTTTCTTTACCACCTTTCTTTTGTTGTTGGGCTTTCTTTGAATCCTCCTTCTTAGCTTGCACCCTAAAAGTACTTACACCCTTCTCTTCTTCATGCATGTATGCCATATCAACAAGCTTTTCATACGTAGCCCCCATTGGAATGTGGGACATACCAAACGGTGAAGCGGTTCATTTAGGCCCTTTGCAAAACTCAAGGCCTTCTTGTGAGACGTATTCACCAACTCTAGTCCAAGTCTCGCCAACTTATTAAATTCGGTCACATACTCCTTCACGGTCAGCTTTTTCTGCTTCAATGTCAAGAACCTTTCCATGTACATACTCTCCTCAGCTTGAGAAAGGAATTTCAACTCAAACCTTCCCCTAAAATCTGCCCACATCTCTACAGCACGCTCTCCATTAGTAACCTCCCACCAAAACGAAGCTTCGTCCTTCATCAACCAAGCAGCCAATTGGACCTTCGTGCAATCGTCCAAATCGAAAATGCCAAACAAATCCTCCACTTCTTTCAACCAATTTCTAGCTTCAACGAACGTTTCAGACCCACTAAAAGGTTTTCCATCCATCGAACGGAAGTCTTTACATATCTTGGAGAAAGCATATCCACGCGGAGGAATGACTGGAGCTGGGGGAGGAGGAGGAGGAACGTCGGCCGGACCCACAGCAGCGGCCCTAGCCTCGAGATATTGATGAAACCAACCGGGTACATGAACACCTCTGGTATCTCAGATGCTCTAGACATGATAAAAAAAAAAGAGTTTCAAAATAAGGGAAGCGAAAGAGAGATGTATGGCTTGCGGGGATTATGCTCTTTAAAGTAAACTTTCCTATAAAATAGCTTCCTTAAAACAAGTTTTTGAAAATACTTTCTATGAAAATAATGCTTTTGAAAACACTTTTCAAAACTTTTTATCTGTTCTTGTAACCATAGCTCTGATACCACGTGTAACACACCATGGCCATTAATGCCACTCACAAAGGGAATGCATTAATCTCATGAAGCGTTATAATAGTATAGAACAGATAAATTACAAGAATAAATAAATAAAACATAACGGAAGATCAAACTTATTTCATAGCATCATAACTTCAAAACAAGCTTACATAAGTAGTCTCCAAAAAACCATTACAACATGATCAAATGTTTTTTCCAAAAACTTCAAAGTACATAAAGAAGCAAATACTCAAATAACATAAATGCATAAATCCCCATTGAGAACAAGCAAAGCAATAAAGATGAGAGAGAGCCCAAAGCGATACATCAACTCTCCTCAAGCAACTGAAAGAAATCGGCACTAAGCTGTAGTATTCCCTCCTTGCAAACCTGAGGGGGGAAGGAAAGAAAAGAGGTGGAAACAAAACGGGTCAGACATAAAGTCTAGCGAGTCCAGTAATTCTAACAAATAATAGGTAAGGTAAATGATCAAGACATAAATGCATCATGATATGGCTGTAACATAGATAAGGTAGATAAAAAGGATGGACAAGATGATTCCGTTCCTAAGTACTAAGACAATCCTACACCTTGGCTAAGCGAACAACCCTCCAAGCACTAACCCCAAAGACCGAAGTCAACATCAGACTAGCACTCAAAGGACTATCCAACTCAACCAACATGTATTTCGTTACACCGCACTTTTGCAAAGTTACACCGCATAACCTAATTACACCGCACATCTACTGGTCTCTATTTACTAAAGGTTGATCCCTTCCCACTAACTGTACACACATGACAAACTTGGTAGTTACTTGTACCTAGCTGCTATCGTAGGTGCCGGCTTGCTCCTACCACCGCTAAGGTACCCTTACCCTACCCATTCAATCGGCTCCCTAAACCTCGTAGGCACATGGCCCCACAGTGGGGTGTATCACTCCCCAAAGTGGCAACCCCGATACCAACATAAAATGCACGACCATACCTACACGATGCAAAACGTCTTACCTACCATCCCAGACCCATGCACGCACATGAACCTGTTGGACTCGCGTTGTCACCGCTATTCACGATTTGACCTCTTACATTCAAGTCCAGTAAGCTTGCCCCAACTCCGGCCTAGTACTGGGCCCAATTAGATACTCAAACGGGTTACTGGTTGAAATAGGTCCCCCATCCGACACAAGCCTCCCACCTATGCTTGGTCCCCGCTAGTTTTTCTCCCACTTAACCATTTTAATTTAAATGTCCATGTCTTACACATGCTATGGTTAAGTCCATACTTACATGTCATAATTTACATGTCTTATCTTATACCGGTTAAGTCCATATTTACATGTCATAATTTACATGTCACCCCACTTAACCCTCTAACCATACCCATGTCTTATTATGGTTAGTATTCCTTAATTCATTCCTTATGACGAATGGTGCATGACTTCCCATATTAGACCGAACGCTTTGTGGCCGCTGGATTTGTCGGGCGGTTCCGGGCAGTCTTACGCCACAAACCGGGTCTAACCTCGTGTTATTAACCGTTGCGCCTACAATTCATTCCTTTGACCTCTCACATTAGACGTCCAATTGTGGCAGCTGGATTTGTCGGGCGGTTCCAGGCAGTCTTACGCCACAATTGCGCCTAACCTCGTGTCAAAGGTTTATTAATAATCGTATTTCACCCATACCCAATTTTCATGTCATGTATATCCAATTAAACATATAATCATGTTTATAATATTGCCTATTCCAAATTGTCACTAATTACATATTAATTAGCCTCAATTACAAATTTACAATTATAGGCAATTTCATCAATTCCATGTAATTCTTACCCAAATAGGCCAATTTCACATATTATCCAATTATCCAAAATATCCAATAATATCCAATTTTTCATATTACACATATTCCCATCGTTCCCACGTATTTGCATTCGCGCGTATTTTGAACATAGGCTCGAAGGTAGCCTAGATCCAAAAATAAAAGGAATAAGGATAAGAAGAGAGAATCAAATCACAGAAAATTGGAATTAACACAACATCATGAAATAAAGGGGCATGTAAACTGGCATCGAGGCATAATAATAGATTCAACATGAATAAACTGATAAAGGTATGAACTTTACATAGAAACATAGGCATATGATGACATGAATAAAAAAAGGTGAAGACTTGGATGAGATTTAAATTACATACATACATATGAATCCTCTTTACAACTTCATCATGCTACTTTTAATCCCATTATATAGTGAAAATCACCGTACTCACCTTTCGTGGTTAAAGAATAGAATTATGCACTGAAATTGGTGTAGAAACGTTGCGGTGTTGCTGATTTATCATCTTGAATTGTTGTAGAAGCTTTAATCTTTAATTTGAGTTGAAGTTGAACACTTGAGATTTGATTTAGAGGCGGCGGCTAGGGTTTAAGAGAGAATTTGACAGCATAATGGTGTCATAGATAATATTTATGAATTAGGGTAAGGTCTTAGGATGTATATATAGGTGTAGGAAGTTATTTAGGCCTTAGGATTAACCCTAGAACTGATCTGGACCACTCAGATGTCATATCAGCCCTTAGGGCGAATCGGGCCACGGGTTGGCAGCCAAACACCCTGGATTGACCTCTTGTCGACCCAACGGGGCTGGGGTCGACTCCAAAAATGGTGTGGTTCGGCTATTCTTCCTCCCGATTCGCTGTTTTGAATTTTTTTTGAATATTTATTTATTTAATATATATATATATATCTATATATATTTAATATATATATATATATATTTCTTTCATATGCATACGAACTTTATGGCTTAGTAACTTCTTCATAATTAACCATTTTCACACTAAACTTCTTTTTGAACTACGTTCACACTAAGCCACTTTTTAGCAATTCCCATAAACCAAAAGTATGGCGCTGGCGAGGTTCGAACTCTGTACGTCTTGTATGCAAGTCACATGTTCTAACCAAATGAGCTACTAAGTCTTTTGCTTACAATCCTTAGAACAATGCTAAACATCATTCTTTTCTCATTCCTCTTTTTCAAATAAATTATTCTTTAATTTGTTATTTTAATATTCTCAGAAAATACGGGGTGTTACATGATTGCCAAAAGTTACTAGTTTGATGTTCACTTTATTATGATGTTAATCAAATGTCCATTCACTTTGTTATTATGCCAGTTTATGTTCGTGTTTATGCCAAGACATGTTGAAACTATCACCCTTGTCATATTCCCTTTTTGTTATTATAGCTAGGCTACTTTATAGCCTATATGCCGCCAAAATACATACGAATACGTTAGAGAGGAAATGGGGAAAAAGGGATTATAATTGGCATGATTTATGTAATGTTCAATATGAAATGGGACATGTAATTCAAACGAGGAAAAGATAGAAATAGTTACCTATAATGACATAGGTAGGGATTAATTTGGAATGTTTAGTAATTTACAATTAGGAATTGTAAATTGTACTTATGACACGAGGTTATGTTACATTAGTGGTGGAAATCTGCCCGGACCCGTCAGGCATATCCAGTAGCCACTAATGTGGGAGGTCTAAGTACACAAATACGAATCAGGGCTAAGACACGAGGTTAGGCCCAACTGTGGAATAAGACTGCCTGGACCCGACCAGCATATCCATCATCCACACGTTGTAAGCCTATTGTGGGAGGTATAGCCCATTATAACCATAATTGGACATGGTGATGAAATGGACTACTTAACCTAATTTAATAGGACTATGGACTTAAGTTAGGGTTAAGTAAATTTGGATGGGTAGTGGTGGGTTAAGTAAATTAGAGGGGATGGGTAATATGTATATTTAGGCCCACGTACTTAACCCAATAAGGTTATGTAATTAAAGATACCTAGTGGTATACATAACCAGTAGATAATATAACTGGGTTGTGTAAATAAAGACGCCTAGTGGTATACATAACCCGCAGATAATGTAATGAAGTTACGTAATTAAAGACACCCTTTTGGGTAAGCATAACTGGTATACGGCTTTGTAATTAAAGACGCCTAAGGATATACATAGTCAATGGAAAACCTAGCGGGGATACAAGACAAGGGGGAGAGCTTGTATCATATTATGTGGGACCTATTTCAGTAAGTGACCCGGAGTTGGTATCAGGTAAAGAACGCCATACTTAGCGAAGAAGGGGCACGCTTACTAATTGATTATAAGAGATCCAAACAAGCGGATGGTGTGGGCGGCGCAAACCGACCGGGGACATGTGCTTGCATGGGCCGAGCAGAGGGGGCTAAGACGACCGTGACACTAGTAGGTATGGTTGTGCACACCATGGGTTGCCACTTTAGGAAGTGGTACCTCCTACTGTGGGCCAGCACAGGATATCTACAGGGTAGGGAGCTGATCGATTAGGGTAGTGGTTAGGGTATACTTGGACTTATGACCTAAGCCTACCAACTTGTAGTGGGAGGGATCATCTCATTTCAGTTATACTAGTAATAATGCAGAGTAATCATTAGTGAGGCACATACACCTTAACTTTCTTACCCTGTCACACCTTCCATTTATGTAGCAATCTCTCTTATCCACTTTATATGTCTATCATGTTGCTTTTATTTATCTACTGGTTAAAAGTAACTAGACTCGCCAGGCTTTATGTCTGACCCCGTTGTTTCTCCTCCTTTCTCCCGTTCCCTCCCTCCCCCCTCCCCCTCCCCCCAGTTCTCAGGGAGGAAACATTCAGACTTAATCAAGAATCAGATATCATCTTGCTAGGAGCTACTTCTGAAGTATGGCTCAAGTTCTTGTCTCTACTATGGCTTAACTCTTTTTATTGGGGAAAATGATGCTTTTTATTTACTTATGTACTCTGATGGTGCAAGACAGAAGTATTTTTATTGTAATGGTTTTTGTGACTTATTAAATTGTGGACCACAGTATTATGACTTATGTTTGAAATAAAAGTTTAAATTTTTCGCTGCTTCCTTATTTATATCTGTCTTGTAATTATTCTGTGTCTGTTTACCTATAGCGCTTCACGAAACTTGATGCATTCCCTTAGTGAGTGACACTAACGGACGTGGGTTGTCTCACTTGGGTTTATAACTCAATACTTCCATTTTTAAGTTAAATCGATATTCATTTTATAGTAAAATCCATTTATTTTATTAAAAAAATCGTTATGGTTTATAAATGATTCCATAGTGACTTTTTGAAAATTTAATTTGGACATAACATACAATTTACTTGATGAAATCTCTATTTTTCTCTTTCGTTTGAAAGCTATAGTTCAATAAATTCGAACGTTTATGGTTTCAAAGAATTCTAACTTATATTGGATTATGTATATTCATTTAAAGTTCAAAAACATAATATTACGAACTACCATGCCGCTGCGAGCTCATTTTTAATCATATTATAAATTATACGTTCAAACCTTAAATTGAATAAATATCAGGTCATTAATTCTTAAAATAATTCATTTTAAATATTTAGTGTTCATCAAAAATTTCTTAATAAAATATGGGTCGTTACGTTGTGTGAAACAAGAAGCATTGGAATCGTAGCGACGAATACTTGGCATACGGGAAGGTTTGGATAAATTCTGAGTGGTTGGGATTTTCACGTAATGTCAAATACTAGTTTGAAATTATATAAATCGACCTGAAATCGTCGATCGAAAATGAATGTGAGTTAACTTTCATGCTTCCAGAAATACTGTTATGTTATAAAATTCTTATATTTATAATTTACTATTGTTAGTATAAATTGGATGTTTGGATGCTTTGGATGATTATTGTTTGTTTGCTTGTTTGTTTGATCGTTGTCGATATTTATATTTCAGTCATCTTAGATAATTAGATAAAAATTTATATTTCATATGCATATACTAGATCATATTATGAGCTATGATGCAGGAGAAAACAAATTAGCGGGATCCAATTTGATTTCTCAAATATTTTGTTTGTTACTTGATTTTATATTTATTCACATATTAATTGTTTAACTCAAGTAACATTAAATTTGGTTTGGATGATTGAATTGAATACAACGTTGATGTTTTATTAATCAATAAATAGTATTGATAAAGTGATTGGCAGCAAATGGCCTAAAATCCATATTTTTAAAATGCC
Source organism: Allium sativum (assembly GCA_030737875.1). Classification (NCBI taxonomy): domain Eukaryota; kingdom Viridiplantae; phylum Streptophyta; class Magnoliopsida; order Asparagales; family Amaryllidaceae; genus Allium; species Allium sativum. The sequence continues at coordinate 746,832,191 of CM060909.1, read as the reverse complement.
GATTTACTATCAGGCGAATTTACGAAGTTTAAGGTACAAAATTTATTTTTATAGCTAAAACAAGATTTTCAACTATATTTTTATAAGTTATATAAAATAAAAGCTTTATAAATAAATTGATATGCATAATTGGTTATTATAAAGTATTATAAAATCATCTATATAGCAAATTCTTATGTTTTAATAATGTTTTATAATAAGTATGTCAGAAATTAACCTAAGGGTTAATAGTTTGAAATAATTGTTTTTAAGAAAACAGTTAAGCGAGATTGTAACAACCCAGAATTTTGGAACCAATTTAAAATTTATTTTTAATTGATTTTGAGAAAAATTAAATATTTTACACTATTTATTTTTAGAATAAACGATTTAAAATTTATTTAAAACAAAGTTTGAACGTATAAGTTTATAATAATTATAAAACGAGCATGAAACATCGCGGTAGTTTGAAAATTTAGTTTTAAACTTTAAACGAGTATATATAATTCAATATAAGTCCGAATTTGACAAAACAAGAAACGTTAGGATCTATTTAGTTGTATCTATCTATCGAATGTGAAAAGTTGAGATTTTGTTTCATAAATTGTAAGTTATGTCTAAATTAAAATATCAAATAGTTGTTATGAATTGTTTATAAATTATAATGATTTATCAAATTAAATAAAAGAATTTTTCATGTATATTGAGCACCGTTTGACTAGAAAATTGTCATATCAAACTCAAGTATGTTTAATTTACAGTTGTATGATATTTCACTTGGATATATGTGTGATAATAATAATTATTTTATCATTATATTTAATAATTTTGGAATTCATTAATATTTAATATTGCATAACCCTTAAATACGGACATTCTGCGAACGACCTTTGTTTTCGATGAAGCCAATTTTGTTGGATCCGGATACTAAATTATTGCTAGATTTCAAATTTCACGCCAAACGAACTTCTGTGCCCGATAAACCCGTTCGATGTAATAATTTGAGCAGTTTTACAAAGGAACATTATTGAGACGGCCTTGGATTTCAACAGAACTTTTTTATTGAATCCGTAATGTCGAATAATGGTATAATATCAAATTTTGTGATTTTTAGATTTAGTATGTAACCGACCGTGATTTTTAAAGTGAAAAATAGTCAATATTTGACTTTCAAAATTCTATGTTTGTGCAAATGGACTCAAAATTCGATGAAACAAGTTCTAGTGGGTCTGTATTGTCGAAGAATAGCTCCATGTCAATTTTCATTGGAAACAGGATTCGCTGTTGATCACATGAATTTTTAAAAGATGAAAATAATCAAAAACTAAGTATAATAAAATATAAAATTAATTAAAAAAAAATTGCCTCCACTATAAATTGTCTCAAACATTCTCAAACCTAACCTAATCTCTAAATCACGGCATCCCCAATTCTTAAACTCAAACCCAAAATGCAAGCTTCAAAAATCAAAATCAAATAAAATAAAATCATATAAGTCACAATAAACATATTTTAGTTGCTAACAGTGTTCTCTTCATCATGGTATGTACTTTAAAGAGCTCGACATTATTTTTTTCGCTGAAATAATTCCAATGTGGTCTCAAGAGGCCTAGGGCTGGGGATTTCTTCACGTAGGGGCAACGATTCGAAGTTTTGCTATTATATTTGAGATGAGAGCGTATAATAAAGTTTGCATGCAAAGTTTAAGTGGATTTGGTGACAATTTTTGTCGGGATGGATATGGCATAGCGTGCGTTTTGGAGGAGCTGATGTGCGTTTAGTGTTAGGGGAAGAAAGGAATGAGGATAGTGATTAAGAGGCTAATTTAATAATTAGTTATATTGTTAATGACATATATAAGTACATGAAACTTGTAACATACGAACTCGAAATTTAGCGATTCAAGATGCATTGAAATCGTATCGACAGGTGCTTCGCAATGAAACTGATTTGTACAGATTTGGAGCTCGTGGAAACTTTTGGCGGAAGAAAATGTCTAATTCGGTCAATCGGCCGTTTATAGTTATTCAGCGGCAAACAACCAAAGTGGGAATTCTCTCACTCAAATATTTTGTTATGTTATTATAATCATGTTTAAATATATATTGATTGCCTATGCTGATTTTTATCAATTTGATAATCACAAATTTTTATACGGTGCATGGTAGCTCACATCACAATTGTTTGCAAACTCGATGGATGAATTGTTGATTGTTTATGTTATGATTCGAATGTGATTTAGAAATAATTAACATGTTAAAAACGATGTTAAATTATTTGTGGTAGTTGAAATTGGATTAAAACATCTATTTACAAGTTGACCGACTTGTTTATGTTCACCTGTTTGAATAATAGATTGAATAAATAATTATTTAATTAATGGTTTATTGGTTGAAACCCCACACGGGTATTGCGATAATATTTGATTTACACTAATCCCAAGTGTTTAGACTGGATGTTAATCGATTAATTAACCGATCGATATAAGCACTAAATAATTATTTAAGGCATATATGGATGTAAGTGCACACTGGATGTTAATTGGATGTTCTATGATTGCTTACAACAATTACTGGATGCATATGATTGATGAAACCCATATAAATTTATTTATATGGATATTGGTTGAATTTTATTCCAATATGGAATAAATACGAATATTTTTATAATATAATATTTTTTGAAAATAGAAGTTTGATTTAGATGTCCGATTTTGGATGTACGAAGTGATATAAAAATATATATGAATATTTGTAACTGCAATGAATGGTTTTGAATTAATTTTCAATTGATTTTGACATGTCGAACTTTTCAAATTGAAATGAATAGTAGCTTTTCGAAGTGAAGTTCAGTTAGTCTATATAGCAAACGTTTTAAATAGAATTTTATTCTTGAAATTTTCTTGTTTATTTTTATAATGACTGTCATGAAAATTTGAACTAAAAATAACTAGTTTTGAAAATTAATACTATTTTAACCATTAAAATAATATTCTAATTGACTAAGCAATGAAACGTTTAATTTTGAAGATAAACGACTGAAATGAATTTTCAAACATGATTATATATATTTTATATAATTTGTAAAAATGGTTTTGAACCGTTTCGATTTATGTTTAAAATTTATAAATTGATTTGGAGTTGAATATAACACGTCGCGCATCAATAGTTCCAGAACGTCAACCTGTAACTTCAAACTGACGTAACGGGAGATCCGACTGTCGGATTCTCCTGAAATTGGAATCTTTGTAACCGTAATGAATTGAACTTTCAAACAAAATAAGAATTTTTGAAATCCAATGGTTCAATTTTTAAATATGTCCAAATTAGTTTTGGAAAAGTTCGTTATGGATGCAATTCGGTGGCCGATATTGGAAACCGACTGTAGCCTTAATAAATTTATTAATTTTTTTGAATAAGTTATGTAAAATCATAATAAATGATTTGGAAAGATATTTGATGAAATACTCCAAGTTTTGAAAAGACAAAGATATTTTTATCTAAACGAACTAGTTGACAACTAGAATAACAATCCAATGATTTTTAAAATAATAAATTGGATTTTTGTACGATTTTGTCATAACCAGAAGTTTCCAACATATAAATTGGATTGGATTTGAATGGGAATTATCATCGGATATTACGATATGGAATTCGGTAATTATACGGATATCGTTGAGGAATTTGGAAGATATTGATATCGTTATTCCAAAACCATATGTGTTAGTTTCAGAATTTGGTATTGAATGTAAGTCGATATGATTTCCATTTAAAGCCTTATATTTAATATCAAATTGGATTTTGTGTTCGTTGTGAATGATATCTTAAATAACATTGTTCTTGAACCCAGTTTAGAAAGGAATAAATCTTTTAATTAAGATTTGAAGAAGTTTTCCAGTTTATTTAATTAAACTAGAATTGAATGGAATTCTATTAATAAGAATCGAAATGGGCTTCTATAAAGAAAGACATTTACTATTTATGGGATTAAAAAGGCTCTGCCGATATTCCATTTACAGTATTAGTTGGATATAGAAATTTATATTGATTATAAATTGTTTAGATTTCCATAAAATTCCATATTAAATGGTAGACGATTTTGGGTTTATTGTGAACAATGCTCTAAATGACATTTGTTCTTTAACCCAATTAATGACAGGATAAATTTCCTAAAGTTGAATAATCATTAAATAATGATTTTCGAGATTAAAATTGAATTAGAGTTTTAAGGAATCTTTAAACAGACTGAAATGTAAAAGGAGGTAATTAATTATGTCGAATTCGAGGAATGATTATTTTTCCAATGCCTTTTCCTTGCCTCCAAAAGATTTTTGACCACCGAAACAAACGAAACTTAAAACAGGAAATCAGCTAGAAATCTGAAATAAAATTCTAAAATGGATTTTTTTTTCCCTTAGTAGCCGATATAAAATAAGTGATTCAAATTCAAATACGCCAATAAATCAAAATGAAGGATTTTTCTTAAGCTTTTCGAAGAAAAATTTAAAAAATTTCACAACAAATGGAATTTATTTATAAACTAGCAGGTTCATATTTATAAATCTATTTTATTATTATTGTTTATATTCCATATTATATTTTAAACTGAAAAAACCTTTTCGTGTTCAAAAATGTTGGAGCTTTAAAATATTAAGAATTAATTGTGCTAATTTCAATAAATTATCCAATATATATAAGAAGAGGGACACTACAAACTACAAGGAATAAATATTTATTGTTTTCAAGTTTAGTGGCATATTCCTTGACATTTCTAACTCCATCTTTCCTACCAGTCAGACTATATTTATTAAAATTACACAATAGCCTTAAAATTTTGGAACACGAATAGATTAAGAATTTAAAACCATATCTTCACAAACTATTTTCCGAAACCGTAATTCAAAACCGGTGAAATCCATTTTTATTTTTCAAATAGTTTTAAAAATAAATTTCCTCGAATACAAGGCCAAGAGCTCAATTGAATATCTCAACGAACGTATAAACCTCGTAATTATATTTTCGAATTGGATACGACATATTAATGTAGGCTTTTTTCCCCGATTTGGATCGAGTAATGGTCTTAACTGGAACTACCAACGAAACCAAATCAGCAATTTATGACTATCTCAGTTGTAATTAGCTTTTTATATTAACATATATAATTTATTCCAGTTTCCGATCTTGAATCGACGGAATCCACCATATGTCGTCCTTATGCTCTTCACAACGAGATTGCCAACGTACTGTGGGGTGAGACAAAATCAGCTAGAAACCCGAACACAACACATTTTAACACTTAGTCACCCAAGGCCTCGAAATAGAGTCGAGTAAGAAAGACAAAGAAAAACAGAAATGAAAATCGAATTTCATTCTCTCACGATCCCTAATTTAACTCATTCCTCTTATCATTTAATCTAGGCTCTGATACCAAATGTTACACCCCACACTTTTCTGCACCCAAATTTTGACAAAAATCAAAAATTGAACACATCCAAGCATGGAGCGTGTATATCTAGTACCTATAATAAATGAGAATGAACATAATCAGAGTACAATAGAAAAACTCACAGCCGAAACAAAGTAGGAAAATTAGTATTAACTCAAGTAGCTACCTTTTTCATAGTAGGTCACTTTGCCAGTACCGAGCATGAGAGAGAACGAAAACCGAGAGCCAAAATTAATCATCTGTGAAAAACCGACCTTCTCTAGGAAACCTAGGAGGTTGTAATGAGGAGGGGGTCAGAACAACAGATTTTAGTGACAAAGAAATGTACAACATAGACTATAACATAGATATATTCTGTTTGGTCCAACCCAAGCTGTATGCTTAACAAGGTTATTGATTCTAAACCAACCTTGTTAATATTTACGCACAACTCTGCTACTCTTCCCAAAGTAGTATCCTCAAATTACATTGCCGAGATAGGACATTTACACATATTTTTATGAAGCCTTTATACTAGGGCATAACTGGTTAATTATATCGAGAGTAGGCTTCCGGGGTTTCTATTTACCCTCATCACATTTCTTTATTATTCATCGCCTGACTATCAATGACAGATAAGGTGGATTCCTCCTGATCGCTTAAGACCCTAGGCGGACCGATTGGTCACTTATTAACCCTCGATAGTATATCTAACGTTAACATAAGCTGGAGGGCACTAGCTACAGGCCCTAATTATTAAGGCTTCTGTCATTCACACATATACCCTTGCGCTGCACAAGGTGAGAGAAGGCATTTTATCAAGGTATTTTATCATTCGTTATACCTTCTAGCTGACCTTATTAGATAACTTCCTTAGTCGCTTATTACTTCCCGTAGGATAGGTGGCCATATCTGACCTTTTTAACTTCTAGATTTGGGTAGGCCCACACACATCTGCCATTTAAGAACCCTATACTAAAAAACTATATCATAGGTGGACTCTTCAACCCTAGTTACTTAGCCTTTTAGGACCCAAGAAGCGGACTATACACGAAGGTTATTAGTTTGTACCCCATTTGCCATTAGCACCTTTCCCTTTTTGGGATAAAGTTGGCTACGTTATTAAGTCATTCCTGTTTAGTCTCTTTATATGGAAATACTATATGTACACCATTTATTTGCGTCATGGGTTTATATGGTTAATAATATCTTACATTATTAACCTACTATGTCCAAATATATTTCTATTTCCATTACTGTTAATAAGGAAGGTTATATTCCTTTTTCCCTAGGATATTTATTTAATACCTTCCCTAATTTGGACTTAGTATTTAAACAACAATCATAAATTCCCTTTATGACACCCGTTTACTTTTCTTTCCTTTTTATTGCTCTTTACGACTCTAACAGTCATATTTTCCTAAGGCAACTATTTATCAGTCCCAAATTATCCATTTGTTGTACCCCAACAGACAATTTCTATTCTTATTCATTTTTTTATTGTTTTACTATTATATATATATTTATGTACCAGGCCTCTCACATTAAGTTGACTACCTGTGGATGTTGGATTTGCCTGTCGGTTCCAGGCAAACTTCTGCCACAAGTGAACTTAACCCCGTGCCTTAATACGATTATATTTTTGCATTATACCCCTTACATTAAACTGACTACGTGTGATTGTTAGATTTGTCGGTCGGTTCCGGGCTGGCTACACCACAAGTTGTGTTTAACCTCATGTTTTATTTCGGTTATAATTCAAATTTCCTAATTGGGGTTCACAACATTTATCCTAATTGATTTTAGGAATTGTAACCATTTTCCCCATCACATTTATTTTCCCCAAATCATTATTGGTTACAATGGTCATTTATTAATTTGCGGTCTTACTTATAGTAGTTAAATACATTGATTCCTACAAGTGGTCACCACAAATATATTAATTCAAAATGGATTATATTTACACATAATACCATAATCGAACCGTATCCAATCATTCAAATATTCCACACACTGTATATTTTATGGTTTTATGTTGATTTGGATGGATAATATGTATATATTTGTTTTTATGTTCTCGTGCGGTCAAAGTAGTTATTAATATTTTATTTTATTCTTTTAAATTAATGACTTAGTCTAATCAATTAACCAAACATTTCGTTTTTATATTCAAACTTGCCAAAAGGTTTCAAGTCTCACAAAGGACTGTTAGTTGTAATCATTGTAAATAAAGTCTATTTTGTGGAATTGACATATTTCCAAATCACAAAAAATATATGTAATATGTATATATTGGGATAGTCAATGCAAATTACATGCGAATATATGTATTTATATTTATATGTACATTTGCACCACTTTTCCCTTTTAAATTCTTTTTGTCATACTACTTGTGATTCCAAAATAATGCCTCTTTATATTTGAGGAGGAAAAAGGCATATTTTACAATGCTTAAGCCAAAACCCAACAATATTGAATATAAACGGGAATATTTCTTTTATTATTACAATCACATGATATGCCAATTGCATGTTCACATATGTCATATTTCAGCACTGAACTTGTGAAGACCCGCAACTTCCCCGTAAAGGAAAGTGTCGGATAGTTCGAGAACAAACCACAACAGAACGCATACGGAAGAACATTTCATTGTATATCACAACAATGCATCAGATTACAAGAATATACAGAGTATAAATGAATATTACACAGAAATATCAGAGATTTGAATTACATTTAAATACATCGCAGCGGAAAATAATACAATGCACAACTAGAAGGAGATATACGGATACAAAGCTTTCCGGATATCGTTCCAGCTGTAAACCGGAATCCTGTGAATATAAATCTGCAAAACCAAAACTACTAGCTGCCCATGTCAAAATAGGGGCACCCAGAGTTTAGGTTAAAACAATAAACTCCAGGTCAGTCATGTGACTGGTGTGAGAACTAAAACAGTTATTATCTTTATTTTCAAAGATAGGTAAATCAAGGGACCACGCCGTATAACACGGAACGGGTTTCCTCCCAAGAATACCAGTGCATAAAACAAACAGCGCAATGCTAAATAAAGAAAAATGAAGCTGTTATAAGACCCAGGTCCCATCACACAATGCAACGCAGCCGAGGATAGGGTTTTCCCTTATAACAGCCAAAGAATGCTTGATACGTTTAAAACAAATCATTTGATACTATTATAAGTGCATAGTGTATAAAACAACTTCAAATCATAAGTATCAATCATAGGCGGCATGAGCGCCCCATCCCACTATGTCACCATATATAGGTTTACAAATAAAACCGCAAAGTCACGTATTTGGAAATTGGATTTCCGTCTATGAACCGAGGCAAAAGATAGTCCTCAACCGATTCGAGACGCTCTAGCCCGCCCCTCAGGCAAGTACTCAGTCAAGCCTTTGGATCGTCAGGGCCGGTCCACCGATGTGGATTAAAATTCCTGAACACTACGTTTCCCCACCCTATGGGGTGTAAGTCTGGTCCGTCAGCCGACCAGAATGCATCGGCCGAAACTGATATAACCGAGGCGCCTCGCAACAGCAACAACCACATAAGTCAAACTCGTCAGGGCGTGTAAAACCACTGACGCCACTTCTAGCTAGAAAGAATCGCAAGTCCTCCCTGAGGTCCGTCTCCCGTTTTTGGTTCATACCTGGTGTGAAACACGCGAGGTAAACGTTACACAAAGCTACGCCACAAAGGCCGTGCTTTGATCATCACCACAAGACTTTGCTTTTCAACAGAAGCCTTGATCATTTGCATCTTAGCATGCCACACAGGCAAACCATCCTATGCCACCGATATCAGTCACACAGAATGAAATCCGATGTCAGACACACAGTCCATTTACAAGTCCGTTCTGGGTCTGAACGAAACCGGAGGCACCTAGTACCCCGCATATCCATCGATCTCCAAGTACGTCTGGACGATCACTAACTGTTTCCATCTTCTTGGGTGTACAGCCCAATCAAGATCATCAGTAATTACCCAAACGACGTGAAGACCTCCGGTCTTCGACCACCGTCTTCATCTTCGACTTATCGTCGTATCAGTTATTCAGAATGGGATAAACCCGGTCTTTCCGAATAACTCGCGTATATATTATAAAAGTGTTACACAAACACAACATACGCCTCATTTCAATTCATTAGTCACTAACCGTAAATTAATCAAGAGAATAATTCCCCAAATATTAACCCCGAAGGCCGAAACCAACATCAGATCAATATTCAGAAAACCATTCTGCTTGGCTAACCGACAGTTAGTTTCTAAATTTCACGTTCATAGGGAAAGGTTCCCATTAATTTTATCAAAGATAAATTCTTGAATTTATGCTTTAATCTACTTTTGAATATCAATTCAAACTAGTCGGGATTAGCGAACCTTACCGAAGTAATCATTTGTTTTAATTTCCCAATCCCAACCTATTCATCCCATGAAGTAAAACTGGTTATACTTCATATCTAACACCACGGTGTTATCGGTAAATTCAATTACCATTTCACGTTCAAATCTAATTAAAGATTTAACTATCGCCTGGAGCAAAACTGGTGCTACTCCATTCTCGATCATTTCAATCTAATTAAAGATTCATTAAAACTCCACTTAGTTTTAATCTTTGACTGGGTTAAAGAATCAGTGTCATTTAAAAACACGGTTCACGATAAACCCAAAATCACATTCATTAATCATCGGGTTAAAGAACGAGTGTTATTTAAAACATTGTCCACGATAAACCCAAAAATCAATATCGATTCAATTCCAATTAAATGTTATTTAATTGGTACACTTCTTAAACCTAAATAAAAAGATTTAATCTTTTCTCAACTGGGCCCAAGAACAGTGTTAGTGAAGACACCATTCACGACAAACCCAAATCACATTTGATATTCAACACAAGGCTCTGAATAGAAAATATCCCAGCTTATATTCAATATCAAATTCTCTGACAGACAGATATCATATGGGAAATAACGATATATATATCTATATCTTTCAAATTTCCATAACAACATCTGTATAATCACGAAATCCAACATCGAAATATTCCGAAGACAATTTCGATTCAAATCCACTCCAATGCAATCATTGGAAATTCTGGTTATGTTTAAAACCCTTTTCCAATTCAATTTATTTATTTAAAAATAAATAGAATTATATTTCTAGTTCAAAACTAGTTCATTTCGATAAAAGTCTATTTTTATCTTTTCAAATATGGAGTTTTTCATCCCAAATCTTCACAAATCATTTCTTATGATTTTACACAAATTATTACTATTTTTAATAATTTTATCAAGGCCCGTACAGTCGATTTCCAACAATGGCCATCGAACTGCACTTACAGCGACCTTTTTCGAATTTGATTTGGACGTATCTCCAAATCCAACCGTTAGATTTTGAATTTCTAATATTCGTTAGAAAGCTCTTTTCGATACGAACCCAACGGTTCCGGTTTTAGGAGAATCCGACGGTCGGATCTCCCGCAATGTCCGTTTGAAATAAATGGTCGAAATTCACGAACTGCCGCGGCGCGGCGCGTTCTATTCAGGCCATTATATTATATATATATAATATATATAATATATATTTCGTCGATTTCTATTTAAAACGAATTATATAAATAGTTTTGAATTCGTTTCAAAAACTTTTTCAACTTCCTTTTCAATTCAAATCACAATTGAATTCTTCTTTATAAATTCGTTTTGAATATTCATTTCTATTCAATTCAAATTTCAATTCAATTTGAATTCATATTCAATTCAATTCATTTCGAAATCGTTTTCAATTCAATTCATTTCGAAATCGTTTTCAATTCAATTCATTTCGAAATCGTTTTCAATTCACTTCATTTCGAAATCGTTTTCAATTCACTTCATTTAGAAATCGTTTTCAATTCAATTCATTTCGAAATCGTTTTCAATTCACTTTGAAATCGTTTTCAATTCACTTTGAATTCGTTTCAATTCAATTCATTTCGAAATCGTTTTCAATTCACTTTTCAATATTCATTTTTAAAATGAATAAAATCGATACAAATATCGTTCACGTCAAAATGGCGTCAATCTAATCAACACGGCTTCATAAATTTCTATTTTCAAATTTTCTTTATTTTTCAAATTGGAATGAGGCCCAATCAATTACCATATAAAATTAATTATATGGATTTTCATACAACACATGTATATAATAGCATTGAAAATAATCAACCATCAACCAAAGTGCACTACACTGTATAAGCATCAAATATAGATATTCAACGCTTATAACAGCCTGTCAATCAATCGATCGACATATTTAATCAATCAGGATGAGTGAACATCAAATTTCATCCCAACACCCGTGTGGGGTTTTCAAACAATCAAACAAAGATTTTATTTGTGCAGTTGGGCGATGTGTAAAATTTATCGTCCCAATCAATGTCCTTCAAATAGGTGTACATAAACAAACCGTCTGGTTTGTAAATGAATATTCTATTTTATTCACTTCACGTTAAAAATTATATTTTTAACGATGAAACATTTTATTTCAACCTATGAATTTCTATTCAATTCATTCTTTAAATAAAATGATCTTTTTATTTTTCTAACATATTTTAGAAAATTTCGGCGGCATAACGGCACGATACTAGAAACGGGACGAGGCCTAGCCTTATCCCCGGACTAGTGAAGGCCCACGCCATTCACACATCATCAATTTTAATCAATTTCCAATTCAACCAATCAATCAAATCCAAATCAAATAATCTAACCAACTACACAACCAAACAAACAAGTCCATGGTATGTGGACGGGTGTCGGGTGCTTCTAATAAGCACCGTCTGCATCCTAGTATATATATATAACTAGAAATAAAATTGAAAGGTGAGAAATTCTCACTTATAGCTATCCTAGCTCCACGGCACTTCTTTTGCAGAAGTCTTCGTCGTTTCGCCTTTTTGTCACCTTCGTTGCTGCTTTCACTACATACGTAAAAATCACATTTTTACTTCGCTATTCAATATATAAAAAAATAGAATTTTTACTTCGATGTTCAATATATAAAAATTCTATTTTCTATCGAAGTTCAATATATAAAAATTCTATTTTTCTATCGAAGTTCAATATATAAAAATTCTATTTTTCTATCGAAGTTCAATATATAAAAATTCTATTTTTCTATCGAAGTTCAATATATAAAAATTCTATTTTTCTATCGAAGTTCAATATATAAAAATTCTATTTTTCTATCGAAGTTCAATATATAAAAATTCTATTTTTCTATCGAAGTTCAATATATAAAAATTCTATTTTTCTATCGAAGTTCAATATATAAAAATTCTATTTTTAATTCGTTATCATCTATATAAAGATCTCGCCTTTTTAACTGTAAAGACTTCTCCTTTTCAAATATAAAGACTTCCTCTTTTCAAAAATATAGATTTCATCATTATAAAAATTACCACTTTATCTCAACGTATATATAAAATAAAAATCAAATTTTTATTTCCTTACATACACAAAGATGATATTTTTATATTCTCTATCTCATAAAGGTTACATTTTTAATACTTTAAAATATAAAAATCATATTTTGACAACATCTATATAGTAAAGACTATATTTTTAATACTTTAAAAATATAAAAATCGTATTTTTATCACTTTACAAAATAAAGTAAAAATCAGTTTTAACAATAAAGTAAAAATCAGTTTTAACAATAAAGTAAAAATCAGTTTTAACAATAAAGTAAAAATCGTTACCATTTCATTGCCTTCCTCGTATGTTGTTGCTCGCACCAGGCCTTCCATTTATGGTTCGAATTCGCACCCCAAATCGAGGCATCGGAGGTCGGCAGGTAAGGAGGAAAACTAGGGGGTGGTGACGGTCTTGCAGGGGGTTGGCACGGCTACACGAGGGTTTGGGGGCTAGGGTTCGAAAGGGGAGGGCGGAGACGGTGTTCGATTTGAAGAAAAAAAAGGGGGTCGCGATACGTGAGGAGGAGAGAGGAAGGTCGTGTGGGGAGGGCGGTGCGAGGCGGGAGGGGTTCGGCACGATCGGCGCCGCCTTGGGCGGCGGCGGGAGGGCAGGTCGTCGGGGGTTTTGAGTGCATCGCTGGTTTTTTTTTTTTTTATCTGATATCGATTTAAATGAAAATTAGGGGGGGCCAGAGATAAAGGAAAGGGGATTTCTTTTTTTTTATTATTATTTTATTATTATTTAATTCAACCTAAAGTTGACCTTTTCATACGACCTCTAAACGAGGTCCACCGCCTGTCGCCCATAGCGTTTCACCCCCATTCCGAACCCAATGGGATATGTATCGCACTCTGATCTGATCGTTTCGATCAGTTTCCGTTGAATTTTCATTTAAATCACTATATTGAATTTTAAACGTACATTTTAAATTACCGGGGCCACATACTAACTAGAAAAATTCCAGAAAAATATTTTCTAACTTCGTATTGACGATACGGTCCTAACAAAACTAGTTTTGTCGAATTCTGAGACCGTTTGAAAAATGGCCAATTTCCAGTCGATTAAAATCAACTGAAACTGGTCAAACGCGTTTTCCTTTGCCACGCTCACATATTGATTCGAAAAATTATGAAATTTGGAATCTAGCAATAATTTGACACTGCGGATCCAACAAAACTGGTTTCGTCGAAATCCGAGGTCATTTGCAAAATGTCCATTTTTAAGGGCCTGAATTCCATAGCGACTATTCAGAATTTTCAACTGGACATATCTTTTGATTCCCGATATGAAATCTTGATTTTTCGGATTCGTTGGAAAGATATTCACGAATAGATCCTAATGTTTTTTGTTTCACTAAAATCCGGATTGTTTTGCACCCGGTACATTCAATTGAAGTTTGAAATCGAATTATCGAACTACCGCGCCATTTTCAATTCTATTTATAATTATATATAATTATTTATATTATAACGACGACGCGTATAATATATACGTTCGAATTATATTCAAAATAAATTTCCGTCGATATTATTTAAAATAATTCATTTTAAATAATCAAAATTCGCTAAAATTGCCAAAATAAAAATTTTAAACTGGCCCAGATTTTCGGGTTGTTACAATCTCCCCCACTTAAAACTTTTCATCCCCGAAAAGGAACAAAGTCGAAAGTGGTTTGATTAATCAACTCTACGATCGATCAGGCTTCCATTCTCCAACTCTTTAGTTTCTGAGAATTTTCAAAATTTCAAAAATTTGGCTAACACCCTAAATTTTTGAAAAATTTCGCCATAACCTCCCCTGCACCGGGAGCATCGGGGAATTTCAAATAGCTTCCCCGGTCCTTCAGATCTCAAAAAGAAAAAGAAAAAGCCAAGCGGCTAGCCAATAGGCTCATAAAATCATCATCACCCAAACAAAACAGGAAATTATGTAGTAAACATGTACCTATTTGTCGGGCAAACAAATTTTATTCTCTGCTCTAGCCTCCTTGCTATGACCTGTTCAATGATATACATGTATATGCAAGCAGATGCGACCAATTTCCAATACAATTCAATATTTGGTTGAATTAGGCAAAATGGTTAAAATTTAGCAAACAAATAAACAAACCACACAAACATCAATCAATTAGTGAATTAGAGTTTCAAATTCATAATTTTGATACATATATAGAAAATCATGTTTTGGTGCCAATTTACAACAATGTGTTCTAACTATATTAGTTTTGGTTCTCACACCAGTCTAATGGAAACATATAGAAATCACACCTTCGAAACACGAAAATAAATACTGGTGATGGCGCGCCATCATCAGAATCATGTCCGGGCGACTAGAGTGTGACTCTATATCTATCCAGTATATTAAAATTTCGAATACACGCGGATCAGACGTATACGTAAAGTCTATATATACTGGATTGTCCACATCAATATAAATAGATAATCAACTACGAATAATTGATTTAAATTTTCAAAACAAAATTTGTTTTCCTTTTCAAAAATATACTCTTCACACTCGTTCTAGGATTTTACTGATCCTATCTCTAACGAGTCATTCTAATTGGATATTACTAATCCAATATCTGATGAATTCTTTCGTATGGTTCTAATGTGCCTTGTTCTCTGCTTTGTAAACCAAAGCTCTGATACCAACTGTGAAGACCCGCAACTTCCCCGTAAAGGAAAGTGTCGGATAGTTCGAGAACAAACCACAACAGAACGCATACGGAAGAACATTTCATTGTATATCACAACAATGCATCAGATTACAAGAATATACAGAGTATAAATGAATATTACACAGAAATATCAGAGATTTGAATTACATTTAAATACATCGCAGCGGAAAATAATACAATGCACAACTAGAAGGAGATATACGGATACAAAGCTTTCCGGATATCGTTCCAGCTGTAAACCGGAATCCTGAGAATATAAATCTGCAAAACCAAAACTACTAGCTACCCGTGTCAAAATAGGGGCACCCAGAGTTTAGGTTAAAACAATAAACTCCAGGTCAGTCATGTGACTGGTGTGAGAACTAAAACAGTTATTATCTTTATTTTCAAAGTTAGGTAAATCAAGGGACCACGCCGTATAACACGGAACGGGTTTCCTCCCAAGAATACCAGTGCATAAAACAAACAGCGCAATGCTAAATAAAGAAAAATGAAGCTGTTATAAGACCCAGGTCCCATCACACAATGCAACGCAGCCGAGGATAGGGTTTTCCCTTATAACAGCCAAAGAATGCTTGATACGTTTAAAACAAATCATTTGATACTATTATAAGTGCATAGTGTATAAAACAACTTCAAATCATAAGTATCAATCATAGGCGGCATGAGCGCCCCATCCCACTATGTCACCATATATAGGTTTACAAATAAAACCGCAAAGTCACGTATTTGGAAATTGGATTTCCGTCTATGAACCGAGGCAAAAGATAGTCCTCAACCGATTCGAGACGCTCTAGCCCGCCCCTCAGGCAAGTACTCAGTCAAGCCTTTGGATCGTCAAGGCCGGTCCACCGATGTGGATTAAAATTCCTGAACACTACGTTTCCCCACCCTATGGGGTGTAAGTCTGGTCCGTCAGCCGACCAGAATGCATCGGCCGAAACCGATATAACCGAGGCGCCTCGCAACAGCAACAACCACATAAGTCAAACTCGTCAGGGCATGTAAAACCACTGACGCCACTTCTAGCTAGAAAGAAACGCAAGTCCTCCCTGAGGTCCGTCTCCCGTTTTTGGTTCATACCTGGTGTGAAACACGCGAGGTAAACGTTACACAAAGCTACGCCACAAAGGCCGTGCTTTGATCATCACCACAAGACTTTGCTTTTCAACAGAAGCCTTGATCATTTGCATCTTAGCATGCCACACAGGCAAACCATCCTATGCCACCGATATCAGTCACACAGAATGAAATCCGATGTCAGACACACAGTCCATTTACAAGTCCGTTCTGGGTCTGAACGAAACCGGAGGCACCTAGTACCCCGCATATCCATCGATCTCCAAGTACGTCTAGACGATCACTAACTGTTTCCATCTTCTTGGGTGTACAGCCCAATCAAGATCATCAGTAATTACCCAAACGACGTGAAGACCTCCGGTCTTCGACCACCGTCTTCATCTTCGACTTATCGTCGTATCAGTTATTCAGAATGGGATAAACCCGGTCTTTCCGAATAACTCGCGTATATATTATAAAAGTGTTACACAAACACAACATACGCCTCATTTCAATTCATTAATCACTAACCGTAAATTAATCAAGAGAATAATTCCCCAAATATTAACCCCGAAGGCCGAAACCAACATCAGATCAATATTCAGAAAACCATTCTGCTTGGCTAACCGACAGTTAGTTTCTAAATTTCACGTTCATAGGGAAAGGTTCCCATTAATTTTATCAAAGATAAATTCTTGAATTTATGCTTTAATCTACTTTTGAATATCAATTCAAACTAGTCGGGATTAGCGAACCTTACCGAAGTAATCATTTGTTTTAATTTCCCAATCCCAACCTATTCATCCCATGAAGTAAAACTGGTTATACTTCATATCTAACACCACGGTGTTATCGGTAAATTCAATTACCATTTCACGTTCAAATCTAATTAAAGATTTAACTATCGCCTGGAGCAAAACTGGTGCTACTCCATTCTCGATCATTTCAATCTAATTAAAGATTCATTAAAACTCCACTTAGTTTTAATCTTTGACTGGGTTAAAGAATCAGTGTCATTTAAAAACACGGTTCACGATAAACCCAAAATCACATTCATTAATCATCGGGTTAAAGAACGAGTGTTATTTAAAACACTGTCCACGATAAACCCAAAAATCAATATCGATTCAATTCCAATTAAATGTTATTTAATTGGTACACTTCATTAAACCTAAATAAAAAGATTTAATCTTTTCTCAACTGGGCCCAAGAACAGTGTTAGTGAAGACACCATTCACGACAAACCCAAATCACATTTGATATTCAACACAAGGCTCTGAATAGAAAATATCCCAGCTTATATTCAATATCAAATTCTCTGACAGACAGATATCATATGGGAAATAACGATATATATATCTATATCTTTCAAATTTCCATAACAACATCTGTATAATCACGAAATCCAACATCGAAATATTCCGAAGACAATTTCGATTCAAATCCACTCCAATGCAATCATTGGAAATTCTGGTTATGTTTAAAACCCTTTTCCAATTCAATTTATTTATTTAAAAATAAATAGAATTATATTTCTAGTTCAAAACTAGTTCATTTCGATAAAAGTCTATTTTTATCTTTTCAAATATGGAGTTTTTCATCCCAAATCTTCACAAATCATTTCTTATGATTTTACACAAATTATTACTATTTTTAATAATTTTATCAAGGCCCGTACAGTCGATTTCCAACAATGGCCATCGAACTGCACTTACAGCGACCTTTTTCGAATTTGATTTGGACGTATCTCCAAATCCAACCGTTAGATTTTGAATTTCTAATATTCGTTAGAAAGCTCTTTTCGATACGAACCCAACGGTTCCGGTTTTAGGAGAATCCGACGGTCGGATCTCCCGCAATGTCCGTTTGAAATAAATGGTCGAAATTCACGAACTGCCGCGGCGCGGCGCGTTCTATTCAGGCCATTATATTATATATATATAATATATATAATATATATTTCGTCGATTTCTATTTAAAACGAATTATATAAATAGTTTTGAATTCGTTTCAAAAATTTTTCAACTTCCTTTTCAATTCAAATCACAATTGAATTCTTCTTTATAAATTCGTTTTGAATATTCATTTCTATTCAATTCAAATTTCAATTCAATTTGAATTCATATTCAATTCAATTCATTTCGAAATCGTTTTCAATTCAATTCATTTCGAAATCGTTTTCAATTCAATTCATTTCGAAATCGTTTTCAATTCACTTCATTTCGAAATCGTTTTCAATTCACTTCATTTAGAAATCGTTTTCAATTCAATTCATTTCGAAATCGTTTTCAATTCACTTTGAAATCGTTTTCAATTCACTTTGAATTCGTTTCAATTCAATTCATTTCGAAATCGTTTTCAATTCACTTTTCAATATTCATTTTTAAAATGAATAAAATCGATACAAATATCGTTCACGTCAAAATGGCGTCAATCTAATCAACACGGCTTCATAAATTTCTATTTTCAAATTTTCTTTATTTTTCAAATTGGAATGAGGCCCAATCAATTACCATATAAAATTAATTATATGGATTTTCATACAACACATGTATATAATAGCATTGAAAATAATCAACCATCAACCAAAGTGCACTACACTGTATAAGCATCAAATATAGATATTCAACGCTTATAACAGCCTGTCAATCAATCGATCGACATATTTAATCAATCAGGATGAGTGAACATCAAATTTCATCCCAACACCCGTGTGGGGTTTTCAAACAATCAAACAAAGATTTTATTTGTGCAGTTGGGCGATGTGTAAAATTTATCGTCCCAATCAATGTCCTTCAAATAGGTGTACATAAACAAACCGTCTGGTTTGTAAATGAATATTCTATTTTATTCACTTCACGTTAAAAATTATATTTTTAACGATGAAACATTTTATTTCAACCTATGAATTTCTATTCAATTCATTCTTTAAATAAAATGATCTTTTTATTTTTCTAACATATTTTAGAAAATTTCGGCGGCATAACGGCACGATACTAGAAACGGGACGAGGCCTAGCCTTATCCCCGGACTAGTGAAGGCCCACGCCATTCACACATCATCAATTTTAATCAATTTCCAATTCAACCAATCAATCAAATCCAAATCAAATAATCTAACCAACTACACAACCAAACAAACAAGTCCATGGTATGTGGACGGGTGTCGGGTGCTTCTAATAAGCACCGTCTGCATCCTAGTATATATATATAACTAGAAATAAAATTGAAAGGTGAGAAATTCTCACTTATATCTATCCTAGCTCCACGGCACTTCTTTTGCAGAAGTCTTCGTCGTTTCGCCTTTTTGTCACCTTCGTTGCTGCTTTCACTACATACGTAAAAATCACATTTTTACTTCGCTATTCAATATATAAAAAAATAGAATTTTTACTTCGATGTTCAATATATAAAAATTCTATTTTCTATCGAAGTTCAATATATAAAAATTCTATTTTTCTATCGAAGTTCAATATATAAAAATTCTATTTTTCTATCGAAGTTCAATATATAAAAATTCTATTTTTCTATCGAAGTTCAATATATAAAAATTCTATTTTTCTATCGAAGTTCAATATATAAAAATTCTATTTTTCTATCGAAGTTCAATATATAAAAATTCTATTTTTCTATCGAAGTTCAATATATAAAAATTCTATTTTTAATTCGTTATCATCTATATAAAGATCTCGCCTTTTTAACTGTAAAGACTTCTCCTTTTCAAATATAAAGACTTCCTCTTTTCAAAAATATAGATTTCATCATTATAAAAATTACCACTTTATCTCAACGCATATATAAAATAAAAATCAAATTTTTATTTCCTTACATACACAAAGATGATATTTTTATATTCTCTATCTCATAAAGGTTACATTTTTAATACTTTAAAAATATAAAAATCATATTTTGACAACATCTATATAGTAAAGACTATATTTTTAATACTTTAAAAATATAAAAATCGTATTTTTATCACTTTACAAAATAAAGTAAAAATCAGTTTTAACAATAAAGTAAAAATCAGTTTTAACAATTAAGTAAAAATCAGTTTTAACAATAAAGTAAAAATCAGTTTTAACAATAAAGTAAAAATCGTTACCATTTCATTGCCTTCCTCGTATGTTGTTGCTCGCACCAGGCCTTCCATTCATGGTTCGAATTCGCACCCCAAATCGAGGCATCGGAGGTCGGCAGGTAAGGAGGAAAACTAGGGGGTGGTGACGGTCTTGCAGGGGGTTGGCGCGGCTACACGAGGGTTTGGGGGCTAGGGTTCGAAAGGGGAGGGCGGAGACGGTGTTCGATTTGAAGAAAAAAAAGGGGGTCGCGATACGTGAGGAGGAGAGAGGAAGGTCGTGTGGGGAGGGCGGTGCGAGGCGGGAGGGGTTCGGCACGATCGGCGCCGCCTTGGGCGGCGGCGGGAGGGCAGGTCGTCGGGGGTTTTGAGTGCATCGCTGGTTTTTTTTTTTTTTATCTGATATCGATTTAAATGAAAATTAGGGGGGGGCCAGAGATAAAGGAAAGGGGATTTCTTTTTTTTTTATTATTATTTTATTATTATTTAATTCAACCTAAAGTTGACCTTTTCATACGACCTCTAAACGAGGTCCACCGCCTGTCGCCCATAGCGTTTCACCCCCATTCCGAACCCAATGGGATATGTATCGCACTCTGATCTGATCGTTTCGATCAGTTTCCGTTGAATTTTCATTTAAATCACTATATTGAATTTTAAACGTACATTTTAAATTACCGGGGCCACATACTAACTAGAAAAATTCCAGAAAAATATTTTCTAACTTCGTATTGACGATACGGTCCTAACAAAACTAGTTTTGTCGAATTCTGAGACCGTTTGAAAAATGGCCAATTTCCAGTCGATTAAAATCAACTGAAACTGGTCAAACGCGTTTTCCTTTGCCACGCTCACATATTGATTCGAAAAATTATGAAATTTGGAATCTAGCAATAATTTGACACTGCGGATCCAACAAAACTGGTTTCGTCGAAATCCGAGGTCATTTGCAAAATGTCCATTTTTAAGGGCCTGAATTCCATAGCGACTATTCAGAATTTTCAACTGGACATATCTTTTGATTCCCGATATGAAATCTTGATTTTTTGGATTCGTTGGAAAGATATTCACGAATAGATCCTAATGTTTTTTGTTTCACTAAAATCCGGATTGTTTTGCACCCGGTACATTCAATTGAAGTTTGAAATCGAATTATCGAACTACCGCGCCATTTTCAATTCTATTTATAATTATATATAATTATTTATATTATAACGACGACGCGTATAATATATACGTTCGAATTATATTCAAAATAAATTTCCGTCGATATTATTTAAAATAATTCATTTTAAATAATCAAAATTCGCTAAAATTGCCAAAATAAAAATTTTAAACTAGCCCAGATTTTCGTGTTGTTACAGAACTAAAGATCTGGAACATAGCTACAACAAGTTTATGTTTAATAGGACTGATCTTCAGATCTGCAACGCTATGTAACATATACAACATATTTCATGGCATAACTATAGGGATATGTGGGAAAAATATTTAAGAATCCTACAATTCAAGTTATACATAATCACAACTTATCATTTACCAATTTTTAACCATTTTCATAATCAGATCTGATGGTTGCCAACAATTCACAATTATTTAAATAAATAGATATGATAGGCATAAAACATAGATTGGATTCAAATATAATTGTATCAGAAAATTTCCCACTCACCTTGTAGCCTCCAAATTCATTTTTTTGAACCTTTTAGGCTTACAATACCCAAACTCTTATAAATCTACAATTATCTAGAAAGGGGAAAATTCTAGATCTGTAGAAATGTAAGAAAAAGGGAACAATGCGAAGAATTTATCGTTCAGCATCCTCTTCCATTGAGTTTATTAATCTTTCGAATTCCATATGAATTTGATTTGATTTGGGATATATATGAATATATATTATCTAGAAATTAGGTTTGAAGAGGAAGAAAAATGGCAGAGCACCGCTAGATTTGAATGGAACAGAATGGGGCTATACCCATTTATTTATAGGGGTGGAAATGGCCTAGAACTGTCGAATTAGTTTTAAGTTGTATATGTCCACTCTTATATATATAAATTAACCTAACCCTTCAAGACCTAGCTGCCACTGGGCGATCTGACGACCTATTGGTCGACCGCCTAGGCACCAAATTGCCCAAGTCGGCTGGGTTATATTAGGTAAATTATTAATTAAATATTCTATTTATTTACATTTTATCTATTTTCGTATTTCGTCCGTAACTTTTTCATACGGACTTCGTTCGCTAAACTCCAGATATGAAATTTGACCAGAATTCTGATATGAACGCAATGGTTAAAGTCTCGCGACCAAATTCCATCGTTTACAGAAATTCCTATTTTCCAAATTCTACTAACCAATTTCTATTGCCAAAATTCTAGGTTATTACACAACAGCAAGGGCCATGAGGCCAAGGATTGGAGGACCTCGTTGGCGAAGAAGGAATTAAAAGGAAAGTGTTATAATGTCCATGAAGAAGGACACATGTCTAGGTACTACCCAAAGCCCAAAATTATCATAAGTGGCCGGAACTATGTAATAAATGTAGCACCAATTCCAAGCTAATCCCCAAAAGACCAAAGGTAACCTGCACTTGAAGTTATAACTTCTTTTTTAGGAAATTTTGTATACATCTTGTTCGATTCCAGAGCGACCCATTCTTTTATCTCTAAGAAACTTGTTAATCTGTTGAACCTTCCCACATCTATCTCTGGTAGTCCGATAAAGGTGGCCAACCTTATTGGAGGATCTAAGTATCTTGAAGTGTTTTGGAATGACCTAGTATGGGAGGCCGAAAATGTTGAGTTCCTTTACGAAGCGTATGCGCTAGATTTCATGGGGTATGGCCTTATCCTATGATTGGATTGGCTGTCACTTTATGGGACCATCCTAGATTACGATAAGAGAATCATTCATCTTAGGAGTCGAGGAGGACGTAGCTTAAGGATTCCTTGCAGTGTTAGACATAAGGATAAAACCTTATTATATACCTTATCTTCTTGTTCTAAAGGACCATCTTCGGTCCCTATAGTTTGTGAGTTCTTATATGTTTCTGAGGAGGTCACGGGACTTCCACGCAATCAAGAAACCACTTTTTGTATTGACCTATAGATAGACGCTAGACCTGTAGCACTACCCTTGAGGCATATTGCGCCTAAGGAAAGAAGGGAGTTAGAAAAGAAGATTTCAAAATTGTTTCAAAAAGGTTTCATTTGTCAAAGTACCTCAGAATGGGGTGCACCTGTGGTATTTGCCACCAAAGCAGACGGATCTTTAAGATTTTTGAACTATAAGGGACTTAATAAATTGACCAAAAAGAATAGGTACCCTTTACCTAGAATCGATGACCTTTTGGGCCACTTGGGAGGAGCCCGAGTATTTTCTCAAATAGACCTTTCTACCGGATTTCACCAGTTAAGAATTGCGGAGGAATTGCATTTAGGACACCGGATAGACTGTTCCAATGCGAAGATATGCCCTTTGGGCTAACGAATGCACGTTCCTTCTTTGTTGACCTCATGAGTAGAGTATTTAGGGGCACTCTAAATAAGATTGTGGTAGTCTTCATAGATGATATCCTTATATTTTCAAAAGGTCATAAAGAGTATGAAAATTACTTGAGACAAGTGTTAAGGATAATAAGAAAGAATCTATTAAAGGAAAATTCTCGAAGTTCCATTTCTGGAGGAAAGAAGTAAGATTTTTAGGGCATATTATGTCGAGCAAAGGCTTGGATGTAGAACCTGCAAAGATCAAGGCAATCAAAGAATGGAGGATACCTCGAAATGCTACGGAAGTAAGAAGCTTCCTTGGATTAGTTGGGTATATAGGAAATTCATTAAAGACTTTGCAAAGATTTATACTCCTTTAACCTAATTAACGAAGATAAATAAGGTGTTTTCTTGGAGTAATAAATGTGATATAGCCTTTAAGAAATTGAAGGAAATATTAACTAACGTACCAGTCCTAATTATACCCGATAGTTCAAAATTGTTTACCATTTACACTGATGCATGTGGGACTTGGTCAGGAGCAGTCCTTATGCAAGAATTAAGAGTAGTTTCATACGCTAGTAGACAACTCAGTTCAAGACCTTGAGTTAGCCACAGTAGAGGCATTATCTTTTAGGGGAGAAATTTGAACTTTTTACCGACCATAAATCCCTAAAGTATCTACTTTCTCAATGTGACCTAAACTTGAGACAACAACAGTGGATGGAATATATTTCCCTATTTGATTTCCTGATTCAATATACCTTGGGAAAGGGGAATGTTGTGGTAGACGCTTTAAATAGGAAACATGCGTCTTTGGATGCGATGACAGAATTAAAACAATTAGAGTTTCTCTCTAGTTGAATTTGCAACCCTCGCCAACCAATTCTAATGTTAATCTTAGGGCTATGATAATTAAACCTACCCTAAGAGAAAGGGTCCAAAGTTCACAAGACCTTGACGAGGAATTAAGAAACATAAACGAAAAAGTGGGAAAAAAGGAGAACTTTCCCCATTTAGTTAGGTATTCGATCGGCAATGATGGAGGTTTACTTTAGGGTGGAGGACTTTATGTCTCTAAGGATAAAGGGTTGAGGAAAGAAATTCTAAAGGAATGTCATAGGTCCAAAATGACCATACACTTCGGTGGGGATAAAAGGTACAAGGATATGAAAAGGAATCTCTATTGGGATGGAATGAAGAGAGATGTAGCCGAGTTCATGGCCAAATGCTTAACGTGCCAAAAAGTCAAAGCGGAGCAAGGGAAGCCTGGAGGATTATTACTACCTTTATATATCCCCTTGTGGAAGTGGGGAACATATGTCGAAGGATATTGTAGACGGACTTCCTAGAAGCCAAAAGGGGAATTAGGTCATTTGGGTTGTGGTAGATCGTTTAACCAAAAGCGCCCATTTTTTACCAGTCAAGAAGACAAGGACTGTAGCCTCGTTAGCCCAATTGTATGTCAAAGAGATAGTCAGACTTCATGGTATCCCATCAAGTATTGTGAGTGATAAAGGCCCCTTTTGGAGAAGCCGGCATGCAGCATTGGGAATGACCATCAATCTAAGTACAACCTATCATCCATAGACTGACGACCAGACGGAAAGAGTAAATCGAATCTTGGAAAACTTGCTCCAAGCTTGCATCATTGATTTTGGAGGAGTTTGGGAGCATCACATACCGCTTGTCGAGTTCACGTATAATAATAGTTTTAAATGACAATTGGTATGACCCCTTTCGAAGCGCTTTATGGGAGGCAATGCAAATCGCTGACTTGTTGGTGGGAAACTACCGACAAGGTTATACTCAGACTAGACTTCGTCTGTGATTCCGCGGAGAAGGTATCCTTGATTAGGAAGAGGATGAGGGCATCCTAAGACCGTTATAAATCATATGTCGATAATCCATGGAGGTAACTTGAGTTTAATGTTGGAGACTTGGTATTCGTAAAAGTATTCCCCCTCAAGAAGACTGTTCGGTTTGGGAAGACTAGGAAGTTGGCTCCCAAATTTATTGGGCCTTTTCGTGTCATTGGGAAGATAGGATCTTTGGCTTATCAAATGGATCTCCCAGAGCGTCTATCGGTAATCCATAATGTTTTTCACGTATCTCATTTAAGGAAATTCCTTCATTATTCTGCTGTCAAACTCGAGCTTTATGAAATTGGGGACATAGAAAAACTCAAGTTAGAGTCCAGGGTTCCCCGTGCCACTGCAAGGATTGTAGAGAATGGAATCAAGAGACTTCGTAACAAAACCGTTCACCTCGTCCGAGTACAATGGGGAAATGATCCTGTGGAAAGCACATAGGGGATCGAGGATAAGCTGAGACAGACTCACCGAGAGCATTTGTTGGGTAATTTTTCCTCAAAATAATGTTTACGGATGCATCGTGATTGCTAGAATGGATGTTAGGAAATGGATGCAACACCATTGCATGAGAGCACTCAGATAGAAATATATGCATATTTAGGTTGTTCGCATACATATTGCATCACTAGTTACACATACATGCTAGGATAGAGCTCACTTTAGTGGGTCCGCAGTTCATAATCACTACGAGTCATGAATGCTTGTGGTTCAATTAAAATAACATGGATGTACAATATGGATGTGATCGTGCGAGTTGTGTTTTTCGCCCCTTAAAATAGATTTCGGGATGAAATCTATTTTAAGAGAGGAAGAATGTAACACTCCGTAACATACATAAATATTAGTACTATAAATAATTAAAAATAAGCAATTAAATAACAAGGATGAAAATGGGAATTTGCAGCTTCAGGAATTTGGCTACAAGGAATTTGGCTACAAAATTCTTTTATTTGGATTCGTGGTGAAATTTTGAATCGTTTTCATATATAATATGCTGAAAACAGTCAACGTACGAAGAAGTTATGAACAAATGAATTTGGACAGTAAAACACAGAAAATATATATATTTGGATAATATATATGTATATATATATATTTGGATGATATATATATATTTGGATGATATATATGTGTGTGTGTGTGTGTCCAAAATATATTCAAAATAAAGAGGGAGAAATTGAAATAAAGATAAGCTTATTGGGACAAAGGATACTGTATATAAGGAATAAGATAAAGAAATTTAAGCAATGTATTAATCAAATTAACACCTAATCGCTACATCGTTCATTGGGTGTTTCAGCGACTAAGAGGTTGACCGCCCCCCTATGAGGGGTGTCAACCGCCGGTTGGACCACCCAGGTCGACCTCTCGGTGGCTGAATAGCCCAATGAATTTATGTAGTTAGGGTTTTCTAGAAGGGATATATATATAAATAAAATGCCTGGATTAAATCTGAGTTATCCAAAGGTCTACGCTCACACGGGCAACTTTATATAGCCCCTCATATCACACATTAGAAGCTTAACCATTCTCTTATCCTGCCTCCATAATGCCTCTCTGCCATTGCTAAATTCCAAAAAAGAAGGTTAAGGATTTCTTCTATTCCTATAACCTTGTTCTTAACTTCTCTCCATTCTAATTCTAATAGGTTTAGTATTCTAGAATTTGGTGTATATATATAAGATTCTAGTACATGTTTCTTGTACATATACTAGGAGAATTGTTGGAGCATGTTTGCTGAAGAGATTAAGCACAGATCTAGATCTACTACAGATTCCTCTTTGTTCTACCCTAGATCTGTGAGTGGAATGTCATGTACTTTGGCATATTCATATTTTTATTATATTATCATGTTGATATATATGCCTAAGAGGATTTGGAAATAGATAACATAAATACCAAAACCGCTAAATCCTCTTTTTTTGGCAAGGTTAACCTGTTTTTAAAGTGATCTGTAACACTATTTTAAAAAAAAAGTTACATGAAATTCAGAAGACATGCAACAACACATCAACTGAAGAATCCTAAGTTCCTTGCAAGGGATACCATACTGGAAATAACATATCACACTTACAAAATAAGCATACAGACATGCACTTATAACAGTTCCAAACTAACTTTTCTCGCACAACAAAGGTGCACACCCAGCATAACAAGGCATCTAGCCATTGTCTAATGGTTCCTTCATCTGTTCACGCTTTCTACTACGTGTGAGCGGTGTCTTCAGTGCTTCTTCTCCATGAGGCACGGAACTCTTCTCTTTAGGCTTGTCTAAAGGCTGTGGAGGGGCCTTGTAAGCCACAGGGAGTGCTATGTTCACATACCTCTATTTTATATTTGTGTACGAATTGTCATGATATTTGGGTTTCGTGGAATTTTGATTTTAATATTGGATTAAGGATCAAAAAGCGGTGTTGCTCCTATTGTTTCTACTTTGTGTAATTCACCTTTATTAAACATTTTATTGTGACCTAAAAGAGTTTAAATTTGGGTATTTCATGATTTGATTAGGTTTAGATTTATTTTGAATCCAAACGTATTCATACTTGAAATATATCAAATGTAAATGTTTTTACATGCATAACACCAAAAGCGGTGAATTAGATAAAGTGGGAATTATAAACATACACGTATAAGTGTATGTAATACTCTGTTTTTGATCCAGTATTGAAATCATTCCAAAAAGCCTAGGATGCAAGTTGAAATTTGTATGAATGAATATTTTCCATCCACCACTATTTGTTATCTTGTTATTATGCAATCATGCCTAAGTTGTAGTGGTAAAAGTATGGAAAAACTAACATGTGTACCGTGATTTGGATAAATTGACAATTTCCACCTTGTTAAAACGTTTCCTCGTCTATACAAATATTTTAACATTGTCATACGTTATTATTATACTTATATAAACGTAACTAATGACTTATTAGCGTAATACATGCGATTAGGATAGAATTCGGATTTGAAATGTCCACAAATATATATATATTATGATTGCTTGTGTGTGCGTATAGAATGGTTTTATATATATAAATAATGACACATAGACATAAGGTTGGTTGCCATTTATGGTATAAGTTTGCACGGAACCGACTGTCGAATCCAACAACCACAAGTAGGCCCAACTAATGTGAGAGGTCCAGGTGCCATGAACCATTCAAACTTAGTACATTAGGCACGAGGTTAAACCAACTTGTAGTAGAAGCCTGCCCAGAACCGACCGGGATATCCAGCATCTATAGGTATACATTTTAATGTGAGAGGTCTAGTGTTTATATATATAACTATATATATAAGTCTATCGTATGTGAAAATAGGTAGATTTACTACACCTTGAGAAGGTCTTAAGTGGTTGACTTTATTTTTATCTAATTTGGGTCTTAAATGATTAGGACTAGGATCCCTCCGAAGGTTTATTCCTTGGAGAGGAACCAAAATCATGGGACCCACCCTTATTAGATTTGAAGTAAGTCTTTAGGTCCTCATTCTCTAAAAGTGGTTAGGTATAAACGGTAATGGAGTAAGGTAGTTCACGAGGATGCCCACTTCCTTCGAAGGCTTGTAACGGCTCGACTAGGGACATAATTGGTATATGAAAGATATGTGGCCATTGCATGCTAACCAACTGTATAAGGGAAGTCTTAAGCAAGATAGGTGTCCTACCGTAATATCAGTTAAGTAGTAATGTTCACAATTCTACTTCTCATATTACAAGTGAGAATATAGACTTAAGAACGTTAACATACTAAGACGGGGTCTTAAGGGGCAAGGAGTCTGACTTAAGGTTATAAGAGATCATAATAATCTACCTTTAATTGGGCCATAAGTGACCGAGAATGCCCACCTCAATGGGTTTTTACCCTAAAAATACTAATGGGTGATTGACTTGGATATCCACTCCATTGGTTAGATACTTGGTGTTTGTTCAAATACCGTGTGTTGTGTAGACATACCTTGACATATGTAACTTGCTAAAAATATAGGGTATGGATATTAACTAACACCATATTTCAGTCATACAGAACTTTATGTTCTGACCCCTCTTATTAACATTTCCGATAGGTCAGTAGATGGGGTAAAAGCCATGGACAAAGTCATGATTGGAGCTGAAGAAGAAGACGAAGTTGTTATGCTATTATTTGTAGTTATTGCTTTACTTCATTTAGAAACTTTTGAGAATGAATTATTTGATGTACCAATTGAACAGAAATAACTTTGACTGATGTATTTCTATGATTTTTAAATAAGTAGTACAACTTATTTCAGTATTATATTTTATCTTTCTGCTGTGTGAGAATTCCATTCGAAGTATATGTATATATTATCTGTGCAAATGTAATCCTTGCAGGAATCAACATCCCGTTTAGAATTACTAAGTTTCAGTGGGCCTTTTCTGGGCCGAAATTTAGTCCCATTTCGGGTGTGTGGTTACACCATAGCCATCCTATGCCACGATACTTCACCATAGGACTTTACAGGCTTGCAACGGACCCAAAATTACGTCTTTTTACTTCAGTTTTCCTAGCTACTTCTCGAACACACTCAAAACTTACTTTAACTTAGTTATTTATGAGGAAAGCTAGGGTCTTTTGGGCTTGAGGAGTTAGAGGACCCACAACATAGGCTGTAGAGAGTAGCGCATGGTGAAGGTAGGGTCTTAGACGTGGGTAGGTGGGGGCCACATGAGGTGGTAGGAGGTGTTGCTTCTTGATTTAGGGTTTAAAGGAGCTAGCTTTTTAAATTAAAAAGAGAAAATGGTATATTGGAGCAAGGGGAGGGGCCCACGGCCGGAGGAAGGGCTGGAGGAGGTGGTGGGTAGGTGGCGCACAATGGTGGAGGGTTGGTGGGGGTACCTTAGGGTGCAGCGTAAGATTTAAGGTAGGAGAGGAAGTGGAAAGGGAGGTTTACTTTTGACAATATTTATAGTCATCGGTTGTGAAAAGGTATATAGTCATGTAATATAACAGTATTTATAAGTTTGTATCTTTCTATGATTGTTACCAAGTTGAACCGTGTATTACTTTTCTTACCTTTTTCACTAGAATTGTACATCTTTGGATATTACGATGCATGATCTATTCAGTGTCATATTTCATTCCGAATAGGGCTATGGTCAGTTGATGTTGATTTTCCTGTGATCAAGGCGGCTAACCTAAGGGAGTGAGACTGCATGTAGAATTTATAATGAAGGCCTTGTATTTATCTAGAGTTGGATACTTCAATTAGGTAGATCGTTGTAGTGGAGCCTAAGAAGGGTGCACTTAATCGGGGGCGGTATATGGTGCTTTGTGATGTGTCTACTAAAAAGAGATTGGATTGATGTTTTAATTCAATATATCAGGTTGAAAAGGAGTTACGTTGATGTGGATTTCATATTGGGTGGCTTATAACAGGTTAAGCGGCAGTGACGAAGCAATACTGATGCAAGATGAGAACTAGTTTTATGATTTGTTTTACTTGCACAAAGCACATGCATCCTAGTTGTTCAGAATAGATGTTATGTTATATTTGCATTTAAGTTATTGGTAATAAAAGTTTCTTGCGTGAAATGCTAAAATTATATCTCGTTGTACAAATATTGGATATGTATGGTTAAATTGAATAAAAATATTTAAGTTCTATTGTAATTTTTTAGCTTAAACGACATTGCAATGATAACAAAAAAGTAGACAAAGACATTGAATTAGTGAAGATATCTTATTACATTAGTTTTCGGCAGTTGTTGCAATTGGTATTTATTGTTGTATAAGGATGAACTGCAACTGCTCTTAATAGTCGTAAAAATGAAACTATAATCAGCTTTTCCAACTGTTACTAACAACTATAAAATACAATCATCCTATTGCAACTCGCATATAAGACTGTGATTGTGAGTTATAGTGGACCAATTACAAATGGTAATGCCACATGCAAAATAGATATTTTGTGTTAGTTTTAGTAATGATCTGTATTTTTAATGCTTGTATATTTAAATAGTTTATTTTAATAAAAACCGTTAATCAATTGACATATCCGAAATGTGACTTTTCACAAATGATCATATTCGGACTTGGGAACACTTGCGTTGAGTTCAGATGGTTTATTACATGAAACTAAGTTATAGACCGCTATGTTTCAAGATTGGACAATTTGACGGTTGAAACAGTCTCGATTTGAATAAAAATGTCATTTTAGAGCATAGACTCAGATAGATTGAGATGAAACTTATACCATTGAAACCGTAATAATTGGATGATGTATGCCGTCAAGTTTTGTGCTGATCGGCTGTATCGTTTTATCGCACGAGCTCTTGATTTCCGATCGAGGAATTAAATGAAAATGAATATTTCATTGTTAAACAGTCATACAAAACCCTAAAACATTATTGGTTGAGTATTGTTCTATTATCCTTTCTATTTCCTTGGTTGCTTATTTTAACATTTCAAACAATATGAATTGGGCTAGGCACTTAACGATAAACCACAAGATTTGTTCCGTTGGGTTCGTACTATTGATGGCTCCATACTGTCGTACTGCTTTTCCGATTTGGACCATTTAGTTATACAAGGCTCATATTACAAAATATTTAAATCTAAATAAAATACATGATTTTGATTAAAATAAACTTATAAATGTTCGAAATGAATTAGATTTCATCAGCCTACAATAGGGTAAATTATTGAAATTAACCCATAACATCTGTAGTTGGTTAGCCCAGTGCCAACAGTTTTCAATTTTTAGATACTCTCTTGTTTCCTGATTTGGTAAAAAGGAAAAATTGTATTTGTCTATCAACTGCTAAGCAAAATATGTCTTTGATGCATTAGCCTACACTCTTGTTATTTATATGTAAAAACCTTATAAGATTTTGAATCTAATTTTTGTAAATCACTTATATATTATGATAATACTAGTGTAATTAGTTTATCTTGAAAATTCAATTCATCTGCTACAAATAAACATATAGGTATAAGATATCACTTTCAAAGATATAGTATAAATAAAAGAATAATCTCACTTGAATTTATAGGCACTGAAAAGAGAGTTGGGAATAAGTTATTTTTTGAAATATAAGAACAATAACATGCAAATTTAAATATGAAAGGAAATACAAATTTCCTAAAGTACATTACATATGTCGACATACTCCATTTGTATATGTTAACATATGCAAGTAATTTCAGAAAATCGATTTCCTTTGTTAATTCGTTTCCCAGTCTTCTATTTTTTTGAAAATTCTTAACATAAATAGATTCAAGAATACTACTAATTTGATTCTCCCATTATAATCCCCTCCCGAACATATATGCTGAAAAAATAACTTGAACTGAGAATGATTTAAAGCATATATCGGCACACTTTCAAAAATAGAGGCCAATCAATTGTGAATGTTGAAAGAACAAGAAAAACTTGGCAAATTCTTTGTAATCTTCAGAATATCCAAGTGGTCCAACAATATTTAAAGATGATGCTATAAGATTTGTCATTCATGAACCTATGAATGACAACCAAGAAGAAAAGGAGGAAGAAGGAGAAGATGAAAAGGTGGAAGAAGGAAAAGAGGAAGAGTAAGAGGAGGAAGAGGAAAAACAACTAGAAGGTAATGAAGTGAGATGCATAAGAGTGGTCTATTTAGTTAAGTATGAAAATCTTATGGAACAAAAAAGGATTTTCTACCTGTATTAATTCTTCTGTCTCATTCATAAGTCCACAATTACTAGGTGCAAACAGGTCTTTTGGCCCGATTCCCAAAAGCATATCTGGCACACTCAACTCAGCCCATCAAATAGTACAAAATCCCAATGTGTTGCCATACTCAAGATTCGGGCAAGGATGAAGTTGCGCGAGCATAGGCTCCGTAACCCCTCAAATTGGCCACCAAGACAACATTTTGCATCCCCAACCAATTCACACCTCTCCCACTTCGTATCCCTCGGGATACAAGAATTCATATCCCTAGATATGTATCTCGTATTCCCCAGGATACGAGATTTTGTATCCCACCTGGTATGAAATTCATAACCTCGGATACGAGTTTTGATAACCATGGGATGCAAAAGCCATATCCTATAGG
Organism: Allium sativum; assembly: GCA_030737875.1. Lineage (NCBI taxonomy): Eukaryota > Viridiplantae > Streptophyta > Magnoliopsida > Asparagales > Amaryllidaceae > Allium > Allium sativum. The sequence goes on along the minus strand of CM060909.1, from coordinate 746,798,090 downwards.
ATACGAGCCATCGTATCCCCTTGGGATACGAATCTTCGTGTCCCCTTAGGATATAAAGTTTCGTATCTCTCTGGGATACGAAGTTTCGTATTCTCATAAGGTATGAATTTCGTATCATCCGGGATGCGAAATTCGTATCCCCAAAAGGGATATGAAATCTCCACTTCAGCAACTCCAAGATGCGAAATTCAGCATGTGGTCCTCAATTCCCACCTGCTCCCACCAAATCCACTACCAATAAATACCCCATATCTCATACTTGAAGGGGATTGGCATTTTCTTTATTTGACACATTGAAATGACCCTTGGACACCATTAATGGCTTCTTGAGCTTTAGGGAAGAAGAAGAATACTTGAAGGGGATTGGCATTTTCTTTATTTGGCACATTGAAATGACCCTTGGACACCATTAATGGCTTTTTGAGCTTTAGGGAAGAAGAAGAACTAACTTTTCTCAAGGACTCCAACATACAAATAGTGACTCCTATAAAAATAACCATTGCAATGATGTTGTCCATCACTATAAACCTTCAGTTGTGAATAAAACTGGCAAACACTTCAAAGTAGACGTAGGTTCAATATGAACCAAACCACAATAAATTCTTGTATTCTTGCTTTCTGCACTTATTTTCCATATGCAAAAAATTATTATTGTATTCTCTAGAATCATTGGGTGTGATGCTAATTTTCCACGTCAACACTTTGGTGCTTTCATTGAGAGCTACTCGAAGACTTGAGATTCACTTCTTTCCGACAGTCATCCTTCCAAACTCGGAAGCACTACTTAGATTTTCTTCACTTATCTTCTGAATTTGTTTATGATGGGTAGAAAAGGAATGAGCCCAATGATTTGAACTTCCACAACCGCTGAGACTGAAACTTCCCTTCAGCCCCAACCTTCGAAATACCTGCTTGACATGGAAACTGCTCCATTCTATAATCATGACACTCTGGCAACCCAAGGCCAACTCTTCGATCTAAATAAGAAATTGGAAGAAAGGACACAAGAACTTAACGACTAATTGAGAACAAACATCGAGTTGATGAGGCGACTTCAAGAAAGTCAACGCGACGTCACTTGCCTTGAACTCAGCCGAAACACTCATCCTTTACCTAATGTCTCGCAAAATCTTTTTCCGACACCAACAATGGGAACTAAAGCCAAAGGTGGAGGAATAACACCAGATCCAATGGCAGCGACAATGGCCACGGTAACAGAACAACCAAGACCTTCAGTTAGGGAATGCGTTAACGCGACCTTTCCCGGTAGGGTATTAGCAACGAAGCAGGACCTAGTGCCCAACCCCTTCCTTGATAGAACTTACATGTCGTCATTCAGAAGTTGGCACATATGCGTCCAGCAGCCCAACATGCCCAAGTTCAATCTAATAAACCTCAACAGAATGAAGCTGCCAAGGCTAACGAAATGGACGAAAGTGATGCTGAGTTCATCCAAGAAGGCGCCCATCCCCCCGAACTTCTGAGCTGAACCAATACTGCTGGAATCCAACAGAGGTTCAGTTCGCGATTCTCATCGACATGGTCCGAAGGATCATGAAAGAAAGGGGGGCCATGCCACCGATGTTTGGGAAACCAATCTGAGGCATAACCCCTTCACTCGGGGCCGTCCACAACGTCGAATGGCCTCGATGCTTCAATATGCCCCAGTTAAGGGCTTAGTCGAGGAAGATCGATCCCTATAGCTTCTTAAACTATTATAAATGGCATATGGACTCAAGTAGAGCCACCGACGTCGCCAAATGCAAGTGATTTCCAGTGTTCTTAGAAGGCGTCACCCTCCTCTGGTATTGTCGACTTCCAGCATAATCCATCTCTACCTTTGACCATATATCTTTCAAACTAGTGAAGCAATTCAGAATGCATGGCGCAAGGCCGCAGGACACACTGACTCTTTCTAGCCTTTACCAGAGCATGGGGGAAAGTCTCAAGAGTTACCTCAAACGCTTCAAAAACACCTTAGCTGAGGTCGATGATCCAGAGCCATGCAAAGTCTTGGTTCATCTTACTAAGGGCATTCTTCCCAACTCCGAATTTGGAGCTTTGATCGATGGGAAGCAGCTGAAGACTGTGGAGGCTTTCTATGAAAAGGCAAATCAGTTTCTAGGCCAAGAAGAAGCGAGCAGAAACACGGTAACTTAGATAGACCATCCTCACAACCTACACACGAGAACTGTTTAAGACAGCGTCAAGGGAAAGCAAGTCGGGCAATCTTTCGATATGGGTAAAGGGATGGAACTATTCAAGCTTAATCCTAACAATGGAAAACCTAATGACTACAACAACCAGTCACATGGAGATCAGAAGAAACGCGACTACTGCCCAACATACAAGGTCTACACTCCATTCAACCGCGAGTTCGAGGCAAATTATCTTAACACCTGTAATACTATTCGGTAAAAGAAGTCGAACGCAAGGGAGTCTATCGGCCGAGAAAAGAAATCTATCATATACTGCAGATTCCATGACATGTTCGACCATAACACGAACGACTGTCATCACCTCAAGAATGCAATCAAGAAGCTCATCTAAGAGAAGCACCTAGAGAAGTTTATTTATGAACCTGCTCCTCAAGAAGCAATCGATGACCCAACGCCTGCACTTCCTCCATCTCATGCAGTCCCAAGTCCGTCCAATCCAAGTCTCCTAATGGGGGTATCGTGATTAACATCATTTGTTGCAGACCTCACCTCGCAAATGAAAGATTCTGGCGTATGGAGGAATACGCCAACTCTATCATGCATGTTGACTTGGAAGCGTGATCTGCCTAGGACGAATCTTTCCCAACAAAACTTCAGAAGACTATGCGGGATGACATAGTTTTCCGCAAGAGGGATTCTACCGAAATCGAGATTCCAACCATTAATTCTCTCATCTTTTTTGCTACCATAGGCCCAGCCTAGTCCAAAGAGTTCTCATCGACTCAGGGAAATCTTCTAATATCACTTCAAATCGGCTTATGAACAAATGAAACCTGAGGCTAAAGATTTTAACCCTTGACACGCCACCGTCTATGGCTTCAACGGCTCCTCCAACCAACCAATGGAATTGTAGACCTGCAGGTTGAGCTTGGAGAAGGGGATCGCAGAAGAGTCTGGATCTTCACTTTCGTAGTCATCAACATCATTTCTCCCTACAATAACTTTCTAGGATGCCCTTTCCTTGTAGAATTCCAAGTCTACATGGCAACATAGTCCCTTCTCATGAAGTATCCAACTGAGAACGAGATCAGAACCATCAAAGGTGACCAAGCCACAGCGAGAGTTTGCTACCTTGCTTAATGGAAGGACGCCATTAACAAGGAGAATGGAAAAAGAACGGAATCAATCCACTACGCCAAAACTGCCAATGCATACCTACCAAACGAGTCTGTGTACTGGCTCAGACATCACTATTGTCTTCCCAACGATTTTGATCCGTGGGAAGACGAAGAGCCAGATTTCGAATGGGCTACCCAGTGGAGCCAACTGTTGACATTCCACTCAATCCCGTCGACCCGACTAGGGTTTTGTAGATTGGATCACAACTTCATCTGGCAATAAAGGAAGAGCTCGTGACCTCATAACGGACAACCTTAATGTATTTGCTTGGAACCATTCAGATATGTGTGGCATCGACCCAGGAATATCTTGTTACATGCTCAGTTTCAACCCGAAGCATCTTCCCAAAAGCACCGAATATTAGGAATAAAGATATGGCACTCAAAGAGGAGGTGGATAAGATACTTGAAAACGGTTTTATCTACGATGTCCTCTACCCTGAATGGGTCTCCAACCCGTTCATGATCAAGAAATCAAACGGGAAGTGGTGAGCGTGTGTTGACTACTCAGATTTGAACAAATCTTGCCCAAAAGACAGCTTCGGGCTCCCAAAGATCGACCAACTCGTCGATCAACTGCAGCAGCTCCTGTCCTTCATGGATGCGTACTCATACTACAATCAAATTCCAATGTACCTTCTAGATTAGGAGCACACGTCATTTTATCAACCTTAGGCTCTATTGCTATGTCGTTATGCCCTTCGGTCTCAAGAATGCTAGAGCCACCTATCAACGATCGATCAATCGCATGTTCATAGATCAGATCAGGAAATCCATGGAGGCCTATGTAGATGATATGCTCGTGAAAATGAGGGTGTCTAACATCCACATTAATCGCCTCATAGAAATTTTCGACATTCTCCATGAATATGACATAAAACTCAATCCCTTGAAATTCTCTTTTGACGTTGCATCGGGAAAATTCCTAGGTTTCATGTCAATTCACGGAGAATTGTGGAAAATCCAGAAACAATACAAGCTATCTGAGATATTTAGGTCCCTCATAGCACCAAAGATGTTCAAAGCTTACACGAGAAAGTGATCGCCCTAAGTCGATTTGTATCAAAAGCTACCCGAAAATTCATTACCTTTTTCGACTTGCTCAGAAAAGGGAAGTGCACTTTCTCATGGATACCGGACTGCATTGTTGCATTCCATGACCTCTTAAATCACTTAGAGAGACCACCTATCCTTTCAGACCCCATGGATCACAAAGACTTATTCACCAACTTAGTTGTTTCTATGCAGGCATTTAGCTCGATGCTAAGCGAAAGAAGATCGTGTCCAATGGCTCATTTACTACATTAGCAAGAGGTTGAAGGGCGCAGAAAAGAATTATCTAAAGCTTAATAAGCTTTCTTACTACATGTTGATCTTTTCTCGAAAGCTACGGCCATACATTCAGTCACATCCAATCAAAGTCTACACAAACCAGCCAATATGATGGGTCCTACAACAACATGAGGCATTTGGGAGACTTCTAAAATGTAATATAGAATTGAGTCAATTTGAGATTACATTCATTCCCCGTCGAGACATCCTCGGACAAGCCCTAGCAGAATTTATCGTGGAGTTCACTATTCCCAAAAACCTCCTCCGGAAGATAGTAAGCCTTCCAACATCCAGTGGAAACTATTCGTGGATGGTTCAACTAACAGTCAGTGTTCTGGTGCTGTAGTTTTACTCATTACTCACGAGGAACGCTTGATTTGTTATGCTCTAAAGCTCAACTTCCCTGCCTCCAACAATGATGCAGAATATGAATCCTTTATTTCTTGACTGAGAATTGCAATTGAACTCAACATCAGGGCTATCCAGATTTACTCCGACTCACGGCTCATCATACGGCATATGAGGGGAGAATATCAAGAGAAAAGAGAATGGCTTGCTCCCTACCTCGCTTGGGTCCTCAAGATGCTTATTTACTTCGGCCACTACATCATCAAACACATCCCTCTAGAACAGAACGAGAAAGACAATTCATTGTCCAAGCCAGTAAGTTCTGAGGATGCACAACTCTTAGGACTGGTCCCAATCGAGGTACTCGACTCTACGAGAATCGATCAAATGCAGACTGGTTCGATATCAATGACGGAGAACGAGACCGAACCCAAGTCTTGGATAACACTGGTCAAGAACTCGGTTTCATGGAATCTTCCCCAATAACTCAAAGGAGAAACGAGCACTCATCCACAAATCATCATGCTACACCATCAAGATGGAGTGCTTTAACGAAGAGGATTCTTTTTTCCAATACTCTGGCATGTAGCCTACAACGACGGCGATCGTGTACAACTAGACGTGCACGAAGGCAAGTGCGGTGATCAAACTGGGGGCAAACTTTGACAAAGAAGATTCTACGATACAACTATTTTTGACTGACACGAGCAAGATGCAGCAGACTATCCCCGCAAATGCGATAGATGGTAGAATTTTTCTAAAATTCCTAGAGCCCCGCCTACCAAACTTACGCAGATTGTTATTCCATTTTTTTTCCATGGGGGGAATTGATATCATTGGAGCTTCCGATTACCAGAGGCTGTGCACAATATGTTACCGTCGTAGTTTATTACTATACCAAGTGTGCCAAAACCGAGGCCCTCACAACAATTACTTCTAGGAAAGTAATCAACTTTGTCGTCCGCAACATCATCTGTCATTTTGGAATTCCCAAGACTATCGTTTCCGACGACAGGACCTAATTTGAGAGTGCTGAGTGCAAGACCTTCTACCGACAACACAACATTGAGAAGAAATTCTCAGCAGTAGCTTATCCTCAAGTCAATGGGCAAGTCGAGGTTGTCAACAAAGTGACTAATTCCATTGTTGAGAAGCACCTAGAAAAAGATGGAGACTTATGGTTAGATGAACTCCCTCTAGCCCTTTGGGCTTAATGGACTACTCATTAGTTGGTGATTGGTAACGCTCCATTCTCTCTCTCATATGGATCTGTAGCCGTCATTCCCATTGAGCTTAAGCTTCAATCTCATCAGTTATATACTATGATCCAAAGACCAATCAAGGTATCCCCTTGGAATCACTTGGACTTACTCGAAGAGAAAAGAGATGAAGCAGAACTCAGAGCCATCGCTCAACGAAAACGAATCGCCTAGTACTTTAACTTCAAAGTCCTCCCAAAACACTTTGACATTGGCGACCTCGTTTGGAATGGATTTTCCCACATCGATAGGTTTTGGTCCTCGTTGGGAAGGACCGTATGCCATGCAACGGAAGCTTGGAGATGGAACCTTCAAGCTAACGACCATTGATGGCGTTGAACTATAGAGAGCATGGAAGAACGAACACCTCTGCCCCTACTTCACATAGTCTATTGTACAGATTTACTGCTTTCCACCAACGTTTTGTTTTCAAATTTCAAGGCATTGTAAAGAAAAGAACATTACTAACAAAGTTATCAGTGAGAAATTTCAGATGTCAATGTACTTGGTGTATTTACTTTCTATGTAATATGTTTGAGCTATTATGACAACTGAATTGCATATACGTGCGTATAACACTGAATCGGCACCTCGAAGCTTGGCATCAATCCGCCTAATTTACAAAGATTCAAACCTTGTGATCAGATCTTCCCTTCAGAAGTCAACTCGAGTCTCGAACCAATGACGAGACTGAGTATAAATAACTAACGACGCTCATTAATTTGAGTTTCAAACCCCATTCCTATGTCTTCTTATTTAGGGGCAACCTACTAGCCAAGTGAATGTGACATCAACCACTCAGTAGGCTCCATCTGACCCATAAGGTCTGAATCCAGGTACAAAACTGACGAACCAATGATGCCATCGAACTCTAACCCTAACGAAATAACAAGAGAGTATAAAGGATGAAACAATGACATCGGCCCTGCCTCCTCACTACTCGGGATCAACGACCACAAGGAGATCCCAGAAGGGGAGTCACGAAACTCAAACTCTACATGACTCAAGGCCTCTAACAGAGGGGAAGTCCCGAGAGCGGAGTCAACTCAAAGAAGCTTTGTATAACTCAAGCATCTCAAGAGCGAAGCCACAAACAACGTTTACCCAAGTGTAACGGCAAGTACATTTACGCAAAAACAAAGACTGGAAAGCATAGAGTAAAGTTCAAACACTTAAGATAACATGTTAAAGAAGCAAAGTCAACTGAACTTTTATTCACAAAAGCAAACTACAACTGTCTATTTCTTTCTAACGATGTGATGTACATGAAAACCACATCAAGCCTCCAAAAATGAGGGCCATACTCGCGATAACTCCTACTTGGACGAGTCGTGCCTCTTCTTCTTCATATCGGACTCAACGCTGGACGACTCGTCACTAACTTTGTTCTTCCTCTTTGGGATCTGCTTCATCCACTTCCCTTCCTCCCCTTGGTCGAGGTAGTTGACTCGTGAGGCACTACCTTGAATTTCTCTTCATTGTCGTCACCACTTGAGATCTCGTGACCCGCTCGTTAAAGGGAGCGATCTTTTGCAAAGGTCTGGGTGTGACTTCACTAGCTAGCGCTAGTAATGTCGTGGTGCCCTCCTTCTTCCCGACCGCTTTAGCCTTCATCGCATCCCTATCGACCTTTCTCATGGCCTCCCTATCGGCTATCTATTGGGCACGCCTCCATCCTTGAGCTTCGTAGACTCTTCCTCCTGTAACTACTTGAACATGTCTCCATCCTCTTCTTGGAGAACTCATTATTAGCTCTCTTCTTTACAGCCTAATCATCAGTCTTCTTTTTGGCCGCCTCCGGCACCTGGGCCCGAGCTTCATCCTCGGCTTACTTCCTGGCCTCCTCTAGAGCCATCTGTATAGGCCACCTTATCTGCCTTACTTTTCTCATCTTGCTCCTCAGAATGGCATGCAACAGGGCCTTTTTCTTTTCAACCAGTTTGTGCATGGTTTGTCTACTTGCTTCATTAGTTCAGTCACTTGCACATACTTTCTGTACTTCCCTTTCTCTTCTTAGAGAAGGTACTCCACTCTAAAATCCCCAAGATCCAAGTTCAAGAATGAGTCTAAGTGTCTGCCTCCTTCTCTAAGCTGCACCCCTTGAAGTCCTGCACCAAACCCAGGAATTATAGGCAGTGTTGGCGCGAAGCCCATTGTCACCTTGCTTCGGAGGAACCTACACGCTGAAAAAGAAGACGAATTATTCTGCTTCGACTTCGTGTTACCATCCTTTGAAGCACTCACGAGAATGTGACTTTTCCTTCCAACTCTTGCGGAATGGTTTCAGCAGGCATAATGCTCCAAACAATTAGCTGATGAGAACTTTTTGTGTCCCAACCCCGGGTAATAGGGATCATACACGATAGTGATGGGGGTTGGGTCCAATGGGCCATTTGTAGAAGCGGACGGAACAATATGATGTTGTTGAGAGCTACCTCCTAGAAATTCATGAGCAACTATCATGCCCTCATTATCCAGTGATTTTCCTTTCACAGCAGCAAGTTGCGCCATCCTCGCCTTCTCAGCATCCTCTATCAATAATGCTCTTCCATCAGCCAGCACTTATGATCCTCCTCGATCAAGTATTCAAACATTAAATCAAGCTCATCGACCGAGTCAACCGGCCCTAGCTTAGCTTCAAACCGCACCAGCCTCTCCTAAGTCTGAGCCATGGTTCGGGGATAATCGTAGACACACAAGCTTATGCATAATCAAAGCGCTTTGACGTACATGCCCTAAGTATATGGCTCCAAAGACTCCTCCACTCTAGACTCAGTGTCTGCAATTACAACCTTGAGCCTTTCCACCTTAACCTAATGCTCGGCTTTTACGTTGTCCACCTGACTCAACACCTCCTTGTTCGAGGCCTTGGCGTCCTCCTTCTCCTTCATAGCTTGAGCGAGCTCAACATTCCACAAGTCAAGAAGCTTTCTAAGCTCAATGTTCTCATCGCTGCGTCGGCTCATTTTCTTCCTTCAACTCCTTGTTATCCTCAAATAGAGTTTCATTGCTTTAATGAAGTTATTGCACTTACTCGGTCTCTTTCATCAGTCAGGTGTTCTCCACAGCCAAAGCATCGTTATCTATCTTGAGCATCGTATTCTCAGATTAAACTGAGGCTACAGTGTCTTTGAATGACTCTCGGGCCTTATTTGCCTCGTCCTTGACCCTCTTGAGCTGTAATTGTGCCTCACTTGTTTCAATAACGAGCGAGTTAGCACATAAACAAGTTATTTGAGTACAGGGAAACAAATGAAATGGGACTTTCTCTTACTCAATTCATCCTCCTGATTCTTAAGGATCTCCTTTTCAGCCGTAATATCTAGTTCTATATATGGAGCGCTGTATTCTTTTTGAGAATAAACTCCGATAGATGCCTTGCATACCTGTACATTTCCCTGTACTGAAAGTAGACGTCGTACACATTTATGTCCACATCCATCGGGATCTGAGGAATGGGTGTGTCTATTTATATCCAGCTAATTAGGAATTCTCAGATGATGTACTAGTAGTGCATAAAGATGCAGTGTTCGACAACCACACTAGATCATCAAAGTAGAAGCCAGGGAACGACTACTTAAGTATCTCTTTCTTCTCTTTGGGACCAAACTATGTGACCATTGGAAAATCATGCAACTGTGGGGGGCCTCTTTGTCACTCCCTTATTCTCGTGTCTCGGCAACCCAAGTGCCAACTCCTTACTTGCAGATATGGTCATGGTTGCCATGGGTGGAACATAAGGAGGAATCGTCGACACCTACCACCTTGTGCTTACAGTTTCTAGCCTTGAATCTATTTCCGATGACCGAATGAGAGGTGGTGAGGATTTCGAGCATTGGGGTTGATCTCCATAGCGCTGGCCACTACTGCGGTAATAAGAATGAGGGCGCGTGTAAACAAGTATGTGCCTCTTCTGAAACTACTTACGACCCCACTGTTCTGACGCCGATGACTTCCTGACCCTTTTCCTTAGTCTTTGTCGCTATCTCGATCCATTTCACCCACACATAGCAGATTGAATGTTTGAATCGAACATTCCACATGCATAAACAAATGTTATGTTATGTAGTGTTTAAGAATGTGTTTCCTAAGAGTTCTCTCCACAGACCAGATTTGAGCCCACTTGAAGGGGTGACCTCCCTGACGTTTAGCGTAATGATTGCAGTACTTGTGCCATTAGGCAAGACATTGTAAAATCAACTAGGACATTGTCCAAGCCTTTAAATTGTCCATCCATTTCCAGCGACGCGATGGTTCCAGAGGTAGAAACTGAAAAAACTGGCATGGGCAACTCTCTTAACCACGTCTCAACTGTTAGGGATATGCAGGGGTGGTCTGCAGACCCTCTTCTACAGTAGTAATCTAATCATCACTGGCATCACACTAACTAGGTTTTCCATGAGTTCTCGCGAACTTGCGTCATTTGGACGCGATAGGGGAACTTTCAGTTACAGGCCCGAAGGACTGTTTCCTCCCCCAGCTTTCGCCTCTTCTTCTTCTCCAGCAGCACCCAGATGACCTATTGAACAATTTGCAGGAAGTAAGCTTGTTCAATGAAGGAATTGGTCAATCAGAACATTTTTTGGTACAAGATTCAATTAGAATAGTCTTCAGCACTTCAAGATGCTCCCGATACACCTTGGCTTTGGGAACCGAGGGAATACCTGTCACCCAAACCACAAGTTAGTCTCTAGCTTACGACTTGATTAACAGTTAACCCCAAAGTAAGAAAAATACTTACTTCTGGCTGGTCAACACTTCGCGAATCCTGGGGGTAGCGGGAGTAAAACCAATCGTACTTAAAAACACTAAGTCTTCTCTATGCCCTCAGGATAAATCAGGTGTTGGCTAGTGCTTCCAAGTAAACAAGAAAGGGCGCAGCAGCGGTTCATATCTTCATCTGGTAAAGAAATTGGATGTCTTCGACAGTCGATACTTTATGCAGGTATTCCATAAACAGAATGCAGGTACCAAGCAGGAAGGCGTACGTATTCGGGTGAAACTACGTTGGTGCTAAGTGGAAAAAGTGGAGCATATCTCAGATGAACCCATAAGACGGGATGCCTATTTCAGGCAGTGTATCCTTCTAAGGGTATATGCACCCTATCCCCCTCTTTAGGGACGCGAAAATCATTTCAGCATATGTCTAATTTCTTATACATGCGGCTCGATGCAGCTTCATCCATCCATGAAGGCACCGAATCCGTTGGATTGTCGACTATGGTGGCATATACCATCATATTCGGTGCCTCAGAAACGTCTTCCCTCATGATATCTACATCATCTTCTCTCTCTGGGCTTCCTTTTGTAGCTCCATCTCCTTCTGGTATTACTGTATAGGCTATATGCTTAATGGACTGTTGTGGTCCTTCTGATTGTGCTCCCTGGTCGGGTGCAGTAGGCGGGCTTATGCGTTGGGAGGGGTGGAAGGCTCTGAGCTCTCAAGCTCACTGCCCCCTGAAATGGAGTTGCTAGATGACCCAGTTGGGGATGACGAGAGTTCTAATTCTTCAGCTTGCAAGCCCTTAAGTTGTCGAGAAGATCGCGATGCCATTGCAAACTATACTTTTAACATAGTTGCATTAAATACCGCACTAAAAAATTTGTAGCCCTTGTTTTGGTGTAAACTAACATAAAACGTTCAGTGTCGAGAGGTGCTGAGACGATTATAATAAAAGAACTAAGAACATGTCAATGATCGCTCTAGTTCTCAGAACTACAATCATCGTCGTTGTTAACCGATATCGTTGGGTTCGCATCAAGTCATGATTACGTCGTGATTGAGAATGGGAATCAGATCATGTCCATAGTTCGAGTTTATGCTCTAATCCTATGTGTGAGTCCGAATTATCAATTTTATTTGAGCATAATGGTGTTATTGGTCAATGTGTTCAAACATCAGTCCAATCCAATCATGCGACGTCGCGAAAATGAAACAAGCCCGACAAAAAGTCTCCCAGGAGTCGAATTTTCCTTAGGCATGGGGAAGTGGGACACCCGGATAAGCGAATTTTTCATCCAACTCGTGTATGGGTTTGAAATGTGCTTAAGTCCAAGGATGTGAAATCCGCATCGCCGAATCTTTGATATTTCGCATCCCAGGCTATACAGATTCGCATCTCATTTTGCCATGGGAAAAATCGCATCCCTGTGTTCTACTAGTTGTCTGTATCTATTTAGTATCCCTCTCAGGAACACGAAATTCGCATCCCTTCAGGGAGTAATTTTGTATTCGTTCGAGATACAAATTTCACATCCTTCAAAATGTGAAATTCGCATCCCTTAGATAAGAAATTTTGCAACCCTAAAGGCGAGGCTAAGCATGCAGGTCCATGGGCCCGAACCCATCTTCTCTTCCACTTCTATCCTATGATTCCTCTCCTCATTCCTCCTCGCAGAACCTCCTCCGTGATGCAATATGAATTATCGTATCTTCGAGGCATGGCCTTTGCACTCGTCGTCTCCTATAGAGGTGCCTTCCCTCCACCTCGAGATGCCATGGCGATACCCCAGGCCATGATCTCATACTCCCATCGAAATTAAATTGAAGATTGAGTTCAAATCGAGCAACACCATAGTGCGAAAATTGAACCCGGTTCGAGATTCCAATCCACCTGTGAAATTTATCGTGTTCAAGGTCTGGTTGCGAGGCACTGGTTTTTCGAGAAAAATCCTAGGTCCACGAGACATGAAAATATGGCAGGTAAAGGGTGGAGGGATTAGAATCCTGATATTTGTATAAAGGGAGAAGACAGTGAGAAAGAAATAGTTTCCATCCGGGATGCGAAAAATCGAATCGCTCTGGGATGCCAAAAATCATATCCATTTGGGATACAAAAAAATCATATCCACTTGGGGTACGAAATTTTGTATCCTCTCGGGATGCAAAATTTCGTATCTCTTTCAAAAAAAGAAGAAGTGAATCGAATTTCTAAATTCAGGAAATTCCTGACTCTCGACTCCGGATACAACTACATGGACATGTTCTCGAAACTATGATTATCGAAACCAATTCGATTCACTAACCAATCATGCGCTCAAAATTTTAAATGACTCGACAGCGTATGCCAAGCGATCGAGTTCACAATTCGCTAACTAACTCGTGCAATTGTAAGTCGAAAACTTATTTATCAATTATGTTCTATTTCAAACTCCAATTGCATCGCGCTAAATCACATGAACATGTAAGAGCGCATACACAATACTATGTCGCCAATGACCAGTTTACGTCCCGATGTAAGTGAGAGCCGGCAAACTAACGTTTAATTTCTTGAGTCGATAGGAATTAGAAATTTACTAAAGCTACTAGGGAATCATAATTCTTAACACGCTAAACAGAATGATTGCGACCAAGCGCTCGACACAGCTTAGAGTGTTGGGTACAATAATGTGTTGTATGATTTTTGTTTGATGATAACAAACATATGATATTATTTAAATGTGTTTGTAATTGTACTATTTTATATTACATCGTTTCACAGAAATAAATATTGGTTGAATAATATACTATTATACGCAATAGAATACATTCACTGTATATTTATTCAATTAAATATTTTATTTCAATATTTGAAACAGTACAACTCTATAACTCCACTATTGTATATTCACAGATATTTTTCACATAAATATTGCTAATAAACTGAATACGATAGACAAACTTATTAAAAAAAATAAAGTAATATTTTATATCAATCAAATTTGTTTATAACAAATACCAGTACAATTTTCTCATTATGTACATTTTGTTCCTCACTAGAACTCTCATCACTCTAGTAAAACGGCATTGCCTCACTACAAATTACTCGATCACTCGGTTACACATGCATAGTTACAATTACATTCACTGACACTGACACGGTCTCCATGTGCTCCAGATCCAGTCCAGTTATCAGTCCAGTCATCCATACCTGTCACAAATAGAAAAACACACAGTACATTGCAATAGAAATAAAACTGAAGTGATACAAATTTATTTTAAATTTTATTTGCCATAGAATTTCGGTGTTTTTCTCATCATTTTTATGACTTGGTCAGATATATATTTCACAAGTATGGCACAATACTATACAAGATCAGAAATGATCAAATATAGCAAGAAAGCCAAATACTTGTATATACTGAAATCAAACACATTCAAATAAGATCAAAAATAGCATATGTTCCTTTCAGTTTTTTTTACAGGGTCACAGGAGCATACATGCATATGGCACGAGTCAAGTAAAACAAAACATTTCATGTGACAAAACTGGTGCAACACGAATATACACAAATGCAAACCAAATTCAAGTGTTGAGATGGTGTACAAACTCGACATTAGCATATTAACAAAACAAAAGTATGGTCATTGTGCACAATGAAACTCAATCAGTTTGCGAGGGAGCAACTAAATGGTCGAGCCATAGCCAAGTAAAGTCAAAGTTCAGCAAGCATGTATGGTCAAGTCAAAAGCATAGATAGTACAAGCCACAGTGAAAGCAGGGTACAACATATATACACAGCAGCAAAAATGGAGATGACATGGACATGTATTGTGCATGTGAAGAACAAAATAAATAAAACAATGTGTACAATGTCATCAAGTACCAGCGGCTAGCCAATTAAGGATGAAAGTACACGAATATATTTTTAAAGAAATATAGAGGCATTTCAAATGGTTTTTGAATATGTATAAGGATAGGCAGTACAAGCATAATATGTATTCTTAAGCAAGTACAAGTAGCAATGACATAGTGTTTACAACAAGGCCGAGAGGCTCTAGCATGACCGGATCCATATGCAAGGACACAAGATGGCATAAAAGAGTTTTTCAAATGCAGACCAATGAAATAATTCAATCAAGCATGGTTGAAGCAGTCAAGTAAATGGTTCATACAAGTTTGAGAATCAACAAGTAGTACAGTAAGAAAAAACAAGGTAGTATCTGTTCTTATCAGAGTGTAAAAGAATCTGTTCAACTAGTCATGGGAAAATGCAAGAGTAGTACTAGTTCTTAAAAAGTTAGACAGAACAAATTCCAAGTAATGCAGCATGGTTTGCAAGCGCAAAGAAAATGGTCATTAATAAATCATGTACACAGCCAAGAAGTCAAGCCAAGGAAGTTTAGACAGTGAAACGGCATGATACAGAACAAAGGATGCAACAATATTTCAACTCAGGAGAATCTAAGTGTAATATCAGCAAAAATTCATCTGTTCGTATCAGTTTTTTTTAAGGCATCAGGTCAAAGTGAGACAAATCAATGTTTAGCATTAGTCCAACTAGTTAAAGTTTTTTGGCAAATCAAAGTATGTTATTCGTTCAATTTTGTAAAGAAAATATTCCATTTGAGTCTTTGGTAAAGTATCCAGAATGATCAACAAGCAATCGAATTATCAGAAGATTATTTTTAGAAAAATAGAAGAACGAGATTTCATAGGACTCGATCAAAGTTCCATAAGCCACAAATAATTTTTCCAGAAATTAAGGGATTAACTCAATTCCGAAACACTCAAGACCGATTCAAAACCAAGAAGAATTCAAGCTAAAAATTTCATATATATCATGACCTAATATAATTACGAAATCAGAGCACATATATCGGGTTTCAATCCTATATATATACACCTATCATCATTGGCTTTCAGGCATCGAAATCCAATACAATCACTTCAAAGAATTCAAGTGAAATTCGAATAACTCACAATTTTCTAGGGTTTCGATCAAGAGGGAGCTCAAGCCACCATTTTAATTTTCCACAGAGCAAAGTGAACGGGACAAAGGAAACAAGGGTTCACCCATTTACAAAGTGGCCAGTCAAATTTTAAGTGATTAAGGGAGTACTAAATTCTTGTTTAATCTAGGGTTTTTCTTTATTTTAAATTGTACTTTTAATTTTATTTGTAACCAATTCAACAGTTCCTAGAGTCTGTAAAATCTAGGGAATCCAGTTAGGGTTTTGACTGGCAGTTTACTAGAGTCTGTAAAATCTAGGGTTTACGAATGAGGGGTTGTAATTCGGGGAAATCTAATTTCGGGGATAGAAGTTATTGCAGGGTTTTGAGCGTAGGATTAGTGCAACTAGAGCGAGATTGTGAGGCCTTTTGTGTAGCTCCTAGTAGAAACTAAGGATAAGTTTTGAGCATATGGTTAGGAAAAATAGGCTAGGAATTGTCTCTAGTTTACAGGTATTGTAAGCACGGTAATAGTTGACTAATACCTATTAGAAACCTTGAGGAATGCAGCAGTAGGTAGGGTTTTGTCGAAGCTGGGTAAATCTATGTGTTATTTATTTTCCGCATTTACTCTGATCATTATTTGTGTTGATATTATTTTATTACTCAGCAAAAACTGCAATAAACCCTATTCACCCCCTCCCTCCCCTCCCCCCTCTAGGGTTAATTTAGATCCTACAAGTGGTATCAGAGCAAGTATTTTTTATTTTTAAATAACTCTAGAGTCATGGATTTCGCTAAAGGTGAGTTTTCAAGTTGTCAATCTAGCGAGAATTTTTCCAGTATAACCCCAACTATTTTAGATGGAACGGATTTTTTAAATTGGAAATTAAAAATGGAATTTTATTTAAAATCTGTTAATACTAGATGTTGGAATATTATTGAAAATGGATATGATATGGTAGATAAGAATGACATTATAATTAATTATCGTGCTACACACATTTTATATTCTTATATTAATGATGATCAATATAACCATGTCTCTCATTGTTTGACTGCACAGGAAATTTGGAAAATTCTCGATGTGTTTTATGGAAGAAAAGACAATAATAGCTCAAACCCCCCGATAGCCAACTCAACTTCAGAATTATTCTTGACATGATTTACAGAAGATGGATTGGATGATGGCAGTGGCGAAGACTCAACAGATGATGAGCACGGTGAATTTCCTTTTTAAAATTTAATCCGTCTTTGTGATAAGTTAACTAAAACTGTTGAGAGTCTCAAACCGACAAATAAAAATTTAAAATCTGAAATTTTGAGTTGACTAATAAAAATCATGATTTGGAATTAAAACTTGAAAATGTTAAAAAGATTGAAGGCACGAGTTGCAAAAAATGTTTAGATTTGGAAAACGATTTAGTTCATCTTAATGAAAATTTTCAAAAGCTTGAAAAGGGAATTGTGTTTCTAAAAATAAACGAGATTGAACTAAAAACAAAAAATGATTTTTTGCAAAAGGAGTTGGATACGTTTAAGAAGGTTGAAAATTCCAAACATGAAATTTTAAAGAAAAAGAGTTTATTGAAAACTGAATCAATTTTAAATGAGCTTGAAATTAAAACCGAGAAAACCAAAAATCTCAAATGTGATAAATGCACGAATTTTCAAAAAGAGTTGTTTGAAATAAAGGAAAATTTCAAAACCCTTGAAAACGAAAACGTGAATTTAAAGAACAAATCTGAAATTACTCGTATAAATCACGATTTGGAAAAGAAACTGAAAAATTCAAGGATTTTGAAAAACTTGAAATTGAAAAGCGTAAATAATTTAAGAGCAAGATTTTTGAGTCCATTGCGAAAATTAAAATGCTTAAAAATGAAAATATGGGTTTTAAACAAAATGATTCTGAAAAGAGAAAGATCACTATAAATTGTTTTTAATGAAAGAAAATAGTGATCTTAAATTAAAACTCAATGACTTGAATCAATATTGGCTAAATTATCTAAAGGAGAAAAATTGTTGAATATGTTGTTAAAAAACCAATTTTTTGTTAAGAATAAGAAAGGAATTGGTTTTGATAAAATTGAGAAGTGTGATTTCAATGATTTTAAAAATCATTCACACCGCTTTGGAAAAATCGATCCAATTGAAAAGCTAATTTTAATTGATTTTAAAAATCCTACAAATAGCTTTGAAAAAATTCAAATTGGAAATTTGAATTCTAATCATTTCAAAGGGGTTTTAAATCATAAACGAAATGAGAACACGTTTATAAACAATTCAATTAAACGAATTTGGATCCCAAAAAATAATAAGATGAATTCAAATAAGATTAAAGGAGTTTTGGGTTCCAAAGGGCACTTTATTGGATGGTAATGGATTGTTATATAAACGGGTTTGGGTACCAATACGTGTAAACGAAGTTAAGATTGGTAAAACAACTTTTCTTAGTCCACTCGTTTCTACAAACATTTAGGTACAGAGGGAGGCTAAGGAACAACTGTACTTAATAGAGATTAAATTCAAATTGTTTCCTATCATTGAATTATTTGAAGTTCCATAGCCGTAGATTTTAGAGTTTGACATTCATTGGTTCACATTGATTATGGTAAGTCAGGTATGATATTTAAACTCGTGTTTTTTATTTTCTTTTATCTTATTTTTTATGCTGATTTGTTTTGATACGGTCATAATATTTTAGAGCATATCCTGAACACTGTAAATTGAAATTTTGAAATTTATGATGTTCTCGAATGCTAATGAAATTTCACATATCTTTGCTATTTTGAGTTTCTTCTTAGTCACTTTGGAAAATATTGAAAAACTGGACTCAATACAGCAGACTACTTGAAAGCCATAATTGATTAGTTGTGAAAAATTCATTTTTTTACTTGGCTTGATTATATTGATTTTGAAATCAATCATGCTTGATTGTTGAATTTCTTGGATTATAAAATTTGACTTTTTCTCAAGTGATTTCAAATAATTACCTTCATATTTGATCATTGACTGTTTCTTGTGCTTGTTTAAAAATTCTCTGAAAAATTAATTTGTGACTCTTGCTTCGAAACTGGTTTTGTGCTGCTCTGATAAAGGAAATTGATTTGATTTGTTTAAATATCTTGGTGATTAGACGATGAGTTGAAAAATCAGTGATTAGATCTCTTTAAAATACATAGGCAATTTGAATTTCATATACAAATATTTTTAAAATTGTCTAGGAGCAATCAGTGTTAGAAATATTAGAAAATTCTATATTCTACTGATTGATTTTTTTGAAACTGATTTCCAAACTTGGTTTGATATTTCAAAAACCCCACTTGAAATTTATATTTTCAATTTTAAAAATTAGCTTTGATTATTTATTCAAAAATTGAAACTATTGACAAATTTGAACCATTTAGGAACTCATCGAAATTATTAATAAATTTATGAAATTGTGATAAGTTGTGACTATGGTATAATTCACAACTAGCGGAGATGTTATCTTAAACTCACAGGATGATTGGACAGATTTTATAATATCTTTGAATTAGAGCTTATTTCACAACCATTTTCTATTTCTACCAAATTTCTGTCACTCATCATGGTTTTATATAATGTGGGGAGTTTAAATTATATTTGGAAATAAAGAAATTTTTGATGAGATTATCAAATAATAATAAATAAATAAAAATTGAATTTTTTTTATCCTTGGTATTCACTCTCATTTGAAAGTCCTCGCAGTTATGCATGGGTGAATTACCTTAATCTCTGCGTGCTTCCATTCTCACTTAAAAGACCTTTTGGGATGTGCATGGATGGAACTCATTAGAGAGGATAAAATTTAAGGTACTACTAACCCCATTTAAAAGTCTTGCGGTTATGCGTGGTTAGAAAGTGCTTAAATAATTTTAAATTATTTTGTGCTTAAATTTGAAGTTTATTTGAAAATTATGGAATTCATAATCCTATATTTGAAATTTAAAAATCTCCTCATTTTATAAAATCCATCATAAATCCATTCATTCTAAAAGCGAAATTTGCTTCTGATTTGAAGATTATTATGATTTTTGTTTGATTAAATGGGATTTACGATATATATTCTCTCTCTTAATTTGAATTTATATTTATGGTCTACATTCGTCATTATTTCGATTTCTACCTTTTAACGACAGCAAAAGGGGGAGAATGGTCAAGATTTTGATTGATGAGTATTTAATTCAAAAATATTTTAAGATTGGAAATTAAAAATCTAAGGGCAGAATGGTCAATTGAATTTCATTATTTATATTTTCCACATATATAAATGGAGTTAAGTTGTAGGGGAAGCTTACAAATAGGGGGAGAAATATATTTCTCGTTCAAACACATTTAACGCATTCAAAATCTTGTATATGTTTGTCATCATCAAAAGGGGGAGATTATTGGGTACAACAATGTGTTGTATGATTTTTATTTGATGATAGCAAACATACGATATTATTTAAATGTGTTTGCAATTGTACTATTTTATATAACATCGTTTCACAGAAATAAATATTGGTTGAATAATATACTATTATACGTAATAGATATATTCATAGTCTATTTATTCAATTAAATATTTTATTTCATTATTTAAAATAGTACAACTCTATAACTCCACTATTGTATATTCACAAATATTTTTCACATGATATCGTTAATAAACTGAACATGATAGACAAACTTGTTTAAAAACAATAAAATAATATTTTATTTTAATCAAATTTGTTTATAACAAATATCAGTACAATTTTCTCATTCTGTACATTTTGTTCCTCACTACAACTCTCATCACTCTAGTAAACAGTTATTGCCTCACTACAAATTAATCGATCACTCAGTTAGACATACATAGTTATAATTACATTCGCTGACACTGACACGGTCTCCATGTGCTCCAGATCCAGTCCAGTTATCAGTCCAGTCATCCATACCTGTCACAAATAGAAAAGCACACAGTACATTGCAATATAAATAAAACTGAAGCGCATAAAAATTTATTTTAATTTTATTTGCCTCAGTGTTTTTCTCATCATTTTTCTGACTTAGTCTGATATATATTTTACAAGTATGGCACAATACTATACAAGATCAGAAATGATCAAATATAGCAAGAAAGCCAAATACTTGTATATACCGAAATCGAACACATTCAAATAAGATCAAAAATAGCATCTGTTCCTTTCATATTTTTTTAACAGGGTCACAGGAGCATACATGCATATGGCGCAAGTCGAGTAAAACAAAACAGTTCATGTGACAAAACTGGTGCAACACAAATATACGCAAATGAAAACCAAATTCAAGTGCTGAAATGGTGTACAAACTCGACCATTAGCATATTAGCAAAGCAAAAGTATGGTCATTGTGCACAATGAAACTCAATCAGTTTGCAAGGGAGTAACTAAATGGTCGATCCATAGTCAAGTAAAGTCAAAGTTCAGCAAGCATTTATGGTCAAGACAAAAGCATGGATAGTACAAGCCATAGTGAAAGCATGGTACAACATATATACACAGCAACAAAAATGGAGATGGCATGAACATGTATGGTGCATGTGAAGAGCAAACTAAATAGCACAATGTGTACAATGTCATCAAGTACCAGTGGCTAGCCAAGGATGAAAGTGCACGAATATATTTTTAAAGAAATATAGAGGCAGTTCAAATGGTTTTTGAATATGTACAAGGATAGGCAGTGCAAGCATAATATCTGTTTTTAAGCAAGTACTAGTGGCAATGACATAGTGTTTACAACAAGGCCGAGAGGCTCTAGCATGACCGGATCCATAAGCAAGGACATAAGATGGCACAAAATAGTTTTTCAAATGTAGACCAATGAAACAATTCAATCAAGCATGGTCAAAGCAGTCACGTAAATGGTGCATACAAGTTTCAAAATCAAAAAGTAGCACAGTAAGAAAAACAAGGTAGTATATGTTCTTATCAGAGTGTAAAAGAATCTATTCAACTAGTCATGGGAAAATGCAAGAGTAGTACTAGTTCTTAAAAAGTTAGGCAGACCAAGTTCCAAGTAACGCAACATGGTTTGCAAGCTTAAAGAAAATGGTTAGTAATAAATCATGTACACAGCCAAGAAGTCAAGCCAAGAAAGTTCAGACAGTGAAACGGCATGATACAGAGCAAAGGATGCAACAATATAAACATGGTGCAACAATATTTCAACTCAGGATATTCTAAGTGTAGTATCAGCTAAATTTCATTTTTCATATCATTTTTTTAAGGCATCAGTTCAGAGTGAGACAAATCAATGTTTAACATCAGTCCAACTAGTTCAAGTTTTTTTTGGAAATCAAAGTATAGTATCTGTTCAATTTTGTAAAGAAATTATTCCATTCGAATCTTTGGTAAAGTATCCAGAATGATCAACAAGCAATCAAATTATCAAAAGATTTTTTTAGGAAAATAGATGAACAAGATTTCATAGGACTCGACCAAAGTTCCAGAAGCCACAAATAATTTTTCCAGAAATTAAGGGATTAACTCTAAGTCGAAATGTAACACCCCGAATTTCAGTTAATATTAACATTCACAAATTAAAGAATAACTAATCCCAGATGTGGTAATTAGGGGAAACGGGTTGCGCCATTGCGTTCGTCTCGGAAAAATACGTGAAATAGAGTCCGAGTTTTCGAAAATCGGAGTCCATATGAAGAAGATATGGACGAACGAAGTTAGGCAGAAAAACCGAAAACAAGCCAGAATGCACTGGCGCACTTGTGAAGTACGCCAGCACAAAAATACACTGGCGCACTTGGGAAGTGCGCCCGTGTCGAGCCAGAAACCTGCACAGCTTTCTGGTTTGACCCTGGCTGGCCTGGTGCACCTGTTTTGGTTCTCTAGTCTGTTCTGCTGACCTATGACGATTTTTGATGGTTTAGATCTAAACTAGGGTTAATCTAAGGGCCTAAACTACATCCTAAATCTATAAATACACCCTAAGACTACCCTAATCCATACTAAAAATAGATACAACTTCATCATGCCGTCAAAATGCAACTTAGAAGGAGCCTCCACAAATTAGAGAGGAAGATAGCTTCTCAAATCAACTTCTAATCAACTCTAGCAACTTAATCTTCTTCATAGGAGTGTTAATCAACAAGTTGTGAGTTTCTATGCCTTTAGCAAGCAATTGCTAAACTAATTATGATATGATGTAATGAGGTTATGGTTATGAATGTGGATCAATGCAAGTTATGTTATCATATGCTATGTGCTCATGATGTTAGTTATGCAAGTTTTATGCTATATGTCCATGATGCTAGTTATGCAAGTTTTATGCTATGTGTTCATGATGCTAGTTATGCAAATCACTATGATAAACATTGATCCATTATGACACCATGTTATGCAAGTTTGGTGTTTGATTATATGCAAGTTCATACATGACATGTTATGCAAGTTTGGTGTTTGATTATATGCAAGTTCATATATGACATGTTATGCAAGTTTGGTGTTTGATTATATGCAAGTTCATATATGACATGTTATGCAAGTTTGGTGTTTGATTATATGCAAGTAACATGTGCAAGTTTACACCTTTGTATGATATGCATACATATGCAAGTTTACCCCTTTGTATGTCATGCATATATATGCATGTTTACCCCTTTTCATGATATGAGTAACATATGCAAGTTCATCCCTTTTTAGACCTATGACATGTATGCAAGTTTATCCTTTTATGATAGGTCTATGACATGAACATTTATGCAAGTTACCCTCTTTATGACATATGTGATTCATGCAAGTTTGGGTTGATTATTTATGCTAGTTGGGTTTGATGCTATGGTCATATATGCAAGTTGACACCTTTAAAACCCATGTTGATGCTAATGTTATGCTAAGTTGAACCCATTGTATTTGTGATGAATCTTCCCTTTTAAGTATGTCATGTTAGCGTATTACGTGGGGAATGATGGGGTTAATATTCATGTTAACAAAATTGTGGTGAAATTGGTATGATGTTGCATACCATAAGTGGATGGACATAATTGAGTCAATTATGTACATCATTAAATTGGAATTAATTAGGGAAAATTAATTCAAAATATGGGGGTGATTAATTAGGTGTAATTAATCGACTAAGACACGAGGTTGGACCCTTTTGTAGCATAAGACTGCCTAGACCCGACCGGCAAATCCAGCGGCTACAAATGATTGGCCCAATGTGAGAGGTCTTAGGCATAAACTAAATACGTGACAAGTGTAAAGACACGAGGTTAGACTCTGTTATGGCGTAAGGCTGCCCGGACCCGACCGGCAAATCCAGCTGCCATAAAAGACAGTCTAATGTGAGAGGTCTTTACAATGGTTACGGTCTTAATTAATTAAGAAACACTTAACCAGATAAGCATGTAGTGGGGCATGAGGGGTTAAGTGGGTGCCTTGGGTGGCATGTGGAAATCTAGTGGTTGCCTTGGGTGGCAATAGAAAATACGATTAGAATACTTAACCAAAGTGGAAACATGTAATTAAACATGATTAAAGGGTTAAGTGGGATACACTAGAGGGAGAAAGCTTAGGTGGGTAGCTTGTGGGGGCCCATTTCAACCAGTAACCCATATGTATCTTTGTGGGCTCGACCCATGTCGAGGACGGGACACGCGTACTGGGCTTGACTATAAGAGGCCAAAACGGGTTAGCGGTGGCAACGCAAGTCCAACGGGTTTCATATGCGTGTGTGGACCCGGGCTGGTAGGTAAGACGTTGTTGCATCGTGTAGGTATAAGCCGTGCACCGTTGGTTGTATCGGGTTGCCACTTTGGGGAGTGATACACCCCACTGTGGGGCCAGCACGGGTATCTACGTTAGGGAGCCGATCGCTTGGGGAGTAGTGGGTACACCTAGTGGAGATAGGGGCAGACGGCACCTATGTGGTCAGCTAGGGGTACACGAAACTACTAGTTATATTTTCTAAGTCCATGGGTGGGATCAACCTTTAAGTAGGAATGACTGGTGTGGTGCAGTTTAGTAATTATCCTTGGGTGGGTAGATGCGTCTTTACCGTTATCTTGGTTCTTCCTATGTCTAGTTGGCTGCTTAGTGTAGTCATTTATCCCCAGTCGTTACCGTACCAAGTTTATATCATACCCTAATTACTTTAATGATTGTATTGTTAAAGTTATAGAACTCACTCAGACTTATGTCTGACCCCGTTGTTTTTATCTTTTTCCCCCCCTCAAGTCCTCAGGTTGGGCCTAGCACTAGTGGGCTTTGATCAGATTGCTTTATCTATCTTTTGGAGCTAGGACCGTTGATGTAAAGCTCAGCTTATCTTTTCTATTATGGCTATTAGTATGTAGTGGGATTATGTACTTATGTTTTATCGAGATGGATATTTTTGTACTTGACTCTTGTTGGTTTTTGGTATGTAACCAAACATGTTTACCTTCTGCTGCAATGAAATGATGTTTTAAATTTCAAGTATTACTTATATCTGTCTTGTTGTAATTTTTCTGTTCTATATTCACTTAAAATACTCCACCGAAGTTAAGGCATTCCCTTAGTGAGTGACCTTAGCGGGTGTGGGGTGTTACACAGGGTATCAGAGCTGAAGGTTACCAGAACAGATAAATTTTTTAGAAAAACTATTTTTCTAAAAACATTTTTGGAAGAAGTATTTTCAAAAACATGTCTTTTAAGAGAAAAGTTTTTGAAAGAAAAGCATAATCCCCAATAGCCATATCTTTATCTTTCGAATTCTCCGTTTTGAATCTTTCCTTTTCCGTTTCAGCATGGCTGAAGATCTTAACTTTTCGGAGGGTGTAGCGATACCAGTATGGTATAGGAGATTGATGGAGGCTAGGGCCGCTGCTGCGGGTCCAGCAAATGTTCCTCCACCACCAGTTGCACCCGATCTTCCTCCCCCTCCTCCTCCTCGCGTGGATACTTTTTCTAAGACTTGCAAGGAATTTAAGGCTATGGGAGGGAAACCTTTTCAAGGATCAGAAACTTTTGTGGAAGCTAGGGATTGTGTAACACCCCGAATTTCGGTTAATGCTAAAATTCACAAATTAAAGAATAACTAATCCCAGATGTGGGAATTAGGGGAAACGGGTTGCACCATTGCGTTCGTCTCGGAAAAATACGCGAAATAGAGTCTGAGTTTTCGAAAATCGGAGTCCGTATGAAGAAGATATGGACGAATGAAGTTAGGCAGAAAAACCGAAAAACTAGCCAGAATGCACTGGCGCACATGTGAAGTGCGCCAACACAAAAATGCACTGGCGCACTTGTGAAGTGCGCCAACACATTTTTACACTGGCGCACTTGGGAAGTGCGCCCGTGTCGAGCCAGAAACCTGCACAGCTTTCTGGCTGGCCTGGTGCACCAGTTTGGGGTTTGGGCTTGGTCTTAGGGCTGGTTTCTGGAAGGTTCCGAAATCTAAGGGTCCTAATCTAATTTAGGGTTAATCTAATGGCCTAAAACACTTGCCTAATCCTATAAATAAGACCCTAAGCTAGCCCTAAATGGTCATAATCCTACCTCCTAACTAAACTATGCCAAAATTTTCTATGATCATGGCCTCCACTCAAAACCCTAGCCTCCATCCTATTTCTAAACTATTTCTATGAAGGCTTTCATGTGCATACAAGCATCTTTGAGTTGTATGAGTGATCATTGGCTTGCATTCATCATCAAGTTGCAAGCTTTATGTTCAAGGCTAGAGTTTTTGGGTGATTTGTGGCAAGGGTTTGCTTATTGGAGTTTAGTGGTGAGTTTCTATAGACTTAACAATCAATTGTTAAATTGATTATGATAGGATATGATAAGATATGGCTATGTTTGTGGAATCAATGTGTTTATGCAAGTTTAGTATAGTGTATGTTGTGTGCTATATGCAAGTTTAATGTTATGTTTTATGATGCAAAACACTATGTTGAACATTGATTCATATGTAACATGTTATGCAAGCTATATGGGAGATTATATGCAAGTCTATATGTAACATGTTATGCAAGTTATGTATTTGGTTTTATGCATGCTAAGTATTTGGTTTTATGCATGCTATGTATGTGGTTTTATGCATGCTAAGTATTTGGTTTTATGCATGCTAAGTGTTTGGTTTTATGCAAGTTTGTCTATTTTTATGATATGCATAATATATGCAAGTTTGTCTCTAAGTATGGCATGTTATGCAAGTTCATATGCAAGTTATGATACATGTTCATATGCAAGTTATGATGCAAGTTCATATGCAAGTTATGATGCAAGTTCATATGCAAGTTATGATGCAAGTTCATATGCAAGTTATGATGCAAGTTCATATGCAAGTTATGATACAAGTTCATATGCAAGTTATGATGCAAGTTCATATGCAAGTTATGATGCAAGTTCATATGCAAGTTATGATGCAAGTTCATATGCAAGTTTATGTGCAAGTTCATATGCAAGTTGTCTCTTTTATGATATGCATAATGCAATAAATACTAGTTGGGTTTAATGTATGTTCATATATGCAAGTTGACACCTTTTGAACCCATGATAAAGTTACATGCTATGTTGGCTAAACCCATGACCTTTGTGATGAATCTTCCCTTTATTATGTCGTGTTATGAGAACGAACTACGTGGGGAACGATGGGGTTAATATGCATGTTAATAAAATGATGTGAAATGGGTATGATTAATCATACCACAAATTAAATGGACGTAATTGGGAATTTACCTATTAAGTTAGGTCTACCCATATTATAGAGTTGGGAATTTACCTATTAAGTTAGGTCTACCCATACTATGGAATTGGGAATTTACCTATTGAGTTAGGTCTACCCATATTCTTAAAAATGTGTAATTAATTAGGCATAATTAATTCAAATTATGGGGGTGATTAATTAGGTGTAATTAATCAACTAAGACACGAGGTTGGACCCTTTTGTAGCGGAAGTCTGCCCGGAACCGACCGGCCATCCAGCATCTACAAATGATTGGCCCAATGTGAGAGGTCTTAGTCATAAATTTAATACATGATTAAAGTAAAGACACGAGGTTAGACCTTTTTATGACAGAAGTCTTCCCGGAACCAACCGGCATATCCAGCAGTCATAAAAGATGGTCTAATGTGAGAGGTCTTTATGAGGTCATGATCTTAATTAATTAAGAAACACTTAACCATATTAGCATGTAGAGGGACATGTGGGGTTAAGTGGGTGCCTTGGGTGGCATGTGGAAATCTAGTGGGTTGCCTTGGGCGGCAATAGAAAATACGATTAGAATACTTAACCAAAGAGGAACATGTAATTAAACATGGGTAAAGGGTTAAGTAAGTGCTTTGGGTGGCATGTGGAAATCTAGTGGGTGCCTTAAGTGGCAATTGATATATGATTAGATGACTTAACCAAACCTTAACATGTAGGTGGGCATGATTATAAAAGGGGTTAAGTGGGATACACTAGATAAAATAACAAGCTTAGGTGGTAGCTTGTGGGGGCCCATTTCAACCAATATCCCAAACGTATCTTAGTGGGCTCGACTCTAGTCGAGTGACGGGACACACATATTGGGCTTGACTATAAGAGGCCAAAATGGGTTAGCGGTGGCAACGCATGACCAACGGGTTTCATATGCGTGTGTGGACCCGGGCTGGTAAATAAGACGTTGTGGTATCGTGTAGATATAAGTCGTGCACCGTTAGTTTTATCAGTTTGCCACGTTGGGGAATGGTACACCCCACGGTGGGGCCAGCACGGGTATCTACGTTAGGGAGCCGATCGAATGGGGAGTAGTGTGTACACCTAGTGGACTGTAGGGCCCCGAGGCGTCTACTTAGTCACCTAGGGGTACGCGAGAACTATTAAGTTAATTTTATAAGTCCATGGGTGGGATCAACCTTTAAGTTAGGAATGACTGGTGTGGTGCAGTGTAGGAATTACCCTTGGGTGGGTAGATCTGGGGTGGTGTAATCCAGTAATTATCCTTGGGTGGATAAATGCGTCTTTTTGGTTATCTTAATACGTCCTGTGTTTAGTTGGCTACTTAGTGTAGTCATTATCCCCAGAGGTACCGTACCTTGTTTATATCATGCCCTAATTACTTTAATGATTGTATTGTTAGGGTTATAGGACTCACTCAGACTTATGTCTGACCCCGTTGTTTCTTTATCTTTTTCCCAACCCTCAGGTTTTCAGAGTGGGCCTAGCACTAGTGGGCTTTGATCAGACTTCTTTATCTATCTTTTGGAGCTTGGACCGTGGATGTAAAGCTCAGTTTATCTTTTCTATTATGGCTATTAGGTTATGTAGTGGGATTATGTACTTTCGTTTTTATCAGGATGGATATTATGTACTTGACTCTTATTTATGGTTTTGGTGTAACCAAACATGTTTTACTTTCCGCTGAAATGAAATGATGTTTTAAATTCTCAAGTATTACTTATATCTGTCTTGTTGTAATTTTTCTGTTCTATATTCACATAAAATACTCCACCGATGTTATGGCATTCCCTTAGTGAGTGACCGTAGCGGGAGTGGGGTGTTACACGTGGTATCAGAGCTTAAGGTTACCAGAACAGATAAATTTTTTAGAAAAACTATTTTCTAAGAATATTTTTGAAAGGAGTATTTTCAAAAACATGTCTTTTAAGAGAAAAGTTTTTGAAAGAAAAGCATAATCCCCAATAGCCATATCTATATCTTTCGAATTCTCCGTTTTGAATCTCTTCCTCTCTCGTTTTGAGTTTCCCCTCCGCGTATAGATGACCTTTTTAAGATAGATAAGAACGGAAAACCACTTCAAGGGACTTAGACATTAGTCGGATTAGAAGTTGGTTCAAGAAGGAGGAGGACTGGTAGGTATCTATTGGATAGACGATGGGAGGAAGGCTCAAATAGTTGTTTGGTTAATGAAGGATGAAACCTCATTGGTGGGAGGTTACGAGTGGAGAATGGGAAGAAGAAGGCGAGTAGTTATCCTTTGGGAGGAATGGGACACCGTATTAGGATTATCCAAAGGGGCATGGGCAAGGTATGGAATCTCCTGGAGGGTAGTTGTATTCCCTCGCGGCTAGTGTACCAGATGGGGATAGGACCGTCTAGGTTGGAATTTGGATTTCTTTATTATCCGGTTCGAACTTTATTAGATTCTGACGCATCGAGTTCGTTTATCTCATCATTGTTAGTTGAGTCACTACACTTAGACACCAGTTTGGTAGATGATCCCTTAGTTGTTTCAAACCCAATTGGGGCTCCATGATGTGTTTGGGTTTGAAAGTTTCTATACTTAGCGTTGAGTTTAGATGTGATGCTTTTTGGGCTTCACGGGCTATGGGTTAGTTTGGGCATGGACTGGTTATCCAGTAGGGGTGCCGTTCTTGATTTTGAAGGGAGAGTTGTTAGGCTTATGACCCGCTTGGGTAACACTCTCGAGATCTCTTGTAATCCCATGGAATCTGTTATGCTAAGTTATCTAGAATCGCTTGACACGTCGGTCGAGAGTTTGCGATCTGTTAGAGTGGCCCGGGAATACTCGGATGTGTTTGAGGAGGTGAAGGGCTTACCTCCGGAGCGGGAGATTGACTTCCGAATATATCTGGTAGACAATGTTAAACCTGTATCTTTACCAGTGCGCCACATGGCTCCTCGCGAGAGGAGGGAACTCCATAAGCAAGTAGGGGAGTTGCTTGAGAAGGGGTCCATAAGACAAAGTATATCGGAGTGGGGTGCTCCAGTAGTTTTTGCAACGAAGGCGGATGGGTCCCTCAGACTTTGTCTAGGCTAAAGAGAACTAAATAAACTCACAAAGAAGAATAGACACCCATTGCCGAGGATTGATGATCTCTTTGATCAGTTGGTTGGCGCCTCAGTATTTTCGCAAATTGGACTCAGCCACGGGGTTTCGTCAGTTGAGGGTGGCTCAGGATAGTATAGAGAAGATTGCCTTTAGGACTCTGGATGGTTTTATGAGTGGCTGGTGATGCCATTTGGTTAGACGAACGCCTCCGCATACTTTGTTGATTTGATGAGAAGGGTGTTCAGGGAGTACCTAAATAAGTTCGTGATGATCTTGGTGGATGACATCTTGGTCTTTTCTAGGAGCGAAATAAGTTTTCGTATGTGCTCAATAGGTTGAGCAAAGCCCGTTATGGGATAAACGGTGGTTTTGGAGCGAGACTGGCAAGGACATCCAGAGTTGGACAAGGGCTTAATTATTTAGCCGTTTTTACTAGTATCATCTCATGTAGGTCGTTTGAATTCGAAGGAGGTATCCCTTGGGTGTTTGTCTGATATTGGTTTAGGCCTTTGGGGCTTGCATTTGGGGGATGTCGAGCTCGACTAGGGTGGTCTACGTGAGAGATGGATAGTTGTGACGATTTTGCATGGGAGAATATCCTGATTTTCTCTAGAAGTGGAGAAAAGCATGCCCTACAACTTAGGGAAGTGTTGGAGACTCTTTGAGCGCATTGTCTTAAGACAATAAAGGTGGATGGAATTCTTAGCATCCTATGAGTTTGAGATAGCGTATACCCCTGGCAAGGGTAACGTGGTGGCAGACGCCTTAAGCAGAAAAAGGCTGTCTTTGAGTCCATTGTTCGTGGAATGGCGAAGCTTGGAGTTTAATTCTATGTTTGACTTTAGACCTTCCGTTGACTTTGTACCCGGTTTGCTAGCCTCCTTGGAGGTTAGGCCTACTCTTTTGGGGCGGATTGGCGAGGCTCAGCGAGACGACCCACAGTTGGTTGAGTTGGTAGAGAAGCTTATAAGGGGGGAGTCGTCCAGCCATTTGGGTAGATACACCATAGATGATAGGGGATGGTTGCATAGAGACGGTAGACTTTGTGTACCGCAAGATGAGGGTTTGAAGAAGGCTATTTTGGATGATGCACATCGTTCAAGAATGACTATTCATCCTGGTGGAGACAAAATGTACTAAGACATGAAGAGAGTTTTCTTCTGGGCCGGTATGAAGAAAGATGTGGCCGAGTATGTGGCTAGATGCTTAGTGTGCCAACAAGTTAAAGCGGAGCAAAGGAAACCCGATGGGTTGCTACACCCATTGGAAGTTCCGCAATGGAAGTGGGATAGTGTCTCGATGGATTTCATCGATGGGTTACCGAGATCGAGGAAGGGCAATACGGGAATTTGGGTTGTGGTAGACAGACTTACCAAGAGTGCCCATTTTATACCCGTGAAGAGTAAGAGGACCGCTCCATGGCTTGCTTCAGTCTATGTTAGAGAGATTGTTAGATTGCATGGCGTACCATCCAGCATTGTGAGTGATCGAGATCCTATCTTCACTAGTGAGTTTTGGAGAAGTTTGCAAGAGGCGGTAGGGACTCAGTTGTGTTTGAGCACCGCATATCATCCTCAGACGGACGGTCAGACCGAGAGGGTGAACCGTATCTTAGAAGATCTCTTGAGGCTTTGTATCTTGGATTTTGGAGGTACATGGGAAGAACATCTTCCTTTGGTGGAGTTCGCATACAATAACAACTTTCAGTCTAGTATTGGCATGGCACCTTTCGAAGCTCTTTATGGAAGGCCTTGTCGATCTCCTACATGTTGGTGGGAATCTACGGATAAGATCTTGCTTGGGCCAGATATGGTTAGAGAGACTTCAGAGAAGATTGAATTGATTCGAAGAAGGATGAAGGCAGCGCAAGATAGACAGAAATCTTATGCGGATCGGAGAAGGACGGATCTTGAGTTTGAGGTTGGGGACATGGTTTTTGTCAAAGTATCTCCGTTGAGAAATGTTGTTCGCTTTGGGTCCGTTGGGAAGTTAGCACCGAGGTTTGTTGGGCCGTTTCCTATTAAGGAAAGGATTGGACGGATGGCATATAGGGTGGAGTTGCCCGACAGACTTAGTGGTGTTCATGATGTATTCCATGTATCACATTTGAGGAAGTGCTTACATGAGACCGCAGAGGTGGTAGAGCCGAGCTTGCTTAGAGATGTAGAGGTAGAGCGTGATGCGACGATTCGACGAGCTCCTACTCGCATCCTTGGGTCAGAAACTAGGAAGTTGAGGAACAGAGAAGTTCAGCTAGTTAAAGTGCAATGGGGAGATGACGAAAGCAATGCTACTTGGGAGACGGAAGCAAAGATGCGTTCTTTGTACCCATTTCTTTTTGAGAGTATGTCTTTTAACTTCTCCTTTATCGCTTGTCTAGTACTTATCTTATCTTTAGTATATCCTCTCGCTAGTACCTATGACCTTTAGATAGGGTAAATCTATGGTTGAAACATGTGTTTGAGACATGTTATGTTTGATGGATGCATGTGGATGCAAGTGGTTGCTAGTGGTTGCTCGTGGATGCATATACACACACTCTAGACACTAGATCAGCTCAATCACTTCATATGGCATATTGCATAAAATTGTGTGTAGGAAGCTATATTTATGGATGTATAATGATTGTGTTATCATATGGATGATGCATTTTGGTGAATGATTGTGCACTCATGTAGATATTGTATGTGTCGATAGGGTTCTCTCGCATACATAATGGATGCATGGCACTATCATGGTTTGCATATGTTCATACATTAGATAGGGAACATATACACACACTTTTCGCATATGCTCATACATCATTAGAAACTGTTTTAAGGACAATGGATGCCCGTGTTTGATGGATTGAGTAGATGGTTGTTTGGATGGTAGGATATGCATTCTCCTTAGCTTAGAGATTTCGGGGACGAAATCCTTTAAGGAGGGGAGAATGTAACACCCCGAATTTCGGTTAATGCTAAAATTCACAAATTAAAGAATAACTAATCCCAGATGTGGGAATTAGGGGAAACGGGTTGCACCATTGCATTCGTCTCGGAAAAATACGCGAAATAGAGTCTGAGTTTTCGAAAATCGGAGTCCGTATGAAGAAGATATGGACGAACGAAGTTAGGCAGAAAAACCGAAAAACTAGCCAGAATGCACTGGCGCACTTATGAAGTGCGCCAACACAAAAATGCACTGGCGCACTTGTGAAGTGCGCCAACACATTTTTACACTGGCGCACTTGGGAAGTGCGCCCGTGTCGAGCCAGAAACCTGCACAGCTTTCTGGCTGGCCTGGTGCACCAGTTTGGGGTTTGGGCTTGGTCTTAGGGCTGGTTTCTGGAAGGTTCCGAAATCTAAGGGTCCTAATCTAATTTAGGGTTAATCTAATGGCCTAAAACACTTGCCTAATCCTATAAATAAGACCCTAAGCTAGCCCTAAATGGTCATAATCCTACCTCCTAACTAAACTATGCCAAAATTTTCTATGATCATGGCCTCCACTCAAAACCCTAGCCTCCATCCTATTTCTAAACTATTTCTATGAAGGCTTTCATGTGCATACAAGCATCTTTGAGTTGTATGAGTGATCATTGGCTTGCATTCATCATCAAGTTGCAAGCTTTATGTTCAAGGCTAGAGTTTTTGGGTGATTTGTGGCAAGGGTTTGCTTATTGGAGTTTAGTGGTGAGTTTCTATAGACTTAACAAT
Source organism: Allium sativum (assembly GCA_030737875.1). Classification (NCBI taxonomy): domain Eukaryota; kingdom Viridiplantae; phylum Streptophyta; class Magnoliopsida; order Asparagales; family Amaryllidaceae; genus Allium; species Allium sativum. Next base: position 746,763,702 of record CM060909.1, on the reverse strand, counting down.
CAATTGTTAAATTGATTATGATAGGATATGATAAGATATGGCTATGTTTGTGGAATCAATGTGTTTATGCAAGTTTAGTATAGTGTATGTTGTGTGCTATATGCAAGTTTAATGCTATGTTTTATGATGCAAAACACTATGTTGAACATTGATTCATATGTAACATGTTATGCAAGCTATATGGGAGATTATATGCAAGTCTATATTTAACATGTTATGCAAGTTATGTATTTGGTTTTATGCATGCTAAGTATTTGGTTTTATGCATGCTATGTATGTGGTTTTATGCATGCTAAGTATTTGGTTTTATGCATGCTAAGTGTTTGGTTTTATGCAAGTTTGTCTCTTTTTATGATAAGCATAATATATGCAAGTTTGTCTCTAAGTATGGCATGTTTTGCAAGTTCATATGCAAGTTATGATACATGTTCATATGCAAGTTATGATGCAAGTTCATATGCAAGTTATGATGCAAGTTCATATGCAAGTTATGATGCAAGTCATATGCAAGTTCATATGCAAGTTATGATGCAAGTTCATATGCAAGTTATGATGCAAGTTCATATGCAAGTTATGATGCAAGTTCATATGCAAGTTTATGTGCAAGTTCATATGCAAGTTGTCTCTTTTATGATATGCATAATGCAAGTTTGGGTTAAATACTAGTTGGGTTTAATGTATGTTCATATATGCAAGTTGACACCTTTTGAACCCATGATAAAGTTACATGCTATGTTGGCTAAACCCATGACCTTTGTGATGAATCTTCCCTTTATTATGTCGTGTTATGAGAACGAACTACGTGGGGAACGATGGGGTTAATATGCATGTTAATAAAATGATGTGAAATGGGTATGATTAATCATACCACAAACTAAATGGACGTAATTGGGAATTTACCTATTAAGTTAGGTCTACCCATATTATAGAGTTGGGAATTTACCTATTAAGTTAGGTCTACCCATACTATGGAATTGGGAATTTACCTATTGAGTTAGGTCTACCCATATTCTTAAAAATGTGTAATTAATTAGGCATAATTAATTCAAATTATGGGGGTGATTAATTAGGTGTAATTAATCAACTAAGACACGAGGTTGGACCCTTTTGTAGCGGAAGTCTGCCCGGAACCGACCGGCCATCCAGCAGCTACAAATGATTGGCCCAATGTGAGAGGTCTTAGTCATAAATTAAATACGTGATTAAAGTAAAGACACGAGGTTAGACCTTTTTATGACAGAAGTCTGCCCGGAACCAACTGGCATATCCAGCAGTCATAAAAGATGGTCTAATGTGAGAGGTCTTTATGAGGTCATGATCTTAATTAATTAAGAAACACTTAACCATATTAGCATGTAGAGGGACATGAGGGGTTAAGTGGGTGCCTTGGGTGGCATGTGGAAATCTAGTGGGTTGCCTTGGGTGGCAATAGAAAATACGATTAGAATACTTAACCAAAGAGGAACATGTAATTAAACATGGGTAAAGGGTTAAGTAAGTGCTTTGGGTGGCATGTGGAAATCTAGTGGGTGCCTTAAGTGGCAATTGATATATGATTAGATGACTTAACCAAACCTTAACATGTAGGTGGGCATGATTATAAAAGGGGTTAAGTGGGATACACTAGATAAAATAACAAGCTTAGGTGGTAGCTTGTGGGGGCCCATTTCAACCAATATCCCAAACGTATCTTAGTGGGCTCGACTCTAGTCGAGTGACGGGACACGCATATTGGGCTTGACTATAAGAGGCCAAAATGGGTTAGCGGTGGCAACGCATGACCAACGGGTTTCATATGCGTGTGTGGACCCGGGCTGGTAAATAAGACGTTGTTGCATCATGTAGATATAAGCCGTGCACCGTTAGTTTTATCAGGTTGCCACGTTGGGGAATGGTACACCCCACGGTGGGGCCAGCACGGGTATCTACGTTAGGGAGCCGATCGAATGGGGAGTAGTGTGTACACCTAGTGGACTGTAGGGCCCCGAGGCGTCTACTTAGTCACCTAGGGGTACACGAGAACTACTAAGTTAATTTTATAAGTCCATGGGTGGGATCAACCTTTAAGTTAGGAATGACTGGTGTGGTGCAGTGTAGGAATTACCCTTGGGTGGGTAGATCTGGGGTGGTGTAATCCAGTAATTATCCTTGGGTGGATAAATGCGTCTTTTCGGTTTTCTTAATACGTCCTGTGTTTAGTTGGCTACTTAGTGTAGTCATTATCCCCAGAGGTACCGTACCTTGTTTATATCATACCCTAATTACTTTAATGATTGTATTGTTAGGGTTATAGGACTCACTCAGACTTATGTCTGACCCCGTTGTTTCTTTGTCTTTTTCCCAACCCTCAGGTTTTCAGAGTGGGCCTAGCACTAGTGGGCTTTGATCAGACTTCTTTATCTATCTTTTGGAGCTTGGACCGTGGATGTAAAGCTCAGTTTATCTTTTCTATTATGGCTATTAGGTTATGTAGTGGGATTATGTACTTTCGTTTTTATCAGGATGGATATTATGTACTTGACTCTTATTTATGGTTTTGGTGTAACCAAACATGTTTTACTTTCCGCTGAAATGAAATGATGTTTTAAATTCTCAAGTATTACTTATATCTGTCTTGTTGTAATTTTTCTGTTCTATATTCACTTAAAATACTCCACCGATGTTATGGCATTCCCTTAGTGAGTGACCGTAGCGGGAGTGGGGTGTTACAGATTGGCTTAAGGAAACGGAAGAGTTGATAGACATCTTTGAGATAGAAGAAGGAAAGAAAGTCAAGTTAGTTGCTTGGTTAATGAAGGGAGAGGCCTCATTCTGGTGGGAGGTCACTAATGGAGAACGCCTAGTTGACTCTTGGGCGGATTTCAGGCAAAGGTTTGAGGCGAAGTTTCTTTCACGTGCCGAAGAAAATCTGTATATGGAAAGGTTCTTGACACTAAAGCAAGGAAACTTATCAGTGAAGGAATATGTCAACAAGTTTAATCAGCTAGCAAGGTTTGGCATAAACATGGTGAATACACCGGAGAAGAAGGCTTTGAGGTTCATTAAGGGCTTGAATGAACTGATGCATGGATTGGCTATGACTCACATCCCTATGGGGGCCACCTTTGAGAAGCTAGTAGATATGGTACTCATGCATGAGGAAGAGAAGGGTCCCAATGCTAATAAGGCACCTGAGAAGAAAGGAGATCAGAAGAGACCTCAACAGCAATAGCAAAACAAGGGTGGGAAAGGCAACGGTGGCAAGGGAAAGAAGAAATGCTTCAACTGTGGGACACCAGGACACCTCAGCAAAGATTGTGGGAAGAAGAAGACTGGCTGCTTCCACTGTGGCGAAGCAGGGCATCTAGTAAAGGACTGCCCTAAGAAGGGGCAGAGGACGGGATCTACCTCAGGAGGACAGATGTAAGCTCTTATGGCACCAGGTCAGGCAAGGGGGCAAGTTCAGGCTCTCGCGGTTCCACCGATTCAGGAAAGAGGTAGAACTACTTCCGTTGAAAGTCTGGTTTTTCTGTTTGATCATCCTGTCCGTACTTTATTCGACTCTGGCGCATCGCATTCGTTTATCTCATCATCATTAGTTGAGTCACTGCACTTAGACACCAGTCTAGTAGATGATCCCTTGGTTGTTTCAAACCCAATTGGGGGCTCCACTTATTTGTCCATGATATGTTTGGGTTTGAAGATTTCCATACTTAGCGTTGAGTTTAGATGTGATGCTTTTGTTTTGGACTTCACGGGCTATGGGTTGATTTTGGGCATGGACTGGTTATCCAGTAATGGTGTCGTTCTTGATTGTGAAAGGAGAGTTGTTAGGCTCATGACCCGCTTGGGTAACACTCTCGAGATCTCTTGTAATCCCATGAATTCTGTTATGCTAAGTTATCTTGAATCGCTTGACGCTTCGGTCGAGAGTTTGCGATCTGTTAGAGTGGTCCGGGAATACTCGGATGTGTTTGAGGAGGTGAAGGGCTTACCTCCGAAGCGGGAGATAGACTTCCGAATATATCTGGTGGACAATGCTAAGCCAGTATCTTTGCCAGTGCGCCACATGGCTCCTCGTGAGAGGAGGGAACTCCATAAGCAAGTAGGGGAGTTGCTTGAGAAGGGGTTCATAAGACGAAGTATATCGGAGTGGGGTGCTCCAGTAGTTTTTGCCACGAAGGCGGTTGGGTCCCTCAGACTTTGTGTAGACTATAAAGAACTCAACAAGCTTACAAAGAAGAATAGACACCCATTGCCGAGGATTGATGATCTCTTTGATCAGTTGGTTGGCGCCTCGGTGTTTTCGCAGTTGGACTTAGCCACGGGGTTTCATCAGTTGAGAGTGGCTGAGGATAGTATAGAGAAGACTGCCTTTAGGACTCCGGACGGTTTCTATGAGTGGCTGGTGATGCCCTTTGGTTTGTCGAACGCCCCTGCATACTTTGTTGATTTGATGAGTAGGGTGTTCAGGGAGTACCTTAATAAGTTCGTGGTGGTCTTTGTGGATGACATCTTGGTCTTTTCTAAGAGTGAAGAAGAGCATGCCCTACATCTTAGGGAAGTGTTGGAGACTCTTCGAGCGCATAGCCTTAAGGCTAAATTCTCTAAATGTAACTTTTGGAGGAAGGAAGTGCGGTTCTTAGGGCACGTGGTCTCCAAAGAAGGGTTAGCTGTGGATCCCGCGAAGGTAGTGTCCATCCAAGATTGGAAGGTTCCGAAGAATGCTACCGAGGTGAGGAGTTTCTTGGAGTTGGCTAGCTACTATAGGAAGTTTATCAAGGACTTCGCGAAGATATCAGCCCCATTAATTCGCTTGACAAAGAAGAATCTAGTCTTCACATGGGACGTAGATTGTGATGATGCGTTCCAATGGTTAAAGAGAGCTTTAACCACAGCTCCAGTCTTAGTGTTTCCAGATGGGAGTAAGCCATTTATTGTTTATACCGATGCTTGTGGGACAGGACTAGGCGCAGTCTTAATGCAAGAGGGAAGGGTAATAGCCTATGGGGGAAGGCAGTTGAGAGCGCATGAGAAAAATTACCCTACACATGATGTAGAGTTGGCCGCTATTGTTTTTGCGCTTAAGACTTGGCGCCATTATCTTCTTGGCGAGAGGTTCGAATTGTTCACTAACGACAAATCATTGAAGTACTTGTTTTCTCAAAAGAATTTGAACTTAAGGCAACAAAGGTGGATGGAGTTCTTAGCATCCTATGATTTTGAGATAGCATATACCCCTGGCAAGGGTAATGTGGTGGCAGACGCCTTAAGCAGAAAAAGGTTGTCTTTGAGTCCGTTGTTCGTTGAACGTCAAAGCTTGGAATTTATCTCGATGTTTGATTTCAGACCTTCCGTTGACTTTATACCCAGTTTGTTAGCATCCTTAGAGGTCATACCTACTCTTTTGGGACGGGTTGGTGAGGCACAGCGGGACGACCCACAGTTGGTTGAGTTAGTGGAGAAGCTCATAGGGGGGGAGTCGTCCAGCCATTTGAGTAGGTACACCCTAGATGGTAAGGGGTGGTTGCGTAGAGACGGTAGACTTTGTGTACCGCAAGACGAGGGTTTGAAGAAGGATGTTTTTGATGATGCACATCGTTCAAAGATGACATTCATCCCGGTGGGGACAAGATGTACCAAGACATGAATCGAGTTTTCTTTTGGGCCGGTATGAAGAAGGAAGTGGCCGAGTATGTCGCTAGATATTTGGTGTGCCAACAAGTGAAAGCGGAGCAAAAGAAACCCGGTGGGTTGCTTCACCCATTGGAGGTTCCACAATGGAAGTGGGATAGCGTCTCGATGGATTTTATCGATGGATTACCGAGATCGAGGAAGGGTAATACGGGAATTTGGGTTGTGGTAGACAGACTTACTAAGAGCGCCCATTTTATACCCGTGAAGAGTAAGAGGACTGCTCCATGGCTAGCTTCAGTCTACATTCGAGAGATAGTTCGGTTACATGGTGTACCTTCTAGCATAGTGAGCGATCGAGATCCTATCTTCACTAGCGAGTTTTGGAAGAGCTTGCAAGAAGCGGTAGGGACTCAGTTGTGTTTAAGCACCGCATATCATCCTCAGACGGACGGCCAGACCGAGAGGGTGAACCGTATTCTAGAAGACCTTTTGAGGCTATGTATCTTAGATTTTGGAGGTACATGGGAAGAGCATCTTCCATTGGTGGAGTTCGCGTATAATAACAGCTTTCAGTCTAGTATTGGTATGGCTCCATTCGAAGCTCTTTATGGAAGGCCTTGTCGGTCACCTATATGTTGGTGGGAATCTACGGATAAGATCTTGCTTGGGCCTGATATGGTTAGAGAGACTTTGGAAAAGATCGATTTGATTCGAAGAAGGATGAAAGCGGCGCAAGACAGACAGAAATCCTACACGGATAAGAGGAGGACAGATCTTGAGTTTGATGTTGGGGACATGGTCTTTGTCAAAGTATCTCCGTTACGGAATGTTGTTCGCTTCGGGTCCGTTGGGAAGTTACCACCAAGGTTTGTAGGGCCGTTTCCTATTAAGGAAAAGATTGGACAAATGGCATATAGAGTAGAGTTGCCCGAGAGACTTAGTGGTGTACATGACGTATTCCATGTGTCGCATTTGAGGAAGTGCCTACATGAGACCGCGGAGGTGGTAGAGCCGAGCTTGCTGAGAGAAGTGGAGGTAGAGCGTGATGCGACGATTCGACGAGCTCCTACTCGCATCCTTGGGTCAGAGATTAGGAAGTTGAGAAACAGAGAGGTTCAACTAGTCAAAGTGCAATGGGGAGATGATGAGAGCAACGCTACTTGGGAGACAGAAGCGAAGATGCGTTCACTGTACCCATTCCTTTTTTAGGGTATGTCTTTTAATTTCTCCTTTATCGTTTGTCTAGTTCTTATCTTATCTTTAGTATGTCCTCTCGTTAGTACTTTTGACCTTTAGATAGGGTAAACCTATGGTTGAAACATGTGTTTGAGACATGTTATGTATGATGGATACATGTGGATGCAAGTGTTTGCAAGTGGTTGCTCGTGGATACATATACACACACTTTAGACACTAGATCGGCTCAGTCACTTCATATTGCATATTGCATATAAATTGTGTGTATGTAGCTAGTTGATGGATGTATAATGGTTGTGTTATCATTTGGATGATGCATTTTGGTGTATGGTTGTGCACACATGTAGAAATAGTATGTGTAGATAGGGTTCTTTCGCATACATATTGGATGCATGGCACTATCATGGTTTGCATTAAGGAGGTCAACTGAATCAGTAGACCGCCTGATTTTGCATTAGACAGGGAACATATACACACACTTTCTGCATATGTTCATACAGCATTAGAAACTTTAAGGACAATGGATGCCAGTGTTTGATGGTTTAGTAGATGGTTGTTTGGATGGTAGGATACGTTCTTCTGGACTTAGAGATTTCGGGGACGAAATCCTTTAAGTACGGGAGAATGTAACACCCCGAATTTCAGTTAATATTAACATTCACAAATTAAAGAATAACTAATCCCAGATGTGGGAATTAGGGGAAACGGGTTGCGCCATTGCGTTCGTCTCGAAAAAATACGCGAAATAGAGTCCGAGTTTTCGAAAATCGGAGTCCGTATGAAGAAGATATGGACGAACGAAGTTAGGCAGAAAAACCGAAAACAAGCCAGAATGCACTGGTGCACTTGTGAAGTGCGCCAGCACAAAAATACACTGGCGCACTTGGGAATTGCGCCCGTGTCGAGCCAGAAACCTGCACAGCTTTCTGGTTTGACCCTGGCTGACCTGGTGCACCTGTTTTGGTTCTCTGGTCTGTTCTGCTGACCTGTGACGATTTTTGATGGTTTAGATCTAAACTAGGGTTAATCTAAGGGCCTAAACTACATCCTAAATCTATAAATACACCCTAAGACTACCCTAATCCATACTAAAAATAGATACAACGTCATCATGCCATCAAAATGCAACTTAGAAGGAGCCTCCACAAATTAGAGAGGAAGATAGCTTCTCAAATCAACTTCTAATCAACTCTAGCAACTTAATCTTCTTCATAGGAGTGCTAATCAACAAGTTGTGAGTTTCTATGCCTTTAGCAAGCAATTGCTAAACTAATTATGATAGGATGTAATGAGGTTATGGTTATGAATGTTGATCAATGCAAGTTATGTTATCATATGCTATGTGCTCATGATGTTAGTTATGCAAGTTTTATGCTATATGTCCATGATGTTAGTTATGCAAGTTTTATGCTATGTGTTCATGATGCTAGTTATGCAAATCACTATGATAAACATTGATCCATTATGACACCATGTTATGCAAGTTTGGTGTTTGATTATATGCAAGTTCATATATGACATGTTATGCAAGTTTGGTGTTTGATTATATGCATGTTCATATATGACATGTTATGCAAGTTTGGTGTTTGATTATATGGAAGTTCATATATGACATGTTATGCAAGTTTGGTGTTTGATTATATGCAAGTAACATGTGCAAGTTTACACCTTTGTATGATATGCATACATATGCAAGTTTACCCCTTTGTATGTCATGCATATATATGCATGTTTACCCCTTTTCATGATATGAGTAACATATGCAAGTTCATCCCTTTTTAGACCTATGACATGTATGCAAGTTTATCCCTTTATGATAGGTCTATGACATGAACATCTATGCAAGTGACCCTCTTTATGACATATGTGATTCATGCAAGTTTGGGTTGATTATTTATGCTAGTTGGGTTTGATGCTATGGTCATATATGCAAGTTGACAGCTTTAAAACCCATGTTGATGCTAATGTTATGCTAAGTTGAACCCATTGTATTTGTTATGAATCTTCCCTTTTAAGTATGTCATGTTAGCGTATTACGTGGGGAACGATGGGGTTAATATTTATGTTAACAAAATTGTGGTGAAATTGGTATGATGTTGCATACCATAAGTGGATGGACATAATTGAGTTAATTATGTACATCATTAAATTGGAATTAATTAGGGAAAATTAATTCAAAATATGGGGGTGATTAATTAGGTGTAATTAATCGACTAAGACACGAGGTTGGACCCTTTTGTAGCATAAGACTGCCCGGACCCGACCGGCAAATCCAGCGGCTACAAATGATTGGCCCAATGTGAGAGGTCTTAGGCGTAAACTAAATACGTGACAAGTGTAAAGACACGAGGTTAGACTCTGTTATGGCGTAAGGTTGCCCGAACCCGACCGGCAAATCCAGCTGCCATAAAAGACAGTCTAATGTGAGAGGTCTTTACAATGGTTACGGTCTTAATAAATTAAGAAACACTTAACCAGATAAGCATGTAGTGGGGCATGAGGGGTTAAGTGGGTGCCTTGGGTGGCATGTGGAAATCTAGTGGTTGCCTTGGGTGGCAATAGAAAATACGATTAGAATACTTAACCAAAGTGGAAACATGTAATTAAACATGATTAAAGGGTTAAGTGGGATACACTAGAGGGAGCAAGCTTAGGTGGGTAGCTTGTGGGGGTCCATTTCAACCAGTAACCCATATGTATCTTTGTGGGCTCGACCCATGTCGAGGACGGGACACGCGTACTGGGCTTGACTATAAGAGGCCAAAACGGGTTAGCGGTGGCAACGCAAGTCCAACGGTTTTCATATGCGTGTGTGGACCCGGGCTGGTAGGTAAGACGTTGTTGCATCGTGTAGGTATAAGCCGTGCACCGTTGGTTGTATCGGGTTGCCACTTTGGGGAGTGATACACCCCACTGTGGGGCCAGCACGGGTATCTACGTTAGGGAGCCGATCGCTTGGGGAGTAGTGGGTACACCTAGTGGAGATAGGGGCAGACGACACCTATGTGGTCAGCTAGGGGTACACGAAACTACTAGTTATATTTTCTAAGTCCATGGGTGGGATCAACCTTTAAGTAGGAATGACTGGTGTGGTGCAGTTTAGTAATTATCCTTGGGTGGGTAGATGCGTCTTTACCGTTATCTTGGTTCTTCCTATGTCTAGTTGGCTGCTTAGTGTAGTCATTTATCCCTAGTCGTTACCGTACCAAGTTTATATCATACCCTAATTGCTTTAATGATTGTATTGTTAAAGTTATAGAACTCGCTCAGACATATGTCTGACCCCGTTGTTTTTATCTTTTTCCCCCCCTCAGGTCCTCAGGTTGGGCCTAGCACTAGTGGGCTTTGATCAGATTTCTTTATCTATCTTTTGGCGCTTGGACCGTTGATGTAAAGCTCAGCTTATCTTTTCTATTATGGCTATTAGTATGTAGTGGGATTATGTACTTATGTTTTATCGAGATGGATATTTTGTACTTGACTCTTGTTGGTTTTTGGTATGTAACCAAACATGTTTACCTTCTACTGCAATGAAATGATGTTTTAAATTTCAAGTATTACTTATATCTGTCTTGTTGTAATTTTTCTGTTCTATATTCACTTAAAATACTCCACCGAAGTTAAGGCATTCCCTTAGTGAGTGACCTTAGCGGGTGTGGGGTGTTACACGAAACACTCAACACCAATTCAAAGTCAAGAAGAATACAAGCCAAAAATTTCGTATATATCATGACCCAATATAATTACGAAATCAGAGCACATATATCATATTTTAATCCTATATATATACACACCTATCATCATCGGCTTTCAGTCATTGAAATCTAATTCAAAGAATTCAAGTGAAATTCGAATAACTCAAAATTTTCTAGTGTTTCGATCAAGAGAGAGCTCAAGCCAATCGACATAAGAAAGCCACAAATACTCAAGCCTTCAAAGATCAATATCCAGAGTTTTATTTATCACATCGTCGATTCGATTTAAGGATTTGAAGAAAACCCTGAAGCCGCCATTTTTATTTTCCATAGAGAAAGTGAACAGGACAAAGGAAACAAGGGTTCACCCATTTACAAAGTGACCGGTCAAATTTTAAGTGATAAAGGGAGTTTTAAATTCCTGTTTAATTTAGGGTTTTGCTTTATTTTAAATTGTACTTTTAATTTTATATGTAACCAATTCAACAGTTTCTAGAGTCTGTAAAATCTAGGGAATCCGGTTAGGGTTTTGACTGGTAGTTTACTAGAGTCTGTAAAATATAGGGTTTACGAATTATGGGGTTGTAATTCGGGGAAATCTGACTTCGGGGATAGAAGTCCGTGCAGGGTATTGAGTATAGGATTAGTGCAATTACAGCGAGATTGTGAGGACTTTTGTGTAGCTCCTAGTAGAAACCGGGGATAAATTTTGAGCGTAGGTATAACACCCCACCTCCATTAAGGTCACTCACAAAGGGAATGCATTTACTTCAGTGGAGTATCATAAGTGTATAGAACAGATAAATTACAAAACAGACAAAATTTAAACAGCGGAAAATAAATAAAACTTTACTTTGTTGATTAAACAGCAGTTTGGTTAAACAGCTTGTATAAAGATTATTTTCCAACACCAAAACACCAATACCCATTACAACAAGCATCTGTCTTGTTTAACAAAATAAAGAAGCATAAAATGACAATGATATTCCCCAATAAAGCATGAGCCAGCCATAGCAGTGGAAACGAGAGTCCAAAGCAATACATCGACTATCTTCGAGCTTGGAAAGAAAACTGAGCTAAGTGGTGATATTCCCTCCCTGTGAACCTGAGGGAGGGGGGAAGAAATGGAAGAAAAGAAGGCGAAAGAAAACGGGTCAGACATAAAGCCTGGTAAGTCCAGTGACTTCCAGCGTGTAAATAGATAAAAGCATCATGACATGAATAAATTGGATACCAGACATAACCATGATGATAAGCATAATAAGACAACAAATGATGATTGTTAGATAGGACAAGGTAAGATACACTGAATGTGCTTCGGTTCTTTCTCTGATGTCCTATTTTCTCTGCACCGCCCAACTAGCATCCTAACTAGTGTCTTTTATAGAACGATTCATATTCTCTACTAGTGTCCCAACTAGTTTCCTGTGAAAAAGGATCCGTGTCCCCTACTAGTGTCCCAACTAGTATCTTGTGTTATATAATATGGTGATCCCAACCCCGCAATTGTGGTAGCCTTCAGGTGTACATCTAGTATGAGGATCTTACCTTAATCAGCCTAATTGCCATGAAGATGTTAGATGTACCCTTACTACCCTATCGATCGGCTCCCTACTTGTATTAACTTTCCTTGTTTCTGTGTCAATCGTCCCTCTCTTGCGTGTAGATACCCTGTGTTGGTCCCACCATAAGGTGTATCAATCCCTATGATAGCAACCCGACACAAATTCTAGATACACAGTGTATACTACTGATGCCCAGTGCCTGCTTTTCCACTCCGAAGCACGTGCATGCCCATACTCCGTCGAAACTATACTGATGCACCACCTGCCGCTATTTTGACCGCTTATAATCAACCCAGTAATCGTGCCCCACCCTGCCTAGTTCGGGGTGCTGTGATACATCTATGTGGGTTACTGCTGAAATGGGTCCCCGTTTAGGGTTTCCAAGGGTCTATTCGTATACCCCCCAAATTTGGCTAAGTGTTATCCATCCATTCAAGTTAACTTAACCCATCCACACGTCATGCCATGTTGGTTAAGTGTTTCTTATTAACTTAACCCTTCTCATTCAATCATGTTTAATTGGTTAAGTGTTTTCTATTAACTTAACCCTGTTCACTCAATCATATTATATTGATTAAGTGTTTCCCCTTAGCTTAACCCCATTCGTTCATCATGTTATATTGGTTAAGTGTTTCCCATTACCTTAACCCCATTCATTCATCATGTTATATTGGTTAAGTGTCATCATCTAGTCGAGTTAACTTAACCCACCCACTTGTCATGTTACATTGGTTAAGCGTTGCCTTCTTGTGTTACTTAACCCTATCACACATCATGTTATATTCGTTAAGTGTTGCCCTCTTATGTTAACTTAACCCTACCACTTGTCATGTTACATTGGTTAAGTGTTTCCTTCTTGTGTTACTTAACCCTATCACACATCATGTTATATTGGTTAAGTGTTGCCCCCTTATGTTAACTTAACCCTACCACTTGTCATGTTACATTGGTTAAGTGTTTCCTTCTTGTGTTACTTAACCCTATCACACATCATGTTATATTGGTTAAGTGTTTCCCTCTTGTGTTAACTTAACCCTACAACTTGTCATGTCCGTTTATTAGCATTAGTTCACTCATTAATGCCTCAACCTCTCACATTAGAACTTTTGTTTGCGGTTACTGGATTTGTCGGGCGGTTCCGGGCAGACTTCTACCGCAAACTCATTCTAACCTCGGGGTTGGGCTCAATGCGCTAACCTCTCACATTAGATCTATATTGTTGTGGTCGCTGGATGTGTCGGGCGGTTCCGGGGAGTCTTACAATGCATCTCAAGTTAACCTCGGGTTAGGCACGTTCATCTTTAGCCAATTTACATATTTACTATACATGTCCAAGTCTAGATTTTATATGCTAATTATCCTAAATTCACAAAACTAGTCATGTTCCAATTCCCAAGTTATGCCCAACAAATTCAATTACAAGTTATTACTCAAAATAGGTTACACCCAATCTTCCCAAATTTGCAATAATAGTCATGCCCCAAAATCGTAATATACATTATGCTTGGTGCCCCAACCAATAATTATGCCAAATCCAGTTTTAATATTCCAATTTATAGTTTACGCCCAATCTAGACTTAATATCTCAATTTACTCCAAGTTCGCAATAATAACATTTATACCTCCAAATCTCAAGTTACAAATTATGTCCAACAATTTCACCAAATATGTCGTGCCCAATTATTTCACTGAATTCGTTATGCCCAATATTTACCCAAAATATTCCTCGTATTCCAATCGTTCGTATTTCGCGATTTCAGCCTAGGTTCGAAGGTAACCCAGGTTCATAAAAGAAAAAGGAAACAGGGGAAGAGAGAGAAGGAGCATAAAATAAGAATAGGCATAAAAATAGGCATGTAACAATAGACCTAATACAAGAGATTTAGATCCAACAAAGATAGATTCTTGAATAAACTGATACAATCATTATCACATGCATAAGGATAACATCACGAACCAAAGAGGATTATAATCCTGATGTACAACAAAGATAGCCTGATTTAATCAATAAAAACAACCTCTAAGGCATGTTTAGACATAGATTCAATAGAAGGATAGGGATAAATCTGAAAGATTATCTTACAATCATGCATAGACTTCGATTCATTTTATTACATGTCAAGATTACAATCAGGTTTTCAAATCTGAAAATAACGCGAACTTACATTACTAGGATTAGAAAAGATAATTGAATCATTGTTGTTGTAGAAACTCTAATTTGATGTTGATTGATCTTCAAAGTTGATGGAGAACTCCTAATATGATAGGTTTTTGAGACGGCGACTAAGAGAATTGAGAGTTCAGTAGCATAGAGTCGTCATAGGGAATTGCTATGAATTAGGGTCTAGGTTTAGATATATATATATATGTCTAGGATTAATTCTGGCCTTTAGATTAGTCTAGGAGAAATCAGAGCCATCAAACCAAAAAGATGTGTCATCTATCCAACCGTAGCACGACACATAAGCCCTAATACCTCAGAAATTAGTCATCGGCCAATCAGGGAAGGCCACATCAGCTCAGGGCTATAAAAATTCGTCACTGGGTCTAGATCTCAAAAGAGGTCGACTCCCTACAAGGGAGGTCGACACCTATGTCGACTCCCCTATAGGGGGTCAACACCTATGTCGACTCCTCCTGGGGCGGTCGACCCCTCTGAGCGGGAATTTCCCGCTCAGCCCGCTCTAACTAAATTTCGAATTCCGAACTGTTTTGACTTTTAATTACTATTTTAATTTAATTTCTGTTTGAACTTAAAATCTTCTGAACTCCATAACTTCTTCATACGGAGCCCGATTTACGCAAATTCGGACTTTATCTCCAGTAGAATTCCGAGACGAACGCAATGGTGCAGCCCGTTTCCCCTAATTCTTCTTTTAAAAATTAAGTGTTCTTATTTTGTTATTTTAAATATTCACGGAAAATATGGGGTGTTACAGTAGGGTTAGGAAAAATAGGCTAGGAATTGTCGCAAGTTTACAGGTGTTGTAAGCGTTGTAATAGTTGACTAATACCTAGTAGAAACCTTGGGGAATGTAGCAGTAGGCAGGGTTTTGCCGAATTTGGGTATATCTGTGTGTTATTTATTTTCCTTATTTACTCTGATTATTATCTGTGTTGATATTATTTAATTACTCAGCAAAAACTGCAATAACCTTATTCACAACCCCCCCCCTCTAGGGTTAATTTAGATCCTACATAGAGATCTTTGCAACTTCCAAAGATGATTGACTCAATTCAAAGCACATCATGTCAAGACAAGACGTACTTTGGGAGGCAAGTGTCAACTGACCTTTTGTCTTGGTTCCCAAAAGTCTATCAGGCCTACTCAATCTCGGCCCATCATGTGGTACAAATGCCTAACGTGTCGCCAAAACACTCAGGATTCAGGCCCGGATGAAGTCGGGCGAGCACAAGCCATACAACCCCTCAAAATGGCCACCAAGACAGCCTTTTGCATTCCCAACTAGTTGACACCTCTCACACTTTGTATCCCCTGTAATACGAATTTCGTATCCCATGGGATATGAGAATTCGTATCCCATCGGATACGAAACTCGTATCCCCGGATATGAGTTTTCGTATCCCACGACATATGAAATTCGTATCCTATGGGATACGAGCCATTGCCCCTCCGGATACGAAGCTTCATATCCCTCGGTATACCAAGTTCCATATCCCCATGGGGTACAAATTTCGTACCCTCCGGGATGCGATTAGTACCCCTAAGTGGATGCGAAATCTCCACTTCAGCTACTTTGAAATGTGAATTAGGCATGTGATCCCCATTTCTCACCTGCCCCCACCTAATCCACTACTTATAAATACCCCATACCTCATACTTGAAGGGGTTGGCATTTGCTTGATTTAACACCTTGAAAGGACCCTTGGACACCATTAATGGCTTCTTGAGCTTTGGGGAAGAAGAAGAACTATTTTTTCTCAAGGCTTCCTACATACAAATAGTGACTCCCGAAAACTTAACCATTTTAATGATAATGTCCATCACTGTAAACCTTCAATTGTGAACAAAGTCGGCAAACACTTCAAAGTGGACGTAGGTTCAATACAATCCAAACCACTATAAATTCTTGTGTTCTTGCTTTCTGCACTTATTTTTCGTATTGAAACTTTATTCTCATATTCTCGAGAATCGTTAGGTGTGACGCTTATTTTACGCGTCAACACGAGGACTTTAGTTCTTATGTTTAGATTGACTAGTTTAGGTTTTTTAATGTGTGCTAGATATATACTTGATTTGATCTTCTTGGTGTGTGTTACTTTAAGATTAAAGTTTGAAATGTATAGTTTTTTAAACTATTTGAATATTGAGTACATATGATTGGTTTGATTATGTATACATACACTATTTGAATATTGAGTATATATGATTGGTTTGATTATGTATACATACTGATATTATTGGTTTGAATTAATAAAACTAGTTATTATGTTATCATTTTGTTTTATTAATCATACACCACTTTATATATTTCTCTCAATATTACATCAACAACGTAACTAAAGAATCGTTTTGATTCGATTTTTTTGTTGACTAAAAGAGAGAGAAATATATAAAACATCCAAGCATAAATTAAGGGGATTGTTAAAGGAACTCCAATTTTGGTTAAAGGGTGTTGCATTATTAGTTTATTGTACAATTAATATGACAGGGACAAAATAAATCAGCCTCATCTTAAACATATAAATAAAAATTCCAACATTAACCCTATCATCCTCCTTAATGTAAACCTTAAAACCTAAACCCTAGTCAATGAGTAAAATATAATGTTGGATATGAAATAAAAAATGGAAATACTTAACGTAACAGATACACAGGAAAATTGCGTTGAAGATCAGAATGCATCGGATCAGGTAAGTAAATGTAATGGTGTATTAGAATTGGATGGTTTGGTTTAAAATAGACGAATAAATGAAAATTTTAGTCAAATATGTATAATTGAAATCCATAATTGAGATGATGGCATTTTCACGTATTGGTAATGATAAGGAATTGGACGAAGTAGAATCGGTACGCGATTTCTTTTGATTTTCAGGAGTGTGGTTTCCTTTTGATCGAAATGTGGAGAATATCAAGTTTTAGGGTTTACCCAAACACGTGATATGCAAGGGTAGTTAGTCTGTTTTCATTTTATATTTTAAAATTCAATCCCTCCCTTAACAAATAAAAAATAAGGAGGAGTCCCCTTTAAATAGTCCCTTCCTTAACCCAAATGGAGTGCCTATAACAATCCCCTAAATTAATTCGGATTTCACAACTCAAGGGAAGTTATATCATATTTTATGTACATAGTTATCATAATCGAAAGGGGGGATACTTTTAAGCATATAAAGTCATGTAAAATAAAGTAACTAATGATTTTACTGAATTTATAGTATATGATAAAGGATTTTAAAAGGGTATTGATTGCTCAGGAGTAGACTCAAGAGGCTAATATGTAGATTCAAGAGTAAGAGATGAAGTTCAAAAATTTGAAGAAATAGGATATCAAGATATAAAGAATATAGTCATAATATTATAAATTATATTATTAAAATCCTCAGTAGCACTTCTTTGCTGTCTTTCCATTTTTCAAAAAAAAAACTCTTTTGATTTTCAAAATGATTATAAATATTATTTCAATTATTTTTCAATAATTTGTTTATCCTTTTTACAAGTTCATTACATTTTAATTTCAAGTCGTAAAATATTTAATATTTTTAGGTAAATATACTTTTAATGGTATTACATTTAACCAAGCGTATTCTACGGAAGTTCTGGTTTTTAAATTTTCCAAATATCTCTAGTATTCAAATACATATAAGATATATTAACTAATACTTTATATATATTATTTATCAAATAAATTTATATTCAAATATTGTATCTTGGAAATAATTTTCATGGTAATCCTCATGATCAAACTGGACAGAATAATAGGAGGTTCACAACAAATACTAATAACAGTAAGTGGACATCAATTAATACAAAAGCTAAAAAGTATTGGAGAAAGAAGGGGGTTGCTAACGATAAATTATTCTGTCCAGTTTGATCATGAGGATTATCATGAAAATTATTATGTCCAGTTTGTGCTTCTTTTAATTAATGTAGTTGCAGTAACAATTCATTGATGTTAAGTGATATTCTGGTTTTTGGGATCTCTTATGGTTGCATAAGACTTCATTTTTTTTTAGATTTCGTGTTAAGCTGTTTATCAGCATGTAGACCTGAGGCTAGCAAACTTGTCATGGAACACTCTGTAAATGGGAAGGATGTTTTGAGGTCGACTAATCGGATACATCAAGCTTTAATGAGCTATGCAACAAGCTACTGTTATTTGTTATAAGCTTTTACCACAGTAGTCTTTTGATTTGTGGGTCATGTAATTTGCTATAGTAATATTAGTAATGTTTTGAGATTATTCATTTTGTAAGCCTTGCATAAGCTTGTATATGCTTAAGAGCTTAAAATTGTAAATATTTCGTTCATTAATAAAATTAGCGCTTAACTTTCAAAAAAAAAAATTAAACATTATTCAAGTTCACTTTACCATTAAATTAGTCTTAAGATCTTACTTCCACGATCAACATAATGAAACATACGAAGTAAGGTAGTTTTATATTGAAGGCTCTTTCGTTTTTCTTCTGATACGAGAAAATTGTTTTTTGAATTTTTAAGATCTTGATATCATATCTTACTTGAACATACAAAGATAAATCACTCAATACGTAGAGAGAGAAAAGGAAACAAATGTTTATATTTGATACAATTATTTTTACCCAGCTTTATATCGTTTCTTACTACACATTTTTTGTCAAATGATTAGTTTTTAAGAAACTGTAGATGGAGATCTTACATTTGATGTGCATTTACTTCCGTTGGATGTAAAGATCTACCAGCTTATTTGAATAGATCCAATAAAGAACATGGTTAGTAGGTATTCATATGTGTAGTCGCGTGCTGAAAGAAACTTTTTACATTTGATTTCTAATTCTTTCTTAACAACATAGCACAAGACAATCAAAGGGTTAGGCCGAGTATTAATAATTTCATTTAAAAATTAATCCAACTCTTTAAACCCATTTATCAAATGGGTAAATACAATTGAATAATTTAATAGGTAAACAAAACAAAATTAATTTGACCTAGTCTTTCAAATCCATTTAGAAAAATGGAAAAGGCATAACAAAAATCGTAAAACATAGCAAAAATGGCAGTAACTGTCAATTTTACTACATCAAAAGTCGAAGAATTTACTACATTCTTCTCGGTTTCATGCATATAACTACAGCGTATAATCAAGAGCAATAAAAATATGATTCGAAAACTGTAATATTTCCAGTACTTAATCGGCATGCAACATTTGCAGACTTTATACAACATTAATAAAAGGAAAATTTTCAGGTTTAGGCCTGTTATGAGAACTTATAATGGAAATAGGCCAGTACTAAAACTAATTACAAATTTAGACCAGTTTTTATATACAAGCTTTATCTTTGATAACGCTAGTTTACATTTTTCTTTTTTTATGACAGCGTAACGCCCAGAAGGTTATAAACTCTTCCAGACCTTTCTTTCTCTCATCATTTCCCCATTACCTCCAATTTTATACACTGACGAAAAACTTCACTCTCCTTTCAGATCTGGGCCAAAATTTGAATTTTTCCTTTCAATTTTACTTCCATGGCCTCCTCTTATTCTCTACCGCTTCTTATTTGTAAGTTTTCCTTCCTTTATTGGTTAAATTTTGTAATTTTTGAAATTTAGGGGTTTAATGTTTAGGGATTTGAACTCTAATCCCTTATTTTGTGCAACAAATGTGTTATTAAGTTCCTATGGTGTACAAGTCATAGTTTACATCAATAATTTCATGATTTATGGTTTAGTATCTGTGCTTAAAGTTAAATTAGTGAATATATAAGGTTCAACTTTTAGTATATGTTTGTGTATGTGCATGTGCATTGTTCGTGGTCATGTACATTTTGTCCTTGACCAAGAGTAAACTTGGATGATCAACGATGTACCTCTAATGCTAGTGTATGTGTGTGTGTGTTGTATACGGTTGTATATGGCTCCGTGTGTACGTGTGTGTTGTATACGTATATTTTGACTCATTATTGTTCAAAGGATATATTTTTTATTAGGGCCACTTCTGACTCATTATTGTTCAAATGCAGATTATGTGGCAAGTATAGACGACGATCAATGCATGTGATCTTCCCTAATTAAGAATTTACTGGGTGATCCACCAGTGAAGCCTCACTAAGTTGAAGGCTTTAACTCTCTGAGTTCAAGTCTTCAGCTTGGTGAGACTTCACATTGTGGATCGAAGTGGTTGATCATCGAAGATTTTATCTTACTTTCTAGTTAAGGATTACTGGGAGACCTACTAGGTGGGTGCATTGTAGCTCACGTCAGGTTCAGGTCCTCGTGCTAATTTGGTCCAGTAAATCTAGGTCCCCAGTAAATTCTTAACTGGAGAGTAAGATAAAACCTTCGGCGAGTTATGTAATTTGGGTATGTAGTTGCTATATTCGATATGTAATTTGACATGTAATTTAGATATGTAATCTGAATATGTTATTTGGATATGTAATTTGAATATGTTATTTGGATGTGTTATTTCGATATGTTCTTTTCCTGTTGTTGATTATGTAATTATGACATGTCATTGTCTTGTTGTTGATTGTGTAACTCGGATATGAGGAGTATTCTCACTGCCTAATTTTGGGGGCAGTAGGAATTTTTTTAGCGTTATCAGGGATAACGCTAGTTAACGTTATTCCAGATAATGCTACGAAAAATTCCCTCTGCAACAAAAATATACAGTGGGAATTTTTTACAGCGTTATCTGGGATAAGCTAGTTATCATTATCCCAGATAACGCTACGAAAAATTCCCTCTGCAACAAAAAGATACTGCTGGAATTTCTCAACAATATCCCAGATAATGCTCTAGCAAATTCCCACTACAGTTGTTATCAACTACTTTTCCACTCACTTTCATTATTTCCTTTCAATATTGTGCTTTCCGAAAACTCAAATAATGGCAACCTAGTTTCATCATCTTCTCTATTTCAAAAAACCAGCTAATTTATAGCTTAATATTTGCGATTGAGCTGTAAATCAGGTTAGATTTTACATTCAAGTTATTTGATTTGATAGGTTAAAGTTTTTTTGACTTTGCTATTCTCGATACTTGTACTACGTAGCAATTAGACCTTTGTTGTAGGTAAAAAAAGGGATAATGGGGAAATTTATGATGAGACTTGGAATAAAATTTTCAATGAGTTTCAAAAAAATCAAATTGGTGGAGATTTTACATTCAAGATGAGATGGATAACTTGGCGATTGATGAGGAGTTCTTCAAAAAAGTATGGTTCTAATGTTATACTCTAGTTATGAATGAGGGGAAACTTTTTTTTTTCCAAATGGAGCTGTGAGATAATAAAGAAAGCAGGAAATGATAAAGGATGGAAGGGGTTTATTGGCTTCTGGGCGTTATCAGAGATAACGCTTTCAAAAAAAATATAAGAAAAAGAAAAGGGCACACGGTTTATCGATCTATAAGCGTTATCTAGGATAACGCTTTCAGGAATTAAAAAAAATTGAACTAGCGTTACCTTGGATAACGCTAGTACGAATAAAGTGGACTATTTCTGTAATTAGTTTTGAAACTGGCCTATACTTGTTATAAGTTTTCAAAAGTAGCCCAAATCAAAAAAAAGTTCCTTAATAAAACGTTACCCATGTGTAAGCAATTAGAATATGCTAAAGTAGAGGCGGATCTGAGATTTTGAATGCCCAGTGCAATTTACTAAATGATGCCTCTTGTTGGAAAAAATATGCTTATATAATATTAAATAAGTAAAGCACCCTAATAAATATTCATTCTTTTATTATCGAATTTATAAAATATGAAATCAAAACGAAGAAATGACCAAAAAAGATATTATATAGATAATAAAAAAATAACGATATGGAAAATATGATTCTTATATGATTTATTAACCAATTTCCTCATCAAAAAGTGTTACAATACCTCAAATAATTATTATTATTTTTAACATAATTAGTATTAGGATATGATATTAATATGTTATAGCTAAATTTGTTTTTCTCTCCAAAACTCCTAAAAAAAGCTAAATTTTATATAAAAAAAAAACTTTTCCTACTCGAAAAAAATTTAGGAGCTCTAGTTTTATATTGAAAGCATGTTTTTTTTCATAAAGGCAAGCGAGGTGACAAGTCCTTATCAGATTTTATTGAAAAAAATACAGAGAAAAAACAATTATCTCAAAATAAGTTCCGGCTGACCAAAGAAGACAGCAGAAAATATAGCTACCATCCCTTTCATACAAAAAGTACCTTCATGCTTAAGCACTTCAACTCTATTCCTTTTGTTTTCAAAATATATTAAGGGTGCATTTGCGGCAAGCAGAAGCGGCATATATTAATGGGAAATCTTAGCAGACCATTTAGTTAAGCGAAGAATGCATTTACAGGTTTAAGCAAGCCATTTTATTTTATTTTTTAATTAAATTAATTATTTTTTAAAACCGAATGGTCAGATTGGGAGGAAGAACCAAAATCTGGTCGTTGGGTGCCGACACATTAGACGTGTCAGAAACGATAACGAACCATTTTTGAACCCCGAACACCCTAAATTTCTTTCAATCCAAACTAGGTGTAGATATTTTTTCAAACTTGTCATACAAGAAAAGGCACTTGGTAGATCTGAAAATAAAAATTTACACTTACCTGCACCGAATGGGAAACAAAGCACCACAATTAAGAAGCAAATGTTTGCTACTCGAAGGATGGTTATTGTATAATACACAAAATATATAATTGGTGAAACGATACTTAATATATCAATCTATCACAACTTGAAAGCAGCTTTTCATCTGCTTTATTTCTAAATTTCTAAAACATAATAAATAAATTAACAAAAAAAGAGGAATTTGGAACTAGGTTAATTACTTGGAAACTGGGGCTTTGAGACAATACCTTGGCACCACCTTCATGACAATCAAATTCCTCAACGTGCTACAGGGCGTAAAAGAAATTTATCCACAACCCTTAATCGCGATTCAACTTCACCATTTTCTTTTTTTGGTATGCGATTTTATCGAGTGATTTACTCTCGTGTCTGTGCCTACGTCGCGATGTTTATGCCCCTTAGGGTTTTGCTGCCTCGCCCAGTTCGCACTGGGCCAGAGCCAACTCTATGCTAAAGCTTTGAGAGATCCTCTTGATTCTCACGGTAAATTAAATGTCCCATCTGTGTGATGCACGCGAGTCTTGCAATTTAAACCATTTTCATATTGAGTTAAGTATGCATCAAGTCCTGTAATTGACATAGACACAAATTCAAAACTGTCTTTGTTTTATAAATCACTAACAGCTATTGCCATGCACCAAAATTTACAACGTCATGTTAGAAGCAACACAGTTTCCATTAGTTTCTACAGTTACCATGAATTCACAAATGATTAAAATTTGATAACGATTGATTCCCATGGCATGAAAGTTTGCATTAGTGTGCGTGTGCGTATATGTATGTATAGAGTAATTACTTCACTATTTCAAACTATAATTATATGTCTGCCTATGTGATGTTTGTATTTTGTTCTGTACTATTTATGTCTTTTTATTGTTTAATTGTGGTGATGTACCTTGTAACGACCCAGAAAATCTGAACCAATTTAAAATTTTTAAATTGGCTAAAATAATGGATTTTAAATATTTAAAATAAATATTTTAAATAATGGCGATGAAAACTGAGTTCGAATCGACATTTGAAAACGAATATAATTAATTATAATTATATATAGAATTGAAAATGGCGCGGTAGTTCGATAATTCGATTTCAAACTTCAATTGAATATACCGGGTGCAGAACAATCCGGATTTTAGTGAAACCAAAAATAATGGAATCAAATTGATAATATCTTTCTAACGAATCTGACCAATCGAAATTTGATAGCGGGAATCAAAAGATATGTCCAGTTGAAAATTCTGAATAGTCGCTATGGAATTCAGGCCCTTAAAAATGGACATTTTGCAAACGACCTCGGATTTCGACGAAACCACTTTTGTTGGATTCGTGATGTCAAGTTATTGCTAGGTTTCAAATTTCATAATTTTTCGAATCAATATGTGAGCGTGGCAAAGGAAAACGCGTTTGACCGGTTTCAGTTGATTTTAATCGACTGGAAATTGGCCATTTTTCAAACGGTCTCAGAATTCGACGAAACTAGTTTTGTTAGGACCGTATCGTCAATACGAAGCTAGAAAATATTTTTCTGGAATTTTTCGAGTTCGTATGTGGCCCCACTAAATTGAAATGTGCGTTTAAATTGAATATATAAAGAAGTACACTCTAAATTCAACGGAAACTGATTATAACGATCAAATCAGCTTGCGATACATATCCCATTGTGTTCGGAATGGGGGTAAAACGCTATGGACGACAGGCGGTGGGCCTCGTTTCGAGGTCGTATGTAAAAGTCAACTTTTTGCAAAATTAAATAATTAAATAAAAAAAATCTATTTTCCCTCCGATACCTTGCCCCCCCCCCCCCTGTAATTCATTACCGATTTCATTTATACAGAAAAAAAAAAACCCTAAACCTAATCGATCGCCGACGACCGCCTCCACCAACCTCCCACCGCCGACCGCACCACCGCTCCGCCCAGTCTGACGACCTCCCGCCTCCCCGTTCGAGCCCCGAAGCCATCGCCTCCCCGTTCGAGCCCCGAGGCCATCGCGAGCCCCCTGAAGCAGTGAAACGCCAAGACCTCGAAGCCGCTCCCCCCCCCCCCCGTTCGAAACCCTAGAGCAGTCCCCCCCCCCCCGGAAGCCAGCGCCGCCTCCTGCCGCCGACGCCTTCCCCCCCCCCCCTCCTTCGCAGGTTAAAGGTAAGCTATTTTAATTTACTTTTTTTTATTATTTATTTTAAATCTGAAGATTTTGATTTTTAAAAGCAATTTAAATCTGATTTTATAAAGATTTCAATACTAATTTTATAAAGATTTCAAAACTGATTTTTCAAAAGTATTAAAACTGATTTTAAAAAGCAATTTAAAAACTGATTTGTCATAAGTATTAAAACTGATTTTTCAAAAGTATTAAAACTGATTTTAAAAAGCAATTTAAAAACTGATTTGTCATAAGTATTAAAACTGATTTTTCAAAAGGATTAAAACTGATTTTTCAAAAGGATTAAAACTGATTTTTCAAAAGGATTAAAACTGATTAGGAAAAAGATTTAAACTTTAAATAGATAAAGATCAGAACTTTAGAAAAAATAAAGATCATATTTTTTTAAATAGAAAAGATCAGATTATTAAAATGGAAAAGATCATGTTTTTAAAATAGAAAAGACGGAATTTTTATTAAGTAAAAGAAGTAAGATATGAAAATTTATATTTTTAAAGCAATAAAAATATAATTTTTACATCATAGAAATATTAAAAATATAATCTTTATATATTGAATAGCGAAGTCAAAATTCGATTTTTATTTATTGAATAACATAGTAAAAATTCGATTTTTACATATGTAGAGAATACGGGCAACGAAGCGACAAAAAGGCGAGAAAGGCGAAGATTTCTCTAAGTGAAGTGTCGTGAAGTTGGATAGCTATTGGTGAGATTTCTGATTTAAAATTTATATATATATGTGTGAAGTAAAAGTGAATTGCTATATATAAATATATATATATATATATACGCCCCTCGTCCACAAACCATGGACGATATTTATTGATTGAAATTGTTGTGAAAACTGGTTGATAGCGAATGATTGTTTGGGATTGTTTGTGATTGATATTGGTTGATTGTGGTTGCAAAATACCCGTTTGTGATTGTGAAATATTTGTTTGAAACCACTTAGGATTAGTTTGTGGAAATGAAATAAATATATACATGCCGCCTACGTGCGAACTAGATGCATGAACCCCATTGTCAAAAACCGCGAGGTTTTAAGGTAGAGCGAGGAGCCGTACTAGGGACGGTCCCGGTTTAACTACCCTGCCGTTATGCTGCCGAAATTTTGAATAATATTTGTGTGTTTGAATTATTTTCATATGCTTAAACTATATTTATTCATTGAATAGAAAACCTTCATGTGTTGAATTGATATTCATTCGTTGATTAGAAATTCATGTGTTGAATGGTATTCGCGTTTTGAAATATAAAAATCACATTTTTATCTATATATAGAAACTATAGAAAACATTCATGTGTTGAATTGATATTCATTCGTTGATTAGAAATTCATGTGTTGAATGGTATTCATATTTTGAAATAAATTGTTTGATAATAAAAATCACATTTTTATCTATATATAGAAACTATAGAAAACATTCATGTGCTGAATTGATATTCATTCGTTGATTAGAAATTCATGTGTTGAATGGTATTCATATTTTGAAATAAATTGTTTGATAATAAAAATCACATTTTTATCTATATATAGAAACTATAGAAAACATTCATGTGTTGAATTGATATTCATTCGTTGATTAGAAATTCATGTGTTGAATGGTATTCATATTTTGAAATAAATTGTTTGATAATAAAAATCACATTTTTATCTATATATAGAAAGTATAGAAAACATTCATGTGTTGAATTGATATTCATTCGTTGATTAGAAATTCATGTGTTGAATGGTATTCATATTTTGAAATAAATTGTTTGATAATAAAAATCACATTTTTATCTATATATAGAAACTATAGAAAACATTCATGTGTTGAATTGATATTCATTCGTTGATTAGAAATTCATGTGTTGAATGGTATTCATATTTTGAAATAAATTGTTTGATAATAAAAATCACCTTTTATCGACTATATGAACTATATAGAAAAATAGTGTTTTGAAATGAATCGTTTTACAATAAAAATCACATTTTTATTGTATGCAGAAATCGTTGAAATGTGAAGTGTTAAAAGTAGCCACTTGTTCAAAATAAACATATATGAGTTGAAATATTCATTAATTAGCTAATGAAATGATTTGCACCTATTTATGTAACATTAGAATGAATGGTGTTTTTAAACCAAATAGAAATCAAATATGAAGTTGAATAGAAAATGATAAATGATAAGAACAGTATATATATATATATATATATATGTACATGCATATTCATTGAACAGGTTATAGCAAAGAGGCTAGAGAAGAGTAATAAAATTTTGTGCCCGACAAATAGGTACACATTTACTGATTTGTTTGGGTGATGATTTTGAGCCTGTTGGCTAGCCGCTTGGCTTTTTCTTTTTCTTTTTGAGATTAGAAGGACCGGGAAAGCTATTTGCGATTTCCCGATGCTCCCGGTGCAGGGGAGGTTATGGCGAAATTTTTCCAAAATTTAAGGCGTTAGAAAAATATTTGAAGTTAAAACGATATGGAAATCATTGAACGAACTATATTTATATAAATATATAAATATAAATAAAATTAGAACGAAACGGAGCCGAGCAGTTCGTTTTTTGAAACCGTGATTTCAAACGACTAGTGCGGGAAATCCGACCATCGAATTTTCCCGAAATCTCAACCGTCGGGTTTGCCTTGGAATAATCTTTCCAACGGCACCAACCTTGTAAAAATCCAACGGTTGGATTGTCTGGAATGTTTAATTCAAATCTGAAGAAAAACAGCGCCAGAAACGATTATATTTATATGTATATATAAATATAATTCTATTTAATCGAATAACGACGCTGTAGTTCGTATTTTGAAATCGAAACTTCAAACGATTGTACCGGGAGATCCGACCGTCGGATTTTCCCGAAACTGGAACCGTTGGATTCGTTTTGAAAAGACCTTTCTAATGATGTAAATTTTGTGAAGATCCAACGGTTAGATTTTCAGATATGTGTAAATCAAATCTGAAGAAAAACAGCGCCACGGCCACGTTATGGCCCGAAACGTCGTTTTGAATATATTAGCTATTTTAAAATAAATAAAAATAGCGATAAATAGTTATAAAATACCATAGGCGATATGGAATGGAAATAAACTGAAATTTGCTTGATTTGTGTGGCTTTTGATGGTTGAATGTGTTTGGTGTGAAAATTACATTAAAGAACAATATTGGTGTTGTCGAATAATTTAACCATTGAAATAAATTGATTTGAAAATCTAAATATACGTGAATTATTTGAGAAGGCCGAGTTAATTCTCATTTCAAATAATTGACCGACGATTGAAAGTCGAAGATGAAGACGGTGGTCGAAGACCGGAGATCTTCACCTCGTTTGGATGGTAACCGAGGTCCTGATTGGGAGGCATCCCGAAATATGGATAATGAGTGGTGATCGTCCAGACGTACGTGGTGATCGATGGGTTTGCGAGGTATTTAGTGCCTCCGGTTTCGTTCAGACCCAGAACGGACTTGTAAATGGACTGTGTGTCCGACATTGGAATTTGTTCTGTGTGATTGATAGCCATCAGTTGCACGGTGTGAATTGCCTGTGTGGCATGCTAAGATGCAGTGATCAGGGCTTCTGTTGAAAAGCAAAGTCTTGTGGTGATGATCAAAGCACCGCCTGCGTGGCGTAGCTTTTTGTATAACGTGAATTCGTGAGCCTCACACCCCGGTATGAACCTAAAACGGGAGGAAGGACCTCAGGGAGGACATGCGTTTCTTTCTAGCTAGGGTGGTGTCAGTGACCTACCAGCCCTGACATTTATATACTTTTCACCTATGTGGTTGTTGCTGTTGCGAGGCGCCTCGGTTTGATCGGACGATCCGGGTCCGATGGAGTCATTCGTTGGCTCGTTTACGCCCCAAAGGGCGGGGAAACGTATTGTTCAGGCATTTTAATCCACATCGGTGGACCGGCCCTGACGATCCAAGGGTCGATGCGCTCTGACCCTGTGGCTCGGGCTAGAGAGTCACGAAGTCGGTAAGGACTATCTTTTGCCTTGGTTCATGACGGAAATCCAATTTCCAAATACGTGATCGTGCGGTTTCAGTTGTATATATATTTGGCGACATAGTGGCATGGGACGCTCATGTCGTCTATGATTGATAGTTATGATTTGAAATTGTTTTCAAAACATATAAACACTAGCAATAATATCAAATGCCTTTGTTTTATTCGTATCAAGCATATTTTGGCCGTTATAAGGTAAAACTCTATCCTCCGGTTTGCGTTGCATTGTGTGATGGGAACTGAGTCTTATAATGGCTTCATTTTTATAAAAAGCATAGCGATGTTTAAAAGAAAGATTTGTTTTAAGGCACTGGCAATCCAATGGAGAAAACCCGTTCCACGAAAGTGGCGTGGTCCTGTGATTAGCCAATTATATATGTGTTGAGTGGATTTCTCATACCAGTCCCATGACTGACTCGTAGTTTGTTTCACTTTCAAACTCGGGTGCCCCTTTTTCTACACGGGCAGCCTTGTATTCAGGTTTAGCTGGTTCTTTTTCTGGATAGCTGGAGCTGAAGATGGATTCTATCATTTATTCTTTTTATGCTGTTCAGCTCCTATTGTACATATTTTGTTTATTTCCGCTGTAGACATTTATGTATAGCTGAACTGTATTTGTACTAAGTAAGATCCTGTATACTGTGTAACTCTGATGATACTTTTATCCAGTATATTTTATTGTTCATTATCTGGTGTATTTATTTAATTCTGTTCTACTATTATCTGTTTCTGTGTTATATTCCAAAGATAACCTTGTTTCCGTGAGAACGGGAAATTGGGTCGTCTCATCGTGGTATCAGAGCTTTGGTTAAGCTTAGTTCTGGAATATAACATTTGAACGAACTCGTCAGAAATAGAACCAGTAGTGTTCTAGGACGGGCAACTCTATACAGATAGGATCAGCAATATCCTAGTATGAGTATAGCAGAATCAGAACAACTCGTTAGAGATGGGGTCAGAAGTGCCTCAGAACGAGTCGAGAGTAATATGTTTTTAAATAACGTATTTGTGATTATATATATATATATAGTATGGTTTTAGAAATATAATTTTTAAATATATAAAAGATATATATTTGAAAATTTAAAAAGGTTAAAAACAACTGAATTAGTTGTTGTATTGTGTGATTGTAGATTTATCAAACCACTTTCGACTTTATTCCTTTTCGGGGACGAAAAGTTTTAAGTGGGGGAGATTGTAACGACCCAGAAAATCTGAACCAATTTAAAATTTTTAAATTGGCTAAAATAATGGATTTTAAATATTTAAAATGAATATTTTAAATAATGGCGATGAAAACTGAGTTCGAATCGACATTTGAAAACGAATATAATTAATTATAATTATATATAGAATTGAAAATGGCGCGGTAGTTCGATAATTCGATTTCAAACTTCAATTGAATATACCGGGTGCAGAACAATCCGGATTTTAGTGAAACCAAAAATAATGGAATCAAATTGATAATATCTTTCTAACGAATCCGACCAATCGAAATTTGATAGCGGGAATCAAAAGATATGTCCAGTTGAAAATTCTGAATAGTCGCTATGGAATTCAGGCCCTTAAAAATGGACATTTTGCAAACGACCTCGGATTTCGACGAAACCACTTTTGTTGGATTCGTGATGTCAAGTTATTGCTAGGTTTCAAATTTCATAATTTTTCGAATCAATATGTGAGCGTGGCAAAGGAAAACGCGTTTGATCGGTTTCAGTTGATTTTAATCGACTGGAAATTGGCCATTTTTCAAACGGTCTCAGAATTCGACGAAACTAGTTTTGTTAGGACCGTATCGTCAATACGAAGCTAGAAAATATTTTTCTGGAATTTTTCGAGTTCGTATGTGGCCCCACTAAATTGAAATGTGCGTTTAAATTGAATATATAAAGAAGTACACTTTAAATTCAACGGAAACTGATTGTAACGATCAAATCAGCTTGCGATACATATCCCATTGTGTTCGGAATGGGGGTAAAACGCTATGGACGACAGGCGGTGGGCCTCGTTTCGAGGTCGTATGTAAAAGTCAACTTTTTGCAAAATTAAATAATTAAATAAAAAAAAAAACTATTTTCCCTCCTATACCTTGCCCCCCCCCCCCTGTAATTCATTACCGATTTCATTTATACAGAAATAAAAAAAAAACTAAACCTAATCGATCGCCGACGACCGCCTCCACCAACCTCCCACCGCCGACCGCACCACCGCTCCGCCCAGTCTAACGACCTCCCGCCTCCCCGTTCGAGCCCCGAAGCCATCGCCTCCCCGTTCGAGCCCCGAGGCCATCGCGAGCCCCCTGAAGCAGTGAAACGCCAAGACCTCGAAGCCCCCCCCCCCCCCCCCGTTCGAAACCCTAGAGCAGCCCCCCCCCCCCCTGGAAGCCAGCGCCGCCTCCTGCCGCCGACGCCTTCCCCCCCCCCCTCCTTCGCAGGTTAAAGGTAAGCTATTTTATTTTACTTTTTTTTTATTATTTATTTTTAATCTGAAGATTTTGATTTTTAAAAGCAATTTAAATCTGATTTTATAAAGATTTCAATACTGATTTTATAAAGATTTCAAAACTGATTTTTCAAAAGTATTAAAACTGATTTTTCAAAAGTATTAAAACTGATTTTAAAAAGCAATTTAAAAACTGATTTGTCATAAGTATTAAAACTGATTTTTCAAAAGTATTAAAACTGATTTTAAAAAGCAATTTAAAAACTGATTTGTCATAAGTATTAAAACTGATTTTTCAAAAGGATTAAAACTGATTTTTCAAAAGGATTAAAACTGATTTTTCAAAAGGATTAAAACTGATTAGGAAAAAGATTTAAACTTTAAATAGATAAAGATCAGAACTTTAGAAAAAATAAAGATCATATTTTTTTAAATAGAAAAGATCAGATTTTTAAAATGGAAAAGATCATATTTTTAAAATAGAAAAGACGGAATTTTTATTAAGTAAAAGAAGTAAGATATGAAAATTTATATTTTTAAAGCAATAAAAATATAATTTTTACATCATAGAAATATTAAAAATATAATCTTTATATATTGAATAGCGAAGTCAAAATTCGATTTTTATTTATTGAATAACATAGTAAAAATTCGATTTTTACATTTGTAGAGAATACGGGCAACGAAGCGACAAAAAGGCGAAGATTTCTCTAAGTGAAGTGTCGTGAAGTTGGATAGCTATTGGTGAGATTTCTGATTTAAAATTTATATATATATGTGTGAAGTAAAAGTGAATTGCTATATATATATATATATATATATATATATATATATATATATATATATGCCCCTCGTCCACAAACCATGGACGATATTTATTGATTGAAATTGTTGTGAAAATTGGTTGATAGCGAATGATTGTTTGGGATTGTTTGTGATTGATATTGGTCGATTGTGGTTGCAAAATACCCGTTTGTGATTGTGAAATATTTGGTTGAAACCACTTAGGAATAGTTTGTGGAAATGAAATAAATATATACATGCCGCATGCGTGCGAACTAGATGCATGAACCCCATTGTCAAAAACCGCGAGGTTTTAAGGTAAAGCGAGGATCCGTACTAGGGACGGTCCCGGTTTAACTACCCTGCCGTTATGCTGCCGAAATTTTGAATAATATTTGTGTGTTTGAATTATTTTCATATGCTTAAACTATATTTATTCATTGAATAGAAAACCTTCATGTGTTGAATTGATATTCATTCGTTGATTAGAAATTCATGTGTTGAATGGTATTCGCGTTTTGAAATATAAAAATCACATTTTTATCTATATATAGAAACTATAGAAAACATTCATGTGTTGAATTGATATTCATTCGTTGATTAGAAATTCATGTGTTGAATGGTATTCATATTTTGAAATAAATTGTTTGATAATAAAAATCACATTTTTATCTATATATAGAAACTATAGAAAACATTCATGTGTTGAATTGATATTCATTCGTTGATTAGAAATTCATGTGTTGAATGGTATTCATATTTTGAAATAAATTGTTTGATAATAAAAATCACATTTTTATCTATATATAGAAACTATAGAAAACATTCATGTGTTGAATTGATATTCATTCGTTGATTAGAAATTCATGTGTTGAATGGTATTCATATTTTGAAATAAATTGTTTGATAATAAAAATCACATTTTTATCTATATATAGAAACTATAGAAAACATTCATGTGTTGAATTGATATTCATTCGTTGATTAGAAATTCATGTGTTGAATGGTATTCATATTTTGAAATAAATTGTTTGATAATAAAAATCACATTTTTATCTATATATAGAAACTATAGAAAACATTCATGTGTTGAATTGATATTCATTCGTTGATTAGAAATTCATGTGTTGAATGGTATTCATATTTTGAAATAAATTATTTGATAATAAAAATCACCTTTTATCGACTATATGAACTATATAGAAAAATAGTGTTTTGAAATGAATCGTTTTACAATAAAAATCACATTTTTATTGTATGCAGAAATCGTTGAAATGTGAAGTGTTAAAAATAGCCACTTGTTCAAAATAAACATATATGAGTTGAAATATTCATTAATTAGCTAATGAAATGATTTGCACCTGTTTATGTAACATTAGAATGAATGGTGTTTTTAAACCAAATAGAAATCAAATATGAAGTTGAATAGAAAATGATAAATGATAAGAACTGTATATATATATGTACATGCATATTCATTGAACAGGTTATAGCAAAGAGGCTAGAGAAGAGGAATAAAATTTTGTGCCCGACAAATAGGTACACATTTACTGATTTGTTTGGGTGATGATTTTGAGCCTGTTGGCTAGCCGCTTGGCTTTTTCTTTTTCTTTTTGAGATTAGAAGGACCGGGAAAGCTATTTGCGATTTCCCGATGCTCCCGGTGCAGGGGAGGTTATGGCGAAATTTTTCCAAAATTTAAGGCGTTAGAAAAATATTTGAAGTTAAAACGATATGGAAATCATTGAACGAACTATATTTATATAAATATATAAATATAAATAAAATTAGAACGAAACGAAGCCGAGCAGTTCGTGTTTTGAAACCGTGATTTCAAACGACTAGTGCGGGAAATCCGACCATCGGATTTTCCCGAAATCTCAACCGTCGGGTTTGCCTTGGAATAATCTTTCCAACGGCACCAACCTTGTAAAAATCCAACGGTTTGATTGTCTGGAATGTTTAATTCAAATCTGAAGAAAAACAGCGCCAGAAACGATTATATTTATATGTATATATAAATATAATTCTATTTAATCGAATAACGACGCTGCAGTTCGTATTTTGAAATCGAAACTTCAAACGATTGTACCGGGAGATCCGACCGTCGGATTTTCCCGAAACTGGAACC
This sequence comes from Allium sativum, assembly GCA_030737875.1. Taxonomy (NCBI): domain Eukaryota; kingdom Viridiplantae; phylum Streptophyta; class Magnoliopsida; order Asparagales; family Amaryllidaceae; genus Allium; species Allium sativum. The sequence continues at coordinate 746,729,318 of CM060909.1, read as the reverse complement.
GTTGGATTCGTTTTGAAAAGACCTTTCTAATGATGTAAATTTTGTGAAGTTCCAACGGTTAGATTTTCAGATATGTGTAAATCAAATCTGAAGAAAAACAGCGCCACGGCCACGTTATGGCCCGAAACGTCGTTTTGAATATATTAGCTATTTTAAAATAAATAAAAATAGCGATAAATAGTTATAAAATACCATAGGCGATATGGAATGGAAATAAACTGAAATTTGCTTGATTTGTGTGGCTTTTGATGGTTGAATGTGTTTGGTGTGAAAATTACATTAAAGAACAATATTGGTGTTGTCGAATAATTTAACCACTGAAATAAATTGATTTGAAAATCTAAATATACGTGAATTATTTGAGAAGGCCGAGTTAATTCTCATTTCAAATAATTGACCGACGATTGAAAGTCGAAGATGAAGACGGTGGTCGAAGACCGGAGATCTTCGCCTCGTTTGGATGGTAACCGAGGTCCTGATTGGGAGGCATCCCGAAATATGGATAATGAGTGGTGATCGTCCAGACGTACGTGGTGATCGATGGGTTTGCGAGGTATTTAGTGCCTCCGGTTTTGTTCAGACCCAGAACGGACTTGTAAATGGACTGTGTGTCCGACATTGGAATTTGTTCTGTGTGATTGATAGCCATCAGTTGCACGGTGTGAATTGCCTGTGTGGCATGCTAAGATGCAGTGATCAGGGCTTCTGTTGAAAAGCAAAGTCTTGTGGTGATGATCAAAGCACCGCCTGCATGGCGTAGCTTTGTGTATAACGTGAATTCGTGAGCCTCACACCCCGGTATGAACCTAAAACGGGAGGAAGGACCTCAGGGAGGACATGCGTTTCTTTCTAGCTAGGGTGGTGTCAGTGACCTACCAGCCCTGACATTTATATACTTTTCACCTATGTGGTTGTTGCTGTTGCGAGGCGCCTCGGTTTGATCGGACGATCTGGGTCCGATGGAGTCATTCGTTGGCTCGTTTACGCCCCAAAGGGCGGGGAAACGTATTGTTCAGGCATTTTAATCCACATCGGTGGACCGGCCCTGACGATCCAAGGGTCGATGCGCTCTGACCCTGTGGCTCGGGCTAGAGAGTCACGAAGTCGGTAAGGACTATCTTTTGCCTTGGTTCATGACGGAAATCCAATTTCCAAATACGTGATCGTGCGGTTTCAGTTGTATATATATTTGGCGACATAGTGGCATGGGACGCTCATGTCGTCTATGATTGATAGTTATGATTTGAAATTGTTTTCAAAACATATAAACACTAGCAATAATATCAAATGCCTTTGTTTTATTCGTATCAAGCATATTTTGGCCGTTATAAGGTAAAACTCTATCCTCCGGTTTGCGTTGCATTGTGTGACGGGAACTGAGTCTTATAATGGCTTCATTTTTATAAAAAGCATAGCGATGTTTAAAAGAAAGATTTGTTTTAAGGCACTGGCAATCCAATGGAGAAAACCCGTTCCACGAAAGTGGCGTGGTCCTGTGATTAGCCAATTATATATGTGTTGAGTGGATTTCTCATACCAGTCCCATGACTGACTCGTAGTTTGTTTCACTTTCAAACTCGGGTGCCCCTTTTTCTACACGGGCAGCCTTGTATTCAGGTTTAGCTGGTTCTTTTTCTGGATAGCTGGAGCTGAAGATGGATTCTATCATTTATTCTTTTTATGTTGTTCAGCTTCTATTGTACATATTTTGTTTATTTCCGCTGTAGACATTTATGTATAGCTGAACTGTATTTGTACTAAGTAAGATCCTGTATACTGTGTAACTCTGATGATACTTTTATCCAGTATATTTTATTGTTCATTATCTGGTGTATTTATTTAATTCTGTTCTGCTATTATCTATTTCTGTGTTATATTCCAAAGATAACCTTGTTTCCGTGAGAACGGGAAATCGGGTCGTCTCATACCTTCTGAACTATGCATATTATTTGTCTTTGTCTAACCAATAGCTGTTGGTTAAAAATATACAAAAGGACTGTGTGTTTTCTGCTTCTATTATCCAGCTGTGACTATGCAATCTATCTGTTCCACCGATTTTTGAAACTGTTCCTATGTTTCAAATGCATGTACTTCCCACTTTGGCATTACTTGTTTTAGATCAAAATTTGGCTCTAACACCCAAATTGTTCTGATTTGTAGAAAATTATAACTGAAAAACGAAGAAAGAGCAGAGAACACACAAGGTTTATAGTGGTTCGGCGTTTACGAGCCTACGTCCACTTTATATGCTATTGATTATACTTTGAATGCTGGTACAACCAATGATTTCTTTCAAACTCACTCTTACAATTATGATTTCTCTCAGTAATCTCGAAATAAAACTGATAATAAATAGTGGTATGACAGTAATGGTGGAAATTATACTCAATACTGTCCAAAGATCCTGAAAAATGCCAATCTCCGGGCTATTTATAGCTGATTCTGTCAGGCAGATCGCGGTCACACGTGGCGCAAATCCCGAGAATATCGGATCGGATCGTAGCTTGAGGAAGAATTGGTCAATATGACAGTTGTGGACAGGTGTCGCGAGATCCATGCATCTCGGATCGTGATAGAATGGGTCAAAGTCTTCATTGCATCTTTAGGAATCGGATCGGAACGAGCTTACAGGGATGGATCGGTTCGTATGGGCTCGTAGCGAACCGATGGGGCGAACCGACGGGGCGAACCGAAGGGGGCGATCCGACCTGTGGATGGTTGAACGACTGTGATTTGATTTTTCGTGAACTAGAGGGATGAGACTTCATATTTTCTTATTGTGTGTAAACCTCAGTGGCTTGGTCAAAAAGCTTGCCAACATTTTGCCCCCTCGAAGTATGTTTTATCGAGAATGGAACATGCTTCGAAACTGCAGGGACGTCTCTTCATATGGAGATGCAAATCAATGGTCACGTCCATCTGAAATGTCATGTTTCTTCAAAGAGTCGTATCCTTTGACAAGTATAATTATTGGTTAAATCTTTAATCATTTCCTTGCTTTCCAGATAATTATTATCTCTGGAATTTTTTGGAGACATTTCTGAATTTTCACTTCGGCACATTGCTCGATGGTTCGGATCGCCCCTGTGTTTCGCGATTCATGGGAGCGCCCCTTATCACGGTCCAGCGATACGAGGTGCTCAATTCATTACAACCTTCGTGTGGGATTTATGCATGGTGGGCCATCCTTCATAGCGAACCGACCCAGGGATCGGCCTTTTCTTCTTTGCTGGGCCCGGTGGGCTTGTATTTGCGATCCACCGAAGCCCATGGTACGTATAAGACAAAAACGGGGAGACTAACGGTCACGAGTTTGGTTATATAAACCCGAACCCACTCCATTCTTCCCCTTCTTTTTCCTTCGCTACCGCCTCTCTTTCCGATTCAGACCCCAATCTTCGTTCTTCGAGGCAATACTTACTCGTTTTCTCCAATTTTAAGAAAGGTAATCTCATTAAAAACTCTCTCCCTCATTTTCTCCGAGTTTTTTGCCGATTTGAGGAAGGAAAGGGCGGAATTTGATGGTTTTTGAGGTGTTGGAGATCGTGGAGACGCCATGGCTGATGGGTTTCAGTCGCTTGAGGGGAGGAAGAAGAAGAAGGTGAAGGAAGGGAAAGGGATGGTCGGTTCGGTTCATGTGCGAGGCGACGGGAGAGGAGATAATGATGAAGTATGGATTCAGCTATTGGATCGGATCGTGTCCGAGATCTGGGAGCGAATCGTGGTGAAAGTAAAAAAGGGAAAAAGGAAGAGCAGGTGGCGGATTGCGGTAATGGCAGGAGCATGGTTCGGTATGAGCTCATGGCGATCTGAACCGATACACTCCCATGAGTTTGCGCTTCCGCTGCGGATCCATACTTGCCTCGCGAATCCAGGAACATGCCACGATCCGAACCCCAACTCGCGATCCGAAAGGGTATTACGAACCAAATAATGAACGATCCAATGAACTTGTAAAATAAGCAGCGCAACTTAATTCCAGTACATCAATGGACAGTTAGGTTAGAGCCTTCAAGACGGACTTTTTGGAATGACCAAATGCATAACTTGACCGCAGATGACTAATTCTTCGATGATTTTGATAACCTTTACGTTTTTTCTTTAAGGCATGCACAGGCACACACTTGCACTTGCACACACGGGGGACGGGTAATTATATTCTTATTTCTCATGTTTACTCGCCTAAACAGTAATGTCGGATAACCGTTCCCCCTTCAAGATCTGATACAGAGACGGATCCCGAGGTGTATGAGCACCACAACCCCGAGGTTCCTCCAATTAAGCTAGAGGGTGCGGAATCTGGATCCGAATATGAGGCAGAAACAGAATTGGATCCGTCCGAGAGTACCTCGCTTGATGAGGAATCCGAAGTAGACGACCGAGCTCCCGACGAAATTCCTGGTGCAATAGAAATAGAGAAATTACTGACTCTTTAGCTTCCAAACTCGATGACATAAAGCTTAAGAGAATTTGCTTGAGACACGGGATCCCCTGGGATGATGTGAGGACACCTGGCAGCGAAGATAGACCTCATTTGGCTCCGGAGGGGTATATGACAGTTAGCCGACTTATGTGCTGGGTGGGCGCTATTCCTCCATTTCCTCCAATCGTCATTGAGAACCTAAAATGATTGGGTATTGCTCCAATGCAGCTTCATCCCAATGCCTACGCAGCCCTATACACCCTATACATCGCATATGCGGAAATCCTGCAAATTGAGCTCACGTTTAAAGATTTGAATTTTTTTTACCTTTTCAAGCATCGCTCCACGGCAACCCCAAATTTTTCTTTCTTCAAATCGGTAGCAAATAGGAAGGTTTTGTCTGACGGGTACATCAACATAGGGGACCCCAAGGCCGATTGGTTCTATATAAAGAGACAGGCCGGGTGTTCAAGAAGATGGCTTAAATCAAGTAAATTTTAAACCTTTGAATGAATAACTTGTTTAAGAAATCGAAGCGCTAACATGCTTCTTTTCTCTAAGCAGATCATGCATTTCCAAAGACGGAAGGCTCGGTGTACAATAATCGATTGTCCCTTCTTCTACAAAACAAATCCGACTTCCTAAAGATCAAGAAATGTATTACTGACGAGAATCTTCACAAGCACCGCCTTCTGGATATAAGGTTTGGACTTGGTGCGGGCGGCAAACCCTACAAATACTTGCCCCTGACTGAGGGAGAAGGAACGTCACGGGAAGCAGAAACAACTAAATTTCGTAAGAGTCCTTCGCCGATAATCATCTAGGACGACGAAGATCTAAACGTATATAGAGGAGTTGAGGCCCGTGCTGACAAGTCTAAGGAAATCCCAGTCTCTCTGGGTGGGTTCCCCTCAAGGGCCTCTCTACCGGTTGAACCTGCTGCTCCCGATGATTTAACAGAGGAGTAGTTATTTAAAGAACTGAGCAAGATTCCTTTACCTGATGATGTATATACATAGGGAGACTTCGAAGGGGAGCCATTTTTCCCTGTTTCTGAGGAAACAACTGTTCCAGTTGGAGAACGAGAGACTACTCAGATGAGCCTGACTTCGGGCCCTGGTCTGTTAGGGGGAATTATATGGGATGCACAAATCACATGCACTGTCTGACCCCACACTTTTATATCAACAATATTCAAGGTTTTAATATGTACTTGTTTCTTTTGCAGGAAAGATGTCTCGCAAACGATCTTATTCCTATCGTTCTCTTCGTGAAGGCACACCTAGTTTTCATCCAAATCCTGAGCGGGCTCGTAGCAGCAACCGAGGGGGAGATAGTCATTGGCCCCGGGATTCTCATAAGCCTACTTCTTCACAGTCCATATCTCCGTCTAAACAAACCTCTAGAAAGTCTCCCAGCCATCCAGTGCCACCTACAGGGGGAAAACAACTTCCCAAAGACTTAACCCCTCCGAAGAGTGCACCCTCTCACAGCAGATCATCCAAAAAGCGCCATGAGCCTAAGGATAAAAGCAAGGATCCCAACAAGGATTCTGAGAGGGAGAAAATTGACATTGTCCCTTCTAGCCAACAAAGTTTGAGTGCCCTCGGGTCACGAGATTATATCCATGGTCCTGAAGCTCAGGCCAAGCTGGAAAAGTTACGAGAACAATTCCCCGATATCTTCTTCGAAAGGATGATGTTCATTCCAGCCTTGGAACCAGTCCCTAGGAATTGGGATACCGAAGTCATCGGACATGTTCGCCATGTAGCCAAGCAGTATGAGGCGATGAAGAAACATGCTGTCAATCTTTCAGATGTCATCCGAACGCTTGAGATGGAAGCGCATAGGTCCAAAGTGAAGATAGATAACAATGAAAGGGCCAGGGAAAAAATGGAGAAGGACTTAGAAGATGCACAATCTTTGCTTGCCTTGGCTCAACGAGATGCTAAAACTTACAAAATAGAGCTGGAGGAGGCTAGGCAACGTTTTCATAATGAGCTCGATTCTAATAGCAAAGAGCGAGCGTTATTGAAGAAAGAGGTGGAAGATCTCAGGGTGGCCAACACCGAACTGAAAACAGCACAGGATCATTTTGAGGCCGAAAGAGCTGCTAGGGAGAAAGAAAAGACAAGTTTGAAAGATAGTTTAGCTCTGGCCGAAAAGGAGAAGGCGATCCTGAATGATAAACTCGTGCGTGCAGAGTAGCGCGCTATTCTTGCTGAAAATAACGTGGAGAGTGCCATTGAAATGGCTACTGTTTCTAATGAAAAGCTCCTCGAGAGAGAGAAGGAGATCGAAGGATTTGAATAAATGTTGTTCGACTTCCTTGGTCAGGTCATCAAGACCCTAACATCTCCTGGATCCCAGACTACCATGTCACTCTAGCCAACATATGGGATGCAATCGTTTAGAGCGAGAAACAACGATTAGGAGTTGATGAGATTGATGAGAATGAGTTGATGCGGACCATTCTTAGGGATAATGAACCTGAGGATTTAGAGAAAGGCAGACGCCTACTCCAAGAAGAAATTGTAAAAGAGAAAACTCAGGCGAAGGGCAAAGAAAAAAAGGAAGAAGGCCCGAGCTCAGTTGCAGAGCCCAAGGCCTCCGAAATTGAGGAATATAATCTAGATTATCCATTGATTCCTTTGGGTTCAACTCCTCCAGCTGTCGGGGGTTCTGCTGCTAGCTTGGATGGAGGATCGGCGGAAGGTATCTCTATATTTTCTCCGCAACTTGCCAAAGCAATTGTCACTTGTCGTCGTCATGTCGGACAATCAACTGAGCAAAACGCATTCTCTCCCAAAATAACATTTGTTTCTCATGATACAGGTGGCGAGACAGTTGACAAGGATGCTGAAAAGAAGGCAGAGGCAGAGAAGATTGACATCCTGCCAAGTGTTGGTGCTGACGTCCCCCCAGATGCTGAACCCATCGAGGCTTTGAGAGACATGGAGGGATGCCACGAAGGCGATGAAGAGGAAGTCGCCATTACCAAAGAAAGCAGAGGCGATGATGAGGAAACCATGGCTGATCAACCGGCCGAAGAGGAGGAGCAGTTGCTCCTTATGAGAGGGGGACAGGATCCAGTATATGTGCCCCCTATTTCCGAGATCGACCCCAAAACTGGGTTGGTTGTAAGATTTTCCTCCCGATCAATAGCTTCACAACTATCCTCTAGTTCTTCACTGGAGCCTCTTGTTGATAAGAGGAAGAGGAAAAAAGGTGGTCATTCGGATGTTGACAAGGAGGAGTCGGGGAAGCAGAAAAAGAGCAAGAAGCCTACATAGCCCCCTCCCCCCCAGCATAAGTAGGATGCAGATATCAGTTCATATTTTGTCCTCAGGATTTTTAGGCTTTCCACTGGCCATGAAATGTAATTGTGAGAATGTCCCTCACTTTTGTTTAGGTTCCTCTTTATCTTGTAGGTTTGCAGTTTATGAGTGAAAGTTTATTTCTTTTGCGTCATCATGTACCTGCAGTCAATGAACTCTTCATATTTAGTCACAAGTCATTTGGCTACAACCAAACTAAAATTATATCACAAATCATTCAAGCAACAGAAAGAATTTAGCGATTTCTATGCAAGTTGCCCCCTATATTTGAATACGGGGGACTTGGAATTTTTTAGTAGAATTATGGTCCTTGAGGCGCCGAATCTTCGGTGCCTCTATACTTTCTTGATCCATCAGCGGGTTAAAGTTCGAACTCGTATCATGATCTGCTCACCGATCCTTTAACGGGGCAGGAATTATGGGGACGCTGAGTCTCCAGCATCCTTGTCAACGCTTAATCGCAGATGTTTTTATACTCACCTGGCGGTCGCCAAGGTTAGAGCTCGAGCTCGGCTGTTCAGTCGCCCCCGATCCTTCAGCGGGGTAAGAGCTCTTTCTCAGCGCTTAATCGTAGACGCCTTTATACTCTCCTGGCAGTCGCCAAGGTTAGAGTTCGAGCTCGGCTGTTCAGTCACCCCCCGATCCTTCAGCGGGGTAAGAGTTCTTTCTCAGCGCTCAATCATGGACGCGTTTATACTCTCCTGGCGGTCGCCAAGGTTAGAGTTCTGTCAATGATGTGATTCACTCTATTGTACCTTTAAAGTTCTAGCTGCGGATTGCTCTCCATTCTGATGGAAGGCACCTGGAGTCACATGTTCCTGTGATTGCCGCATAGTTCACAGCAAATTTCATAAAGATAGAAAAACGGGTAAAAAATAGTGCAATAAAAGTAAATGACACACGGTATTTTTATAGTGGTTCGGTCAAATCGTAACCTACATACACTTTATAATATTTTGCTTAAAAATTTGGACTATTCTAGGCAAGTCGTGCCTTTTACATGGTCCTATGAAACAAAAGAATAAATCCGACATCTTTATGTCAGATAAGGCCGCAAATGTTGGGCATTTCAGACTTTGGGGATTTCTTCTCCATCCACTGTAGCTAGCTTGAAGGTTCCATTGTCAAGCCTTCGTAGAATGGAGTACGGTCCTTCCCACTTCGCACCCATATGAGTCGAGGGCGGAAAGACACGCTTCAGAACCAAGTCTCCGGGTTCAAAGGTTCGGGCTCGAACCTTTTTGTTGTAGTATCGAGCGACCTGTTGCTTGTGTCTCAAGGCACGCAGGTCTGCTTCATCCTTCTTCTCTTCTATTGAATCTAGGGATTCAAGGAGAAACTCGTTATTAGTCATCGGATCGTAATAAGTAACTCGGTGAGATGGCACTTTTAGCTCAACCGGGATGACCACTTCCGCTCCAAAAGTAAGGGAGAAGGGGGTATGGCCTGTTGCCGATTTATATGTCGTCCTATAGGCCCATGATGCCAAGGGTAACTCATCGACCCACATAGCTTTGGCCCGCTTCAATCTTCTTTTGATAATGGACTTAATCACTTTATTTGCTGCTTCGATCTGTCCGTTCGACTGCGGATGTGCCACAGAGGTGTACCGTTTCTTAATGTAGTATTTCTGGCAGAAGTTCCTAAATTCGCTGCTGTCAAATTGGGTTCCATTGTCAGTTACGACGATCTTCGGAATCCCGAACCGGCAAATAATGTTCCTAACAACGAAATTGATCACTCGCTTGGTTGTAATTGCAGTCAACGGTTCGGCCTCAACCCACTTGGTGAAGTAGTCTACAGCTACAATGGCGAACTTTGATCCGCCTTTTGCTATAGGGAGGGTTCCAATGATATCAATTCCCCACATAGCGAAAGGCCACAGACTTGTCATTGTTTTTAACTGACCGGGAGGTGCCCTGGGAATCCTTGAAAATCTTTGCCAAGCATCACAACGTCGCGCGTACTTTGTCACGTCTTTGTTTATGGTAGACCAAAAATAACCATACCGCAACACCTTTTTTGCCAGAGTTTGTCCTCCAGTGTGATCGCCACATTCACCTTCGTGCACTTCTTGCAGTACACGTTTGATGTCGTCATGGGCTATACACCGAAGGAGAGGCATCGAAAATCCCTGTCTATACAGGACTTCGTCTTGCAGAACATATCAGGAAGCTTTACGAATTACCTTACGCCTCTCGCTCTTCTTGGTCGGAAGCGTTCCATTTATTAGGAAATTCTTTAGTGGGGTCATCCATGATTCCCTTTCTAGCTCAGTTTCCAGTACCAGATCAATTCCCTTCTGATCTATATTAGGGAACTGAAGCACTTCAACTGGGGCTAGCCTGATCTTTTCAGGATCGTCGGAACTAGCCATCTTGGCTAATTTATCTGCCTGTTGGTTCTCTGACCGCGGAATATGAGAGATACTGTAGTGATCAAAACCTATCAGCAACTCCTTTACTTTCTCCAAATACGAAATCAATCTTGGGCTCTTAGCTCGAAATTTTCCAGAAACCTGATTTACAACCAACTTGGAGTCGCAGAATATGTCCAGCTTCGCGATCTTTAATTCCTTTGCGATCCTCAACCCGGCTATTAGGGCTTCATATTCGGAGTCGTTGTTAGTGGCGTGAAATTCCAACCGGATAGCATAGGATATCAATCTTTTCTCAGGAGTTTCAAACACCACTCCGGCACCAGATCGTTTATCATTCCTAGCACCATCAATATACAATTTCCATGCACAAGGATCGAGAAGTAACTTTGGTGGGTCAGTTTCTTCGTTTACCATGTCGTCCTCCGAGGCAGTAAATTCTGCTATGAAATCTACCAGCACTTGCCCCCGTATTAACCGTCGGGGCTGAAAATTTAAATCAAATTGACTCAGTTCAATGTTCCACTTAAGCAACCTTCCAGAAGCTTCTGGTCTCTGTAGAACTTGCTTGAGCGGATGATCTGTGTACACGGTGATAGGATGGACTTGGAAATAATGTCGAAGTTTCCTAGATGCAATCAATAAACTGTACGCCAGCTTTTCGATCCTTGGATAATTGCGTTCAGCTGCCGCCAATTTTTTACTCACGTAGTACACTGGCCTTTGAACCTTGTCTTCTTCTCTCACTAACGCTGAGCTGATCGCGTGGGACGACACTGCTAAGTACACGAATAAATCCTCGTGATCCACCGGCTTAGACAGTATCGGAGGTCTCTCCAGATGATTCAGCAGGTTCTGAAATGCTTCAATGCAATCAGGGGTCCACTTAAAATTGCGTTTTCCTCACTTTATCAATTCAAAGAACGGAATGCATTTGTCTGTTGCTCTAGAGATGAATCTGCTTAATGCTGCTACTTTCCCCACAAGGCTCTGCACATCTTTGATTTGTCTAGGCTCCTGAATGTCTCTGATTGCTGCAATCTGGTCTGGATTAATTTCAATCCTGCACGAGCTGACAATGAATCCCAAGAATTTCCCGGATGCAACTCCAAATGAGCATTTCGTTGGGTTGAGTTTCATCCCATACTTTCGAAGAATACCAAACATTTCTGCCAAGTTCGTAGTGTGATCGGACGACCGTCTAGACTTAACCAGCATGTCGTCGATGTACACCTCCACCGTTTTCCCAATCTGGTTATAGAACATTCTGTTCACTAACCGTTGATATGTTGCGCCTGCGTTCTTCAAACCAAAAGGCATTACCACGTAGCAGTACAATCCCAGATCAGTAATGAAGCTAGTGTGTTCTTGATCTGGAACATGCATAGGAATATGGTTATGTCCTGAATAAGCATCAATGAAAGAGAGAAGCTCATGACCCGCCGCTGAATCTACCAACTGATCAATTCTGGGTAACGGAAAGCTATCTTTTGGGCAGGCTTTGTTAAAATCCGAAAAACTAATACACGTACGACACTTCCCATTGGCCTTCTTTACCAAAACTGGATTTGAAATCCAATCTGGGTAGGTTGAGTCTCTGATGAACCCGTTACTCCTTAACTTTTCAACTTCTTCTTTCAAGGCTGCGGACCTCTCTGGGCCCAGCATTCGCCTTTTTTGTTTTACAGGGGGGTGCTTTGGGTTAATGTTCAATGAATGGCTCATGATTGATGGAGATATCCCACACATGTCGGCGTGGATCCAAGCAAATACATCCAAGTTATCTTTCAGGAAATCGGTCAGTTCTTTAGCTCGAACTGGATCCAACTGGGATCCAATCTTCAGGACCTTCTCTGGGTCGCTATCATCGATTGGTACATCCACAGTCGTTTCGTTGGGAGTCGCCAATCTGCCCCCAGTCTCTTCGTCCTCTCTGGGATCTATATCCTCGGGCAGTTCTCTGGGTGACTCACCTATAGTGATTCTCTTTAATTGCTATGACGTCTCCTCCCTCATGGGGGAAGAAGCGTCTTTAATCTCAATATCTTTTCCTTTACAGAGTAGCTTTAGCTCTGCAATGTAACATGCACGTGCAGCAACCTGATCTCCTCTGACTATGCTAACACCAGCTTCTGTAGGAAACTTCAATATCAAGCACCAGGGGGCTGTACAAGCTCTAAACTTTGCTAAGGCCGGTCGGCCCAAGAAGGCATTATAAGGCGATTCAATATCCAAAACTACGAAGCGAAGAATTCTCACTCTCTGGCGTTCTCCTTCCCCAAGTGTTACCGGCAGCTCTACATATCCCATCGGAGCAGTTGAAGCCCCGTTAAATCCACGGATCCATCCTTCACACGGCTTTAAATCTTTCAATTCAAGGTTCATCGGATCGAACATCTTTTTGAATAGAATGTTGACTGAACTCCCGTTATCCACTAAAACTTTGTGGACAGTGGCCGGGCCAATAGGAACTGTGATTACAAATGGATCTTCGGTCGGAGCGTGGACTCCAATACTCTCTCGGTTGCGGAAAATGATGTCATCTGACATCATCTTTTGCTGTTTTGCCTGGACATTGTCCTCAGGGTTGCTGCACTCTCCTGCCTCAAGATGATGCTTTGCTGCGTTTATTTACTGGTCCATTGCCTTGAAACTATGCCCGGCTAGGTGAAGCCCTCCGGTTATGGTATTGATAACAAGATCCTTTCCTTTTTGCTGGACAGTTGGCCTGGCGGTAGGTTGATTCTGGTTTTGGTTCGGGGTCTGAATAGCTTGCCCCCTGTCTCTAGGAGTCACCCGGTACTCATCCAACTTCCCTTCTCGGAGCAACCTCTCAACTACGTCTCTCAGATGACGGCATTCATTTGTAGAGTGGCCGTGAGTCTGATGGAAGAGACAAAACTTCCCCGTCTCACGTTCTTTCTCTGTCGAATCTCTTGGAGGAGGCCTTTTATGTTGGAGAACGTTGTACGAGTCGACGAGTATATTCTCCAAAGTATCGTTTATTGGCGTATAACTTTCGAAAGACCTGGGACGGGTCCTTCTCTGGGAATCGTTCCCCCGATTTCTCTTCCGATTATTGTCATTACTGTTGTTACCATTGTTTCCTGACTGGCGGCCGCCACCCTGGTTTTGGTTTCCAACGTTGACTTCAACCTTTCCCGAGCTGTCTCCGGTTTGCTTGATGGCGACATTACTTTGGATTCCCCCCTTATTTGCCTTTTTCATCTCCCGGTTGGCATATACCTCCTCCTGACGTAAGCGTACGTTTGCTTTCTAGTAAAACAATTCTCTAGTATGAGGTGGTTTGCCGGCCAGGTATCTCCCAAATTCAGTATCTTTATCTACCCCATCAATTAGGGCTGCCACAACGGTCGGCTCATGGGGATCCTTCACTTCGGTGGCGACTAGGTTGAAACGGTCGAGATACCCCCTCAAGCTCTCACCTGGTCGTTGTTTGACAAGGAACAGGTCAATCACACTTTTCGACCTTTGTGCATAAATGCGGAACTGTTCTACGAACTTTTCACTCAATTCCCTGAAACTGGAAATTGATCTTGCTGGTAAGCGAGTAAACCATAATAACACTACATCCTCCAGGAATATAGGGAATGCTTTGCACTTTACAGAGTCGGAAGCTGCGGCAGCGGTCATTGACCAAGAATATCTCATTAGATGTTGGATTGGATCAGATCTACCCGCGTAACAGTTCATTTGAGGCATGTTGAAGCGCCTCGGGAATGCTACATCTAGAATGTCATCGGTAAAAGGGGTGTGGCTGCGATCATTTCCCCAGTCTTCATTCCTTTGTCCACGGCTATCTGCCAGGATTTGATGGACCATAGCTGCAACATTTGCACTGGTCATCGGAGGCTCGGGGTCAATGCTTCTAGCTCGGTGGAATTATCCGATCTCTCTTCTAGGAACATCCACAAAGTCCGGAGCTCGGATTGGGCTTCGCTGCCCCCTGTTACTATGAGTATTTGCATGGCGGAGGGGCTGAGGTGGTCTATTCTCAACAGGATTATTCACAACTCGAGCTCTAGGAGTTGCGGCATGATTATTCAAGTTGCAGTTTGAGGGTCCTTCACCAAATGTCTCTTCCTCCCGTAATGGCAAGGTTCCAAATCGGAGTTGTTCTATGTTTTCAGCTCGCTCATACGGTCGTCGCGGAGGTCTTGGCGATTCCTCCAATGAAGAAGAGTACTCTGGGGTGAGCGGACGGACTGGAGGAGGCATTCTTTGCCTTACAAGATTATCCAGACGTCTATCTATGGCAGTCAAATTCTGTCGCAGCATGGAGTTTTCCTGCCTTTGAGCAGCTATTTCATCAAACAGCCTATCCCACATTTCAACGAAGCGAGAGAGGTCTCCTTCAGTAACTGGTGCAGAGGGGTTATACTGATCATCAACATTTTCCCTTATGCGCAGAGAGCTTGAGCCAGGTCGAACAGAGGGACCAGGACGGGAAGAGCGAGCCATAGGCTCCTTTCCAGGTCGAGTTGTAATCCGGTCATCACCTCGGATCGTGGTAGATCGGTGTCGGTGGCTCGCAGCACCCCTTGGGATCGGATCGTGGTAACATTGGGAGGGGGGTTCGTGGTGTTATCTTGGGACCGGGTGACGACCCCTTCAACTGTTCGGTTCGGATCGCCCTCCACGGTTCGATTCGCCATCTCCGTTCCGCGATCCGAGGGTCCTTCGTTGACCTGTTCATGCACGCTATCTTCAATCGCTTCATTCGCAGCTTCACTCGCCTGTGAAGCTCACACTTCCTTAGACTTCTTTCCAGCCATGATATCAGGTATTGTTGAAATCTTCAAAGGTCTGAACAGTGAGGTTTCGGGACTGTTTTCTTCGGACTTGAATATCCAAACAACGGAGAAACAATCCAATATCCTGAGTTCAATTCTCAGTGAAAGCACCAAAATGTTAGATCAAAATTTGGCTCTAACACCCAAATTGTTCCTATTTGTAGAAAATTATAACTGAAAAACGAAGAAAGAGCAGAGAACACATAAGGTTTATAGTGGTTCGGCGTTAACGAGCCTACGTCCACTTTATATGCTATTGATTATACTTTGAATGCTGGTACAACCAATGATTTCTCTCAAACTCACTCTTACAATTATGATTTCTCTCAGTAATCTCGAAATAAAACTGATAAAAAATAGTGGTATGACAGTAATGGTGGAAATTATACTCAATACTGTCCAAAGATCCTGAAAAATGCCAATCTCTGGGCTATTTATAGCTGATTCTGTCAGGCGGATCGCGGTCACACGTGGCGCAAATCCCGAGAATATCGGATCGGATCGTAGCTTGAGGAAGAATTGGTCAATATGACAGTTGTGGACAGGTGTCGCGAGATCCATGCATCTCGGATCATGATAGAATGGGTCAAAGTCTTCACTGCATCTTTAGGAATCGGATCAGAACGAGCTTACAGGGATGGATCGGTTCGTATGGGCTCGTAGCGAACCGATGGGGCGAACCGAAGGGGGGCGATCCGACCTGTGGATGGTTGAACGACTGTGATCTGACTTTTCGTGAACTAGAGGGATGAGACTTCATATTTTCTTCTTGTGTGTGAACCTTGGTGGCTTGGTCAAAAAGCTAGCCAACAACTTGCTTGCATGAGCAATATATATTTGCACGTGCACTATCTTTTAATATTATTGTTCGCATATGGTATTGTTTTTTGCCGATCTTTTACAGCTTACACCAATGATAATTTCTTCCATGCTTATGAATGAACTTTCCTTCTATTTCGTTACACTAAGAGTGTGTTTGAGGAAAGCGAAAGCGGAGAATTATAGCAGAGTATTTTAACGGAAAATTTAAGCATAGTATTGTAGTTAATGGAGAATGCGTTTAGGCTGTAACCGAACCATTTAAGCGGATCATTTTATTTTTGTTTTGTAATTTAATTAATTTATATGTAAAACATATCAGTATCATTAAAGAAGAATAATACTAATAAACCATACATAACAGTTCATTAAATAATAACAATACAGAAAATGATAAAATGCAGAAATACAAAGAAGTACAAATCTATCGGTGCAACCCTGCTACAACAAGCTTGTCTCTTATTCTATCTCGACGTATTGCCGTATCAGCGCTGCATTGATAGCATTGAGCCAGTGCAAGTTCACTATTACCTATGTTTCTCAAGTCAGCATATTATTCAGCATGCTCAGTTGGAATAAGATCTGGATCATCGTCAAACATCATAAAATCTGGATCATCCATGTTGTATCTGCATATATAATTGTATATAGCCATAGTAGCAACAACTTTTCTTGAGTTTCGAATGAGTACGTTGGCATATTTCTATGTATGACAGAAAAAAATCCATATTCCAAAAGTTCGCTCGATCGCTTGTCATATATAAACTCGAATGGTAAAAATTAAAATTTTCGTTATTCGACTTTGCATGATTAGCGGTCAAACGAAACTGTGGCATGTGATATCTAACATTACGATACGGTGGTATATACCCAGAAGTGAGTGGGAAATCAGAATCCACTACATAATACCGTTCAACAGGAGGATGAGAAAATTTGCAATTTCTGCCATTCACTACAGAATTAAAAATTCAACTATCATACACAGTACCTTCCCAACCAGCTACAGCAAATTTAAACAGTAAATCAAATGAGCATTCAGCTAAAATATTCTGTGTAGGGAATCATTGCCGTCCAATATACGAAACAACTCGATCTTGAGGTAAGTGTGCCATTACATATGTACCGTCGATTGCACCAACAGAGTTTTTAAAGCAAGGGTAGTAACTGTTATCATTTCTAATTTCAGCTGAAATTGTGTCAAATTGAGGATCAACACGCTTTCTAATATCTGCAGATAATATTTGAACGGAATTCAAAACAGCATAAAAAGAAAGAGAGATCATGCTACCTGACCGTTGAAATCGTTTAGCCAATTGTCTATTCGAATTAGCTGTATCTATAGTGTACAAAAATATGTCAATCGCTTCTCGAACACTAACATATTCCGATGCAACCAAACCATAACTTTCCAGCCTATCGCATAAAGAAAGAAAACAGAGCCGTTTCATACGAAAATCCTTTGACATCGTTCTTGATGACCGCTTAATATGATGTCTACCCACATTAAATCGGTATACTCCGAAGTGTGCATCCGACGGCCTATTTTATTACATCTTTCACATAAATACACTCCAATTAGAGCGATATATTTCATATCTTCATAATCTGAATCATTTGCGCCTGGAAATGGATTGGTCATCGAACATAAACGTTAAATCGAAGTTGGAGAAGAAAGAAGAGCATGAAAGTAAAAGAAGGTTGTGTAGAAGAGAAATGAAGAAGGGGAGTATATATAGAAGAGAGGATAAGGGTGGGATTATGCTCAACGGCTCAAATTGGAGCCGTTGGCTAGCGGTCTAAAATGGACCGCTAGCAAACGGACGCATTCGTTTGTCAAGCGGTCCGTTTTGGACCGTCGAATGCACCTTAAGCTTCCTCTTCGATGTTACTCTCAGAATCTAACTAGTGCGAACCCGTGCTTCGCACACGGTCGTAGTGAAAATAGTAAATTGGTACAACGTAGCGTAGAATGTAATGGGCGTCTGCGTCAGATAATATATTTTCATTTTAGTAGTTTTATCTTTTTTCCGTTTGATAAAAATAATAGTGTTTTAAATTATAAATTGTGTTTTCTACGTGCATATGCATAAGTAAAGCGGAACTAAATGTTTTGTGAATAATATTGGTAGGTGATTTTATAGAGGAACCAATTTCCTATATTTTTTGGTGTGGATTCAGTTTGTATTATAGCTCCATCTTTGTTTTGTTGCATGTTAACTCAGAGTTTGTGTATATATACGCTATAATGCGTTTCCAGTTTTTCGATATGTTTATTATATGTATGTATATGGCTTTGTTTGTGTTTGGGCTGCTGTGAGCATGTGGCAACGACTTGCGTGTGAGAGTTCTGCATATGTATGGTTAATTGCATGTATGCGAGCAAGTTGAAACTATACAAAGAAATGAAAGCTGCTCTAACAAAAAAAAAAAAAAGTACGCGCATGTTTATTTTTGATCGAATTGAAATAGTATAGGTTGTGGTAATTTCATATTTTACAATATATAAATCTATTCTTTGTGGTGCTATACATAAATGGGCTGGCAGATTTCTTTGTCGCAACTTATTTGTAGTTGGAGAACTTTTACAGGTTTTAGCCAGAATAAAAACATGTGAGCAAATGATTGTAGAAACAAACGACTGAGAATTAAGAGGGTGACATGCATTTATCACAAGTATAGAAAATCGGTTGACATCTTGAGAAGCAGGAGGCCAAACTAATAATAGCTTGAACATGACTATCATTATAATTATAATATGAATGACAGGATACATATTCCTTGTCCTAATTGATGAATGGGAGCGGCTATTGAAACAAAAGTTTATATAAATTGAAAAACACAAAATCTGAGCCGTTAAATTAGTTTGTCTTTATGTAAAGGATCAGAGGCAATCTAATGGTAGAGATTCATTGCGTCACCATTTGTGTCTAATTTTTGTGTTCATGTACTTTCCGTTAATTAAATTGATTGATGCCCATATCCAAACGACATTGCTAATTTACTGTAACATGGTCCCGTTACTGTAATAACTAATATTGCATAATTATATAAACCTTAACCACAAACTCCTTGTGAGTAATAAACTGTAACAGAACATATGAAATCACCAAAAACCATGCATGATTATCACAAACAGTTGCAGCATAATAAATAAGAACTATGTATGGCCGAGTTATGGGAGAACATGGAATAACGCAACGCATTCAAAAGGACAATGAAAGACAAATAAAACTGCAAATTTATGTGTACAGAGCAGAATACATGACTCCTTTTTATTTACACATGTTATCCAATGACAAAGTACTGAACATAGATATACTAATTTTTCCATTTTTATAACTTCTTTTAGTTGCAACAGCAAAATAATTTCTTCTTAAATTAAGAGGACTTCTTGCACTGGTCCACGTCAATATTTTGGTGGTAGTGTTACTCTTTAGGCAATAACAGTAGATTGCATAAGGTGATGGCCCTTAAACAATTCCAGCTGCAAATAAATAGTATGTTAGAAATCAAGTACCAAATAAACCCGAAGTGACTGATCACCTATGTGGAGATTGAGCATCAATAAAATGTATAAACTTACAGTCATGCTTTATCATGAATATTGGTGCATATTTTCTAATTTAGGCTCCAGTCCCCTTTACTAATAATCAGATAAACAACACCTTTGGCCATGGTAATTTTTCAAATTTCATTTCTGCACCAACCTCTAAAAGTCATTTTCCTTGAAATTATGAACTACTAAAATCAATAAGTTTAAAATAATATCAGTATTCCAATAAACTTGTTAACTGCTAGTAAAAATCTGCATAGACATTTCAATGATATGCCTTAATTTATTGATTTATAAAATCAATATTGATTAAGATTATAAGTAATAAAGATTACAAAGATTAAATGATAGCTTAAACTCAGGTCCATTTTTCAGTCTAAATAGCAAGAAAGTCTAGGCTTACTTGTCTCAGCAGAGTTCCGTTTGCTGCCTCAAGTTATTGAAATTCAATCATATATCTAGGCCAATTTAAAATGCAAAAAATTAGCTGAGAAGTGCCAAGAAAGTTTCAAGTCTTGCCAAGTAAGGATCTTATAAACACATAGGACCAATGTTAGGGTAAAGGAAAATTATGGAGTCTGTTCAAACAAATCCTAATCAGGTAGCTTGACTAACATGAATAGTGACACCAAATGCAAAATAAAAAGGATGGCCAATTCGATGGTAAATTCTAACTGTTGAACTCTTTTAAATAATTGTAGTCAAAGTATACAATGAAATGTACTAAGACAAAAAATGTTAAAGAAATGTCAGCTTCATGAAATAACATGCATAAAATTAGAGGAAAAACCTAATAGTTTTATTATATACTATATTTGTTGACTTTTACTGTATTAAAGAAACGATATAGTTGTTTGTAGTTAGTTCTTCACTATTTGAGTCTCAAGGAAGGAATATGAATATGAAGCATTTTTTTCTAAATTTTTTACTTAGACGTTGCATAAAGAACAAAACTATTAATAATTGCATAAAGCTAAAAAAGAATTAATAGAGAATGGCGTAGCCTATAACCTTTCAGGTAACAACTGAATAATCGGGGTTCTATAAACTGTAATGCAAGGGAATGGAATTCAATCTTCAGGTTTTGCTAATGGATTTTTTGGATTTTTTTTCACGTTATGTCATAAAATCATCGATTTCCTAAAAGTTATTTACAAAGTACCAATTGATAGTAAGCCAAGGAAAGCAATATATACAATTTTTCTAGCCCTGTTCAACATAAAGGTGATGGAATATCATACAACATACCCCTGTCGAAGTAATTTTTTGCTCAATTCATGGACATCGCATTATTGAATTAAACGTAACCCACTAAGCATCCGATGCACTATTAACATGCTCTGCACATGGTAATCTGAATAATTTTTAGCATCTATAAAGATATTACGTAAATCATGAAATTTACATCATCCATAACCCAGTCTCTACTGGTTGTAATATTATTATTTGTGACATGATAATTGTTAAACACAATATTAATTAAATAGCATAGTCGATCCACATATGAGTATCATAAACATTAATGTAAGACTAAAATATTTATCACATTAAATAGTTAAATTATGATCAAAACATATTACATCAAGAAAAACATTCATAAAATGGTTCATAATTTTGAATTCCAGATTAGAAAGGAAGTGGCATGTCCATTTGGATAAGCAACAGACCTTTTCAAGCATGAGAAACCATTTAATTTAAAATTATATCAAATCACTTAGAAGTAAAATTTTCGTAAACCACAACAAAGAGATAAATTCTAGAAAATAATTGAGATGGTCATGCCGTTAAATGTTTCCTGTGACTAATGAAGGGCAGAACGACCCATTAATTTGTATGAAACCTACCAAAATTTTTACAAACGACGACTAATACTTTCAGTATGTAACATATATATATATATATATATATATATATATATATATATATATTGTAGGTAGTGCTCATTGTATGTTTCTTTATGAATGAACAAAGGAGAATATCCTAGAACAAAATTTGATCAGATGGGCTAACATCTAAAATGCTACTTATACAAAAATACAGTACATGTACCAACATCCATTTAATTACATCAAAAACACATTTTCTTTAATATGTTAATGACAGTTACCTCATATAGCTTTGGATTTATTTGTATAGTTCTGTAGCCAGGGGAAGGATACTTACATGTTGAGTTGATGTATCCATTTCCTTTAATTCAATTTTGCATCGTTGTACAACCATGCTCTGGCTTAATGTTTGAAATCCTTCCATCTGCACTCACAATACCAAAATCACCCATGTTGTAATCCATCGGTGCTTTGCATGTGCTTTATTCCCTAATTCATTTGGAATCCATTCAATTATAAGGGTCATCAAAACTGAATTTAATATACAAATGTTATCACAAAAAGATGACGCAAATGTTCATTCCTGTTAGCATCCATTGGCTTATATAGTGTAAGTATACATATAAGTCAAACTCAATATAGCTTGTAAATACTGTAATTAACCGTTTAATTGAAAACATGCATAACATTGGTGAAAATAGTAATTAAACTGGAAATAATCAGTAACCAAATATTGGTTAGAAAAGTATAAATGTAGAAGTAAAGCTTAATTTTTTTTGCTAACTAAATGCAGAGTGCCTTTATTACTTGAAATATGACATTAAAATATATTTAAAGCAGCATCAAAATCAATGTAGAACTGACTTGTTTGGTGAAACTTATCTCCCTGTTTGTAAATATGTACGTGAAATTAACCATTTGCTAAGTATAAGCCATTGTATAAAGACCCCGACATCCCCTAGATGCTGAGTAAATGGCGAATAATGCATCAATATGCTTATGTCCTATTATACCCTTTGTTATCCATTGAGAATTTGAAAAAGAAACCCCATTCTCATGAAAATACTAAAAAATTCTGTTTAAACTCTCAGATTTTATAAACAGTGTATAACGATTAATGATATAATTCGCAACTGCAGAATATTATAAATTAAAATTAAATATTCAAATCATGGTTTTACCTCTTGTGTTTCCTTGATTTTTTTTTATCTAGTGCCTAAATCGGGCTGCAAATCTTCATCGTGCAAATCCACAATTTGCCAATCTGTAGCAGAAGGTCTACCTGCGACATTAAGTAACTCTAGTTGCTAAGAAATGTCAAAGTAAAGATGAATCATTTACAAACTATTAGGTTCTCTAGTACACAAAGTAGGAAAATTGTACGAACAATACCGTACGTGGAGTCTATCATAGAGATTGATGACCTCTTCCTAGCAACTACCCCCTATTCAAGTGCACGAAGAATGAAGAAGAAACCCAATCTGCAAAGCACCAAAAAAAAGAATAAAAAGGTTAAAAATATCCTACTGTCAGGAAAAAATATCAAATTAGTAATAGTTTTTTAAAGCCAAAATAATCTCTTCAAAGGCCTGAAAACTACCAAATACTCTTGCTAATTTCCGCATAGTTTTGACCACATTTTGCCCCGCACAACAGAGGAACGTCTCAAAAGAGAAAGGCTCATACCTGAATCGTACTCTTGTTAACTTGCTTGTATGTAGGTGCTTAGATTGGTATGGGGTAAATGTAAAAACAGTGTGAAACATGGACGAGATAGGAGGTGGTATGTCATTTAACTAATACCAACCTTTCAATATCTTAGTTGTAATGTTGTTTCAAATATTGCATACCCAATTTGTCAATATAAATTGCACAGTAACGATGGAACACTAAAATCTTAATTCTAAAACATTATACCTGGTCAACCAATTATTGGAAAAGATATAGGATGATATACATCATGATAGTAAAAAGGCATTCGTTTATTTTGGACTTCAAAATTCACATTCATAAAACAATCCAAAAGATTACGAAGCATGTTTAAATTTCTCATTTCTAGTAATGAAAATTTCTATGTATATAAAGACCATTATATTTCTCAAATTTAATTCAAGTGGGACTTTTCTTCAAGGCTGTATGGGTGTGTGTACATGTAAATAAGAGTATTAGAAGTTAAAAAGTAAATTAATATCCAAAGTCCTAGGTGCAAAATTTTGATACATAAATCTAACAGAAGTTTTAAAATATAAAAATTTACAAAAATAATTTTTTTCTACACAGCACGGCTTTTTCTACTGCTATTTTTTTTCATATAACATTATGTATTTCTGTCATATTGTAACCAACACGCAAATGGTATAACATTGTATAAGCTTTGAAAACATGAAATGAATTACATGGAAGAAAAGCTTGCACATATGAGTATATATGTATATGCCAACCTAAAACCTGTTCTGAAGCTAAAATCAGAATAGGAATTACTTCAATTCCAAGCATACTAAACTTTTAATACAATAATTAAAAAAATGGCTTTTATGGACTGGCTAAATGTTTTCACCATAATAGAAATAAATTAATAGTTGGTCCTGACCTTCATCATAAGCAAAAGAATGATTCAAAGATAATCTTAAATTTAGACAAATTAGTAAAAAAATGTTTTTTTGGCCAAATTTAGTAGTATTATCAAAAAACTAATACATTCCTCAGTTTCAAATCCACTTCGGATTCTAAAATATTTGATTAGGAAATGAGTGCTGGTAATACATAACAGACATAGAAAGATAAATCTTAATCCAACCGAAAGTATTCAAGACATCTATGTGTACAAAACTGTACACTGTATGAACTTTGAAAATAAAGAAAGGTGAGAAAACAACAAAAATATGTTAATTTATTACAATGGCACTGCACCTGCCAGACTTCATCTCTCCATGCACTGAACAAATTCAATATTGTTTAAATATGTCAAATAACAATCCAAAATTGGTCTAAAAGAATTAAAAAAACATAGCATTTCCTGAAAATACTTTACAAATTAAACCACAATTATATATCCACTAACAGTCAATTCCAGATTCCCAGCACAGGTTATTGCAGAAAGCATGAAAAGTGTAATAACAGTACAGTGGACACATATATCTCATTATGATTTGCAATCTTGATTAGAATAAAAGCTCTTTTTATTTATTTATACTATAGCATACAAATTGCTTATCATATGATGAACTATATATGCTCTTCCCTGGGATTTAGGGGAAACGCACATCAAATAACTCATGTTTTTTCAATTAAATCAAATTAGACATTCAAGTAAATTTTCAGGTTCAAGACAGAACATAACGAATGCAAAATGTTAACCCAAACCACAATCGCATATCCATAAAATAACATACAACAAAACTAATTTAAATAAAATGTTTTAAATTAAAAATGTTACCTCGGATGAACGCCATTCATTAATGATTTAAGGTGTTCGACAACCACATTGGTGTGGAGTGAGGTGATATAGTGGCAAGCTTTCATGATAAGCAAGAAATTAGTAAGGAAAGCTTTAAGTGGTTTTGATAGCTGAGTGATGAAGTAGTAGGACTGCAAGATGCTAAAAGTGTTTCTGATGTAACTTATTGAATTCATAATATAACCTTATGCCTAGGCTGTAATAATTCATGCCCAAAACATAATACAGATACAATAAAAACTATATATAAGGAGAGAAAACTCATCAGATGCCTTTAATATCGAAAGGGGAGTAAAGAAATAATCCAAAAGTATACAGGAAAAAATTATGTAGTTCAAAACTATGCAACTTAATTTCTCAACCAATTTAGTACCATAATATCTAACTTATTCTATAAGACTCTTCTAAAAGGTTTAGAAGTCCTATATAGAAAGATAAAAAAATCATATATATGGACAATCTATACAAACTTGAACGATTATAGTAGTCAAGGCGCTAAGGCGCAAAAAGGCGCAAGTATCGAGTCTGGGGCTTTTTTGAGCCTTGGGCTTTTTTGTGTGCCTTTTATATGAGTTTGATCTGCTATTTTACTAACTACAAATTAATTTTTAAACTATATTTTATAATTCATTCAGCTATTTACATACTTTATTAATAAGATTTAAAATTTAAACCATATTTTATAATTTGTTGAACAATCAAAATTTTTATTTAACTATTTATAAACAAAATTTTGAATTTAGCCAAGAAAAGCGCCTCGAACTACAAAAAGGCGCACTCAAACTGCAAAAAGGCGAAAGCCTTGAGCCTTGGGCTTTTTTGCGCTTAGGCGCGCCTAAGCGCACGCCTTGATAACTATGACGATTATACAGACACATACTAAATATGGTCCTTGTTTTCTTCCTATTCTAATTTATCAATCTCTTAGGGAATGTAATAGATTAATTTTTATCCTAAAGTTCATAATTTTATCGTTTCATTATTCAATATTGTTGTAATCTCGAAATCCCATTTTGTTCATGGTCATGAAGCTCTCTCAAAACCCATACGGAATAAAGGGCATGTATAATGGTGGCAAGAATAGCTGGACAATGCTCACGGCTAATCCCCAAAAAAAAAGTCTAGCGAGGTTAACTCATAGTAAAAAAGAAAAGGGCAATCATTGAAGAGTAGTAAGAAAACTTGCAATGTACAACAACATCTGTACTTAGTTGAATTAAAATCAAAAACATGATTAACATCTAGATCAATATGCTACTCCTGTTTTGGACATTTCAACACTAAGCACTTCAGTTAGTATACCTAATTCTGAATTATTATTATTTTGTAATTTCTATCATTAAGTCCACAAAACTAAACATGTACAACGTTTATTTCAAATTATGAGCTTTTAAGATAGTTTATTATCTGTTAAGAAATAATTTGAACCATAAATTAGTTTAGTCATGTGCAGTGTGTACCCAGTTTTGTTTTTCATTGCTTTGCTAAACTATTAATAAATTTCGTAATTTCTGCATTGTAAGTTTAAAATGTATTAAAGCATTATAGAATAATCAGTACATTACAATTCATTATCCCACACTGTACACTAAATCATGTAAGTATACTGATCAAAAGCATGATAGGAAGAAATGGATATAAGAGCATCTCCAACCCATCTAAATTTCCTTTTAAATGTGAATGCCAAGTAAGCAGTTAGACAAAACTAGTAAATATTCTCTCTCCAATGGGACTTTGTGAACAACGTAAAAGAAGAAAATGTCAAATAAAATGTCTACTCCTGGACATTGAACATCACAATTTGAAACGTGCCAGCTCATTATTTCTGTTACGGCTTCTCTCTCCTCTCTATCTCTCTCTCTTCGCTTTCGTTGAATTCCTCTCATCTGACTCCAGCGAATATTTCTACAGATCCACGAAATTATGCAATTCTAACTGCCACAGTTCTCCTCATTTCATGATTAAACAATGTCAAAACTCCCTCGCTCTGTTCGTTGAAAACCTGGAACCTGAACAACAGAATTTTATTGAGCCGAAACAGGTATGTTATTTAAATTATGTCTCATTCCTTCCATTTCCAAAATGTATGTCAGCTTGTATAGTAATCAGTAAAATAAACATTTCTTACTGTACTAGACTAGTGAAATATTGCATGGGTTATTTAGATCCTATCTTTTTTTATATAGTAGCACTAGACATGCCAACTCTCAGAACTAGAATTGAGTTTTGAAACGTATGCAAGTGTTCTCTTATCAAATCCTCTAGGTTCTCTAACATGATCAAATGCACAAAAACATGGAGCTGATTCTAAGTTAGCAATTAAAAAAAAATAAAAAAAACTTTTTTTTCGCATGCCTGTGCATTTTTGCTGCAGCATGTAGTTTAGCTTATGTATTCTGTTTTTTAAATGTTCATGCATTCTTCATACATATATGTAGATACAGATGTCTTCATCAACTTCCCAATCTGATACCGACGGTTCATGCCCAAGTGATGACATGTCAACCACCGCCAATTTAATAAATTTGGATGAGACGGATGAATGCAATAACATTAATGCACATGTAATTCCAGTTGTACTTGTGGCTGCAACAACAAATGAAAAACGTCCGCACGGTGGATCAACTTTTGGAAGGCGCTACATTCCTCGGGATAGGATGTCTCGGCACAATCTAATTGTTAATGACTATTTCAAAGGAGAGTACTCAAAATATACACCGGGCCAATTTCGACGCCGTTTTCGAATGGATGTTAAACTCTTTAATCGCATCTTACATGAAATTGGATTATTTGATGATTATTTTACACAGAAAATTGATGCAGTTGGAAATTACGGGTTAAGCCCTCTTCAAAAAATGATAGCTGCAATTCGAATGCTTGCATATGGTTGTGCAGCTGACCTTCTTGATGAGTACCTTCAAATAGGGGAGAGCACCGCCATCGAAAGTCTGAAGCAATTTTGCAATGCTATAATTGGAATCTTTGAGGAACAATATTTAAGAAAACCGAATGAAGCAGATATTTTGAGGTTACTTAATGAAGGAGCAAATAGAGGTTTTCCAGGAATGCTCGGTAGTCTCGATTGCATGCATTGGCAATGGAAGAATTGTCCTACAGCGTGGCATGGTACACATACAAATGGTTTTAAAAGAGTTCCGACACTCATCTTGGAAGCAGTAGCATCACAGGACTTATGGATCTGGCATGCCTTTTTTGGCATGGCTGGTACAAGCAATGATATTAACGTTCTTGATAGATCTCCACTATTTGATGATATTGTTAATGGAGTTGCTCCACCTTGCAATTTCGTAGTTGACGGTCAACGGTTCGACAAAGGATATTATTTGTCTGATGGCATTTATCCCAAGTATGCTACTTTGATTCAAACAATATCGCAACCTTCAAACTGTAAAGAGAAACTATTTGCAAAACGTCAAGAAGCTGTGAGAAAAGATGTAGAACGAGCCTTCGGTGTGTTGCAAAGTAGGTGGCATATAGTCAAAGGACCGTCTCGTATGTGGAAGGCGAAGGATCTAGGAAAAATTATGAAAACTTGCATCATCTTGCATAATATGATAATAGAGAGTGAGCGTCATGAAGGATTGAATCCTGAACGTTGGGAGCCTCCGGCAAATGAAACCGTTGAAGATGTCAACATAGAGCATGATTACGCGTTTCTTGTGTCAAATATGATTAGCAAGCTAAAACAAATTCGAAATGAGGTAACTCACAACCGATTAAAGATAAGCCTTATCAATCATTTATGGAATACGTATGGAGATGAGTCGGATGGGGAGAATTAGTACTGTGATCGTTTTCTGACATTTACTGCAGACTTTTTTCTATCAAGCAATTGAACTTTTTCTTGTGTAATAATAATGTGTTTGAGTCATGTATATCGTGCGCAAACTCTTGCATGTTGTATCGGATTTTTGATTGTGGGTTATTGCTTTTCCACAGTGGTTTAGTATGGATATAGCTGGTTTGATGAAACCTTACAGATCCAACCTGAAAATGTTGAATTAGTTTATATTGTGCTTTGGTGATTCAAACGGGTTTAACATGTTTATCTTTCAGTGACCAACATTTATTGTTTGTCCCCTTTTGCATAGCAAGTACTTTCATAACTTGTCAGTTTGGTTATCATCTTATGTTTGCATGATACAGTTAAGTGTTAAAAAAAAAAAAAAAAAAAAAAAAAAAAAAAAAAACTGAGCTTTCTTTGTCATATAGCACTTTTCACTTGAAGTAAGAAGTAACCTTATGCCATGGAATATTTGCTACATAAAGCAGACAAGTATGCAAATTATAATACAGGGCATGACAAATGATATAAATTGAGTTCCATCCTAACATCAAATACACAACCATCATATAATTATGTAGTACAAGGTTATCAAAGAATTAGCCAAATCATTTTTTTCAAACAACCTGAAGCTAAAAGCCTCAACATGAGTTTTAATGCACCATTTTTATTTTTATTTTTATTTTTATTATTATTATTATTATTATTATTTTGGTGTCAAAGCAAAGCACAGATAGGCTGAGACATTCACCAATTTTTTTTTGTCATATAAGTCACTTTGTCAAATGGTATTGTTGCTGTAACTTTTTCATGCGTTCAGCATGCACCATCCACCATACTATTCTGAATGGCTACCATATCAGCAAATGAATCAAGCAAACTGAACAATAAAATGTGTTCATGCAAAAACTAGTATACAAATGGATCTTACAGGAAAATAACATAGCACAGCGTACATACAATAAGGGACAATGCAGTAGACACATCAATACAGTGTGGAGATGTCACAAATATATTAAAATGGAACACTATCCCAAATAAATTAAGGAAACAATAATATCATTAAAACAAATATCCCAAAAACTACCCTATTACAAATTATTATGAGTAAAAAACATGCACAAGAAGTACAACTACCAAAACATATAAAACTAGCATGCACAAACATGGAACTTCAGAAATTTCAAGACAGATTCTTCAAGCATCAAACTTCATCCACATCTTTGTCAAAGAAACCTTCCTCTTCCCATTCCTTCAAAATCTCCCTTTGCATATTTTCATAAAAGGCTCTGATTGTAGGTTGAAGGCTATGTAGATCCATGTTTAGAATGCGTTCTTGTTCCTTTCTCTTCTCCTTTTTTTGCTTTTTTGCTTGAGTTTCCACCTTAAGTTGATGTGCTTTTTCCTTCAAGTCCATGTCCTTTTCCAATAATTGATGCCTCAACTTCATATTTTGTTCCGTAAGCGAGTTTTGTTGTTGTAAAGTGGACTGAAAATTATTTAATGCCTCTACAATTGTCTTCTGTTCATTGAGTTTCCGCTTTTTTTCTTTGCTGCCTTTTCTTCCCAACGGTCGATCAGGACCATTATCCTCGTCCATTTTTTCAATCGATTTGTTATCCACATTCAAATGATCTGCATCAACCGAAGATGACATTTCATTAACCTTCTGTCTAATTGGCGATGAAACGTTAACAACATCGATGTTGGAATTTTTCGTTTTCTTTGACTGACAAGTTTTCGTAAGTTGAGCCGTACACCACTTTGGATTATCTTTCAGTATTTCCCAACAATGTTCAAATTTGAATGGCGTCCCATCTCCTAACTCTCTGTACATATTTAAGGCTTCTCTTTTCTACATACAAAAAAAAAGTTAGTGATAATGATTTTTTTCTTACAAACAATAACAAATATGAGAGCCGAACAGTAAAGAATTTGCCACACCCAACTGAATATAAATCTTACCATATCCACAATAGTTATTCCACTTCTCGGCACTCTCTCCAATGACTCGTACATCGAGTGGAACTTGCAAACAGCTGTTTGTATAGTATTCCATCGGCATGATAAACTATTTGGTCCTCGTTTTTCATTATACGTGCCAATGAGATCTCTCCAGATTTTCAAGATCCGATCCCATAATTTTGACGAACTTTGATCTTTTCCGATGATTGAGTCAACACTGATATAAAGATAGGCTTTCGTAAGTGCGATGTCTTCTTCAATCGACCAAAAACGATAGTTAGTGCACGGTTGAGTGTGTTTTGATTGTGGTGAAGGACTTGATAGATTAATGTGTTTCTTCGATTTTTTGGAAGCATTGCTGACTTGAGTGTCAACATAAGGAATTTGTGTGGTAGAATTACTTGAGTACGGAAATTTGGATCCATATAACTCGTGTGCTGTAAGGGGATATGGACTAATATGGTTTAACCCGAACGTATTTTGTATTGGAAATTGCATGGGGGGAAACTGACTTGAGAAAAAAGCTTGGTCAGTATTATGAACTTGACGATGCATTTGAGGACCTAAAGAGTCACCAAGACCGTCCATACGAGGATAATTTTCGCTTGTACTCTGAATTTGTTGGGTGTTAACAATGTGCTCCTCTTGTGAGTTCATTGACATATTAATTGAAGCACCTACAACATATGCAGCATGTATTTGTTTAGATCAACTAAAATTTTAGCAGCATACTGGTGATTAACTTTGATAAAACAACTTAAAAGCAATGTAAAATATTTCACGCAGAAGGCACCAGATAATTGCAAACGTAACAGTGAAAGTATGCAAAGAAAAGGGAAACCAAAATATATTAAGTTCATAGGTTTGATTAATTCAACGAGAAGGTAAAAGCTGGTTGTCCTATTCTCATGTACTAGATTCTATTTTCTAGAATAATGTATTTGTCCTTTTGCTAAATGGTACTGCTGTTTGCCATCTCACGCAACAAATAGCTACCTTCTTCTTAAATTATTTTATCGGTTCTTCGTTGAAAGAGAAAAACTAGGAACTATGAACAAATTTTTGAGGATGAATAATTTAAACTAAAACGAATTTGTGAGCGAAAGCAATACTTGCAGTGCAATACAAAATTACAGTGTACATGAAATATATAAATATACCTTGCTGTTCTATGGTCTCCTCCTCCATGGATTTGTACTCTTCCGCCATGATTACTAATTTCCCTGTTTGGTTATCAAACGTGAGATGTTATTTGATGGGAAATTTTAGCGGGAGTTATGTGATTTGGTGGGAAATTTTATCGGAAGTTATGCGATATGGGGAAATTTTAGCGGGAGTAAATTAAAAGGACAGTTGCCCGATTTTAGGATTGGAGATAAATAGCTAATTGACATTTTCAACTCAGTAAACATTTTGAAAGGAGGCTTGACACCTAGGATACACAACACTTTACATGCAAGAGGCGTTGGAGATGCTCTTACCTCGAATCAAACGTTCAAGGACCGAGCGGACCATCAAGGGAGAGGAAGGCAGAAGAGCCGCAGGGAGAACGATGGTGGGAAATGATCGGAAATAACGTGGAAACACTTGATTTTACAAATTGCGCAGAGGGTTTACAGAGGAGGAGGTGCAACGGCAAAGAGAGGAAAATCTGCAACCGAGATTGTGGGCAGGCCGTGGTTGGGAAAGGGCCGAGGAATGAGGCGCTAGGGGAAAATGAGGGCGAAGGACACAGGGAATAAAAACAAAGATGATTATTACTTGAAGGAAAGGAACGGTAACTCAGCTACTTCCCTGTGTACTAAGAGAATTACTTTTCTAGTCTGCCCAAGATTAAAACCAACCTTTTTATTATCAATTAAAGATTTAGTTGTGAGTAATGTTAAACTGGCTCATGTATGCTAGGCCTAAGACGGATGTCTATTTTTGCATATTAACATAGTATAATAAGCTAGATGTAAAAAAAATTGTTTTTTACAATGGAAGCATAAGAACCGTGAATTGAAAAATAAGGCCTTCATCTATCTGCTCAGAGACAGTATTTATGCATTTGCAACAAAATTTACCATTATCTCTCGAGGATTTCACAATCGTAGTATTCATCATATCAGTACCATTTATCAAATTTAGAAAAACTACATTGCAAGGTACGAACGTGCAATATTGTAGCAGGTGTAAAACTAAAATTAGATGTGAAACAGATTATCCCCATTTACAAAGTATAATAATCTAGAATATATCTTGTTGTGACGTGTCCATATAGAGAATGAATTTTCAACTAAATAAATAATAAAAAAAGATAAATCATCAAGGCTGATTTTAATCAAAGGTTGGATTATATTTGCTATAAAAAAGAAAAAAAATCATTAATAACAAACTTTATAGTAGGCTTTTGGTATGAATAAGCGCTAACATGTTTATAAATAACGATCATATATCCATCACTATTTGAAAACTGTCAGGTAAAATCATGTTTCGTATGTTTTACGACCTAGATTAATAAATATCTAAAACGTTTCACAGAAATTATAATAGGTGAAAATACATTTTTTTTACCAACACATGCTTTCAATTTTTTTAATGACCAATTAGGACTTTGTTATCATTTCTTTTCAGTAATATGTTATTTTTCAAAACTAACACAATGTAGCAGTCAGATGCTAACATTATCAATGAATATTTTCTTGAGTACAGTCAATAACAAAATGACTTTTTTAATTTCGATATCGCATAATACCTAAGAGTAAATACAGTTTATATACATATATATATATATATATATATATATATATAGTGTGTGTGTGTGTGTGTGTAATATATGTATGTATGTAACTTCATTTTTTTTCCTATATAGCCTGAATTTATACAAAGCTCATCTTGTTTCATGACAAAAAAAAACATGAGTACTCACAAATTATACACACATACACATTATTCTCATTTGGTTCATTAAATAGTAGAAGGTTAAAAATACATACGTTGGAATTACAGCATTAAGAAGTGTTAATTTGTTACGGTTGTAAAATGGATTCATAGATCCACTGAATTTAATAATAGAAACTATATTGCAGATTCATGCCTTCACTGAGATGTAAAGAGATTACCATCGTTGATTGCAAGCATGGTATTGTTTATTTAGGAGCAGTTAACACACTGAGAAGAGGACAATCAATGCACTTGAAGATTAATATTACCAGCATTCATTCCAAGCGGGGTATTATTTACAGAAACGGTGCACTTAATACGATGGAAAAAAGACAATTAAACTATTTAACAGTAAATACAAAATCACTGATTTTATTTTGCAATATATGAAATTTGTTTATAGATATAGAATACGAATATAAAATGCTCTGTAAAAGAAACTAAATTGTGAGACAATTACAAACAATTGCTTTCATCTATCTTATCAAATACAACAAATAAACATACCAAGATAAATGCCATTACATGTCTGTAAAACCCTTGATAATTTAATTTGATCCAAAATACAGCAGTACATTTCGATCTTTATTTGAACAAAGTAAAATAAAAACCATTTTAAACGTTGAAAAGTTTTTTGTTAGTTTTGATATCAATTATAAATAGACTATGAATATAGAACTACTCTTTAGATGCAGTGAAAATGTGAGCCAACTTAGAACCAAGATTGTTGACATTTTTGTTTACGAAGAACGACGTATGGATACATCAAAACAAATACATATATTTAGTAATAAAAACATGAAACTATATCAGAGGTAATGGACATCTGCGGGTGAAAAGTCATTTGGGTTTATCCAAACATCGGTATATAAGCAACTTAGACTATTACCAATTTATTATTTCAATTGAATTCATATGCAAATAAATTGCCTTGTATAAAATCAATTATGGAAAATGAATGCACGTATGTACATACATATGTACGGACAGTAGTAACAATAAATTAAACATTAAAAGTACAAAAAGTGGTTTAAAAACAGAATTATACACACATAGATTAAGTACTTATTTCAATTAAATATTATAAAACTAATATTATGTGCACACATCTTATTACAAAGGAGACATATTTGGATAGTCATTTTCAGTTAGGTAAAGAAATTAACTTTATTCCAAAGGAATGCATACGTGTTTATGCATTTAAATAAGAGCGCATAAAAGTACAAAAAAAATTTCGCACTACATCTGAAAGCTTTTACTGCTAGGAATTCTGTCTGAAGAACGTTAAAATTCAAGCCAATCTAAATCCTAATTCTGACCTAGGTTTTCTGCGTTGATTGATCACCAGCAAACTGAAAAGGGTTAAGAATTTTTACCATTATCAGAGTAGAGAAGTAGGTCAGTGAAGGCAAAGAGGAAGTTAATCAATGGGCAGCCGGCGTGGAAGGAGTCGAACGGAGGTGTAGCACGGTAATAGCCAGAATGGAGCAACAGCGGACGCCTGTGACTCAACGATGCTGGTGCAGATGTAAGAAGGAACGACTGAAAACTGGCGGCGCAGGCTGCAGCTAAGAAATCGGGTTGAGGTAGAGGACGACGTGCAGATGGAAAAGGGGTGACCGAAATCTAGGGGCGTGGGATGTGGCTAAGGGGTTGAGGTGGAGGGCGACGTTTGGATTCGAGGGTTATGGAGGAAAGTTCATCGGATGGATTTTGGCTGAAAATGATTTATTGGTTGGAAGGGAAGGTGATCGATTTTTGGCATAAATGAAAGGAGGAAACGTGGGGCACTGAAGAGATAAAAGGACGGTTATTCTAATCAATGGAAAGGATTGATAGGCTGTACATGTGTAGGACTGTGAATTTTTTGGAAAATCTGGATGTGAAAGGTCTTCGTAGAAATATTGTGGTTTCATATAATATAATAGATTGGCATAACTTAATTCCTCCCCTTCTCATTTACAAGTTCAATACATATTTTAGCTGGTCTAAACAAGGAACCGTGAGAATGTTAAACATGCATAAAGTAGCAAAAATATAAATACATTGTTCGGAAGTGGTACAACATTCAATATACATCTATAATTTGCCTTCATGTGTAGCATTCAGTCAGAAATATAAACACATCGCTTACTCACTTTCCACAATATCGGTTAACTACATGCTGCAGTTGTCAAATCATGACATTCGTCCAGAACATAACAAACCAATACTACGTTGTGTCCATGTGCCAAGCACGGAGCACTCACTGGTTAACGTAATAAAGTAAAATTCATGGTAAACAGATCAAGTTTTATTTAAGTTTTCGAAAATAACCTTTTTTCTAAAATTTTCCGAACTATCAATGCAGATTATTTATGTAAAAAAAAAACAAGGGATACTGATTTTTGCTTCCATGTTCTCAACTACTATATATGGTAAAATGCAAACTTACAGGGCTGGGCATAAACCGCACCGCAATGAGGAAACTGCCCAGATCGAACCGCAAAAACGGTGCGGAAAACTGCAATGTTACGATAAAAAGTTAACAAATTCATATCTAACTTTTAATTTAACGCTATATATTATATTTTCAACGTATTATGTAGTTATTGTAATTAAAGATAACATTATGTGTTTTAACCTTCAGATGACACATCATAAAATCGTAAATTGTTTGTTGATGAAAGTAATTTTTTTGTTTCATATTTAATACGGGTTCAAACCGAACCAAACCAAAACCGAACCGTATTACATCGAAACCGAACCGAAACCGAACCGTTTGAATGGTTAGTATAATGATTTGTATTTTTGATCAACCGTTTGATGCGGTGCGGAAGCGGTTTGAGCTTCAAACTGCACCGAACCAAACTTCACCTACCCATACAAACTTACGTCTTTATCTTCCAACGTGCACATTCTCAGCTGTCTATTTCTCCACTTGTCATATTATTCCACATCTCCCCATTTATTTACTTTCGTTCTTAATATTCTCCTTTCTTTTTTCCTTGGGGAAACTAAACCCCAGTCTGAAAATTTTTGGAAAATAGAAGAGAAATTATATAAGTTTTGTTTACGCTAGGTAGAGAAATTGAAGCTCGATGTCCTTATTAGTTAGAAAATAGTATCATGCGACTGTGTAAAATGTCGTGTATTATGTAAATCACTTTGTGCATGTCTATGTCTTGTTGGGTCTTACTTCAAAAGCCTATGTAGTATTAGTAAAATCATTTCTTCCTCGTATCTGAAATACAAACTATACCAATGTCATTATTTGAATGGCATCTTTTTTCTACTCAAACTACGTCACCATCGGATAAAGAGAAGGCAATCTTGACACATGAACTTGGCTCATTAGGTAGAACTCACCCCTAAAAGCTAGCTTGTAAGGGAAGGGTGCCTAATGGTCTATATACTAGGCAATATTCCCATATTTTATGGTATGGGACATATCAGTATATTTTGGATCTTTTACGAGATCATAAAACAGAAGGATGTAAACAAGCTTCTTTTCCAATGGCAAAAGGTTCAAAAATAGGCAAGCATGAAGGTGATGTCCTCTCTTGGATCCAGAGGTTTATAGAAGAATAATTGGCAAACTCCTATGTTTGAATTTGACAAGACCAGACATTTCTTATCCAGTTCACCAATTGAGTCAGTTTCTTCAGCTTCCTTGAGTTCTTCATTTTGCTGCTGCAATGCACATTTTAAGATATTTGAAAGGTTTTATCAATTTGGGTACGTTTTTACCTACAAGATCTAATTTGGTTTTGACTGCGTATTGCAATGCTGATTAAGATATGTTTGATGATAGTGGAAAATCTTTAACTGTATATTGTGTTTTTCCTGGAGAAACTTTGATTTCATGGAAAATAAAGAAGTAAAAGGTGGTATCTAAAAGTAGTTTTGAAGCAGAGTATAGAACTATATGTTATACAACTAGCGGTATTGTTTGGCTTAAACGGCTGTAGGCTGACTTAGTTGTTGAAATTTCTACTTCTGTCATTTTTGATTTTGATAATATGTCAGCAATGCACATTGCTCAAGATCTTTGTTTTCACGTGAAAACTAAACACATGAGAACTGAACATCAGAAACTGGATGTACATTATGTCACAGAAAAGGTTCAATCTGGTTTTCTATGCACTAAATATGTTAATTCAGCCTTGCAGTTGTTGATATTATGACTAAGCCACTTTGAGCAGATCTACACAAAACACTTGTACACATACAAGGAGTGGTTTATCGCACTGCAGTTCAAGATTGGCTTTCATTTTCCACTTCAATCAATATGGAAAGGGGGTGTAAAGAGCGTTAGTGCGTGATTCGGTCGTGTGTTATATTATCTATAATAATATAAGGAGTTTGGCTATAGGTTGTAACAATTTTCACTTTACCAAAATAAAAATAATTTTTTTCTATCCCTTATCTTTTCACTGTGAATTATAACATTAGTCCTTTTAGGACCGTTTTGTCCTTTGTCAACGATTGCAAAAAAGATAATGTAATGACAGTTCTTTTTTTTTTTTTTTTTTTACCATCAGTTTGAAAACGGATTTTTCATCTTCTTTTGTTTGATTATTCTATATATAAATTTGAAAGCTGAATCAATATCAATCACATTTTTTGTTGTAGATTTTGCTGGATCTGCTAGTTTTGCCTCTTTTTTGTTTGTTCATTGGTGCCAAAAATCCCCTTTCATCCAATCATTTATTATTATTTTCATTTAGCAGTGGTGCAACAATTTTCAAACTTCACTGGCTATAACTAAAAGAGGAGCTTTTCTTCGCAATGATGCTTTCTTTATTGTAAAAATCATAAAGGGATTAAATCACACTTTTATAACTCTCATTTCTAAAACTAACAATGCTACTAAACCTAGTGATTTCAAACCTATATCCAGGGCCGGTCTTATGTCATATTAGACCTAGGACAAATTTTTAGTTTTAGGCCCTTACAGTTTCTTTAAAAAAAAAAAAAAAAAAAAAAAAGAAAAAAAAAAAGAAAAAAAGATGCTATATTATCATCTAAAATTAGTTTGTTTGTTGCCACCATCATACAATAGCACTAATAAGAAAAGCATCAAATTTTAAACCATTAAAGATTTTAAAAAGGAAAATAATCCATTTTGGAATTGACTGCTAATTTTAACAAGTATCCAACGGTCCATGTTATATATGTGATATTCTTTCTTTCTTAACAGTAGAAATGCACTAATGCACTAAATGTATTTGCTTATACAAGAATAATACTACCAGTAGAGTTCAATAGAATTTTGCAACATGCAATTAAGATTTGATTCAAACAAACCATATATCAAAATAACTAATCTGTTGTAACTTTTAACCAGTCAACATTCAGTGACCAACTGCTTTCTTTTTAAGATTCAATTTTTTTTATAATTCCCTTAAAATTTAAGATCCAAGACATGAAAATACTTTTGTGAATGCTGCTTACAATGCTTTTGCTTGGCATTGGACATTCTGGCATGCAAATGCCTTTAGCAGGCCCTATTTTTGAAGACACCTGTATCAACAAATAAATGTAACAAATTAAAAATCCAAATAACTTGTTTTAAACATAACGCAAGAATCCAACACCCTCTGACTATTAATTAAAATGCAAAAATGAATGTCTCAAAACATCCTCCGGTATATAATAAAATCTTGCATGTAGATGATATTACATAGTTACCTTGTAGTTTTAATTTTATTGACGCTAAATTGTGAATGCTTATTTGAAATTGAGCACTGCCTTTCAATATCAAATTTTTTTATACTGATTTTTGTAAAACATTAGAGTAAACGAAGGAAAAAAAAGGAGAAAATGAAAGGAATATGGAAATGCTTTGGAACTAGAAATATATAAAGAGTTGCCCGCATTGACTAAAATGATGTTTTGGAACTGGAAAGCGTACATATTAAATACATTTTAAGTTGCATGTAATAGAGTAACAGTAGTGGATAATTAAGCTTATATCAAAATGTACTGTAGCCGCATGGGCTTATTTACTTTTCGTTTGGGCCTATTTATTTTCTAGCCCATTGTCAACGTTACTGTATATATATTATAGCAGACATTATGTACATTCATTCATTCGATTATATTTTTAATACAGAACAGTTTCATTACAAAACATATTAGAATTACCTTCAGATTTCTTACATGGTATCAGAGCTACCATTGCCCAACGACAGCCGTTAGAGAATCTTCTGCTGATTGACTGAAGAGGCGTTTTCATTAAGTCTCCTCAGTTTGTGATTTTCATCATCGGAGAGCCACCTCTTTGATCGCACAGCAGGTGTTCTCATCAGAGTTGTGCGTGCCAGGCCGGAATTTACATTCGTAGCAGCTACAACAACTTCTTGGTCATATGAGATTGATAATCTCATCATTTGACTCGTTCTTGATGTAAGAGTGTTGTTTCTTGTATTCAAATTGAACCAAGAAACACCTCTGCACCCTCTTTCCTTTATTCCAGCATAGGCTGCTATCTTTTTTATCAGATAACCTTGCCATACGCATTCTTTCATCGCTTTAGCAATGGCTGGAACCAATAATGATCAGTCATCAGCCACCTCAGGGACAGGCAACATCGACCCCACACCCACTATTCCTCCTCCAACTCTTGTTAAGACGAAGAGTCAGGATATTACGATCCCTCTCGATGAAGAGAACTTTCTTTAATGGAAATTCCAGATTGAAACAGCCTTGAAGGGTTACGACCTTCAAGATTATGTCAATGGAACAAGACCCGTGCCACCTCGAATGATTGTCAACAAAGATGGACAGATGGTTAACAATCCAGGGTACACTCATCATCAGAAACAAGATAATCTGTTGTCATTATGGTTATTATCCTCTATTAGTGTAAATCTACCATCTCAAGTTATAGGATGCAACACTTCTAATGAGATATGGGTCACCATACAACAGATTTTCAACTCTCAATCGTCTGCTAGGATTATGCATTATAGAAGAGAATTTCAAAATGCGTGAAAACGTGACATGACTATGAGAGAATACATTTCAAATGTTAAAACCCTATGTGACAAGTTAAAAGCAGTGGGACATCCGATTTCTGACAATGAACAGATTCTTACTATAACAAATGGGTTAGATGAGGAGTATGAATCCTTTATTACCTTTATTGCTACCCAATCTATACTACCAGACAATCAATCTGTTTACTCAGCCCTATTAGCTCATGAAGGCCGAGTTGAGCAAAGTAAAGCTACCCAAAATGAATATAGTATAAACCTTGCCTCAACTTCAAGAAATCCAAATCAGTAAAGAAACTTACCTGGATTTGGCAAAGGCAACAATCATGGATAGAGAGGGAATGCAAACAAAAGAGGAAGAGGAAGAGGCAGATCCAACAATGTACCCAGAATCAAATGTCAGATATGCGATAAACCTGGACATGCAGCAAACAAATGTTACTACAGGTTCAACACAGATGTGAACAATGCATAGCAGAAACAATTTAATCAAAGAGACCCAAGTGTATACGTGGCACAAGCAAATCAGGTCAGAACTTATGTAGGAACTTCTGCAGTTGCTAGCAATAATGATGATTCAAGTAAAATAGAGGACATCAACAGTGAAGATTGGTTCCCAGATTCAGGTGCGACAAACCACATCACCAACAACTTGCAGAATTTAAACCTTGGAAACAAGAATTACTCAGGTAAGCAAGTTATTCACACTTGCAATGGTGAAACTATGAGTATATCTCACACTGGAACAAGTTTTGTTGAACGAAAAAGAAAACTTTTACTCAACAATTTACTTAGGGTTCCAAATGTTAAGAAAAACCTAATCAGTGTGTCTCAATTTACCACTGACAGTAAGGTATATCTTGAGTTTCACCCCAATTACTGTCTTGTTAGAGACTCTCTGAACAAAAATATATTGTTATAGGGTAAACATGACAATGGCTTATGCAAATTCTGCAATGTGAAATCAAGATTGGAAAATGAAAATAATAATTGGTGTTGTAATGCTAGTATTCAATTTGCTAATGACAATGTTGGGACTAATTCCGATAAGATTGGCCAACTGTAATATGATTAAAAATGATCTTGATATCTAGCATTGCAAACTAGGACATCCTAGTTATGATATTGTGACAAGAATATTAAATGATAATCAAATTCCTTACAAACATATACTTGTTTTGTAACAACCCGGAATTTTGGAGCCAATTTAAAATTTTTATTTTAAATAATAACGACTAAAAATTTATTTTAAAACGAATAAATTTAATTTAATTATAGAAGGAGTTTGAAATGGCGCAGCAGTTCGAAAATTCGATTTCAAACTTTAACTGAATGTACAGGATTCAAAATAAATCGAATTTCAGTGAAACCAGAAATATTTGAATCTGTTTAATCATATATTTTGAACGAATCTGAAAAACTGAGATTTCACTTTAAAAGTTGTAAGTTATGTCCAGTTTAAATTTTAGAAAAGTCGCTATAGAATTTAATTATATTTTAATATAATATATTAGCCTTAAAAATAGTTATTTTGCAAACGACCTCGGTTTTCGACGAAACCACTTTTTTTGGATCTGGAATGTCAAATTATTGTTAAGTTTAATTTTCCAGAATTTTTCAAATTAATATGTGAGCGTGGAAAAGGAAAATGTGTTTTGTCAATTTCAGTCAAATTCAATCGACCAGAAAATAGCCATTTTTCAAAAAGTCTCAGAACTCGACGAAATTAGTTTTGTTAGGACTATCGTCATAACAAAGCCAGAAATAAATTTTTTGGAATTTTCTGAGTTCATATGTGGCTCCGGTAAATTTATATATACGGTTAAATTAAATAAATAAATGTTTTATTTTAAATTGAAGAAAACTGGCTGAAAACTTTCATTTGGACTGGCGGGACATCGCTAGATGAGTCCAGAATAGGGTAATTGGGTAAGAATGACAGTCGCTGGGCTGAAATCGGACAAAGTTGCTAATCGGGCCTTTATAGGGTTAATTAATATTAAAATATTATAAATAATAAAAAAATCACTAAACCCTAACCCTAAATTCCTTTACAGACCGCCGCCAGTTCTAGAAATGAACGCCCCAATTCATCCCGATTTAGAGCCCTATAATCTCTTTACCCAATTCGAATTAAAACCAGTTCCAAAAACAAAATCAAAGAAGATCCCAAGCTCTTCGATCTTGTACGATTATGATCAAGTATAATTGCACGGATGGGACGGATTTTGCCCTGAAAGGCTGCGTGTTCGGTGGAGGTTTCGAGGCCCTACAGGCGCTCAAGTTCAGCGGGAAGGAGGGCGGAGAGAGAGCAAGCCGAGGCGCTTCTCGTGGATACCGCGGATCGGTCTCTGACGGCTTCTGGACGCCTGCGTTCTGGAGGGAGGAAGTCGAGCTTGGTTCTGGCATTCGACAGTAAACAGAACGTAGAAGATGATTAGAGAATATGGTTAAGTTAATTTAATTATTTATTTAACTAATTATAAAAGTAATTGATGTGTTAACGGCCATAACTCAATCAAATCTTATCAGAATCAGACGAAACCTATTGCGTTGGATTCATATCAGAAAACACTACCTTATGGTGCAGAGTAGAGTTGAAACAGAGCATAGTAGATTTTGGTCAAAATCCAGATCTGAGTTGTTCAGAATTAAAAGCTATCGGTGAGAAATCCTATTTGTTATAAACAATTATAATTTGATTATTGTTCTCGCCTTTAAAATCTATATACGTATGAGTTAGATCTGCAATTTAGAATCTATTTAATTTATTTATTTATTGTTGTTTGTGGTGAATATTCGTTTTGGTTCATACGATTAAAACCTCATCTTTATTGAGATTCAAATTTAGGTTCTGAATTCACAATATAATTTTATTCTAAATTCCAGATCCAATATTTTAGATCGGATGTTGCGATGTTATTTTCCTCTTTGTTCCAGCACTATTATTTTAGATTTGTCAATGCGATAAAAATCTCATCTTTATTGAGATTATATATATATATATATATATATATATATATATATATATATATATATATATATATATATATATGTTTGGTTCCTTAGATTTGTGGATTCAAAATGAACATTTGAGTTAATTAGAAATAGTTAAACAAAATTTATCATTTGTTTATTTGATTTGTTGGGAGAATTCCATTGTCATTCTGTTGAAATTAAAAAAAAACATTTGTAGCATTGTTTTGTTTTCAACTAAGAAGAATATATTTTAGCGTCAAATTGTTTACGCTAAGTAGAACCTATTTTTAATGTTAATTTGTTTCAATGAAACGGATTGAAATTAAAGATAAGATTTGTAGTGTCAATGGTTTTCAATAAAAAGAAGCAACATGAAAAAAGAAAAAAATTACGTTTATGGTAGAATGTATGGTGCAAACCAAAATGGCATTTTTGACTAGAAATTTGTTAAGAAAATTAAAACAACAGTTTTATTTGAAATGTCTTAAGAAAATAAAATGACTTTTTGATTAGAAATATAGTTATTGAAATAAAAGGAAATATCAATTTTATGTTAGCATAATAGAAATATGATTTTAATTAGAAATGGCATGTCATGTTAATACTGCCATTTTAATTAGAAATGTCATTTTGTGATAAAATGTTTATTCAGAATAAAATTACATTTTGTTATAAAATGTCACCTTAGTCTAAAAAGGTGTCATTTGACATAAAATGTTACATTAAAGTAAAAATAACCTTTTTAGTCGAAATGAAACATTAGAAATAATAACATTTTTAGTCAAAATGTTACATTAGAAAGATAATAACATTTTTAGTTTAAATGTTGCATCAGAAAAATGAATTAACATTTTTAGTGTAAAATATTTACATTTATAAGAAT
The DNA here is from genome assembly GCA_030737875.1 of Allium sativum. Lineage (NCBI taxonomy): Eukaryota > Viridiplantae > Streptophyta > Magnoliopsida > Asparagales > Amaryllidaceae > Allium > Allium sativum. Next base: position 746,685,174 of record CM060909.1, on the reverse strand, counting down.
TAAGAATTTTTGTTAAAACTTGATTAGTGAATAAGAATAATTTTTTTTTTGCTAAAACTTGATTAGTGAATAAGAATTAACAATTTTTGTAAAAACTTGTTAGTGGAATAAAATAACATTTTTGTGTTAATCATGTTAATAACATAAAAATGAACAATTTTATATCTAGAAAAGGATCAAATAATTATTTTTGTTATTAAAAAGAGTAGACAAAAATATTGCATTTTCGTTTATTAAAAAGAGTAGAGAAAAATATCGCATTTTTGTTTATTAAAAAGAGTAGACAAAAATATCACATTTTGTTTACAAAAAAAAAAAAAAAAAAAAAGATTAGACAAAAATTCACATTTTGTTTACATTAAAAAGAATTAGACAAATTTGTCATTTTGTTTACATAAAAAGGATTAAACAAAATCATAACATTTTTGTTTACATCAAAAAGGTTAGACAAAATTATCATATTTTGTTACATTTAAAAGATTAGACACATTTATGTACATTGATAGGAATTTTACAAAATGATCATATTTTGTACATTAAAAGGAATTAGACGAAAATTACAATTTTTGTCACTTTAAAAATATTAGAATAAAAAGTACATTTTTGCTAGAAAATGTATATTAGAATAAAAAAGTACATTTTTGCTAGAAAATGTATATTAGAATAAAAAGTACATTTCTGTTAGAGAATGTAAATTAAAATAAAAGGACATTCTTGTCATTTAAAAAGAATGAATTAAAAATAGGCATCTTTGGTCATTTAAAAAGAGTGAATTAAGAACATACATTTTTATGAAACATTATCCTCATTATAAAGAATAGGATTAAAAGATTTCATTAAAAATATTCATTTTGTCATTTAAAATGAATGAGACCAAAGATATACTTTTTGGTAAATAAATAAAGGCTATGATTTTTATCGTCATTTGTCAACAATAAAAAGAATGGAAATTAAAGACTAGATTTTTTTTATTGTCATTTGTTCACAATAAAAAAAGAATTGAAATATATGTCTGTTATGTTGAAATGGTTGATGTGTTAAATATATTGTTTGTATATTCAAATTTAATATTACACTCCCATTTACAAGTTACCCGACTTGTTTATGTGATTGGGACGATAATTTTCACACATCGCCCAAGTGCACAAATAATTGATTATTTGTTTATTGGATGGAAACCCCACACGGGTATTGGGATGATACTGGACATACACTAATCTCAATATTTAGTTATATGTCAATCGATGGATTGACAGTCTGTGATGAGCGTTAGTTATTTACTTTAATGCTTACACAGTTATAAATTCCACTATGGTCGTCATTTGGATGTTTAATAATTATGTATCATGATTGTTGATTACATACAATATATGGTTGTTTATTGAGTCACATTCCAATAAAGAATATTCTAGAAAAAAAAGAATATTTTAGAAAATGTCTAAAAAAAAGAATATTTTAGAAAAGAATATATTTTAGAAAATATATTTTACTTAAAATGAACTATTTATTAACTAGAATAAATCATTAAATTTAGATTTAATTAAGCTTTCTAATTTGTTAAGATTTAATTGAAGTTAAATTAAATAAATTGGATTTTGGGTTTGTCGTGAATAGTATCTTAAATAACACTGTTCTTAAACCTCGTATGAAAAGAATAATCTTTTAATTTTGATTATTAAAATTTTCGATTATATTTAGTAATTGAAATAAGATGAAATGTGAGTTGAGTTTATTGTGAACTGTGTTTCTAAGCGACATTTGTTCTTTAACCCAACTGACAGTGAAAATGTGATTTGGAATTTATAAAATCTTTTATTAAGATTTAAATGGGAATTTCCCAAAAGCCAAGCTTTCCAATTTAAGATATTAAATTGGAATTGAATGGAATTCGAATTAATAGTAACCGAGGTAAGCTTCTGTAAATGAAGACTGGTACTACATATGGAATTTAAGAGGCTTTGCTGTTATTCCATTTATATTGTCGGTCGGATACATAAATTTATAACGATTATATATTGATTTGATTTCTGTAAAGTTCCATATTTTATGGAAGATGATTTCGGGTTTACCGTAAACTATGTTTTAAATGACATTAGTTCTTTAACCCAGTTAAAGATAAGATTAATTTCTTAAATTTAAATAATCATTGAATAATAATTTTTTTTCATATTTAAAACCAAATTGGGTTTTAATAAATCTTTAAAAGAAAGATTTAAGATAAATTTGAAGAATTTATCTTTGATAAGATAATGTGAATATTTTATTTAAAAGAATATTCTGAATTGGAATGTGGCGTTAGATGTGTTTTTATAGTACTTGATTTTTAATTTTAAAAATACGTGGATTATTCGGAAAGGCCGGATTTAACCCATTCCGAATAATTATTACGACGATGAAGAGTCGAAGATGAAGGCGGTGATTGAAGACCGACGATCTTCACATCGAATGGATGTGTTGCTACTGAGACCCATGATGGGAGTAGCTACCTTGAAGGGGCTTCAGTGGTAGCCGTCCGGACTATTGTTGACTGTTTCAGATATGCGAGGAATAAGATGCCTCCGGTTTCGTTCAGACCCAGAACGGTCTTGTAGATGGATGCGTGTCTGACATTAGATTTCGTTCCATGTGAATTAAATTGATTTTTATTAATGTACATCTGATTGGTGGTGGAGAATTTATCCTCTGCTTAACACCCCAGTTTATATTAATAGTGATTGATCGCATGGCGTGAATTGTCAATGTGGCACGTCAAGATGCAATTGATCAAGGCTTTTGTTGAAAAGTAGGGCCTTGTGGGATGATCAAAGTATAGTCTATTACGGCATACCTTTGTGTATAGCGTGACTTCGCGAGCCTCACACCCCGGTATGAGTCAAAAACGGGATATGGACCGTAGGGAGTGCACACGTTTCTTTCTAGCTAGGGGTAGTGTCAGTGCTTAAACTGGCTGGCATTTTACTTACGTGGATGATGGATTGAGGCGCCTCGGAATTATAGGCCGTTAGTGGTCATATGGAGGACCAAAAGGACCGGGAAGCGTGTGTTCAGGAATTGTCAATCCACTACCATTAGGTGGGGACCGGCCCTACCGCATCCAAGGGTTGCCCATAGGTGTGATCCTGAGGCATTTGCTAGAGTGTCTCGAATCGGAGAGGATGATCCCTAGCCTCGACTCATGGTGGAAATCCAATTTCCAATACGACCTTGCGGTTTTGATTGTAGAACTAGTATGGCGACATAATAGGATGGGGTACTATGCCGCCTATGATTAATACATTACGATTGAAATTGTTTTTGAAATATATATATACCCATAGATATACACACTAGTATTAAATCCGTTTTGTCGTATCAAGCATCTTTTGACCATTATAAGGTAAAACTTTGTCCTCCTATTTGCGTTGCATTGTGTGATGGGACTTGGGTCTTATAATGGTTTCATTTTCCTAAAAAGCATTGCGTCGTTTAACATTTTACTTTATTTCATTCACTGGTAATTCAATGGAGTAAACCCGTTCCGCGTTAGCGGTGTGGTCCTGCGATTGACCATATTTATTAGATAAGTTAAGTTAAGATTTCTCGTACCAGTCCCATGACTGACCTGTAGTTTGTTTCACTGGCAAACTCGAGTGCCGATATTTTCCACACTGACAGTCGAGTATCTTTTTGCAGATATATTTACAAGATCCTGGTTTACAGCTGAAGCGGTATTTGGAAAGCTCTGTATCCTTATATTCCTTTCAGCTGTATATTTGTATTATTTTTCTGCTGCTATTTAAATGTAATTTAAATCTCTGATATTATTGTATTTCAATTGTGTAATAAGTATTCATACTCTGTTATTTTCTTATACTCTGATGTAATTGTTGTAATCAGCAATAAAATGTTCTTCAATTTGTGTTCTAATGTGTGTTGTTCTCAAAGCAATTCAGGCTTTCCTCTATGGGGAAGTTTGGGTCGTCACATTTGGTATCAGAGCTTTGGTTTACAGAGCTCGAGAACAAGAAACATTAGAACCGAACGAAAGAATTCATCAGAGATTGGAGTAGTAATATCCAATAAGAATAACTCGTTAGGGATGGGATCAGTAGTGTCCTAGAACAAGTGTGAAGAATATTATTTTCTTTTAAAATAAAAATGAAAACAAATTTAGTTTTGAAAATTTTATCTAAAAATACGTATTTGATTATATTATATTTTAATGTGGACAATGAAGCATATAAAGATTTCGAATATACGAGTAATTAACGGATATTCGAAGTTTTAATATACTGGATAGATATAGAATCACACTCTAGTCGCCCGGAGATAATTCTGGTGATGCGGTCGCATCATCATTATTTATGTTCGAGTTTCGAATGCGGGATATCTATATATTTCCATTGACTGGTATGAGAACCAAAACTTAATTATCACACACTGCTGTGATTTGCACTAAAAATATGATTTTTGGCTATATATAAAAGTTATATATATTTTTAAAGTTAATCACCTAATTGATTGCTGGTTGTGATGTTTGATTATTAGTTCAACTAATAAAGGTATAGAAATGATAATTAATTTAACTAACAAAATTATGGAAACCAAAAAATAAAAAATTAAAGTTCAGTTAGTTAATTAAACAACTTTTAGTTACGTTCCTTTTCGAGGACGAAAAGATTTTAAGTGGGGGCGATTGTAACAACCCAGAATTTTGGGGCCAATTTAAAATTTTTATTTTAAATAATAACGACTAAAAATTTATTTTAAAACGATTAAATTTAATTTAATTATAAAAGCAGTTTGAAATGGCGCGGCAGTTCGAAAATTCGATTTCAAACTTTAACTGAATGTACATGATTCAAAATAAATCGAATTTCAGTGAAACAAGAAATATTTAAATCTATTTAATCATATCTTTCGAACGAATCTGAAAAACTGAGATTTCACTTTAAAAGTTGTAAGTTATGTCCAGTTTAAATTTTAGAAAAGTCGCTATAGAATTTAATTATATTTTAATATAATATATTAGCCTTAAGAATAGTTATTTTGCAAACAACCTCGGTTTTCGACGAAACCACTTTTGTTGGAACTGGAATGTCAAATTATTATTAAGTTTAATTTTCCAGAATTTTTCGAATTAATATGTGAGCGTGGCAAAGGAAAACGTGTTTTTGTCAGTTTCAGTCAAATTTAATCGACCAGAAAATAGCCATTTTTCAAAAAGTCTCAGAATTCGACGAAATTAGTTTTGTTAGGACCGTATCGTCATAACAAAGCCGAAAATAATTTTTTTGGAATTTTCTGAGTTCATATGTGGCTCCGGTAAATTTATATATACGGTTAAATTAAATAAATAAATATTTTATTTTAAATTGAAGAAAACTGGCTGAAAACTTTCGTTTGGACTGGCGGGACATAGCTAAATGAGTCCGTAATAGGGGTAATTGGGTAAGAACGACAGTCGTTGGGCTGAAATCGGACAAAGTTGCTAATCGGGCCTTTTAAAGGGTTAATTAATATTAAAATATTATAAATAATAAAAAAATAACTAAACCCTAACCCTAAATTCTTATACAGACCGCCGCCAATCTGGAAATGAACGCCCCAATTCATCCTGATTTCAAACCCTATAATCTCTTTACCCAATTCGAATTAAAACCAGTTCCAAAAACAAAATCAAAGAAGATCACAAGCTCTTCGATCTTGTACGATTATGATCAAGTATAAATGCACGGATGGGTTAGATTTTGCCCTGATAGGCTACGTGTTCGGTGGAGGTTTCGAGGCCCTAAGGCGCTCGAGTTCAGCGGGAAGGAGGGCGGAGGGAGAGCAAGCCGAGGCGCTGCTCGTGGATACCGCGGATCGGTCTCTAACGGCTTATGGACGCCTGCGTTCTGGAGGGAGGAAGTCGAGCTTGGTTCTGGCATTCGACAGTAAACAGAACGTAGAAGATGATTAGAGAATATGGTTAAGTTAATTTAATTATTTATTTATTTAACTAATTATAAAAGTAATCGATGTGTTAACGGCCATAACTTGATCAAATCTTATTAGAATCAGACGAAACCTATTGCGTTGGATTCGTATCAGAAAACACTACCTTATGGTGCAGACTAGATTTGAAATAGAGCATGTTAGATTTTGGTCAAAATCCAGATCTGAGTTGTTCAGAATTAAAAGCTATCAGTGAGAAATCCTATTTGTTATAAATAATTATAATTTGATTATTGTTCTCGCCTTTAAGATCTCTATACGTATGCGTTAGATCTACAATTTAGAATCTATTTATTTTTTTGTTTTTTGTGGTGAATATTCGTTTTGGTTCATACGATTAAAACCTCGTCTTTATTGAGATTCAAATTTAGGTTCTGAATTCACGATATAATTTTATTCTAAATTCTAGATCCAATATTTTAGATCGGATGTTGCGATGTTATTTTCCTCTTTGTTCCAGCACTATTATTTTAGATTTGTCAATGCGATAAAAATCTCATCTTTATTGAGATTTATATATATATATATATATATATACACGTTTGGTTCCTTAGATTTGTGGATTCAAAATGAACATTTGAGTTAATTAGAAATAGTTAAACAAAATTTATCATTTGTTTATTTGAATTGTTAAGAGAATTCCATTGTCATTCTGTTGAAATTTAAAAAAAAAGAACATTTGTAGCGTTGTTTTGTTTTCAACTAAGAAGAATATATTTTAGCGTCAAATTGTTTACGCTAAGTAGAACCTATTTTTAATGTGAATTTGTCTCAATGAAAAGGATTGAAATTAAAGATAAGATTTGTATTGTCAATGGTTTTCAATAAAAAGAAGCAACATGAAAAAAGAAAAATTTTACGTTTATGGTAGAATGTATGGTGCAAACCAAAATGGCATTTTTAACTAGAAATTTGTTAAGAAAATAAAAACAATAGTTTTATTTGAAATGCGTTAAGAAAATAAAATGACTTTTTGATTAGAAATATAGTTATTGAAGTAAAAAGAAATATCAATTTTATGTCAGCATATTAGAAATATGATTTTAATTAGAAATGGCATATCATGTTAATACTGCCATTTTAATTAGAAAAGTCATTTTGTGATAAAATGTTTATTCAGAATAAAATTACATTTTGTTATAAAATGTCACCTTAGTCTACAAAGGTGTCATTTGACATAAAATGTTACATTAAAGTAAAATAACCTTTTTAGTCGAAATGTTACATTAGAAATAATAACATTTTTAGTCAAAATGTTACACTAGAAAGATAATAACATTTTTAGTTTAAATGTTGTATTAGAAAAATGAATTAACATTTTTAGTGTAAAATATTTACATTTATAAGAATTAAGAATTTTTGTTAAAACTTGATTAGTGAATAAGAAAAACAATTTTTGCTAAAACTTGATTAGTGAATAAGAATTAACAATTTTTGTAAAAACTTGTTAGTGGAATAAAATAACATTTTTGTGTTAATCATGTTTATAACATAAAAATGAACATTTTTATATCTTGAAAAGGATCAAATAATTATTTTTGTTATTAAAAAGAGTAGAAAAAATATCGCATTTTTGTTTATTAAAAAGAGTAGAGAAAAATATCGCATTTTTGTTTATTAAAAAGAGTAGACTAAAATATCACATTTTGTTTACAAAAAAAAGAAAAAGATTAGACGAAAATTCACATTTTGTTTACATTAAAAAGAATTAGACAAATTTGTCATTTTGTTTACATAAAAAGGATTAAACAAAATCATAACATTTTTGTTTACATTAAAAAGGTTAGACAAAATTATCATATTTTGTTACATTTAAAAGATTAGACACATTTATGTACATTGACAGGAATTTGACAAAATGATCATATTTTGTACATTAAGAGGAATTAGACGAAAATTACAATTTTTGTCACTTTAAAAATATTAGAATAAAAAGTACATTTTTGCTAGAAAATGTATATTAGAATAAAAAAGTACATTTTTGCTAGAAAATGTATATTAGAATAAAAAGTACATTTCTGTTAGAGAATGTAAATTAAAATAAAAAGGACATTCTTGTCATTTAAAAAGAATGAATTAAAAATAGGCATCTTTGGTCATTTAAAAAGAGTGAATTAAGAACATGCATTTTTATGAAACATTATCCTCATTATAAAGAACAGGATTAAAAGATTTCATTAAAAATATTCATTTTGTCCTTTAAAATGAATGAGACCAAAGAATACTTTTTGGTAAATAAATAAAGGTTAAGATTTTTATTGTCATTTGTCAATAATAAAAAGAATGGAAATTAAAGACTAGATTTTTTTTATTATCATTTGTTCACAATAAAAAAAGAATTGAAATATATGTCTGTGATGTTGAAATGATTGATGTGTTAAATATATTGTTTGTATATTCAAACTTAATATTACACTCCCATTTACAAGTTACCCGACTTGTTTATGTGATTGGGACGATAATTTTCACACATCACCTAAGTGCACAAATAATTGATTATTTGTTTATTGGATGGAAACCCCACACGAGTATTAGGATGATACTGGACATACACTAATCCCAATATTTAGTTATATGTCAATCGATGGATTGACAGTCTGTGATGAGCATTAGTCATTTACTTTAATGCTCACACAGTTATAAATTCCACTATGGTCGTCATTTGGATGTTTAATAATAATGTATCATGATTGTTGATTTCATACAATATATGGTTGTTAATTGAGTCACATTCCAATCAAGAATATTCTAGAAAAAAGAATATTTTAGAAAATGTCTAAAAAAAGATTATTTTAGAAAAGAATATATTTTAGAAAATATATTTTATTTAAAATGAACTAGTTAAATTTAGATTTAATGAAGCTTTCCAATTTGTTAAGATTTAATTGAAGTTAAATTAAATAAATTGGATTTTGGGTTTGTTGTGAATAGTGTCTTAAATAACACTGTTCTTAAACCCCGTATGAAAAGAATAATTTTTTAATTTTGATTATTAAAGTTTTCGATTATATTTAGTAATTGAAATAAGATGAAATGTGAGTTGGGTTTATTGTGAACTGTGTTTCTAAGCGACATTTGTTCTTTGACCCAACTAACAGTGAAAATGTGATTTGGAATTTATGAAATCTTTTATTAATATTTAAATGGGAATTTCCCAAAAGCCAAGCTTTCCAATTTAAGATATTAAATTGGAATTGAATGGAATTCGAATTGATAATAACCGAGGTAAGCTTCTGTAGAAGAAGACCGATACTACATATGGAATTTAAGAGGCTTTGCCGTTGTACCATTTATATTGTTGGTCGGATACAGAAATTTATAACGATTATATATTGATTTGATTTCTGTAAAGTTCCATATTTTATGGAAGATGATTTCGGGTTTACCGTGAACTATGTTTTAAATGTCATTAGTTCTTTAACCCAGTTAAAGATAAGATTAATTTCTTAAATTTAAATAATCATTGAATAATAATTATTTTTTTATATTTAAATCCAAATTGGGTTTTAATAAATCTTTAAAAGAAAGATTTAAGATAAATTTGAAGAATTTATCTTTGATAAGATAATGTGAATATTTTATTTAAAAGAATATTCTGAATTGGAATGTGGCGTTAGATGTGTTTTTATAGTACTTGATTTTTAATTATAAAAATACGTGGATTATTCGGAAACCCCCTGGTTTAACCCATTCCGAATAATTATTACGACGATGAAGAGTCGAAGATAAAGGCGGTGATTGTAGACCGACGATCTTCACATTGAATGGATGTGTTGCTAATGAGACCCATGATGAGAGTAGCTACCTTGAAGGGGCTTCAGTGATAGTCGTCCGGACTATTATTGATTGTTTCGGATATGCGAGGAATAAGGTGCCTCCGGTTTCATTCAGACCCATAACGGACTTGTAAATGGATGCGTGTCTGACATTGGATTTCGTTCCATGTGAATTAAATTGATTTTTATTAATGTATATCTGTTTGGTGGTAGAGAATTTATTCTCTGCTTAACACCCCGGATTATATTAATAGTGATTGATCGCATGGCGTGAATTGTCAATGTGGCACGCCAAGATGCAATTGATCAAGACTTTTGTTGAAAAGCAGGGCCTTGTGGGACGATCAAAGTATAGCCTATTACGGCGTAGCTTTGTGTATAGCGTGACTTCGCGAGCCTCACACTCCGGTATGCATCAAAAAGGGATATGGACCGTAGGGAGTGCATACGTTTATTTCTAGCTAGGGGTAGTGTCAGTGCTTAAACTGGCTGGCATTTTACTTATGTGGATGATGGATTGAGGCGCCTCGGGATTATAGGCCATTAGTGGTCATATGGAGGTCCAAAGGGACCGGGAAGCGTGTGTTCCGGAATTGATAATCCACTACCGTTAGGTGGGGACCGGCCCTACCGCATTCAAGGGTTGCCCATAGGTGTGATCCTGAGGCATTTGCTAGAGTGTCTCGAATCGAAGAGGACGATCCCTAAGATCCAGCAAATGTGTACTTTTATAGGAAATAGTAACAATCAGAAAGGTTACAAATGCATGGATAATAAGGGAAAAGTTATAATATCTAGACATGTTGTTTTTAGTGAGTGTGTTTTTCCTTTTGCAGAAAAGGAAAATACGCATAAGCTAGTTCCTGATCAATCAAAAGTGGTGATAGGGTCTATACCAACATTATCTGAGTGGACTACACATACAAATGAGAAGGATACACCAGACTTAACTTTAGCTACTCCAACTGTGTCTAGTACCATATCAGAATACAACTCAAATGATAACATGATTGATGATGACCAACCACAAAGTGACAATAGAGATATGGATATTCATGAAAATCATGGGATGATACTACAACATCTGATGATATCAGCAGTGACAGTGAGACACAACAACCACAGACTAGACATCATATGATCACTGTTTCACTATAGCTAAAAGTGGCATTTTTAAACCTAAAATATACCATGCATCCATCAAAGACACCAATCATGATATTGAACCAGTGACTTATGATCAAGCAGTCAATTACAAACATTGGTGTGATGCCATGAGTGAGGAGTATGAAGCTTTAGTCAAAAACAATACATGGAGCCTAGTTACTGCACCCAAAGGTAAAAACATTGTGGGATGCAAATGGACATACCAACTAAAGAGAGATGTTGATGAAAAAGTTTACAAACATAAGGTCAGGCTTGTTGCTAGGGGTTTTTCTCAATAGTATGGATTTGACTTTAATGAGACATTCTCACCAATTGTTAAGCCTACGACCATTAGAATCATCCTAACCATAGCTATTTCCAATGGTTGGAATATTAGACAGCTAGACGTTTGCAATGCATTCCTAAATGGTGATCTTAATGAAGATGTGTATATGCAACAACCAACTGGCTATGTGTGCAAAGGTAAAGAAAATTATGTATGCAAGCTTCATAAAACTATATATGGGTTAAAACAAGCTTCCAGAGCTTGGTACATTAGATTGAAAAACATTCTCACAAATCTAGGTTATAAAGCCACTGTGTCAGACAGCTCATTATACACCAAGATTATTAATCAAAACACTACATACATTTTGGTGTACGTAGATGACATATTAATAACAGGCAATGACAAAGCTGAAGTTAGTAAGGTTGTGACTCGATTAGAACAAGCATTTGCTATCAAAGACATGGGGGAGATGAACTATTTCCTAGGTATACAAGTTCAAAGAAAATCAGACTCAGAAATTTTTCTCTTACAAAAGAAGTATGCAGCAGAAATTCTTACTAGAGCTAACATGGATAAAGCAAAACCTATCTCTACACCCATGACAAGCAATTTGCGATTATCAAAATATGATGATGAAGCCATGGAAAATTGCAAGCAGTGTCGTAATATAGTGGGAGCTCTTCAATACCTAATCATAACTAGACCAGATATTTGCTACAGTGTCAACAAAGTATGTCAGTTTATGGCAAACCCCTTAAGCAAACATTGGATAGCTGTAAAGCATATTCAACGATATTTACAAGGCACCCTAGAATATGGAATTTCTATAAAAGCTAGCAAAGACCTTAACTTGAATGCTTACAGTGATGCTGACTTGGCCAATGACCCAGATGATCGTCGATCAACTTCAGACTACTGTTTGTTCATGGGGCCAAACCCTATTTCTTGGTGCACGAAGAAACAACCCACTATTTCACGATCCAGTACTGAAGCCGAATACAGGGCCATAACGTCCGCCACAACAGAGATAGTTTGGGTAGAAGCCCTAATTAATGAATTAGGTTTTCAATTCATGAGGAGGCCAACACTCTGGTGTGACAACAAAAACACGGTCTCCCTCTCTATCAACCCTATCCAGCACTCGAACGAAGCACAAAGAAATTGATCTCCATTTCGTCAGAGAGAAGATCGAAGCTGGAAAATTGGTGATTAATCACATCCCTGCCTTCTATCAGAAGACTGACATATTAACCAAGGCGTTATCACGATACAATTTCAAGAGATTGAGAAAAGAGCTCAAAGTTTCCAATGGTGGCGGCGCAGAACAATTTCAGAAGAAAACCCTAGTCCATTTGGGTGGGGGGGGGGGGGGTGTTAATAGAGTAACAGTAGTGGATAATTAAACTTATATCAAAATATACTGTATAGCCATATTTATTTTCTATTGTTATGGAATTTGTTTCTTAATCTCTAGACATAGAATTTCTGAAAGGCCATATTTCACATATATACATAAATCATCCTGTTATAACTCATCTAATCTATGTTGATGATTTGTGTGTGTGTGTGTGTGTGTTTTTTTTTTTTTTTTTTTTTTTTTTTTTTTTTTTTTTTTTTTTTTTTATAAGCCAATGAAAACAGTGCACATGCCATCAAAAAAAGCCCTTAAATCTATGTCTCAAATTGGATTAAAGGTTAATCGAGTCAAATCTCAACTGTATTTTAGCAAGGGAAATAAGCAAAAAGAATTTATTTCAGCTTATCTTCGTATTAATACCTCAGATCTGCTTGTCAAATACTTGGGCCACCCTTTGTCAAGCAAGAAGATTACTAGCAGAGATGCCTAGCTAGCAACTCCTGGACAGAATAAAGCCGAAAATCACTTGTTGGGGTAATAAATTTCTATCTACTATGGGGAGATTTGAACTCATTGAATCATCCATATATCCCATTATATGTTTCTGGATTCAGACTTGTCAAATTGCCGCTCACATTGTTAATAAATTGAACCTATATGTGTTAATTTTATTTGGAAAAATAAAAATCAAAAAGTTTATTGGACTCAAATATGTCAGCTTAAACACATTAGAGGTCTCGGACTCAAGAATATTAAAGATTTAGAGCAACTCCAACTGTTCGGGGTGCGGATTTTCGATTTTCCGCACTCCGAATTGTTGAAACTTGGTTATTCCAACAGTTTTTGAAAGCGGACAATTGTTGAATCTGAAAATTATTGCAGCAAACGTTTATCCTGTTATGTATCAATCATTTAATATATGTTATTTTATAGTTGCTCTGATAAAGGTACAATCCGAAAATTTTACGTGTATTAAAAAATAAAATGTATATTGTATAGTGTTGATACTTTTATTTTTATGTTTTCGTTAAAATCTCTGATGCAGCTTAACGGAAATGACACATTGATCACTATTATTTAGTAGGCCTAAATCATGAATTGCAGATGGAATATTGGTTTGATAGTTGTAGTATATTCAATCTCCAGTATGTAGTAGAATTTTCCAAGTTATAGCGTTGGGCTTCAACGTTTCACGTTTTGGCCATGCTGATTTCACAAGTAAAGTGAGTTGCTCATATTTTTCTTCCAATACTTGCAGTGCAAGTGCATTTGTACTGATGTGTGTATATGCACGGTGTAGTGCTAAGCGAATACCAATTTTCTTTTCATATTACCACAACTAAAAAATACCACAAAAATTATTCATATGCTATACTATGTATATACCGACTCTTTTTCCATCTGAAAAAATATGATTTCAAATGCAGCTACTGTGATCGAAATTTAAAAAAAAAATGCCATAAAAGCATCTCTATTAGTATCGATAAATTGAAAAATGGGGGAAATAAAGATCTCCTTTCTGCTTCTTTTGCCCTGTTGTAGCGATTTGAGTGTGGAAAAAAAAAGTTAAACATCATTTCCTGCCCTTTTCTTTAAGTAGTGATAACTGATAGTGATTGTTTTAGCAATCTGATTCTCGTTCAATCTATAATTGGCAATCAGAAAGATTAATAACCTATAATCTATAAATGGTTTTTGACAAGAAAAGTTGCTTGTTTTTCAAACAATGAAGTAGTAATAATTTTCCGCTTGCTGTTGGAAATATAATCAACTGGACTGAACGAAGTTTGCATTAAATAAAAAACTATCATTTTATATTCCTTGATTTATTGCTTGTTGGCAAATCGGATGATTATTTGTTATCCGTCGTTATCCGTAAATACAAATAGTCGAAAATGCTTTTAAATGCAAATGCAGATATAGTATTATCTACATCTAATCATACGTCTTGACCTTTAAAGTAGATTTTTGATGGTAACATGAAAAAGTGATGTATAAATATTACGTAACACACAAGTAGCACAGAGAATTTTTTGTTTATTACAATAAATTAACGTGTTCAAACTCATATCTCAAATGGTCTTCATTTATTTATTTTTACCCTCCTTTTCTATTCTTTGCGGTGGCGTGAAGGGAATAGTATCAAGAGGGCTTGCAGTTGCAGACTTGCAGTGTAGGTGGATTGGATTCAAGATGGCATATCACTGTAGTGCAATATCAACATACATTGAACCAGCAACATTACCATGCATTGATTCAACTTTTATGTCGGAGCAATAAATATGTACAAGTATATTTGTGAGTAAATGAAACAGCTCTCTCTCACGTAAAAAGGAAACAACTGCTCATGTGCTGCCATATGTCGATGTTGGCACCTCCATTGACGTGTTTCAACTCGGTATTTCCAAATTTATGGTTACCAAAATGTTCCTGCATTAATTGCCTGTGCTCTCAATCAAATCTTCACGGTGCCATACGATTCCAGTTTTAATGCATGTGTGTCCCTCAGTTTATTCTATCAGTTAGAGCAACTACCACACAGTACAATTCGCAGTGCATAGATCCAGAGAAAACGCCCCTACAACAAAGAAATTTAGGTGAACAATGTCCTAGTTGAGCATTCATATTTAACTTCAGAGAATTAGGCTCCCTTTCAGGCCCGGCCCTGAGCATACGCCGCCTAAACGGCCGTCTGGGACCTCGGACCGGGGAGGAGGAGGTGGAAGGTGATGGAGGGCCTCAAACTTTCGGACTTTTTAATAAAGATGATATCTAAGTATAATTTTGAGAAAGTGTTGGTTTGGTGGTAAAGTTTGTAGTTTTGTTGCTATGTGATTGTGGGTTCGATTCTCAGTATATAGAATGTTGGGTAGTTGTATTTCTTGTCACCTAAATAGTTTTTTCTTCAATTTTCATGTTTTCTACATAATTTGTGGGCCATGAAAAAATTTTTGGCCTAGGGCCACACTTCTTTCAACACTACAAGAAAACAGGCTATTTGCGACGGCTTCAGACGGGCCGTCGGCGGCCGTCGGAAATTATCGTGATAAACAGTCACCCGAACTCTTTCTTCTCCATTTCTTTTGCTCTTATTTTTCCAGCATACGGGTTTTAAACCCTATTACCCCCAAGTTCGATTTTTTTGCCTCCAAACACTGATTTCTTCGTGTAAGAACCTCCCCGGCTTCAATTCAGACCTCTAGAGCAAGTAATTTGAGTTATATCTCTTTTTTTTTCATAAAAATTAAGTTTTTACCTAAACCTATATTTGCCTAAATTAGAAAATTAGGGTTATTTATTGACTGCAATTGGTTCTAATAGCGTTGTAGTGAGTTATAACATCCTATTATGTGCGTATTTTTTCTATATTTTATTCACTTTTTGAAATGAATTTTTATTTGGTCATTGAGTATATAATTATGAGAATAAGTTACTATAAACTGTGGTCATGTCTATAAAACAATCTGGCTGTCTAATTCTCCATGTTTTACTTATTTTGAAGTTCATTTTTTAACTGTTGAAGTCTGTCTTGCGGCCTCATGATGCTTTTAACAAAAATCGTAGCTCTATATAGACATTAAAATGTGATGAATGTACCTTTATACTAGGTAAAGTGGAGAGAAAAACTTTGGAGATGTTTGATACAAACAATAATGTAGTATGTACATCTTGGTTTTATAAAGATTCCCATCACCCTTTATTTTTAATTATTTTGCAGGTCTAATATGTATCCTTAGGTGCATCGAAATTCATGATGTGTTGTGTCCGTGCTGAATCTGTAAGTTTAAAACTCATATTTCGATTGCACGAATTGATGATTAGGTATAATTGTATATATAACTGATTAGGCGATGTATGCAAAATGCAGGTCATCGCACTTACTGAAGAGTTCTTAGCTGTCGTAAAACAATGTTCAGGTTGGGATGGTGACGCAATCACATAAGAAACATAATAGTTTGGCACCGTCTGACACTGTAAGCTTTTCTTATTGAAATATGGATGCTTTATCTTTTTGTCCGGCAACCATATTCTTTGGTAAAGTAGGAAAAAAATTCATATGGTTGAAATAGTAAAGGAAGCAGAGCATACTATAGGAAAATATGACACAAAATCACCATTAATACTTGTTCTACTTTTGATAGGTTTAAAGAGATATGGTAGTCTCGACATTGAATTGAATATGAAAAAGCATATCATATTGGTTGTTTCTTCTTGTACCTGAATGATGGCATAAATCTGAATTCGCTTGTAGCATGTTAATTTTGTCGAATAATTTATACCGAAAATATGCTTTTATTTAATTTTGTAATGCCCTCATACACGAATGATATGTTGCATCATAGTTTTCTAACATACATGCCCAACCTGAACGTGTAGGTATGATGCAACCTTAAGGCAATCACTCTAAATGGATACTGTGTCAACTATATGGGTGGGGAAATAAGGAAGTGGTAAATTTGTAAAGGCCACATACATTTTATTTTATTTTATTTTTAGTATTGAGTGCTGAATGTTATATCTATATCAAGGAAGAGGTAAATTTGTCACACAAATTTTATTTATTTTACAAGTTTGAATATCTATACCTAGGCACATCAAGATGATAAATACAATCCTGTCCCTATAGTTTATCTTTCATTGCCATGACATGTGCACAATTCTCAGATGAGCTTAGAAGAGTTTGACCATAGTGTTTGATGGTTTGATATTTTAATTTCGTTCTAATCTGAGTATTATTTTCGTCTAGTTGTTGCATTGATCAATTCAAATAGAATAAATTTGATTCTTAAATCATTGTATTGGATGATGTTTAGTTGCTATTTTGAGATAGTGGTTTATGTGCGAAGTGTAGTTGGAAGGATAAATAGCAGCTGAAACACACAAAAAATGCAGTATTTCTGACGGTTACCGACGGCTTCCGACGGCTAACACGTACACGAATCTGCGACGGTTTTCGACGGCTGTGTCGGTAGCCGTCGGAAATGCGAACGACGGGCTGCGTCGATAGCTGTCGGAAACTTTAATTTTCGATGCCTTATTAGCGACGGCTATTTCCGACGGCTTTCGACGACCGCCGACTTTTTTCAGCCGTCGGAAATAGCTTGTTTTCTTGTAGTGTCAGGGCTGGCACTGCTCACTTTGTTACAACAACAAAAAAAGTGCTTAATACTTGACTGAACAATCAATTAGAGATTTATTAACTTGCTTGATTTCAAATAGGTGCTTTCATTAAGCTCTTGTATTCACTTAATTGAATAAGCAAAATTTTAAGATGATTACTTGTCATTTTTTTTAAATACGAAAACCAACCTTAGAAAACAATTAAAGAGATGGTGTAGTCACTACTAAACAAAGAATGTATATCAATGGAAAGGAGCAACGGCTGTCAACAATAATATAACGACAGCTATCAACGACAGTACATTCTAAGAAAAAAAAATTACAAATTGAAAAACTATCCACTGGTAGCCGTTGAAAATCATTATTAACGAAATATCGTTTACGACCATTGGTAGCCGTTACTAAATCATGATCAAATAACGAGGTCTGCTTCTTCTTCCTTATTCCATTTCCCTTCCCAATTTTCAGCCAAATCCCTTCCTCCTCCCCAAATTTCGCCACCCACTTCCTTCGACTTCTTCATTAGCTTCTTGAACTCCTGGAAACCTACCTCTTTTCCTCTCTAACCTCTAGTCCCCTCTAGAAGAAGAATTAACCCTAGACCCTATTTAATTAAAATTGTTAATTTAGGGTTAGTTTGTTAATTTACAAGTTTGTGTTGCCTTATTGTATGTGTAGTGTAGTTTATTGAAGTCTGTTATTGTTATTAATTTAAGTACTGCAAATTTGTAGTTTGCATTATAATAGAGTAGTGTGCATATAAGTTGGATATTTTAGCCTTTTTTGGCTTATTTGGGATATTCAGTGTGTATGAGCATAATTTAATTTATGTATTTTAGAAAACATCAAAAACAATATTTATTTTTATGTAACTTATGTTTATTTAATTGAGTTTGAACATGTGTGTATATGTAATGAACCTTGTATATGTTCGGTTAGATAGGAATTAAGCCTTTTAAGGCTTATTTAGTTTAAAATTTGCTACTTAGCGCATATGATTGATAATAAGAGCGACAATCGTTATTGACCAACCTTTTGGCAAGACCATCAAAACTCATTGGAATCCTGGAAGCTAGCCCAAAAGCCGAAAGGGTCTGCGTGATTCCGGCCAGAGAACCAATCAATCCAGGGACGAGTCGACCGACGCTTAGGACTTGATCCAGGCACAAGGACCCGAGGTGCGAGCTAGTTAAATTCCGTGACCTTCGGACTGATTGGGTCCGATTCATTCCAATGTTACGTCAAATATCCTCCTAAAGAGTTGATCTTGCTCCTATTTCAATGCTATTTAACAATCCTTAATAATTAGATCAGGAGCCAGGTATCATGGCTGATTCAAATCACGCCGCCATCTTCGAAAACGTCTCTTCAGGATCTCTTAAAGTCTTGGATCAGAGGAAACGTGTTTCATCCAGTTCAAATGTTATAGCACCTATAAATATACATTTTGGACGTAGAAGAAGGATTTTTGGCAAATTTTTGATTATATCACTATTGTAGTTATTCGATTGTAATGTATTCTCTGATATAAGAAGATTATAAAGTGGACGTAGGATCGTTAATGTTAAACCACTATAAACTTGCGTGTGATTGTTCTCTTCTAGATTTTCCATTTTATTTGTCTTCAATTATTCTCTACAAATTTATCTCTTAGGTGTTGTGCCGATTTTTGGTATTACTTTGATATTTTCACTGAGAACTTGATATTCTCAACATTTGAAGGATTTTTCTCTACTTTCGGATCACCAAGTCCGAGAGGAGTTCCTATGACTTTTCAGATATCATTGAATCATGGTTGGTAAGTCTTCAATGCGTGCCGCTGGAAAGCAGCCTCTGGCCACAACGTCAACAGATGCAGCCAGAGGGTCCACCACTCCGAGAGTTACTCCCAACACCAATTCCGACCAGCCCATTCTGCCATCTTCAGTACGACCTTCTGTAACAGATCAAGCCTCCCTCTCGGCTTTCGCCACCCGAGATGAGTTCATAACTGTATGAATCACCTTCGGGAAACCACAAAAGCTTTGAATGCTCATGCCCAGGAGAATGTTGCAATACAGCACGATATGAATCATATGTCGAGACAAGTGGAAGAATTCAGGAATCATTAACATCCCCTCGACGACTGGACCAGAACTCGGGGAGTTCATCATCATCCGAGGGAAACAGAGGCCAACATCAACCACGACACCCATTACAAAGACCCAAAAACATTCACCAATTGCATTTGGAAGGGCATTCGGACCAACTAGGAATGGGGGGTCAGAATCAGGCTAACCTAGCTGATGTGGAAGTCATAGACTCCACAGCCCGACGGGATCAAAGTGCCATTCCCTCGGCTCACCAAAATAACGCTCAGACAACCCAAGCTCACGTCCTTCCTCCTCAACATCTTGTGAATGACCGAGATGCCCGGGGAAGAGGAAGGAACGCCCAGACTGTGACCCAGGTGATGTTGTCTGAAGAGGGAGCACGAAGGGGTCGGTCGGTTGAAGAGACAGATCGAGGCATGATTATCTTTCCAAATTTGACTGCTATGATACGCCGGATCATGAATGACAACATAGGGTATAAAAATGAAGATTAGGGGATCGACCAAAGCCATACACCGTTTACATATGACATTCTACAGACAGAATTCCCCAGAAGATTTAATATGCCTCAGATGAACCATTACAATGGAATCACCGACCCACAGCAGCATTTGATGAGATATTCGTGGCACATGGAAGTGGCAGTAGCTCCAGACACCATCAAATGCAAGGCTTTCCTAATCTTTCTTAGTGGAGTAGCGCTCATGTAGTTCATCGATCTTCCCCCAGGTCGGTCCCAAGCTTCAAAGACCTAAGTGAGAAATTCCTGAACCAGTTCCATCTCCATGCCTCCAGTCAAAGCATGTCATGTCCCTTTCCGTAGTAAAACAAGGAATGGGTGAATTCTTGAGGAACTGCCTTAGTTGATTCAACGATGCAGCCACCGAAGTAAGCAATCCTAATCACGAGATATTTTTGATGGCCATGGTTGATGGCATTTACAAAAGGACGGAGTTCGGGAAGTATTTAATCGGGAAGTCACCCACGACTATTCAAATGTCTATGAAAAGGCCAACGTTCGATTGAGACAAAAGGATGCACAATTGGATGAAGAGGAAGGGCCAAAAGACGGGTCTACCAATGTAGTGGCCTGAAAATCCATACCAATTTGAGCTGACTAATTTCCCACACATTCAACTCAAAGTGCATGAAAGTTCAGATCATTAATAGAAAGAATTTAGAGGATGAGAAAGATAAGGTAGAACTAATAGAATAGAAGAAGAAGAATACAACTGAACAGAATCAGATTAAACACGAAACTCACAGCGGAACGAATAAAAATGTATTTTATAATATAACTTTGAAATACAAATCTGAATTTGCAGATACATACCATATCTGAGTATAATACATGGTATACATCACAGCGGAAATAATCTTTAAATAACTAGTGGTGAGGTCTTCTGTTTTTTAGCTCTTCCAAGTGAATCTGTAAAATCCTGAAACACTTGAATACCCGTACAAATTTGGGCACCCAAGAGTTTAGGGAAAACAAAATGATAAACTCTGGGTTGGTCATGGAACTGGTGTGAGTAAATTCCAACCATACTGTTTGACTTTGGTAATAGTAAGACCAGCCCACACATAAACATGGACGGCTTCTACCTTACTATAACCCAAAATATCTTTGATATCAAATCCAGTGATATTATGATAATGTCTAAGCAAATAAATATCCAAGTAGCAGAACGCTTACATCTCACGCTCCACATATATATAGTATAAAATCATAAACCGTAGAGCGCTTATTGGAGATTGGATTCCAACAGACAAGATATGGGAGCACCTTCTGATCAGTGTACTCTAGAGGGTATACACTAGGGTTCAACAAGAACATCTTGCAACTCAGCCTCACATGACCGTCCACTCATTTAGCTTGAGTGTAGCGAATATATTGCCACCCATGGTTGTTGGCCATCCAACCATCATCCGAAGATACAGAATAAAAAAGAAGAACAAATATGAATTTTCTCTAGATCGATGACAATACACCCTGCTTGGGGATGACCCAACTAGCCATGCTGCCTAGCCCAACTTTTGTTACTTTCTGGTTGTGAGGCTAGAGATTACATCTATCTTCAGAACATCTGATCACCATTCACTTTGAATGCCACATTGTCAAATCCGTAATCACATATTGATTACACAAATGCACACTGGGTGTAGAATAAAGAGAAGTTACCTTCTCCCCACCAACTTGGTAATCGAAAAGAAGAACAAATATGAATTTTCTCTAGATCGATGACAATACACCCAGCTTGAGGATGACCCAACTAGCCATGCTGCCTAGCCCAACTTTTGTTACTTCCTGGTTGTGAGGCTAGAGGTTACGTCTATCTTCAGAACAACTGATCACCATTCACTTTGAATGCCACATCGTCAAATCCGTAATCACATATTGATTACACAAATGCACACTGGGTGTAGAATAAAGAGAAGTTACCTTCTCCCCACCAACTTGGAATATTTGTAAACACGGGTACTTCTTATTTAACATTTGTTTTTATTATTCGAATTCCCATATCTTACCCGATATTTCTTAAATCCCGTTTTAGCCCTTTTTACACCTCTTGGAAAAGATTTCCAATTATTATAAACTCTTATTCTTTCATGTTCCAGAAAACATACGTTATTAACGTTCAAAACATTTACATTCTTTTCACGTTCTTTATTTCCTACACTTGGATAATATACCCTAACTATATTGGAAAAATATTTCCAATTTCATTATATATTTTAATCGGCCACCTGTCCACTTTTAAAACATTATTCACTTTAAAATGTGAATATCATCCCTATTATAGAAATCTGAACACCCTTATCAAATAACTCTTTATTCAAGTAATTAATACCCTTATCTTGTTTACGAAATCTCTTTCATAATTTTATATTCCCATTCCACTTTATAAACTCTGTTTCTAAGTCAGCTTCTTGTTAAATCAATATCAAGTTTATAACTAATATTGATTACATATCCTTCTATAATTCATTGGTTTAAACCTAAATATTAACTATCCTATCAGATAATAATTACTAAAAATAATTTACTTTTAATACATTCGACATCGTCAAATTCTAGTTCCAAATCCTAATGGTTCAATTCTAATCACAATTCGAACATCGAAATGCTGTCATCGTTTTCTAACACGATTCTCCAATTTCTCTTTCTAAACTTATTCTTATATTTTCTTTGGACAAACATCGTTAGTTATTACTTCCGAATAAGTGGATTTCGAATCAATTGTTTACATTCCCTAGGGAGTAGTACTATATAAAAAATCACGCTAAAGTTTGGTCAACAGCGCTACATTATCGTTATAGATCAAAAACTCATCATACGCTGTAATATTCCCCTTTGTAACTATTCTCGACATAACAGTCACGCTTAAGCCAAGTCAACAACGTTATTTTATCGCTATAGTTCTAAGACTTGCAATACGCTGTCATATTCCCTTTATACTAATCTTGACATCTCTTTCCGTTATAAACTGATATCGTTCCTCAATAATAGCGAAGCCGTTCAAGTTGGGTATTTTTTTTACCTCTCAGACCTTGATCGACAACGTTCTTACCTTAGAGCAGATATAAGTCTGTACTCTAATCCCTTATTACTTATTATATATACCAGACCATATTTTTCTTGTTTAATTTGAACTATGGTTTTATAATACCATATCCTTGCTTTGAAACTCGGTTGTTTATGAGTATCTGTATTAAACATTAACTCTTCACTTTAACTTCATTTCACAGTTCTATTTACAACTACTTAACCAAGATCTATTGACGTTCTTTGTCTTCTGACGGTTTACTTTTATTTGAAACATTATACTTAATTCAAGTAACATTTTATTATAAATTCAATATCCCCTTAAATGGAATCCATTTAAGAAACAATTATTTAATTATAAATAATATTTACTTTATCATTGCTGAAGTAAACAGTTTACTTCATCATTAATCTACAAAGATTAATTGCTCATTATATACTAATTATATTAGTTCAATCATTTTTAAACTCCATTAATTAAAAAGATAATTAATGAGAAATCTTATAAATGTTAAACAATTAATTGTCAAGTTCTTATCATTAGATTAATTGAAGACCCATTTAATATAATAATCATTTTTCAATTAAATAGTTGATTTAAATCAACATCATTCCATCAGTAAATTCGTTAACTAATTTAATTACTTCTTACCATTAGATAAATATATTTAATCTAACAATATTTCTAAATTGTTGGTCTTAAAATAATTATCCAAATATTTAATCATAGGATAATTTATGCTTTATAAACTTATTTAAATTTCAACAATCGTTTTTATTTACTTTATAAAAACGAACTCTAAAATACTGGTTTATAATAGAACTTTTATTAAAATTTAAAACTTCACATTAATTATAAAAATATAATTTTTATAATTAACTTCGTTAGTTTGCCTGACGGCCAATCAACTTCTTAACCAAACGATGGATTTATGGTTAGTTGCTGCCACTTTCTTGATCTATATCGTCTACTAATTTAATCAATATCCATACAGGGTTTAAATGTCATTTGGGTTCAAATAGTGCATATAAAACAAATAGTACATACAAATATTGAGGAATCCAGTTGGATTCCTCCAACTGGTTTCCTCCATCCACAGATTTTAGTCCATATAATTTAAACTAATTTCATACTAGGGAATCTTATAACCGATGGAATCAGTATCCAATCCATGATGTCTATACATGCAACGATATATAATATTCAACCAATTTAATTGTAATCTACCTAACAAACATCACACAGCATTCAACCAATATTGAAATATAATTATGATTTTTTAAAATAGATCAGAGTTAGTGAATTTACTCACTTTGCGCGTTAACCATTAAATAACGATTTGCGTCAGTTGATTCAGACAGACAATCTATTTCGCTACCATTCCTCTCCTTCCGTTACCTTAATGATCATCTCGCGCTACTTCGACAGCAATCCTGTATTCAACTTATCTAAATTCCAGCATTCTAATTTACTTATCTCGAATCTCCTGCGTGCCTCCACATGCAGTAGCCTGCATTCTTCCCGAACAATATTGCTCCTATGTGCACCACACAAATAAAGGGATGGTCGCACTTGCTATATCATATGAACACACGTGACACTCCCTCCACCTGTACACTCCATATCTCAACACAAACAAAAATCTCCATCCTCTTCACAATGGTATAGTCATCTTCCTTTAATACCCAAACACAAGCCTCCAGCTATTTCATTTGCTGAAACTTTAAGTGAAGCTTTCTTTATCGTCCCTTAACCAATTTCGAAACTGAAAATATCATTCACGTCCACTTTCCGGCCTCTCTCTCCTCCACCCACCATTGAACACTCGCGCTCCTACTGAAGAAGCCGACTCCAACCGATTTTGCCATGTGTACAGTCCAGATGCGAGTGTATTTTCTTCTGGTCTTCACCGCAATTTGCTCAAACTTCACACAACTCCACTGAGCTGAACATTCCGTGCTCCTGTAGTCCTGCTCAACGCTTTCATTCTTGCTTCACACTTTAACTTACAGTCCCCCTCCCCTAACCCATCTCTCCATCTTCCACTAACACACAAACTGGTTCGCTAATTGGTCTCAAACGAACCCGACCCCGCAACATTTGCCGCTACTCCAGACTTGAAGACCTCACGTCCATGCAATGCCACCATCAAAACGTTGTCTCGAGCTGCTTCACGTACACACAGCACAGGGTGCGATCCACTCCATCCCCGAAACCCACAAGTTCGCCTTCACAATCAACTCACTTGTCCTCTGAAAGAATCCACCCATCAGCTTGCAACTTCAACTCATTCGGACACTCCTTTTTGCCGTGTCTTGGTCCAAACACAGTGTTGAACTTCAGCGAGGTTTTCCAAACGCTGTACTCCCCTTTTATATGTGTTTTAATCAATTTTCTGAAGTGTTTAAAATGCTATTTCCAAAGGCAGCACTTTTATTTCTTTTTATTCATTAAGGAACGAAAGCTGAGATTTTGCAGTGTTATATATAAGGGTACAACATAGCTTTGGTTTTAAGCAACAGGTCTGTAGCGTGTTAGATTAGGTGAGGATTTTTTTTCTTTTCTTAGATGTTAAGTAATAGGGTAGTATATAGGTAGGTAGCTTCTACTTCTTGTGCGTCAAGTGTTAGGGTATGGATTTGTTTATAGACTAGGTCCGTATATGTAATTTAGGGTAATGGTCTGTGAAATGAAATGATGGGTACAAAACTTGAAAGCAACGGAATGAATATATCAGCTTTTCCATTTGCCTTCAGTCAATAACAATGCATGACTCTTCCATCGTCATAAGCCAACGAGATTACTAATTCAGTGCTTTCTACCTTCCTATATGCATACTCCGTTACTTAAATTTTCGTTCATGTCGGAGCAGCTACAGACAGAAATAAGATTACGGTCGTGTCCAGCGATGTGTCCGGATCCCAAAAATATAATAATATTGGTAGGTTAACTCATATTGTGAAACCCCGAATTATCAATATAGGGTGCAAAATACTCCAAATAAAAAGTTGCATATTTAATTAATTAAAAATTACAGTAAAATTCTAAAAATTAAATTATCACTATGACTCAAAAGAACCTTGTCTAAATTCGAAACCGATATTTAGTTATATCGAATAAAATGTTACGGTTGACAAACGATTTTACAGCGACTATTCGAATATTTGATTTGGATATGTCTTGCAATATATTCGACGAAATCTCCCTTTTCCACTTCCGTTAGAAAAATCCAGATCAACAAATTCCATCGTTTCTTATTTCGAAGAAATCCGATTTATAATGAACCTTGTACGTTCTGTTGAAGTTCAAAACGTTAAATTAGGAACTACAGTGTCGTTATGAGATCGATTATATTTAATATATTTTTATACGTTCAACTTCATTCTATTTAATATATAAATCCACTTATATTACGAATTCAATATTTAAACTGATTTAAATATTCAAATACAAACCGCTAAAAATGCGGGACGTTACATTCCCTCTCCCTTAAAAGAATTTCATCCCCGAAATTACTAAGGTAGGGAAAATGCTACAATCAATATTTTAACTAGTTAAAAATCTTTTATTTAATTTCTTATATTCAGTTTCAACAGAACCAATTAATTCTAATTAAAAATTAATTCATTCTTATTAACGAATACTTTCAGAAATTCTGAAAATTTCCTAACAGCTTAAATTTTTGGAGAATTTCATCAGCATCTCCTCTGCACGGTTTATTCGGTACTACTACAACTTGCCTCTCTGGGCTTTTCCAATCCAAAAGAAAATCGAACAGCCAAACGGCTTGACAAACAGACTCATAAAAATCTCATACCCATATATAAATGTGTACCTTCTTGTTGGCAATTAACTCTATCTCTGCCATTTGCTATCACTTTAACATATATCCAAGCATCCTTAGTTGATCTCCCATCAATCCCTTTTCAAACCAATATTTCGCTTTTACTAAGCCCAATTTTTACTTCAACTCAAATTCCATTTACTGAATTTTTTTATCAAATCAGTTATCTTCATTTTCAAATTCAAAATTCGATTCTTATTCTCTAAGAATCAATTCAGTTTAATAACTCAAATCTCCAATATTTCTCCTTTACAATTTCCATTCTGGATCGTCCCAAGTTCAGTCCAATTTTATTCCAAAATCCAATTTCACTTAACATTATTTTACTACGATTCAATTTCCTCTTAACGGATTTCAGTTAAATCTCAGTTTTCTATTTATTTCCTTAAGTCAATTTTTTTCCCAATATTATGAATTTATCCTGTATATTTTAATAATCTCTTCCTGGGATTTTTGAATAACATTGCTTTTCTAAAATCAGTTTTTTTTCAGGATTCAAAACATTTTTTTTTCAAAATAATTCAAAAGAACTTTGGTAGTAATCCGTCACTTAGAACTCGAAAATGAACACCGATGATGGTCGACTTCATCATCGGAATTTATTTTCCAGCGATCAAAGTGAGTTCAATACTATATCACTTCCAAAACTTATTTTCAAACATTTTCATTTTGAAATCACTACGAAATATACTTCACAATGTTTAAAAAACATTTCTAAATTCACCATGATCTTGAAATTTCCACGTATTTAATTTAAAATTCATTTGCAACATCTTCTCAAGTTTCTAGAGTTTTATTTCAATTTTGGTTTTAAATTCAGATTTAGTTCATCTGATTTTGCATATTATGCTTATATAATATTTAGATTGGTTATTTATATAAACAACTCAATTATAAATCTTATTCGACATAATAATGATCAACACATCCAATATAATATAATAATATAAAAAATATACTTCTTTCATATCAAAATATATTTTTTGGTAAGATTATTTCATTTACCCTCTTTTCAAAACATACTGTGTTGAAGCACTCTGTTCAAGAGTTTAGAAACACCTATCGACACAGTTTGCATTACTGTTTCGACCAGAATTCATAAACTACTCGACTGACCAGTCAACACAATATAAAACAGTTTTTTATATTAAATTACAAATACGCGCTCATATATATACGCTCAAACTCAATCTAGGGTATTACTAACCACATCTTTATTGAGTTACGTCACAGAGCCATGGTAATCACTCAACCTTCAGCTCTGATACCAACTGTAGTCGCCTGAAAATCCATACCAATTTGAGCTGACTAATTTACCACACATTCAACTCAAAGTGCATGAAAGTTCAGATCATTAATAGAAAGAATTTAGAGGATGAGACAGATAAGGTAGAACTAATAGAATAGAAAAGAAGAATACAATTGAACAGAATCAGAGTAAACACAAAACTCACAGCAAAACGAATAAAAATGTATTTTATAATGTAACCTTGAAATACAAATCTGAATTTGTATATACGTACCATATCTGAGTATAATACACGGCATACATCACAGCGGAAATAATCCTTAAATAACTAATGGTGAGGTCTTCTTCTTTTTAGCTCCTCCAAGTGAATCTGTAAAATCCTGAAACACTTGACTGCCCGTACAAATTTGGGCACCCAAGAGTTTAGGGAAAACAACAAAATAAACTCTGGGTCAGTCATGGGATTGGTGTGAGTAAATTCCAACCATACTGTTTAACTTTGGAAAATTCTTTTTGAAACAAAAGTGTAATGGTAAGACCAGCCCACACATAAACATGGATGGCTTTTACCTTAATATAACCCAAAATATCTTTGATATCAAATCCAGTGATATTATGATAATGTCTAAGCAAATAAATACCCAAGTAGCAGAACGCTTACATCTCACGCTCCACATATATATAGTATAAAATCATAAAACGCAGAGCGCTTATTGGAGATTGGATTCCAACGGACAAGGTATAGGAGCATCTTCCGATCAGTGTACTCTAGAGGGTATACACTGAGGTTCAACAAGAACATTTGCAACCCGACCTCACATGGCTGGCCACTCATTTAGCTTGAGTGTAACGTATATATTGCCACCTACGGTTGTTAGCCATCCAACCATCATCCGAAGATACAGAATTGAAAATAAGAACAAATATGAATTTTCTCTAGATCAGTGACAATACACCTTGCTTGGGGATGAACCAACTAGCCATACTGCCTAGCCCAACTTTTGTTACTTTCTGGTTGTGAGGCTGGTGGTTACGTCTATCTTCAGAACATCTGGTCACCATTCACTTTGAATGCCATATCGTCAAATCCGTAATCACATATTGATTATACAAATGCACACTAGGTGTAGAATAAAGAGAAGTTACCTTCTCCCCACCAACTTAATATATTAGCAAAAAATAATGGCATGACTATTGGAAATACTCTGTCAAATACTCGTCCATACAAGTTGTCCTGGGACTGGACAAACAGAAAGCACCATTCTGGACTGGACGACCCTTGCATTTCACTATGTCTTCAATTGTCTTCAGTATAATATAGTTCGCAGCGCTTATGCCTATACGGAGTAGTTTCCGGATAATATATCCAATCGGTCTCTCTGTGTTGACAACGATGGTAAAAACACTTCGATAGTCGGTTATTTAACCATCGAAGTAAAAACAACATTCATTCAAATGTATAACCAGACATCACACAAACACGGGTACTTTTTATTTAACATTTGTTTTTATTATTCAAATTCCCATATCTTACCAGATATTTCTCAAATCCCGTTTTAGCCCTTTTTACACTTCTTGGAAAACATTTCCAGTTATTATAAACACTTATTCTTTCGTATTCCAGAAAACATACGTTATTAACGTTCGAAACATTTCCATTCTTTTCATGTTCTTTATTTGGTACACTTGGATAATATACCCTAACTATATTGGAAAAATATTTCTAATATCATATAAATATTTTAATCAGCCACCTGTCCACTTTTAAAACATTATTCACTTTAAAATATGAATATCATCCTTATTATAGAAATCTGAACACCTTTATCAAGTAACTCTTTATTCAAGTAATAGATACCCTTATCTTGTTTACCAAAATCTCTTTCATAATTTTATATTCCCATTCCACTTTATAAACTCTGTTTCTAAGTCAACTTCTTGTTAAATCAATATCAAGTTTATAACTAATATTGATTACATATCCTTTTATAATATATTGGTTTAAACCTAAATATTAACTATCCTGTTAGATTATAATTCCTAAAAGTAATTTACTTTTAATACATTCGACATCGTCGAATTCTAGTTCCAAATCCTAATGGTTTAATTCTAATCATATTTCGAGCATCGAAATGCTATCATCGTTTTCTAACACGATTCTCCAATTTCTCTTTCTAAACTTGTTGTTATATTTTCTTTGGACAAACATAGTTAGTTATTACTTCCGAATAAGTGAATTTCGAATCAACTATTTACATTCCCTAGGGAGTAGTGCTATATAAAAAATCACGCTTAAGTTTGGTCAACAATGCTAATTTATCATTATAGATCAAAAACTTGTCATACGCTGTAATATTCCCCTTTATAACTAATCTGGACATAACAGTAACGCTTAAGCCTAGTCAACAACGTTATTTTATCGCTATAGTTCTAAGACTTGTAATACGTTGCCATATTTCCTTTATACTAATCTTGACATCTCTTTCTGTTACAAACTGATATCGTTCCTCGATAATAGCGAAGTCATTCAAGTTGACGTATTTTACTTACCTTCAGACCTTGATCGACAATGTTCTTACCTTAGAACAGATATAAGTCTGTACTCTAATCCCTTATTACTTATAATACCTATCATACCATATTTTTCTTGTTTAATTTGAATTATGGTTTTATAATATCATATCCTTACTTTGAAACTCGGTTGTTTATGACTATCTGTATTAAACATTAACTCTTCGCTTTAACTTCATTTCACAATTCTATTTACAACTTCTTCACCATGATCTATTGACGTTCTTTGTCTTCTGACGGTTTACTTTTATTTGAAACATTATACTTAATTCAAGTAACATTTTATTATAAATTCAATATCCTCTTAAATGGAATCCATTTAAAAAATAATTATTTAATTAAAAACAATATTTACTTTATCATTGCTGAAGTAATCAGTTTACTTCATCATTAATTTAAATAGATTAGTTGCTCACTATATACTAATTATATTAGTTCAATCATCTTTTAAACTCCATTAATTAAAAAGATAATTAATGAGAAATCTTATAAATGTAAAACAATAGATTGTCAAGTTCTTATCATTAGATTAATTGAAGACCCATTTAATCTAATAATCATTTTTCAATTAAAAAGTTGATTTAAATCAAGTTCATTCCATCAGTAAATTCGTTAACTAATTTAATTACTTCTTACCATTAGATTAATATATTTAATCTAACAATATTTCTAAATTGTTGGTCTTAAAATAATTATCCAAATATTTAATCATAGGATAATTTCTGCTTTATAAACTTATTTAAATGTCAACAAATGTTTCTATTTACTTTATAAAAACGAACTCTAAAATACTGGTTTATAATAGAACTTCTATTAAAATTTAAAACTTCGCTTTAATTATAAAAATATAATTTTTATAATTAACTTCGTTGATTTGCCTGACGGCCAATCAACTTCTTAACCAAACAATGGATTTATGGTCAGTTGCTGCCACTTTCTTGATCTATATCGTCTACTGATTTAATCAATATCCATACAGGATTTAAATGTCATTTGGGTTCAAACAGTGCATATAAAACAAACAGTACATATAAATATTGATGAATCCAGTTGGATTCCTCCAATCGGTTTCCTCCATCCAAAGATATTAGTCCATACAATTTACAGTAATTTCATACTAGGGAATCTTATAACTGATGGAATCAGTATCCAATACGTGATGTGTATATATGCAACGATATAAAATATTCAACCAATTTAATTGTAATTTACCTAACGACCATCACACAGCATTCAACCAATATTGAAATATAATTATGATATTTAAAATAGATCAGAGTTAGTGAATTTACTCACTTTGCGCGTTAACCGTTAAATAACGATTTGCGTCAGTTGATTCAGACGGGCAATTTATTTTGCTATAAATTGTAACGAGCTCCAAATCATTTCCAGTTGGTTCCATCGTGTAGCCTCCGTCCATACGATCCTGACGGATCGTGTTTCGTCCAATTCTGATAAGGTATGACTAAGACGTTAATTTTATAAGTTGTAATCCGTTTTAAATATTATTAACTATCAATTAATAAATAATTAAACTTAACTAAGTTAATTAATTCCTTAACCTATCGGTAACCTTCTTCTAATTCTAAAATAAAACCCACAACTTTCGCAGTTGCTCATGTCATTTGCCTTGCTTTTCCCCTACCATTGCTCTCCTTCCATTACCTTAATGATCATCTCGCACTACTTCGACATCAATCCTGTCTTCAACTTATCTAAATTCCACTGTTCTAATTTACTTATCTCGAATCTCCTGCGTGCCTCCACATGCAGTAGCCTGCATTCTTTACAAACATTATTGCTCCTATGTGCACCACACAAACAAAGGGATGGACGCACTTGGTATATCATATGAACACATGTGACACTCTCTCCACCTGTACACTCCATATTTCAACACAAACAAAAATCTCCATCCTCTTCACAATGGTACAATCATCTTCCTTTAATGCCCAAACACAAGCCACCAGCTATTTCATTTGCTGAAACTTTAAGTGAAGCTTTCTTTACCATCCCTTAACCGATTTTTAAACTGAAAATATCATTCACGTCCACTTTCCTGCCTCTCTCTCCTCCACCCACCATTGAACACTCGCGCTCCTACTGAAGGAGCCGACTCTAGCCCATTTTGCCACGTGTATAGTCCAGATGCGAGTGTATTTTCTTCTGGACTTCACCGCAATTTGCTCAAACTTCACACAACTCCACTAAGCTGAACTTTCCGTGCTCCTGTAGTCCTGCTCGACGCTTTCATTTTTGCTTCACACTTTAACTTACAGTCCCCCTCACCTAACTCATCTCTCCATCTTCCACTAACACACAGAGGTTCGCTAACTGGTCTTAGACGAACCCGACCCAGCAACATTTGCCGCTACTCCAGACTTGAAGAACTCACGTCCATGCAATGCCACCATCAAAACGCTGTCTCGAGCTGCTTCATGTACACACAGCACAGGGTGCGATCCACTCCATCCCCGAAACCCACAAGTTCGCCTTCACAATCAACTCGCCTGTCCTATGAAAGAATCCGCCCGTTAGCGTGCAACTTTAACTCGTTCGAACACTCCTTTTTGTCGTGTCTTGGTCCAAACACAGCGTTGAACTTCAGCGAGGTTTTCCAAACGCTGCACTCCCCTTTTGTATGTGTTTTAATCAATTTTCTGAAGTGTTTAAAATGCTATTTCCAAAGGCAGCGCTTTTATTTCTTTTTATTCATTAAGGAACGAAAGATGAGATCTTGCAGTGTTATATATAAGGGTACATAGCTTTGGTTTTAAGCAACATGTCTATAGCGTGTTAGATTAGGTGAGGATTTTTTTTCTTAGATGTTAAGTAATAGGGTAATATATAGGTAGGTAGCTTCTATTTCTTGTGTGTGAAGTGTTAGGGTATGGATTTGTTTATAGATTAGGTCTGTATATGTAATTTAGGGTAATGGTATGTGAAATGAAATGATGGGTACAAAACATGAAAGCAACAGAATGAATATATCAGCTTTGCCATTTGTCTTCAGTCAATAACAATGCATGACTCTTCCATCGTCATAAGCCCACGAGATTACTAATTCAGTGCGTTCTACCTTCCTATATGCATACTCCATTACATAAATTTTCGTTCATGTCGGAGCCGCTACAGACAGAAATAAGATTATGGTCGTGTCCAACAATGTGTCCCGATCCCAAAAGTATAATAGTATTGGTAGATTAACTCATATTGTGAAACCCCGAATTATCGATATAGGGTGCAAAATACTCCAAATAAAAGGTTGCATATTTAATTAATTAAAATTATAGTAAAATTCTAAAAATTAAATTATCACTATGACTCAAAAGAACCTTGTCTTAATTCGAAACCGATATTTATTTATATCGAATAAACCGTTACGGTTGACAGACGATTCTACAACGACTATTTGAATATTTGATTTGGATATATCTTGCAATATATTCGACGAAATCTTCCTTTTCCACTTCCGTTAGAAAAATACAGATCAACAAATTCCATCGTTTCTTATTTCGAAGAAATCCGATTTATAACGAACCTTGTACGCTCAGTTGAAGTTCAAAACGTTAAATTAGGAACTGCAGCGTCATTATGAGCTTGACTATATTTAATATATTTTTATACGTTCAACTTCGTTCTGTTTAATATATAAATCCACTTATATTACGAATTCAATATTTAAACTGGTTTAAATATTCAAATACAAATTGCTAAAAATGCAGGATGTTACAATCAAGCCCATTCAAAGCAATGTAGCAGTCAAGCAGTCCGGAGATAATTCTGGAAAGGTGGAAGTAAATGTCAGAAACCATGGTAATCAAAATGGTGTTGAATCGAAGTGAGCTAATGGAAACCTTGGACAAAGAGGGAATTTCAAGAAGCGACCTCGGTTCCATGTATTTCAGAGTTATACAATGTTGAATGACACCTTGAAGAACATTTATCTCGATACATGCAGTATAGTTTAGTACAAGAAGCCGCCCTTGCGTGAGCCTACCGAGAAAGAGCGGACGACAGGGAAGTTTTGTTTGTTCAATGAGATCTATAGGCATATAACTAATGAATGTCATCACCTTCGGGACATCGTCGAAAAGTTGATTCGAGAAGGGAAGCTCGATAAGTATAAAGTAGCCCGGAGAGACAGGGGGTAAGGGACTTCGACACCTAAACCAAGTCAGGCGACTCCTAGAGTCATAGCCCAAGAAAAGGGAAAGGGGATAGTGATCAATTTCATTGTTGGAGGACCACATCCAGCAGGCATAACATTCGAACTATGGAGTGTTATGTAAATTCCGCAAAGTATCTGGATGTTGTGGAGACAAGCACCCCCCTAAAGCTGCAAGTGCCATAAAGCAAAAAAGGACAACGACCGATGACATCATCTACTATGATCGAGAGTCGATCAGTATAGAGTCCCCGACCATCGATCCCTTAGTAATAACGACCATCATAGGCCTAGCTACAGTACGAAAAGTCCTGATCGACAATGGAAGTTCAATAAATATATTGTTCAAACAAGCTTATGATCAGATGATGTTGGAATTGAAAGACTTGGAGCCATGTATCGCAAAAAACTATCGAACCAAAACAAGAATACAATACAAAGAAAATTAGACCAATAAGGAAGGAGTTACCAGCATCGTGGATGATCTAGTCCAAGTCATTCACTCAAAAAGCAGGCGAGGCTCAGCTTTTAGATATCCTAGCATTGGAGGCTAACTTTCATATGGATGACCTTGAGTAAGGCTCAAGAGCATCACTGAGTGCAACAAATTCTAGAAGGCAAAAAAAACAGTGAGGCAATCGATAGGGCAGACGATGGAGCACACCCAAAACTCCAAATCAAAGAAAAATCTAGATCAGATTAAACAACGTTCGGGGATAGGGCTAAACTCGCTTCGGCAGATTTTCCAAAGCACAATCGACCCAAGGAAAGGGTAGAATGAGCTCAAAAGCGTTGAGAAAAGCACCAACTATACTACGTAAAAACTGGGGAAGTAGATGCTAGGCTTTGAGGAGGAGACGACGAGCTCGTCTTACAAACAAAAAGGAAAGCTAGGTTTCGGGACAGTGAAGGAAAAATATAGAAATAAAGAAGAAGAGCAAAGGAGGGATCTGAGGAAATAGGTTAGAAGAAGGCGCAAGAAAAAGGGAGAAAAACCAGTTCCCATGGCATAAGTCGAAGCCTGTCATTTTTTTTAGTGTTAATTATGTAAATACATTTATGTAGGGACTTCAGTTATAAAGGGATCATTATTATCGATAAGTAAAAATCAATCATTATGCTCAACAATCTCCCCTTTTTGATGATAATAACTATATATTAAGGTTTTGGATTTTTTTTAAAATCCAAAAACCTTAATATATAGTTATTATCATAAAAAATGGGAGATTATTAAGCATAATAATATGATTTTTACTTAACGATTATATATATATATTCGTTAAAGATGTTTGCTAAATAAATATTTGTATAATAAAATAATCTAATTAGGAATTTTATTTGAATAGATAGTTTATTCAGACAAATATTTCATTATAAATTTGTATAATACACAAATCTGCTTCCAATATATTATATTTTTCAATTACAATACACTTCACAAAATAATTTCTCAAATTCTTATACTCACTCACACTTGATTAAATCTTCATTTGCTTGTCATAGTAATTCTCCAATAATCCGTTATACTAGATCAAACAAACATTGTGGTAAACTGGAAGCAACAAACAACCAAGACTAGAGATATAATTTCAAACAGAGAAGTCAAAAATCGTGGTCTCGATGGAGAGCATCCTCTTGCATACTAACAACAATAATAATACTTATATTCAAATATGTTTTGACTTTGACTTTCTCATACTAGTTTGATGCTTGTTGGTACTATAAATACTATTATTGCTGGTCGTATGCAAATGAATATATATATACACACACATACACACATACATACATACATGCATACATACATATATATACATATATAATTTGATACAGAATATATAAATCAAAGATGATCAAGTCAAAACAAAGATTAACACAATTAATCATGAAAATTATATTCGAATATATCTCATATATGAAAAAATTCAGCATGCATCAATAATTTCAAGCAAAAAATCAAAAGGTTCTAAAAGAAACCCACATTAGAGATTTAAGTCTAAAATCAGAGATATATAGAAAATACATAGGAAAAATTTATTTATTTTTGAATTCTAAACGATTTCATCATTGGAAGATCGAGAAATTCGTGCATAAATAAAAATTGTAAAAAAACCAGAAATCATACCAGTTAATAAAGATATTAAATCTCGACAACGAAATGACCGAGTGTAATCAATGCAGAGATCGATCGACTGTATAATCAATGCAAACCACTTTTCTTCGATCGAAGAACAAGTATGAATCAACAGCGTTAAAGAAACCCTAATTTAAGAAAGCAATGACGTAAAAGTCAAGAAAACGATAGGGAGTTTCTCATTTTAAACGGGCAAAGGTTTGTTTATTAGGTGTAAATTAATTTGGGTTGATCATTTAATCGTTAGTGTTTTCTAACTTCATATATATATATATATATATATATATTCTTTTATAGATTCTTGAATTCTAGTGTCAAGTAGGTTGCAAACTATGAGGCTTAGTTTAAAATTTTGCAACATAATTACAGAATTGTGGTAGGATTTTGAGTATAGAATTATAACAATCAGATTAACAAGGATTGCGAGTTTATAATGTCAATAAACGTCAAATTGTTAAATTCATAGAAGAAATCTTGTGATAACAGTACGCAGAGGTTTGCCGAAGCTGAGTAAAATCTGTGACTTATTTTGTTTTTAGCATTTACTTCTCCCTCCGTCCCTATTTATTTGTCCACTTTGGAAGTAAAAATTGGTCCCTATTTATCTGTCCATTTATATAATCAAAGCAAAATTTTCCATTTTTATCCTTGTTTATGTTTTTAACGTGGTTGATAAACATGTTCAATTTAATGCTCATAACTCATCTAAAAAACTGAAGAGGTCTTTGACTTTGATATCTTCTAGGAATCAATAGTATGGCTATTACTCACTACTGATACTCTTTCAATATATAAACTCTTGTATCGCCACTTCTTCTTCCATCATCGACACAAATTTTCAGTTCAGCTAAGCTAACTAAGTATTGCAAAAATATGAATAATTTTGATTTAAACAAATTGCCAGACGAAAATTTTGAAGAAAACCTACTCGTGCAGAAGCTGACAAAGGTGGGCAACAAAGAGCTGATTTGGAGATCGATTTGAACGAGTTGCCGACCCCTGAGGTGGACTTGGCTTTAAGCGAATCAGATTGGGAAATTATATATATTTTCGCTGCTATTTACTTTCCTCTTGTTTTGTCGTATCTTCCTTAAGAGAAAAATTTGCGATATGTAAAGATGTTTTTGGTGATATCATTTTGTTTGTTTTAAGACTCACAGAAGCTATGTATACCATTAAGTTGGCTTGATACAACATTTATATAATTAATAAATTTGGCCACATGTGCATAGTTCTGTCTGATGTCATTTTTGTAAGTTGACATCAAGTACTTGACTATCTGTTTGAAATAAAAGGAGTTAAAAACCAAAAGCAAATCTTTCCAGGTAATCTGAAAATGTAATCCCAATCAGGCAGTTGCATTTTTATATTAAGCATGAACTGTTATTATATAGATTTGAAACAAAGTTATATTCAAAGACTGCCAAACATAACGAATA
Organism: Allium sativum; assembly: GCA_030737875.1. Taxonomy (NCBI): domain Eukaryota; kingdom Viridiplantae; phylum Streptophyta; class Magnoliopsida; order Asparagales; family Amaryllidaceae; genus Allium; species Allium sativum. The sequence continues at coordinate 746,646,463 of CM060909.1, read as the reverse complement.
TATCAAATACTCCTGCCAAACATGATTACATCTGATTATTTAAATCAACTCCAAAATTACAACAAATGTAAACTCCAACAGGAGAAAATTACATCACACATCGTCATTTGCGTTCAGCCATTCATTTATGTCTTCGATGAGCTTTGCATCACATGGCATTTGAACTGGTAGTCTGCCATTCCTTTCCAAACCAACCTTATTGATATGAGGAATATTATAACTGATGGACCCTCTAGTTTTCATAACTTCAACCATACACAATTGCAAACTTAAAAGTATATGATTCGATTTGATGGGTGGGTATGCTTCGAATGCTCTCTCAACTGCAGAGATTAACTCATCAATTGTTCTTATAGCTTCTTTCTATTGTAAACATTGAATTGCATTGAAAAATCCCAAGTCCAACACGTTCATGTCAGGAGAGTTCGGAGGCTGATTAAACAATTGGATATTTACACCAAGTCGCAACATAGCTAAACGAAACTCTTCATCATTAGGATTAATAAGAGTCCGAGCATTGTCTTGTTGAATAAATAGAGTAGTGTTATCATCATCATTAGGCCACTTCTCTATAATGGCAGGAACTACTTTGTTGATTAAAAATGATCACCGTATCCCTTCCAACGGAAGTCATTGGTTTAGTTACAAGAATTCCCGTTGATCTATCTGAACTACTCCTTTTTGGCGGGCTCCTTAGTAGTAAACGGAAATATTTCAATCTTTACAGAGAATAAGACATTACCAACTTCATCAAACCTTGGGCGTGCTATAGCTGCTAAGAACGTTAAAAAATTCTTGCTCTTACAAGTTCTTTCGGGATCACGGTCCTCCTTGAGAAGATAATATTTTTCAAATTTTTTGCTTATGTAAAACCACTTCTCATCGATGTGGATCACATTATACATACTAATAAATCTAGGATCATTTGATTCATTATTTTTGTCGATCATAGATAAACAAAACTGAACCCTTGCTTTCTTGTTTGAATCCATTAGAAAAGGTTTAACAAGATTCGTATGTCGGCGAAGATCATCACCAGTTTGAACATTCCGTTGTAAGGATGATTTACTCACTTAAGTAGCACAAGCAAGTGATCGGATAGTTGTTCTTTTTGGAAGAGGAATTCTCCGAATTTGCACGGGATCAATTACAATTCTTTTTCTCCCGCAATTCTTTGTTTTACGATGACTAACATCAACAACAGGACTGTTCAGAATACCTTTTGTTTTTTTCCATATGCGAGAGATAGTACGATTTGATACAGAATATTGTCAAGCAACAAAAGGTATAGTACCATGTCCGTCGACACTTCTATGCAGCAAAGCCAAAAAAACTTCCTGATGTTCTACAATTGACAACGTCTTTAATTTTCTTATTATAGACTCATCATGTGATTAAACTTCTTCACCTTCTCCTGTGAAGCCAAAAAATGAGTAGTAGTATTAGAACAAACATCTTTATAAACTGAATAAATGAACATTGTTTACACAATTACGGTTTGGAGGAGGTTCATGTGAACTATATTTCTTATTATTTCTTCTTGGCTTTGGTCCAGGTCCCGTATTTCTTCTTCTGGCAAATCTTCTAAGGCTATGTACGTGCCAAACCACGTAGATCAGTACAATCTTAAAAATGCAGCCATATGAAAACTAAAATATACATACGAATGTTTAGATCAAATAAACCAGCATTGTTCGAGCCTCCTTCGTTATTAGATTTTTCACCCTCCTCTTCTTCCATAAATGTTTCTTCATTGTCTTCTAATCCCCGTGAAAGATTTAAATCAAAATCACGTAATCTCGGTGAAAGATTTAAATCAAAATCACGTGTGAAACTCATGATATATCCAATGTTTTTTTTTTTTTTTTGGATAAAGCTTGTTTTTAGGTTTCATTATATAGACTAAATTAGTGGAAAAATTCGAAATTTTTAATCCGTGGAGAGTGAGAGTTTGAATTTGATCTAAAATTTTAAGAGGGAAATTTAATAGACTGTGACTTTGTTTATGAAGAAAAGATGGGTTGAAGAGAAGACGAAATGGACTGTTGTGTTTGAGTAATTATGAGACTAATTAAATTTGTATTGGATAATGGAGTAATCCCATAAGTATTGACATTAAATAAGGGCATTGCTGGAAGTTTCTTATCAAACTTAAATTTTCTTAATATGTGTGAAACTTTCAAAAGTGGACAGATAAATAGGGATGCGAAATTTATAATAAACTCTATTCATCTTCCTCCTTTCTGATTAATTTGATCCAACGGTTTAGATAATAAATATGCAATTTTATAGAAATAATCATCCACTGTGAGGCATACATCTACAAGCTGTGCACAACAGGAGGTCAAAGGTGTCCATATGAGGTTTCTTTGACTGCGCATGCCTACAAGCATGTTATTTAATCTCAATACTCGTAAGCATATAGAAGTCGACAACGGTTATGCATTACTCGGAGTCTAGAAAGTCGATTGCATGCATTTTGGTCTACCATTTCTCTATTAAAGCTCAAATAAAAAGGTCGACCAAATATCCAGGAAGACCTGATTGTCAAAAACTTACCAAAAAGAACATTTTAGAGCTTATCAATAAAACGGCAGGAAGCATGTAAAAATGTATAATTCACTTGGCTCAATCGTCGCGTCAATGAATTTGTTGATCATATATATAATTCATGTGTACAAACTTAAATATACTTAAATATATTGGTGGTGCAATGTTCATGTAAAAGCCTTTGGGGTTTGCACTATCCCAAGTCGCATACGTTGAAAATCAACTCCTAATTTTCTGCAACAGCACGTGAAATTAAATGACAAAAACAATACAATAGTGGGAGATTAAAAGGTGGGTTGACTTGTACGTACTACTATCATTTATACGTGGAAACGATCTCCCATGCTGATGCCTCTTCTTGCAGGCATACCCCCCCCTTCTTCCATGATTCTATGCTTTCTTCTTCCGTCTTATTAGTTTCACTCTCACTCCATTCACCGACAGAAGTAAATCATAGGGCAAAACCGACATTCTCACTCACACCGAAAGCTAGCAGTGCATATTTAATACCCTATTTATTTTAACCTGTTCATTGCACCAAGTCATTGTTTAATCTTCATTTCTTGTTGTGTGAATGCGACATTTAAAAGTTTTAATTTCAGCAATGACGACCCGTACACTTGTGGTTTTAGTCTGGAGTTCAGCCTTAGAATAAAAGTTGTCATTGGACATTTTGAGTTCTATTCTCAAGATGCACATTTACAAGCAATATTGAAAAAGAAAACCAACTAATGATTTCGATAAATTTCATCTGAGTTAAAACGAGAAAGTTGAGGACTAATTGTTTTCCAATACATACTTATTACGTTTTGAAAACAAAAAGTATTATTTTTTTCTATTATTATGATGATATATATCTTTGTACACTAAATTTTCTTAAATTATGAAAAAAAAAGGATAGCAAGAAGATTTCACAAAAATCTCATTTAATGCCACTAAAACCATAATTAATGATCAAATGGAAAAATAAATTGAAATTTTATACAAATTTGGTTATTAAGGCTAGCAATTAGAATTGGAAACCACAAATCACAAATTTTAAATCAAAACGAAAAGATCAAAAGCCAAACCGACTCCAGATAAGCCTTGAATCGAGTCTGAATGATGAGAAATAACATAAAACCCTGATTAGTGTTATTACCCAATCAAACCGAAATCGGTATTCGTCCATGATTCATTTCCACGACTGGAGAAGTTGCAAGACTTGAGTGCACCCCTGATTATGATTATGGAGCGAGCGGATTTGCAGCATGGGGAATTCAACCCAATTTTGTTTTGGTCATCGAAGTGCTCAGCACGCAATAGTTGCGAATGCATACAACAAAAATGTCTTTAAGAATCTACAAGTGCTTTTGTTATTACAACTGAAATAATAATGTTATGTGAATGATGTGACTTTGTGCTTGGTTGACATGTTTTTGTATTTGGACTTGAACAAAATGAAGTGATGCTGCATATAAATTCGTGGAGTAAAAAAAAAAAAAAAAAAATCGGAATTCACCCGACCCGACCAAAATCGAAGCTCGAGTTAGGTTGGGCCTAGGCTTTTAAAATATATAATTTTGACCAGATAAAACCCGATCCGCCTAGAAGCAAGGTCAAATGAGTTGGGACCGAACTCATTGGGTACGCTCGAATTGTCATCCCTAAATGTCACTAGGATTATGTTAATCCTATATTACAAGTTGTTATTTTGTGTTATTTTGGCATGTTACATCGAGTAAAGTGTGCAAAAAAAATTATCTGATATGCATAAAAAGCAAGGAAAAGCTCTTCAATGAATCTAGTTTTGATAAAAAAAAAAAACAATAAGTTCAATGACACGTATTTATTCAATTTTAGCCAACCTCAAAATTAGGTTTAATATATGATATTAGCAAATATTACTTGTAACACCCCTAAGTCCCACATCGTGGAAGCATGTGTGAAGAGGGTACTTATAAAGTAGAGTCCATCTCTTACTAATGCCGAGGCCTAGTGATGGAAAACCCTATACCTGAGAGATGGCAAAGTAGGGACAATATCAGTGTTAGTAGGGAGGTTGGCTCAGCTTATGGCGGATCTCAAAACTTATCCGAAGCCTTTTGAGGAAAAAAACCCCACACCTATACGGTGGCTAAGTTGGGGACAATATCTTGCGTGAACGGAGGTGCGAGCTGTTACAGTGGTATCAGAGTCAATACCTAGCCGGAATTGTGGCTCCTGTGTGGACCACAACGCCTGGGTGAGGTGTTTGTGAGCCAACGAGCACGTTGGGCTCTGTAGGAGGGGAGAATGTGACACCCCTAAGTCCCACATCATGGAAGCATATCTTAAGTGGGTACTTATATAGTAGAGCTTATCTCTTACTAATGTCGAGGCCTAGTGATGAAAAACCCTACACCTAAGAGGTGGCAAAGTAGGGACGATATCGGTGTTAGTAGGGAGGTTGGCTCAGCCTATGTGGCAACGCCATGAGTTGGCGGATCTCGAAACTTAGCCGAGACCTTTTGAGGAACAAAACCCCACACTTATACGGTGACTAAGTTGGGGACAATATCTTGCGCGAACGGAGGTGCGGGCTGTTACATTACTTAGGCCTTAATTTGAAATGTAAAATGAGGGTGTGATATGCCCAAAAGAATAAAAACACAAAATTTAGAGTGACCCAATCTAAAGTTATTCTAAGTGCACTTGGAGACATTCTTATAAGTTTACTTTTCTTGCAATAGCTTGAATTACAGGAGACGATAATAAGAAACTACAATGCTCGGGAGTTTTTGTTGTTCAAACATTGTTCGAATGCATGTTTGGCTATAATTATAGGCGCTAAAATTGGACCCCAGAGATTATGTTGCGAATGTCCAAGGATTTATCTTGTTATTGATTTGGTTATATTTATCTTGTTATTTATTCTTAGAAATAAAACACCAGTTATCATAGCATAATGGAAATATAGATAATAGAAGAAATATAAGAATATGTCTCGGCTCAAGCTCCTTTCCCGAAACTCTAAGAAAATACCAAAGCTAATCTTGAAAATATATTAGGTCTAACTCGAGCATTAACGAAAATAACGATCGGATCAATCTGAAATACCAAAGTGTGAAAACTCGCATCACAAACAACTTGCTAAATTTGTAGAATTTTTTCTGAAAGAATTGAACTCTCGTAAGACACGAACACACATAAACACGACACGTGTTTTTAACTTACGATAACCAAAAACATTAAAAAATCAAGCGATATTATTTCTAATGTCTATTGGATCATCTTAAAATAAAATAATATACCTATGTGAAATTGTTGCACGTAGTCAAATTCTACGCCCCGTTTGAGGCTCTACATTCAAAAACGTTCCACATATTGGGGAATGGATTCCATTGAGAGACTAGTTCCGTATACTGCACCTTTAGAGGGATGTACTTTGGGCTCAACTAACCCCGCTCTCTAGTAAGGCCAACCCAACTAAACAAACCTGATTGTTGTGCATCGACCGAATAAGCCATCACCTTGGTCTCCCGAGCTATCCAAGCATGCTCAACATCCTCATACCTTACATATAGAGAGTGTAGCATCAAGAAGGGTAATGAGCACATCCTATTAGGCGCGACCAATATAGCCTTAAAGACAATCTTGTTTCTACCTTTTGTGGGAATGAGGCCAAAAGTAGCATATACCTTTCATACATAGCTCATATCATCTTTGGATGTCACATTGCCATTTTGTTGATCACTAATTGACGAACATAAAAGAATAACCTCTGAATTCATAGGTATCAGAGAAGGGTATTAATCTAAAAGAAGTTGACTTCTACACCTCCAAATAGATGCACGTTTATAGAAATTAATATGCATGAACTAAGAAATGCAATGTAATACATCCAGCCATACAGGTTGTCCAAGAACGGGACAAACCAAAGGTACTCTTTCACCATATTTTGTCGAGTATCACCCTTAGGATTAGTAATAAAAAGTCCTCACATCAAGCAAATCTTCAAAATGTAGGGACCATTGCTACAAGTAGAGTATAGAACCCTATTAACTAACCATGAATCAAAAAGCGGTCCTCTCCGTTCCAAAGGCTTATGTCTTCACATCATAGTCATAATCAAATGGGTAGCTTCATAGTAGTTTTGAATCCAAAGCCAATTCAAAGTGGTTCTAGATCCATTTCGATTTCGGTTTCTCGAACCAACATGTTATAAGTTAAAAAAAGAATTTATGTGATAGTCGATTCTATAACTATCAACCATGATTGTACGGTCAAGCATATCTACCGCATAATCCCTTTTAAATAAATAACTCATTAAAATCATTTCATCAATTATTTTAAATCCATTACATGTACTTATCTCATTATACTATGCATATTCACGAATTTCTTCATTTTATTGTTGGTAATCATATCGGTACATTTATATCAAAATGACAAGCGTATTCAAACATAATATAGTTTTCATATGTCGAAAACATATCTTGTAACAACCCAAGTTTTTAACAAACAATAATTAAATAACAAATTAATTAATTAATAATTATAAAAATATTGAGAATTAGGCAACGGGGGTCACACCACTGGGTTCGTTATGAAATTCTGCTTAAGATGGACATTTGGTTTGCTGAAATCGAACTTAAAATGAAGAAATTGTTTAAAGATTAAACTAAAATCAGAAAATTAAAAGAATTATATATATATATATATATTTATGTATGCATTGGAACTGGGACGACCCAGTCCCTGTTGGGTCGACCACGGGGTAGACCCAGAACCCAAGTGGGTCAACCCCTGTGTCAACCCACATAAGGTGTAACAACCCGTAATTTTAAAGAACATTATTGACAATGAACTAAAGGATACTTAATTAAACATTGGGAACTAAGTAAAATGGATTGTACGATTCTTTTTGTCTCGGAATTCTGGTTCGGATAGACTCTGAGTTTGCATAAAACGGATATCGTATGAGAAAGATATAAAGAATTGAAGTTAGTATACACATAAGTAGGACATATGTAAATATAAATCAAACCAGTTCAAAATAAATCAAACGAACGAGCGGGAACTCATCCTGTTAAGGGACGACCTGCTCCAGCCTGGGTCGACCCATAGGTGGCTGGGTCGACCCAGGGGGTATGTGGGTCGACCCCACCTGGATGCATCTGAATTCTTCTAATCGAGCTGAGCCTATTTTGTTAACCAAATTCATTATTTTACTGAGCAGTTGGATTTAAAAAAATAGGGATCCGACGGTTAAGGACTATCTTGAGAACTCTATATAAAGGCATGCACCCCTATCAAATCAATTACACTTCTTTATACTTCTTCCTCAAATTTTTGTTCTAAAAATTTAAGATGAAGATTGGGAAATGCTGCCTGAACGTGGATCGAATCAAGATAATTCTTCTTTGATTTATTCAAGCTTCCCTTCTACAACATCAGCATATTATCCTCTGTTTTTTAAATCCAATCTTTGTCAATTCATGTTACTTTTAGATATAAAATTTAACATTAATCCAGACCTGTTAATAAACCTGGATATGAGCTTATGCCTATTAATAAATTGATTCATATCTAAACAGTTCTGTTGTAACTACTTATATTTTTTTATACCTTTTCTGTTGTTCAGTTGTTATTATATGCCTATTTCTATTCTTCTCCTTCTCTTGTTCCCCTTTTATTTTACAAGTCTAGGCTACCTTCGAGCCTAGGCCAATCTCGCTGAGACATGCATACAAACATAATTGGGATAATTTGTGAATGTTTGGGAATGTAATAATAGAGGAAATTTGGGGTTGTATAAATCTGTAGGCTTAATTCAAAGATTAAGTGGAACATGTTAATGAAACTGTAAGTAACATGTAGAATCTGGTAAATCTGTAGGGTTAAGTAAATCTGTTAAAACTATAGGGTTAAGTAGACCTGTTTAATCTGTAGGGTTTATATGAACCTGTTAACCTGTAAGACTTAACCTGTTTAATCTATTGGGGTCATATGAACTTGTTAATCTGTAATACTTAACCTGTTTAATCTATTGGGGTTTTATAAACCTATTAATCTGTAAGACATAACCTTTAATCTGTTGAGTGGTTAGTCATGCCTTTTGGGTTGACAAATGCACCCATGTATTTTTTGGATCTGATGAATAGGGTGTTTAGGAAGTTTTTGAATAAATTCATTATGGCCTTTGTGGATGACATCCTGATCTTCTCAAAGAGCGAGGAAGAGCATGCCCTACTTTTAGGGGAGGTTTTGAGGACTCTTAGAGCACACCAGCTTAAAGACAAATTCTCCAAGTATCACTTTTTGAGAAAAGTGGTCAGATTCTGAAGGCATGTGGTCTCCAAGGATAGGATAGCGGTGAATCCCGCGAAAGTGGTTGTAGTTCAAGATTGGAAGGTTCCAAAGAATGCAACGAAGGTTAGAAGCTTTCTTATTTCAGTGAGCTATTATTGGAAGTTTATCAAGGACGTTGCAAAGATATCAACCACACTCACCAGACCGACGAAGAAGAATCTGACTTTTTCTTGGAGTATTGATTGTGAGGATTCTTTACAGCGATTGAAGAAGGCTCTGACAACAGCCCCAGTTTTGACTTTGCCTGATGGGAACAAGGCGTTCACAGTTTGCACTGATGCTTGTGGTACAGGGCTTGGTGCCATCTTGATGGAAGAGGGAAGGGTAGTATGCTATGGTAGTAAACAGCTGATAGTTCATGAGAGGAACTACCCTACCCACGATTTGGAGTTGGCTGCTATAGTGTTCGCACTTAAGACTTTGTGATATTATCTACTTAGAGAGAGGTTCGAGTTATACACGGATCATAAATCGCTCAAATACTTGTTCTCGCAAAAGGATCTCAATTTGAGACAACAAAGATGGATGGAGTTCCTAACGTCCTATGACTTTGAGATTGCTTATACCCCTGGAAAGGGTAATGTAGTGGCGGACGCGTTGAGCAGGCAGAGGATGAACTTGAGTCCTCTATTCGTAGAGAGACGAAGTTTGGAGTACATTTTGACCTTCGATTTAGGCCATCTACAGATATTATACCTGTTTGTTGACATCTTTAGAGGTGCGACCCACTTTTATGGATCAGATAGGATCTTAACAGCGAGAGGACTCACAAATAGCAGACATCTTGGATAGGCTCAGTAGAGAGGAGATTTCTAGTCACCTTAGTAGATATTCCACGGATGATAAAGGGTGGCTACGAGAAGATGGGAGGCTTTGTGTTCTCCAAGTTGGAGACTTGTTAAAGACAATCCTTGAGGAAGCCCATCATTTTAGGATGACTATCCATGCGGGCAGCGATAAGATGTATCAAGATATGAAGAGGGTTTTCTTTTGGGCTGGGATAAAGAAAGATGTAGGGAGTTTTTAACTCGGTGTTTAGTTTTCCAACAAGTAAAATATGAACAAAAGAGGCCCGACGGGTTTCTTCATCCTTTGGATGTCCCACAATGGAAGTGGAGAGCATCTCTATGAATTTCATCGATGGTTTTCCTAGATCGAGGAGAGGCAACACCAGTATTAGGGTTATAATGGACATGCTTACTAAGAGCGCTCATTTCATTCCTGTTAAGAGCAAAAGAACAGCGACATGGTTTGCATCAGTTTATCTTTGTGAGATAGTATGTCTGAGTGGAGTACCTTCTAGCATAATGAGTGATAGTGACTCCATCTTCACTAGTGAGTTCTGGAAGAGCTTGCAAGAGGCACAGTTACACAGTTATGTTTAAGCATGGCATATCTCCCTCAGACCGATGGACAAATTAAGAGGGTGAATAGAGTTCTGGAGGATCTTTTAAGACTGTGTATCCTAGACTTCGGGGGGGGGGGGGGACTTAGGAGGAGCATCTACCATTGGTTGAGTTCGCCTACAAAAACAGTTATCAGGCTAGTATAGGCAGGACACCCTTCGAGGCACTATACGGACGATCTTGTAGATCCCCGACATGTTGGCGGGAGTCTACGGATAGGTTTCTGCTTGGGACTGAGATGATTAGAGAGACTTCGGAAAAGATTGATCTCATCCGTAGGAGTACGAAGACAGCTTAGGACAGGCAGAAGTCTTACACAAATAAGAGAAAGATTGACATTGAGTTTAAGGTAGGAGACATGGTTTTCATCAAATAATCACCTCTGAGGAATGTGGTTCGCTTTGGATCTGCAGGGGAATTGACATCAAGGTTTGTAGGGCCATTTCCCTTAGTAGAGAGGATAGGTCAGATGGCCTATAGGGTGAGATTACCGGAGATACTGATGGGTGTTCATGATGTTTTTCACGTTTCCCATTTGTGAAAATGTCCTCATGATACAACAGAGATGGTTAAGCCGAGCATTCCTGATGAAATAGAAGTAGAAAAGGAGGTAACAATTAGATGAGTTCCTACCCGAATACTTGCATCAGAGGTTAAGAAACTATGCAACTGAGAGGTTAGGTTGATGAAAGTGCAATGGGGAGACGACTACGAGGATGTAACTTGGGTGACTGAATACAAGATTCGCGCTTCGTACCCTTTTCTTTTCAAGGGTATGTTCTTAACTTCTTTTTTTCCAAGCTTTTATTCATACTTGCTTCTATCATTCGGGTATATTCTATCGAACGAATCTTCGACCTTTAGGTAGAAAACCAATGGTTGTAAACATGTGTTTGAGACATGTTATGTTTGATGGATGCAAGTGGATGCAAGTGGGAGCTAGTGGCTGCTCATGGATGCATATACACACACTAGGCACTAGATCGGCTCTAACACTCTCATATTGCATATGGATGTGTGTGCATTTTACTTTTTAATAGATGGAAATGGATGTGTCATCATATGGATGTTGCATTTGGATGGATGATTGTGCACACATTTTACAATTTACATGATATACTAGGACTGTTTGCATACATTTTGGATTTATGACACCAACACATATTACATTTAGGAGGTCGACTAAATCAGTAAACCGCCTGATTTTAGCATTAGAGTAAGGAAATATACACACACAACACTTTGCATAAAGTTCATACAAGCGTTAGAAACCTCTTAAGGACAATGGATGCCTGTGAATGATGGATGAGTAGATGGTTGCAAGTGGATGTTAGGATAGTAACATTCTCCTAGACTTGGAGATTTCGGGGGACGAAATCCTTTAAGTAGGAGAGAATGTAACACCCCGTAATTTTAATGAACATTATTGACAATAAACTAAAGGATACTTAATTAAACATTGGGAACTAAGTAAAACGGACTGTACCATTGTGTTCGTCTCAGAATTCTGGTTCAGATAGACTTTGAGTTTGCATAAAACAGATGTCTTATGAGAAAGATATAAAGGTTAGAAGTTAGTGTATATATATAAGTAGGATATATGTAAATATAAATCAAACCATTTTAAAATAAATCAAACAAACAAGCGAGAAACAGAAGTGGGAAATCATACCGTTAAGGGACGATACACTCCAGCCTGAGTCGACCTATGGGTCGACCTATAGGTGGCTGGGTCGATCCTAGTGTTGACCCAAGGGGTAGGTAGGTCGACCCCACCTGGATCTATCTGAATTCTTCTGAGCGAACCTGGCCTATATTGTTTACCAGGTTCATTATTTTACTGAGCGGTTGGATTTAAAAAAACAGGGATCTGATTGTTAAGGATTGTCTTGTGAACTCTATAAAGGTATGCACTCCTATCAAATCAATTACACTCCTTCATACTTCTTCCTCAAACTTCTATTCTAAAAATTTAAGATGAAGATAGGAGATGCTGCCAGAATGTGGATTGAATCAAGACAGTTCTTATCTGACTTATACAAGATTCCCTTCTGCAACATTAGCATATTATCATCTGTTCTTTAAATCCAATCTCTGTGAGTTCATATTACTTTTAGATATAAAATTTAATAGTAATCCTGACTTGTTAATAAACCTGGATCTGAGCCTATGCCTGCTAATAAACTGATTCATATCTAAACAATTCTGCTTTAACTACATGCATTTTTCTGTATACCTGTTCTGATGTTCAGTTGTTATTATATGCCTATTTCTGTTCTTCTCCCTTTCTTGTTTCCTTTTTATATTATAAGTCTAAGCTACCTTCGAGCCAATGCCAATCTCGCTGAGACATGCATACAAACGTAATTGGGATAATTTGGGAATGTTTAGGAACGACAATAACGGAGGAAATTTGGGGCATATCTTATACTATGGAATATGACTGGAAAGTTGGGGTTGTATAAATCTATAGGCTTAATTCAAAGATTAAGTGGAACATGTTAATGAAATTGTAAGTAACATGTGGAATCTGATAAATCTGTGAGGTTAAGTAAATCTGTTAAAACTATGGGGTTAAGTAGACCTGTTTAATATGTTGGGGTTATATGAACTTGTTAACCAGTAAGACTTAACCTATTTAATATGTTGGAGTCATATGAACTTGTTAACCTGTAGTACTTAACCTATTTAATATATTGGGGTTATATAAACATGTTAATCTGTAAGACTTAACCTGTTAGATATGTGGGGGTTATGCGAACCTGTTAATATGTAAGGCTTAACCTATTAAAAATCATAGTTAATTGGGGGGACACAAACTTAGGGGTTTGACTTGTGTCATCTGCTGTGTGGAACCCATATCATTCAGTAACCCTTTCTGGTATTAAACGGGGACCCCGCACAAGGTAGGGGCCAGGGTACGCATACTGAAGTAATAATAAGAGGTTCATCTGAAAGGGGGGTGTATACGGGCGCGTTCCAACGGAATTATGAGCGTGTATGGGTCCGGTCAGTAGGGGAAAATAAAACGCTGTAACCCCAGTAAATTGGTCTGTCTCCTTCTGTAGGTTGCCACTTTAGGGAGTAATACACCCTAGTGTGGGGAGACACAGGGTATTTACGTAATAGGGAGCCGATTTCTTAGTTGTAGTATTTAAGGTACATCTAGTCCTGCCTGTTTTCTATTTGGGTACCAGTTATTTTTGTTTGGGGGTAACACCCATTATTTCTATTTGGGGTAACACCCGTTATTTTTGTTGAGATACCGGTTATTTCTATTTAGGTAAAATCTGTTACGTAACTAGAGTACACCTAATCCTACCATTATATTTCTGTTGGGATCATTCTATTTCTGTTAAGTAAGTAGGGTGGTGTTGAGAAAAGTAAGTGAGAAGCATAGCTTGGTCCATATTATCCTGTTTATTCTGCTTATCCTGTTCATCTTGTTTATACCTGTTATATGATATTATCTCTCATCCAGTTTTATTTACCTGTCTAGATACTTTTATTTCTTTATACGCTAAAAGTCATTGGACTCCCTAGACTTTATGACTGACTCTTTTTGTTTCCCTTTTCTCTCTCTTCCTCCCCCCGGGTTCTCAGGGTGGGAACGCTCAGCCGTGATTAGGACTTCCTCTCTCTTCTGTGTCTTCTTGGATCTGGATCTGCTTTGATGTATCACTTTGATTACTTGTCTACTTTGCTATGGCACTTATGGGGATTATAATTTTACATTTATGTACTCTGATGGTTTTTTTAGCGCAAGACAGATGTTTTGGTTTGATGTATTTGGTCTCAGTATTTTAACCTGATGTTGTAACTGGTTTTGAGACTATGATGTTTTTCTGTTGAATAACGAAGTTTTAAATTTTCGCTGCTATATTTATATCTGTCTTGTGAGATTCTGTTTCTGTTCACCTATAACGTTACGAAACTTAATGCATTCTGATAAAGAGTGACATTAACGGACGTGGGGTGTCTCATAAGGGGTGGGTCGACCCAGGTCATGCCTTGGCAACATGGTTTGCCAGGCACAATTTCGACCGATTGGGCTATGTTTTGGGGTTTTTCTTTCAGATCCTTCTTCTAATCTGATGGCCTAAAATCTAAACCTAAAATATAACAAACCTGGACACCCTAACTCTATTATAAATGGCCTCTAAAGCCTAACCTAATTCTCACTATTCCATTTCTCTGCCTCTCTCAAAAAACCCTCTTCTTAAATAAAATTCTAATGGAGTATTGAGGCTTGGTTCTAAACATATTTTGGGAGGATATTCATAGATATAGAGGATCTATAGAGGCTTATTGGACTTGCTTAAATTTTAGATAAGTATTTCTAAGATTACGAGATTTCTTCCAAGTTTGGGTTAAAATTGATACAATAGTTATTACAGTGATTTCAGATCTGAAACTTTTTATAGTTGTACACAGATCAAGTTTATTTGTGGTTTATTTACAGATCTAACTATCCCTAATTCTTTTATCTTTAAATAATTCTTTTAGACCTGATTTTTGTTCATGTTCTTCCTTTTTGTCTATTTCAGTAAATTCATTACTGTAGTTTATTCTAGTTATCTATACCCTTGTTCTTCGTATAAAATTTATTGCAGTTCTGCAATTAGCCAATTTTTTTTTATTTCAGATCAACTTCTTTCTAACTGAGCCAAGTCCATGCGAGAGCCTAAGCTATCTCCTTTTTATTTCTGACATTGAGTTTAGGCCTTTTGGAGCCTAAACCTTTCATCCTTTCTTATTTTGCGCAAATTGGGTTAAAACATGTAATGGGACAATAATAGCGCAATTGGGTAGTAATAAGAAATATGTATAAAAAGGAATAATCAGGGCTTAGTGAAATTTTATATAACAATGAAAATGGGTATGAAAGGGGTATATTGAAATTTGATTAAAAAAAGTTGTAATTAACAAACAAACTGTAATATTGGAAATAATATTGAAAGTAAGTTAAAAAGGATATTTTGGGCATGTTGGAAATTGATGAATATTATATTCAAATTATCGACTATAAATTGAGGATAAAACCTTAACATGTAATTGGAGAACATGTAATACTGGAATAGAATGAACTTAATTGGAAATTAAGTAACATAGGGATGGGTTGTACCAGAAAGATTACATTAATTGGAAATGTAAATTACAACTTAGAATATAACATGCGGTTATTTTGGGCTTAATAATAAACTTAAATGTGTTAAGATAACTTGATGAAATTAATAAGCTGAGATAATGGAAGTCCATTCTAATTGGGGGATATAAGGGGCTCGTTGAAATCTTAGTTATAAATTGGGGACCAAGTCTAGGGGTGACTTGTGTCAATTGCATTTTTGGTTGAGAACCCGCATAAGTTAGTATCGCTTTGTTATCACGGAATCTCATATTAGGTATAGGTCAGGGCATGCTTTACTGAACTGTATAGTAAGTGGTTCAAACGAGGTGGGTACAGATGCGTTCTAGCGGAACGGTGAGTGAGACGACCCGAACTTCCCCGGTAAGGAAAGCCCGGATAGAATTGAGAACAAGACAAAATAGAACGCAAACGGAAGAACATTTCATTGTTATTACAACAATTCCATCAGATACAAGAATATACAGAGTATAAATGAATAAATTACATTCAACAAATATCAGAGATTTAAATTACATTTAAATACATCGTAGCGGAAAATAATACAAAAACACAACTAGAAGTAATGCACGGATACAGAGCTTTCCGAGCATCGTTCCAGTTGTTAATCAGGACCCTATGAATATAAATCTGCAAAACCAAAACTACCAGCTGCCCGTGTGGAAAATAGGGGCACCCAGAGTTTAGGTTAAAACAATAAACTCCAGGTCAGTCATGTGACTGGTGTGAGAACAAAAACAGTTATTAATCTTTATTTTAAAGTTCGGTAAATCAAGGGACCACGCTGTATAACACGGAACGGGTTTCCTCCCAAGAATACCAGTGCATAGAACAAACAGCGCAATGCTAAAAAAAGAAAGATGAAGTTGTTTTAAGACCCAGGTCCCATCACACAATGCAACGCAAGCCGGAGGACAGGGTTTTTACCTTATAACAGCCAAAACATGCTTGATACGTTTAAACCACATTATTTGATACTATTATAGGTGTATAGTGTCAAAACAATTTCAATCATAAATATCAATCATAGGCGGCATGAATGACCCATACCACTATATCGCCATACTAGGTTCTACAAATAAAACCGCACTATCACGTATTAGAAATTGGATTTCCGTCATGAGTCGAGGCAAGGGGCAAGCTCCTCTCCGCGTTCGAGACACTCTAGCAAATGTCCAAGGACCCCACTTTGATCCTTGGAATCGGCTGGGCCGGTCCTCTCTTACTTTTGAGGATTGGCAATTCCTGAACACACGTTTCCCGGTCCTTACAGACCTATATCCGAGGCGCCTCGCATTCCAACAACCACAAAGGTGAAAAGTATATAAATGTCAGGGCTGGTAGGTCACTGACACCACCCTAGCTAGAAAGAAACGTCGTGCTCTCCCAGCGGTCCGTCTCCCGTTTTTGACTCATACCGAGGTGTGAGGCTCGCGAATTCACGTTATACACAAAACTACGCCACACAGGCCGTGCTTTGATCATCAACCACAAGACTTCGCTTTTCAACAGAAGCCCTGATCAATTGCCACTTACGCGTGCCACACTGGCAATTCACTCCATGCGACTGATGTCCATCGATATACAACCTCTGAGCTCGTACGTCTCAAAGAAGGGCGTTAAGCAAGAGAATAAATTCTCTACCGCCAAACAGATGTATATTTAATAGAGATCAATCAACACAGAATAAAATCCAATGTCAGACACACAATCCATTTACAAGTTCGTTCTGGGTCTGAACGAAACCGGAGGCACTTTCCTCGCATATCCATCGATCTCCAAGTACGTCTGGACGATCACCAACTGTTTCCCTCATCTTGGGTGTACAGCCCAATCGAGATCATCAGCAATCACCCAAACGATGTGAAGACTTCCGGTCTTCAACCACCATCTTCATCTTCGACATCTCGTCGAATCGGTTATTCAGAATGGGTATAACCCGGCCTTTCTGAATAACTCACGTATATAATAAACAATTGTTACACAAACACAACGAACGCCTCATTCCAATTCAGAATATTCTTTTATTCACAAAATCACATTCTTAGGGAAAGGTTCCCATTAATTTTATCCAAGATAAATTCTTCTAAATTTATCCTATAATCTTCCTTTGGATATCATTTCAAACTAGTCGGGATTAACGAACCACACCGAAGTAATTATTTATTTTATTTCCCAATCCCAACATATATATCCCATGGAGAAAAACTGGTAATACTCCATATCTAACACCACGGTGTTATCGGTAAAATTAATTACCATCCCACGTTCAAATCTAATTAAAGATTTAACTATCGCCTTGGAGCAAAACTGGTGGTACTCCATTCTCGATCACCTTTCAAATTTGATAATTTAAATTATCATTTTACATTTCAATCTAATTAAAGATTCATTAAAATTCCACTTAGTTTCAATCTTTTCAAAAATCAATATCCGGCCGTTAACTGGGTTAAAGAACCAATGTCATCTAAAACACGATTCACGATAAACCCAAATCACATTTGATATTAAATACAAGGCTCTGAATAGAAAATATATCGGCTTATATTCAATATCAAATTCTGAAACCAACAAATATCGTATTGGAAATAATAATATAAAATATATCTTTCAAATCCCCATAACAATATTTGTATAGTCACGAAATCCAACATCAAAATATTCCGAAGATAATTTCGATTCAACTCCAGTCCAATTCACGTATTGGGAATATTGATTATTTTTAAAATCACTTTCAAATTCAATTTATTTATTTCAAAAATAAATTGATTTTAATTCTAGTTCAAAACTAGTTCATTTCGACAAAAATCTATTCTTACCCTTTCAAATGTGGAATTTTTCAGCCTAATTTTTCCCAAATCATTTCTTATGATTTTACACAAATTATCAATATTTTTAATTATTTTATCAAGGCCCGTACAGTCGATTTCCAACAATGGCCATCGAACTGCACTTACAACGACCTTTTCTAAATTTGATTTGGACATAATTCCAAATCCAACCGTTAGATTTCAAATTTCTAATATTCATTTGAAAGCTCTTTTCGATACGAACCCAACGGTTCCGGTTTTAGGAGAATCCGACGGTCGGATCTCCCGTAATGTCAATTCGAATTCAATGGTCGAAATTCACGAACTGCCGCGGCGCGGCGCGTTCTATTCAGGCCATTATATATATAATATATATATATATATATATACATTATATATATTTCATCGATTTCCTTTTTAAAACGAATTTTATAAATAGTTCTAATTTCGTTTCCAAAAAACAATTTCAACTTCATCTTTGATTTCAAATCGATTTGATTTCAATTCAATTCGAATCCATTTCAATTTTATTTAATTCGGATTCAAATTCGCTTCAATTCAATTCTAATTCTAATTCGTCTCAATTCAATTCAATTTGAATTTACCTTCTATTTAATTCAATTCGAATTCATTTCAAATTGATTTCAATTCAATTTCAGTTCGTTTTAAATTTCATTCAAAACGATTTCAATTCGTTTTTAATTCAATTTCAATTTAATTCAATTTGAATTCATTTCTATTTTATTCGAATTCAAATTCACTTTCTATTCGATTCAAATTCTAATTTGTTTTCTATTCAATTCGAATCGAATTCATTTCAATTCGAATCGAATTCATTTTCTATTCGATTCGAATTCATTTCAAATTGATTCAATAAAATTTCAATTTGAAATTTTATCTAATTCAATTTGAATTTCATTTCAAAATATTAGATTTTGAAATCACTTTTCAATATTCATTGTAAAACGAATAAAATCGATATAATTATCGTTCACGTCAAAATAGCGCATCTCTAATCCACACGGCTTTATATTTTTCAAAAACTTCTTTATTCTATTCAACAAATGAATATTTATTCTATTCAAGACATGAATCTATATTTCTTCCAACACACGACTACTTTTGTTATGTAAAATATTTTATAAAACTATGGTATCTATCGTTTAATTTTAATTAGACTCCACCGTGAAGTAGTTCTAATTTTAAATATGATAAAGATATGAATTTTATTATTAAAATATTTTACTCAACACATAAATATTTTCAACACATGAATGTTTTTATATTCAACACATGAATTTCCTTTTATAATATTCATTATTTTCCCGATTGGAATGAGGCCCAATCAATTACCATATAACGTTAATTATATGGATTCCACACAACACATGTATATATTAGCAATGACAAACAATCAACCATCATCCAAGGTGCACCACACAACTACATAAGCATCAAATATAAACAATCGACGCTTACACAGCCTGTCGACCAATCGATCGACATACAATTAAGCAATTGGGATTAGTGTACCCAAATATCATCCCAACACCCGTGTGGGGTTTCAAATCAACAAACACAGATTTTTATTTGTACAGTTGGGCGATGTGTAAAATTTATCGACCTAGTCAATATCAGACAAATCAGTGTATATAAACAAATCGGCCGATTTGTTTATAAATATTTATTTATTCACATTCACGTTAAAAATTATATTTTCAACGATAATATATTTATTTTAACACATGAATTTCTATTCATTTCATTTACACAATAAAAATGATATTTTTATTTTTCTAACATATTTTAGAAAATTCCGGCGGCATAACGGCACGATACTAGAAACGGGACGAGGCCTAACCTTATCCCCGGTCTAGTGAAGGCCCACGCCATTCACACATCAAATAAATCCATTCCATTTCACCAAACAATTCAATTAAAACCAAATAGACTAACCAACTACACAACCAAACAATTTAACAAACAAGCCATCCATGGTCTGTGGATGACGGGTGTCGGGTGCTACTAAGCACCGTCTGCATCCTAGTATATATATAACTAGAAAAAGAAATTGAAGAGTGAGAAATTCTCATAGAAAGCTATCCCAACTTCACGGCACTTCATTCATAGAAATCTTCATCGTTCTCGCCTTTTTGTCATTTTCGTTGCCCGTATTCTCTACATATGTAAAAATCAAGTTTTTACTTTACTATTCAATATATAAAAATCGAATTTCTACTACGCTATTCAATATATAAAAATCGAATTTTTACTACGCTATTCAATATATAAAAATCGAATTTTTACTTTCACGCTATATGGATAAAAATTCTATTTTTACATTGCTATTATATAGAAAAAATTATATTTTTACCTCGCTATTCTCTATATAAAGATTTCGCCTTTTCAAATATATCCTTATAAAAATCACATTTTTATTTTCCTACACATATAAAATGATATTTCTAATATTCCTATCATGTAAAAATTATATTTTTAATTCTCTACATAAACAAAATCATATTTTTACATCTTCTACATAGTAAAGATTATATTTTTAATACCTTTAAAAATATAAAAATCATATTTTTATTACTTTAAAAATATAAAAATCATATTTTTATGAACTAAAATCATATTTTTATGAACTAAAATCATTCTTTTTATTTTTTTTAAAATAATAATATCTTTTTACCTCTATATCCTATAAAAGAAAAATCAGATTTGTAAAACAATTTAATTTATAAAAAATAAATCAGACTGTTAAAACAAAATTATATATATATATATATATAAATATAAATACTTACAGATTTTAATCGGGAAAGGGGAGGGAGTTGCTCGCGGGGCTTGCTGGTGGTTCGTCGGAGGTCGGCTGGGCTGTCGGAGGTCGGGGTTTGGGCCCAGGGGGGTGCGGGTTCGGGTCTGGGTGCTAGCGCTGGAGGGGGGGGTGCGCGAGGTAAGGGGAAGAGGATTACGAGGTGGAGTGAGGCAGGAGGGTTGCGGCGGCCTGGGGGGGCTAGCCAGAGGCGGCGGCGCCACCATCGGAGGAGCGACGGCTCCTCCGCCTCCTTTTCTCCTTTTTTTATTTCGTGAATGAATGGATCGGGCGGGGGGCTGAACGGTTAAGGAGAGGAGAGAGAGTGAGGAATTTTATTTTTAATTTATTTAATTATTTAATTTTCACCAAAAAGCAACTTTTATTTTCGACCTCAAAACGAGGCCCACCGCCTGTCGTCCATAGCGTTCTACCCCCATTCCGAATGCAATGGGATATGTATCGCAAGCTGATTTGATCGTTTCGATCCGTGTCCGTTAAAATCAACGTATAATTCTATATATTGAATTTGAACGCGCATTTCAATTTACCGGGGTCACATACTAACTAAAAAATTCCAAAAAAATATTTTCTAGCTTCGTATTGACGATACGGTCCTAACAAAACTAGTTTCATTGAATTCTGAGACCGTTTGAAAAATGGCCATTTTCCAGTCGATTAAAATCAACTGAAACTGGTCAAACACGTTTTCCTTTGCCACGCTCACATATTGATTCGAAAATTTATGAAATTTTAAATCTAGCAATAATTTGATATTGCGGATCCAACAAAAGTGGTTTCGTCGAAATCCGAGGTCGTTTGCAAAATGTCTATTTTTAAGGGCCTGAATTCCATAGCGACTACTCAGAATTTTCAACTGGACATATCTTTTGATTCCCGCTATGAAATCTCAATTTTTCGGATTCGTTGGAAAGATATTATCGATTAGATCCTAATTTTTTTGGTTTTACTAAAATCCGGATTGTTTTGCACCCGGTACATACAATTGAAGTTTGAAATCGAATTATCGAACTATCGCGCCATTTTCAATTCTATTTATAATTATAATAAAATTATTTATATTCTAACGACGACGTATATAATATATACGTTCGAATTCTATTCAAAATAAATTTCTCGTCGATATTATTTAAAATAATTCATTTTAAATGTTCAAAATTCACTAAAATTGCCAAAATAAAATTTTTAAACTGGCCCAGATTTCCGGGTTATTACAATCTCCCCCACTTAAAACTTTTCGTCCCCGAAAAGGAACAAAGTCGAAAGTGGTTTGATTAATCAACTCTACGTTCGATCTGGCTTCCATTCTCCAACTTTTCAGTTTCTGAGAATTTTCAAAAATTTGGCTAACACCCTAAATTTTCGAAAAATTTCGCCATAACCTCCCCTGCACCGGGAGCCACGAGAAAATCCCAAAATTGCCATATAGGCCTTCTGATCTCAAAAAGAAAAAGAAAAAGCCAAGCGGCTAGCCAATCGGCTCATAAAATCATCATCACCCAAACAAAACAGTAGATTATAGTAAACATGTACTATTTGTCGGGCAAACAAATCTTATTCTCTGCTCTAGCCTCCTTGCTATGACTTGTTCAATGTAAGCATATGTATATGCAAGCAAATGAGACTAATTTTCAATACAATTCAATATTTGATTCTATTAGGCATAGTGGTTAAAAATTGTCAAACAAATAAACAAACAACTCAAACATCAATCAATTAGTGGATTAGAGTTTCAAATTCATAAATTGATATATATATACAAAAATCATGTTTTTGATGCCAATTCACAACAAATAAATCTATCTATATAAGTTTTGGTTCTCACACCAGTCTAATGGAAATATATAGAAATCACACCTTCGAAACACGAAAATAAATATTGATGATGCCATGGTCATTATCAACATCATCTCCGGGCGACTAGAGTGTAATTCTATATCTATCCAGTATATTAAAACTTCGAATATACGTTCATGACGCGTATATGCAAAATCTTTATATACTAGATCGTCCATATTCAAAATAAATAAATACGAATAAAACGATTTCAATTTTCAAAACAAAATTGTTTTCATTTGAAAAATATACTCTTCACACTCGTTCTAGGATACTACTGATCCTATCTCTAACGAGTCATTCTAATTGGATATTGCTAATCCAATATCTGATGAATTCTTTCGTTCGGTTCTAATGTGTCTTGTTCTCGAGCTCTGTAAACCCAAGCTCTGATACCAAACTGAGATGACCCGAACTTCCCCGGTAAGGAAAGCCCGGATAGAATTGAGAACAAGACAAAAAAGAACGCAAACGGAAGAACATTTCATTGTTATTACAACAATTCCATCAGATACAAGAATATACAGAGTATAAATGAATAAATTACATTCAACAAATATCAGAGATTTAAATTACATTTAAATACATTGCAGCGGAAAATAATACAAAAACACAACTAGAAGTAATGCACGGATACAGAGCTTTCCGAGCATCGTTCCAGCTGTTAATCAGGACCCTGTGAATATAAGTCTGCAAAACCAAAACTACCAGCTGCCCGTGTGGAAAATAGGGGCACCCAGAGTTTAGGTTAAAACAATAAACTCCAGGTCAGTCATGTGACTGGTGTGAGAACAAAAACAGTTATTAATCTTTATTTTAAAGTTCGGTAAATCAAGGGACCACGCTGTATAACACGGAACGGGTTTCCTCCCAAGAATACCAGTGCATAGAACAAACAGCGCAATGCTAAATAAAGAAAGATGAAGCTGTTATAAGACCCAGGTCCCATCACACAATGCAACGCAAGCCGGAGGATAGGGTTTTTACCTTATAACAACCAAAGCATGCTTGATACGTTTAAACCACATTATTTGATACTATTATAGGTGTATAGTGTCAAAACAATTTCAATCATAAATATCAATCATAGGCGGCATGAATGACCCATACCACTATGTCAACAGACTAGGTTCTACAAATAAACCGCACTATCACGTATTGGAAATTGGATTTCCGTCATGAGTCGAGGCAAGGGGCAAGCTCCTCTCCGCGTTCGAGACACTCTAGCAAATGTCCTAGGACCCCACTTTGATCCTTGGAATCGGCTGGGCCGGTCCTCTCTTACTTTTGAGGATTGGCAGTTCCTGAACACACGTTTCCTGGTCCTTACAGACCTATATCCGAGGCGCCTCGCATTCCAACAACCACACAGGTGAAAAGTATATAAATGTCAGGGCTGATAGATCACTGACACCACCCTAGATAGAAAGAAACGCCGTGCTCTCCCAGCGGTCCGTCTCCCGTTTTTGACTCATACCGAGGTGTGAGGCTCGCGAATTCATGTTATACACAAAGCTACGCCACACAGGCCGTGCTTTGATCATCAACCACAAGACTTTGCTTTTCAACAGAAGCCCTGATCAATTGCCACTTACGCGTGCCACACTGGCAATTCACTCCGTGCGACTGATGTCCATCGATATACAACCTCTGAGCTCGTACGTCTCAGAGAAGGGCGTTAAGCAAGAGAATAAATTCTCTACCGCCAAATAGATGTATATTTAATGGAGATCAATCAACACAGAATAAAATCCAATGTCAGACACACAATCCATTTACAAGTTCGTTCTGGGTCTGAACGAAACCGGAGGCACTTTCCTCGCATATCCATCGATCTCCAAGTACGTCTGGACGATCACCAACTGTTTCCCTCATCTTGGGTGTACAACCCAATCGAGATCATCAGCAATCACCCAAACGATGTGAAGACTTCCGGTCTTCAACCACCGTCTTCATCTTCGACATCTAGTCGAATCGGTTATTCAGAATGGGTATAACCCGGCCTTTCTGAATAACCCACGTATATAATAAACAATTGTTACACAAACACAACGAACGCCTCATTCCAATTCAGAATATTCTTTTATTCACAAAATCACATTCTTAGGGAAAGGTTCCCATTAATTTTATCCAAGATAAATTCTTCTAAATTTATCCTATAATCTTCCTTTGGATATCATTTCAAACTAGTCGGGATTAACGAACCACACCGAAGTAATTATTTATTTTATTTCCCAATCCCAACCTATATATCCCATGGAGAAAAACTGGTAATACTCCATATCTAACACCACGGTGTTATCCGTAAAATTAATTACCATCCCACGCTCAAATCTAATTAAAGATTTAACTATCGCCTTGGAGCAAAACTGGTGGTACTCCATTCTCGATCACCTTTCAAATTTGATAATTTAAATTATCATTTTACATTTCAATCTAATTAAAGATTCATTAAAATTCCACTTAGTTTCAATCTTTTCAAAAATCAATATCCGGCCTTTAACTGGGTTAAAGAACCAATGTCATCTAAAACACGATTCACGATAAACCCAAATCACATTTGATATTAAATACAAGGCCCTGAATAGAAAATATATCGGCTTATATTCAATATTAAATTCTGAAACCAACAAATATCGTATTGGAAATAACGATATAAAATATATCTTTCAAATCCCCATAACAATATTTGTATAGTCACGAAAGCCAACATCAAAATATTCCGAAGATAATTTCGATTCAACTCCAGTCCAATTCACGTATTGGGAATATTGATTATTTTTAAAATCACTTTCAAATTCAATTTATTTATTTCAAAAATAAATTGATTTTAATTCTAGTTCAAAACTAGTTCATTTCGACAAAAATCTATTCTTACCCTTTCAAATGTGGAATTTTTCAGTTTTTCCCAAATCATTTCTTATGATTTTACACAAATTATCAATATTTTTAATAATTTTATCAAGGCCCGTACAGTCGATTTCCAACAATGGCCATCGAACTGCACTTACAGCGACCTTTTCTAAAATTGATTTGGACATAATTCCAAATCCAACCGTTAGATTTCAAATTTCTAATATTCATTGGAAAGCTCTTTTCGATACGAACCCAACGGTTCCGGTTTTAGGAGAATCCGACGGTCAGATCTCCCGTAATGTCAGTTCGAAGTCAATGGTCGAAATTCACGAACTGCCGCGGCGCGGCGCGTTCTATTCAGGCCATTATATATAATATATATATATATTATATATATTTCGTCGATTTCCTTTTTAAAACGAATTTTATAAATAGTTCTAAATTCGTTTCAAAAAAACAATTTCAACTCCATCTTTAATTTCAAATCGATTTGATTTTAATTCAATTCGAATCCATTTCAATTTTATTTAATTCGGATTCAAATTCGCTTCAATTCAATTCTAATTCTAATTCGTTTCAATTCAATTCAATTTGAATTTACCTTCTATTTAATTCAATTCGAATTCATTTCAAATTGATTTCAATTCAATTTCAGTTCGTTTTAAATTTCATTCAAAACGATTTCAATTCGTTTTTAATTCAATTTCAATTTAATTCAATTTGAATTCATTTCTATTTTATTCGAATTCAAATTCACTTTCTATTCGATTCAAATTCTAATGCGTTTTCTATTCAATTCGAATCGAATTCATTTCAATTCGAATCGAATTCATTTTCTATTCGATTCGAATTCATTTCAAATTGATTCAATAAAATTTCAATTTGAATTTTTATCTAATTCAATTTGAATTTCATTTCAAAATATTAGATTTTGAAATCACTTTTCAATATTCATTGTAAAACGAATAAAATCGATATAATTATCGTTCACGTCAAAATAGCGCATCTCTAATCCACACGGCTTTATATTTTTCAAAAACTTCTTTATTCTATTCAACAAATGAATATTTATTCTATTCAACATATGAATCTATATTTCTTCCAACACACGACTACTTTTGTTATGTAAAATATTTTATAAAACTATGGTATCTATCGTTTGATTTTAATTAGACTCCACCGTGAAGTAGTTCTAATTTTAAATATGATAAAGATGTGAATTTTATTATTAAAATATTTTACTCAACACATAAATATTTTCAACACATGAATGTTTTTATATTCAACACATGAATTTCCTTTTATAATATTCATTATTTTCCCGATTGGAATGAGGCCCAATCAATTACCATATAATGTTAATTATATGGATTCCACACAACACATGCATATATTAGCAATGAAAAACAATCAACCATCATCCAAGGTGCACCACACAACTGCATAAGCATCAAATATAAACAATCGACGCTTACACAACCTATCGACCAATCGATCGACATACAATTAAGCAATTGGGATTAGTGTACCCAAATATCATCCCAACACCCGTGTGGGGTTTCAAATCAACAAACACAGATTTTTATTTATGCAGTTGGGCGATGTGTAAAATTTATCGAACCAATCAATATCAGTCAAATCAGTGTATATAAACAAATCGGCCGATTTGTTTATAAATATTTATTTATTCACATTCACGTTAAAAATTATATTTTCAACGATAATATATTTATTTTAACACATGAATTTCTATTCATTTCATTTACACAATAAAAATGATATTTTTATTTTTCTAACATATTTTAGAAAATTCCGGCGGCATAACGGCACGATACTAGAAACGGGACGAGACCTAGCCTTATCCCCGGTCTAGTGAAGGCCCACGCCATTCACACATCAATCAAATCCATTCCATTTCACCAAACAATTCAATTGAAACCAAATAGACTAACCAACTACACAACCAAACAATTTAACAAACAAGCCATCCATGGTCTGTGGATGACGGGTGTCGGGTGCTACTAAGCACCGTCTGCATCCTAGTATATATATAACTAGAAAAAGAAATTGAAGAGTGAGAAATTCTCACAGAAAGCTATCCCAACTTCACGACACTTCATTTATAGAAATCTTCATCGTTCTCGCCTTTTTGTCATTTTCGTTGCCCGTATTCTCTACATATGTAAAAATCAAGTTTTTACTTTACTATTCAATATATAAAAATCGAATTTGTACTACGCTATTCAATATATAAAAATCGAATTTTTACTACGCTATTCAATATATAAAAATCGAATTTTTACTTTCACGCTATATGGATACAAATTCTATTTTTACATTGCTATTATATAGATAAAAATTATATTTTTACCTCGCTATTCTCTATATAAAGATTTCGCCGTTTCAAATATATCCTTATAAAAATCACATTTTTATTTTCCTACACATATAAGGATGATATTTCAAATATTCCTATCATGTAAAAATTATATTTTTAATTCTCTACATAAACAAAATCATATTTTTACTTCTTCTACATTGTAAAGATTATATTTTTAATACCTTTAAAAATATAAAAATCATATTTTTATTACTTTAAAAATATAAAAATCATATTTTTATGAACTAAAATCGTTCTTTTTATTTTTTTTTAAAAATAATATCTTTTTACCTCTATATCATATAAAAGAAAAATCAGATTTGTAAAACAATTTAATTTATAAAAAATAAATCAGACTGTTAAAACAAAATTATATATATATATAAATATAAATACTTACAGCTTTTAATCGGGAAAGGGGAGGGAGTTGCTCGCGGGGCTTGTTGGTGGTTCGTCGGAGGTCGGTTGGGCTGTCGGAGGTCGGGGTTTAGGCCCAGGGGGGTGCGGGTTCGGGTCTGGGTGCTAGCGCTGGAGGGGGGGTGCGCGAGGTAAGGGGAAGAGGAGGACGAGGTGGAGTGAGGCATGAAGGTTGCGGCGGCCTGGGGGGCTAGCCAGAGGCGGCGGCGTCACCATCGGAGGAGCGACGGCTCCTCCGCCTCCTTTCTCCTTTTTTTTATTTCGTGAATGAATGGATCGGGGGGGGGGGATGAACGGTAAAGGAGAGGAGAGAGAGTGAGGAATTCTATTTTTAATTTATTTAATTATTTAATTTTCACCAAAAAGCAACTTTTATTTTCGACCTCAAAACGAGGCCCACCGCCTGTCGTCCATAGCGTTCTACCCCCATTCCGAACACAATGAGATATGTATCGTAAGCTGATTTGATCGTTTCAATCCGTTTCCGTTAAAATCAACATATAATTCTATATATTGAATTTGAACGCGCATTTCAATTTACCGGGGTCACATACTAACTAGAAAAATTCCAGAAAAATATTTTCTAGCTACGTATTGATGATACGGTCTTAACAAAACTAGTTTCACTAAATTCTGAGAACGTTTGAAAAATGGCCATTTTCCAGTCGATTAAAATCAACTGAAACTGGTCAAACACGTTTTCCTTTGCCACGCTCACATATTGATTCGAAAAATTATGAAATTTGAAACCTAGCAATAATTTGACATTGCGGATCCAACAAAAGTGGTTTCATCGAAATCCGAGGTCGTTTGCAAAATGTCTATTTTTAAGGGCCTGAATTCCATAGCGACTACTCAGAATTTTCAACTCGACATATCTTTTGATTCCCGCTATGAAATCTCAATTTTTCGGATTCGTTGGAAAGATATTATCGCTTAGATCCTAATTTTTTTGGTTTCACTAAAATCCGGATTGTTTTGCACCCGGTACATTCAATTGAAGTTTGAAATCGAATTATCGAACTACCGCGCCATTTTCAATTCTATTTATAATTATAATAAAATTATTTATATTCTAACGACGACGTATATAATATATACGTTCGAATTCTATTCAAAATAAATTTCTCGTCGATATTATTTAAAATAATTCATTTTAAATGTTCAGAATTCACTAAAATTGCCAAAATAAAATTTTTAAACTGGCCCAGATTTTCGGGTTATTACAGTGAGCATGCTTTATTTCGATTGGGGAAGATAAGACGCCTATGATTAATGGTTTTGTCCTTTTAGTTGATGGGTTCAAGATTGATAACCCGAATTCCATAGCTGGCATAGGTTATTCACATTTTGGGTACCAAAGCTGATCGATGGGTACTATTAAGAAATTCCTTCCTAATTATTTTGGTTCGTAGTTGTAGAAGTGCAAAACAGTCAATCACCGTTTGTATGATCATTACCATCTTCATTTTCTTTTGGATAATAATGGTTAATCCTTTATGCCAATTCATAGCGGTAATTGTTTACCTTTAGGTGAGCACAGACACTTACCCTCTTATGATACTAGATCTACTATTTATTTTCCTTAACTCAGCAATCGTGCTGGTAATCATAGCAGCTCACCAGAATTTATGTCTGACCCATTTCCTTTCTTCTTTCCTCTTTTTTTCCCCTAGGCTTATAGGGAGGAAGTGTATAGTTCACATTTCTTTGTTGATTCAATTGTAAAGGATGTCTACAAAAGATGGATTCCCTCTTATTTCCTTTCCAAGGTTAGGTTGTATCTTTTTTACTATTTTGGGGAATAATATTGTTTTGTACTTTGATGTTGTTTTGACTGAGATTTTGAGACATTTATAACTATTTGGTTAATCAAAATATAGATGGTTTTGTATTTAAAATGAAATTGCCTTCTTCCGCTGTAAATTTACTCATGAAATCTTAGGCTCTGTGATATTTTATGTCTTTATATCTACAATGCTCCATGTTTCCTTAATGAAATCCTCATATGAGTGACATTAAGGAATGTGGGATGTTACATTTGGTATCAGAGCCTAAGGTTACAAGATCACTAAAATCTTGTTTTGCAATGAATTATTTTTAGAAGAAAACGCATTTAAAAAAAAAGTTACTTTTGAAAATAAAATATCCATTATAGTCAATTACAACCTTCCTTTGACCCTTTCGAATTCTGAATTTTTATCTTTTCTTCATTAGGTTATAAGACAACCTATCTAAGATTTTCTTTATAGTTTGAAAATTTGATTAGTGGACAAAACTGTTTAGCTCAGTAGTTGGGAAAGGTTGATGCTAGAAAGGAACTTGCTGCTTGAAAAATATTAAAATGGGTTAATCATGAATGGAACAATCTTATTAGTTTAGTAATAAAAGGATGGTTTGAAAGTTAAGAATAACCTAAATTGATTGGTTAAGAAAAAAGAATGTATTTTCATAGTCTGGTTTGATATTAACATAGGCAACATCATTGCAAGAATGAATGAAGTGGTGCGGAATAGGGGTTTACCCATATTGTGCACTAACTGTCAACTTAAAGGTAATCAAAAAGCAATATCTTGCAACTTCGGATTTCTATAAATTAGATTTTCTTATACTATGCAAATAGATTTTTGTACATTTTGGGTAACCAATCAATTAGGAACATGCAGGACTTCCTAAAAGGAAAATTTAAGGATGGCAAATGAAATATCAACATGGCTATATTAATATCGAAAGGATTATGAGGAAAAGTGTTGATCAAAATTGATAAAGGATTAGTGAAAGAAAGAATGTTGCATATATTTAGTTCTTTCTAGTTTTTCTATTTGGTTGAGGAATATTTTGTCTCTTTACCATTGATAAGTTAGATGGGTGGCTGCTGGGGCCACAACCACATTAAGATGAGTTAAGTTATGTGAAGCATCTATATTTTAGGCCTAACGAAGCTGTCCGTCACAAATATAGCAAATTCCTGAGTGTCTGATGATAACACCAGTTTACTGTTTTGCACTTAGGTCCAATAGTAGTTTTTGAAGCCCATAGGGAGATCGACATGATTATCTATAGTGAGTCGGGTTTAAACCTAGTAATCTTGATTTAGGAGATGTTTGGTGAAATTGGGGTATGGGTTGGTTTTGGGTCTTGATGGGTAAACCATATATTGGTTATCCTAGATTTTTTCACTAGTAGTAGAGATCAGTTGAGGTGCTTATATTATAAAGGTTTGATATAGGAGAATTTGGAGGATGGATTAGTTGGCAAGTTGGGGGCTATTTTGACTGCAAGAAGAAAATGGTCGGGCTAGGTTATGCGATAGACTAATTTTTGAGACTTCTTGCGAACTGAAGGGTCAATCATGTTGATATTCCTATTTTTCTTAGTGCATCTCTAGGAAGTATAGATTCAGTTCACTTTGTGCTATATATTTTGAATATGGTAAGCGAATGAAAGATTATTTCTAGGAGAGAGATTGATATTCGAATCTATATTTTTGTGATGATGTTAAACTTGTAGCATTTTGGATAAAGCACAAGATTTTGTGGGTGTAAGTGAGAATTGGACTTCATGGTTATGACTGGAATCTTTTCTAGCTAGGGAATCGTGTTGTTGATGGATGGATTTGGATTTTAGTCAAGTTACCTGTATAATGAGTCATCTCAGATATTGAAAGGAAAGTGGTTTTTCTTAGGCGTATGTATTTTAGGCGAACCCCAGTGTTTAACTATGAAGGATTAGATGGATTGGAATATTTTACCCCCTAAATCATATCTTTTAAAAACAATAGTGTGGTACTTATGTTGGAACTTTCCGCATGTATTTTAAGGAAGTAGTTGGACTTCAGTCGTAGTGAAAAGATTATAGGGAAAAGCCAAATAGGGAACATTTTGAAATGATTAATGAGTGTAAGAATTTTTGGATTAGAAGTGTCATTCGTCCTTATTTCAAAAACGAATAGTTCCCTTGGTTTAACAATAGACAAAAGTGAATTGTGTGGAAATGAAGATTTCTCTTAACTCGTGTTGACGATGGAATGACTAAGAGCCAAATTTTCCCCATGGTTAGATTTCTTTGCTTGGATTTCCGATTAAATTCTGAGTAGTGGTAAAAGAAATATAGGAACGTAGGGTTTTTGCAGAACGTCCAATGGATTTTTGAAATATTTTGAAATCTTGAATGCATATCAACTATGGATTCGCCTTATTTCGTTTTAAAAGACGAAAATTGATATTGTAAAATTGAAATTTTGGTCTGTTTAACTTTGGTAGTACCTTCATGTGTTACTTGTAAGGTACGCCAAATATCATATGCAGTGTCACATAACATGACTCGTGAAAACTCATTTTTATCTAGAGAATAAACAAAACATTCGTTGTTTTGCATTGTTTGAAGCTGCGGTTTTTTGAGCATCGGTCCATATACTCATTTCTTTTATAAGTGCATATCCTGTATAGTTTGACCCATCTTTCTTCAACTTGTACTTCTTTTCCTTGTTGTCGAGCCATATATTTTTCTTTATATTGAGTCGATCTTGAACATATCCCGCATAAGCTTATTGAACATACCTAACCTATGTTTTTGTTATTATTTTCCATACAATATCATAGATACTCATTTGAATAAGTTGTCTTTATATGATTAGGCAGTTTTGAATAATGGTTGTAGTAGGAACACCGAATGCGGAGTAAGGGTCTCTCTAGCTAATAAAGCTTTGGTTTCCGCTGTATAAAAGAGTTTTAACCATGTGTAAATTCAACGTTATAATGGTTATGGGTAAATTCCGGATTATAATGTTTATAACCGTTAGAAAATTGTTGATTATAACAGTTTTTACCATTAGAAAACTATTATTTCACATGTTTTTAAAGGTGTATATCAGATATTCTAACGCTTATAACCATGATAAATCGACCGTTTTCTTACGGTGATAACCGTTATCATACGCGTCATATGAAATTTGCCCATACATTCTGATTACACAACAATAACCATTACAAAACTACTTCTGCACGCTTATAAGTGTGAGAATATCGCTTTTTTGGTGTTGTGGTATATAGTCAAGACTCTTGTCTTAAATTTGGCAATGTGGGACTAATTATGTTCATTAGCCGTTGGAATTCCAACAATCTCCTACATTAATGATAATATACTTCCCCCGCACAAAGTGGAATATCAAAATACTTAAGGAATAGTGCTGTGTCGAGGATATACTTGGCAAATCAATGAATTATTTCATCTTGATTTGTCAGCCGTTTTTGTATACCAAACAATAAGATTTACAAAGCGTTGTTTTCCTTCTCATCCAATCTCTTGGTTGTGTTCGTTTTGGTCCTGAATAATATTTGGTTTTGTGAGCGTTTATAAAGAAATTTAAGCCTTTAATATTCTGATAGAACCAACCCAGCTCACACTAACATAGATCATCACAACGATTAAAAGTATCATTCCTATACCCCCACTTTTTATTTTTCAAGATATGGTCATCAATAAAAAAACATAGCTTTAATCTTTTAATATTCTATCGGCATGCATTTAATAATACATCATATGAGTGGTTTGGACTTAGTCCCTAATTTCATTACTTTTAGAATTAATCAGAACTGGTTTCCCTATTGATCCTAGTCCTTGGGATCTTCAGTCGCTAGGATAGGTTTCTGTTTAAGGTAACTCCTTTCGTGTTAGGCATTTAAACCCATTCCCCTCTATGCGCAATCAATTTTCTCTCTTGATAAACATTTAGTAAATGGATCCGCTAGGTTATCATTAGTTCTAACATAATCAATGAAAATAGTTTTATTGTATAGTAACCGCCTAACTGTGTTATGACATCAACGAATATGTGCTGACTTTCCGTTATACATAAATTTTTAGGCTCTTCTTAACGCTGCATGGTTATCACAGTGCATGCATATGGCCGGTACAGGTTTCAGCCAAAATGGAATATCTTCTAAAAATGACGAAACAATCTGCTTCTTCGTCTTCTTTATCTAAAACGATGTACAACGATTGCATAGTGGATCGAGCTATGCATATTTATTTAGTAGATTTTCATGACACTGCTGCTCCTGCAATAGTAAAGACATAACCACTTATGGATTTTGATTCCTTTGAAGACTTTGCAAAAAACCGTGTTTAAATAAAAACAAACAACAATATAGAAGAGAGGAAAATAAAGTAATCAGACCATGATGGATGGTGATTCTGGGGTTTGACTTAGCAATCTCCTTAAAACTTTTATTGGCAAAGTTTCTCGTGTTCGAGATTGTAATGACCGTTCATTTGAATTAGAACGTCGTATCTCTTAAAAGAATACCCTAAAAAACAGGATTTTTTCCAGCAAAAATAATACATCACATTAGACCCCAACCCGGTTCGGTACGAGAGGGGCGAGCGACGCACGCACGTATTTGTTTAGTCAAGAGATTTAGGCCCCCCCCCCCTCGCGTAAAAATACCTGATCCTATGGATCAATATAGGGGATGAGAGTATATTATATAGTCATGACTCTTATCTTAAATTTGATAATGTGGAACTAATGCATATTTCATTCACCTTTAGAACTCCAACATGAATATTATAGAAAAATAATTAAGTTTGTGATTTAATGTTGGAAACAAAAATAGAATTGGATAAATCAACTATTTTAATATTGCAATTTAACTTCATATGACTGTCCATGCGAATAGGCTTTTATATTATAAATAATTTCAGAGATAATATGTAGGGTCAGTTTATCTCAGGTCCCTAATAGGTTTCGAAATTAGGCTCACATTTCTCCCTTAAATTTTTATAAATTAGGTCCCTATTTTTCGAAAAATCATTAAAAAATAAAAAAATAGAAAAATCATGTAAATTCACAACATCTAATCATCATCAAATTCAGACATTAAACCAACAAAAAACAATTCAAAAACCAAAATAACAAAAAAACATCGAATCACCAATATTATGCATCAAACGATACACTTATTTGTAATAGCTGCATACATTTCTGCATGTATTTCAATTATGCATCAAACTGCAGTATAAATGCAGAAATATATGTACTAATACTACAATAAATGCAGCGTTTGATGCATTAATACAATCCTGACCTGTTTTTCAAGCATACAAAGTTTTTAAATATTATTGCATACATTTCTGCATTTATAAGTAATAAACGCAAACATTTTTGCACATATTTATAAACCTTCATCAGTTTTAACTTTGTTGCATATATTTCTGCAATTATACGAAATAAATGCATATATTTCTGCAACAATTCGTATCCTATGTAGATCAGTTCATCTTTATGCATACATCTCTGCAACTATTACCAGTATATGCATACATGTATGCATATATTCATCCAGATTTTCAATATAAATCCTGGATGAACATATGCATACATGTATGCATTTTTCTCTCAGGTTGCTTCTGAGAATATTTGTAATATTTAACTTTTTTTTTTTTTTTTTTTTTTTTTTATGTTGTAACACATTTTTTTATTGAAAACACGTAAGTCCCAAAATAGGGATCCGCTTTGCATTTGAAGATCGAGGAGAATGCCGTTTTAATTTCCAAACCTTTCGGGGACGGTTATCTTCACTAATATATATATGTCAAATCTTGGAAAGATTTAAAACTTTTTTTTTTTTTTTTTTTTTTTTTTTTTTTTTTTTGCTGGGATGGTGCCATAAATTTCCAAAAACACAACAAGGTCCTTGTATAAAATACGTATATAAGAAAAATGATTAATAAGTTAACCTAAATTACTTTGCAGTAAGCATCAGCTTCTGCGGCAAAGTAATCAATTATCTCCAACAATAAGCCAGTACTACGAAACCTAATCACCTGTTAAGACATTACTTAATCAAAATCATAATCGACATTGACATTGTTTATCAATGTTAACAAAGCGAAAAGGTCCAAAACCAACCTCCACTAATCCTTTTTCGTACCTGCCACGTGTCCTGCCCATCTCCTTCGCGCCATATAATCCCAGCAGAATAAACCATGGGACTGATAGCGAAGCATATCAGAATAAATTCATTGATGGCTTCTCCTTCTTTTCCTCGAATCTCTTAGAAACTTTCAGCACTGCAAAGGAATGGCGAAAATGGACCTCTCCGGGCTCCGCCTGTTTCATCTCTTCCGGCGGAAACTTCTACAGAGCATCATCTGCGGCGGAGGCTGTGGCTCCAGCTTCTCCCGCAAGAAAACGAACCTCGATTCTCCCAAAACCCTTCCGTCTTCCCTATCCAAGCGAAGTAACCAGTCCGATCGGTTGTCGGAGCTTCTCAAAGCAGAGGCGTTGATCTGCGAAGTGTCGGAAAAGGCGAATGCGACCAGGAAGGAGATGTTTCTGGAAGAGGTGAAGAATGTGGTTAGAAAGCTCGAGGTAGAAGTTTCTAGAAAGGTGGCCACGAGTGAGGTGAGGAGGATGACGAAAGATGACGTGGAGGCGAGAGAGATGCTTGCGATGGTCGGAGCTATTCCGCCGATCGTCGGAATGGTGGATTCTGATGATGTCGAATTGAGAATTGACGCTTTGTATGCTCTGTTGAATTTGTCGGTTGGGAATGATTTGTGAGTTTTTTTAAAATCACTTCTACTTATTTAATTTTAATGCTCTGTTTCAGATCTGAAAAGAATGAATCGCACTTCAATATCCTGTATTTTTAATTTAGAAATAAAAATAAAAAATTCTGACAAAACCCAAAACCCTAATTGTTAATTAGGTTTATTTTTATTTCTAAGTCAGATTTAGATCTGAAGCATTTTCGCTTCATTCATTAATTCACTATATTCGATCTGTACGAATCATTAAATTAAGGACAAAGTTGATGAGCCCATAAATAGTTAGGAATTGAAAATGTACGACTTTTTTTGGAAGGATTATGATGTGGTTGTTAATGCTGGGTATTCGAATTTCTGATTCACGTAAAACTTTTTAATCCTCAGAAACAAAGCAGCTATAGTGAATGCAGGAGTGGTCCACAAGATGATGAAATTGATTGAAACACAATGCTTGGATACAGTGTGTGAGGCAGTTGTAGCTAATTTTCTTGCATTAAGCGCTCTAAAATCCAACCAACCTATAATTGGTGCATCTGGTGCAATAGAGTTTTTGGTGAAGACACTCAAAAATTCAAAGCCAGGCACTCAGTTGAAATCAGACTCCATCCGGTCATTGTGCAATTTGTCGAACTGTGACACCAACGTAACCATTATTGTTGAATCGGGGCTCTTGGAGCACATTTTCCAAACGATCGGAGATAGCGAAGTAAGCGATAAAATGCTGGTGATCGTTTCAAACATTGTAGCTTTTTCCGAAGGCAGAAGGGTGGTTAGCAGATTGCCAGAGTGGATTGAAGTTTTGGCGGATGTACTGAGCTGGTGCGATTCACCTGAATGTCAGGTAAATCTCCGAAATTATCATATAGAGGTCTTCATTCTAACTTCATATCATTCATTGTATTTGTAGTTATTTATTCGCTAGGAAGAATATGATGATGTTGAGGGTTTGAGAACAGTATCAAGTTCATCAGCAATAAGTACTGTGGTCTGATTGTGATTTGCGTATAACACAATATGTTATTCATTTCTCAGGAGAGAGCTGCGTACATTCTGATGATAATGGCGTACAGAGACCGGAATCGTATATCAAAGATGATCGAGTCCGGCATTGCTTCTGCACTGCTCGAGCTGACGCTAATGGGCAGCGCTCTTGCTCAGAAAAGAGCTTCTAGAACACTCGAGATTCTTAGAGTGGACAAAGGGAAGCAAATTTCAGAAGATTTTGCTCATTCTTCCACCTCACAGTCTGCATCCTTGTGCGAAAACGAGGAAGGAAACAGAAATTTAAGCGAAGAGAGGAAAGCAGTAAAAGAGCTGGTTCAGCAAAGTTTGCAGCATAACATGAGAAGGATTGCTAGTAGGGCAAATTTACCACAGGAATGTGTGCCGTCGGCACGTTTTTTGACAGTGAGTAAAACTTCTTTGTCTGGTACGTCTAAGAGCTTGCCCTTTTAGCACGAGGGAGATAAAGAAACCGGATAGTGGTTGAAATAATTAAAGCAGGAGCATGACAAATGTAAGGTTTGATTCCTTTCTTTCCTTGGGATGCATTATTGCTTTATTCTATTGTTCATGTGCTTGCATCTTTTGTTTTATTTTAATGCCAAGTGCAGTAGGAAGAGAGTGAGAGGGGAGGCTTTGTTTGTTGCTATCATATTTGGAAATGAAGCTTTCTTATTGTTAGCCAAAAAGTTGGGGTGTCCCTACTTATTTATCTTTATAGTTTATACACCTCATGTGGACTGCGAAACTGACCCTGCTAAATAAGAAGTTTCATCTATGGACATTTTTGTTTTAGGTGAATGATGGTCTAAGGCATTAGTGGAAAAAAGGTTACATTTTGCTTTTGTTATTGCATCGTGCCAAGAGTGTGATGGATTATACAATCAATAAGCTCAGGAACAAATGCGTTCTGTTAAATACAATGGCCAAGATTCCAAGTGGTTCGCAAACTTTAATGTGGACGGAATATAGAAAAGTGTAACATCTTCAATCCTGACATTCAAAACTAAGCGTTGCATTGTAGATGCTATAATATTAATTTCTTATTATTGAATTTGATTATTTTGGGAATTTAATTAATATTTTATCGATATTATATAAGCCATAAGAATGACTATTTTCCAAATAACCTTCGTTGTCGACGAAACGAATTTTATTGAAATATGTATGGTTAGTTATTCCTAGATTTCTAGTTTGGAGCCAATCGGAGCTATTTTGTGAGTGTGCGATATTTAAATTGGGAACTGATAAATAATTTGAAATAAAAACAACTATGTTTTGCAAACGGAGTTGATTTTTAACGAAATTAATTTCATTGGATCCAAACCATCAAGACGTAGCAGTATGTCTATTTTCGTGGTATTTGGAGATTGTGTGTAACAGTGCGTATACTTAACATGAAACGTTAAGAAGCGGTACAAATTTAACTAACCGTATCTAAAATAAATTAAATTTAAAACTTCACCCTTAAGTAAAACTAATGCATACACCTTTGTCTATTCTATCCTATACAATAACAGGTCACAGATATGTATTTTCTTTTCAAACATACAAATTCTAATCTAAATCAACTTCTCATAGCTACCTTTTTCTATTGAAAACATAGCAGCCTATATAAATTTAATGAAGATACTTGCCTACCCTATGACCCAGTACGCAGCTACCTACTCTGAAAAACTTCTTTATGCCTATGCTATGAAGGAACATATCTACTGCCAACCTTGTACAAATGAAAATAGTCTCTCCAAAAATCAAGTTTGCAGATGGCCATCAATCACATAGTAATGGAAGGGAAGTTCTCTGAGCAGTGTAACCTATCTGTAGCTTGTACCAGGTGAAAGGAGACATCGATTCTATCCAAGACTTCCTATGTGATGGCCAAGGAATCGCGCATTATAAATACTAACGTCTTCTTCATCTTTTGGTTTTTTTTCCAATAAACGAAAAATGATGCTTCAGCTTTGAAAAATATTTTCACCACAAATATACATCCATAAATCATGAAACGAGTGTTATTAGTACCCTAAAATCGAGCTACAACTGTTCGTTGTTTCCCGTTTTCAAATGCCGATAGTCCAGGAAAATTATCGGAAACTAGGTTTTGATTTTTTTAGAGATTAAGGGGTCGATAGGTGATTTCGTGGGTGAAGTAGCGATAACCGAAGTGAGGCGTGCACGTGGGAATTTTTTTTGTGAATCCGGGTGTAAAAACTATCACACTACTTAGGAGCCTGTAACGGTCATGGGGAAATCAGATTTCGCAGGAGGGCGCCAGAGTCATGGTGGAGGGGTGCATTGAGTCAAGCATGCGAGGAGACACGTGTTGGTGGAGTTAATTTCGGGGTTTGGTAAGGGAAATAGGGCATTAAGAAATAATGTGCAAAGGTTGTGCACGGGAGAAAGAGTGGGTTCAGGAAATTATCGGTTGGGGAAGAAGGCATTAAGAAATAATGTGCAAGGGTTGTGCACGGAAGAAAGAATGGGTTCATGAAATTATCAGTTGGGGAAGAAAGGATCTGTACCAATGGGTAGAAGTAGGGCTGGCAACGGACACCCGAAAAATCTGATATCCGTCCGCATCCGTATCTGAAAAGCGGGTAATTATCCGATATCCGAAAAAATGGATGCGGATACGGATACATGGAAATCTGCATCCAAAAATTATCCGTCCGAATATTTTTAACATTATGGTCAAAATAATATGTATTTTAATACAATGAATCAGATTTATTTGTTGCTTTACTAAATTGAAGGTTCATATCATATGCACTAAATGCATATTAGTTACTCAAATCTATTTAATTTCATCATATATGCTTATTTTTAACACTTTAGTGATCAAGGAAATTGAAAAACTATTATGCTAAACTATAAATTTTCATTTATATTTCATGATTTATCGATCGTTAGCGGATATGATAATTATTCGATATCCGTCCATATCCGCGGATACGGATATCCGATATCCGAAAATGATTGCGGATACGGATATAGCACTATCCGTATCCGAAAGTATCCGTTGACAGCCCTAGGTAGAAGTAGGTCGTAAACTGGAGGCAGTGGGTTTGGGTCGGTTTACATAAAAAAAAATTTAAAAGGAGAACCGAATAAAGAAGAAGAGTGAAACAACATGTTGGAAAGTATAAAACGAGAAGAAGAAGACTGTTGAGCGAAGCGGGTATAGGGTAGTGGACGCGGGTCTGTTTGTAGGAGACGTGGGCTGAATTGTTTTGGGTAAGGCTCATTTATATTAAAATGAAAGGTTAATTAAAATAAATGCATTTATAAACTTATAATATTTATAACGTATGCATTTGTTATTAGAATGGGACAAGTTTGGTACTGTTGGAACCGCATGGACGTAGGCTTCGAGATAGAGCTGGTCTGTTCAAGATTGGAAGCAACCGTAATTTTTAATTAAATTAAATTCCAGTTTAATTTAATTAAAAACAAGTGTTTTAACGACCAAATAAAACCAAGGTGAGGTAAACTCACTCAGTTGTCCCACTTATATTTTATATTAGTCAGGTTAAATATTTCTATGTTATGTTTGCTAATTGTTGGATGATTTGTTGATTGTTTGAATATATTCTTAATATTTTTATATAACTGATTTAAATTAAATGATTGTTTAATTTAATCAAACCTAATCGCTATTTTTAACTATTATTTCCAAACGAGGTAACTTGCCTTGTTGGTTACGTTTATACTAATATAAATGTATTAGATTAAATTGTATGCTTGAATTGTTATTATTAGTTGACCGTTATCAGTTGAATTAATTATTCATGCTTATTTTAGCAGATAATTAAATGGATTATTTTGTTTGAGGTAATCTATTTAGATGTAGGGAAAAATAGGTTGGAAGGATCCAACTGGATTCCTCAAATTTATTTTTTATTTTCATATTATTATTATGTGAATTGTTTAACGAATGTGATTGGATTATTGACTTGGTGATTGATTGTTGAATCTAAATTCGATTTTTATTTTGTTATTAACCAATGGATAGTATTGGTTGAGAAATTGGCAGTAGATGGGCTATAAATATACATCGTTTATAGAAAATGATTTACCGTCACGTGAATTGATTGAAATGAAGTTATAAGATTTATTTTATAACTGAAATTTAGATTTCGAAATCTAACGGAAGTTTATAAAAGGAAATAAATATTTATATTTATTATTTAAGTTTATAAGTAATTATTAAATGATTTTATAAAGCTAATTCTTATATTAATTATATTGATAAGCAAGTTAGCAGAAGTTAACGTGACAATTAACAACCGAGATTAATTGTTTTTAAGAAATAATTAAAATGGGATTATGAAGGGGATTAAGTTAACAAAGGTTATTAATTAACAAAGGTTATTAATTAGCAAACGATTAAAACTTGAAACCTGCTATAACAGGTCATTAGGTCAGTGGGATCATTTAGGGAAGATACCCCCCAAACTTCGGATTATTCTTGAATAACGCATATTTGGGATTAATATGGGCGAATGGGTTAAACTTTGGATTATTTATGTCAATTAATCCTATTTTTTATTTAATAATAATCAGAGAAAATGTGATTTATTTAAATTGATTATATTATTAATTTAAATGAAAAGACTAAATTGCAGTTAATTTACGAATTAATCATGTTTAGAGTTGACCAAGTCAGTTGCGTTAATTGAAATTGATTATTAAATTGGCTGGTTAGTTAGTATAATGGAAGTAGTTAATGGTGAAGTAAACCCAATTTTGTGTTTAGTAAATGTTGAAACTTGATTATTAGTTATTTAATAATAATTGAAGTGATAATCTAGGAATGTAAAATTTAGTAATGGAAGTTTGTGAAGTTTTAAAAGCCCTGTTTATGGTTTAACGAATATCTAAGTGATTTGAGATTTGTAATAAAATAAGTTATGCTTAAATTGAAGATTTAATTAAATTCTTATTAAAAGTCTAATTAATTGGATTTTATAAAATCCAAGTTTTAACAAATTTATTAAACCCAAGTTTAATCGAATAGGTTATTGGAAGGAGTTATTAGAAATGGATTTTGAATGAAAATAAAAGATCAAAATATGAAATGAAAGGATTGGAACCTAGCTGGAGTTCGGTTAAGTTAAATGATTTTCTGATTATTGATTTGATGTTGGTTTCGGCCTTCGTGGTTGACACTTAGGGAATTGTTTTCTTACTGATTTATGGTTCGGGACCGACGGATGTTGAAATGGGAATCAAATCGGAAACCAAAATTTGAATTAAAGTGGTTAGGCAAGTTAAGTTAAAAAGATGTGATCTAAATCTGCTGTATTAAATAAGAGATGAAGTTTTATCGAGATATAACTAAAAATGGGTTTGAAATAAACTTATCATAAGTTTATTAAAAGGTTTTATTTATAATAGAATGAAGGCTTGTATATATTGTATTTGTGATTACTAAATTTAATGGAAAGATTTTAAATAATAATTTACTTAATACTTAAATTAAGTAAACATGATTAAGATTAATAAGGTTTCTGAAGTGAGAGTATGGTATTATAAATATAATATGAAATGTTTTATAAGTTGAATAGAAGTGTTAGAGTGTAATATTATTTTTGGGATAAGAAGTAAAAGCGATGTTTCAAATATTGGAAGATTTAAAGGGTTTGGTTAAGGAATGGAAAATTAAAAAGGCCAAGTGACGCTTTGTACTAAACCAATGGATTCATTTTATTTTTATGATCGTTTATTTTGATTGTTAAATAACCGACTATCAAAATCATGCCTAATTCGTTGTTGGTACGGAAAGATCGGGATTGAATTTATATTCAAAAACCATTCTGGACCAACGAATACATGCATAAACGAAGAAGACATCTGATGCTGGTTGAGATTGAGCAATTGAAGACCGTAAATCTTCATGAGCGGGGGAACTATTGATGAATTTCTCTGGCTGATCCCTGAAGATATTTCGATAGTGATTCTGTCGTGATTGAAATATACGGATTGTAAGGACTACTCGCTACTGATCCATATGGTGATTTCTAGTATGTGGTAGGAGGTTCTCTTAGGTTTATCCAGTCCTAGGACAACTTGTATGGACGGATGTCTGACAGAGTATTTCCAAAAGGGTCACGTACGTTGATTTCTTCAAATGTACCATAGTTAGTGATAGAGAAGGGAAATTCTCTTAACTTAACAACTAGAGTATTTTTGTGAACGTCAATTAGTGATTTTCTGGCGGATCTGAGTCAAAGTGAATGGTGGTCAGATGTTCTAAAAAGAAGATTAAACCTCAAGCCTCATCAACCGGGAAATGAAAATCGGGAAG
This sequence comes from Allium sativum, assembly GCA_030737875.1. NCBI lineage: Eukaryota > Viridiplantae > Streptophyta > Magnoliopsida > Asparagales > Amaryllidaceae > Allium > Allium sativum. The sequence goes on along the minus strand of CM060909.1, from coordinate 746,602,028 downwards.
GCAACATGGCTAAGTGGGTCGCTTCCAATTAGGGTGTATTGTTACCATCTAGAGAAATTTCTATTTGTTCTTCTTTCGCTTCGGTACCTCTCGGGAACGGTTACGTTGGTATACCAGTCGTAAGGTGATAATATATTCGGAACATTCAAGCGAAATGAATGGCCGATCATATGTGGGCTGAGTTGCAAGGTGTTCTTTTTGAACTCCAGTGTATCCTCTCTAAATTACACTAATTAGAAGGTGGTTCCATACATTGTCATAGTCGGAATCCATTATCCATAAGAGCCCGCAGTTTTTGATTCTATACTATGTATGTAGAGCATGAGATGCAAGCGTTCTGGTAGATGGTTATTTATTTGATTTAGACACTATTATAATATCAGAAAAGATACGATTTCAAACGTTTTAAGTTATCGTAAGGTAAAAACCGTCCATATTTATGTATGGATTTGTTCTTACGATTATCCTTTTCTTTCGAAAAGATTTTGACTTTAAAATCAAGTTGGATGATACCCCTTAACTTAATGAGCTTTCTCATGCTAGTTCACTAGACTGATCCTGGCGTTTGCAATGTTTGTGTCAGAACGAGTTTTACAAGTTCAGGTTATCAGAAGCTGTGAAGTCCAGAGACAAGATAGAGAAGTCCAGATGTATGACATCTAGTATTTATTCCGCTGTGTGTTGTATACAAGGACAAATTGTTATAACTGTCTAGCTGTATTGATGTATTATGATGATTGTAAGTTTTATTCCAAGCTCCCAATAAAAACTTATTTTTATATTATATTTTGTTCCGCTGCGATGTGAGACTCTGATTCTGTGTTGGTTCTTCTTCTTATTTTTTTATTCTTAACTTTCTTTCTTTCTTTCTTACCGCACCCTCTAATTTCTTTCTTTTAGCTTTATAGGTTTTCAATACTTGAGTTTGGACACGGGATGTATTAGTGTCGAAATTCGAGCGTCGAAATTTTCCTGGGACGCTACACATAATTTTGGGCATATTATTTTTTTTTGGCCTAGGGCCTCCACATGCCCAGGAACGACACTGAATCCTGGTTATCTATCTCGTGTAAATCTGACTATTCGTCTAAATTTTATATGGTTGACTGGGGACTACCGGATATAACAAATCATCTAATTGATTATTCGAAATAAATTGGATGATTTGTCTAAATTTACTCTCATCTGAGTATCTCCCTCCCTCTCTCTTAGTTTTGATAAGGTAATTAAAAACCTAATGGTGGTACGGACTCACCAATAACCTATCTTGTTGCATTCCTTTCTGGTGTGTACCGTACTTTTAGTTTTACCATATTCCTGCCCTCTGCATTAAAATGTTAGACAAATTGAGGAAGGAGTGATTGTTGAAGTATAGGACGCAAGCCTATATCAGTCCCATTTAATTTTTTTGATCTTCTAAGCCATAACTATTCTCTTTCCATCTAACCAACGATGACGAGATTACAAATTAATTTAGCAAATTACTACGTTCAATACTTTTTAAATATTTCCTTGAAAACATATGCCTTTATAATTCAGTTCGTTTTAATATCAACTTTGAAATAAGAACATTTAATAACTCTTTACCAAATAAAATATTATGCCAAATATATGCTCTTAAATCATTGTTAATGATATAATAAAATTCTTAGAAGTAAACATGCTTTAAAACATATGGCAATAAAGGCAAAACCATTTAAACAAGTATTCATCGGCTTTGTCTTCGAATCCATTCAAAACAAAGGTAAATTAATTAATTTTACGCTTTGGTTCGAAGCTGTTTGAAACCCTTCGAAACAAAAATGTCATGCGGATTTATATGTTTTAAAGCAAAATAGTTAGCTCCACACTTCTATAGCGTCAAAGCAAAATAGTTGGCTTTGCACCTCTACGGCATCAAAGTGAAATAAAATAATTAAGGGTGCTTCATTTCATAAAACAGGGATATGAGCCAAAAACAAATTGGCTTTTCTAAACAGCGACACAAATCTCTTTAAAACAATTCAAAACCAATTTATAAAAAAAGGGATTAGATGCAACAACTTCGAAGCAAAGAAAAACTAAGGTGGCTTGAAGAAAAAAGAAATAAATAAGGGAGTTGAAATGTTTGGAAATCATTTATAAATAGGACTTCCCTATCCAAAGCGAAGCAAGGCTTCTGAGCACTCGTTCGCAACATCCTTGCTTCGAAACACTCCATACAAAGTGGCCTTAGCATTATACGCTTCTTTACAAAATGACAAAATGAAGCTTTATTGTTTGAAAAAAATCCAGTTTATTGATAAATTTTCCTTTTAGATTTGTTGCATATATCCAAGAATTTAAAATATTTAAAATAGTCGCATCCTTTTGATTCGAAACTGTTTTGTTTTATTAAAGTAATTAAATATTTAAGCTTTTCTAGCTTAAAAAATTAATATTGAATCAAAAAAATCCACAAAATCATGATAATTTCATTTTTACACATATTTCATGTAACAACCCGCACCTCCGTTCATGCAAGATATTGTCCCCAACTTAGCCACCGTATAGGTGTGGGGTTTTGTTCCTCAAAAGGCCACGACGTTAGTAAGAGATGGGCTCTACTATATAAGTACCCACTTCACACAGGCTTCCACGATGTGGGACTTAGGGGTGTTACATTTCAACATACATTAACTTTGGAACCAAAGTCATTAGATGCTTTAAATAATTAAATCATTTTCTAGACTTAAAAATTTCGCAAAATATTCATTTGTTTAGAAACTTATAAAAGTTGAAATCCACTTGTAAAATAAACTTTTATCATCTAAACTTGGCATAATCAAATGTGTAAACATACTTGGATTCATATCTAAGTATAAAACCGAACCAGTAATCAAAATAAAGAGTGAATATCATTGTTCACCTTGATTTAGATGGGATAAAACTTGAGATCTGTGTAGACTTGATCATAAGCTTTGATTTCTACTTCTAACTTATCTTTTCTTCACTTCCCTAGAGTAGTGGCCAATCTCTTTATATTATAGTTTGTTTTTGCAAATGAACCCTTAGAGAGGCATTAAGGATTAAGTGTTAGAAATAGTTTTCATATTTACCGCTCTCGTAATCCTCTTTGTTTATAAAATCTAATTAGTTGATTAGTTATGGCTGGACCCAAAAAACTAATCAAATCTCATTCTTGTCATTAATTTACATTATTTTAATTTACTTAATTAAATGTTTTATATAATTTCTAGGGTGTTACATCCTTTCCTTCTTAAGAAATTTTGTCCTTAAAATTACCCTAAGGATGCACATCAATCAAACAAACATAAAGATAAACTTATCATTAAGCAAATCAGTATAAGTAGCCATAGTTGTAACACCCCTAAGTCCCACATCGTGGAAACCTGTGTGAAGTGAGTACTTATATAGTAGAGCCCATCTCTTACTAACGTTGAGGCCTAGTGATGGAAAACCCTACACCTGAGAGGTGGCAAAGTAGGGACAATATCAGTGTTAGTAGGGAGATTGGCTCAGCCTGTGTGGCAATGCCATGTGTTGGCAGATCTTGAAACTTAGCCGAGGCCTTTTGAGGAACAAGACCCCAGACCTATACGGTGGCTAAGTTGGGGATAATATCTTGCATGAACGGAGGTGCGGGTTGTTACAATGGTATCAGAGCCAATACCCAGCCGGAATTGTGGCTCCTATGTGGGCCACAGCGCCTGGGTGAGGTGTTTGTGAGCCAACGTGGACGTTGGGCTCTGTAGGAAGGGAGAATGTAACACCCCTAAGTCCTACATCGTGGAAGCCTGTGTGAAGTGGGTACTTATATAGTAGAGCCCATCTCTTGCTAACGCCGAGGCCTAGTGATGGAAAACCATACACCTGAGAGGTGGCAAAGTAGGGACAATATCGGTGTTAGTAGGGAGGTTGGCTCAGCCTGTGTGGCAACGCCATGTGTTGGCAGATCTTGAAAATTAGCCGAGGCCTTTTGAGGAACAAAAACCCACGCCTATACGGTGGCTAAGTTGGGGACAATATATTGCGTGAACGCAGGTGCGGGTTGTTACAATAGTCGTTTTCTTGATTTCCCAAATATAGTCTCTGTCATCGTTACTCTATTGAACTTTCACTAATCTGACTATCTTGTTCCTTAGATCCTTCTCATCTTGGGAGACGATAGATGTATAACAATAGTCATATTTTTCTCTATTGCCAAGTCTTCCAATGCCCTTAGATATATAATAGTCATTGGGCTCGAATGCTTCTTCTAAGATGAGAAACTTGAAAAATTTATGGATCCCAGCTAACCTGCTTGGTAACTCTATCTATTAACAAACTTCTTGGTTTCCTCAATTATAAGAAATAGACAAACAAACATTAGTGCAAACTCTTACTTTCCAAATCAGATCACACCTTTCATCGGTGACAACTTCACAAAAACTTTATTTCCCACTGAGAACTCTAAGTCCTTTGGTCGCTTATCAAAAAAGATTTTCTGCCTTAATTAGGATTCTCTCATTCTATTCCGAATCATCCCAATCTTTTTCATGGCTTCTCTTACCATATTTGGTCCAAGCACTGCTCCATCTCTAGTCTCTATCCAACGAACTGGTGATGTGACACCCCACGTCCGTAAATGTCATTCATTAAGAGAATGCATTAAGTTTCATGAAGCGTTATAGGTAAACAGAAACAGAAACGTTACAAGACAGATATAAAAATAACAGCGGAATAAAAACTAACTTTATTAATCATAAAACATTGTGGTTCAAAACATCATATGTCTGCATTACATACAAACTAGTATATCATAAAAAAAATTATCTTGCTTTTAAACATCAGAGTACAAAGTAAAAGAATAAAAATCCTCAAATATAAGCATAGCCATAGTAGCAAAGATAGGAGCTTGAGCAATACATCTAACAGCTCCAGCAAAATGATAGCAGAATCCTTGTTAAGCTTTAGTATTCCCACCTTAAGAACCTGGGTTGGGGGGGGGGGGGGGGGACAGAAGAAAGAAGAGGAAATAAAAAGGGTCAGACATAAAGTCTGGCGAGTCCAGTTACTTTTAGCAAGTAAACAAGTAAAAGTTGCATGACAGGAATATAAAGTGGATAAGAAAGATAACACCATAAAAGGTAGGTATGACAAGGAAAACACGATAGAGTGTCTACGCTTCTCTAATGATTACTCTGCACTAATACTAGTATAACCAGAATGAGATGATCCCAACAACTATCAGATGGTAGACTTAGGCATACGTCCAGATGTACCCTAACTACTACCCTAATCGATCGGCTCCTTACTCCGTATATACTCTGTGCCGGCCCCACAGTAGAAGGTATCACTTCCTAAAGTGGCAACCCTTCGTTGATGTGCACAACCATACCTACTGGTGTCACGGTCGTCTTAGTCCCCTCTACCCGGCCCATGCACACACATATCCCCAGTCAGTTTGTGCCGCCCACATCGTCCTTCTCATTTGGATCTCTTATAATCAGTCCAATAAGCATGCCCCGACTCCAGCCTAGGGCGGATTCCTCATTTGATACCGTTATATGGGTTACTGACTGAAACGGGTCCTGCACACAATACGATACAAGCTCTCCCTTTTATCTTGTATCCCCACTAGGATTTCCACCGGTTATGCTTACCACTAGGTGTTTTAATTGCATAACCCTATCATTTCCACAAGTTATGCTTACACAGAGGTGTCTTTAATTACATAACTCCAACATTTCCACAGGTTATGCTTACCACTAGGTGTCTTTATTTACATAACCCCTCAGCTTAAGTTTGTGGGCCTGTATATAAATATTACTCACCCCCTTAGATTTACTTAACCCACCCATTGTTCAAACATATTTACTTAACCCCTATTCAAGTTCATGTTCATACAATCCCTATGGATTTTACTAGATTAAGTATTCAAGGTTTATTACCATATTTCATTCATGGTTACAATATGCTAGACCTCCCACATTAAGCCTACAATTGGTGGATGCTGGATATGCCGGGCGGGTCCGGGCAGACTTATTCCACAAATCGGGCTTAACCTGGTGTTTTAGCACGTCTCGTATTTGTGCAGCCAGACCTCTCACATTAGATTCACCACTTCTGGTCGCAGGATATGCCGGGCGGTTCTGGGAAGACTTCCACCACAAGTGTAATCTAACCTCGTGTCTAGGTGCAGTTACAGTTTTTAATTACTGTAATCCTAGTCATTTCTTTATTAGCCAATTCTTACCTATGTCGTTATAGGTTTCATGCTCCTTTTTCCCAAATATGTTTATAGTGAATTATATATCCAAATTCATATGCATAAACACTATTCAAATTATGCTAATTTTCCCCTCTTTTTCCAATTATGCCTAAATTCCCAATTTACAAGATATGCCAATTCAATGTTTTTCCCCTCGTTTCCCGTTTAACGCGTTCGCATATTTCAGCGACATTCCTAGGCTCGAAAGTAGTCTGGCTATATAAAATAAAAGGCAAAGATAAAGGGAAGATGACAGAGATGTTTATACTAACGAAATTGACATAAGCATATAGTGGCATAGTGATAAGATGGCATATGAGAACAGATCTAGTGAACATAAGATAATAGAACTGTTTATAACATAGTGGGGATGTCATAATAGGCATGATTAAGTTCCAAATAACAATTTAGATGTACAACTAATAACTGATCCAATTAACCATAAACATGATAGGTACAAGATGATCTAAATAGTGAACTTGATCTATAATCAAAAGTAGATCTGACATGATAAAGGTTAAGATCCAAGTCATAATATGCCAAAATATCACAGATTCACAAACTGTTATGGATCTGGAGTGATTCAAGGATTAACATGCATAGATCCAAATTACAGTGCTATCATGTTTACTTTTTATTTATTTAAATCTAAAAGCAACTTGAAACTCACAGCGTTTGGATCTAGAAAGATAGAAGAAGAACAGATCTACAATTAAATCTCTAACTTTGATTTGCAGAAGAAGAAAATGATTTGATTCAGTCCAGGCTCCGACAGCATATAGGCCTCCATTGATTTTCAGTGAAGAAGACAGGAGAAATGGAGTCGTATTTATAGCAGTCAGCCCCCAGAACCGACCTGCCACGTCAGCCCTAGGGGGGTCGACCCACCCTTTAGGGGGTCGACCCTGGGGTCGACACCCCCCTTGAGGGATCGACCTAGGGGATCGACACCCCCTTGAGGGGTCGACTCCCCTAGGCAGAAATTTTCCCGCTCACCCGGAATTCCGAAATTTGAATGATTCTGAACTTTCTGGACCTAATTTTGAATTCTCGGACCCTATAATTAATTTGAACGATTTTGAACTTTCTGGACCTAATTTTGAATTCTCTAATAAATTTTCAAATTTATATATATATATATATATATATATATATATATATATATAATTACCTTGCGCATATACAAACTTCAAACCCTCATAACTTCTTTATACGATGTCCGTTTTACGCAAACCAAATGTCTATCTTGACCAGAATTTCGAGACAGACGCAATGGCATAGTCAATTTCCCATAATTATGAATATTAAATTAATTATTAATTAATTTATCTAATGAATCAAGGAATTCATAGCATTTTGATTAATGACAAGGAGAAGTTTCATGATCGACAAAAAGAAGAGAATCAATGGTATTGTAAGTTAGAGGTTGATTATTTAGTGATTTAGCCATGTTATAAATGTTAAAATCTATCCTCAAATAATCATATACCTCATTATTATGAATATATATATATGTATATATATGAATGCACATTCATTGTGCGTATTGCCAGAAACCGGTCGACCGGTTTCAAAATAGGCGGTCGACCTTTTCTGGGCAGAATGCACAATGAACATGCACACATGTATATAACGTATATATATTCAAATTTCAGTCTACTGGTTATTTTTGACCCGTCGACCGATTTTCGAACTAAAAGCAACTCTTCGAACAGACATCTTCATTCATCAAAAGTTGCTTCCTTTTCCTTTCATCAAAAATTATTTCTATTCAATACTTCTCTTCACCAATGATTGCAATTCTGTATCTTCTATAAAAACAACATGAAATCATCGATTCAAATAACCAATTCTTTCTATCTATTCTATCTATTGTTGATTTCATTTTTGTTCTTTCAAAGCACTCAAACGCTCATAATCTTCTTATATCGTTCTTGAATCCTAGAATTTATATATTATTCTTTTGATTCAAACACGATATCATCTTCCAAATCTTCACATACACAATTTCTATTTGAGGATAAGATTATAGGAAGGTTGTACAAGAATTTACAAATTCGTGTTATCAAGAACACACATTGTCAAATCACAAGTCTACTCATCTTGTTTGAAGTCCTCCGTGTTGTAAGAGGCAAGTTGTGAAGTCCTCGTGTTGATAGAGGCGTGAAATTCCTGTTCGGTTGCTCGAGTGTTGTAAACATGTTCCTCTGGGTGAAGTGAGGTTGTTGTTAGTGAAAATCCAGATAGAAGTCTGGGACTGAACGTAGGACGGTGCTCCGAACCAGTATAAAAATCGCTGGTGTGATTTTTCCTTTTACTGCATTTACTTATCTATTATATTGTTCTGTGATTAGCTATTACTTTATACTTGAATATTGTTTGTCATATTACACGATCCTTGTGAGTGTATTATACTTGGCACATACACGCACAAACTTTCAATTGGTATCAGAGCACGGTTTTCACATAACCGTAACACAGTTATTTGATATATTCTAGTAATATGGCAAATAACCCTAGTAGTAGCACTAACACCACTTACACTGAAGGTCAATCAACACAAAGACCTCCTTTCTTCAATGGTCTTAACTATAGCTATTGGGCAACACGTATGGATTTTTACATGCAATCTACTAGCTATGATGCTTGGAATGCTACTCAGAAAGAAATAGTAAATCCAACAACTGAGTATTCAGAATGGACACCGGCTGAAAAAACGGCAGCAGCCATAAATGCAAAAGCAATAAATATGTTGTTTTGTGCATTAGATCAAAACGAATATAACCGTGTTAGTATCTGCACCACTGCATATCAAATTTGGCAAACGCTAAAAACCACTCATGAAGGTACTAACAAGGTTAAGCAAGCCAAAATAGCTATGTTGAAAAGTCAATTTCAAAATTTCAAAATGAAGCTGAATGAAACAATCAATGAAATGTATTCATGGTTTCAAACCATTCATCATGCACTTATTGGTTTAGGGCAAAAGTATTCTGATTTTGATGTTGCTTCAATAGTCCTACATTCTCTGACTAATGAATGGGAAGGAAAAGTATTAGCAATAGAAGAAGCTAATGATCTTTCCACCATGAAGCCAGATGAATTGATAGGAAATCTAATGTCCTATGAAGCTAACTTGCAGGCTAGAAAAGAACAAAAAGAAGAAAAGAAAAATGTAGCTTTTCATGCTAAAAAAGATGAAGACAACTCAGATTCCGAAGATGAAGATCTAGCATTCATTGCAAAAGGATTCAAGAAATTCTTAAAGCAACGAAAAGCTAGTCGATACAGCAAAAAGAAGTTCGGTTCAAATAAACCATCATCATCAAATATATAATGCTTCAATTGTCACAAAAAGGGACATATGCAAAAGGATTGTCCGGAGCAAAAGAAGAAGTCAGAAAATGACAAAATCAAATACAAGAAAGACAAGTCAAAGAAACGAGCATTCTCAGTAACATGGGATGATTCAGACTCATCTTCATCTGATAGTGAAAGTGATTCAGATAATGAGCAAGCTAATGTATGTTTCATGGCAACAGAAGATGAGGTACAAATTCCTACTTTTGAAGAAGTTCTTGATATTAATGCTAAATTAATTTTTAAATTTAAAGATATGAAACGAAAATACAAACAAGCCAAAGCAGATTTAAGTAGAGTAGAATTTGAACGAGATATGTTAAAAGACGAGAAGAAAATATTAGAGGAGGAACTTAAAAAAGTTCAAGAATCATCATCTAATATTGATTCTCAATTATCTCTTTTGAGTCAAGAAATTGAAACTCAAAAAGAGAAAAATGATGCTTTTACTACTGAAAATCATGAGCTTAAGGCAAAAGTCAAGATTCTAGACCTAGAAAAAGCTAGTTTACAAACTAAGTTAGACGACATTACTCAAAATGTTTCTAACTTCAACAAAGGTCGAGAAAACTTGACAAAAATTATTGAAAATTCACAATCTGCTTCGAATAAACAAGGTTTGGGGTATAAGAAATAAGATATCAAGAAATATCTTGGTAATAAAAGAAAAAGAAAACATAAAACAGTACAAGAAACTGAAGCTAAGAAAAATCTCAGTTTAATATATTCCAAACCAAAACCGGTTGTGAAATTTCAAAAGAAAAATGTCAAGACTATCAAAGTATGGGTTCCTAAAACAAATAACAATTTGATTAGAAACAAATACATTCAGAATTTTTTGAATACTGTGCATCGTAATTTCAATTATCTATATAAAGGGGATACCGGACCCGTATGGGTTTGGACTCCTAAGACCTAACTCTTAGAACCCCATAAAAAAGTGGGTACCATGGACTTAATTTTATTTTTTTCAGGTCCCACTTAAGAAAAGAGGAAAGTGGATATTGGATAGTGGTTGCTCGAAGCATATGACTGGAGACAAGAGCTTATTGACAAATATCACTTATTCAGATGGTGGCTCCGTCACTTTTGAAGATAATTCAAAAGGCTATATCATCGGCAAAGGCAATGTGAGCAAATGCGGTACATCTAACTTACCTCTTATTACTAATGTCATGCTAGTTAAAAATTTGAAACATAATTTACTCAGTATCAGTCAACTATGTGACAAGGGTTTTACCATTTCCTTTTCGGATAACAAATGTAGTATTTTAGATAAAGATCGAAATTTAGTTTTTGAAGGATATAGAGATAGAAATATTTATATTCTGAATATGAATGTCAATCATAATTCAGATATGTGTCTTGTAGCAAATGATAATGATCCATGGCTATGGCACAAACATTTCTGTCATATAAACTTCAGAACAATCGACAAGCTAGCCAAAAATGACCTAGTTAGAGGACTACCCAAAATAAGCTATACGGTTGATAATATTTGTGATGCATGTCAATTAGGAAAATTGACTAAATCATCATTTAAATCCAAGAAAGTCATATCAACATTACAACCACTTGAGCTATTACATTTGGATTTATTCTAACCAACACAGGTTCAGTCAATAAATCATAGTCGATATGTGTTTGTAATTGTTACTCTCGTTATACTTGGGTGATTTTCTTGAAAAACAAAAGTGACACTTTCAATCATTTCAAATCTTTCGTCAAGAGAATTCAAAAATCGAAAGGGCTTAAGGTTAAGAATATAAGAAGTGATCATGGCGGAGAGTTCGAAAATAATGAATATAACCATTTTTGTACAAAGAAAGGTATATATCATATTTTTTTGTTTCCTAGAACTCCACAACAAAATGGAGTTGTAGAACGGAAAAATCGGACTTTACAAGAATGTGCAAGAACATTATTAAATGGATCCACTTTACCAAAACATTTTTAGGCAGAAGCTGTTGCAACTGCGTGTTATGTTTTGAATCGTGTATCCATTCGACCTCTCACCAAGAATACATCTTATGAGTTATTTAATCAAAGAAAGCCAAATATCTCATACTTCAAAGTTTTTGGTTCTAAGTGCTTTATTTTAAATACGAAAGACCATCTTGGAAAATTTGATCCAAAATCTGATGAAGATATATTTGTTGGATATTCAGAATGAAGCAAGGCCTATCGTATATTTAATAAAAGAACTAAAACTATTGAAGAATCACTTCATGTCTCATTCGATGAATTCTATAAACTGTCTCAAAACATATCTGATGACGACGAAGTTATAATCACTGAAAATCATATCATCACAAATAATGACTCTGACTCAGAAATTATTGAGAATATTCCTCAGCCAGTTGTGATACCTTCTCCACCAAGATTTTGATCTCCTCCGAGAATTCTAAGAGATCATCCAGTTCAAAATGTAATTGGAGAAGTAACATCACAAATTAGAACAAGGAGTCAACTAAATTAAATGGGTCATGTCGCATTTCTTTCAAATATCGAACCTAAGAATCCAAAAGAAGCTGCTACTGATGATTACTGGATCATTGCCATGCAGGAAGAACTAAATCAGTTCGAGCGCAATGATGTCTGGAAACTTGTTCCAAGACCAACAGATCAGTCAGTTATTGGTACTAAATGGGTCTATAAAAATAAGGTCGATGAACAAGGAAATATAACCAGAAATAAAGCAAGATTAGTAGCACAAGGATAAAATCAGAAAGAAGGTATCGATTACGAAGAAACTTTTGTGCCAGTTGCATGACTAGAAGCTATCAGAATCTTATTATCCTTTGCTTGTCATCATAATTTCAAACTTTATCAAATGGATGTCAAAAGTGCTTTTTTAAATGGGTTTATCAAATGAATGTATATGTCGAACAACCTCCCTTGTTCGTACATGAAAAACATCATGATCACGTATATAAACTTAAGAAAGCTTTATACGGATTAAAACAAGCACCTCGTGCTTGGTATGAAAGATTACGTAGCTATCTTACCGATTCAAGATTTCAAATTGGTAAAGTCGATCAGACTTTATTCATCAAACATTCTCGAAAATATATATTGGTTATCCAGACATATGTAGACGATATTATCTTTGGTTCAACAAATGATAAACTCTGTAAAGAGTTTGCAAATATTATGACCAAAGAGTTTGAAATGTCTCATACGGGAGAACTATCATATTTTCTTGGTCTTCAAATCAAATAGCTTTCTAACGATATTCTTATTAATCAAGAAAAATACTATGGAAATCTTATCAAACCTTTCGGTTTAGAAAATATATTTGGTAAACCAACTCCTATGAGTCCGACTACACATCTTGAAAAAGATGAACATGGTAAGAATGTTGACCAGAAGTTATATCGAAGCATGATTGGTTCTCTTCTTTATCTTACCGCAAGTCGTCCCGATATAATGATGAGTATTTGTCTATATGCAAGGTTTCCAGCAAATCCTGAAGAATCACATTTACGAGCAGTGAAACGTATAATACGTTATCTTAATAATACCAAAGACTTTGGTCTATTCTATCCAAAAGATTGTCCATTCGAGTTAGTATCCTATAGTGATGCTGATTTTGGAGGCTCTCGTACGGATAGAAAGAGTACAAGTGGTACATGCCATTTTACTGGAAAATCACTTGTCTCTTGGTTTAGTAAGAAACAAAATTGCGTTTCACTATCGACATGTGAAGCTGAGTATATATCAGCAGCTCTTGCTTGTACTCAAGTACTATATATGCAACAAACACTTCGTGATTTTGATATTCATTTATCGAACTCCATCATATACTGTGATAACACAAGTGCGATCAATTTATCAAAAAATCCAGTAAATCATTCTCGAACAAAGCACATTGATATTTGACATCATTTCTTGAGAGATAATATTGAAAAACAAACAATATGTCTCGAATATGTCCAGACTGAACATCAACTAGCAGATATTTTTACTAAGCCTCTACTCGAATCAAGTTTTATTTCTTTGCATAGAGAGCTTGGATTAATCTCTAGAACTAAACTTGATGTATAAATTCTAAACATATATACATATGAATTGTCAAGTTCTCTTCTAACCGGTGCTTTCATTTTTCATATTTTAGCTATTAAGTAGCTATCACTATTATTAGTAATTATGAGCTATCCATTTTTTTATGGTATATATGCTTTGAACCTTGTCAACCATTAATCTATTCTTAGACAAACTTATATATATGAGTTCATCCTTTCTCCTTTCTGCATCTCCTACTTCTGAGACCATATTATTCTTAAAACAAGTTCAATTATATCAAATATGGCTCATATCTGTGACGAATGTGCACAGAGGTCACACATTTCGGTCACCAATTTTGAACCGGAGGAATACTATTCTCCAGAAGCACCGAAAAGTAGACCAAAATGTACTTATACCCCCGGAAATACACCAAAGTCTAAACGTGTAAAGAAGGCATTATTTTGCTCCGCACGAACTAGAGAAAAGATAAGTGAGATTCACCACTACCAAAAACATCAAATGGATCTCCAGCGACAACTCCATTACGAACAAAAACTTACATCTGATCCTTTAACTCTATTGGAACGCATGGCCTCATTTTTCTATAGCACGGAAAAACATGGAGTTTATCAACCTATGCCTCATGTTCCTTCATCATCAAGGAGTCCTAATTCATGGGATAAGAATTATAGTCGAAATGAAGGAGCTAAGGAAACTTGGTCGCCATGGACACCAAGAGTTACCAATATCAAAGAAGATTCCGAGAACAACTCCTCCACTTCTAATTGATTTTATATATCGTGAGATTCATCCTTTTGTGTTGTTGTTCTAATAAGTGGATTCAATCTTGAGGGATTTTTGTTTTCATGAATTTTGGTTGATTAGTTTGAGTTTTTAAATAAATTTATATTATATGGAACAGTGGAGCTTCAAAAAATTCTCAAAAAAACAAGGGACAGAGAAACCAGTTGACCGGTACAATATGACCAGTCGATCGGTTAAGTTTCTGGTTGGAAACAATTTTTTTTCATCAACAAGTCGACCGACAGAAATTTACCAGTCGACCGTTTAAGTCTCTGTCTCAAACCAATCGACCGGTGAATTCGTGGCGGTCGACCGGTCTCGTCTTTCTCTGTTTTTTTAAATTTCAAACTTAAAACTGATGGTTCCCATTCACACCTATTCATTTATCCTTTTATTCCCTCAAACTCTCAAACCGTTATCAACCTTAAAATCCCCAAATTCATTTCCTTCACAAAATCAATGGCTCCACCACAAAAGAGATTGAAGAAATCATCTTCTGCACAACTACAACCCATTGATTCCTATATCAAACAATGGTTAATGGATCCAATAGCATTCAAGCGATGGAATGAAATGAAAGATTATACGATTCATGAAGGTTCTTTCATCAAATTCTCTGATTTTATTCTCTATGATGTTAAAGAATTAGAAATCAAAGCTTGTATTCAAAATCTTCTTGACTTTGATAAGAACAATATGGAAATCAATCATATCATGATCAAATTGTTCTATGCTAATATTTACTTAGAAAAATTTAAACCTGAGAATTCTACTCATTATCTATGGTCGGTTGTATGTGGTAAGCACATATTTATTTCAAAGGAAAGGATGACAACGGTACTTGGTTCAAATAACAATGGAAGAAAGTTCTCTAGCGATTTTTGTATTATTCATACTCGAGACAAGGTAGGTCATCCTTTTATTGAAGATCATAAGCTTAGTACAAAAGCGATCAACTTACGGTCTACTGCTAGAATTCTACATCATGCTATTACACATTCTTTATTACCAAGAGTTGGTAACTTCGATGCGGTATATAAGGAGAATTTTAAGGCTTTGTACGCTATATATGGAGATATTCAAATCAATTGGATAAGTATGATCTTTGATGAGATTTTACTCGTAAATGATCGTAAGCGACCACATTTATTCTACAATGAATATATCATGCGACTTATACTTGATTGTGGTCTCCAATCTCCCGAATCAAAAGTCTCTAAACCAAAATGTATCTACAAAGCATCGAAAAAGAGAATGAAGCTTACTGAACCATGTTTAAATATCATACCCTTCGAACAATACCAGGAACAAGGTCACCAAGAAAGCACTTCGTCAAAATCCTCTAAACCTAAACCGGAAGAGGTTAGGCTTCTTCAAACATCCTCTTCGACCAAAGATTCACTTGAACAAATTGCACGGAATCAATTCCTTCTTGAAGCAAGACTTAAGCGTATGGACAATAAGATCAATCATTTAAATACAAAGCTTGACAAACGCTTTTCAAAACTTAAGTCTTTCTTTGGTATACTTTGGGATGCAATATCATGTGGATCGTCTTCCTCCTCTATGCATATACAAGATCCAGGCAAACGTCCAATGCCTCCTACGTTTACATGGTCATCTTCAGAGGAAGGCACAAGTTCTGGAACGAGTAATGCACGTGGTCATGGAAAATCTGATAGTGCGGAAAAAGACGACGAAGAAGAAGGAGACACAGAAGAAGAAGGAGATACGACTGAATCCGACTCACCGTCTCATTAGCTCTCTTTATCCATTTTTTGTCGTATTATGTCTTATTTAAGTAAAACTTAAATCAGCACTTATACATAAGTAGTGCTATATTTTATTTTGGGTTTGTACGTATTAACTCTTATCTACAACACTTGGTTGGGTATGTATGGTGTGTATTGTCCGAATGCATTTTGTGTTTGTTTTATGGTATGTATGTCTTAACTACTCCTTTTTGTGGATGACAAAGGGGGAGAAAAATGTTTACTAACAATATTTTTTTCAGTTTTTTAATATATATTTTAGGGGGAGTACATGGATAGGGGGAGTTAGAAACACTTTCAGATCTATGTTTTCATCAAACAAAAAAGGGGAGAATGTTGAATCAAGGAATTCATAGCATTTTGATTAATGACAAGGAGAAGTTTCATGATC
The DNA here is from genome assembly GCA_030737875.1 of Allium sativum. Classification (NCBI taxonomy): domain Eukaryota; kingdom Viridiplantae; phylum Streptophyta; class Magnoliopsida; order Asparagales; family Amaryllidaceae; genus Allium; species Allium sativum. The sequence continues at coordinate 746,585,461 of CM060909.1, read as the reverse complement.
GACAAAAAGAAGAGAATCAATGGTATTGTAAGTTAGAGGTTGATTGTTTAGTGATTTAGTCGTGTTATAAATGTTAAAATCTATCCTCAAATAATCATATACCTAATTATTGTGAATATATATATGTATATATATGAATGCACATTCAATGTGCATATTGCCAGAAACCGGTCGACCAGTTTTAAAATAGGCGGTCGACTGTTTCTGGGCAGAATGCACAATGAACATGCACACATGTATTTAACGTATATATATATATATATTCAAATTTCAGTCTACTGGTTATTTTTGACCTATCGACCGATTTTCGAACTGAAAGCAACTCTTCGTACAAACATCTTCATTCATCAAAAGTTGCTTCCTTTTCCTTTCATCAAAAATTATTTCTATTCAATACTTCTCTTCATCAATGATTGCAACTCTTTATCTTCTATAAAAACAACATGAAATCATCGATTCAAATAACCAATTCTTTCAATCTATTCTATCTATTGTTGATTTCATTTTTGTTCTTTTAAAGCACTCAAACGCTCATAATCTTCTTATATCGTTTTTGAATCCTAGAATTTATATATTATTCTTTTGATTCAAACACGATATCATCTTCCAAATCTTCACATACACAATTTCTATTTGAGGATAAGATTATAGGAAGGTTGTACAAGAATTGACAAATTCATGTTATCAAGAACACACATTGTCAAATCACAAGTCTACTCATCTTGTTTGAAGTCCTCCGTGTTGTAAGAGGCAAGTTGTGAAGTCCTCGTGTTGATAGAGGCGTGAAATTCCCGTTCGGCTGCTCGGGTGTTATAAACCTGTTCCTCCGGGTGAAGTGAGGTCGTTGTTAGTGAAAATCCAGATAGAAGTCTGGGACTGGACGTAGGATGGTGCTCCGAACCAGTATAAAAATCTCTGGTGTGATTTTTCCTTTTACTGCATTTACTTATCTATTATATTGTTCTGTGATTAGCTATTACTTTATACTTGAATATTTTTTGTCATATTACACGATCCTTGTGAGTGTATTATACTTGACACATACACACACACACACACTTTCATTATCCTCTTTTAGTATTATTAAAATTATGGGGTGTTACAGGTGATTTCCATGGCATTCCGTATAATTCCTCAAACAGTGTTATTCCGATACTAGTCTGGAAACGACAATTATAAGAAAACTCCACGAGCTTCCATGAACCACCAAAATTTATCGCATAAGCTCTTAATAAACCTTCCAGGAATTCGTTATCTCTCTCTATCTTCCCATCTATTTGAAGGTGATAGATGGTACTTATTCTAAGCTTGGTACCTTAAACTTTCTATGAATTCTTTCAAAATTTGTTTTTGAATAAAGGACTCTATACTAACTATTCTACTAGGAATTTCATTTAGTCCGACTATCTTCATGAATAACTTAGCCAATACAGTGTCAGTTCGGTTGACTTAGCAGGAATGAAATGAGCAGTCTTGGTTAATCTATCTACCACAACCAATAAAATGTCATTTCCACTTGTTTAAACTTCCTAACCCATCAAAAAAGTATATGGAAATTGAATATCATTTAGAAACTGGAATACCCAAAGGTTAACGTAACTCACTTGATTTATGATGTTCAACTTTCACTTGCTGGCAATTCAACCATTGTCTTAACCATAAGATGGTATCTTTCTTCATTCCTTTCTAGAAGAAACCGCCCTTCATACAATGACGACTTTGAAAATAGCAAAGTAGGGGATTGCCCTAAGCGAAGTTGTAAGGAAGCAGGGGAAAATTAAGATAGAGCTAGCGGAAATCAACATAATTGAACAATCGACCTCATGGAAACTAAGATCATACACAACCAACCAACCCAAAAACTCCTTGTTCAATGTTCTACCTTCGCTCATATTTTACTAGAAATTGATTATTCAGATTAGCATATATACTTCCAGGTTGTTGCGCCCCTCTCGATGGGGGTTTCCCCAGAAGGTCGCCTGCTCCACCTAGCCTTTGACTTGGCCTTATCTTCATATCTTGATTCATCCTTGATGAACAGTGAATCTCAGTCGATGAAACTCCTTAAGAACTTCCTTCCTATGATCTCCAATATCTGGAATACACAATCGTCACTTCTCCCGTAACCATCATCTCTGGTCAAGGCTAAAGTCTTTTAAATCATCTTTCTTGGTTTCTTTTCTGAGCCTTCCAATCCTTTCAGCAACTATTGGATCCTCTCCTTGCTTAAAAGCATTACATTCAATTAAAATTGGTCGAACTTTCAAATAAGACATCATTGCAATATATTGGCTTGAACTAGCTATGGATCTTAACTGCACGTCACAAGTCATCAAAATTTCTAGATCTTTTAATTCTTATAACATGGCGAATATTGAATTCTTGTGATTTTTGCTACATGCATCTACAACCTTGTTTCCTTTTCAGATGTACACTCAATTCCAAAATCATAGGCTGTAGTGAACTCTAACCATCATTGTTGTCTTATGTTCAACTCTTTCTAAGAGAGAAAGTACCTCAAAGGATTTTTTTTGAAAATGTACCTCAAAGACTTATGATCCATAAAAAATTCGAATCTCTCTACCAATAGGTAATGTCTCCATATCTTCATCACAAATGTAACATTAACTAACAACAAATCATGATTTGGATATCTGAATTCATGATGTATGAGTTGTCAAGAAGTGTAAGCAATAACTTTGCCATATTTCATCGATACAGCTCCTAATCTTGTTCCATAAGCATCACTATATACAACCAAATCCATATTCCTCTCAGGTACAACTAACACAGGTGCATTGGTTGACAAATATTTTAGTCTTTGGAATGCTTCCTCATATATTTCATTCCAAACAAATTTTACACCCTTTCTGGTTAGCTTTAGCCATCAGTGCTGCTATATCGAAAAAAATCCTTGATGAATCTCCTATAGTTGCTAGCTAGTCCAAGAAAACTTTTGATCTTCGTAACTATCTTTGATATTTTCTAATAATTAACTGCATCAATCTTGAGTGGATCTACTGCTAATTCTCTCTCCAAAACTATAAGACCAAGAAATTTCACTTCTGTCTCCTAAAAGTGACACTTCAAGAACTTAGCATTTAACTAATCTTCTCTCAAGGTGTTAAGCACTATGTAAGGTGAACTTCACGATCTCTTTTATTCTTAAAATACACCAATATATCATCAACAAGAACTATTCTTGTGTTCTTGGAAAATCCGGTTTATCCAGTTCACAAAGAAAGCGAGTGCATCAGTTAACCTAAATGACATGTTTAACTACTTATATAACTTGTATATAGTCCTAAATATTGTTAACGAAATAATGTCATCAGAAACCCTCAATTAATGGAACCTTTTGCCAAATTCAATTGAGAAAATACTTTGGCTCCACTCAATTGATGAAAAAACTCGTTAATTCTTACCCAATGATATCTATTCCAATCTTCTAATCCAATTTCTAAGAATCGATACATAACATCAGTGATCCATCGGGCTTCCCCAGAATACCATGACGACTCTGTAAGGCGAACTATTTGGTCTAATAAAGCTATTTCCTCTAAGTCAATTAGCTGCATCTTTAAATCCTTTGTCTCGCTTGGTGTCATCATGTTATTTCGACTACTCACGGGTTCTACTTCAAGTGCAAAATCAAATTTGAACTTTATAGATTTCTTGGGTGGTAATACTTTAACTAGTTCAAAATCCTAGGTCATTACATGTGCTGACACGCTTTTTGGTCAACGTTGTCGCACATCAAGATTATGGTTAGCGACACGCTCAAGTCTCAAGAACGTCGTCGAAAAACACAGCGATTTGGTCGAAGTCCCGATGTGTTCGGAAAGGTTTGAAAATTGTGTAGATTTATAAAATCTTCGTAAATAAACTTGGAAATACCGACATGGTAAAAATATGTGATCGCCTCGGTTTGATCAGCTAAAAATCCTTTAGCATTCCAGTCCAATCACATGGAAAAACTTGCCCTGGAAAAATATATGTGTTCTGAAAAAATTTGGTTTCGTGCACTCAACAACAACTAATCGGCGTGGCACGATCGTGAAAAACGACTTGCGCGACTCACGGCATCAAAATCTGGCAGTTGGCAAATTTCTGTTCTGGCACGTCCAAAAAACAGGGTGATCGACACATGAAAAACATTGAAAATCGTGTGTTCCTGCTTGGATGATCATCACCTGAAATTTGGTAGATCACAAGATTTGGCACGTTGGAAATGATTGATCGACATTGGAAAATCATTGGAAAACAAGGTTGCGCATCGGGCCGATCAGGATTTGGTTTTTGGCTTGGCACTGGTGAAATTTGTATCCCTATCTTTTCGCATCATCAGGGATGCGAAAAACCATTGGTTTGCATCGGACTGATCACTCATTCTCTCGTGTCGGCATCAGGATAAGAAAAGTGGCATGTTGGAGGAGTCGAAATCTTGGCATCTTGAAAAGTGGTGAGCGGCTCGTATTGGGATGTGTATTTCCCAATTTGGCATCATGGAAACAGCTTAGCAAAAGCGGAGTCAAAATTGGTATGGGAAGACGGGATATGTTTTTGGTGATGCGAAATCTGGGGAGCAACACGGTCGAACTCGATATCTCATTGGCGTGCATCGTGAATTTGGGGATGCAAAATCTTGGATTTGTCAAGGGATGCGAATTCTTGGCAAATGCTAAGCGAGTTTGATAGAGTGGTTTTACCGTGCGGATCGCCCATTTTTGCATGATCCACACGAGTTTTTCAATTGTTTTCGGGATACGGTTTTTCTTAACTTCGAGATGCGAGTTTTTGCATATGACTTGGATTTTTGGCTCTATTTTCGGGATGCGAATTTCGCATCCCTTAGGGATACGAAATTCGGGCTGACACTCTCAAATCTCATCTTTAAATATATCCATGTTTGGCAGTCAAAGGGTTTGTTTCCCATTTGGAATTTCCACACTTTGACACATGGGATTGAACCTCTCAAGCACCATTAATGGCTGTCTTCATCATCTTCATGAATTTTGGAGTTCTAAACGTTACATATACATTTTTGTACAACTTTTTGACATTCAATTAGACTTTTGACATGCTTTTGAACATTTTTTCATACTTTTGAACATTGAAGCTACTTTTTGGACATTGCTACTAATTTTGACTCAATGGAAAAGAAGAATGACATTTTGGTCAAAGTTTAGAATTAACAAGTTATTTGTCGTTCTTTTATACAACTTTATACAAAGAAATTATCCGATCTTGTACAAGCATTGTAATCTATAATATTATGATGAATGATTGCTATAAAGTGGGCGTCGACGTTAGTGTCGAACCACTATAAAAGTGATATTTCTTTACATTTCTCTGTCTTTATATAATCAGATTACAAATTTTTCATTAAACTTACACTCGGTTGTTGGCGTGTGCGAATAGACAATTCCCCAAGTTACCACTTGGGCGCACCAGGAGGGGGCTCATAGTTTCAGCTTCTGTCTTAGTTTTTGACTTCTTCTTTTAGTTTTAGTTCTCAACCTTAGTTGTCGACTTTGGTCTTCGGATCTTGGAATTCAACTTCAACTTTGTTTCGGAAACGGTTTTTACTCGTTTTTCGCCATGGTTAAAAGAAAATTGTTATCTCGCTCGGGAGGAGAAGGCGTGGAAGAATAACAAGAACTCTCCACAATAGGACACCCATCATACTACGTCAATCGAGAGGACATCGATGGAGTTGTCAAAGACTTAACTAAAGATCTCACTTCTCGCTTAGAACAACAGGAAGAACATTTTTGCCAACAAGAAGCTACCATGAACACTCTTCTCGCCTGACTCGAAGGAATTACGAGGCATTCGGGCCAGGGTAACATCATTTGAACAAGTGCTAGTGTTCCGCATATATTAGCTCGGGACTTGGGGGTAATTACCGAAGAACAATCCCGTGTCGACACCAATCCGCAAACAACTACCGGATCGGCTAGGCTTGGGAGCAACACCCCCAATCCCTTGCAGGGATCATCTCAGGTTATGATTAATTAGGTTTCGGGATCAGGCACTGATAATGCCACTTAAGTGTCGGTGCGCAGCTTTGGATGCAGGAACTTCCGTAGTTACGAATGTTGGATTCGTGCCCATCGAGGCACCTCAAGTCAGGATCGAGCTAGATATTTTTCTTGGCGCTCGACCTTTTGCTAATGTTGGACTTGATATTGGGGGCACCGATGTCAATTTAAACAGTATAAATCAATTTCTCGGCATGGGCAGCGAAAGTCAAGTCGCCGATGTTATTCGACGCTATGCTCGCGATGGGGCACCCCATACTAGTCTAGACGCGTCACTCGCAGCCACTTTTCTCAAGAGATCTGGATTTCTCAAAACCCACAAAACTTCAAATTGTCGATGATAAAAGCTTTTGATGGTAGGAAGGTTCCTATTGTTCATTACATGCCCTACATGCGCCATATGAAAGTACACTCAACCTTAGATAGCGTTATGGAGAAGTGCTTCCCGCTTTATCTCACAGATAATGCTACTTTATAGTTCAAACAGTTGGAACCAGAATCTATTAACATTTATAACACCTTGGTTGGAAAATTTGTCGAGCAATTCAGAGTTCATATCCCCCAACCAAGGAACGTTATGACTTTAACAGCAGTTAGGCAGAGATCAGGCGAGACTCTGCACAAATTTCGTGAATGATTCAATGCGGCCGTGACCTCTGTCGACAAGCCAAATCTGTGGTCTAATGCCCACTGTCTCTGTTATTCTTGACAAAAAAAACTTCAAAATCTCATTGCGACGGGACTTGCCGAATTCTACTTCGAAGCAGAAAGATTTCTGAGGGAGGAGGACACCCACGACAAAAAACCTGTACATTAAATCAACTCAATAGCAGGCCTAGGGCCATCCGCAATCAAGAAAGGAAAGGGTAAATCTTAGGACAATCGGAACTCACTGCCTCGCTTCGGGCCAAAGTTCCTGGCGTACAATGAACTCACTCAAAGCCTGAAAATGATTTATCTCAACTTCCACGAAACTGCATCTTTCCAAAAGCCTCCCAAAAGCGACCCGACTTCAAAACAAGCAAGCTTTGACAGGTGCTGTCTTTTCCATGAACTGCCCGTTCATGACACTGACCATTGTAGGCAATTTCGCGACCTCATCGAAGCGCACGTCAGGTGTGATGAGCTACCACGGTACGTTACAAACCTGACAATAACATCACCACCTACTCAACCTCTAACTACATCTCAGGGTAGGGGTTGGACATGACTCCCTCAGCGGATCATATCTTTATATGTAATCAAAGCGGCAACATTAGCATATACACGTACAGAATTGGCTTTCTCAACCTCATCAAAGCACTCGTCAGACTTGATGAGCTCTCGCTTTTTAATTTTCTTGGTATGTAATCAAAGCGGCAACATTAGCCCACACATGCACATAATTGGCTTGTAATCTCTAATCGTGCTCTTGGTTGGACTATCGGCCTTGTACTCCCGTGGTATCAATAAAGACTGCCTTTGGGTTCTGGCCTCCTCGCTGGATTCGTCCATGATAAACGTAGGGCTCCTGTCCCTCGCTGGATCTGTTTAGAATAAATATAGGGCTCTGGCCCCTCGCTGGATCTGTTTAGAATAAATATAGGGCTCGGGCCCCTCGCTGGATCCGTCAAGAATAAACATAGGGCTCCGATGTAATGATCCGGATTTTTCGGTCATTTGAATTTGAATATTTAAACTTGTTTTAAATATTATATTTGAAATATTAATGGATTTTAATATAGAATTCGTTTATTAAATGATGATTAAACATTTAAATTTATATTTATATTAAAACGAACTCTTAGCATCGCGGTAGTTTGTAATATTGAGTTTTGAATTTCAATTGAATATACATAATTCGTTATAAGTTGGAATTTTTTGAAATAAGAAATGTTAGAATCTATTAAATTATAATTTTCCAATGAAAGGGAGAAATTGAGATTTCAACTTATATACTGGAAGTTATGTCCAAATCAAATTTTAAAATAGTTGCTATGGAAATTGTTTATAAACGTTAACGTTTATTTAATAAATTTAAAAGGGATTTTAATATTGTTTAACTCGAAATTATTAACGGTGAGTTATAAATCCATATTGGTTCAATTTGAAGCAGTATATTATTTTATTTGGATATATACAATAATAATAATAATTTATTTTTATTTAATTTAATTGTTTTGGAATTAAAGTTATATTTTATCGATATTATATAATCTTTAAGAATAGCTATTTTTCAAACAACCTCCATTTTCGACGAAAAGAACTTTATTGGAATACGTATAACTAATTATTGTTAATTTTCCAGTTTGGAGCCAATTGGAGTTGTTTTACGGGTGCGCAAAATTTAAAAATGAACCGGTAAAAATATTGAAATTAAAATAATGTCGTTGTGCAAACGGAGTCGATTTTCAATGAAATTAGTTTCATTAGAACCATAACATCAAGACATAGCGGTGTGTCTATTTTTGTTATTTTTGGGAATTGGTGTGTAATCATTGGAAATTGAAACGTCAAGCTGATGAAGTGGGTATGATATATATTTATTTATCCAATCTTATAAAACTTTCCCTACACGCCAAACCTGTCATTCCTTGCAAGCCAAATTATCGTTGCCTTGCTCACCAAACCATCATTTCCTTCAACCTCAAGTTTTTCTCCTTCCCACGTATATGTGATGCGCACGGTTTCTTCCCCTACAAAATCCCTCTTTCCTATTCAATTCTTCCATTTTTTTGCCAAATCACATGTCTCCTCAAACAATTTTTTTTTATCTTCCAATCCAAGGAATATTGGGTCGAGATCCCAACAGAAGAAATGTAGGGGAGGATCATGGGGATCCATGGTCAGAGTCTGGTGGGGTGCGGCGCAGTGTAGAGGCGGCGGTGTTTGATGAAAGTCTCTGTCTGCAGTTTTGAGTGGAATTTGATTGTGGATTTTTAGCGATTGATAGGAGCAGTATCAGATCTGGGTGTTAACAGGAAAGTTAGAGCCTAGGTGGAGGCAGAGCTTGTGGCGGTAGAGCGAAGGAGTCCGGTGGCTGGACGGTGACGATAGGCAGTGACATCCCGAGCTTTATGGGTTACGTATAATCGGAGTATGCGGTTCTTATAGTTAGCTAAAAGGGATGGGGTCAATCAGTAGGGGGAGCCAGGTCTCTAGCGGTTCTGTCATGGTGCGGTGGCCGATGTCCGATGACCTGGGGAGATGGCAGTGACGAGATTTTGGGAGGCGGTGGTTTCGTGCGTTGTTCTTTAGAAGGGAAGTCATAATTTTTTTGGGTTTAGGAAAACAAAAGGGATCGAAGTTTGTAATTTTGCTTGGGTGAAGAAAATGGGGCGATTCGTTGCATTTTGAGCTGATGGTGTGGGTAAGCCGAAATAAAAGAAAAGAAGGCAGCCGTATCAGTAATAAAAGTCTAAGCAATCTAGCATTGCTTAGGACTGGACGTAGGAGTAATCCGAACTAGTATAAAATCCAGTGTATTCTTTCCTTTTCCGCATTTTATTTCTGTTTATTTTTGTGTTTGTGTTTGTGTTTGTGTTTGATTCTGTGTCTGTGATTGTTTCTGTGGTGTGATTCATATAGTAGATCATATAAGCGTTAGATTTTCTTAAATTCCTTGAAAACACTATTCATCCCCCTCTAGTGTTAGTTTTGCCTTAACGATCCATTCCTCATTCCTTAACAACAATAGTCCCCCCGCTCATAAAGATTTATAGTCTTCAATAGCTCCATCTCGATCAGCATCAGATATTTTCTTCGTTTACGTACTCGCTAGTTCAGAATGTTTTTCGATTATAAATTTGATCCCGATCTTTTTGTACCAACAACGTTGGGCCAGATTTTGATAATCGGTCATTTAACTATCAAAATAAACAACCATAAAATAAAATAGATCCATTGGTATAGTACACAGCGTCACTTGGCCTTTTTAATTTTCCATTCGTTAAATCACTCTCTTTAAATCTTTTAAAACATCATATACAAGGCTTTCATTCCAAAATAGAACCCTTTTATAAACTTTTGATAAGTTTATCCCAAAAACCATTTTAGTTATAACTCGTTAAAATTTCATTCCTTATTTAATATAGCGAATTTAGATCGCATTGTTATAACTTAATTCGCCTAACCACTATAATTTAATTTTGGGTTTTCGTTTCAATTTCCATTTCATAACTTCATCGGTTCCTAACCGTAAATCAGTAAGAAAATAATTTCCTAAATATAAACCCCGAAGGCCGAAACCAACATCAGATCAATACTCAGAAAATCATTTAACTTAACCGATCTCCAGTTAGGTTCCAATTCTTCAATTTCATATCTTGAACTTTTATTCTATTCATAAGCCATTTCTAAAAACTCGCTTCAATCATATATTCAAAAAACTTGGGTTTTATAACTTCTTCAATTATTGGATTTAAAAAATTCAATGAAATAGAATTCCAATAAGAATCTAAATTACACTACAACAAAATGACCCTATTACAACGGTGGAACACGGTTGTAATATACATTTTACAACGGTGGGCAAACCGTCGTGTATTAAGAAGTTGTAATAGACTCATATCTTTTACAACGTTTTTACACCGTTGCAACACCGTTGTAATATGTATATTTTACAACTTTTTTCCACCGTTGTAGTAATACATATTACAACATTTTTGCACTGTTGTAGTAGTACATATTACAACTTTTTTCCACCGTTGTAGTAATTCCTGCAACAATTAATTATAACAATACGATTTTTGTTTCGTTATACATTACATTTCATATAAAAATAAATATTTATATTGAATAAAATGATACTACACTGATCTGAAATAATCAATTAAATATTTTATTTCAATATTTGAATTAGTACAACTTTCTGATCCACTATCGTACAACTCACTTTTACATAATATGGTCATAACAATACATACAATCCTCACTACAAACTGATCACTCAATACACTCAGTTACATACACACTTTCGTATAAATATACATACACACTGACATGCACTGAGTCTTTATGCTCCAGCATCCCCAATCGATCATCCATTTCAACATCATGCTCATCGTCAAATATCCTTATTACTCTGTGCATTCATTCCTAAGCACTTTTTTGTCAAAATTGAGTTCCCTTCAGATTCAACAACGCAAATCTATATGTAAACACTCTGCAAGGTTGAATTATTGGACACTGTGTTATACTCCATCTGTGTTCATGTATCCTTACATTAATAAACTTATGTTCTACTACTTTTTTTTTAATTCAGACTGACTTTTTATGCAAAAGGTAAAGGACAGCGAAAGGTGTGAACAATTACATAGCTCAAAGATACACGGTTACACACTATAGCAGACAGTGTCAAGAGACATGGCATACCTGATAGGATAACTTCATCCTCCATAGATAGATTCTTAGACATGTACCAAGAGAAACAAGATTTAACTGAACAACAAAGCAAGAGAACCAAAACTGCCAATGAACAATAAGAGTGCCAATGAACAAAACTGCCAATGAACAAAACTGCCAGGCATAAATGGCAGAAGCACATCCCAAAATTGCATTGCATCTTTGACACCAATGAACAAAACTGCCAATGAATAATAAGACACATCAGAGACACCAATAAACAAACTACCACCATAACTTATAGCTATTGCCGTGGCAGTACGATGATAGGTAAGCTGAACCATGATCTACCCATACCAATGGCATAAGCATATTACATAAGCTCAATAAAAGCATGACTTAAAATCACAGACAAGTGCTCCAGAGAGCAGCATCACTACCAGACACACTAACAGCAACAACCACCTTAAACCAAATGATAACATATCCAAAGAACATAAACAAAAATGCTATTCACCCTCAAGGGGACGCAAACCACTGAACATCGACCTCACAGACACTTTTGAAACCCAAGAATTACTGCGAAAATCAACATTACCTCGCCAGCACGATGAAAAGAATCCACTGCAAACAACCACCAGACAAAGCGGAATCCAAAGAACTAGCTGTCGATCAAAGTCGTTTGAAGATCTGAACCGCGCCGAGCCGCTCCAATAGATGGAGATCAAAGCCACTCCGATAGATCTGGACCGAAACAGATCTGAGAGAAATCACGCTCGAGAAAGGAAGAAGAGCAACTAGGGTAGAGTGATAGGACCAGGAAAAGCTTGGAGAGGTTTGAAGAGAAGAATCGATTTAAGTAGAGGAGCAAAGCGGATAATGGAACTGAAGCGATGAGGGAGGAGGCGGCTAAAAGAAGATGGGGATCGATGTTGAGACGTAATTTTTTTCCAGAGGAACGAAATTGGGGATCGATGTGAGAGAAGAGCAAGAGTGGTCGGCCCACGTGAGGAGAAATACGAAAGTGAGAAGCTTTGGAGCCAAAATTTCGGTCGCCCGCCCAAATTTCATCATTTGTGTTAAGTGGGCAACAGATTTTTGTTTTGTTTTTTTAATTGTTTTATTCTTTGCAAGGAAAGCTTCTAAATTCACTTTCCATTAATAATTTTATTTAACAGTACTTACTAATCTTATTAATTAAAGATTTCTTATTAATCTTAATTTCTAAGTATTAAATTTTAAGTAAGATTCAAATTCAAAAGTATACAAAATGTACCGTTTCGGACGGGGCGCTGCCCCGCACCCCGCCGGGGGCGCTGCCCCCTGGACCCCCGCGACCTGATCGGGCAGGTCGAACCCCGTTAGCGGGGGCGTTGCCCCCGCACCCCCACCTAGGGGGGTTGCCACCCCCCTGGACCCCCCCTCCGTAGGGATCATATTTGACAAAAGATTTTGGAAAAACTTTCAACAACGATTACTTATTAAAAAATATTATATACTAAATATTAATTACTACTAATAGTCATGATTAATTATAAATTAAATATTTATTAATTGTTATTTACTTATTGATTATTAATTGATTATTAACCGCTCATTAGTTATTACTTACTAATTAATTACTAGTACTTAATAATGAAGTAGTTATATATAATTATTTTTAATTAAATATTTAATATTTATATATTGATTATTATTAAATAATTACTAATTGGTTGTTAATTAGTAATTATTAGTAGGAATTATTTATTTATTGATGTATTTTTTATTAAATATTTAATATGTATTTATTGATTATTAATTAATAATTACTAATTGGTTGTCAATTACTAATTATTAGCATGAATTATTTATTTATTGAAGTATTTTTAATTAATTATTTAATATTAATATATAGGTTATTAATTAATAATTACTAATTAGTTGTAAATATTAATTATTAAAAATTATATAATGAAAATAATTAATATTAAAATATAGTCATATATTACAACAGTTAAAAAATAAAAGTTGATAGGCTTTTATTACAACTGTCAAAATAACACAGTTGTTAAAAATAAATTTATTACAACTTTTCTGGAAAAAAGTTGTAAAAAACATTTATTACAACGGTGCTTTAACCACCGTTGTAAAATTAAAGTTGTAATATGGTATTTTTGTTGTAGTTACAACGGTGTTTATACCACCGTTGTAAAAAACAATTTATTACAACGGTGCTTTTACCACCGTTGTAAAAACCCATTTATTACAACGGTGCGTTTACCACCGTTGTAAAATTAAAGTTGTAATATGGTGTTTTTGTTGTAGTGTTAAAAACCTCAATTTAATCTTAACTTTTATTATTATTAATATCAAATTGCTTAAGTATTCATTAAACTATAAATAGTGCTTTAAAACTTTATAAACCTTAATAAATATATTTTAAATTCCAATATTACCACATCGATTATTATTTAATAATAATCAAAATAAAAAATGTTTACTTTACTATCAACTATCTCCATTAAACTTAACAAACCAATTTAAGAATCGATTCCAGTTAACACGGTTGACTTGGTCAACTCAAACATGATTAATTCGTTAATCAATTTCATCTAGTCTTTTCATTTAAATTAACAAATAATAAATTTAAATCCCATTTACTTTTAAAAAAACAATAATCCCTCTCAATATAATCCCATTTTGATTGTTTCTTAAAAACAATTTATTTCGGTTATTAATCATTATGTTAGTTTCTCCTCATTTGCTTATTTTTCTTATTAATATACGAATTAGCTTTAAAAATCATTTAATATTTACTTATAAACATAAATATTTGTTTCCTTTTTATAAACTTTCAACCGAATAATACATTCCAAAAACCATCATTAGTTATAAAATAATTTCATAACTTCATTTCTATCGATTCACTTGACGGTAAACCTATCTTTCTAAAACAATGTCCATTTAGGCCATTTGTTATTTATTTCTCAACCAACACTACTCATTGGTTAATAACCAAACAAACGTTCAATTTGGGTTCCACAATCAATGATCCAATCATATTGATTAAACAGTTCATATAATATCATATGAAAATGAACAATAAATTTGAGAAATCCAGTTGGATCCCTCCTACCTGTCTTTCCCTACATCCAAATAGGTTACCTCAAATAAAACAATTCATTCAATACAATAAATAAAATAAACAAGAATAATTAATTCAACTAATAATGGTCAATTAATAACAACAATAATTCTAGCATCCAAATTAATCTAATACGTTTATATTATTATAAATGTAACCAACAAGATAAGTTCAAAAATTCCAACTGAGGTAACTTACCTTGTTGGTCACTACGTATTGTTTTGATTTTTAGTGATAATAAGCTTTGAATTCTTTCAGAAAAAGTTTTAAATTGATCAAAAGCATCACTTTTATTTTTAAGAAACAAAGTCCAAGTAAATCTAGAAAAATCGTCAACTATTACGTAAAAAAATCTATTATGATTTATCGATTGGGTTTGAGATGGACCAAATAAATCCATGTGAATTAATTCTACTAGTTTCGAGGTGGTAATTTCTTCTTTTGACTTGAATGAACTTCTTTTCAATTTTCCAAATTGACAAGCGTCATATAAATTATTAACTTTAAATTTCATTTTGGGTGATCCCCTAACTGAATCTAATTTAGAAATCCTAGAGATGTGTTTGAAATTTATACGAATAAATCTCTTATGCCAGATCCAGGGGTCACTTGTATTGGCCATAAGACATATATTATCGTTGGAGATTTTCATACTCAATACATAGATAATTTTCTTTCTATCTCCTTCAAATATTACTTTTGAATTCCTATCTTCTATAAAACATTTATCTTTTTCAAAGTTTATTTTATAACCCTTATCGCAAAGTTGACTTATACTTAGTAGATTGTGTTTTAGATTCATAATTGATAAAACATCAGAAATAGTAGGAGTTTCAGAATTACCGACATTGCCGATCCTAATAATGTAACCTTTAGAGTTATCTTCGAAGTTCACCATTCCACCATCTTCATATACCAGATTATTTAGTAATTCAGGATTTCCCGTCATATGTCTCGAACAGCCACTATCCAGTATCCATTTGTTCTTTTTGATTTCCATCATTTGCTTTCCATAATTTGAATTCTCAACAGCTATGTAACACACCATTTCATGATTTGAATTTTAAACAGCCTCCTTTTTAGAATTTGAATTTTCAATAGCCACCATTTCGGAATTTGAATAACCAACAACCACTTTACCTATCTTTTCAACTTTTGAATGTTCAAGAGCCATATAACACATATTTTCCTGTACTGAACAATATTTCAGTAGATCACTTAACTTTTCAACATGATTATATGCATACTCTTTCAACATTGGTACAATGCATGAATTGACACTAGTGTTAACAATTATTTAAAAATTTGCCATTTAAAATTTTCAAAAATCAGAATACGAACTTTTTGAAATACCTTGCTTCGATACCAATTGTTAAGAAATGCTAAATGGATCGTAAGGCGAAACTAACACTACAGGGGGGGTGAGTAGTGTTTTTAAGGAATTTAAGAAAATCTAAAACTTATATGATGTACTATATGAATCACACACCACAGAAAAAGTCACAGACACAGAATCAAACACAAAGACAAAAATAAACAGAAATAAAATGCAGAAAAGGAAAGAACACACCGGATTTTATAATGGTTTGGATTACTTCTACGTCCAGTCCCATGGAACGCTGGTTTCCGCAGAGTTTTAATACCGTATCAATATCCAAGTACAATCTCCTTAATTTCACGGCCATATGGTTACCATCGACTCCAAATACCCTTGAGCAAGTATATTTCCCTTGATTTCCCCGACTACAAGGTAACCACCGATTCATTTCCTTGATTTCAAGGCTACAAGGAACACACCTTTTTCCCAAACACTTCCCAAACAATTACAACAGCCCTATAACTCTTCAATAACACTTCAATTCAAAGAGTAATGAGTAGAGAGTGAGAATAGAAGAAGTTTTAGATAAATAGAATTGAATTCGATAGAGTATAAGTGTAGTAAAAATATGAAATGTTAATGGTGTAAAGAAAGAGGATAAAGATGGAGTAGAATAATGATAAACAAAATTCGAAATCAGCCTCTATTTATAAGATTTGAAAGGTTGCAACGCTTCTAGAACGTTACAAATAGTGAAAAGATACTTCCTTTCAAAATAAAAAATGTGACACTTATATGTCGACATGGCCTATTATATATGTTGACATATCACTTCATTAATTTGAATTTTGAGCATTTTTAAAGTGTTTTCATACATATATAATTCTGGAAATTCTTGTATCAAAACATAGTGATATAAGTATTATAAAGTAGAAAATCATAAATCATAAATATAAAATATATAAACATATTTATAAAATTATAAAGATTAAAAATATATAAATATAAAGTATATAACGAGATAATTATATAAAAAACTTATAGACTTAAAAACTTGAGTTTAAAATCAAAAGTAAGATAGAAAAATTAATTAGAATCACAATAGGATTTGAAAATGGAATTTGAAATTTGGAAATCAGAATAAAATTTGAATTTGAACCTGATGTGTTATTTAGAGTCTTATATAAACTAGACTCTATTACTATATTTATATTAAACTCTTTAAGTCTTGAAATCTTGATTACTCATGAGTCTCGAATCTTCTGAATTCCGAATCTCTAAAAGCTCTTAAACTGTACATTCTTCAGTGTTAATTCCTATATACAATTCCTGCATATGTGTATATATATATAGACAAAGGTGACCAAAACTCCATTCTCCAACAATTGGTTGATTTCTCTAGCTGATCTCTAGAGGTATTTGATAGTGATTATGTCGTGATTGAAATCTATGGATTGCAAGGACTACTCGCTACTGATCTATAGGGTGATTCCTAGGATGTGGTAGGAGGGTGCCTTCGGTTTGTCCAGTCCTAGGAAAACTTGTATGGATGGATGTTGTGATGGCCCGACCCGCACCAACCGACATTTCCTCCAAAAGTGCGTTGTACACATGTCTAGTTAGCCCGGAACGGTCGTCAGAAGAAAAGAAGGAAAACAAAGAATCAACAAAGAACCTGTATAATGTCTCACAGCGCACGGAACAAAATATAATAACAACATACTTGACATAAAACATGTGAGACAGTGTATAAGCTGAAAACAAACTATCATAGCAGCGGAAAATCCAAAGTACAGCTTATGATCCAAAGCCAACATTATTACAACTTTTAAAAACTGTCTCAAAAAGATAAACAAGAAAGGTACACTACTAATGCCCAAAGTAGTGACCAGCAATGACACAGGGAGGATATCTATATACATCATACGTGGAAGCCTCCTGCTCGCCTCTGAATCCGCTACTCACGCATCACCAGCTAACCTGTCTCTAGTCTGCTCGTGAGAGCACCCAGAGTAATAAGAAGAGACATAAAACTCTGGGTCAGACAAAAAGTCTGGTATGAGCGATAAGCAGCTAAACAGAACAATAACAGGTATACTAAACCATACCTGAACCTGCAACCAAAGAGTTAGCACTACATACTGTACAACACTCTAGGGTGCCATAACAAATGGTGTAAGGAATACGGGGGTGGGGTGTGCATGTCATAGTGATAGCAAACAAGTCAAACATAGCAACCATCCTCACATCTCTCACTCAGTGCGTAAAGTATACGATATCCATCACTTCGATTACCCAATACTTTGCTATGATCACTCTGCCCCATGAAGTAACAATGGCTTCACTGCACTGATCCATAGCCACTAATCCTTCGCTATGTCCACTTTGCCCCATGGAGTCGTACACACCCTACTGCACTGGCTCATAGCCTTACTAATCCTTTACTATGTCCACTCTGCCCCATGGAGTCACAATGGCTCCAATGCACTGGCTCATAGTCTTACTACGATCACTTTGCCCCTCGAGTCATGGTGACTCTACTGCACTGATACGTAGCCCATCATTCATTTTCAGTGGTGAATCAAAGTTATGAACGTCGACAACTCCTTAGCACACGTCCCGCAACAAAGCCCAATCATGAAGTGAACTCATTGGTTCCCAACTAGATCCTGAGCTCTAACTTCCATTTGGACTACCTTTGCATCTCGGGTTTTTGGTCATCACTGGATCGGTTCGGATCCTCAACTCTTCTTCTCTGTCGATTCGGATCGGTCTCTTCCAAGTGCTCCGGGTCGGATCGTGGCCTCCAAGTCCCTTCATAGTACATCGGTTCGGTTCGGGTGTTCTCTGGCAGGTCGGGTCGGGTAGATGCATCTTGGTTCGGTTCGGTGTACCCTTGCTCCATCGGTTCGGTTTGGGTTCCTAGTCTCCGATCCGATCCACTTCCCCTTCCTCTTCCGTTCCGATCCCCTTCTCTTCCCTTCAGTCGATCCGATTCCCCCTACTTTAGCTCGATCTGATCCCTGTTCAACCATTGTGGCCTTCCTTTTTTCCATACTTTCCCTTGTGCCAAGCCTCAGTTCGGTTCGGTGATCCCTTGCCCAGTCCACTATCCGGTCCGAGCCCATTCCCCTGATCCGATCCGAAAGCCTGCACCATTTTCCTGCAACTTTTCCAGCGAGTGTTTTACGCCATTCGACAGCGTTTTCGACCATCCTAACTACTCTAATCAATCACAAAGCATACCATATAGTCATAGCAACGAGTAGAAGTGACCTCAAACACCAAAACATAAATATGATAGGTTAAAATGGATCAAACATAGCCAAAACCCCATATTTCCCTCAAATATGTTCAAGCATAATTAACGATAGGATTAGCAAAACTTAACCAAATTAACCCAAGTTCATATCAGAGGTCTAAAACATCATTTAAGAATTTATAAGTATTTTTCTAAATTTTTACCATGTTTAAATTCGCTAATTAACACTAATTACCCTTAATTAACCATAATTAGTGAGGAACTATGCAAATCACTCACCTTAGCTACAAATAAACCTTAGATCTGAAATAAATCTCTGATATGGCGTGAATACCAATGCTAAACAATAGCTCTTATCTTGATTTGGTGAAGATCTCCCTTGATTTGATGTTGCTAAGCTTAATCCTTGAATAGAAAGTGATTTGGAGGTGATTTAGAGGTTGGAGGCCATTTTTAGGGTTTCTAAGAGGTAAGTGGAGGCTAGGAAACTGAAATGGAATGAAACCCTAACTCTTTTCAGCCTCCTCATAACCCTAATCCCGAAATGGGTTATGGGCCCATTCACTAATCACCCTATTTGGCCCGATTAAGCAGTTTTCCACCTTCCAAACCTTATTTCAGCCATATCTCCCAAACGGTAAGTCCGTTTCTCACATGTGACCACTCTACGGAAAGGTAAACCATCATCCGAAGCCAATGGAAATGCTTTCAGGTCAAAACTCCTTTCCAATCAAAAGTTAGGGCCGAAAAAAAATCAGTTAGGGGCAAAACGGTCATTTAAAAATCGGCAAAAATCATGAACATGGGAAATGACCCCAATGGTCGTTTCCCAAAGCCACATGACCATACGACTTCATATAAGAAAGAAATAAATATTCTACGATCCGTCGATGCGTAGAATGCGGGTTGTTACATTCTTCCCTCCTTAAGAAATTTCGCCCCCGAAATTCCCTAACCAAAACCCACGAAGGGTCCCGCATGCCTATCAGCCATAAAACAACAATCAAACATGCAAAACAAGCAAAACAAACCTATCCTAGCATGCAGAATAACTAAATTGCAAAGTAAATCTTACCAGGCAAAGAGTTCTGGATACGTCTTCCTAATGCTCTCCTCTGTCTCCCAAGTATAGTCATTCTCGTTCTCGCCCCACTGAACCTTGACTAGCTTCACCGCCTTCCTTCGAAGTTGCTTCGTATCGTGCTCAACAATACGAATCGGCTTGCGGTTCCCAACCGCCTCGGGTTCCACTTCGAAGTCCTCTAACTGATCAGGTGAAATAGTCATATCTGGGTCGTGCACGAACTTCCTTAGCTGGGAAACATGAAATACGTTGTGAACTCCCGCCATCTTCTCTGGTAAGTCAACTCTATACGCCAAATTCCCAACTTGTTAGAGAACTGGGAATGGGCCAACAAATCTTGGTGCCAACTTGCCTCTCCTGCCAAATTGTATTACGCTCTTCAACGGAGAAATCTTGACAAACACCAAGTCACCAACGGAGAATTTTAAGTCTCTTCTCCTCTTATCAGCATAACTTTTCTGCCTATCCTGGGCAGCCTTCATTCGTTGTTGAATGATCTTAATCTTATCTGAAGTTTCTCTTACTACATCTGGTCCAAGCACAAACTTCTCATCGGTCTCTATCCAACATGATGGTGAGTTGCACGGTCTTCCGTACAAAGCTTCATATGGAGCCATACCGATACTGGATTGGTAGCTATTATTATATGCAAACTCTACTAGATGCAAATGGTCATCCCATGATCCACCAAAATCCAGTATACAAGCTCTCAAAAGATCTTCCAATATACAATTTACCCTCTCTGTCTGACCGTCGGTTTGAGGATGATACGCGGTACTGAGATATAATTCCGACCCTAGAGCCTCTTGTAAGCTCTTCCAAAACCCACTAGTAAACAACGGGTCTCAGTCCCTTACAATGCTTTTAGGTACTCCATGAAATCTCACTACCCACTTCATATACAGTTCTGCTAACTTAGCTGCCGTTTTGGTCGATTTGACTGGTATAAATCTTGCACTCTTGGTCAATCGATCCACAATTACCCAAATGCTATCATGTCCCAATTTAGTACTTGGTAAACCATCAATGAAATCCATCGAATCTTGCTCCCATTTCCATTCAGGAATTTCTAATGGTTGCAGCAAACCACTAAGCTTCTTTTGCTCGGCTTTAACTAGCTGGCAATTCATGCACTTGGATATAAACTTCCCAACGTCTCTTTTCATCCCTTCCCAGTAGTAAGTCTGCTTCATGTCTCGATACATCTTATCACCACCGGGGTGTATAGTCAGTTTTGAGTGATGACATCCCCTAAGCACTTCATCTCTCAAACCATTCACGTTGGGTACAACTAGTCTTCCATTCTTTCGAAGCCATCCTTCTCGATCAAGCCCATACAAATTCATGTCCTCACCGTCGATATTCATCTCTAACTTGGAGATGATTTCCAACAGGTTAGGATCGTCCTTCTGACTAGAACCAATCCTCTCAATCAAAGTGGGTATGATCATCAAACTAGCCAACATCTCTGGATCCAATTCGCACTTTGGTCTGAAATCAAACCCTGCGATATACTCCAGTTGCTTCCATTCAAAAAATATAGCCCCTAAACTGGCATGTCTCCTACTCAAGGCATTGGCTACCGCATTACCTTTCCCGGGTGTATATGCGATATCAAAATCATACGAAGCCAAGAACTCTAACCATCTCTGTTGACAGAGATTCATATCCTTCTGAGAGAAGAGATACTTTAACGATTTATGATCGGTAAACAACTCAAATCTCTCTCCCAAGAGATAATGCCTCCACATCTTCAACGCGAACATGATCGCTGCCAGTTCCAAATCATGGGTAGGATACCTTTTCTCATGCGGCTTTAGTTGCCGACTAGCATAAGCTACAACCCTACCTCCTTGCATCAATACAGCACCTAGTCCGGTACCACAAGCATCCGTGTATACCGTCATCTCTTCATTCCCTTTAGGAATGACTAACACTGGCGCACGCGTCAACTTTTCTTTTAGACTCTTGAATGCATTCTCACACACTCCGTCCCAGACGAAGGTTTGATTCTTCTTAGTCAACTGAGTCAACGGTGTCGCTATCTTGGAGAAGTCCTGGACAAACTTACGATAATATCCAGCTAACCCCAAGAAGCTTCTTACGTCTGTTGCATTCTTGGGCGTAGACCAATCCTGTACCGTAGCCACCTTAGCAGGGTCCACGACAATACCATTCTCTGAAACAACATGGCCCAAGAATCTCACTTCTCTCCTCCAGAAGTGACACTTAGAAAATTTTGCTTTCAATTGGTGTTTTCTCAACACCTCCATCACTATCCTCAAATGTCCCTTATGTTCTTCCTCTGTCCTCGAGTAAACAAGGATGTCGTCTACGAACACAAGAACAAACTTATTCAACTAATCTCTGACTACTCTATTCATAAGATCCACGAAGTATGCTGGTGCATTGGTCAACCCAAATGGCATGACCAACCACTCATAGAATCCAGACGGCGTCCTAAATGCCGTTTTCGGAACACTCTCAGCTGCTACTCGGAGCTGATGAAATCCTGTCGCGAGGTCCAACTGGGAGAACACTCTTGCTCCTTCCAGTTGATCAAACAAATCATCTATCCGCGGCAGAGGATACTTATTCTTCCTCGCCACCTTATTCAACTCGCGATAATCCACACACAAACGAAGGGAACCATCTGCCTTAGTGGCAAACACAACTGGTGCTCCCCACTTGGAGACACTTCTTCTAATAAACCCCTTCTTCAAAAGATCGCTTACTTGCACCCCGAGCTCTCGCTGCTCCCTTGGTGCCATACGACGAAGTGGCATCACTATAGGTTTGGTATCTTTCACTAAATCAATACGGAACTCAATCTCTCGGTGTGGTGGAAGTCCGGTCATTTCCTCGAAGACGTCCGGATACCGGCCAACCACGGGCACATCTGACAACTCATACTGCGGGATGTCGAGGGAATTTATAAAACTAGCCATTACCCCATCACTAGGTAGACTACCAAACACTACCCTCCGCCCATCATCCGCCCTAACTGTCACCAAAAAGCCCTCACAGTCTACCACCATCCCGTATCTTTGGAGCCAATCGACCCCCAATATAATCCCATTCCCAGTAAAGCCTAAAACAAAGCAATCACAAACAAACATACATCCATGACTCGATAAGACCAAATTTCGGCAAATCATACTAACGTTAGTCGAACCACCAATCGAGTTCGTCATAACCAACGGTATATCGACTATCTCGGGTTCCAGTCCCAACCTATCTACCAGGTCACTAGATATGAAGGAACGGGATGTCCCAGTATCAAACAAAACTCGAACAGGTACATCAAGAATAGAAAGCATACCTTGAATGATGACATTCTTTCCTTTCTCCGCCGCAGTTGGGGCATTCGACGTAGAAGGAACAGCATTAATAGCTTATGCTTTCACAATCTGCTTCTCTTTAAGAGGTTGTGGACATTTATCCTTATGATGTCCCACTTGGCCATAGTTGTAGCACTTCCTATCCGCTGGCTTGGCCCGACATTCTTTGGCATAATGGCCCTTCTTACCACGGCTGAAGCACTCAACATCTTTCTTACTCTTTTTCTGGCCATCCTTAGTTTGGTTCTGCTTCCTCTTGTTCTGAGAGTTGTTCTTGCCTCCACCGCTCGCCTGCGGTTTTGGCCCTTCTGCAGATGCAACCTCAGTCTTTGACTTAGGGTAAAGCCTCTCTGATCTCAAAGCTTTCCCCACAATCGATTCAAACGTCTCATCGATGTGGTTAATAAGCCTTTCCCCCAAGTATCCATCCAAACCAGTAATGAACTTCTCATTCTTCTTCTCAGGAGTATCAATAAGAGATAGTCCATACTTCGACAAGGTGTCGAACTCAGCAATATAGTCCGAGACTGCCCTACCATTCTGCTTAAGCTCCAAGAACTTCCTAAACAATTCCGACTTCTGAGCAGCTGGGATGAACTTGTCGCTAAAGCGAGCCTTAAACTGATCCCAAGTAACCTGATCCTCAGGAGTGGCTGTCCTAATAGCATTCCACCAATTCATCGCTCTCCCTTGCAGCTGACGAGACGCTAGCCTTCTCTTCATCGCATCCTCGATACCCAAGTCGTCGAAGATACGATCACAGTTATCCAACCAATCCTGAACATCCGTGGCCGACTCCGTTCCATGGAACGGCTTCCCACCAAGGTTAGTGTAATCCTTGGACAGCTTGGCGAAATAGGCCCTAGGCGCCTGCACTACTGGACCACCACCATTACCGGGATTGGGAACTGCTCCCTGAACATCCCTAAGCATCTCTCCCATGAAGTCAGTGAACATCGTCCTTATGTCAGGAGCATTCCCATTATTGGTCCCTCTACCAGCACCCCTCGTATCTCGACTCATCGTTCAATCTGTAAAGAGAAAACGTTTAACTATCTCCATAGTGGTGCTAGTGCAGTACGACTTCATCCTTATACTACTAATAGTATATACATATATATAACTTTTGAAAACCAAATTAATCACAAATACGCGCTCTCATATATGTATTATCTCTCCCTAGTGTCTTTCCCTAGGTTAACTACGCAAACTAGAGCTCTGATACCAAACGTGACGGCCCGCCCCGCACCAACCGACATTTCCTCCAAAAGTGCGCTGTACACATGTCTAGTTAGCCCGGAACGGTCATCAGAAGAAAAGAAGGAAAACGAAGAATCAACAAAGAACCTGTAGAATGTCTCACAGCGCATGGAACAAAATATAATAACAACATACTTGACATAAAACAGGTGAGACAGTGTATAAGCTGAAAACAAACTATCATAGCAGCGGAAAATCCAAAGTACAGCTTATGATCCAAAGCCAACATTATTACAACTTTTAAAAACTGTCTCAAAAAGCTAAACAAGAAAGGTACACTACTAATGCCCAAAGTAGTGACCAACAACGACACAGGGAGGATATCTATATATATCATACGTGGAAGCCTCCTTCTCGCCTCCGAATCCGCTACTCGCGCATCACCAGCTAACTTGTCTCTAGTCTGCTCGTGAGAGCACCCAGAGTAATAAGAAGAGACATAAAACTCTGGGTCAGACAAAAAGTCTGGTATGAGCGATAAGCAGCTAAACAGAACAATAACAGGTATACTAAACCATACCTGAACCTGGACCTGCAACCAAAGAGTTAGCACTACATACTGTACAACACTCTAGGGTGCCATAACAAATGGTGTAAGGAATACGGGGGTGGGGTGTGCATGTCATAGTGATGGTAAACAAGTCAAACATAACAACCAACCTCACATCTCTCACTCAGTGCGTAAAGTATACGATATCCATCACTTCGATCACCCAATACTTTGCTATGATCACTCTGCCCCATGAAGTCACAACGGCTTCACTGCACTAATCCATAGCCACTAATCCTTCCCTATGTCCACTTTGCCCCATGGAGTCGTACACACCCCACTGCATTGGCTCATAGCCTTACTAATCCTTTACTATGTCCACTCCGCCCCATGGAGTCACAATGGCTCCACTGCACTGGCTCATAGTCTTACTACGATCACTTTGCCCCTCGAGTCATGGTGACTCTACTACACGATACGTAGCCCATCATTCCTTTTCAGTGGTGAATCGAAGTTATGAACGTCGACAACTCCTTAGCACACGTCCCGCAGCAAAGCCCAATCATGAAGTGAACTCATTGGTTCCCAACTGGATTCTGAGCTCTAACTTCCATTTGGACTACCTTTGCATCTCGGGTTTTTGGTCATCACTGGATCGGTTCGGATCCTCAACTCTTCTTCTCTGTCGGTTCGGATCGGTCTCTTCCAAGTGCTCCGGGTCGGATCATGGCCTCCAAGTCCCTTCGTAGTACATCGGTTCGGTTCGGGTGTTCTCTGGCGGGTCGGGTCGGGTAGATGCATCTTGATTCGGTTCGGTGTACCTTTGCTCCATCGGTTCGGTTCGGGTTCCTAGTCTCCGATCCGATCCACTTCCCCTTCCTCTTCCGTTCCGATCCCCTTCTCTTCCCTTCAGTCGATCCGATTCCCCCTACTTTAGCTCGATCCGATCCCAGTTAAACCATTGTGGCCTTCCTTTTTGCTATACTTTCACTTGTGCCAAGCCTCGGTTCGGTTCGGTGATCCCTTGCCCAGTCCACTATCCTGTCCGAGCCCATTCCCCCAATCCGATCCGAAAGCCTGCACCATTTTCCTGCAACTTTTCCAGCGATGTTTTATGCCATTCAACGGCGCTTTCGACTATCCTAACTACTCTAATCAATCACAAAGCATACCATACAGTCATAGCAACAAGTAGAAGTGACCTCAAACACCAAAACATAAATATGATAGGTTAAAATGGATCAAACATAGCCAAAACCCCATATTTTCCCTCAAACATGTTCAAGCATAATTCACGATAGGATTAGCAAAACTTAACCAAATTAACCCAAGTTCATATCAGAGGTCTAAAATATCATATAAGTATTTTTCCAGATTTTTACCATGTTTAAATTCGCTAATTAACACTAATTACCCTTAATTAACCATAATTAGTGAGGAACTATGCCAATCACTCACCTTAGCCACAAATAAACCTTAGATCTGAAATAAATCTCTGATATGGCGTGAATACCAATGCTAAACAGCAGCTCTAATCTTGATTTGGTGAAGATCTCCCTTGATTTGATGTTGCTAAGCTTAATCCTTGATTAGAAAGTGATTTGGAGGCGATTTAGAGGTTGGAGGCCATTTTTAGGGTTTCTAAGAGGTAGGTGGAGGCTAGGAAACTGAAATGGAATGAAACCCTAACTCTTTTCAGCCTCCTCATAGCCCTAATCCCGAAATGGGTTATGGGCCCATTCACTAATCACCTTATTTGGCCCGGTTAAGCAGTTTTTCACCTTCCAAACCTTATTTCAGCCATATCTCCCAAACGGTAAGTCTGTTTCTCACATGTGACCACTCTACGGAAAGGTAAACCATCATCCGAAGCCAATGGAAGTGGTTTTAGGTCAAAACTCCTTTCCAATCAAAAGTTATGGCCGAAATAAAATCAGCTAGGGGCAAAACGATCATTTAAAAATCGGCAAAAATCATGAACATGGGAAATGACCACAATGGTCGTTTCCCAAAGCCACATGACCATACGACTTCATATAAGAAAGAAATAAATATTCTACGATTCTTCGATGCGTAGAATGCGGGTTGTTACAGATGTCTGACAGAATATTTCCAAAGAGATCACATACATTGATTTTTTGTAATGACTCGAAAATCCCCGCCTTTTTGAATCGATCATAAACCACACAGGTCTGATCCAAAAGTTGGAAATTCTCGAATGCATTAACTCTGGGCATACAACACATCAGAACAAATAACAAAAGACTTTTATAAACATCATAATAATGTTACATCAGAGTACAGAATATCAGAGTACATCAATAAATAAAATATAGCGGAAGACTTATTACAGTAAATTAATACAATACACAGCGGAAGACTTTCTATGCTTTGGACACAGGTTTAGACTTCGATCCAGAATCCTGCTCAAGAAATAAATATCTGCAAAAAGCTACTCGACTGCCCGTGTGGAAAAAAGGGCACCCGAGTTTGCAAAGTGAAACAAACTACGAGTCAATCATAGGACTGGTATGAGAATCTTTCTTAACTAACAATTTGGCAAATCACAGGACCACGCCGCTAACGCAGAACGGGTTTACTCCATTGGATTGCTAGTGCATAATTTAAATAAATTTCTATACAAAACAACGTAATGCTTTTTGGAAACATGAAATCATTATAAGACTCAAGTCCCATCACAAAATGCAACGCAATCCGGAGGATAGAGTTTTACCTTATAATGATCAAACATGACTTGATACGTATAAAATAATATTTTAATATTATTATTAGTGTCTAATCGGTTTTAAAATACTTCAAAGTAAATGTATCAATCCTAGACGGCATAGCTACCATATACTATGTCGCCATATATAGGTTTACAATCAAAGTCGTAATGTCGTATTGGAGATTTGGTTTCCATCATGAGTCGAGGCTAGGGATCATCCTTCCCGATTCGAGACACTCTAGCAAATGCCTCAGGATTCCCCGCAGTGAACCCTTGGATCTTCAGGGCCGGTCCACACATAACGCTAGTGGATTAATTATGCCTGAACACACGCTTCCCGGTTCTTTTGAACCTCTAATATAGACACTAACAACCTATAAAACCGAGGTACCTCGTAATCCATCATCCACATAAGTAAAAATGTCAGGGCTGGTAAGTCACTGACACCACTTCTTAGCTAGAAAGAAACGTGTGCACTCCCTGCAGTCCTACTCCCGTTTTTGACTCATACCGGGGTTTGAGTCTTGCGAAGTCACGCTATACACAAAGCTACGCCTAAACAGGCTATGCTTTGATCATCAACCACAAGGCCTGCTTTTCAACAAAAGCCTTGATCATTTGCATCTCGGCGTGCCACATTGAAAATTCACGCCATGCGATCGATAACTACCAACATATACCCTCTGAGGGTGTTAAGCAAGAGAATAAATTCTCCGCCACCAAACAGATATATATTAAGTAGAAATCAATTTAGTTTACGTGGAATAAAATCCAACGTCAGACATGCATCCATTTACAAGTTCGTTCTGGATCTGAACGAAACCGAAGACACCTTATTCCTCGTCCCATACGTCCAATACGGAAGTGAGGTGCTCGCATATCCGGACAATCAATAAGTACGACCGGACGACCACCACTGTAGCCCCTTCAAGGTAGCTACTCCAATCACGGGCATCAGTAGCAACTCATCCATTCGATGTGAAGATCTCCGGTCTTCAATTACCGTCTTCAAATCTTCGACTTAGATCGTCATATAATCATTTGAAATGAGATTGAACTCGGACTTTTCAAATGATCCTCATATATAGACACACACACACACACATATATATATATATATTAAAATCATTTCATATCGTTATTAGTGTTTAACAACGATTTATCGCTATTTTGTTTATTTTGAAAATAGCTCCATATAATTAAACGACGCTTCGGGTCAATGGGCGGCCCTAACGCTGTTTTTACCTAAATCTGATTTACACATATCTTGAAATCTAACCGTTGGATTTTAACAAAGTTTATATCATTGGAAAGATTTTCCCAAAGCGGTCCTAACGGTTCCAGTTTTGGGAAAATCCGACGGTCGGATCTTTTAGTATAATCGTTTGAAGTTACGACTTCAAATCACGAACTACAGCAACGCGATTCGTTTTATTTTAATTTATATTTATATATATAAAAATATAATTCATTCGTTCGATGATTTCAAATTATTTATTCTTTAAATAATTTTCTACACTTCATATTCAACAGAAGTCTATTTCAAAACATGTACATTTTCTTCATTCCTTATATGGCAATAAAAATGTAAATTTTTATTATTTATCATTTCTGTTTCAAACGATGAATATTTTGCTTCATTTATTACATTACAATAAAAATGTATATTTTTATTGTTTATCCTTTCTATTCCAAACTATGAATATTTTTATATTCTCTTTCTTTACATTAAAATTGTGATTTTTAATGTAAACATGTTTTAATAATTTAAAACATGACATTTTTATATTTCATTCATTACATTAATAATGAGGTTTATATTACATAAAAATGTCAACTTTTTATATTACATCAAAATGTAAACCTTTTTCTATTCTTTTATTACACTGAAAAATGTAATCCTTTATTCAATCTTTCATTACACTGAAAAATGTAATCCTTTATTCAATCTTTTATTACACTAAAAAATATAACAATAAAATCTCTTCTTTTTTATCGCATCTAAAATGACGATAAAAATGTAACATTAAAATATATTCTTTTTTTTATTGTCTCTAATTTGACAATAAAAATGCAACATTAAAATCTATGCTTTTTATTGCATATAAAATGACAATAAAAGTGTCACTTTTAATTCTACTCTTTTTATTGTCTCTATAATGACAATAAAAATGTCACTTTTATTTCTACTCTTTTATTACATCTAAAATGTCGATAAAATTGTCACTTTTTAATCTATTCTTTTATTTACATCTAAGATGTAAATAAAAATGTGACTTTAATCCATTTCATTAAAGACAAAGTTTTTAATGTAAACATGTTTTATTTCTAAAACATAAATGTTTGTCCAACCTTTGTTATTACATTAAAAGGTGAATTTTTAATGTAAATATTATTTTAAAAAACATGTTTCTTTTTCTACATTTCTATTTTTACATTAAAAGTGTAATTTTAATGTATAACATATTTTCATTTTAAAACATGTTTCTTGTCTCTTATTTTAACATTACATTAAAAATATATGTTTTTACTGTAATCATGTTTTGGATTAAAAACATGTACATTTTTTCCAACTTATATTCTTAACATTAAAATATAAATTTTAATGAATTCATGTTTTGATTAAAAACATGAACATTTTTCCCTATTTATATTCTTAACATTAAAATTGTATATTTTAATGAAATCATGTTTTGTTCAAACTATGAACACTTTGCTAATTTCCTTAATGACATTAAAATATCGTTTTTTTTATGACTACATGCTTTTATTCCTAAAACATGTACATTTTCTCCATTTTTAACATTTCATTAAAAATGTAACCTTTGAATGTAATGTTATTCTTATTTTTCTAAAACATGAACATTTCTATTTTAATAATAATTCCATTAAATGGTAGAAACTTATATTTCATTTTCGTTGAATATTCTAATTCAACAAAATGACAAAATTGGATATTTCCCTTTTGATTGAAATCCTAGCTCAATCAAATTACAAAAGTGTATATTTTATTTTGATTTAAAAATAATTAAATCAAACAGTAACAAAAGTGATATTTCTATTTTGATTGAAAATTCTGGTTCAATCAAAAATAACCAAAGTGACATCTTTATTTGATTGAAAATTCTAATTCAAATAAACAAAGGTGATATTTTTATTTGATTGAAAATTCTAATTCAAATAAACAATGGTGATATTTTTATTTGATTGAAAATTCTAATTCAAATAAACAAAGGTGATATTTTTATTTGATTGAAAATTCTAATTCAATCAAACAAATAAACAAGGTGATATTTTTCTTTCACAGGACATTTCTAAATCTAATGGCATTTTTGTATTACATGATATTTCTAAATAAATGACCATTTTATACATATATTAACTCAACATGATTCTAATCTAACAAAATAACAATTTTATGTATATACTTTAACATAACATGACATATTTTTATTTCAACATAAATGATCAATTCTTATTCAATATAAATGACATGATTTATTTCCCTACTTTTTCCTATGTACTCTAATGACAAATAAAAGAATGATTTATTTGTAAACAATTTACTATGTATATTAATGATAAATGAATGAATGTTTCATTTGTAAACAATTTTCTATGTTTTAATGACAAATAAATAAGCAATTTTCCTATATTTAAATGACAAATAAATGAATATTTATATCTAAACAATTTTCTGTATACATTAATGACAAATAAATGAATATTTATTCGTAAACAATTTACTATATATATATTTATATATATAGGACAAATAAATGAATGTTTATCCTTTCAACAAATTTCTATAGTCATAAATGACAAATAAAAGATGGTTTTTATTTTCATGACATTTCTATGTTAACATAACAAGGATATTTTTATGTGTAATCAATTCTAGCCATTCATATTAACATAAAAAGGATATTTTTATGTGTTCACATTTTCTATTCAACATAACTAATAAAAAATGATAATTTTATTTGTTACAATTTCTAATTTAACTTAACAAATAAAAATGACAACTTTATTTGTTAATCAATTTGTATTCAACATAACAAATAAACAAGGATAATTTTATTTGACTATTTCACTTCAACAAAACATGATATTTTGGTTTCAACTATTTTATTTCAACTAATATGATACTTTTATTTTTCTTTAACATTCCTAATTCAACAAAATGACACTTGATTATGTTTAACATTCCTAATTCAACAAAATGACATTTGTTTATGTTTAACATACATGAAAGTTTGATTATATTTAATCCAATTCAACAAAAATGACAATTTAATTATTGTCAATTTTAATTTTTGTCAGTACTTGTTTCAAACAAATTGACATTTCAATTTCTACACAATAATCAATCGAATTAACAGACATCACAACAACGACAATCAAAATAAATCAAATCACGTATAACCATACATTGAGTCTAACAACAAATTGTAATGATTTCTAGCACGATCATAATTTATAAAATTTAATCATTAAAAAAAAGAATTCTCACCTTGGTTTGAAGAGGATCTAAAATTCTAACAAGTTCAGAATCTATTCTAGTCAGTCCCATAATGTAGAGTTTTCTGTCACGAGCGCAACGCATTTCGTTTCGTTGAATTCTGACAAGATTTGAAAGAGTCATGAAATTTTAAACTTGGAAAATGTTAATAAACCATTAGCAAATATTTAAATTAATTTAAACCTAAATTAGTTTAAACTAATCCATCTTCTTCCTCTAGATAACGTCGATTACAGGAACCCATTCTTCGATCAAATCCTTCCCATCGCGCACGCCCCCTGGCCCACCGTTCCTCGATCAACCGTCACCAGTCCCAAGCTCTCGAGCTCCTCCTCCTTCGCTGTGACCATGGACCAACTAGGTGGTCAGTTCCACCTCGAAATCACCCCAATAGCTGACGACTTTAAGCCCCGATTCCCAGCAAACCGTGCCACTAAATCCGATCACAACCGTACAATTCAAAGATCTGGAGATGCTCTTCCATTTGTATTTGAGAATTTGGAAAATCATTTAGTGGATTTGGAGAAATGTTGGATTGAATTTCTGAGAGTTATGGCCATTCATGAAGAGGGCAGCGGCTGGTTCATGGTATTAGGGAATTAGGGTTTGTTTTATATTAGGGGTTTATATAATATTATAATATAAATTTAACCCTTAAGGCCCGTTTAGCAACTGACTCCAAATCAGGCTCAACGACAGTCATTCCTAGACAATAACCCCCATTCTGAACCCAATGAGCTATGTCCTGTGAGCCCAAACGACTGTTTGTGGCTTGATTTCTTTAATTTAAAATTTAAATCATTTATTAATTAATTTAACCGTACATATAAATTCACCGGGGCTACATATGAACTCAGAAAAATCTAGAAAAATTATTTCTAGCTTTGTTTTAACGATACGGTCCTAACAAAATTAATTTCGTCAAATTCTGAGACTGTTTGAAAAATGGTCATTTTCAAGTCGATTAAATTTGACTGAAATTGACAAAACACATTTTCTTTTGCCATGCTCACATATTAATTCGAAAAATTATGAAAATTGAAACCTAGCAATAATTTGACATTCCGGTTCCGACAAAAGTGGTTTCGTTGAAAATGGAGGTCGTTTGTAAAATGGTTATTTTTAAGGCCATATATTATATTAATATATAAATTCTGTAGCGACTTTTCTAAATTTTAAACTGGCCATAACTTTCAATTTGTAAAGTGAAATTTTAGTTTCTCACATTCGTTGGAAAGATATTGTTAAACATATTCAAATATTTTTGGTTTTACTGAAATCCAATTTATTTTGAATCTTGTACATTTAGTTAAAGTTTAAAATCAAAATTTCAAACTACAGTGCTATTTCTAACTCCTTTTATAATTTAAATAAAATTTATTCGTTTTAACTTCGATTAAAATAAATTTGAAGTGGTTATTATTTAAAATAAATAATTTTAAATATTCAAAATCCATTAAAATAAAAATTTTAAATTGGCTCCAAAATTTCGGGTTGTTACATTTTTACAAACTTATTTCTGTTTAGTGGCGAAGAAGACATCTTCTCTTGGCTTAACAACTAAATTATTTTTGTTGACGTCAATTAGTGATATCTAGTGGATCTAAATTTGTGACATTCAAAGTGAATGGTGACCAGATGTTCTAAAACGAAATTGCAACCTCAAGCCTCATCAACTGGGAAATGACAAAAATCGAGCAGACAACATGGCAAAGTGGGTCGCTCCTAATTAGCGTGTATTGTCACCATCTAGAGAATACTTATATTTATTCTTCTTTTTGCTTCTGTATCCCCGGGAAACGGTTATGTTGGTACCAACCGTAGGTGACAATATATTCAGAACATTCAAGCGAAATGAATGTCCGGTAATGTGTGGCCGAGTTGCAAGATGTTCTTGTTGAACTCCACTGTATCCCCTCTAGAGTGAACTGATCGGAAGGTTGTTCCATAGCTTGTCATAGTCGGAATCCAATTTCCAATATGCGCCCATGGTTTTTTATTGTACACTATGTATGTAGAGCGTGAGATGTAAGCGTTCTACTAGATTGTTATTTATTTGATTTAGACATTATTATAATATCAGAAAAGATACGATTTCAAAATATTTTGAGTTATCGTAAGGGCAAAACCATCCATATTTATGTGTGGATTTAGTTTTACGATTATCCATTTCTTTCGAAAGGATTTTGACTTTAAAATCAAGTTGGATGATACCTTAAACTTAGTGAGTCCAGAGACGAGCTAGAGAAGTCCTGACGTATGATATTTAGTGTTTATTTCACTGTGTGTTGTATATGAGGACAGATATTTATATCTGTCCGGATGTATTGATGTACTCTGATGTTTGTAAGTATATTTCAAAGCACTTAATAAAGATTTATTTCTATATTATATTTTGTTCCGCTGCGATGTGAGACTATGATTCTGTGTTGGTTCTTCTTTTTATTCTTCTACTCTTAACTTTCTTTCTTATCGCACCCTCTAATTACTTTCTATTAGCTTTCTGTATTTTCGATACTTGAATTTGGACATGGGATGTATTAATGTCGGGATTCAAGAGTCGAAATTTCTGGGATGCTACATCCGGCTCCACACTGGATCTATCCAGTATAAACATAGGGCTACGGCTTCATACCTTATCTATCTAGTATAAACATAGGACTCTGATTCCTCCATGATCAGTCAAGCACAAACTTTAAATACCGGTCCACAACTCCCCAAAAGTTGGGTCTATCGGGTGTTAGGATTCTCCGAATTAGTTTTACCAAGCATAAAAACTACCCAACTCTGTCCGCCAAGCCTGGGAGTTCCTTATCTTAACCCTCTTATCGCGGGAATCTTAACAACCTAGCTCATCAAGCATATAATATCACATAACTTGGTCCGCCAAATGCACAATCCTCTATTGCAAGTACGTATTTGCTTCAGCAAGACCCAAAAACCTCCGACTTCTTATTTTATGGATCCTAATATCCCAGACTCAGCACTCCATCCTAATGCGATTCCAGTGATCGTCAGAGTTTCATTCTACATACGATCCTGGTGATCGTTGGAGTTCCATTCTAAATACGATCCCAGTGATCGCCGGAGTTTCGTTCTAAGTACAATTCCAGCTCGTCGGATTTCCATTCTAATACGATCTCAGCGATCATCAAAGTTCTTTTTTATTGCGAACTTAGTGGTCGTACTTTCCTTCGTCGTTTCGCCTCGGCAAGGCCGCTTGGACTATTCTGGTTATTCCTGGTCGTCTCGCTTCGGCAAGGCCACCTCGTACTCATAAGGTTATTGAATACTTTCGATTTACGAATTTTGGTTTTTCCCGATTTCCTAGCTATTGTTATTCTGTTTATCTCTCAAAGTAATGACCCAGAGCGATCATCGGCTTTCTGGTTTCTTGGCTAATACGACCCGGTGTGATCATAACTCTTTGGTTTTCCAGTTAAAGCAGTTCACTTCAAACTTCTCCTGACTTTGGTTTTCAGATTTCTGGTTTTCTCGTAAAACACATTTTCCTTCGATCAAGAAAGACATGTTTTGGAGGGCAAAGTGTTAACATACTTTTTGGTCAAAGCGGTCGCACGTCAAGATTATGGTTAGCAACACGCTCAAGTCTTGAGAACATAGTCAGAAAATACAAAGCAATTTGATCGAAGTTGCGACATGTTCGAAAAGGTTTGAAAATAGCGTCGGTTCATAAAATCATCGTTAATAAACTTAGAAAAACCGACATGGTAAAAATACATGATCGACTTGGTCCAGTCAGCTCAACATACTTAAGCGTGTCGGTCCAATCACATAGCAAAACTCGTCGTGGAAAATATGTGGATTCTGGTAAAATATGGTTTCGCACACTCAAAAGTAGTTGATCGGCGTGGCACAATTGCAAAAAATGGCCTGCGCGACTCACGACATCAAAATTTGGCACTTGGCAAACTTCTGACCTGGCACATCCAAAACAGGTGATCGTCACATGAAAAATATTGAAAATCGTATGTTCGTGCTTGGCTGATTACCTTTCGAAATTTGGTCGATCACTGGATTTGGCACGTTGGAAATGGTTGATTGACAATGGAAAATCATTGGAAAACACGGTTGCGCATCGGGTCGATCAGGTTTTGGGTTTTGGCTTGGCATTGGGGAAATTTATATCCCCATCTTTTCGCATCACCAAGGATGCGAAAAACCATTGGTTCGCATCGGCCCGATCACTTATTCTCTCGTGTCTACATCCGGATAATAAGGCGGAGTTGAAATCTTGGCATCTTGAAAAGTGGTGAGCAGCTCGTGTCAGGATGCGAATTTCCCGATTTCGCATCATTGAAAACAACTTGGCAAAAGTAGCATCGAATTTGGCATGGCAAGGCGAGATACGTTTTTGGTGATGCGAAATCTGGGGAGCAACACATGTCGGACTCGAAATCTCATGGGCGCGCATCGCGAATTTGGGGATGCGAAATCCTGGATTTGGCAAGGGATGCGAATTCTTGGCAAATGGAAGCGTGTTTGGCAGAGCAGTTTTACCTTGCGGATCGTCTAATTTTGCTTGATCCTCACTTGTTTTCACCTGTTTTTGAAATACGATTTTTATGAACTTGGGATGCGTGTTTTTGTAAACAACTAGGATTTTTGGCTCTATTTTCGGGATGCGAATTTCGCATCTCCTAGGGATACGAAATTCGGGCTGACACTCCCAAAACTCACCTATAAATACCCTCATGCTTGGCATTCAAAGGGGTTGGTTCCCATTTGGCATTTTCACACTTTGACATATGGGATGAAGCTCTCAAGCACTGTTAATGGCTGCCTTCATCATCTTCATGGATTTTGGACTTCTAAACGTTACATAAACTTTTTTCTACAACTTTTGGACATTCAATTGGAGTTTTGGAATGCTTTGGACATTTTTTCATACTTTTGGACATTGAAGCTACTTTTTGGACATTGTTACATATTTTGACTCAACGGAGAAGAAAATGGACATTTTGGTCAAAGTTTAGAATTAACAAGTTATTTGTCGTTCTGTTATGCAAGTTTGTACACAAAAATTGTCCGATCTTGTATAAACATTGTAATCGACAATATTATGATGAATGATTATTATAAAGCTGACCTAAGCGTTAGTGCCGAACCACTATAAAAGTTGTGTTCTCCCTTTACATTTCTCTGTCTTTGGATAATCGGATTACAAGTTTTTCAATAAACTTACACTCGGGGGTTGGCGTGTGCGAATAGCCAATTCCCCACGTCAATAACATGTTTTATATCTAAGATTACTAAAACCTTTTTACCTATTTGTTGACAGAACTTTATAAGTTATTGGAAAAGTAAATTTGGGCAAATTCTCACACTTTTCAGTTTCAAAAATATGAAACATTAAAAATACATGAATCACTTTTATTAATGTGTTAATTGTCATGAGTTTGACTAACTTCAGAGATTCACAAAATATATTTACATGCTCAGAAAAATATACACAACATTCCAAAATTTCAAAGCGATCGGAGATGATATATTGTATATTTTTACTCAGAACGTAATAGTTTTTATGCAAATAAGCATATTTAATCAAAACAAATTGTTATCTCATCTTAGGAATGTTAGGGCATCAAAGTATTCATAAAATAATACTATATGCATGAATTCAATTTGGGAATTACCTATAACCGAAAATAACAAGGGGTGTGAATCATTATTCGTTTTATTTTTGGATGAAAGAGTTGAGATTTGATGTAACTTTGATCATAAACTTAATTATCAGTTTTTCCTTAAGTTTCCTCCTCCTCTTCTTCTCTTATTAACGGTCGGTCTCCTTTGCATATTTATTTAGGTTTGGAACAATGAAATTGAAGGGATAATAGAACGAAAGATCATGTATATATATAAAGTAGTGTGTTTCCCTACTTTGCCCCTCACATAAACCCTCTTTTTATGTCTTATTACATTGATTAATTTCTAAGGCCAAACCACTATTTATTATTGCAAATTTCATATCAACATCGCTTTGCATTATTCTTATTTAATTTTTCAATTGAATCTCCTAGAAAATGCTAGGGATTTTACTGTATCTTAACTGATTACAGATCACGACAAATTTATGAAGGCCTGACCTCCTTGTACCGTTCTTCAATTATCACTGGTACATGCTGTAACTCGAGAAAAGAGGCAAAGCAGAGTCTACTGTTGTGCAAGTCAAATCGCGGAAGTAGTACTCATAGTACAAGTATTGCAGAGTCTGCCAAAATCCAGTAATAGACGTAAATTGTCCTAACAACCCACCGATGTTCCAAAGATAAATTCAGATATGCTAAAGTACGAGTCCCCCAATCATATATGTTGGACGATCAAATTCCAGCGAATATTGAGTTTGGTGGGTTTAAAAAGAACAAGGGTGTGTTTTTTTAAGAATGGTAACGGAGCATTTGAGCGTGACATATGATCGTCGCACGTTTGTAAACGGAGAACGCGTTTTTTGCTACAAACGGGGTATCTGAGATGTGTTATTTTGTAATATGTGTTTAATTTCAATGTTGTAAAAAAACACAATTTCAAAATATCAGTAGAAATATCGTTGAAGAGAGACCATGATATTGTAGTCTGTGACATAATGAATAGAGACAAAGTCCTTTCATACTATTTATTTTTTGACAACGTTGTTGATTCCCGTTCAAAATGTCGTTGATCCATGTTAAACTGGTATACTCTTAAGTATTAATGTAGATCATATGATTTCTCCGTGAATTTTGATACAAAAAATATACCGTATAGGTCAAGCAAATTGTCAAAGTCGAAAGATGAATCAGAGATAAACATTTTTATGAAATGTGAAGAAGTATATGGTGATGGATGAGAAGTGGAGGAAGTAAGAGATGATTTATAAAGGGAATGGGAAATGAACGTTGGGAAAGAGAGAATGTTGGAAAATAAAGCGGCGACGTCAGACATTGTTGGGCGTGGTAAACCACGTTCAAGCATCCAACGCATCAGACGCAAATGCAACGGTAACGTGCTTATATTTGTTTGTGAATGGTACCTAAGTTTTCTACCATAAAGAGAATATAACGTCAAGATCGCCAAATTATGTTCTTCCCTATAGAGATATATCGATTTAAAGATTGCATTTCTAATGTAACTTACTTGTAGATGGACTCTAGAAGACGGTTACTAGTTTAAGTCAAAATGATGCAGATAAAGGGTCAGAGCACTAGCACTGCTCATCGGAGTCCGATTTTGTTCACACTTTTTTTTTTAAGTGTGAACAAAACACTCGGATTCTATTGAAGGAATTCAGGAAGGGTCCATATGTGATCCACCAAATTTCTCCAATAGAAGGAAAGTGTTTTGTTCACACTTAAAAAAAAAGTGTGAACAAAATCTTATTCCTGCTCATCGGTCGGCAATGCCCCTCATGCCCTATCGTTAGTCTGATAAGCATGGTAAGGTCCAAAGTGGCCAAACCCAGCTCTTCAAAATCAAAATGAAGTATATGGTACTTGGATTTCCACCAACATGCGGTAGACAGTTAAACATTGGAATTCAAAAGATTTTCAATGCCGTATTAAATAGATTTGCCGTTATTGAATGTATTTACAAGCCTGAAATGATTTAGTGATAATCAAGTAAAACGTACTCAAGAAATCATCTAGCCTATCCCTAAGAATTGTGTGAATAATGCCATGAATATCGATATTTTGATGCGCTCCTTGGGAACACTCAGAGAATCATTTTAGTACTATTAGATAAGGTTACTCACCTGTGGATATATGGCGAGGATTTAAACGAAAAGAGAAGTAAAGCCTAGATGCTCATTTTCCTAATAGGCCATTCTTTTAATATATGGTCAGGCTGCCTTGTAACCTGGGAATCTTTTGAAATTTGGGAGAGTTGACATCGAGGCTGAATATAATCTCAGTATGAGATATATATGTGCTGTACTAGACAACATTCGTAGTGGTTTTTTCTATGAATTTATTGAGATTAAATAAATATTGTAGATGTAGGCTAATGTCAACTTTTAGGCTTTTAGTTTACTAATGTCGAACTAGTAGCATGCGCTAAGTAGTAAGTACTGTATTTACACGATAATAAAATGAAGATATCGGGGCGGACAGTTGTATCAGGGCCGGTCCTTGGACATTTTCGGCCATGGGCAAACTTTAAGTTTGGGCCCTTTCATGTGGTTACAACTAATACATTCAAATAACAATAATAATATAAATAATACCCAAAAACAATAAAAAAAATTCAAAAGCTAATTAAATTTTCATTACACCCCAAAAGTATCAAACTTATAATTTTTCAATCATAACAATAATAATGGGTTAAACTTAAATTTTCATTACACTGCAAAACATATCAAACTTACAACTAAGCTTTAACAATAGTAAAATAATAATAATGTTAACAAAAATCAAAACAATACAACCTGATTCATGCGCTTGCACTGTAGTCCATTCATCAAACAATTATCTCATCCTGGAACCTAAAAAATTAGGGAAAAAACTCAGGGATGCTGTAAAAACAGTGATGCTTTGAATAATTAGAATATAAACAATTATTCCATAATTTTCAATACTAGATGAAGTAGAAGTACACCTTTAGTCTGCAGCTGATAAGATTAGAAATTTGCAATTCTACTGAAAATAAATAAGGAAATCGAACTGGAGCAGAACATTACAATGTTATTCCTAGAAAAAATGAAGAAATTGCTTCGGCTTCTGTGTAGTGTAGACGCGTCTGTTTAATGTTTCATTAATTCACCTCAGCTAAGCGTGAGAAATTACTGCTATATGGTAATAAACTAATAACTAAAGAATACATGGTTGCGGTTTCAATAGCTGACAGCTTTTCGTGCATGAGAAGGCTTCGCTGCAAGTTTCAATATATGATATTGAAGTTTTAAATAGCTGACAGCTTCATGTGCCCCCTTGGAACTAGGGCCCTGGGCTGTCGCCCATGCTGCCCAGTCCAAGGGCCGGGCCTGGTTGTATAATCATGTGTAACCAGGGATCCTGATTGATTGGATACAAAGAGGACATGAGATTTAAGTATAGATGATTTGCTTTCGTTAGTTCCACAACACATATACATATACATCTCGACAACCAAACAAGTATACAACAGAATAATATATATAGATATATATATCACAAAAATCAATATATTTTATTTACATATCAAACGGAAATATCCACAGCAGTTCATATCTATTAAGAAAACACCCAAACACCAAAAAACATCTAATAACATATATTTATATTTACAAAACGATAAAAAATACTACTACCTACTCGTCGGTAAGAAAGCGAGTAATATTTCAATCCGTCTACTTTTGATGTTTGTTCCCTTTAAACATAAGAAGTTTGTTATACAAGGCGTTTGTTTTCTATATTCTATCAAATTTAAAACCAGCCGTGTATTTAACATGCATCTAAATGTCTGAATTCGAATCTAATTTGCAAAGATGCACTAAAACATACTAAATCATACATTGTGCAAGTGACACACATTTAGCGTGTCACTGGATATTCTATCAAACTAGACGTGCCATACATGTAATGATGCAATATACAACTGAACTATGGGCTTATGGCATAATAATGCTGGCTGATAATTCCAGCTTAAACTTTCATGCTGTTCAAATATAGAATTATGATCTTATGTGATGTTAAATTAAATGGATATTTAACCGAAGAAGCTTACTGAATGATAAGCATACAGGGAATCCAATTGAACAACCAAGACTGAACAGTATCTATATTGTCCAATGGTGGAACCAGGATTGCAAAGATAAATCGGTCAAAAGCTTAGGAGGAGCAATACATACAAGAATTTATTGAAAATTGCTCATTTTTCTTTAGATTTTTTTTTTTTTCATTTTTCTTATTTTTTTTTTTTTTCAAATTTGATTATGGAGGTTATGGCCCCTACTGGCCCTAAAATAGTTCCACCTCTGATATTGTTAATTTAAATTCTCTATAAAAGAAGCCCAATCATACAGAGACCAAATTGAACAATCAAGACTGAAGCCAGCTGGTGGCCTATTATATGGAAAACCTGATTATTGCAGCAGTGTGATCACAACAAGTGATTAACTTATTAAATAATAGTAAAGTAGAACATTTTAAAGCTCTTTTCTCAATTCTTTCAGTTATTCTATATTAATTTTCTACTACATGTATTCACAACAACAACAACAACAACAACAACAAAAAAAAAAGAAAAAAAAAAGGTAATGTGATAGCG
Organism: Allium sativum; assembly: GCA_030737875.1. Classification (NCBI taxonomy): domain Eukaryota; kingdom Viridiplantae; phylum Streptophyta; class Magnoliopsida; order Asparagales; family Amaryllidaceae; genus Allium; species Allium sativum. The sequence continues at coordinate 746,542,721 of CM060909.1, read as the reverse complement.
CATATATTCACAAACATAAATCCAAATTACAACCTATAAACATAAAAAACATTACAACCAGAACGACATTTTGCATAACAAAATTAAATTTTCAATTAAATATAAAATCTTACTAAATGCATAACAAAATCTATTAACGTAAACGATAATATAGTACTGTTCAATTTTATGCTAGTCCTTTCTTTGTTTTCTCTTACTGTCCTCATTTGAGTCTACTACGTGTAACCGATAATATAACTAAAAATTTAACATATTTTAAAAAAAATCACTTGATTAGATGAGTAAAAATGACAAAGATTATTCCTTTCTCAAGCACAAAGTGTAAGATATGTAACATAAAATTATACATCATAATTTAAAAAAAAAATCATTCTTAATCTATTATGTTACTTAAATTATTGGACAATACATAATAAGCTTTTGCTTTTTACTATTACTACTGCAAATGTTACATTTTTGAAATATGTCGTGTGCAAAACACATGTAACAAACTAGTCATAATAGAGAGTGAAAACATGCATGGCTACTCGAAACATATTGTGCGCAAAACAAAGCACATATGGTTAACAGGCCCAAGAACAAAATGTAATGTAAATAACTGCACTTGAAGTTTAGCGATAACGTAGTTAACAAGAATACTAAGAGTAAAATAGTAGGATTTAATTTAATCCTCTGCTGGGCCAGATATGTGTTAGCTCTTGGGTGAAAGAAACTGCTGCATTTTTGTTTTAACATGGTAATTGTATAGTTAGGACTTAGGAGCTTACGCAATCATGCAGCTGTACTTTGATTGTTTGTTAAAATGTCAAGTTGAATTTATACATGAGTCAAGCAAAAACATGGTAGAAACGAATCTACCGTTGAAATTAGATAGATAAGAAATACGGTAAAAGCTAATAGAAAAAAACGCAAAAATGTAAAAGAGTGATTTCGTATTGCAATTGAAACGATAATCTTACAATTGTAAACAGTTGCTGTATTTATAACAGTGAAGTAACGGTCAGCAACAATAAAACAAAGTACATGAGCCTCTTAATGTAAAATGACGTAATAAGCCCAACTTGTATAAGCACGATATCCTATATAATGCAGTGAATATCTGAAGCTTTATTATGCATCTCAAATCGATCTAGGATTTTTCATCGTTTCCTTCTTCACCGCCGCTATCACAAACTCTCAAATCTCCTTTTTATCTCTGAAACTTCTTTGTTGGTAGCGGCTTGACGAGGATATCCGTCTTTTGAAAGAAGGCTGGAACATAGTTAATATTCAATTTTTTTGTCATTGTCGCTCACGCACGAAGTACAAATCAATTACGATGTGCTTTGTACGTGCATGCTGGATTGGATTGGCGGAAGGAGAAACGGTGCTTAAATGGTCGCATCAAATTGTGGGTCTCTTAATGGATCGAAATCCTAATTCCATAAGTAAGTTAGTTGACCCACATGATTTTTGCGGTCGTGCTTGCTATCGGTCTGTGTTCGGCTTCAATACTAGAACGAGAGATGGTTGATTGCTTCTTTGGACACCATGAAATAAGGTTTAGTCCCAATGAAAGCGCAGTATCCAGTGGTGGATCGTCGATCGTCATGGTCAAATGCCCAATCAGCATCATTGTATGCTTGTATGTGTAGATCTTTACTGACTTTTAATGTTATTCCATGGTCCAATGTCCCATTTAAGTATCATAGAATACGTTTCACACCACACCAGTGCTATGAAAGTGGAGATTGTATGAACCGACATACTTTATTAACCCTAAAGCATAGTTCTGGTCTACTCACAGGGTTGGCTTGTGCTATTTGTTCGTGCATTATTTGTATAATACTTCTCTGAGAATGGAGGTGGAGTCAAAATGTCCTACGATGCTTGGCATATGAGATTGGATCCCCATTTTTTAAGGTACTTACCTCCGATGGTTGTTCAACCTTTCTCTTTGTATTCAGTTGCACTAGCCATTAATGGTGGATGCTTTATACATAATTGATGTTTATCTATAGGTGTCGAACTACATTAAGGCGCTAACTAAGGAGCTCTACGTGAACCCTTTTGAAAGTTTTCAATTCCATGTGATACTTCTTAGGAAGTCTCAGTAAGTGCAGCGCGATTCCACATCTGAAAGTGCTAGCAATGCATAAGATTTGAGAACAAGAGTTAAGCTTCATCATACCATATGTCGAATGCAGGATCCAACTATGGTTCACTTGGAATGGATCGGGGGCAGATATCATTATAGGACCGAGCGTAGTACTTGCATGGCCCACTATGATCTTAACTTTGCCAGGCCCTGACAATTTCTCAGCAAGATTTTTCTTTTCTAAGTTCAAAATTGCATGGGGGATGGAGCATGTTAAGCGCAGTTCACTGATTAGTGTGATTAAGTGAAAGATTTTGCATAATTTTGTATTTTGTAATTAAGAGAGAGATTGAACAAAGAGATCTAAATTTTGTATTGAAGAAATGATGAATGATTCTATACATAGTTTGTAAGAAATGATGAATGATTCTATACATAGTTTGTAATATATAGATAAGTCATATGGGTCTGTTTAACAAGCTAGAGCCTACATAACATAACACAGGTTATAAGCCAACCGCTTATAACTTTTATTACATAACAAATGTATGCCAGCCGACATACTTTACATTATACTCGATGCTTTATTTCCCTTTTTCAAATTAGGGTTAGGGTTAATGGCGAACCCTAACTTGCTTGGAGAGAAAAAGATGGAGCCTTTCAGTCATCTTCAACACACTGGAAACAGTGAGAACAAGGAGAGGCTTCAAATATATACACATGCGGAAGCAAATCGAAAGCAGTCATTGATCAGGTTGTATTTTTCTTTGATTTTCAGTTCATCTCTGATTCTGTTGAAGTTTTAAGCTGATAATGACTTGGTAAAGATGTAATAACCCGGAAATCCGAGTCAATTTAAAAATTTTATTTTGGCAATTTTAGCGAATTTTAATTATTTAAAATGATTTATTTTAAATAATGGCGACGAGAAATTTATTTTCAATAGAATTAGATCGTATATATTTATTTGAATCGTCGTTAGAATATAAATATTTATTTATAATTATAAAAGGAATTGAAAATGGCACGGTAGTTCGATAATTCGATTTCAAACTTCAAATGAATGCACAAGATTCAAAATAATCTGGATTTTAGAGAAACCAAAAATATTTGAATTCAATTGAGAATATCTTTCCAACGAATCCGAAAAATCAAAATTTCATAGCGGGAATCAAAAGATATGCCCAGTTGAAAATTCAGAATAGTCGCTATGGAATTCTAGCCCTTAAGAATGGATATTTTGCAAACGACCTCGGTTTTTGACGAAACCACTTTTGTTGGGTCCGTGATGTCAAGTTATTGCTAGATTCCAAAATTCGTAATTTTTCGAATCAATATGTGAGTGTGGCGAAGGAAAACGCGTTTGACCAGTTTCACTTGATTTTAATCGACTGAAAAATGGTCATTTTTCAAACGGTCTCAGAATTCGATGAAATTACTTTTGTTAGGACCATATCGTCAATACTAAGTTAGAAAATATTTTTCGGGAATTTTTCGAGTTAGTATGTGGTCCCGGTAAATTGAAATGTGCGTTCAAATTCAATATATAGAGTTATATTTTGATTTTGACGAAAACCGATCGAAATGATCGAATTAGCATACGATACATATCCCATTGTGTTCGGAATGGGGGTAATTAGCTATGGACGACAGGCGGTGGGTCTCGTTTCGAGGTCAAAATAAAATGGTACCTTTTTGAAATTAAATAATAAACTAAAATAAAACCTCTCTCCTTATACTCTCAGTCAACCCCCACCGTTCCTTTTCAAATCGAAAAAAAAAGGAAAGAGGGGCACGGCGGCCTCCTCCACGCCACCACCATCGCGCGCCGCCCCCCCCCCCCCCCCCTTTGCCCTAGCCGCGCCGCCCCTCTTCTCTCCTCGCCTCAACCCTCGTCGCACAGCCAGAACCCAACCCCCTGAACACCCGAAACCGCGCCTAAACCCAATCCCTTCAAAGAACCGCCCATCGCTCCCCTATTCCGCCGCCACCCGGGGGACCCACCAGCGCCGAAGTTCGCCTGCGCCGCCTCCCCTCCATATTCGACCGCCAACATCCCCCCCCCTCAAACCCTTCGCTGTAAGTGTTTTGATTTGTTTTTATTTATTTTTTTGTTTATTTTCTATGTAATTAACTTTATAAGTTTGAAAATATAATTTTTATTCAAGTAGTAAGATAAAAATATAAATTTTACTATATGTACTGATTAAAGATACGATTTTTAGGAAATAGAGAATATAAAAATACGATTTTTATATATGTAGTGAATTGAAAATATAATTTTTATATGATGTAGAGTATAAATATATATTTTTTATAGATATAGCGAAATAAAAATCTGATTTTTATTATATATATGTTGAAATAAAAATGGGATTTTTATAGCGATGATATAAAAATTCGATCTTTATATTAAAAGTTGATATAAAAATATAATTTTTATATAGGAAGGAGCGTTATAAAAATATATTCTTTATTGGAAGAAGAGCGATATAAAAATATAATTTTTATATAGATAATAGTGTGATAAAAATATAATCTTTATTATATGAACACTGTTATAAAAATTGAATTTTTATCTATATAGTAGCGGTGTAAAAATAATTTTTTTATCTATATGGTTGCATTATAAAAATGTGATTTTTATCCATATAGCGTAGTATAAAAATGTGATTTTTATATACATAGCAACAATATAAAGATGCGATTTTTATATACATAACAACAGTATAAAGGTGCGATTTTTATATATGTAATGGCTACAGACATCAAAAGTGACCAAAGGCTAGTACATCAAGGTTTTCTACATATGAAGAGTCGTGGCGTTTGGTTTAGCTAGTCGGTGAGAAATCCTCACTTTTATTTCTATTTCTAGTTGAAATATATAATAGGATGCAGACGGTGCTTAGTAGCACCCGACACCCGTCGTCCACAGACCATGGATGACTTGTTTGTTTTATTGCTGTATTGTGGAATTTGATTGTGTGATGTGAAATGAAATGATATATTTTATAGTGGAAAATGTTTTATAGTTAAAAATATAATTTTTAACGTGTATATAAAATAAATATTTATAAACAAATCGTACAATTTGTTTATATACACTGATTTGACTGATATTGATTGGGACGATAAACTTTACACATCGTCCAACTGCACAAATGAAATCTGTGTTTGTTGATTTGAAACCCCACACGGGTATTGAGATGATATTTGACGTACACTAATCCCGATTGTTAAGTTATATGTCAATCGATGAGTTGACAGACTGGGTAGGCGTTAATTATTGATATTTGATGCTTATGCAGTTGTGTGGTGCACTTTGGATGATGGTTGATTATTTATCGTTGCTATTATATACATGTGTTGTAAAAAATCCATATAATTAACATTATATGGTAATTGCCTCATTCCAATATAGAAAATAAATTCATGTTTTGAATAGAAAATAAATTCATGTGTTGAATTGAAAATAAATTCATATGTTGAATAGAAAATAAATTCATGTGTTGAATTGAAAATAAACATTCATGTATTGAATAAAAGTCGTGTTGATTAGATTGACGCAATTTTGACGTGAACGATATTTATATCGATTATATTCGTTTTTATAATGAATATAGAAAAGAAAGTGATTTCAAATTATAACGTTTTGAAAATATTATCATTCGCATATCGATGATGTGGAATATTCAATTTTGATTCGAAATTGAATATGAAGTTGAAATCGTTTTGAAAACGAATTTAGAACGATTTATAAAATACGTTTTAAAAGGAAATCGACGAAATATATATATATATATATATATATATATATATATATATATATATATATATATATATATATATATATATATAATGGCCTGAATAGAACGCGCCGCACAGCGGCAGTTCGCGAATTTCGACCATTGACTTCGAATTAACGTTGCGGGAGATCCGACCGTCGGATTCTCCTAAAATCGGAACCATTGGGTTCGTATCGAAAAGAGCTTTCTAACGAATATTAGAGATTTGAAATCTAATGGTTGGATTTGGAATTACGTCCAAATCAAATTTGGAAAAGGTCGCTGTAAGTGCAGTTCGATGGCAGTTGATGGAAATCGACTGTACGGTCCTTGATAAAATTATTAAAAATAATAATAATTTGTGTAAAATCATAAGAAATGATTTGTGAAGAATTGGGGTGAAAAACTCCATATTTGAAAGGATAAAAATAGATTTTTATCGAAATGAACTAGTTTTGAATTAGAATAATAATTTATTTATTTTTAAATAAATAAATTGGATTTGAAATGGTTTTGAAAATAACCAGAATTCCCAATAATTGAATTGGAATGGATTAGAATCGAAATTGTCTTTGGGATATTTCGATGTTGGATTTCGTGATTATACAGATATTGTTATGGAAATTTGAAAGATATTTATATCGTTATTTCCAATACGATATTTGTTGGTCGTAGAATTTGATATTGAATATAAGCCGATATATTTTCTATTCAGAGCCTTGTATTTAATATCAAATGTGATTTGGGTTTGTCGTGAATGGTGTCTTCATTAACACTGTTCTTAAACCCAGTAGAGAAAAAGATTAAATCTTTTTATTCTAGATGTAATGAAGTGTACTAATCAAATGGTATTTAAGTGGAATTGAATTTGAAATTGATTTTTGGGTTTATCGTGAACATTATTTTAAATAACACTTGTTCTTTGACCTGATAATTAATGGATGTGATTTTGGGTTTTTCGTGAACCGTGTTTTAGATGACATTGGTTCTTTAACCCAGTTAAAGACAGGATATTGATTTTTGTGAAGATTAAAACTAAGTGGGGATTTAATGAATCTTTAATTAGATTGAAATGGTCGAGAATAGAGTATCACCAGTTTTGCTCCAGGCGATAATTAAATCTTTAATTAGATTTGAACGTGAAATGGTAATTGAATTTACCGATAACACCATGGTGTTAGATATGAAGTATTACCAGTTTTAATTCACGGGATGAATAGGTTGGGATTGGGAAATAAAATAAATGATTACTTCGGTGTGGTTCGCTAATCCCGACTAGTTTGAATTGATATTCAAAAGAAGATTAAAGAATAAATTTAAAGAATTTATCTTTGATAAAATTAATGGGAACCTTTCTCAAAGTATAAGAATATTTGAATAAAAGAATATTCTGAATTAGAACGGGGCATATGTTGTGTTTGTATAACACTTGTTTATTATATAGCGAGTTATTCAGGAAGACCGGGTTTATCCCATTCTGAATAGCTGATTCGACGTGGTGTCGAGGATGAAGACGGTGGTCGAAGACCGGAGGTCTTCACGTCGTTCGGGTGATTACTGATGATCTTGATTGGGCCGTACACCCAAGAGGAGGGAATCAGTTAGTGATTGTCCAGACGTACTTGGAGATCGATGGATATGTGGGGTACTAGGTGCCTCCGGTTTCGTTCAGACCCAAAACGAACTTGTAAATGGACTGTGTGTTTGACATTGGGTTTTATTCCGTGTGATTGATTTCTATTAAATATATATCTATTTGGCGGCGGAGAATTTATTCTCTTGCTTAACGCCCTTCTCTGAGACATACGAGCTCAGGGGTTATATATCGATGGATATCAAACGCATGGAGTGAATTGCCTGTGTGGCATGCCTAAGTGGCAATTGATCAAGGCTTCTGTTGAGAAGCAAAGTCTTGTGGTGATGCTCAAAGCACCGCCTGTGTGGCATAGCTTTGTGTAACGTTGATTCGCGAGCCTCACACACCGGTTGTGAACCAGAAACAGGAGAGTACATCAGGGAGGGCATGCGTTTCCTTCAAGCTAGAAGTGGCGTCAGTGGTTTTACAAGCCCTGACGAGTTTGACTTATGTGGTTGTTGCCGTTGCGAGGCGCCTCGGATATATCGGTCGATCCGGGACCGATGGAGTCATTGGACTCATTGACACCCCCAAAGGGTGGGGAAATGAAGTGTTCAGGCATTTTAATCCACATCGGTGGACCGGCCTTGACGATCCAAGGCTTGTCTACGCGCTTTCCTAGACACGGGCTAAAGCGTCTCGAATTGGTAGAGGACTATCTTTTGCCTCGGTTCACAGATGGAAATCCAACTTCCAAATACGTGACATTTGCGGTTTTGATTGTAGAGCCTAGTATGGCGACATGATATATGGTACCCATGTCGTCTATGATTGATATTTATGATTGAAATTGTTTTAACACTATACACTTATAGTAATAATAAAACATGAAATTTAGCGTATCAAGCATTCTTTGGCTATTATAAGGTAAAACCCTATCCTCCGGCTTGTGTTGCATTGTGTGATGGGACCTGGGTCTTATAATAGCTTCATTGTTCTTTATTTAGCATTGCGCTGTTGTTTTATGCTCTGGTGGTCTTGGGAGGAAACTCGTTCCGTGTTATACGGCGTGGTCCCTTGATTTACCTAACTTTAAAAATAAAGATTAATAACTGTTTTAGTTCTCACACCAGTCACATGACTGACCTGGAGTTTATTGTTTTAACCTAAACTTTGGGTGCCCTTATTTTGACATGGACAACTAGTAGTTTTGGTTTTGCAGCTTCGTATTCACAGGATCCTGGTTTACAGCTGGAATGATACTCGGAAAGCTCTGTATCCGTGTATTACTTCTAGTTATGTATTGTATTATTTTCCGCTGGTATGTAATGTATTGTAATCTCTGAATTTTCTGTGTAATATTTATTCATACTCTGTATATTCTTTTATTCTGATGGAATTGTTGTAATAAACAATGAAATGTTCTTCTGTTTGCGTTCTTTTGTGTGTTGTTCTCAAAGCATCCGAGCTTTCCTTACCGAGGAAGTTACGGGTCCTTTCAAAAGATGTCTGCTCTCTGATAGTATGTTGGTATGTGATTGATCTGTAAGTTTCCCTTTTGAACCTGTTCATAAACAAAGTATATGTCAATTTCGATATGCTTTGTTCTGACATGTTGTATTGGGTTTGTAGACATGTAGATGACACTCTGATTGTCATACCACACAGTAGGTTTCCTTTCTATTGCCAATTTTAATTCTTTGAGTATTAATTGTAACCATAGCATCTATGTTGTAGCATTAGCTAGGCTTCTATACTCTGCCTCTGCACTTGACCTTGATATAGTCGGTTGCTTCTTTGAACATCGAGAGATTAAATTGTCACCAATGTAAATACAGTAGCCTGTTACAGATCTTCTGTCATCTATTTCTGATGCCCAATCAGAATCTGTGTATGCTATAATGTTGAATTGCTTGCTATCCTTTAGGGTTAAGCCATAATTAATCGTGCCTTTAAGATATCCGAGAATCCTCTTCACAACTTTCCAGTGCTCATCAAGTTGATTCTGCATAAATTTTGAAACTTTGTTAACATTGAATGAAATATCAGGTCGTGTTATAGTTGCATATTGTAATGCACCTACAACATTCTTATACTGTTTAATATTAGTTATGGCTTCTCCACTGTTCATAGAATAATGTTGATTTGATATCATTGGTGTAGGCTGTGAGTTGGCACCATCCATGAACAACTGTTCTGAAATATAGTTCTTTTGATAGAGGTCTATCTCAGAATCTGATTTTCTTTTAATGTCAATTTTCAAAAAGTATGAGACATCACCCATGTTTTTGATTGAAAATTGCTTGACCAAGTATGTTGTTAGATGTCTGATTTCTTCTTCATTGCATCCTGTAATGATTAAATCATCAACATATACTAGTATATATGAAGTTGATGAATAATTAAATTTAACAAAAAGAGAGGGATCAGATTTTGTTGAGTGATATCCCATGGTGCCCAGAGTAGTTTTTAGCCTTTCAAACCAAACTCTAGGAGCGTGCTTTAGCCTATAAATAGCTTTATTGAGTTTGCAAACTTGTTCTGGATTTTGTATGAACCCTAGTGCTTTAGCCACAGTGAATATTAGTCTGATAATTGATGGTTTGACCACTGGTGAAAAAGTTTCATTGAAGTTGAATCCATATTCTTAGGTGAACCTCTTGGCCACTGATCTGGCTTTGTGTATATTTATAGTGCCATCTGAGTTCTTCTTCAGTTTGTATGTCCATTTGCAGCCAATTATATTCTTATTGAAAGGAGGATACACTAGTTTCCATGTGTTATTTTTGATCAATGCAGTGTATTTGGCCTTCTTCCAGTTACTGTCTTTGGAAGCTTGAACATATTTTGTTGGTTCATCAGTGGTTACATTGGCTGAATATGTTTTGGGTCTAAACATGCCACTCTTAACTCTTGTCATCATTGGATGTCCAACTTGAGGTTGAGTGGAATGGATGGTAAGTTGTCAGTGTCTGCTTGATGTGAACTGCTTTCAGATGTACTTTCTTCATTGCTTCCACTCATTGTAGTATTTTTTTTTTGACATTCTATGATCATTTTGACTTGTTGCAGGTGATTCATTGGTGGGGCTGGGTGGCTCTCTATGATCTGGGCTTGGGTGCAGATCATCTTGAGCATCAGCGGCCATCGTATCATCTTGACCATTCCAAGTGTTGCCAAGATTTGGCGTTTCAAGTATTGCTACCTTTGGATCCATGAGTTTCTTTGATGTTGTGATACTAGATTCTTTGTATGGGAATATGTTTTCAATGAACACAACATGTCTACTAATATAGATTCTACCACTAGTATCAATGCATTTATAACCTTTTTTGTTTGAACAGTAGCCAATAAATGTACGTGGCTTTGATCTTGAATGGCTTTAAATAGGGAAAACATCCATACATTTTGAGTTTAGTGTAATCTGGTTTAATATTATAAAGCTTCTCTAATGGGCTTATTCCATTAAGCACTTTGGTAGGCATTTTGTTTATCAAGTAAACAGATGAACTGAATGCTTCTGGCCAAAATTTTAAAGGTAGAGAAGCTTGTGCAAGTAAGGTTAAACCAGATTCAACTATGTGTCTATGTTCTCTCTCAGTTAACCCATTTTGATCAGAAGTGTAAGGACAAGTTATTCTATGACTTATGCCCTTTTTCTGAAAGAAATTAATGATTGGTTTGAATTCAGTTCCACCATCTGACTGAAATGTCTTAATGGTGCAACTGAATTGATTTTCAATCATTTTAACAAAATTAACAACAATGTTATAAGTTTCAGCCTTTGACTTTAGTAAATACAATCAAGTATGTCTAGTGCATGCATCAATAAATGATAGATAGCATTTGTATCCAAAGTTTGAACTTATTGAGGCTAGACTCCAAAGGTCAGCTGCAATAATTCAAATGTTTTGTAGCATGTTAATGACTTAGAAAATGGTAATTTATGATTTTTTTTCCCGTTTGGCAATAGGTGCATATAGGAGGTTATTTGACATCAGAAAAAAAAAATTATTATCAAGAAGAATTTTCTTCACTATATTTAAACTAGGTTAACCTAGTTTACAATGCCACATATCAAGAGTCGGTTTATCATTAAAATCAGTGGCTATTTCAGAATTATCAATAGCATTGCAACAAGGTTGAAATTTTACAGATTTATTCCAATCATTGAATCTATTTTTTTTTTGGCAAGGCTAACAAGTTTTTGTAGTGCTTCGTAACACTTTATTATTAAAAAAGGAAAAGTACAAGCAGACTATGAGCTATGCAGACATAGCAACTGAGAAAGCAAAGTTCCCATACATGGGACATGGTTACAGTTACGTATCACTAAACAGAAAAGCAGAGCGACATATTACACATTAGAACATGATAAGTAAATTCCTAGCGCAAAAAAGGTACATACATCTCGCCACAAAGGCAACTAGCCCTTGTCGTGTTGCATTCTCAACATCTCTCTCTTCTTGCTGCGTGTAAGAGGGGTATTCACCATCTCTTCAGAAGTTGGCGCAATTACCTGGGGAGATGACACAACAAGAGGCTCAGGGGGAGGCTTATAAGTTGCTGGAGGAGCGATGTGAGCATAGCAATGAATCTTCGGTCTGGATGCACTATCACTTTTCGGGCTTTGAGAGTTCAGGAAACCAGGCTTGAATAGGATGGGATATTGGAGCTTGATTTGAGAAGGCAAAGTTGAACCCGGATCAGAGGACCTTTTGTTTACCATTGTCACTGCAAGTTGCAATTTTCATGCTCATAAAGTTACTGAAGTTCTTTTGCATGAGCTTCATGAGATTCTCCTTCTGTACAAATGACTCACCACATACTTTTCCGCTGTCCAAATAAATTCTAAGATTTTCAATAAGGTCAGGCGCTGTATCTTTAATTTGGAGTTTGGCTTTATCTTCTAATTCTTGGGGATTATCACCACGTCTTCCAGATATGTCCTCAACAATTCTGAAGTTCTGAAGCAAGAAACTATCGAGAGGTTCAGACTCAATGGAGCTAGCTTTGTTTAATTCTATGTTGGTGCATCTAGCTGCAGCTCCTTCACATAGTGTCTCAGCACCATTTTGCATTTCCACAAAGGGTATTTGCTTATTTACATTCGAAATAGTATTTGCTATTTCACTGGTACTTACGCCAGTGGTTGTTTCAGCTGTTCGAAATTCATTATCAGTTTTGTCAAAGCACATTACTTCATTCAGCAGCTCTTTCAATGGGTACATAGAACTTAGTTTCATACTGTAACGAACCGAACTTCCCCGGTCTCCGATGAGAAGAGAAAGAACGGATTGTATGAGAACACGACAAATCATAACACAAACAGAAGAACATTTCATTGCCTATTACAACAATTTATATCAAAGTACAAGAATATACAGAGTATGAACTAATAATATACAATTGATAAATATTAGAGATTTACAAATTACAATGCAGCGGAAAATAATACAAACACAACTAAAAGAGATACACAGATACAAAGCTTTCCGATTATCATTCCAGCTGTAAACCAGGATCCTGGGAATATAAATCTGCAAAACCAAACTACTAGCTGCCCGTGTGGAAAATAGGGGCACCCCGTTTAGGTTAAAACAATAAACTCCAAGTCAGTCATGTTACTGGTGTGGGAGCTAAAACAGTTATTTAAAACTTTATTTTAAGATGGAGTAAATCAAGGGACCACACCGTATAACGCGGAACGGGTTTTCTCCCAAGAATACCAGTGCATAGAATAAACAATGCAATGCTTTTTTGAAAAAATGAGGCTATCATAAGACCCATGTCCCATCACACAATGCAACGCAAGCTGGAGGATAGGGTTTTCCCTTATAATAGCCAAACATGCGTGGTACGTTTAAAACAAATCATTTGATACTATTATAAGTGCGTAGTGTATAAAACAACTTCAAATATAAATGTATCAATCATAGGCGGCATGGGTACCATCTATCATGTCGCCAATACTAGGCTCTACAATCAAAACCGAAATGTCACGTATTGGAAGTTGGATTTCCATCTGTGAACTAAGGCAAGGGATCGTCCTTACCTCTTCGAGACAATCTAGCCCATATCTCAGGATCATAACGCATCGACCCTTAGGAGCCACAGAGTCGGTCCGCACGAAGTGGATTAAAATGCCTGAACAATACGTCTCCCTGCCCTATGGGGCATAAGTCTAGTCAGTACGTCGACCATATCATCCATCGGCACCGTAGTGACCGATATAACTGAGGCGCCTTGTTATCCATCATCCACATAAGTAAAACGTCGGGGCTTGCAAAACCCTGACACCACACCTAGCTAGAAGGAAACGCATGTTCTCCCTGGATCCTTCTCCCGTTCTGGTTTACACCGAGGTGCGAGGCACGCGAATTAACGCTATACCCAGAGCTATGCTATATTAAAGCCGTGCTTTGATCATCAACCACAAGACTCTACTTTTCAACAGAAGCCTTTATCATTTGCATCTCAGCATGCCACACGGGCAATTCACGCCATGCAACTAATGTCTATCAATCACACCGAATGAAATCCAATGTCAGACACACATCCATTTACAAGTTCGTTCTGGGTCGGAACGAAACTGGAGGCACCTTATTCCTCGTTTCATACGTCCAATACGGAAGAGAGGTCCTCGCATATCCGGTCGATCTCCAAGTACATCTAGACAATCACCACTTATTACCTCGTCTTGGGTGTATGGCCCAATCAAGACATCAATAATCATCCAAATGATGGGAAGACCTCCGGTCTTCAACTACCATCTTCATCCTCGACATATCGTCGAATCAATTATTCAAAATGGGATAAACCCGGTCTTTCCGAATAACTCGAGCATATTATAAACAAGTGATATAAAACACAACATACGCCTCATTCCAATTTTGAATATTCTTTTATTTAAATATTCTTATCCTTTGGGAAAGGTTTCCATTAATTTTATCAAAGATAAATTATTTAAATTTATTCTTTAATCTTCCTTTGGATATCAATTCATACCAAATTAAGGTTTATCCAAACTAGTCGGGATTAGCGAACCTTACCGAAGTAATCATTTATTATATTTCCCAGTCCCAACCTATTCATCCCATGAAGCAAAACTGGTAATACTTCATATTTAACACCACAGTGTTATCGGTAAAATTAATTATCATTTCACGTTCAAATCTAATTAAAGATTTAACTATCGCTCGGAGCAAAATTGGTGATACTCCATTCTCGATCATTTCATGAATTCGATAAATTTAATTATCTCATTCACATTCCAATCTAATTAAAGATTCATTAAAACTTAATTCAGTTTTAATCTCAAAAATCATTTCTTAATGATTATTCAAAGTTAAGAAATTAATCTTATCTTTAACTAGATTAAAGAACTAATGGCATTTAAAACACAGTTCACGATAAACCCAAATCACATTCCATTAATTATGGAATCTTCACGAAAAACAGATCAATATATATAATCGATATAAACTTCCATATCCAACCAATAATATAAATAGAATAACGGCAAAGCCTTTTAAATTCCATTTATAGTAACGGTTTTCCTCCACAGAAGCTCATTCCGATCATTACCAAATCGAATTCCGTTCCACTCCAATTTTTTATATTAAATTGGAAAACTTTACTTTGGAAAATCTCCTTTAAATATTAACAAAAAGATTTATAAATTCCAAATCACATTTCACTGTAAATCGGGTTAAAGAATGAATGTCATTAAAAATACAGTTCACGATAAACCCAATTCACGTTCCATTTTATTCCAATTATTAAATATAATTGGAAACTCTAACAATCTTTATTAAAAGATTTATTCTCTTCACACGAGATTCTAGAACAGTGTTACTGAAGACACCCTTCACGACAAACCCAAAATCCAATTCTTTTATTCAATTCCAATTAAATATTAATTAATTGGAAAATTTCACTAAATCTTAATAAAAAGATTTATTCTTTTCCTCAACTGGGTTTAAGAACGGTGTTATTTAAGGCACCATTCACGACAAACCCAAAATCCCATTTGATATTAAATACAAGGCTCTAATAGAAAATATATTGGCTTATATTCAATATCAAATTCTACAACCAACAAATATCGTATTGGAAATAACGATATAAATATATCTTTCAAATTTCCATAACAGTATCTGTATAATCACGAAATCCAACATCAAAATATTTCGAAGACAATTTCGATTCAATTCCATTCCAATTCATATATTGGAAATCCTGTTTATTTTTAAAACCATTTCAAACGTCCAATTTATTTTATTTAAAAATTATTGGATTTCAAATCTAGTTAATAACTAGTTCATTTTGATAAAAATATATTTTTATCTTTTCAAGTATGGAATTTTTCATCCAAATTCTTTCCAAATCATTTATTATGATTTTACACAAATTATTGATATTTTTAATAATTCTATGAAGGCCCGATGAGTCGATTTCCATAAACGATCGTCGAACTCCACTTACAGCGACCATTTCCTAATTTGATTTGGACATAATTCCAAATCCAACCATCAGATTTAAAATTTCTAATATTCATTGGAAAGCTCTTTTCGATACAAACCCAATGGTTCTGATTTTTGGAGAATCCGACGGTCGGATCTCCTGTAATGTCCATTCGAAGTCAATGGTCGAAATTCGTGAACTGCCACGGCGCATTCTATTCAGGCCATTATATTTTATATATAATATATATTTCATCGATTTCCATTTAGAACATATTTTATAAATTCGTTTTAAAACGGTTCTAATTTCATTTTCAATTTTAAATCAAAATTGAATTTTCCTTATCATTATAATATATAAATGATAATATTTTCAAAATATCATATTTTGAAATCATTTCCTTTTCGATATTCATTATAAAAATAAATAAAATCGATATAAATACCATTCATGTCAAACTGGTGTTAATCTAATCAACAGGGATTTATATATTTCAATATTTTCGTGTTCATCCCAAATCGGATATCAAAATCATATTTTGATCCATTACTGAATATTATTCTAAAATATTAGTTATTTTAAAATATTCGTTCTTTCTGAATTGGAATCAGACATAGTTAATTACCATATAATTTTATTTATATGGATTTCAAATAACACATGTATATATCAACAATGATAAACAATCAACCATCAGGCATAGTGCACTACACAACTGCATAAGCGTCAAATATAAATAATTAACGCTTATAACAGTCGGTCAACCCATCGATTGACAAACAACTAAATATTGGGATTAATGTATGTCCAATATCATCCCAATACCCGTGTGGGGTTTTCAAACAACAAACACTAATGATTATTTGTGCAGTTGGGAGATGTGTAAAATATATCGTCCCAATCAGTATCAGATAAATGGGTTTACATAAATAAATCATCCGATTTGTTTATGAATATTTATTTTCATTCCTGTACTCGTTAAAAATTATATTTTTAACAATAAAATATTTATTTCAACATATGAATATTTTATACAGTTCATTTATACAATATAAACGATATTATTATTATCTAAATATTTTATTCATCACATGAATATTTTATTTTCCATTTCATAATACAATCACAATCAATTTCCACCATACAATACAATCAAACAAGTCGTCCATGGTCTGTGGACGACGGTGTCAGGAGCTACTAAGCCTCGTCTATAATCTAGTATATATTTAACTAGAAAATAAATTTGAGTGAGAAGTTCTCACCTTTGGGATCCACTTCTCCATTCTTTATTTCTGAACGGTCTGGATTTGGATTTGATTCCAAATGGTTCCATCGCAATCTGTTTCATGCGGTTTTATATTAAAAATCCCAATTCTAAACAATGATGTTTATAAATAAAAATCACATTTTTGTTTCAATGCTATCTTTATAAAAATCATGTTTTTATACTACTACTTCGTATATAAAAATATTATTTTTATAACTCAGTTATATATATATAAATCATATATTTACATCGCTACTTCATTATAAAAATTATATTTTTAAACTACTTAATATATAATAAAAATCATAATTTTATTTTACTTTATATATAATAAAAATAATATTTTTATTCAGTGAAAAATCCTATTTTTCTACACTGACAAGTCTTATTTTTTCTAATCTAAGAAATCATATTTTCTATTTACAGAGAAGTCAAATATTTCTATTCAATGAAATCGTATTTTTCATTTTAATGAAATCATATTTTTCATTAACTTCATAATCATATCTTTAGAAACTAAAGATCATATTTTTAATTTATAATGCTATTTTATATAAATCATATTTTTAAAAATCTTATTTTTATTTCTAAAAAACCATATTTTCTAAATTATATACATGATAAAACAATGCTAATTTATATTTCAAAAACATTGCTATTTTTATTTTTAAAACGTTACTATTTTTATTTTCAAAACTGAAAAGAAACAATGTTGTTTTATTTTTAAAACTAAAAAGAAACAATGCTATTTTAATTATATATATATATATATATATATATATATATTTACACTAATGTTATTTTTACTGTAAAAACTGATTTTTAAAACAATATCTATTAAGAAACTAATTAACAATGTAATTAGTAAATAAAATAGACCTCTTCTTCCTCCATCAGTTAAAGGCCGCTGTTCAAAAACTGGGCTCGAAACTAGGGCTCCATTTTCCGATCGCCACATCACGCCGTATCACCATTGCTGCCTGCCACATGGAGCGCCAGCCGCCTCCTCTCTTGACCGTAACCAACTCGAAGGGGCCCACTCGCTGGAATTCTAACTTGAACCGACAGCCTTTGAGGCGCGATTTCCATTAACACACGTCACAAATTTTAATCAAACAACAGCCATTTGAAAGCCCTTAATCTCCTCTCGAATTCTTCCTTTGGATTCATCTTCTGATTTGGAGTAGATTAGGGGATTCTAGGGATTTTGTTTTGGAGCTCCTCAGCCTTTCGTTTGAAATGGCGGCTTGTGTAAGGGGTTGACTGCGATGAAAAGCTTTGAGGGTTTTGACCTCTTTGACTTCATATTTAAATATATACATTGTTTTCAAATATATATATATTATTTTCAAAAATAGTTGTTAATTGATACGAACTCCAATTCAAACCCAACGACTGTCACCTCTAGCTAATTACCCCACTCCGAACACAATGGGATATATATTGTACCCCAATTCGGCTGTTACGATCATTGTCCGCTAAATTTAAAATATAAATCATTATATTTTATATTCAAATGCACATTTTAATTTACCGGGGCCACATACTGACTCCAAAAATTCCTGAAAATTAAATCTGGCTATGATTTGACGATACGGCCCTAACAAAGCTAATTTCGTCGAATTTGGAGACGTTTAAAAAACGGTCATTTTCCTGTCGATTAAAGTCAAACTAAATTGATCAAACGCATTTAAATCTGCCACACTCACGTATTGATTCCAAAAGTTATGAAAATTGGAATCTAGTAATAATTTGACATTCCGAATCCAACAAAAGTGGTCTCGTCGAAAACGGAGGTCGTTTGCAAAAATTGCTATTTTTAAAGGCTATATATTATATAAAATCCATAGCGACTATTTTGAATTTTCAACTGGACATAACTTCTTATTCCCGTTATGAAATCTGGTTTTTTCACATTCGTTGGAAAGATATTTTCAAACAGATTCAAATATTTCTAGTTTTACCAAAATCCTGTTTATTTAGAATCCTGTACATTCATTTGAAATTTGAAATCGAATTTTCAAACTACCGCGCCATTTCCAATTCCTTTAATTAAAATAAATATTTATATTCTAACTTCGGTTTAAATAAATTTATACGTTCCAATTCTATTCAAAATTAATTTCTAGTCGTTATTATTTAAAATAATTCATTTTAAATATTCAAAATTCATTAAAATTGCCAAAATAATTTTTTTAAATTAGTTCTGATTTTCTGGGTTGTTACACGTACCATCCACATTACTGAGCAATTCAGTTTCAGTCACCCTGTTACTGTCTTCATCAACATTCCCATGTAAGTGTACTTCCTCGGTAATTTCTTCAGCATTCGCCTCATTCAGTCCATCAAGCACATCATACTTATTCGAATGTAATAGATTGTTGCTCACGCTAACATTGGTTCTGCTTCCATACATATTTTTAGCTTGCAACACATTAAACATTTAGCCAACTTTGCTCTTCTCTACAACATCTACTTCTTTACTTTTGTTCCTATTGACCTTATTCCATCGTGTTTTCTTACTCGCCACACCATCAACAACCATGCTTTTATTTTTAAACCGATTTGGAAGTCTGACATTGTCACCGAAGACTTTATCAGCTCTGTGCGCTTTTTCACCCTCTGTTGGAATGCTACTTTGAACACTTCCACTTATGTATGGGCACTTAGATAGTTCATGGCCAAACACATTATAGTTCGTACATACTTCTAGTATCCACTGGTAGAATATATTGACTACACATACTGACCCATCTGGATGTTGCAAAGGAAAGGTGCTTGGCATTTCACTATCAGGTGAAACCTCAACAAGGCATTTAGCGTAATCATGACGTTCATGTTTTTCTGTCGAAGCATCAAGACATAGGCACTTTCCAATTCTAGTTACCAACCAACAAATCGCCCTCAACAACCAAGCAAAGGTGGGAATATTGTAGAGCTTAAACCAAATGGGAACATGTTTGATACTATTGCCTATAGGATTAAAAGTCGCAGACCAAGGCTTTATAATGAAAATCTTACTTCCAATGAAAACCGGGCCTGCTTCGATTATTTTCTTCTTATCTCACTGTTAGAGAATAGGAAGAAAAAAACTTTTCCATTTGATTTAATTTTTATTGAGCCTTTAGGTTTCCGGACCTTTTTCAGGTGTGTCGTGACCACTGTGTAGCAGAGTGGTTTGTCCAGAAAAAACCCAATGAAATAATCACTCCAGACTTCTTCTTCAGCCCGAAAAATGTCTTCAATAAGCACTAGAAGCTTCCCATTGAATTTGAGCCTTAATGTATGTGGCATGAAACCACCAGCGTTCCTCGGTTTTGCTTCGAAGAGGGTAGACCATCTTCATGAAGGGAAAGGTTCAGAATTAGGTAGATGAGGAGGTGGTTCAGGTAAATTTATATAGCCCATTGACTGTATCACCCTGCAAGAAAACATATTTAGTCAGTATGTTTGTAACCAAACAATAATTAGGAGAAAATTTCAAAGTAAATATTGTTATCTCTAGGAAAATGAGAGACGCTAATTAAATTCTTTTGGGAACTCTTAATAAACTATGCAAAAACAATTGTCTTTTACCTCTAATGCTACCATTGCCAATATCAGATATGTTAATGCACTTACCATTTCTCAAATTGATAGTCTGTTTACCATTGTATTCCTTACTGCCAAAAGTTAAGTTTTCAAGGTTGTTAGTGATATGGTTTGTTGCTCCAGAATCAGGATACCAACTGTCGTCATTAATGTAGTCTATTCTGGTAGTTTCATTTTGATTTCTTGAGACATCTGATTAATTGTTGTTGTCTGGTTTAGCTTGAGCAACATTAGCACTATGTTTGTCCCCCTTTGGTTGCCTTGGCCTTGATTGTTAGCATAATTCGGATTATATTTGAAATAACATTTACTTTCAGTATGGCTGATTTTTTCACAAATTTGACACTTGGCTTGTGATTACTATTCCATCTTCCTCTACCTTTACCACGATTAGAATAGCCACCTCTTTGAGTGGGTTGTTCAGATCTGTTGGTAGTTCTTGTTTTTGCTATTGTTTGCAGCATAGTTTACATTCATATCACTTTCTTGTTCTCTCTTTCTTTCAAGTCTGGCTTCATGAGACAGTAGAATTGAATGTACATCATCCATGGATGAGAATTGCCTTTGTGATGATATGATAGTTTCAACAGCTTCGTATTCACCATTCAAGATAATAAGTATTTGTTCTGATTCTGGAAGTTTTTTCCTAGCAGCCTCTAACATATCACATAGATTTAATCAGTATTCTCTCATGGTACTGTTTTCTTTCCTTATTTTCTGCGGTTGTCTTTTATAATGCATGACTTTGGCATCAGATTGGTTGTTAAACTCTTTTTCAATATTCTACCATATTTAATTTGAGGTTTTACAACCTATTACTTAAGGCAGTAGTTTTTTACTTATTGAAGACAATAACCATGAGCAAATCAGTCTATCCTATCTATGAAATTTGATGTATTCATCATTAGGAATTGCCTGATTTTCTTGATTGGTTATGAACTATGATGGTGTGGCAATTGTACCCATAATATATCCATCGAGACCATAACCTTCTATTACAGTTTTGATTTGTAGTTTCCACAATAAGTAGTTGTTTTCATCGAGTTGTACTGTGATAAGTTGAGACTGAGGACTACAACTGTTTTAATTAATCTATCTGCAACAGTTGTCCCTTCTTGAGGAGTAGAAACATTGATAGATGCTGATGAAGAAATATTATTAGCCATTAAGACACAATTCAGAATAGATGGCCAAAAACTGGATTAAGAATTTGATTAGAAGGGAGGAGAATTGATATCTGAGATCAACTGTAAGCAATCAGTTATTTCTTTGATGAGGAGACACTCCGGTTTGAAATTCTGAATGGCATAGTTGATTTCTTTTCTTCACTTCTTTGAAATTTCTGATTTAGTAAAGAAGGTTGGTGGCCTGTGATTCAGCTACAACCACAGTTTGTATTCAGATCAGCAGATTGCCTAAATCTGATCTGAAACAGGTTGTAGGCAGGGTAGTGCCTATCAGAATGCTTCTTCAATCTCTCCAATGAAGAAAACTAACTGAGGAGAGATAAATCACATCAACACAATGTGAAGTTGTATAGTTTGATCACGATTTAGGATCTAATTGCTGTTAGGCTGAAGGAGAATGCTCTGATACCATGAAAGATTTTGCATAATTTTGTATTTTGTAATTAAGAGAGAGATTGAACAGAGAGATCAAAATTTTATATTGAAGAAATAATGAATGATTCTGTACATAGTTTGTAATATACATAGATAAGTCATGTGGGCCTATTTAATAAACCAGAGCCCACATAACATAACACGGATTATAAGCCTACCGCTTATAACACTTATTACATAACAAATGTATGTCAGCTGACATACTTTACATTATACTCAATGCTTTATTTTATGCTACATAATGTCGAAGCAATCTTAGTTAGTGGGCTATGCAATTTAGCTTTGGCCATCCTTGGTTTTAGGCTCTGTTGTTTCAAACAAGACAACGTTGTATGATTGCTAATGCGTTATCGCAACTCTTTTATGTAGGTGTAGCATACTTTAAATTGTGGTGCAATTCTACTTGTAAAGATCAAATTGAGACCGTGACGCACATTTATGACCTTTTATGTATCAATGAAAAATTGTGGATTCTAAACATGCGATGTCCATATGGAAAATATCACTTTCTTCTTTTATGTTCCTAATCTAAGAAACAGTGGAAGAGAGTACATAATTTTATTTATTGTCTTTAAAATCTCAATTTGGAAAAGTCTTCTTCTTGCGATAGTGGTTTTTCTACTTATAGTACAAGGATGCACATGGATTACCATTATTCTCCTTCGGTGACTTGACTTTGGTAGCAATTCCTTTAGTTTAGTGCTTATGAGCATTACATTTACCTTAGTGACATTTCCATATTTGTTTCAGACAAAGCAAATAGCTTATTACAAAATGTTCCCAAGATCAAGTAACATAAGCCTTCTATAGTTTTACAAATCATTAAATTCTAATGTTTTCAAAAATAATTCTCATAGGTCAAACTTTATGTTTAAGGATTAGATGCATTTATGTATAAGTTAAGATCACTTAGCTCCATTAGGGCAACGATTATGTTGATTAACGTTAGAGGAAAAAACTTCTTTATATATTTAATAATAACTGGAATATAAATATATTCTTTTGCTCTGAACAAGAAGTTCCAAAAATATTCTTATATATAAACAAGAGGTCAGAAGTTTGAATCTCATAAAGAAAAAATACTAACATCCATTCTCAAGCAAATTTTTTTGAAATGTAACTAAGATCGTTAGTTTGAAAACTTTGTTTTAACAAAAAAATTGAAAAATTGCAAATTGATTTTATATATTTCGATTTTTTTAATCAAAACTATGCATAAATATTAAATTTTATTATAATTTTGTACACGCATGCTTATTTCCCATTCATATAATATTAATTAGCGGAATACATTTCTAACTGTCTACCTTTTTACTTGTTACTCTGGATTAGGAGCCAGTCTTTTACCTAAGGAAATTATCACTGTCTTGATAAGAAAATATTTTCTAATTTATTTAGAAAGATAACACAGAACCTCATTTTTGATTCAACAAATTGTTTTTTTTAACTGAGTAGATCAATGACATATTTATATATGAGTATGTAATTCTTTAGAAAAGGCTAAGTTTTTGCTTTATTTTCTCGGAAGGTTAAAGTAGACTCCTCCAAATTATCTAATTGGCTAGCTTTAATTCATTCCCTTGCGAATATGGCCCATGCTCAAATATACCCTTGACCTTTATGATTCTTAATGCTAACATCATTGGTCGTAACAAGATTGAGCGACTTTTTTCCAACGAAGTGACCTATGTAACATCAGTACATGTATCGTTCAAGAAAATCCCATGTTGGATATAAATGGGTGAGAGCAACAAATAATGGTTCAATATGCAAGGTGATCGTCAACAATCGAGTGACCTAGCTAATGACCTCCCTTCCCACATGGCCCCACGTTTTCCTTTCTCTTTAATCGCTCGCACCATATAATACTTTCTTGTTCTAATTCAGTTGACATTGGTCATATTTGCTAAACTTCCCTTGCAAAGTGAAGCTTTACATGCACTGTTACTCTAAAAGGGCTGTCATATACGAGACACTGTTCATTAGATAGAAGATCCAGTGTGAAACAACCAAACTTCATGCATTCTGCTTTCGCCTTAACAAAACGCCCTTGCATAACCACTCCTTGATGCTATCTTACATGTCTTGACTAGGCCATGTCTAAGTATGAATCATTATTTGGCATTATTTAAAACGCAAGGTTCAACTGGGGTCCATCAGTCAAGCACTTTAGTTAATGATCTAGAGTAATTAACCAAACTTGGTGGTGTAATTTCATCCATTCAATGAATTTTCCATCAATTGTAAATACACAAAGACATGCATTTTCACGTGGATTGAAATATAATAGCTTTTAATCATTTGCTTTATTATTATTACCTCTTGTAGTCTAAGGCATTTTCGAGAGAAGATAAGTAATAAGAAATTTCTCATAGTGGGTGTAGTTTAGCTCTGATAGAACTGCTCTAAACCTTGTGTTCCTTTACTTCTCATATATTTTACATCCTCATTTTACATCTAATATCAAGATATTAGTAACCAACATTTGTCAATATTATTTTTAAATCATAATCCTAAGGTTGGCTATAATTTGACTTCACAAAACACTTAAAATTATTTAAACAACTAATATGTACAAATTTTAATTAGAGATTTTATATATGATAATGTTTCGAGATTCCGGTCCATTGTGGTGGGTGCGAAGATGAAAATGGTCTTGATCTCCTCACTTACTTGGATTAACTGACTATTATCGGATATCCACCAGGGATTTTTCATGAATAGCAGTGCCTTTGACTAAGCTAACTAGAAGGGATACAAAATATTTTTTGACCATTAAAAGTGAGGAGGTACTATAGAGGTTAAAGATTATTAACCGATGTGCCTGAATTAGTAATTCCAGAGGGAAATCGAGATTTGGCAATGTATACACACATATGGAACCGGATAAGAAGCTATATTGATGTAGAAGGGTAAAGTAACTGCATATGCATCTCAACAGCTCGGACCACATGAAGTTAGATTTTTGACTCATGATTAGAGCTAACAATAGTTATATTGGCTTTAGTGTTGTGGAGAATTTCAACTCAAGACCACTCAAATCAAAATCCCCTATCTCAGCGGAAAACGAGATCGTGGTAAAAGTGCAAATACAATCAACCAATATCTTATACAGGGAGAAAATAGCTTATATAGGGAGAAAATAATATGTAGCAATTTCCCAAATTGCCCCTGGATCCTTCACAAATCACTCTGTTAAGTCTTCAGCCCGAAATAGCCGAAAAGCCGCCTCAGACGTCTGTCGTATTGTGACAGACGTCTGTCCAAAGGCTCAAAAACCATTTCCTAACAACAGAGACGTCAGTTATATGGCTATTGACGTCTGTCATAGAATCTGTTTCAGCACATACGTCTGTCCATAAGTGAAAGACGTCTATCGCAAGTCGCGGAAAACTCCACCCTGACAACACATACGTCTGTCATGCCTACGACAGACGTCTGACAGAGAATCCTACTAAAACCAGGCACATATTCTGCTGCAACTTTCTTCTACGAGCTCCGAGTTGCGAACCGTCTTCTCCGATGCGAAGCTACTTCCATCCACTTCAATTCTACAATATAGTATCACAAAATTTAACACTCCACCTCGACATTATATCCATCTCCATCACCTTAATAAAATGGTACTAAACCATCCTCTACCTTCTACTAGTCAAGATTTAATGTTTTCCCAATGAACTCCGGCAAAGCCACCGCCCATTGCAATCCACTAACGAGTTCAAGAAAAGTCGCCACTTGCCAATGAAGTGTTGAAAATATCCAAATCCAAAACCAGTCTCACCAAAAGACAAACATATCAAGAACATAGAACTTCAACCTCTCATTGATACTCTTTTCTACATCCATAACAAAGTTTCTCCCTAAACCGTGTCACCCCATGGCACGTAGCACTTCTCCAACCAAATTAAGTTCGAGAAATGCTCGAACTTCCTAATCGGAAATGCTTTAGTGAATGTATCTGCTGCATTGCCCTTTGTGTTTACTTTTTGGAAAGCTCTAGGAGCAAGCTTATCACTCCCTGGAACACATAAACAAGACTGCCAAATACACGAAAATAACTCGAGTCAATGCTCTTTCCCTTCCACACTTCCTTTGGAATTTTGTTATCAATTGCTGAGTACGAAATTCGATTAATAATATGCACTGTGGTTGACAATGCTTCAACCTGAAATCCCATAGACTAACCCGATGTCAATCTCAAGTATCGAGCTGTCTCCAGTAGAGTTCAGCTAATTCTTTCCGCCACTCCATTAGAGTGTGGATCCCCAGGTGTAGAAAAATGCCTCTGAATACCATGATGCTTGTAAAATTTTAGAAAACCTCCGGAAACATACTTCCCTGCCACTATCGGATCTAAGAACCTCCAAAGTCTTTCCACTCTAATTCTCAATAAGAGCCTTCCATTCTTTGAACCCTGCAAATTCCTCTAACTTGGCCTTCATTACATACACTTAAACCTTCTAAGAAAAATCATCAATGAAAGAAATATAATATCTTTCTCCTCCCAAAGAAGCTACAAGTGCTGGTCCCCAAACATTCATGTGAACATACTCCAGAATTCCCTTTGAATCATGTTTTCCTTCACCGAATGAAACCCTAGTTTGCTTCCGTATGACGCATTCTTCGCAAAAACTCCAGCTTGCTGAAACTTTCCCCATCAGTCATCTCCCTTCTATGAAGAACATCCAGACTCTTCTCCGAGACATGACCCAATCTTAAATATCAGAACTATGTCACATCTAAGCCATGAGAACTATCAACGCCAACAAATTTTTTGTCTTCCACAGTCTCTCCTTGAAGCAGATAAACTCCACCGCAACTGATGAAGATGCCACTTCCTTCTTCCTATTATCTGGTCAGTCATTCGTCCAATGACCAGATTTTTACATATAAAGCACTTACTATTTCTTTCCTTCGACTTTCCTCTCCAACCGGGCTTCCTACACTTAGAATGCCCCTGGTTTCCCTTCTTCTCAGATTTCTTCTTCTCCACAAATAAATCATTACCATTACCTGGCCCACCATTTGCATCAGTTAGATCCTTTATCTGGTCTCGCAATCCTCACTAAGAAGACCCGTCTTGGCATCATCAAGAGTCAAGGTATCTCGGACATTGATTAAACTATTTGAGAAATAAGTATAGCGCTCAGGCAAAGAACATAATAATTTCATCGCCTAATGCTCCTCCTCAATCTTCAAATCTAACGCCTTCATCTTCATTAGCAAATCATCAAACACATTCAAGTGCGCCTTTAACGAAGTTCCTTCATCTTGTAGATAAAAAAAAATCTGCAACAAGATCAATCGATTTGTGAGTGACTTCTTCATATACAAATCCTCCAACTTGTTCCAAATACCATTAGCAGTCATCTCACAACTAATTTCGGAGATAACATTATCCTCCATAGCATTTGAAGTTAGTGAATGCCCACTCTTCAATTTTTCTCTCTCCACATCTGAGACGTCTATTGGCAATAAATGTGCATCAAACGCTACTCGATGTACCGAATTCCGCCTAAGAACCACTTTCATCTTCCATTGCCATTTTTCAAAATCATTATCGCCATTCCACTTGTCAATTACTAATTGTGACTCAGAAGCATCGTACAACCCACATAAATAAGGAGCCACACCACTTGGACCTGTTGAGGCAGTATTTGAACCAGATTCCGGCATTTCTACAACTATCTGCTAACACCAAAACTCTGATACCAATTGTTGTGGAGAATTTTAACTCAAGACCACTATAATAAAAAACCCCAATCTCAATGGAAGACGAGATCATGGTAAAAGTGCAAAACTAACCAATCAATATCTCAAAACAATATCAACCCAATCCATAAGTCAATCACGATCACCAAACAAGAGAACTAATAGAGCTATAACGATAAAGTAAATAACACGTGGATTTATAGTTGTTCCACTAGCGTCTTGCTAGTGTACATCCACTTTGAGAGAGAAACCTTTATTAATACTAATAGAAGAATACAAGAGATTGATTACAATGATCAAATTGATTTTGGGGAGATAAGAATTGAAGATATTAGGTTTGCCAAAACCCTAATTAGAATTAACCTAGATCTTAATCTGTTGATTAGTCACACTTTCGCCTAAACCAAAAAATAGCTTATACAGGGAGAGAATAATATGTAACAATTCCCAAAATTGCTCCTAGATCCTTCAGAAATTAGTCTGTTAAGTGTTCAGCCCGAAACAGCCCAAAAACCGCCTTAGACGTATGTCATCTTATGATAGACGTCTATCCAGAGGCTCAGAAATCATTCCCTGACAACATAGATATCTGTCATATGGCCACTGACGTCTATCATAGGATCTGTTTTAGCATAAATGTATGTCCATAAGCAACATACGTCTGTCACAAGTCTTAGAAGAAAACTCCACCCTGAAAACGCTAACATCTGTCATGCTTGCGATAGATGTCTATCAGAGAATCCTGCTGAAACCATGCACATATTCTTCTGCAACTTTCTCCTATGAGGTTCGATTTACGAACTGTCTTCTCCGATGCGAAGCTACTTCCATCAACTTAAATTCTACCATATAGTATCACAAAATTTAACATTTAGAAGTATGGATGCACCATCTCATGAAACAAAGAAACAAGTTGTTCATAGAACATAAGTCATTTAGATAATTATTCCGCAAAAGATTTGAACACAAGACATCAGAAGTGGCTAGGGTTTTTGGCATTATATGATTTTGGAATCGAGTACACATAAGGAAAAAGAAATAAAATTGCAGTTACACTTAGTCAAAAGCATCATAATATTCAGTAATGATAGTTAAATGGAACAACTTGGGGACCTTGACTACATGTGATGTACAGTTAAGATCTACGACTAGTTCTAATCAGGAAAGTATCATGTTGTCATGTTTAGTAGTTCGATCTATAACTATCGAAAGAATTGATTCTAAGCCGAAACATGATCCAGTATATTAGCCGAATGGATTAAAAGACTGAAAGGGATAACTAGGGTGGATGATTTGAAAGATTTTTTGCCTTGATCAAAGTGGATTCTTAAGGAAGAAGGGATGATTGTGTAATCTGGGCGACCTAAGGAAGGAAGTACAATCGAAGTTTACCATTCATCATGGAGAAATCAAGATGCATCATGATAAGAAGTGATGTTTCTTCTAGGAAGGTATGAAAAAGGACACAAGATTGCGGATAAAGCAATGTTATTTGCCAAAAACCGAGAATCAAAAGCCAAGTGGATTGGTTTAGCCTTTGGATATACCAATTTGGTAATGGCATTCAATATCTGTCGATTTTATTGATGGGTAGCCAAGGTATAATAGAGGAAATGAAAGTACTTAGGTTATAGTAAACAGATTGACCAAGAGTGCGGAATATTAAACTGACAAGAATGACACATGTTTTAGTTAATTTATTTCTAAGGAATGTAGTTAGGCTGCATAGGGTTAGCATAATTAGATAGAGATATATCACTCACTGGAGAATTCTAGTAGAGTCTAGAAGAGGCCTTGGGCGCCTAGTTAAGGATAAGTATCGCTTATCATGCATAGATGAATGCTTAAATAGAAAGAGTCAACAAGATCTTGGAAAATTTGTTGAAAGGTTGCTTGCTAAACTTTGGTGGATCATGGAAAGACTATTTGAAGCATTGTATATAAGGCCATGCAAATCGCTTATATGCTCATTAGGGATTAGGGACAAAGTAGATATTGGTCCCAACATGGTAAGAGAAGACTTAGAAAGATGGAATTGATCCAAGGAAGGATGGAGGAATCCCAATTTAGGTAGAAATGTTATGCAGATAAGATACAAAAAGATTAGGAATTCTTAGTTGGAGGCCATGTTTTCATTAAAGTACCGCAGATGAAGTGTGTATTTTCATTTGGAAAATATGGGAAATCAACACTTATATTTGCTAGACTGTTTCCTACTATAAATGGGATTAGAAATATGCTAATGTAGAGATACCAAGCCGTTTGGAAGGAGTCCATGATAATATTCCTGTTTCTCATCCTAGGAAGTGCGTTTATGACCCAGAGACTATGGTCATTCCAAATACGTTAGAAGATTTAATGGTGGAAACATGACTATTGTTAGGCAACCGATTTGTATTGCAGCTAGAGATAAGAAGAAATTAAGGAATAGGACAATAAGATTAGTTAATGTCCAATTGAGAGACAACGAGAGAGATTTTACTTGAGAGATGAAGGGCGCAGTTAGAGATATTTATCCTATTTTTTTTGATGGCATGTTTTACGTTTATGATTTGTTTTCTATTATATACCTTATCATAAATTTGAGGATGAAATGCTTTAAGGAGGTGAGTCTGTAACACCTCTAATTTTAGTTAACATTATTTAGAATATTCGTCTAATAAATTAAATTAAATAGTATGCTAAGGAACATGAGATTTGATAATTAAAATAGGTCATGCCTAAATTAATAAGCATAAGGTTGGCTATAACTTAAACAAAAAGGAAGATTTATGTGACAGAAGAAATAGGAATATGCCATGTTTCCTGAACATAAACTCTTACACTTTCATTTCCTCTATTCACATTCGGTTGCACAAATCAAAACTAAGGAATACAAGGGTAAAAAAATCTTGGAACTAAGACAAAAACTTAGGATAAATCGGATATAAACTTAAAGCTCAAGTTTCATTATCAAATATGGGTGAATAAGGGTGAATAATGATGATCCATATCACATTTACATGTTTTTTAATTTTGTATTTAAACATAAATATTATGATTATCATTATACCATGTTGTGAATGATTTGATTATATCCTTATTGATAATTTACCGAACTTGTTTATGAAATTAATTAATATGTTTTAAGTGTGGAAACCTATCATGTGCCATGACTTGAAATTCAGATATTATGTTAGTAAAAAGGGTTTTTAGTTTCATATATTTACAATCAAGTACAAACATTTTTAGGAATTTCATAAGTAAAGAAAATGATTTATTTTCGGTTTTAATTATTATAATGGTTTTCGCCTTGATATTTATGAACATTAAAGAATAAATTAATTTTTATTGTTTTGGATTTTCCCAAATGTTTATGAATTATCATGGATTTATTAGTCTAGAATTGCATAATGGTTATATTGAAATAATAATATAGATTAATCATTTGTAAATTAGTTTTGAAGTTAAATCTCTGGTATATAGCAACTTTACTGAATAGATTTTGGTATAGTAATTTATTATCCAGTAGCAATTTGACATCCAATAGGATTTGGTTAAAAGAGACTATTTATACCAAAAATCATTAGTTTTTTATTCTAATTATGAGATGTCCAAGCCAATGGAAGTTAATGGTATAACCTGCATGTATCACGGCTATCGCCGGTGTCTTAACCCAGAAGGGAAGCATATATTGACAACATTATTATGAAATAATTCCATAATGTTGGAGCATGTTTATAAGGGTACTCGACACTAATATTAATGTCTACATAGGTTGTCTCATACGTTTGTTTTCGGTATTGATACAAATCGGTGATTATTTTGCATATCTTCTGTATTGTTGTTCAAGTAACATTATGGCATTGATGTCACTAACCTATATATATTTGATATCAACATAGAGAAGCAACAATGTCGTAAGGATACATTTCTGATATTAATTACTTTAGGAAGAATGCTGCTAATAATTACTTTCGCCACTTATATATTCTGGCATAACGATGCTACTATCCAATTTCGATATCAGTATAAGGGGACAATGATGTTGCATGTGTCTAGCTTTGTTACGAATTCCTTAAGGCAACAATGTTGCATATGTTAACTTGGATATCAGTTTTAAAATGGAGCTGGTGTTGTCGCTATATATATTGGCCATGGATATGCAATAAGTAATCAATGTCATCATTCCATTATTTTCGGTATAAAGACATACTACTTTAAAAATTTAACTATCTTTATATTTATTTATATGACATATTTTTGTATCAACCACATGGCCTTATGCTTTATAAATCTGATACTTTAACATAATCTGAATGTGGAATGCTTGCATTAACCCATGCTGAAAATTTCAATTCCATGCTTTATCAATTTAAATGGTTTTATTATATGGATTGATAAACTAAGATTTTCAGGGTGCGAAGTTAATGAAATTAAATTCATAAAAGCATATATCTTAGCACAATATTTTGAATATTATAAAGTGATGTATCCTTGTTCTAATTATGATTTCACGAGATACAACATTATCAATGAATTATATTGTCAAAGTAATGAAAATGAGTATTTAGCATACGTTATAATATTAAAATTATAGTGTTTATCGCCTTTAGATAGATTGTGAGAGGATGATTTGATTCAACGATTAGAAAACCAGATGGGACTGGCGTAGGGTCGCAACATATACTTCGGTTGTTAAGCCATATCTTATATTAGTCAACAATCCTAATGCGTAGGGCTTCATCAATGGTAAGTCTAAAAGTAGGCATACAAAAGGAATACACATAGTTAAGGCAGGTTATGACTTGACTTTTAAAATCACTTGGATCAAGGTTACCATAGGAAAAGTAAGTTTCGGAAATACCATCTAGCTTCTTCCCAACAATATTTGCAGAATGTGATTAACTGCATTTTTCACCACTAAAGACGGCACTTAATATAACGTAGATTTTTATGTGTCGATCATTTAGTCATACGATAGACATGTAATTAGAGAAAGGAAAAAGAGAAGAAGAGAATAAAGAAAAGAGTCTCACAAAAATGTTTCAAGTAACATATAATATGAACAAGTCTTGACAAAACAGAAGAACTTTTGTAAATATGCATACACTAATGTATAACACTAAACTATCATTGGATTTGGATAGTTATAAAATATGTCCTTCCAAATGCCGAATATACATGAACACAATAGCAGAGATAAAGAATGTATGAAAATATATTATAGGCCTCCAACTCTCCCATTGAGCTCCAAAACATCCAAAGCTGACATAGTAAATATGTTCGGTTTGACCTGAACACTATAGGAAAATAACGTCCAAGTCAATTTGGAATACCACATGAGAAAACTCAAATCATAAAATATTTGATTCTTTTTTATATTTCGAAACATTTGAAACCAAAGATATCTCATAATATTATGTCGCATATAAACACAGATGGGTTTCTACTTTACGATAACCAGTACACTTAAAATTACAAAATTAGTGATATGATAATAATGTCTAGAAGTTCAAATAAGTATTAATTAAGATCGGAATTGTTATATTAATTAAATTCCATCATAATATCTACACATTTAGATTGGTAAAAGCTCGTATTGGAAATTGG
The DNA here is from genome assembly GCA_030737875.1 of Allium sativum. Taxonomy (NCBI): domain Eukaryota; kingdom Viridiplantae; phylum Streptophyta; class Magnoliopsida; order Asparagales; family Amaryllidaceae; genus Allium; species Allium sativum. Next base: position 746,509,033 of record CM060909.1, on the reverse strand, counting down.
ATTCCATAGTGACAAGTTGAGGAACTACTCTATAAATGGTGCACCTCTAGATAAAATGCACTTAGAGACTATCCTATACCCCTGCCAACATAAGAACAGTTGTCCCCTACCATGATGTATTAGACCATTCCCTGAACCAAGGCTTACATGTGTGCACTTTTCTTGTCCTACTCTTTATATGCATCCCTAACTATGAACATCAAATCTAGTTTGGAGAATGTTGCTCTTACGGAGAGCTACACGCATAAGCCCGCTGCATATCCATTTTTTAGTCATTCCCAGTTTGATGAGGCTAGAGGCAACGAATACCTTTCCTTAGCAAAGCAACTTCGAATGCTACATTACCCCTTAAAATCAGGTGTTGATAAAATTCATCGATCCAAGTTTGTTCGGGGTCTAAGCAAAGACAGAGGAACTAATCCTGAATCATGCTTAGGATTAATAACGAATAACCCTTGCACTTGAAGAGCTTCATTATAATTCTATTATCTTCAAAATGTCTTCCATGTTTGAACGCTTGTGTGGTTCGAAGTGGTTTCGGATATAGATCCGATCCTAATTTCTTTGAAAAATCAACCACGATAGTTTTAGATAAACTCAAATTTGGTTCTTTTAGAAATAGATAAAAAGATGCATAAGAGTATAGTTTATCTACTAACCATTCAGTGGATGGATTTCTTTATCGGTTGTCCTAGGAGACTAGTGAGATTTATACAAATAATTCAACATCATTTGGGATTATTGTGCTATATAACCTAAGTGTTACCCCTTCATATCTCTAGACTTTTGGTTTGGTCAAGGGATTGATGTTCGATTATTATCTATCAAGCAAAAAAAATTTAATCATGGGTCTAATCCTATTGGATTTTCTAAGCCTCGTTAAATTAGCACTTTATTAATTCATCTCATTATCTTTATTTCCAAAACATTTGTATACTTAATATATAGTGTAAGAATATGTATATATATATATCATTATAAAATTTTCTATTTTCAATATCACTTTTAATAGGTTACTAGAACCCAAACTGTACATTTAACTTCCCAAAACTTGACGGCTATAAACAAAATTATAAATGGAAATAATATCTGATTCCAAATCAGTTCTTTATTTCAGTCCATTACTGTAATGAGATAACAATGAAGCGGTTCATAAGGCATTTTGTTTACCTCCCAGACCTTAACTTGACAATACTCTTACCCTTCAGAATATATAAAAGTTTATCATCTTAAGTTATTTTTCATATGAACATTTTAAAAACTTCAAATTAAACTCATTTCCAAGGTTCTATAAACCATTCTCCTCAGTTTCTAGACCTCTTTCACTTACTTCTACTGTTATGTAAAATTCTCTCAAAAAGCTAGTTATCTCTGAATCCTTTCCATCGTCAATATTATAAATTCAAGGCATATACTTAAATAATCAAGTTAACTCAAATACCACTTGTAAATTAATTCATTAATTTAAACACCTTCATTTGATTAATTTATTATCTTGGAAAGTTTTTAATCCAATAATAATTTTTTAAAACCCCTTTCAATTGAATAATAATCAAAGTAGCATATACTAAAATCAATTTTAGCCCACTTCAGTTCCCCTTTATTTAGATTAACTTTAAACTTTGACGACTTCTAGTAAACATTATTAAGGATATTATCGATTCCAACTCCTTTAAAAATTCGTTGGCTTTTTCCATTTAAAAGGAGGCTTAGCAATTCACATTGGTGCCTAATGTGGCTACTAATATCCCTTAATGGCATTCAACTCATAACATTTGTTTTTACATAACATAGACATGTAAATCAAGCAATAATTTATCAATTAATATATAACTTATAAAAATTAATTATCCCATAAACGTATCCACAAATAATATAATAACAAGATGGTGTATTGTCCTACTAGATATATGTCAAAACGACCAATTTAGTTTAACTAGCAGGATGAGGTTTTATTTGGCTTCAATATGTAATCAGTAATTTATTTACCTAGTAGAATGAGGATGCATTCTATTAAAAATATCTCCACATAAAATGTTGTTAAACCCTTAGCTAAATCATAAATAAATCTTAACTAGGTCTTAAATTAAATTAATTATGAATTAAGAAATAATTAACTCATTAATAAATAACTGTCAATAAATTAAACCCTTAATTTTTTTTAATTAAAATAATAATTAAACCATTAATCAATAGTTAAATATTAATTAACCTTATATTTAATGATTAATTAATTAAATCTAGTCTTATACATAGCTCATTGTAACAACTTGCCTTTTCTACCCTTAAAAGTCGAAACTTATACATAAACGGTATTCACATGTCGAACATTGAAGTGCCTGAATGGAGGATTGATAAGGGAAGGAAGAAGACAGTTATAACAAAATCTCACAAACATAGCGCATAATATATAATAAAACACAAATCTTTACGAGGAGAAAGAACTTTATTACATAAACATATATCAGAGTATAATTCTAACCTATTATTAGCCTTAGATAGTTGTAATATATGTACTTATAAATGTCGATATTCAAACAAAACGCAACATCGAAAGATAGGAAATATGGAAGTATGTCCTAGGTCACCACCTGCTCGCTTCAAAAGATCTGAAGCTAACTTGACAAAAATGTTCAGGTTGTCCCAAGTATTATATGAAAATAATGCCCAGATCAGTTTGCAATACTAACGTGAGAAAACTCTAATTAAAAATAACTTTGTTTGTTATATCTTTAAGGTTTTTGAAATAATAGGTACCTTGCAAAACCACGCCGCATTTAAATAAGAACAAATTTTACCGATATGATAACTGTTGGGAAATGTGGATTACGAATTTAAGGCTAACTTAACACTAGAAGGGGAGTAAATAGTGTTTAATGGAATTTATGAACTTTTTGAAATCTTTTTGAATTTAACAGAATCAATTGAAAATCACAAATATGAATCAAACACAGTATCAAACACATATGTAAATAATAAGTAAAAGCAGAAAAGGAAAGAACACACTGCAATTTCATACTAGTTTGAAGTTACCCTACATCCAGTCCCACATAACTCTGGATTGGGAAGATTTCTTTCAAATAATATCCAATCTTACAATCCTCGATTTCAAAGGTCATGAAGTCCACCCCTAACTGCTTCCGAGCACAAGGTGCTATCTTGATTTAACCAAGCTACAAGGTTACCCAATTTGTTTACAGGCTAAAATCACACCTAGTCGATTTGAATGGGCTACAACCATACCTTTTCAGTATCAGTTTAGAAGAAAGACTCGATAGAATTTTGGTCTTACAATCTTTGATACCAATTACTCCTATAGCTTTGAATAACACTTGGATCTTTAAGAGAGAGAGTGGTAGAGAATCAAACTAGAAAAGATTTGTTTTGATTGTATCTAAATTTCAGCAGAATTTAATTATGGAAATTTGAAATTTATGAGTATAAAGGAGAAAAGGAGAGAAGAAGATAATGAAACGTAGTTAAAACTTCGAATTTAGATGGGTATTTATAGGGAATTAACAGTCATGTCTCTTCTGGAAAAGTTTTAAACAAGTAGACACTTCTTTTGAAATTTGAATTTTGGAAATAACGGTTATGATGTCGACATAGGGGGTAGTACATGGCGACATGCCCTATATATTTTCTAAAATTTAAAATTTTGAAAACAATGTAAATGGTGTTTAAATAAATCATGATAATTCTGGAGTTTGAAAAACTATTTTCCTATATATTAAAGTAGTATGATGAAGTAAGAATATAAATTAAAAACATATACTTATAATCTATAAAAGAGATATCAAAACTTAATATAAAACTATAAATATAAATATAAAAATGAGAAACTTAAAACTTAAGATATAAAACTATAAATATGAATATAAGAAAATTAAAACATCAGAAATCATAAAAATATAAATAAGAAAATCTAAAACATTTAAATCATGAATTAGATTAAAATTTAAGAAATAATTTGAATAATCAGGAGTTATATATATTTCAAAAAGAAAGTAATTTTTAGGTAATTTGAAAATAGAAGATTTTTGGAAATATTATGAGATAGAATTGGAAAGAGAATTAGAATAAAGATTTTAGTGCTATTACAGAGTTAAAAAAATCTAGACTCTATTACTTATCTCGATTTCTTGAACTCTTGTTACTCACGAGTCTTCAATCTTGAACTCTTCTTCTTTGTAATATGTAGTCTTGAATTTTTATACTGTACAATCTTCATTATTAATACCTGCACAAACACACACACACACACACATATATCTAGACAATAGTGTTAGTATATATTTTTATAGTAATATACTTAAATAATATTAAAAGGTCGTTGTTATCAAAACCATCATCTCGTTCCCTAACAATCTCTCCTTTTTTAATGATAACAACCTTTGTTTATAAAATATACTTACCTGATACCTTTATTCTTCAATTATTCCCCCTAATTACAACAGCTCCTTCTTAAACTACTATCTCCCTCTTAATCTAATCCATATTTTATAATTTCCCCCCTTTGTCATCAACAAAAACCATATAACTATGTTTAATCTGTAATACTCCCCCTTAAACTAGTATAAGACATTATCTAGACTAGAAAATGACTCTAATACTCCTCCTTAAACTATGGTACCACTTAAATAAAAAACATCTAGATTTAAATAAGCAATATCAAGATTTAAACTTGAACAATGTTAACACTCTATCACACAATCATTCAAAACCAATTTATACAACCAATTCAAATCATGATTTTACACACCATTAATACAAATTCAAATTTTCATACACAATTAGTTCAAATAAAATCAAGCAATATATGTCAATTCAAACATTTCTTGGAACTACAACCTATCTTATACGACTGTAAAGCTCCCCTTTAAATTATTACTAAAAGAACTATATAAAATGTGGAAAACATGAATACATACACACACCCAATTCAATTATATTAATCACGCTCATACTTAATTAAGTGAGACATATCAGACCAAACGCATTCAAAATGTATTAAATCTAATCATGTCAAACATAACAAATAAGTCAATCAAGTCAAATAAATCAACTAAGTCAAACAAATCAATCAAGCCAAATAAGTCAATCAATCACGTTAACCAAATAAAAAAACTAATAATCCTATACTTCTAAGACAACCATACAAAAACCCCTAAATAAAATACACTTGTTATGTGAGAAGTTAAAATCAATATGTAACGCAATATACATGTGTGTAATATGTTGTTTGTAATTCAGTATAAAATGTCAATATGAGATGATATACAGAATGAAGTTCAACTTGTGATGATTTCAATATGACATGCATTGTAATTTATGATAATTAAATGTGATATGAAATAAGATGCATAATGATAATATGACAACAAAGTATTAATAATAATATGCAGAATGATTTAGTGATTATATGTATTATGGTAAGAGATATTCAGAGTATAGCATTAGTGCTCAGTAATATCTAATAATCATGGTTGGTTTATATATTTTATCTACAAACGGGTGAGCCTCTCTATTCTCATTGCGACTAGTACTCCCCCTTCTTCTTCTTTGAACTCCTTACTTTTGTAGGATCTACATTTACCAGAGGGGGGGTAAAGAGGGTTTATTGCAGTTTTGCGGAATATAAAAATTATCACAGCACATATCATAGCAGAATAAATAAATGCAGAAAATAAATGACACTGAACTTAACCAGCTTCGGCAAATCCCTGCCTACTACTGCATTTCCCAAGGTTTCTTACTAAGAAATAAAACAATATACCGCATAAAACACTTGTACAATGGAGACCCCTCGCTATCATTCTAATCTTATGCTCAAAACCATGTACTGACCTCGAACCCTAAGATCATATTTTCCCTAACTATAAATCCTATATCTAGAACCCTAATTTAAAGAGAAACAATAAAAGGATTACAAAAGAGATGCAACTTAAACAAAATAAAAATGAAACCCCAGTTTAAAACGAAGACTTATTAAACAAAGATCGGCCCTCCCTTTTATTCTTGAGCCATGTCACTTAAAGCATCGGCTACTCTTTATCTTCAACGACCGTCGATCCTTTCTGATTAAATCAAAACTAGGGTTTCTCCAAATCACGACTTCTGTTACTCTGGAATTTCTTCACTGATGCTTTGATAATTGTTGCTATCTAGTCGTTCGATTTGGCTTTGATGATGGTCAAAAATCCGACTAATTGTGATTTGCTCTGATTTGTTTTCCTCGATTGAATTGCTTTGGTTTTCGATGCAAAAAGCTTGTAATGATGTGGTGTAATTTATATGTTTTCGAACCCTTGATTCTCTGATTTCGTGCGATGATTTGGCCTTGATAATGTGTGAAACTTGCTTGATGAATTACCGTGAATCCCTGATTAATTTTTGGAAATAATTTTTGATTTTTAATCCCAAAGTTTCTCTTGCGATTACTCGGAAAGATTTTTAAATTATGACAACATTCTTGTCAAAAATCACACCTTGATTGTTGACCGAAATGTGTGATGATTTCTCGATTTGTTTGCCCAAAGAAAATACACTTGCGTGATTGAAAACATTTCTAGATATTTTCTTACTAATTTAACAAATTTCTATACTGGAAATTTTGCAATTTAACTTGCCAAATATTTACTCTTGCATGTTTAAACATGGTTGAAACTTTCCATATATTTTGGCTTATAACAATTCGGCCTTGGTGCATGCACTTGCTCATTTTTTTATTGCTCCATTTTTTTACTTTGTGCAAGATTGTCTCTTCTTCTCTTGGCACTTCCGCATTCATGTGAATTTGTATTTGCTCATTTTTGCTTACATATCCATTTGCTGTGTTACACCTGTGTGTACATGAAAATTATGTCCCATGCCATCATATGTTGTACCCATTTGTGTTCACTTGCCATGTTGTTCACATTTTACTGTCTGCGTAGTTGCACCTTGTGTTCCTGGCCCATGCTGAACTACACATGCATTTGAACTTGCCATTTTGTCGTTTGTTTTGGTTCATATACTTGGCTGGTTGTGGTTTATTCATGTGCATTCACCATTGTGTTCACTGCATTGGCATGTGCATCCAGCTTGTTGCACTGTTGCAACTTTCCACCACTCAATCATGCACTATGCACCTTGTCCATTTTCTATGCATATTGAATTTGAACTGCCTTTTCACCTTTGACCATTTGAGCTGTTGTGAATATGAAATCTGGTCTTTTTTATTCTTGCCATCTCTGGTTTGTGTGAGTTCTTCTCCATTGTGCTATTTTGTGCATGTATTTGTCAATAAGCATGTTGCCATGCTACCCTTTCCATTTTTGTTTGCTTGGTGCGCTATACTTTGCCATGCTCCATGCTATTGTTTTGCTTCACTCGGCAATTTTGGCATGCCAGTTGGACCTGCCTCCTTGTAGCTTGCCTTCAATGATCTGTTTTTTGAATTCAGCTCCTTAATGTTGCATGCTTGTTACTTTCATTTGCTTATCTGCCATGTTGTTGTACTTGTGTATACTCTCATGCACTAAAGACTTCCATGTAACCAAAACTGAATTGAGTTGTGTTGTACTGCCATGAGATGTTTGAATATTATGTGTTGTTGCATGCTAGATCACTATGGAATTTTATATTGGTATTGACTTGACTTTGATTTCCCAGTTTTGCCTTACGCATGCTAAAACATGTGCAGTTGCACATCCTTGCCGCACCATGTTTTCACTTAACCTTGAACTTGAAACAATGTGCTTTGATCCATAAGCTTGGTCCACTTGTGTACACTTGTTCTCTGGTCTGGTTATTTGAGTTGAGCCTGCCTTGTTCATGTTGTGCATGTGTACTTTATTTTTGGCTTGAACTTGGAGCATTGTGTCTTGCTTGGCCTATTTGTGTGGCTTTGACCATCTGGATATTTTGGTTGGACCTTCGATTTTCACTCCCTTTTGCATGCATGTATACATACACATTCAAGTGTGTGTTTATATGTATTTGCATACACGTTGTAGATATGCCATGATGTGTCCATTTATAACATGCTTGACATTTGTGTATGTTCACCTGAAAGATAACTGTGTACAAGTGCAAAAACATTTCTATATAAATCGGTAGACCACTATATGATGTGTCATGGCTGGTCAAGATCAGCATACCGCAAATGTGAGTCGTGGCTGGTCTTGATCAGCACACGACTATTGTTGTGTTGAAACTGATCTGCGGACACTAGTATTTAGTCTTCCCTGTGGTATTTACACTGAATCACTGTGAATATCACAAGCAGTTTAGACTCAAATATATGTATATATATCAAACCAAGTCTAGAGTTATGATGAGAAACACACCAAAATTCTAAGGTAAATAAAATTTAAAACATTGTCTACAGATAATTCTTTTTTGTTCCAATTTACTTTGTGTGTTTATATGATAGGTATGCAGATGATTAGACATAATCTAAAGCAGTCTGAAGACTCGGTATGTCAGTGTATGAGTCTATACATGTAGCTGAGTGAATGTAACAAAGTGAATTCTGAGTGAAATGAGTGTTGTAGTGAGGAACAAATGTAATGAATGTAAATATGAATTGAATGTATTATATCACAGTCAAATGTACAACAATGGAGTAAGAAATATGTACCAATTCAAATGTTGAAATAAAATATTTATTCGAAATAAAATTCTATTTGAATATTAAGTTTTGTGCAATAGCATTTTGTTCAAGATAAGTATTTATTTATGTATGTGTTGTAATAGAATAGTACAGATACAAACAATTTATATAATAATATTTATTTATTATCATTAAACAAAAATCATACTATTATATTCAACAATTTCTTCCTCCTCACTTCGAATCCCCCCAACCGCTTTCAAATTTTCTCTTTTGCCTCTCTAATTTCTGATCTCTTGCCAGATTTCGTCATCGTGGCTTAGATTGATAGTGTTCCCTATACTAGATCTACGATAGTTTCTTCCTTCGTCTTGACCTAATTTTTGCCATGGACTTCCATAATCTATTTCTCTGGTCTGATCCACTCCGGCGCCGAGCTTATCCTCCCCTACACCAATTCACGTTGTGTTCCTTTCAACGTAAGATTATCCTGGTTATTGGCAAATGCAAGCGATATGTCGCGATTGCCGTTACTCCTCTCCCCCTTATTCTTTGGAACTAAGAAACAAGTGAGCATGTCTAACTTACCAAAAGTCAGGACCGATAGTCTATAGAACTGACTGTGATTCGAAGTCTCTTCGACGCCTATGTCATTTTTTGTGTGAAGCTGCTTCTATTTTGTTTGGTTATTGTGGGTCAGAGTTTGTGGTTGGTATGTTTGGGTTTTTGTTGGTGTTTGTCTTTGATCTGGGTAATTGTTCTACTTTGGGAGTGTATCGACTTGTGCTAGCATCTGGATGACCTAATTTGTAATGTCATACGTCAAAATTTTTAAAAATTTCTTCTTGTTTTATTTCAGAATTAATAAACCAATATCCCTTATTTATTGCATTTCTTAGACTACCAAAATTAAATTTGAATAATAATCGATAATCTTCACCTCACAAGATGATTTCATTGGTTAGCAAGTATCCAATTAAGTGGTACTTTAGATAAGTTCAAAATAAACCATATTATCATTAGTATATTGACATACACCCACAGGGTTTTTCTGATTACAGCAAACTCATAATGAGTTACTAAGATATACCTATCTTTTCCCCCAAATAGTGATACTACCGACATGACTTAATTGACTCATCATTACCTATATTTAGGGTTTCATTACCTTATTGTCAAGATTCAGGTTGCTCAGAATGTTTATGATGTGATTTCTTTCCCCTATGTCTTGATACCTGCTTTCATCCAAAATGTCATCTGGCTTTGACATGTTGGTTATGCTCAGGTGATTGTTTCTTTCATTCTCATTATGATTCTTGTTCTCTTACTACATGTTTGTTATATTTACACTTAGATTATAATTTGAGTTGCATCTCCTTTGATTATTTTCTTTTTGATTGTGATGTATAATTGCAACAAATATAAAATAATACATATTAGCACTATATCCCACCCTTTCATAAATCTGGTATTTAAGTTTATTACCACTGTACCTTATTCCTCCTCTTCCTCTAGATTTGTTCAACTGAATACCTCTTAAATTTTACAATAACCTTTATCTTGAGTCTTACATTTATTACTTGTTGCTATATTAATAGAAGTACCTAATACTTATTCATTCTTATGTTTTATTCTGTCTTCATGAGTAAGAACTGAACGACGAACATAGTAATGGCTAAGGATGGTTTATGTAGATGAAATAATTGTCATAATTGCCTCATAATTCTCATTTAAAATCTGCTCATTATTGAAAGATTTTTTCTTTGTTAGTTACCTTGTAACTTGAAGAAGCTAGTTGATCACACAAAGTCTTGATCTTAATCAAGTATTCTGCTGTAGATAAGTTATCCATTTTTGGATTTTGTAACTTTCTTTTATAATGCATAACCCGACAACAGATAGAGAACTATTTTTTTCAACAATTGATGGTATTTCATTTTGATATCTTGAATCTAATCAATTGGGGTTGTAGGATAGGGTCCGTTATGGAAAGTAACCATGAACAAATGAGACTATCTTATCTCTAATGTATTACATAATTTGGCTTACTTATCATCCTTCCATTTTCATTTATAGTAAATTTTGGCTAGGTGGATAATCTTCCTAGAACATATTCCTCTAGCCTATAACATTTAATTGTTATCTTTATTTGTAATTTCTATAAAAGAAAGTTTTTTCATTAGGTTGAACATTGATGAACTGAGTTTTTGGCTTATCTAATGCTTTCAGAAGTTCCTGAATTGTACCCTGTTGACTTGTGTCGTTTCCTAATGTTTTACTATGTTTCTTAGTGTCATTGCAGATTCATCAGTATCTCCTTCTTATATTATAATGAAGAGAAGTTAGAAAATTTCAAAAAAATGATGAAATAAGCAGTTTTAGATCGGTCTTGATATATAGCATGAAAAGATCTTCTCTGAGAGTCAAAATAGGCAAGGCAACATGATTATTTTTTTATTTTGATGATAAATTTTCATAGCATTGACGAGACAATGCATAAAATCTTGGATTTGGAAAGGTAGGTCAATATTGGCGTGTCCAAAGGTTGAGAAATCTGATCTTTGATGGTAGCCAAGGCGCAGCTTGAACTTCAATTGAAGAAATTTCTTTGATAATGTTTATGGTGTGGGATTTCCAAGCCGTTGAGCTAATAAATGCTCTGATACCATAAAAGAAACTGAATGAATTGCGTTCATATTTTTGTGAACAAAAGAATGATTCGTTCATACATTGTCTATCTGTGTAACGACCTACATTTTACGTATCGGAGGATCGTAAAATATTTTATTTAATTCCTTGAGGGTCAGATCATTCTCCTATTTTGATATATTTTTTATGGGGATGTAAGGCATGTCCATAAATTTTACCAATTTTAATTTTGATTATTTTGCCTCAGTCAGTTTTGTACAGGGAATAACTTCTGATTGGGATAGAGTCAGGTGCTGAGACCAATTTCATTAGAAAGGAAATGATGTTTCCAATCCCATAATAAAGATTTGGTTCAGCAGTTTGGGAGGAATCACTGTTTTACTGCTACATAATTTCTGGATAGACTAATTAGTCATGAATAGGTTGAATAGTGAGGCCCATTAAGGCTAGGGGATTTGGCTATAAATAGGGGGTAGAGGCATGGAGAATAGTTTAGTTTCTTCATTTCTCTTTTTTGGTTAAGCTCGTGATCCTCCTTGCTTAATCAAATACATCTTCATTTTATTTAATTCATAGATTTAGATTAAGTATATTGAAGATCAACATCGAAGAAAGGTAGATCACAACAAAGTGATTGATTCGGAGGCCGTTCTTTGATGTTATTCACTGTCCGGATTTAAAGATCATTATTTTCAATTTATTTTGAAGATTTGGTGAGTGATAAGCATCTCTCACACGGATTCAATCGAGCATATGTGTTTTTTGATCGTACTTTCATCATTTCTAGTCATATTGACCTAGATCTACATCATGGTAAGTATATTTTCATTCGAACCACCATAGGATCTAACCGAGCAACTTAAATCGGTAAATCCTTATGATAATTCATGTGTTTATGTAGGTTTAGATCCATTTTTTTGGTTATTCAATGTTTTATTTGATGTGGTGAATTTCATATGGTTGAATGATGATTATCAATGTGTAAATGATTGTTCGGATAAAATTCGATGATTTGGATGAGTCACGTGCATTGTTATGGTCGTTTATTGATGGAACGGTCGGAGTTGATGATGGATCAACCACAAAATGGCATGGATTGGTGGAGTGTGCTCCAAGAAATGGAAAAGGATTTTTGGTGGTTGCTGCTATGGATCAGATGCGGGTGATCACATGGATTGGCCGTGCTTTTGTATGGATCGAGCAACTTTGTTGATGGATCGACGCTTGGCAAGCCGATGGACCGATACTCAAGAAGTATGGATCGACAACATGCAAAATCGATGGATCGGACAAGCGCAGACCGATGGATCGGTGCGCAAAACTGTGGATCAGGGAAGACCGATCCATAATGGATCGGTGTAAGTATGGGATGGACCGACAGCGTTCCTGAAGCTTTGTGTCTTGATGGATCAGTAGCGTTTGTGTGAATCATTGCTATAAGGTTGGATCGACCAAAGCTATGGATCGGCCAAGGGACAAATGCGATGGATCGGGCTAAAATGCTGAGGTGTGCATATGGATTGACGTTTGGCACTCAATGGATCAAAAGTGAAGACCGATGGATCGGTGATGGATCATAGCATTTAAAAATGCTATAAAAAGGGGAAGGAAATGCTATGGAAAGTGGGTATGGATCGGCAACGATCCATATAAAAGGGAGTGAATGATCCATCGAATATCAACTAAATGATTTTTATTTTTGGCTCGATGTTGGACGTAGCTTTGACGTTTTCAAGGTGGAATATTCGAAGTGTTGTGATGTGATCATTGATCGATGAAATGCAACGAATGTGGAGACGACTCAAGATGATTTGAGCTCATGGATAATGGCCGCTGAAGATGATTTGATATTACGGATAATCGTCGATGATGACAACTAGAGATATCGAATGTCGAGGAATTATCATTGTCGTAGGTTCTAGCGGGATCAAAGAAGGAGTATAATAGGGATGCCTAAAAGACTAGATGATTAGTCGAGTGCCCTAGGTATCGATGAAAGGTGTATGGGATTTTGCCAGAACCGGGGTTGCCGTTAGCCCTTGACGGATGGCATGATGATATGGCTAGTCATGATTAATGATGGTTTCAAGGCACGATTGGCAGTGATAGCCAGAGCCATTGATATTGATTGTTTTGCTTGTGTCGTCTTGCGTAGTTTTTTTCGACGTTGAAGGAGACATCTCTTGGGTGCTTGTCTGATGTTGGTTTAGGCCTTCGGGGCTTGTGCTTGGGGGGATGTTGATCTCGATTAGAATGGTTTACATAGGAAAATTAGTTGTTATGTATGCTACTATTTGTTTTCTGATTTTTGTAAAGGCTATCACTGTCAGATATGGGGGAGACAGATTTGGGTTTCTTCTCTGTTGATGTTGGTAGATTAGATGATTGATCTACCTATTCTCATATATTTTATTGATGATGTTAGACAGTTGTTTTATCGATCATTAAGACTATTGTATGACTCAAGGTTTTATGTCTCCTTGGGTTGTTCATCAGGTTTTGGAAGGGCAGACTGAGTAGTAGGTGACATGTATTAGATCTTGATGAGGATGATGTTACTGAGAGACGACGAGCAGGAGGCTGGCGTATTATTTCCTACTATCGACTATTTGTTGTTTTCCGTTATTATGTTTGATGTATTCTCTCAGTGACCTGTAGTGGGCAAATCTGTGCAGAATTTGATGTTGTATGCAGTTTGATGTTTGGATAATTCATGATGATGTGAAAGTTTGGAATCCTGTTAAATTCTGCTTCACTATTAATTGTCTGTTGTATATGTTCTATTATATTTTATCCTTGCGTTGTTAGTTATACGACAGGTTATGCGCATGTTATCCTACCCTGATGATCGTCCATAGCTGCTTGGCACGTCTTTCAGTGCATTATTTCTCTTGTTAAGCGGGGGAGTTATGGGTAGTCGTCACAGTCTGTATTTATAATACATAAGCGCACGTAGCCATATCTATAAGTTGAATAATAAGATATGAGCTTTTGTTTTAATGCTTCACTGATGGCCCAATACTTGAATACCCGGTCTAATTGAGATAATAAAGACGTGACTGAAATCTTTTATCACATTATATGACAAACTTAATATCATTACAATAAAAAATGAGAATGTTCATAATCAAACTTTCATTGAAATCTGGATCACTATTGAACAAATTCCAACTTTTTTAACTATCAAAGACCACGGAGTATTACTTGATGAAAAGTTGACATAAGTTGCATGTTAAAAAATTAGTAATGATAATAGAGTATCAATGCTCACAAAAATAATAAAATGACAGTTATAACTTAATATTTGCATATATTATCCTATAATACGGTTGAGCAAAACCACATTTAAATGAATATTGATTATAAATACCACTAATTTTCAATAATATGATATAATTTTAAGCAATCTTGTTTTCAATATTAGCTTTGCCCATAGGTTTTCCAGCAACTGTCAACACTAAGGTTTCTGCCAGTACCCAAAATTTTGATATTACCGGATTGGTGAGAATTGGAAGCAGTCTAAAACCAACGATGAAAACCAATTTTGTTACTAGGACACCAAAAAAATGGAATCCTTTCATAGGCAAATCATTTTTTTTCAAATAAAGAACGAATATTGTGCGACGTATGAAGCAACAACGAAATCGAGAACCAAAAGAAAACAAGTCATAATAAACTTTAATCACAACTGTGAAGCAACAGTGAAAATTTGAATAATTAATTCAATTCAAATGCTTATAAAATACGTCGATTTGATAGTATACTTAGAGCATAAAAGGAAATCAAATTACATATGCTAATGATTCTACTTCAGACTTCGGAGGTCGATCTTCTGGTCTTTGAGAGTAACTTCTCCTTTCTTATCCCTTAGCTTGACGATGATCTCTAAGCATGATCGACAAAATTGATATAGTTGATTTTTTTGGTCAAGAATCTGGACATCAATAGTTAGGCTCGGAAACGTGATTTAGTGTAAAATATCTTGTGTTGTGCAGCTGGGTCGTGTTGAAACGACTGGGATGTTTACTATAGTTTGTTAATTATTATTAAACTTATTTTATGTTAGATTAATTAAGGCTGAAAGTTGTTTTGGGATGAATAGTAACAGCAAATTAATTATTATAAAACATCTTGAGGGTGGTCTGCTAATACAACATGGATTGTTTAATAGTCATGGTAGTTTAATTATTCGCAATTCACGAGTACATTATGAAAAGTTAAACAAACACTTCAGAGATCAATTGGAAGTACGGTACCTCAATCGATGATAACAATCGAAAAACAAAGTGTATTTTCCATAATAAACAAATAAAAGGTGCCGGTGTAATGCATTTGAAAGAACACTTGACAGGTGTAGAAAACATTGTAATTATATGCACAAATATTTCTCGAGGTGTTAAAAACGAGTACAAACTCATATCGTTTGGAAAAAAATGCCTATGGTAAAGGAAAACTAAAAGGGCAACGTATACAAGAAGAATTGATGTGTAAATCTCAACAGCACGACTCAAACAGTGAAGATGATGAGGATGCTCATCATGCCATGTGGGAAAGCAAAGATACATTCAGATAACAATAAATGCAAAGATCTCATAAACAATCGGGCGTTAGTTCGAGTCGAACAAAGCAGAACGTACGTAGTAGAACTATGAGAGAAATGGGCGACTTTGAAACTCATTTTGCTGCAATGGTCGATTCATATATGCAAAATAAGGAGGCAGTTCTCAGCCATCAATTAAATCCACAATTAGGGTCGTCAATTTCTAACACGACCCGAAACACGACTCGTAACCCGCACGATAAAAACCCGACCCGACCCAACCCATTTATAAATGGGTCAATTTCGGGTCAACCCGCTCTAACCCGTTTAATAAACGGGTTGACCCGACCTAACCCGTGAACCCGTTTCTGACCCATCATGACCCGTCTAATATAAAACATATTTTTATTGCTCTACAATCTACAAAACATAGGCTCAACCTAGTCCATTACCCATTTGCCACTTTACCCTAATTTATCAATTACCAAACCACCACTCATTCAGTCATTCTAATTTCTGCGGTTCTACCTCTTCACTCCTTAAGACTTCAGTTTTCTCTTTCCTTTATACACCAAGCCCTAGATTCTATCATATCCTTCTGAAATCGTGCATCAGATCGAAGAACAATTGCGACAACAGGAAAAAGCATCGACATTAGCATCGTCTCGACACTCTCGATACTCAACAGGTTTGACAAGGTTTGTGAAATCTACGTTCTTTACCGAAATTGTGATTGTTGTTCACTTTGGATGATATACTTCATGGAATTTCAAGTTTTTGATTTCTTCACAAAGGGCGTTGCATCTTTCCTGATCTTGAGTAAACCATTTTGTTCAAAATGAGCACTTCGTTGTGGCATAGTCAATTTTCTTTCTTAATTTATGCTACAAAGAGTCGATCAAATGCAACCATCATTTCAAACCCACAAAGTTTTTTATACAAATATTTTTCTTAATGGGTTACACGGATCAAACCCGAAACCCGCACGATTACAAATGACCCGACCCGACCCGTTTAGTAAGCGGGTTGAGATGACCCGACCCGAACTCAACCCGAACACGACTTGACCCGACCCGAACCCGACCCAACCCGACCCATTGACAACCCTGTCCACAATAAAAGGCTTCAAAATGCTAAAAAAAAACATATATGTTGTGCCATTACTATTTTTTACTTTAACTATATACCACAAAATGTTGCAAATAGTCATTATTATGCAATGATGGTTGATGCGATTATGGAATGCGGTCATGGAATAAATTCACCTATGGATTATCACATTCATATTTGAAAATGGAACTAGAAGAAGTTCGCTCATATATATCAGCACTTTTCGTAATTCCTGATATGATGGTTGTACGGATGTGGAATAGTTCGAGTACCAAAAATTGACGAAAATTTGTAAATTTCCTTTGTACATCACCCATAGAACGATATTTCTCAAATATGTAGCTATTATTAATGAATCTTAATGTGATGAATATATACATATACATATACATATACATACATACATATATATATATATATATATATATATATGTGTGTGTGTGTGTGTGTGTGCATATTGATGAATGAAGTTGTAGAGTCTATTGTAGAAAATAGAGTAGTGCAGACAGCGACAGATATTGAGGCCAACAACAGAGTTGTTGAATAATTGTTAATACAGAGAAAAGAACATTTATACTGGACATAATGTGTAGTACATTACATTGATCTGGCCTAAAAATACATCTCGAAAGAACAGAAGATAACAACTGTCGCTTCAAATTGTCAATTCATAACGACATTTATATACAATTATGTCGATTAATTACTTTCTATTATGAGAAAATAGACAAATGACAAAGAATTGGTTAGATTAGCGCTGACTAAATTTGCCACCTCATCTCACTGTATTAGACTATTAATAAACAAGTGGGCTTAAGAAGAATGATCACTACGAGGGAATAAATATCTAAAAGCATAGGCTCGTTTTTAAGGATAAAAGAACAACAACCAATGTTTCTTATTTAACTTCAATTAAAATTTTTGGATTGTTCAAGTTTCTGTCATTCTTTTATTCGACCCACTATTCAAAGTTTAAAAAATGGTGGATAGCGATGACAAAGTAGATAAGGGCTGAAGCGATGGATCTCATAAAGGAGTCAATTTAGGAAAAATGTCGTTTCAAAATAATCAAAAAAATTGTGGGATATTATAAATAAAAGGGGGAAAACAACTACATCAACTGGTTCATGCGATTGATATTTTAAATTATTATCTTACAAAGTCAAAATTCATAACATCACATTCATGTTTGCGCTATTTAAATATAGGTTACCTTCTCTATTCTACCATTCAATATGATGATGCGGTAAACGATAGTGAGATATTAAACCAATTCAACAACGTTGTTGAAAGAATGATTCCAAATATATCGACACAAATAGATATTGGAAAAGAGGTAAATTACATCAAATATTTATACAAAACATAGATCCAATATTTTATTTTTACATCCTCACAAGTGGACAATTATATAATGAAAATTGACGCATTTGGCTCTTCAAAGGAAAAAGTAACTATAAATACCTCTCCTTCTTGCTTAGTGGTGATCAATAATTAGTTGAGAGGATGCTCCAAACTTAAAATGTTTAACAATGCATATTCTTAGTTGAATGGTTTCTTCTTCAAACTACAAAAGAGACTAAACTGCGTTTTTCATGATTTATACAAAATTGAGAAATAGAATTAAAATGAAATGTCTAACAGTATTAATGCATGTACATTACAATATCATGAGATTAAAATAACATAAAATTAGATCATGAAACAAATGATCAATTAGTTGGCCTGAACTATGTATGAAACACCCCACATCCGTTAATGTCGCTCACTAAGGGAATGCATTAAGTTTCATGAAGCGTTATAGGTAAACAGACACAGAATAATTACAGGACATATAAAAATAAGGCAGCAGCGGAAAATTTATACTTATTTCAAACATAAGTCATAATACCGTGGTCCACAATTTCATAAGTCAGAAAAACCATTACAACAAAAATACTTCTGTCTTGCACCATCGGAGTGCATAAGTAAATAAAAAGCATCATTTCCCCAATAAAAAGAGTTAAGCCATAGTAGAGACAAGAACTTGAGCCATACTTCAGAAGTAGCTCCTAGCAAGATGATATCTGATTCTTGATTAAGTCATAATGTTTCCTCCCTGAGAACCTGGGGGGAAACGGAAGAAAGAAGGAGAAACAATAGGGTCAAACATAAAGTCTGGCGAGTCTGGTTACTTTTAGCCAATAGATAATTAAAAGCAACATGATAGGCATATAAAGTGGATAAGAGAGATCACTTCATAAATGGCAGGTGTGACAAGGTATGCAAGTTAAGGTGTATGTGCCTCACTAATGATTACTTTGCATTATTACTAGTATAACTGAAATGAGATGATCCCTTCTAATATGAGTTGGTAGGCTTAGGTCATATGTCCAAGTATACCCTAACCAAAATGAGATGATCCCTTCTACTATGAGTTGGTAGGCTTAGGCCATACGTCCAAGTATATCCTAACCACTACCCTAATCGAACGGCTCCCTACCCTGTAGATATTCTATGCTGGCCCCACAGTAGGAGGTATCACTTCCTAAAGTGGCAACCCATGGTGTGCACAACCATATCTACTGGTGTCACGGTCGTCTTAGCCCCCTCTGCCCGGCCCATGCACGCACATGTCCCCGGTCGGTCTGCTCGTCCACACCATCCGTCTCGTTTGGATCTCTTACAATCAATCAGTAAGCGTGCCCCTTTCTCCGCCTAGTACAGAGGTCCTTACTTGATACCAACTCCGGGTTACTGACTGAAATGGGTCCCACACAATATGATACAAGCTCTCCCCCTTGTCTTGTATCCCCCACTAGGTTTTCCACTGACTATGTATACCCTTAGGTGTCTTTAATTACATAGCTCTATACGAGTTATGCTTACCCTAAAGGTTGTCTTTAATTACATAACTTCATTACATTATCTATCGGTTATTTATACCACTAGGTGTCTTTAGTTACACAACCCTGTTACATTATTTGCTGGTTATGTGTACCACTAGGTGTCTGAGACGACCCTAAACCCCGTACTGACGGTGGCAAGGGTAATCCTTGGAATAAAACAAACAAATACACCAGATTATGAACAATAGAATATACTGGATAAAAATAATCATCAGAGTTACACAGTATACAGGATCATACTTAGAAAGAAAAAAAATACAGTTCAGCTATACATAAATGTCGACAGCGGAAAACAAACATAATATGTACAATAGGAGCTAAACAGCATAAAAAGAGATAAATGATAGAATCCATCTTCAGCTTCAGCTATCCAGAAAGAACCGGCTAAACCTGAATACAAGGCTGCCCGTGTAGAAAAAGGGGCACCCGAGTTTGAAAGTGAAACAAACTACGAGTCAGTCATGGGACTGGTATGAGAAATCTACTCAACACATATATAATTTGGCTAATCACAGGACCACGCCACTTTCGTGGAACGGGTTTACTCCATTGGATTGCCAGTGCTTTAAAACAAATCTTTCTTTTAAACAACGCAATGCATTTTATAAAAATGAAGCCATTATAAGACTCAGTTCCCATCACACAATGCAACGCAAGCCGGAGGATAGAGTTTTTACCTTATAACGGCCAAGATATGCTTGATACGAATAAAACAAAGGCATTTTATATTATTGCTAGTGTTTATATGTTTTGAAAACAATTTCAAATCATAACTATCAATCATAGACGGCATTAATGCCCCATACCACTATGTCGCCATAAATAGGTATACAATCAAAACCGCACGATGTCGTATTTGGAAATTGGATTTCCGTCCTGAACCAAGGCAAAAGATAGTCCTTACCGAATTCGAGACGCTCTAGCCCACCCCTCAGGATCAGAGCTCGAGTGACCCTTGGATCGTCAGGGTCGGTCCACCGATGTGGATTAAAATTCCTAAACACTGCGTTTCCCCGGCCTTTGGGGCGTAAACGAGCCAACGAATGACTCCATCGGACCCGAATTGTCCGATCAAACCGAGGCGCCTCGCAACAGCAACAACCATATAGGTGAAAAGTATATAAATGTCAGGGCTGGTAGGTCACTGACACCACCCTAGCTAGAAAGAAACGCATGCCCTCCCTGAGGTCCTTCTCCCGTTTCTGGTTCATACCGGGGTGTGAGGCTCGCGAATTTACGTTATACACAAAGCTATGCCACACAGGCGGTGCTTTGATCATCTCCACAAGACTTTGCTTTTCAACAGAAGCCCTGATCACTGCATCTTAGCATGCCACACAGGCAATTCATGTCATGCGACTGATATCCATCGATATACAACCTCTGAGCTCGTGCGTCTCAAAGAAGGGCGTTAAGCAAAAGAATAAATTCTCCGCCGCCAAACAAATGTATATTTAACAGAAATCAATCAACACAGAATAAACTCCAATGTCAGACACACAGTCCATTTTCAAGTCCGTTCTGGGTCTGAACGAAACCAGAGGCACTAAATACCTCGCAAACCCACCGATCACTACGTACGTCTGGACGATCACCACTCATTATCCATATTTCGGGATGCCTCCCAATCAGGACCTCGGTTACCATCCAAACGAGGTGAAGATCTCCGGTCTTCGACCACCGTCTTCATCTTCGACTTTCAATCGTCGGTCAATTATTTGAAATGAGAATTAACTCGGCCTTTTCAAACAATTCACGTATATTTAGAATTTCCAATCAATTTATTTCAATGGTTAAATCATTCGACAACACCAATTTTGTTCTTTAATGTAATTTTCACACCAAACACATTCAACCATCAAATACCACATAAATCGAGCAAATTCAGTTTATTTCCATTCCATATTGTTTATGATATTTTATAACGATTTATCTCTATTTTTATTTATTTTAAAATAGCCAATTTATTCAAAACGACGCTTCGGGCCATAACGCGGCCGTGGCGCTGTTTTTCTTCAGATTTGATATACACATATCTGGAAATCTAACCGTTGGATCTTCACAAAATTTGCATCATTAGAAAGGTCTTTTCAAAACGAATCCAACGGTTCCAGTTTCGGGAAAATCCGACGGTCGGATCTCCCAGTTCAATCGTTTGAAGTTTCGATATCAAAATACGAACTGCAGCGTCGTTATTCAATTAAATATAATTATATATATATATATATATATATATATAAATATAATCGTTTCTAGCGCTGTTTTTCTTCAGATTTGAATTAAACATTCCAGACAATCCAACCGTTGGATTTTTACAAAGTTGGTGCCGTTGGAAAGATATTTCCAAGGCGAACCCAACGGTTGCGGTTTCGGGAAAATCCAATGGTCGGATTTCCCGCACTAGTTGTTTGAAATCACGGTTTCAAAACACGAACTGCACGGCCACGTTTCGTTTAAATTTTATTTATATTTATACATTTATATAAATATAGTTCATTCAATAATTTCAATATCGTTTTCACTTCAAATATTTCACTAACGCCTTTAAATTTCGGAAAATTTCGCCATAACCTCCTTTGTACGGGAGGGGCTGGGAAAATTGCCAAATAGCCACACGGGCGTCTCATGTCAAAAAGAAAAAGAAAAAGCCAAGCGACTAGCCAACTGGCTCATAAAATCATCACCCAAACAAAACAGTAAATGTGTACCTATTTGTTGGGCACAAAATTTTATTCCTCTTCTCTAGCCCCTTTGCTATAACATGTTCAATAAATATGCATGTACATATATATAGTTCTTATCACTTATCATTTTCTATTCAACTTCATATTTGATTCCATTTGGTTTAAAAACACCATTCATTCTAATGTTGCATGTATAGGCAAAAATCATATCATTAGCTAATTAATGAATATTTATACTCGTATATATTTATTTGAACGAGTTGCTATTTTTAACACTTCACATTTCAACGATTCATGTATATAATAAAAATGTGATTTTTATTGTAAAACAATTCATTTCAAAACACTATTATTTTATATAGTGTATATATGTGATAAAAATAGGATTTTTCTTACAAAACAATTTCTTTTAAAAACGAGATTATTTTTCATATTCCATATAGTTAATAAAGGGTGATTTTTGTTATGAAACAATTTATTTCAAAATATGAATACCATTCAACACATGAATTTCTAATCAACGAATGAATATCGATTCAACACATGAAGGTTTTCTATTGTTTCTATATATAGATAAAAATGTGATTTTTATATTTAAAACGCGAATACCATTCAACACATGAATTTCTAATCAACGAATGAATATCGATTCAACACATGAAGGTTTTCTATTCAATGAATAAATATAGTTTCAACAAATGAAAATAATTCAAACACATGAATATTTTTCAAAATTTCAGCAGCATAACGGCAGGGTAGTTAAAACCGGGACCGTCCCTAGTACGGCTCCTCGCTCTACCTTAAAACCTCGCGGTTTTTGACAATGGGGATCATGCATCTAGTTCGCACGCAGGCGACATGTATATATTTATTTCATTTACACAAAATAATCCTATGTGGTTTCAACCAAATATTTCTCAACCACAAATGGGTATTTTCCAACCACAATCAATCAATATCAATCACAAACAATCCCAAGCAACCATTCGCTATCAATCAATTTTCACACCAATCACAATCAATAAATATCGTCCATGGTTTGTGGACGAGGGGCGTGTATATATATATATATTTATTTATATATAGCAATTCACTTTTATTTCAACACATATATAATTTTTACAACGCATATATAACTTATACATCGAACATACAACTTATACAACGCTTATACAAGAGGTGTACAACGCTTATATAACTCATACATCGACTATATAATTTATACATCGTCGTTTTCCATATCGTTTATAAATTAGAAATCTCACATTGGGTTCCACTCCACCAAAAATAGCAGAAGGCTCAGAAAAATATGCCGTCTCTTCTAAAATGTAGAAGACGTCCACACGGTCACGATGTTTCCTGTTTCATCGAATTTCGTTAACGAACGAAAAAGATATGATTTTTCAAAGGTTTGCAACGGTTTAAAGGTGTTAAAATCAAATTAGATAAAATCAGCCGTATACCTTCCTTTTGATTCAAAACTAGGTTTTGAATTATCGCGAAATCCGTGAAGCTAGAGGATGATCGGGTGTTGCAGTGTCAAAGAGCTACGAACGGCGCTCAGATAGGTGGTAGGCACGGCCAGTTCGGTGGCGGATCTGGGTCGTGGCGGCGATGAGAAGCGGCGAACTTTTGAGAGGGGGTTCTCGTCGATGCGACGACGAGGAGGGTCGAGGCTGGTCGGATTGGAAGGGTGGAGAAAGGGCTCTCGATTCGAGGTGGTGGCGGCGGTGGAAGATGGCTGAGGCGGCGGGATTTTGGTCGGGAAGTGTGGAGCAAGTGGCGCTGTCAGTCGCGAAAAGGAACGAGGGTTTTTTGATTTTTTTATTTCAAAATAAATAATGAAAGAAAAATTCCTATTCGCCGATATATATTTATTTCAAAAATTAGAGTTTTCTTAAACGAACCCCAAATTGAACCCAATGACTGTCGTCCCTAGCGTTTTACCCCCATTCCGAACGCAATGGGATATGTTTCGTAGGCCCATTCGACTGTTTCAGTCAGTTTCCATTCAAATCAAAATATAAAACATTCAATATTTAATTTGGACGTACATTTCAATTTGCCAGGGCCACAAACTGATTCGAAAAATTACAGAAAAATAAATCTAGCTATGTTTTGACGATACGGTCCTAACAAAACTAGTTTCGTCGAATTCTGAGACCGTTTGCAAAAAGGCCCATTTTCGGTCTATCCAATTTAACTGTAATTGACCAAAACACATTTTCCTTTTCCACGCTCACATATTAGCTTCAAAAATTTTTAAATTTGAAACCTAGCGATAACTTCACATCCCGGATCCAACAAAAGTGGTTTCGTCGAATTCCGAGGTCATATGCAAAATGGCCAATTTCACGGGCTATATACATTCCATAGCGACCTTTCTGAAAATTTATTTGGCCATAACTTTTGCTTTCCGCTAAGAAAATTTGATTTTTCATATTTTTTAGAAAGGTATTCACTAACAGATTTAAATATTTTTGGTTTCGCTAAAATCCGTTTTGTTTTGCACTCGGTACAGTCCGACAAAGTTTGAATTCAATTTTTGAAACTGCCGCGCCTTTTCAAGCCTTATTTATAATTATAATTAATTATAATCGTTTTCAATTGTCAATTCAAACTCACTTTTCATTGCCATCATTTAAAATATTTATTTTAAATATTTAAAATCCATTATTTTAGCCAATTTAAAATTTTTAAATTGGTTCAGATTTTCTGGGTCGTTACAATCTCCCCCACTTAAAACTTTTCGTTCCCGGAAAGGAACAAAGTCGAAAGTGGTTTGATAAATCTACAATCACACAACCCAACAACCAATCCAATTGTTTTCAACTTTTCAAAAGTATACTAATCAATTTCTATATTCTTTTAAAACCATTCAGACTATAGAATTTAAAAGTGCACATCCATGAAAAGGAAGTAACAACAGAGTAGAGAATTAAATGGTAATGCAAAGTAGGGTAAATGTACCTCGCACCAGAGTCAATCCGAGATATCCACTCGGCATCTAGGATAAGCTTTCTGAATGCTCTCCTCAGTTTCCCAAGTACAATCTCGCGGATCTCCACTCCATTGCACTTTGACTAAGTGAACCTTCGTGTTCCTCAGCTCTTTGGTTTCTTTACCGATGATCTTTAACGGCTCTCGCCTCACAGCTAATTCGGGAGTAATTTCAACATCCTGCTGAGCTGCTTCTTCCATGATCAAGTCTGGATCATGAACGTGATTTCGAAGTTGAGATATATGAAATACATCATGGACTCCAGGCAACCAATCTGGCAATTTAACCCTATAAGCGAGAGTCCCGATCCGTTCCAGAATAGGAAACGAACCAATGAATTTGGGCGCCAACTTTCCAGTTTTACCAAACCGGATTACTCCTCTCATCGGCGATACTTTCAAATATACGTAGTCGCCAACGGCAAAGGATATATCTCTCCTTCTCCTACCAGCATAGCTCTTTTGTCGGCTTTGAGCGGCGAGTAATCGCTTCTTAATAAAATCGACTTTGTCGGCCGCTTCTCGAATCATATCAGGGCCCAACACAAGTCTATTCCCGGGCTCGACCCAACAAGCAGGAGATCGGCACGGTCTACCATACAATGCTTCGAACGGCGACATTGTCAAACTCACCTGGTAGCTGTTGTTATAAGAGAATTCAGCCAAATGCAGATGGTCTTCCCATGATCCACCAAAATCTATAACACAAGCCCGCAATAGGTCTTCTAAAATACGATTCACCCTCTCAGTCTGACCGTCTGTCTGAGGATGATAAGCGGTGCTCAAGTTCAACTTCGTTCCCAGTTGACTTGAAATGCTTCCCAGAATTTGCTAGTGAATATTGTATCTCTATCACTGACTATACTGAGCGGCACTCCATGTAGTCTAACTATTTCCCTGAAGTATATATACGCCAGACTCTGAGCAGTTCTGTTTGATCTGACAGGTATGAAATGGGCGGTCTTCGTGAAGCGATCTACGATCACCCAAATACTGTCATTCCCTTTTCTGGTTCTGGGCAGACCATCAATGAAATCCATAGAAATATGTTCCCACTTCCAACCAGGAACTTCTAGCGGTTGTAACAATCCAGGCAATTTCTGTTGGTCGCTCTTGACTAGTTGGCAAGTAGGGCATCGGCTAACATATATTGAAACATCTCTTTTCATAGCCTTCCACCAGAATGTTCGTTTGAGATCGTTATACATTTTGGCTACACCAGGATGGATACTCAGCTTGGACTTGTGACACTCGTCTAACACTTCCCTTTTGAGCTCGGGGATGTCAGGAACACAAATCCTTCCTTTTAACCTCAGGGTCTCGTCGTTATCTATTTGAAAACACAAGGGTTCGGCTTTCTGAATCCTTTTAATCATGTCCTTAAAAAAGTTATCCTCCTTCTGAAGAATAGATATTTTGTCAATCAAGGAAGACGTGATAATAAAGCTGGCGATCATTACATTCTTTCGGCTCAGCGCATCAGCCACGACATTGGCTTTCCCGGGAGTATATATAATTTCAAAGTCATATGCTACAAGAAACTCCAGCCAACGCTGTTGCCTCAGATTCAGGTCTTTCTGGGTGAACAGATACTTTAGAGACTGGTGATCTGTAAATAGTTCGAATCTCTCACCCAGAAGATAGTGCCTCCAGATTTTCAAGGCGAATACGATAGCCAATAACTCAAGATCATGAGTTACGTAGTTTTTCTCGTGCGGCTTCAGTTGACGGCTAGCATAAGCAATCACTTTGCCTCTTTGCATTAACACTGCCCCAAGGCCTTCTCTAGAAGCATCAGTCCAGACTTTTAAATCTTGGTCGCCATCGATGATGGTTAACACTGGAGCAGTTGTTAATCTCAACTTTAGCTCTTCAAAAGCCTCCTCACTTTCTGGAGTCCATTTGAATTTAGAGTGCTTCTTCGTAAGCTTCGTTAAATGACCAGATATCTTCGAAAAGTTTTTAACGAACTTTCGGTAATAGCTAGCCAATCCCAGAAAACTGCGGACTTCAGTGGGGGTACTGGGTTGCTTCCAATTCTGAATAGCTGTGATTTTGCTTGGATCCACATCAATTCCTTCTTTCGATACTACGTGGCCCAGAAATTTCACTTCCTCTTGCCAGAAGATACATTTGGAAAACTTTGCTTTCAATACATTCCTTCTGAGAATTTCTAGAACCTGTTCCAAATGCTTTTCATGTTTGGCCTTCGATTTAGAGAAGATTAGAATATCGTCAATGAAAACCAGAACAAATTTGTTCAAAACCCCTCTGAACACTCTATTCATTAGATCGACGAAGTAAGCGGGAGCGTTACATAAGCCGATCGGCATTACTAACCATTCGTAGAATATGTCCGGACCTCTGAATGCTGTCATTGGAACACACTCTTCGGCAATTCGAAGTTGATGGAAGCCTGTAGCTAGGTCCATTCGTGAAAATACTTGTGCGCCATTTAATCGATCCAACAAATCATCAATCCGCTGCAAGGGATATTTGTTCTTTATTGTCTGTTTGTTTAGATCATGATAATCCACACATAGACGTAGAGTACCGTCAGATTTTGGGACAAACACCACTGCTGCTCCCCAATCAGAGAAACTAGGCCTGATCAGGCCCTTCCGTACCAGCTGTCGTGTTTGATTGTCTAATTCCTCCTTCTCTTTCAAGGACATTCTTCGAATAGCGTGAACTACCGACCTTGCATTTGGAATTAAAGCAATCTTGAAATCTATTTCTCTCTGTGGAGGTAAGCGAACAACTTCCTCAAACACATCCGCATAATTCTCGATGACAGGAATATCTTTGATGAGGTCAGGAATATTCTCTGCGACTTCAGGGACATTTTCTATTTGGGCTGGAGAAACATTCAAAGCTGCCCAGAAGTCTTTTCTATTAGCATTCTGACCTTCACAGGGAACGGTTATATAATCACCTGATTTAATCCTCGCCTTTACGACTCTGTCGGCGCATCTAACTTCAGCTTCATATTTGGTCAACCAGTTTAACCCCAAGATAAGATCAAACTCTTTAAAATTCATGACCACTGCGATGGTAGGAAACCGATAACGAGAGAAAGAAACCGGCACTCCACAAATCCAACTGAGATCTATGGAACCCCCAACCGGATTCTGGACAGTCATTGGTTCCTTCAGCTTTTTCAAATTCAAATCCAGTTTCTTAGCTGCATCCTTTGCAATGAAGCTTCGTGACGCGCCTGTGTCAAACAGTACTTTAACTGGAATATTTTTGACAGTTAGCGTGCCTTCTAAAACATCCGGCCTCTCTTGAGCTGACGAAGATGCAGGCACCTCTGCCACTTCATTTACATGTACTGTTCCAGGTTTTCTGAATAGCGGGAAGGCCTTTAAAAGATGACCCGACTGATGACATCCACCACATTTTCTATTCTCTTGAAATCCCTTCTTGGGTTGGAACTTATTCTTTCTTTGTTGGTTCCAAGATTAGCAACTTATCGCCAAATGTCCTTTTCTATTGCAGCTTGAGCACGTGGCGGTCGTTATTCGTTCGTTCCCAGATTCAGCCCTTTTTCTCTTGGCACTCGGCTTCTTATTGACCTCAGACCTCGTACTGGCTTCAGGAATATCAGTTTCCGACTCTTCTTTGTCACTACAACGAACTTCTTCTTCGTCGCGCAACATTCCTTTCTTATGGAGATATTCACACTGATAAGCCATGTATATCATTTCAGAAAAAGGAAGCTTCACATTCCTCATTACACTATTCTGATATCTCCTTTGCAGGCCATGAATAAATCTCAGATTTTTCCTCTTTGGATCTTGAATAAGATGCGGGGCAAAGTGAGCAAGTTCATTGAATTTCTTATGATATTCTGGGATGGTCATATCACCTTGTATTAGATAAGAAAATTCATCACATAATCGCACCGTCGCTTCGGGAGGAGTAAATCTTTCTAGGAAAATCACTTTGAATCTGTCCCAGGTGGTATCACCTTCTGGATTATCTTTGATGGTCGTTTCCCACCAGATTAAAGCTTCTTCTTTGAGCGCCCAAGATGCTACTAGCCTTTTCTGGTCATCCCTCAGCTGGATACGCTCAAAAATTCTTTCGACAGAACTCATCCAAGCTTGAGTTTGAATTATAGATTCATTGCCCGAGAACTGTGCTCCGTTCATATTTCGATATCTCTTTAATAGAGCCTCTAGATCGGGTTCTGCATTTCTCCTGTTTCTGACACTCATTTTTCTAGTACCTCTGCAAATGGCAGATCAAGTGTCAGGTCACAGAAAAGATAATTTTAAACATAGAAACATATACTTCAAATGTAAACGTGTCTATCGAGGTGTAATTTCATTCTGCTTTACTCATACTAGGATATTGCTGATCCTATCTGTATAGAGTCACCCGTCCTAGAACACTACTGGTTCTATTTCTGACGAGTTCGTTCAAATGTTATATTCCAGAACTGAGCTTAACCAAAGCTCTGATACCACGTTGAGACGACCCCAAACCCCGTACTGACGGTGGCAAGGGTAATCCTTGGAATATAACATAGAAACAGATAATAGCAGAACAAAATAAAACAAATACACCAGATAATGAACAATAGAATATACTGGATAAAAATAATCATCAGAGTTACACAGTATACAGGATCAAACTTAGAAAGAAAAAAAATACAGTTCAGCTATACATAAATGTCGACAACGGAAAACAAACATAATATGTACAATAGGAGCTGAACAGCATAAAAAGAAATAAATGATAGAATCCATCTTCATCTCCAGCTATCCAGAAAGAACCAGCTAAACCTGAATACAAGGCTGCCCGTGTAGAAAAAGGGGCACCCGAGTTTGAAAGTGAAACAAACTACGAGTCAGTCATGGGACTGGTATGAGAAATCTACTCAACACATATATAATTTGGCTAATCACAGGACCACGCCACTTTCGTGGAACGGGTTTACTCCATTGGATTGCCAGTGCTTTAAAACAAATCTTTCTTTTAAACAACGCAATGCATTTTATAAAAATGAAGCCATTATAAGACTCAGTTCCCATCACACAATGCAACGCAAGCCGGAGGATAGAGTTTTTACCTTATAACGGCCAAGATATGCTTGATACGAATAAAACAAAGGCATTTTATATTATTGCTAGTGTTTATATGTTTTGAAAACAATTTCAAATCATAACTATCAATCATAGACGGCATTAATGCCCCATACCACTATGTCGCCATAAATAGGTATACAATTAAAACCGCACGATGTCGTATTTGGAAATTGGATTTCCGTCCTGAACCAAGGCAAAAGATAGTCCTTACCGAATTCGAGATGCTCTAGCCCGCCCCTCAGGATCAGAGCTCGAGTGACCCTTGGATCGTCAGGGCCGGTCCACCAATGTGGATTAAAATTCCTGAACACTTGTTTCCCCGCCCTTTGGGGCGTAAACGAGCCAACGAATGACTCCATCGGACGCGAATCGTCCGATCGAACCGAGGCGCCTCGCAACAGCAACAACCACATAGGTGAAAAGTATATAAATGTCAGGGCTGGTAGGTCACTGACACCACCCTAGCTAGAAAGAAACGCATGCCCTCCCTGAGGTCCTTCTCCCGTTTCTGGTTCTTACCGGGGTGTGAGGCTCCAGAATTTACGTTATACACAAAGCTACGTCACACAGGCGGTGCTTTGATCATCACCACAAGACTTTGCTTTTCAACAGAAGCCCTGATCACTGCATCTTAGCATGCCACACAGGCAATTCATGCCATGCGACTGATATCCATCGATATACAACCTCTGAGCTCGTGCGTCTCAAAGAAGGGCGTTAAGCAAAAGAATAAATTCTCCGCCGCCAAACAGATGTTTATTTAACAGAAATCAATCAACACAGAATAAACTCCAATGTCAGACACACAGTCCATTTTCAAGTCCGTTCTGGGTCTGAACGAAACCCGAGGCACTAAATACCTCGCAAACCCATCGATCACCACGTACGTCTGGACGATCACCACTCATTATCCATATTTCGGTATGCCTCCCAATCAGGACCTCGGTTACCATCCAAACGAGGTGAAGATCTCCGGTCTTCGACCACCGTCTTCATCTTCGACTTTCAATCGTCGGTCAATTATTTGAAATGAGAATTAACTCGGCCTTTTCAAACAATTCACGTATATTTAGAATTTCCAATCAATTTATTTCAATGGTTAAATCATTCGACAACACCAATTTTGTTCTTTAATGTAATTTTCACACCAAACACATTCAACCATCAAATACCACATAAATCGAGCAAATTCAGTTTATTTCCATTCCATATTGTTTATGATATTTTATAACGATTTATCGCTATTTTTATTTATTTTAAAATAGCCAATTTATTCAAAACGACGCTTCGGGCCATAACGTGGCCGTGGCGCTGTTTTTCTTCAGATTTGATTTACA
The DNA here is from genome assembly GCA_030737875.1 of Allium sativum. Lineage (NCBI taxonomy): Eukaryota > Viridiplantae > Streptophyta > Magnoliopsida > Asparagales > Amaryllidaceae > Allium > Allium sativum. The sequence goes on along the minus strand of CM060909.1, from coordinate 746,477,133 downwards.
CATATCTGGAAATCTAACCGTTGGATCTTCACAAAATTTGCATCATTAGAAAGGTCTTTTCAAAACGAATCCAACGGTTCCAGTTTCGGGAAAATCCGACGGTCGGATCTCCCGGTTCAATCATTTGAAGTTTCGATTTCAAAATACGAACTGTAGCGTCGTTATTCAATTAAATATAATTATATATATATATATATATATATAAAAATATAATCGTTTCTGGCGCTGTTTTTCTTCAGATTCGAATTAAACATTCCAGACAATCCAACCGTTGGATTTTTACAAAGTTGGTGCCGTTGGAAAGATATTTCCAAGGCGAACCCAACGGTTGCGGTTTCGGGAAAATCCAATGGTCGGATTTCCCGCACTAGTTGTTTGAAATCACGGTTTCAAAACACGAACTGCAGGGCCACGTTTCGTTTAAATTTTATTTATATTTATATATTTATATAAATATAATTCATTCAACAATTTCAATATCGTTTTCACTTCAAATATTTCACTAACGCCTTTAAATTTCGGAAAATTTCGCCATAACCTCCTTTGTACGGGAGGGGCTGGGAAAATTGCCAAACAGCCACACGGGCGTCTCATGTCAAAAAGAAAAAGAAAAAGCCAAGCGACTACCAACTGGCTCATAAAATCATCACCCAAACAAAACAGTAAATGTGTACCTATTTGTCGGGCACAAAATTTTATTCCTCTTCTCTAGCCCCTTTGCTATAACATGTTCAATAAATATGCATGTACATATATATAGTTCTTATCACTTATCATTTTCTATTCAACTTCATATTTGATTCCATTTGGTTTAAAAACACCATTCATTCTAATGTTGCATGTATAGGCAAAAATCATATCATTAGCTAATTAATGAATATTTCAACTCGTATATATTTATTTGAACGAGTTGCTATTTTTAACACTTCACATTTCAACGATTCATGTATATAATAAAAATGTGATTTTTATTGTAAAACAATTCATTTCAAAACACTATTATTTTATATAGTGTATATATGTGATAAAAATAGGATTTTTCTTACAAAACAATTTCTTTTAAAAACGAGATTATTTTTCATATTCCATATAGTTAATAAAGGGTGATTTTTGTTATGAAACAATTTATTTCAAAATATGAATACCATTCAACACATGAATTTCTAATCAACGAATGAATATCGATTCAACACATGAAGGTTTTCTATTGTTTCTATATATAGATAAAAATGTGATTTTTATATTTAAAACGCGAATACCATTCAACACATGAATTTCTAATCAACGAATGAATATCGATTCAACACATGAAGGTTTTCTATTCAATGAATAAATATAGTTTCAACAAATGAAAATAATTCAAACACATGAACATTATTCAAAATTTCGGCAGCATAACGGCAGGGTAGTTAAAACCGGGACCGTCCCTAGTACGGCTCCTCGCTCTACCTTAAAACCTCGCGGTTTTTGACAATGGGGATCATGCATCTAGTTCGCACGCAGGCGGCATGTATATATTTATTTCATTTCCACAAACTAATCCTATGTGGTTTCAACCAAATATTTCTCAACCACAAATGGGTATTTTCCAACCACAATCAATCAATATCAATCACAAACAATCCCAAGCAACCATTCGCTATCAATCAATTTTCACACCAATCACAATCAATAAATATCGTCCATGGTTTGTGGACGAGGGGCGTGTATATATATATATATATATATATATATTTATTTATATATAGCAATTCACTTTTATTTCAACACATATATAATTTTTACAACGCATATATAACTTATACATCGAACATACAACTTATACAACGCTTATACAAGAGGTGTACAACGCTTATATAACTCATACATCGACTATATAATTTATACATCGTCGTTTTCCATATCGTTTATAAATTAGAAATCTCACATTGGGTTCCACTCCACCAAAAATAGCAGAAGGCTCAGAAAAATATGCGGTCTCTTCTAAAATGTAGAAGACGTCCACACGGTCACGATGTTTCCTGTTTCATCGAATTTCGTTAATGAACGAAAAAGATATGATTTTTCAAAGGTTTGCAACGGTTTAAAGGTGTTAAAATCAAATTAAATAAAATCAGCCGTATACCTTCCTTTTGATTCAAAACTAGGTTTTGAATTATCGCGAAATCCGTGAAGCTAGAGGATGATTGGGTGCTGCAGCGTCGAAGAGCTACGAACGGCGCTCAGATCGGTGGTAGGCACGGCCAGTTCGGTGGCGGATCTGGGTCGTGGCGGCGATGGGAAGCGGCGAACTTTGGAGAGGGGGTTCTCGTCGATGCGACGACGAGGAGGGTCGAGGCTGGTCGGATTGGAAGGGTGGAGAAAGGGCTCTCGATTCGAGGTGGTGGCGGCGGTGGAAGATGTCTGAGGCGGCGGGATTTTGGTCGGGAAGTGTGCAGCAAGCAGCGCCGTCAGTCGCGAAAAGGAACGAGGGTTTTTTGATTTTTTTATTTTAAAATAAATAATGAAAGAAAAATTCCTATTCGCCAATATATATTTATTTCAAAAATTAGAGTTTTCTTAAACGAACCCCAAATTGAACCCAACGACTGTCGTCCCCAGCGTTTTACCCCCATTCTGAACGCAATGGGATATGTTTCGTAGGCCCATTCGACTGTTTCAGTCAGTTTCCATTCAAATGAAAATATAAAACATTCAATATTTAATTTGAACGTACATTTCAATTTGCCAGGGCCACAAACTGATTCGAAAAATTACAGAAAAATAAATCTAGCTATGTTTTGACGATACGGTCCTAACAAAACTAGTTTCGACGAATTCTGAGACCGTTTGCAAAAAGGCCCATTTTCGGTCTATCCAATTTAACTTTAATTGACCAAAACACATTTTCCTTTGCCACGCTCACATATTAGCTTCAAAAATTTTGAAATTTGAAACCTAGCGATAACTTCACATCCCGGATCCAACAAAAGTGGTTTCGTCGAATTCCGAGGTCGTATGTAAAATGGCCAATTTCACGGGCTATATACATTCCATAGCGACCTTTCTGAAAATTTATTTGGCCATAACTTTTGCTTTCCGCTAAGAAAATTCGATTTTTCAGATTCGTTAGAAAGGTATTCACTAACAGATTTAAATATTTTTGGTTTCGCTAAAATCCGTTTTGTTTTGCACCCGGTATAGTCCAACAAAGTTTGAATTCAATTTTTGAAACTGCCGCGCCTTTTCAAGCCTTATTTATAATTATAATTAATTATAATCGTTTTCAATTGTCGATTCAAACTCACTTTTCATTGCCATCATTTAAAATATTTATTTTAAATATTTAAAATCCATTATTTTAGCCAATTTAAAAAATTTAAATTGGTTCAGATTTTCTGGGTCGTTATAGTGACTTTAATTACATAACCTTATTGGTTAAGTTCATGGGCCTATATACATATTACCCACCCCCTCTAATTTACTTAACCCACTACTATCCATCCAATTTTACTTAACCCTAACTTATGTCCATAATCATATTAAATTAGGTTAAGTATTCCATTTAATTACCATGTCTAATTATGGTTATAATGGGCTAGACCTCCCACATTAGGACTACAACGTGTGGATGCTGGATATGCCGGTCGGCTCCGGGCAGTCTTATTCCACAGTTGGGCCTAAACTCGTGTCTTAGCCCGATTCATATTTGCATACTTAGACCTCCCACATTAGGTTCAACATTAGTGGCTGCTGGATATGCTGGTCGGGTCCGGGCAGACTTCCACCACTAATGTAACATAACCTCGTGTCATAAGTACAATTTACAATTCCTAATTGTAAATTACTAAACATTCCAAATTAATCCAAATCTACCTATGTCATTATAGGTAACTATTTCTATGTTTTCCCCATTTGAATTACATGTCCCATTTCCTATTAAACATGACATAAATAATGCCAATTATAATCCCTTTTTCCCTGTTTTCTTTTTAACGTATTCGTACGTATTTTGGCGGCATCTAGGCTATAAAGTAGCCTAGCTATAATAAAAAGGGAATATGACAAGGGTGATAGTTTCAACATGTCTTGCCATAAACATGAACATAAACTGGCATAATGACAAAGTGAATGGACATGTGATTAACATCATAATCACTATGATGTTTAAGCAAGCATAATGAGATCTAGATTTAACATTAGGTGTTCAATTACCTAGATCTAGCATAGTTAGGGTAACATAGCAACATGTTTAGGTCAAAGGTAGATTCACATGTCAAGTTTACAACATATATCAATATGTTACAATATGGAAAGTGAAAGGTGATTAACATAAAGATCTAGATCCAAGTAATGTCATAATTGTCCAAATTAATAGATGTACATTCATCATAACATGGTTATAAGTCAAGATCCATATATATCATAATCGAATCACCACAATTATATTAGATCTAGAAAATTAGATCTGTCATGACATAGGATAGAATTTCACATTAACACAAAATCATATTTTACAACATATCCAATTCATTGTCTACCAAAGCACACTTTTGTTTATCTAAACCTAAAAGTAACCTAGAAACTCATAGCGTTAGGTTTAGAGAAGTTAGGAAGAACGGATCTAGAAATTCTGAATTGGATTTGTAGAATATGTCGTTCTGGAAACGGTTCAGTTCGCACTCTAGCAGCATATGGCCTCCATGACTCCCAATGAAGAGAATATGAGAAATATGACACATATATATAGCTGCCAGACCCCCAAAAACCGAGTGCCACCTCAGCCCTAGGGGTGTCGACACCCCTGTGGGTGGGTCGACCACTAGGTGGACACCCCTTCAGGGGGTCGACCCCTAGGTCGACACCCCTCTAGGGTGTCGACCCCTTAGAGAGGGAATTTTGCCGCTTAGAGGAATTTTTCGAATTTGAATCCTCTGGATAAGATTCTGACTCATCACTGACTCACCTCTGACTCATGCGTATATATAAAATATTTCTATGCGTACACAAACTTAAAATCTTCATAACTTCTTCATACGATATCCGTTCTACGCAAACCAAATGTCTATCCTGTCCAGAATTTCAAGACGGACGCAATGGTGTAGTCCGTTTCCTCGGATTCTAAACATTAAATTAATTATTATTTAATTTATTCTCTTTATTGTCATTTAAAAAATTCGGGGTGTTACATTATATTTCATGAGGAGGATCTACTAGCAAGGTGAACCACCAAAGTTGAACCATGATTACTTGACGACGACCCTTCAGTAATTAATATGGTGAATGATGTTGTTGCTGCAGAAAATGACATACGTTGGATTGTTTATGTGATCTCATATTAAGGTGGAAAATTTGATAGTTATTAAATAGAATCATTAAGGTTGGTGTTGCTATTCTTCATTGTCTTTCTCCTCAAATTGTTTAGACATTAGATATTCTCTACCTATTTCTCATTAAGGTTATTGGTTCAGGTTGTGTGTGTTTGTAATGATAGTTGAGATTGGTTGTAACAATATTTTGGTGAATAGTAAAGAGGGTGGTAGAGTGGAATATCACGTGTTCATATTTATGGTATTGTTTGTGTTGTTGTTTGTTTTTCAATCACATTCATCTCCAAGTGATTGGGTGAAAAAGGTTCGCTTTGTTTTTTGGGTGTTTTGTCAACATTCTGCTGCAGACATACCCTAACAGTTGGTATCATATCTAGTTTTTTTGCAATGCTTAGAGTGATTTTGGATTGGAAAATTAGATTTTATTTTTATCGGATATGATGGTGTTTCAAAGATGAATAGTTTTCATGGAAGAAATTGGGGGATTTGGAAGCCTAAGATAGAGGATGTGCTTTACCTCAATGATCTTGATGATCCGATTAGTGTAGATGGGAAGAAGCCCTCCGATGTGGATGAGGGAAAGTGGAAGAAGATGGAGAAGAAGGCAATTGCCTTGATTCCACAACACCTTGATGACTTTGTATTTCATCATGTGGCTAGTTGTGAATCTGCGAAGGATTTATGGGACAAGTTGGCATCTTTGTATGAGTCTAGGAGTGCTACAAGTAAGGCTTTTCTGGTTCGAAAGCTTGTTCAACTGAGATTGGATGAGAAGAAGTCTGTCGCATAGCACCTGTAACACCCCGAAAATTCTATAACTATGAAATTAACAAATAATTAATTTGAAATCAAAGAACTAAGGGAAACGGGATACGCCATTGCGTTCGTCTCGGAAAAATACGCGAAATAGAGTCCGAGTTTTCGAAAAACGGAGTCCGTATGAAGAAGATATGGCCTTCGGAAGTTTTGAATTAAATTTAAAATTCAAACAGAATAAAATAATTAAAAATCGGGCCCAGTGGGCCAGGGCGGATAAACACCCGCCTAGGCCACCCAGGTCGACTGGGCTGTCGACCTGGGCTACCCATGTCGACAGGGCTGTCGACAGCCCTGTCGACAGGGGTGTCGACCTGGTCGAGCCCAGTCAACCTGGCTGGCCAGGTCTGTGTTTGGTCGAATTTCTGTGGTCTGCTTTGTCATTAGGGCTAGGTGGCGGGTTCTAATTGGTCTCTCTATCTAATGAATGGCTACGATCTAACCTAGCAACATCAATGGTCCTAATCAATTCCTAACCTCTATATAAACAACCCTAGACTAAACCCTAATCTATTCATTCAAATTAAGAACATAGCCGCCATGTTGCTGAGGAACGACTAAGAGTAGCCGCCGACTAGAGAGAGAATTAGAAAGAAAGTTCTAAAGCCTAAAGCAATTCAAGCAACCTAAAGCCAATCAATTAAACAAAGGAATCATATCTCTTAATTAGAGAATTCGCCGCAACCATTGTATGTAGAATATTACTTTGGTATGAATAAACAACTGTATTGATTTGTATGCTTGAATTGGGATAATAAAGTAATTCATATTTGTGCAAAATTATGTTATTCGTTATAAAGAACTACATGCGGTAGTTCTATGCAAGTATACGTTTGGAATATTGCGCAAATTATGTAATCTATGTTGAAGCTACATGTATGTAGTTGATTGAAATTCATGCGAGTTTGGGGCTTTGTTATTATGCCATCATGATGTATATTTTTGTGCATAAATCATTTTGCAAGTAATTGAAACAAGTTTGGTTGTTATAGTTCATATGAAACTATGTTGGAATTTTGACACCATAATCCATGTATTAAGTCATGCTTTTGCAAAACTTATGAATATGGCTAGGCTATGAATGATATTTGGCATAATTGAAATCTATGATTAAGTCTATCTTGTTTAAAAGAATTATATGATGACATATGTGAGACATGGCTAGGTTAGACTCAAAAATCCCTTTTTGCAAGTTTAAAGCAAACACCATGATTAGGAATATTTATGCCATGCTTATGTTTGACATTATGCCATGTTTATGCTAGAAGTATTTATGCCATGCTTATGTTTGACATTATGCCATGTTTATGCTAGAAGTATTTATGCCATGCTTATGTTTGACATTATGCCATGTTTATGCTAGAAGTATTTATGCCATGCTTATGTTTGACATTATGCCTAAATAAAAATATAGGTTCATGTGTCAATAATGATATCTCAATTACAAGTTCACATGCTTTGATTCATGTCACCTATGTTTTATGACCAAAGTATATGTCACTACTATGCAAGTACACCAGTTTCTATTTTGTATTCCCATCGTCATATTGCAAGTTCATACGCTCACCTTCCCCTCTTTGTGTATGTAATCACGCTTTAAGCCTCCCCTTTCGCATGGCTAAATTGGGCTTTAAAAGGCTAAGCCCAATATATATGAACGGACGTGTAAAACGGGGGAAAATAACGTTGGGTTAAAATTAATTAATGAATGAAAATATAAAATAGAAGGGCCCAAATTCAAGTATGGGTTGGGCCCGTGATTGGTGTAATCTTTACACCATTAACTTAATAATGGGCCGCAAATATTTACATATAAATAAAGAAGAAAGACAAAATATGTAAAAGTAGAAAATACGATTTGTTTAACCCGAGGTTGGATTGAGTTGTGATGTAAACCTGCCCGGAACCGCCCGGCTGTCCAGTAGTCACAACAATACCTATCCAATGTGAGAGGTTAAACATGGAGCCCAATAAGGACCCGAGGTTAGACTGAGTTGTGGCGTAAGACTGCCCGGAACCAACCGGCAACAGGCAGCCACAACAATACCTGTCTAATGTGAGAGGTCAGGGCCTTAATAAGACAATTAAGGCTGAGTCAGGATTGTTAGGATTAAGTGGACTAAAGACTTAATCAAAATGGAACATGCTAAACTAAACGTACTGGTGGGGGTTAGGTTAGAAACACTTAACCAACTTAGCATGTTGGCTAGAGATAGAAAACCTAGTAACGGGGGACCCTTTTCAGCAGTAACCCTAAAAGGTGTATCATGATACCCTGAAACTAGGCAGGGTGGGGCACGATTACTGGGCTGATTGTAAGAGGTCAAAGCGACGGCGGTGGTGTAGCAGTGTAGGTTCTAACGGTGTGCGGGCGTGCACGCACTCCGGCGCAGAAAAATAAAGCACTGGGCACCAGTAGCATACCTGTGCATTCTAAGGTTGTGTCGGGCCGCTGCCATGGGACTTGATACACCCCATGGTGGGACCAGCATAGGTAA